>CM059808.1:7960000-9325000 GCA_030435695.1 Brachymystax lenok tsinlingensis
CTCTCTCTCTCTCTCTCTCTCTCTCTCTCTCTCCCTCTTTACCGCTCACACCTTCCATCTCTCACTATTGCTTTCCTGCTCTTACTTGATCCTTCTCTATTGCTCTCTCTCTCTCTCTCTCTCTCTCTCTCTTCTTTAATCTCTCTCTCTTTCATAACTGAGCCTGGTCCTTACCGACCCATTCTGTCACAGTGCCACAGCCAGGGCTTATGGGTAAAGTGGCTCTGTCACCTGAATGTCTCGGAGCTATGACACCTCCTCACGGATCTCACAACTCCCAAAGTCCTCAACTCTCCTCAGCACTCCAGCATTCACAGGTTTGGTGACTAAGCTGCAGTACAGTCCCTTAGCTCCAGGCCAGATTATTAACCGTGTGGCCCGTTCATCCTCATAGTGTTTAATATGGCCTTTTGAGACTATTGTAAAGTATATTAAGACCATATAAGCCTTTTCAAAAGGGCCATATGAAATGGTATGAATGCATAGCACACATAACATTAGGCTGATTGGTTTGGGGATGAGGTCATTTGGTTCCCTTATCCAATGGAACGCCCACCGATTGTTCTTACATCAGAAGAGGTGAGAAATAGCGTCATTCTAATCTCTGCTCATCACTCTCTCCCCAAGACCTCCAATTAATGTGCAATTAAATAACGACAGGACAGGAAGAACTTAAATGCTCACTCTCGCTCGACAACTCACTCACTCACTCACTCACTCAAACTATTAAGGGGCGGAGGTGGAGACGGTGGGGACTTTATGAAATTCCCTTCCCTTACATTTTGATCGCTTAATGACATACAATTGACCAGCTCAGTGCAATCTGACAGTCTGGGTTATTTCCGCTAGCGTTCCCCAGGCGAGAGGCTCTCTCTCTCTAGGTGTTAACCTGCTCGAGCCACAGGGTAGGTGCGTGTGTCCCAAATGCCACCCTATTCAATATATAGTGGACTACATTTGACCAGGGGCCCTGTACACTCCCCCAATCAGCCTCTGTCTCACACTGTGTTCTCTCTGTCTCTCTCTCTCTCTCTCTCTCTCTCTGTCTCTCTCTCTGTCTCTGTCTCTGTCTCTGTCTCTGTCTCTTTCTCTCTCTCTCTCTGTCTGTCTGTCTCTCTCTCTCTCTCTCTCTCTCTCTCTCTCTCTCTCTCTCTCTCTCTCTCTCTCGCCCACAGCGGTGGCTCTCCTAGCCCCGGGCTATAGTGGGAATGTCATATTTTATTTAATTAGGGTCTATTAAACATAATTAAATTGCGCTGAAATTTAAGACAGCTAAGTGGCAATATAAGGTGGTCGCTGAGCAAGGCTCCGTGTCCTGCTGATACCGGAGCGTCAGAGAAATATTGAATTCAACCCTGGAGTGGTTCCTCATCCATGGCTGTCCTATATACTCATAGATAACATTGACTTTCCTCACAGCAGGCCAGGGAAGGGGAGGAAGTGAAGGATCACTGTAAAGGGAATGGAATATGAGGTGTTGCAGGTGTGGAGGACATTTTTTTTCTTTGTCAGTTTTTTTTCCACTTGATATGTATTCTGGAGATCAAAGCGGTTGCGTAGTTTTTTTTATCAACAGCCTGAAGGGAGGAGGCGTTGGCCTGTTGTGTGTAATACTATGCTCTGCTTTCGGATATTCTCAGTGTTTCATCCCCAGGTATACTAAATACATTTTAAAAAGAGGCTAGGTCTTCTCAGTCTACTGTACTGCAAACGCACTCCAGATGGCTGGTGTTTATCACAGACACAAGACAAGACAAGACAAGAGTAAAAAAGAAGAGCTGTGACGTGTCACATGACAGGAAGTTATCACTAAGACATGGCCCCTCCCCTTCCTGTGTGAGAGCTGTCAGTCACAGGGCAGGTATGTAGTGTGGTGATGAGATGGGGTCGGACGGCTGGGTGAAGCACGGGAGTGTACAGCTTGTTAAAACAACGTTGCTATGTCTGCTAGGGAGTCTCCTCTCTCTCTCATCCAGACGCACAGGAACACATCAAACTGCTGTTTGGACGTGAAGACTCAACAGAACAGCGAGAGGAGAGGTCCTCAGAGCAAAGGCTCATAATGTTGTTCTGTTCACAATCAGCTGCTACTATCACTGTGGAAGCTGAAAAACCTCCCACACTCCTCTTTTATGTTCTCTATCTCCCTTCTCTCACTCCATTTTTCACCACTACAAGATGACAGATGGATATATTATATTAAAAGAGAGAGAGAAAAAAAACAAATTCAGGAAAAATTATCGGTGCTTGGAGAGCAAAGATACCACTTCTATTTTTAAAAAGCAAGCTCGCTGAGAGTATGAGTGTGTTTCTTCTTTTTTTTCCTTTTCCATTTCACGTTGAGAACAAATGGAAGTGGAAAGGTTTAGCATAAAAGAATACTTTAGCCTGCTGGGAGGCAATTATGAATGGTGGTCGGCTGCAGGCTTGTGTTTAGCCCCACGCACAAGCTGACATTCAAGCTTCTTAATCACTTTCTGAGGACGCCTCCTCCTCGCCCTGCTTTCTATCCCTCACACCCCATTCTCTCTCTCTCTCTCTCTCTCTCTCTCTCTCTCTCTCTCTCTCTCTCTCTCTCTCTCTCTCTCTCTCTCTCTCTCTCTCTCTCTGTCTCTGTCTCTCTCTCTCTCTGTCTCTCTCTCTCTGTCTCTCTGTCTCTCTCTCTCTCTCTCTCTCTCTCTTTATTCTAACGGAAGGTGTAAAATGTATTTATAGAAAACCTTCATATGATGTGCACAGGCATATTTCACCCGTAGTTATTTTTAATCCTCCTGTTATCATTTATGGGGTTGATTTCAAAAATATGCTTGAAATTAAATTCTTGCAATAATTATATTTTGCTTGGAATTATTTCATGTGGAAATTGTAAAAGAATGTGGGGGGAAATTAGAAACATTAAATGTTATTGCTGTTTAATTTACTATTGATGATATACACATCCAATTCAACCTCTAATATGTTTTTCCCTTTTAATGTCAAAATTGTTCTGTTACTAAAATAAATACTGTGCCATTAGAATTTTTCACAAGCATAATTGAGCTGATTTCACAAAAAGACTACGCAATACGATAGTTGTTAATAATATGTGCATATCACATTAAAAAAAAAGTGTATACAAAATAAATCCTCTTAACGTGACCTCAAATGAACAATACCAATCAATTAGTGCACATGCCTCAGTACACTTCTCAAGGCGTGCTGTACGCACCAGCTGTGAGATGTCATTAAGTAGTGGCCTATTTGCAACCTATCACGTTTTGCTCCTTGGAGAATAAGAGTATAAAATGAAGAACAAAAATCAAGATTAATCTTCAATTTAAGACATTTTTGAACAAGCCTCAAATTACCATATCAAATATCAAGTTGCTGTAAGAAAAATGTTTTATCTAAACAGTTAAAGTGCACAGGGAGTTGCTGAGGGCACAGAGGAAGGGAAGTTCTCAGAAGTGTACAGAGACACGGTGTTCAAATATTGATAAAGTTCCCCTAAACACTAGTGTTTTACTGCACCGGCCAAACCGCAGAGCCACACACTTTGGAGTGCAGGAGTATACACACTTGGGAGTGCAGGAGTATACACACTTTGGAGTGCAGGAGTATACACACTTTGGAGTGCAGGAGTATACATTTTTAAAACTGCTTTCGAGGGCATTATGAAAATATTCAGATAAACCTTTACATAAGTTCTTTGTCTCCAATGACTAGCAGTCTGAATGAGGAAGCAGTGTGGAGAAGCATGGTGGATAATGGATCATTTAGCCACTTCCTGATTATTAGGAGACGTGAGGTATTGTGGCGATGATAGTGAAGAATAAATTGTCTTTGCTGCCGCTGGTTAACTTCAAATAACGGTTGCAGAAAGAAGGAACGGAGAAGGACGGCAGAAAGAAAAAACTGAGGAAAGACAACAATAAAAGCTGTAATGATGAAGACCGAGTGAGGCGGTGTCATGATGAAGACCGAGTGAGGCGGTGTCATGATGAAGACCGAGTGAGGCGGTGTCATGATGAAGACCGAGTGAGGAGGTGTCATGATGAAGACCGAGTGAGGCGGTGTCATGATGAAGACCGAGTGAGGCGGTGTCATGATGAAGACCGAGTGAGGAGGTGCCATGATGAAGACCGAGTGAGGAGGTGTCATGATGAAGACCGAGTGAGGCGGTGTCATGATGAAGACCGAGTGAGGCGGTGTCATGATGAAGACCGAGTGAGGCGGTGTCATGATGAAGACCGAGTGAGGCGGTGTCATGATGAAGACCGAGTGAGGCGGTGTCATGATGAAGACCGAGTGAGGAGGTGTCATGATGAAGACCGAGTGAGGCGGTGTCATGATGAAGACCGAGTGAGGCGGTGTCATGATGAAGACCGAGTGAGGCGGTGTCATGATGAAGACCGAGTGAGGCGGTGTCATGATGAAGACCGAGTGAGGCGGTGTCATGATGAAGACCGAGTGAGGAGGTGTCATGATGAAGACCGAGTGAGGCGGTGTCATGATGAAGACCGAGTGAGGCGGTGTCATGATGAAGACCGAGTGAGGCGGTGTCATGATGAAGACCGAGTGAGGAGGTGTCATGATGAAGACCGAGTGAGGCGGTGTCATGATGAAGACCGAGTGAGGCGGTGTCATGATGAAGACCGAGTGAGGCGGTGTCATGATGAAGACCGAGTGAGGCGGTGTCATGATGAAGACCGAGTGAGGCGGTGTCATGATGAAGACCGAGTGAGGCGGTGTCATGATCCGCTCCCCAGCGTTGGTTTCTCCTGGTAACTTTGTCCATCCCAGAATATTGTTTTATTTTATGAGACCCATTTCCCTCTGAGTTTCTTTGTGGAGGACTTGCCTGTTGTGAAAGATAACTGTGGAGGAGAGGAGCTCCCTCTCTCTCCCCCATGCCTCCAGCTGGTCTAAACTGAACTGCCTCTTTACCCCACTGAATAGGAAACTAGCTCTTTTAATCCTGTTCTGGTTTTCCTTTTTTTTAGCCTATATAAATCTTAATGAGCTTTTCACCTTTTAAGCAGATGGCTTAGGCTGGATTTCTCCGTGAGAGTAGGGGTGAGTCTCTGTCACGTTTTGCACAATTTGTTTCAACTAGCTGAGTCCTTGAGGGGGTTTTAGGGCTTTGAGTGGGTAATGTGCTGTTTCTCCTCTCTCCTCGTTCTGCACGGCACCCGCACTGCCCTAATGAAATCAGCTCACTCTCTCCCCTTTCTATTTCTCTCTCATGAGGGGCTGAGCACTATCACAATCACACAGGAAGCCACTGTCTGACTGCTAGAGGTAAATGAGAGGAGAGATAGTGCGTGTGTGTGTGTGTGTGTGTGTGTGTGTGTGTGTGTGTGTGTGTGTGTGTGTGTGTGTGTGTGTGTGTGTGTGTGTGTGTGTGTGTGTGTGTGTGTGTGTGTGTGTGTGTGTGTGTGTGTGTGTGTGTGTGTGTGTGTGTGTGTGAGTGAGTGTGTGTGTCTGTGACCTACCTGCCAGGGCACTCTCCTGCTTGGGGCAAATTCCTTTGGTGGGCGTCACCATCAGCCTCTCGTCCTCTTCCTCCTCCGGTGTCACCTGGATTCCGATTTCCACCGGTTCCACCACTTTCCTCAGCTGGCTGTGGACGTGGCGACCCTGGTTCTGCTGCTGCTGGTGGGGCGGGGAGGGGCTGCTGCGGTCGGTGGCCATCTTGTCGTAGCAGCCAGGGCCTTGCAGCAGGGTCTGGCACTGCTTCTTCTTGTGCTCGATGAAGAGCAGGATGTCTCCCAGGGGGAAGTTCATTTGACACTGGCCACAGGTGAGCAGGTCGTGGTCCCCCAGCCCCATGGCCAGGCTGTCGGATAGGCTGGGGTCCAGCAGGGCCGGGTGGGACAACAAGGGGTGGGGGTTGGGGTGAGGTTGATGGTGGGGTTGAGGGTGGGGGTGAGGGTGAGGTTGAGGGTGGGGGTGAGGTTGGGTGAGGGAGTCAGACACGGAAAGTCCGCCATCCACATGGTCAGCCTCCGCCGCTGAGAGAGAGAGAGAGAGAGAGAGAGAGAGAGAGAGAGAGAGAGAGAGAGAGAGAGAGAGAGAGGACGGGTTATTATAAATAGTGAGATGTGTTCTGTGGAAGTGCAGAACACAGCTCTGGGTTATAGCAGGGGTTCCGTATTCACTCGGGGCCTCCCTTCCAGCATTGGGGAACATCCTAGGCACAAGCACTTTTCATAACACAAACTGTTCACACCCCTATAATTTTGCAGGTTCATAGCTTATTTCCTGGGCTAGTTGATCTGGACAAGGTATGGTATGCAATGACTAACATGACAAGAGGAACTGATTTTGAAATCGCACCTTGTGTGTTATACTATTACAACTATCAAGAGTAAGTTTAAAGCAGAACAGAGTTCCTTTAAAACTTCCGCACTCCCCTGCCAACCACTGGGTTATAGGACTCTGTTTGAAAGAAAGAGAGAGAGAGAGAGAGAGAGAGAGAGAGAGAGAGAGAGAGAGAGAGAGAGAGAGAGAGAGAGAGATAAACTGTCTTTTTCTACAACCACAAAAGCCCTGCAGATCTGCTGGCTGATTCTGTCACCTAGATAAACAGAGACTCACAAACCGCAGAACACTGCCCTCTACTCCCTCTCCCTCTTCCTCTCTCATTGCCTCCATTTTGAAATATCGTCCTACACCTTTCAACAAGGGTCTATAATCGTCCTACACCTTTCAACAAGTGTCTATAATCGCCTCTTTGTAGTCCGAGGCTCTCGCGCGGTGTTGCCACTTTCCACTCTTACAATAAAACCTTTCTGACTGCCACTTCTCGCTGCGCCTCTTCGTCTCTCGCCCCTTCCTTTGCCTGTTTCTCTTCACCCCACTGACCTTAGCTGGCTGGCGCGTCTCTCAGACACATGCCAACTTCAGCCAGCGCTGTGCTGTTGTTCGTCAGGCTTTGAGCTGCGCTGAGCAGAGTGTCTCTCTACCGTACTGTACTACTGTGCTGTCTTGTACGGTGGTGCTCGGGTTCAAGTTCATGTGTGCAGAGAGCATGTTTGTAGATACGTGGGGCTGTATATAAACTGTGATGCTATCGCCCCGGCAATCATAGCTGAGATGTTATCCTCACACACACACACACACACACCAGCGGCGCAGGGTAAAAGAGAGGGAGGGAGAGAAAGAGAGAGAGGAAGAGAGAGAGAGAGGTCTCAGGGAGAGATAAAGTGGCACGCAGAAGAGAAGCTGGGGGTGAGGACAGAGGTAAAGACAGGGAGAGAGAGAGAGAGAGAGAGAGAGAGAGAGAGAGAGAGAGAGAGAGAGAGAGAGAGAGAGAGAGAGAGAGAGAGAGGGAGAAGAAGGGATAGAGAGAGGGAGAAGAAGGGATAGAGAGAGGGGGGTTTGAGCTACTGATAAAAAGAGGTAGATGAAAAAAAGAAAGCAAGGAGAAAAGATATAGATAGCGTGAGCCCCTGGCACACTGCTCAGGTATCCCTGTTTACATGTCCCCCAGGACTCTCTCTCTCCTTCACTAATTGTAGATGATGGATCACCAGCAGGCTGTGCATCCTTCTGCCATTTGTATAAGCTCCAGATTATAAATGCAGACAGATTTGTAATGTCGAACTGAGCAAAGGCCTCTGGATATATGATCACACCTTCAGCATGTGTTTGTTTCGCTCATGCTTATTTTTAAAGCGAAACAGCCACAACGGGTTAAAAACATCATCCCCAATTATTGCCACGGTCAAAGTGTATACAGGACATTCATTGAATGGAAATACTGTGTTTGATTTTATTCAATGGTATTCAATATTTCTACTTTTAATATCATACATTATTATTATGAACTGCCATACCTGTAGTACATATGGAGAAGAAAAACAACTCATTTTGTATTCTATTGTTTTCCTGTGATGTAAAATAGCCATTGCCTTATCAATGCAGGATGACCCTGTCGTGGAAGACGCGAGGACAGGAGAGACACCACACTACATACCTGCCACGTTTGCAGCGTCATATCTAGATGCACGCAGCACTACTGTTGACATGCAACCATTGTGTTGTGTGACCATACTCATGTGCACGTGCGTGTCGTGGCCTGATCCTAACGCCCCCACACACACACACACACAGAGAGAGCCTAGGCGCCCTGCAGGCATAGGCAGTCCATCTGTGCATCAAATTAGGCTGCAGTGGTTCTCCTGTGTCAATGAACAGGCAACAGAGATCAGCATACAGACACACAGCTATAAACAATAGTTCTATCAGGGACTCTACAGACCCAGTTGACCATCCCAGGCCAATAGTTCTATCAGGGACTCTACAGACCCAGTTGACCATCCCAGGCCAATAGTTCTATCAGGGACTCTACAGACCCAGTTGACCATCCCAGGCCTCAGCTCCTCAAAACTCCAGATGAAATATGACGGCCTGTTGCTTAACGACGTCTGGTGAATTCATTGTTATAAAACAACAAAATATGATTAACTAAAAAATATATATATATATTTGGACATCACTTGGACATTGAAGACAATTGTAGATGACGTTATATTTAAATCCCATTTTCCTTTCAGTGAATAAAGGGACACCAAATGCAACACCTCACATGACGTGAGTCTCCGAGTAACGGGGATGAGTGAGGCCAACGTGCGTAGTGTATGCTGCGGTCCTCACTTTGCACTGCATTGTGGGAACTGAGGTCGATTTCCTGCTGTGAGTAGAGAGGTGCGGTGACATCAGGAAGTGACTGCAGACAGCTCAAAAAATGTTGCTCTCTGATTTACCCTGAGAAGGTATGCAGACCACTGTAAATATTGCTACCTGAAGGGTTTGGCTCCTATAGACTACAGAATGGCATCAGTAGTGTCCGTGGTGTTGAGACTGGGCTGACTAGGCCTTACTCTGGACTCTAGAAGACTGGCATGAGTCAAACAAACAAACACTGTCAGATTGTGTGGGATTGGATCAGTGAACTGAGCTGAGGTCTATGATGGCGTCTGCACGCACGCACACTGTTGTCCACGGCACCCCTTCCCTACCACCCCCGATAACCATGCTGTCACCTAGGTTACATTACATCTCATCCTTCTCTCTGATCACTCAACAAATCCTTCCTATAATTCCATTAGAGCCTCAGAAATGTCACATGTTACTCATCTTCATCCAGAACGCTCCGCAGAGACAAATTAGAGCCATATTCCCTATATAGTGCACTACTTTTGACCAACGTCTATGGGGCTCTGGTCAAAAGTAGTGCACTGTGAAAGGAATAGGGTGCTTATTTGGACACAAACTACAGATTAGGGGATGCGAAGGAGAGAGACAGAGAGCAAGAGAAAGAGAAAGAGAAAGAGACAGAGAGCAAGAGAGAGAGAGAGAGAGAGAGAGAGAGAGAGAGAGAGAGAGAGAGAGAGAGAGAGAGAGAGAGAGAGAAAGAGAGAGAGAGAGAGAGAGAGAGAGAGAGAGAGAGAGAGAGAGAGAGAGAGAGAGAGAGAGAGAGAGAGAGAGAGAGAGAGAGAGAGAGAGAGAGAGAGAGAGAGAGAGAGAGAGAGAGAGAGAGAGAGAGAGAGAGAAAACAGACAGAGACAGAAAGCGAGAGACAGAGAGACAGGGGGCAAGAGAGAGTGAGAGAGAGAGAAGGAGATGAAGAAAGCCATATGACAAAGGTCATATGTCCATAGTCGGGTTTAAATATAACTTAAACCTGCAGTATGAGCGTGTACTGAGATATATACAGTTGGCCTAATGCAAACTGAAGACTCAATGTATTTGACCTGTATTGAAGTCAGTGGGTTTTTGAGAAGAAAAGAAAAGTAAAACTGATATAAATGTCAGTTTGTTTTCTAGCTGACATTTTCTCTGTGGTTTTGGTCTCCGAGACACATAATTAGCAGGTCTTGATGAAGTTGGTAGGTTGTTGCTCAAGTGTGGGTCTCTATGCAAACGACAGATGTGAAGGCAGGAAGGAAGAAACTCCTGGCTTTGGCCTAAATGACCTAATAAGGCTGGTTGAGTCTGAGGGGACCTTGGAAACAAGTAGTTCACTATATACTGTACGGAATAGGGTGCCATTTTGGGACGTAGCCTGAGTCAGAAAACCTTCCAATGGGGTTTGGATCAGTGGGTGTAGAGCACAACACCCAAAGCAAACTGAGCATCTAAGAATGAACGACAAGCTAAAATGGACGGAAGCCTTCACTATCCAGCAACCAGCCAGCTCATCTTTTTTAATTTCAGAGAAACTCCATTCATAGTGTTTCTCCCAAAGGAGAGTGAAATTGCTGCTGACAGGTATCTGGCCAATCAGATTGTCCGTCTCGCTGGCCCAGAAAAAAGGCCCATTTCTCTTTCCAGCAGAGTTTGGTTATATAATACAGCCCGAGGAGTGGCGATATTCTACGCTAACTTTTGCCATGGTCATCATCAAGGAGAGGAGAGAAGAGGAATGGCATGTTAATATCTCGGGGTAAAGAGTTCCGCCGCTTACCTCCTCCATTCCGTTTGCCCTCGTTCCTCGCTACAAACACACACTTTTAATAAAGCGAGACTGTTCACATTTTCCACACCGCAAATAAAACCCTGAAGATAACAGCCCTCTATTCACACACAAATGTGATAACGTTTAAACTCTAAAATGCTTTTCAACGTGTTTCTTTCTCTCTGTCTTGCTTTTCTCGTCACGGTTTCAGACAGAGGTGGCTAATTAGAGAACACACGTCATTTCTGACTGATTTCAGATTGTTTTTTACTGCCACCATTTAAATCATGAAAGCTCCTCTAATTCTGTCCAGATAGAAAGTTCTGCTCTGTGCCAATTAAGACCATTCATAGTGGTGCTGCTACATGTGCTGCTGGAAGAAGGAAGAAAGGAAGGAGTCTAAGGTAGGAATGAAAGCCGGGGAAAATACCTAATCAAACTATAAAAGACCGTTTACTGTTTGTTCACTATTTCCCTCTGTGCCGCGCTACGCCACGCCATGGCAGGCGGCTCTCACCAAGGCTGCGTGTTTGCGGCTGAGACTGCAGACAGTGCCACCACACACGCACACACACACAAACACACACAAACACAAACACACACAACATGCCAACACACATGCCAACACACACACACTTGCTCTCACAGAGACGTAAAGCACAAACACATTCACACACAAATACAGACGTGCCCGAACGCACACCGGCCTGGCATTTTCACACAGAAAACAGTGCTTAACTCACATACCTCCCCTACTCCACCCTGACCAACGTTCACCCGACCTCAGTACAACTGAGGAAGAGCCCTGTCAGACACAAGCTAGGCTTAGATACACATACAAACACAGAAATGCACACTTCTCTTGTAAATATACACATACTTAACAAAAAACAAACAGGCCTATAGGGATTTGGCGAGGTCCACAAAGAGACACCCAGGTCTGGGTTCACACGCTGCTTCACTGGACACCCAGGTCTGGGTTCACACGCTGCTTCGCTGGACACCCAGGTCTGGGTTCACACGCTGCTTCGCTGGACACCCAGGTCTGGGTACACACGCTGCTTCGCTGGACACCCAGGTCTGGGTACACACGCTGCTTCGCTGGACACCCAGGTCTGGGTACACACGCTGCTTCGCTGGACACCCAGGTCTGGGTTCACACGCTGCTTCGCTGGACACCCAGGTCTGGGTACACACGCTGCTTCGCTGGACACCCAGGTCTGGGTACACACACTGCCTGACAGAGTTAACAACCAGAAGGCCACTCTCTGTAACCAACCATAATCACACAGTACATATCTGAGTGGGCTTCAAACCAGAGGGTATATATTAAACATCTCACAGAGTAAACATCTCTCTCTCTCTCTCTCTCTCTCGCTCTCTCTCACTCGACTTTCTTTCTTTCCCACAAACACACACATACACAATTTCTCCCTCTTAAACACACACAAGCACACTTTTACTGAAGCTTTAGTCACCAATGAATGTGACACTTTAAGTGCTTCTGGTATGAGTATAGCAGGTATGCTACTTGGCCTGATATTTAAATGCTAAACGGTAACTATGCAGTAACACATACACATACAGCACAAAACCAACATCGCATGGTTTAAGGTTAGCTTAAACAGGTAGGTGTCCAGACCAACTAGCTCTTACACGTCAGAAGAATTTCAAAGTGTTTCAGGTTAAGATTAGGCATTAACTCTGAACAGTTAAGGTAAGGGTTAAGGTTTTGATCGCTGGATTTGAACAGAGGCATATGGTTACACCCATCCACCATCCCCGTCAACAACACCCTAGCAAAACCGAAACCTACTTGAAGATAACAGCGCTCACTTTTTACCCCTAGTGGACAGTTTCCACATCCTCTCCTGACATCCACAAACATGGATGAACTTGGAATACTGACTTGCATCACAGGTGACCTGGCTTGTCCAGACACAGCTGCAGCCAAGAACACACACACACGGTAAGGAGTGTGTGAATGGAGATGTTAACATTAAGTTTTGAATTGGAATTATTCTAGCAGTGGACTTTGAACACACACACACGTGCACACATACACATAAGTAATGAAGGTTTTATTTCAAGGTTTGTATGTGTGTATGAGAGAGTTTGAGCTGCCGTAGTAGTAAGGCTTTCCTTTGCTCTTACACAGCCACGCCTGGGTTAATTAAGAAAGAGAAGGAGTGAGAGAGAGAGAGAGAGAGAGAGAGAGAGAGAGAGAGAGAGAGAGAGAGAGAGAGAGAGAGAGAGAGAAAGGAAGGCAGGAGGCCTGTACTCTATGACATGTATCCACTTGTAGGCGTAAAGATAATGATATATTGGATACGGTATACCCCAGGACTGACACCTTGAAATCCATGCCGTTGTGGCATAGGCTGGAGAAGGAAAACTGAACACACAAATATACAGTACACACATGTATATATGTGCAGTCACTGCCATGTACAGACTGCAGAAGACAGATAACTCACAGAAAGGCACATAGGCACACACACACACAGTGAGAGAGCTAAGAGACAGGAACTTTATACACTTCTAGGTATGTTGTCCAGTGGATCCAGTCCAGCTGTGGACGGAGCAGAGCGTCACACACTGTCAGAGCACTATAGAGACCCAGGAGGTGTCGTAAATCAGCCTGTGAAAACTCTGCGTGGAGTCACGGACACGGCTGAGACCTAACCGGAACACTACACTACAGCCTGAACCCAGTGCTACAGCCCTCTAGGATGTGTCCCAAATGGCACCCTGTTCCCTATTTTGTGCTCTGGTCAAAGGTAGTGCACAATATAGGGAATAGGGTTCCATTTGGGGTGCACCCTCTGTCCTCTACCCTCACATACCTTCACACAGACAAGCATAGCCTCCTCACCCAACATCAAAAACACAGAGAGAAGGAGAGAGCGGGGGGAGAGAGGAACAGAGAGAAAGAGAAAGAGAGAGACAAAAGCACAGGACACGCAGGAGGAGGAAGGAAGGAAGAGAGGAGAAAAAAGGAGAGAATATGCGAGCGTATTAATCAAAGGGACCAGGCAGACATTTTGTTAAATTGCTCTGGCGAGAACGCCTTGTCTGAGAGAGGAGAGGTTTATTTACTGAATAATTACACGCTTTCTGCTAGATACATACAGCATCTACCTAGCTAGCTACCAGAATTATCTTACCATCCATCTACATTACAGCACATACTATATGCATCTAGGTTTATACCAAATCGTTCTGGAATTGGAAACATGGTGGCATCAACTGAAAACAACTGAAACATGGTGGCATCAACTGAACATTTCATGTTCTTTAGAAAAAATGTATAGCACAGTAAAATAATCAAATTTCTACGCTTATAATCAAATTGTGTATTTATGTAAATGACCTCTTTAATGTGCAGCTTAATTAAATGGAATGGACATGGGGTTAAAGGTGTGTCTCCTTATTTTAGAATGATCTTATAAAATGTTGATTAGTAGTCATGTTTGAAAGAGAGAGAAGGAAGGAGAGGAGGTTTGCGGATGCTGTAGGGCCGGCAGCCAGAGGGAGAGGTGTTGACAGTCGGACTCTAAACGGGGTGTGTGAATGTCAACATCATCTAAAACATCCACACTGAGCGTCGTCAAAAAGCTCACTCTAACTCCTACTAGCTGGCCCCATCCCCCCACAACAACACACACATTTAGGAAATATGGCTTTCTACTCTCTCAGATCATACTACAAGAGCTGCATACCACCCGCACACACAGCCTAAGAGCTCCCCCTAGCAGGTGGAAGGAAGCACATCTAGAGAAAGAGCGGGAGAGGGAGAGAGACAGAGTCAGAGAGAGGGAGGCAAAGAGCGAGACTTTATCCCCCATAGAGAAAGGAGGTATTGAAACAGCTAACAACATGAAGTCAGACAGTGTTAAGAGATCCAGTGAGGACAGACAGACAGTTCACCATCCCTAAAGTAAGCAAACCAGGCCTCTGGCATGCAGGTTATGGAAAGAGATAGATAGTGAGGATGGAGAAAGAGAGAGCGAGAGAGAGCGAGAGAGAGCGAGAGAGAGCGAGAGAGAGAGGAGGGAAGAGGGGAGGTAGTTTAAGTTGGTGCTCTTCAGATGTTATTAAAAGTGGGGGCATGGATGGTACAGTATTAGTAGCCTATTGAGGACATGGATGGTACAATATTAGTAGCCTATTGAGGACATGGATGGTACAGTATTAGTAGCCTATTGAGGACATGGATGGTACAGTATTAGTAGCCTACTGAGGACATGGATGGTACAATATTAGTAGCTTACTGAGGACATGGATGGTACAGTATTAGTAGCCTACTAAGGACATGGATGGTACAGTATTAGTAGCCTACTGCGGACATGGATGGTACAGTATTAGTAGCCTATTGAGGACATGGATGGTACAGTATTAGTAGCCTATTGAGGACATGGATGGTACAGTATTAGTAGCCTATTGAAAACATGGATGGTACAGCATTATTGAGGACATGGATGGTACAGTATTAGTAGCCTATTGAGGACATGAATGGTACAGTATTAGTAGCCTATTGAGGACATGGATGGTACAGTATTAGTAGCCTATTGAGGACATGGATGGTACAGTATTAGTAGCCTATTGAGGACATGGATGGTACAGTATTAGTAGCCTATTGAGGACATGGATGGTACAGCATTATTGAGGACATGGATGGTACAGTATTAGTAGCCTATTGAGGACATGAATGGTACAGTATTATTAGCCTATTGAGGACATGGATGGTACAGCATTATTGAGGACATGGATGGTACAGTATTAGTAGCCTATTGAGGACATGGATGGTACAGTATTAGTAGCCTATTGAGGACATGGATGGTACAGCATTATTGAGGACATGGATGGTACAGTATTAGTAGCCTATTGAGGACATGAATGGTACAGTATTATTAGCCTATTGAGGACATGGATGGTACAGCATTATTGAGGACATGGATGGTACAGTATTAGTAGCCTATTGAGGACATGGATGGTACAGCATTATTGAGGACATGCATGGTACAGTATTAGTAGCCTATTGAGGACATGGATGGTACAGTATTAGTAGCCTATTGAGGACATGGATGGTACAGTATTAGTAGCCTACTGAGGACATGGATGGTACAGTATTAGTAGCCTACTGAGGACATGGATGGTACAGTATTAGTAGCCTACTGAGGACATGGATGGTACAGTATTAGTAGCCTATTGAGGACATGGATGGTACAGTATTAGTAGCCTATTGAGGACATGGATGGTACAATATTAGTAGCCTATTGAGGACATGGATGGTACAGTATTAGTAGCCTACCGGGGACATGGATGGTACAGTATTAGTAGCCTACTGAGGACATGGATGGTACAGTATTAGTAGCCTACTGAGGACATGGATGGTACAGTATTAGTAGCCTATTGAGGACATGGATGGTACAGTATTAGTAGCCTACTGAGGACATGGATGGTACAGTATTAGTAGCCTATTGAGGACATGGATGGTGCAGTATTAGTAGCCTATTGAGGACATGGATGGTACAGTATTAGTAGCCTACTGGGGACATGGATGGTACAGTATTAGTAGCCTACTGAGGACATGGATGGTACAGTATTAGTAGCCTACTGAGGACATGGATGGTACAGTATTAGTAGCCTACTGAGGACATGGATGGTACAGTATTAGTAGCCTATTGAGGACATGGATGGTTCAGTATTAGTAGCCTATTGAGGACATAGAAGGCTTTTGGACAAATGAACCAATGGCCATCTAATCGGGAGAATAAGTTTATGTATGCTACTTTCTGAAGCTATTGTCTTTTACTGAATACTCAATTATTCACTAAACAACAACAAGGGATTCCTGCCTTGCTCTTTCTGCTTCTAAGTTCTGTGAATAATATGAATTGATACACATAAAATAATAGTATTCAAGTCTTTGTCGGAATTCGTAAATTAGGGCCACATTATAATTATTTCCAAAAATACTGTGGCCCAATCACACGGATTATCATCATCCGGTTTTAGAACGGTGAACAAAATGACCCATGGCGTTAATAAAAAAGTGTGTCCAGTTATTATTTTAGGGGCGAATGTATTTTATATTCCAAACAGACCCATTGAGCTCAATGCATATTAAAATGTTCACCGATACACAGAGACGGGCGGCAAAACCTCTTAACACACCTCAGAATGAACACTGGTCGTTCTTCTGTCTGTCTGTCTGTCTGTCTGTCTATGGGTTCTCTACGGAACAAAGACCAGCACAGTGGGGTTCCCCTCTGGTTCTCACTTGCTCCCAACCCAATGGGAAACATGCATCTCAAGTGGTCTCGGCTGTAATTTACACAATTTCTCGCACACTGGGCCGACACACTGTGTGTGTGTGTGTATGTGTGTGCGTGTGTTTTTTTCCGGTTGCCGTATATCTAATGGAAATATATGGCTTAAATGTTAATGGATTAAATTGTTTTTACTCATCTAAAAAACTTTAAAACATTTAAATGTAAATATCTTGAAAACATCTGATAATTATAAGGCACAAATAATATATATTGGACTGTGTAGCTATACAGACTAAACACATAATTTACAGTCACCTATATCAACTGAAAATAACATACCGCGGCTGAGGCGCAGTTTACCAATGATAGCGTTCTAATTTCCATGTTTGAAAACATGCTTAAATCCAAATTTTTCCAAAACGAACATATTCAAACAGATATCCATGCAGCACTTGGAAATGCTTCAATGTTTCACACATATTGTGCGGTCGGTCGGTCGGTCGTTAATCTCACAGAGAATGTAATGTGTTGTGTTATAATACAGCATACACAACCTCAGGGCTGCTGCCGAGCCAGTTAAAGCACTGAACTGCAACACTGCAAAGTTTGCAGTTCTCTCTGCCTTCCTTCACTAAGAAGAACAAATCTGAATGAACTAGTGCAATTGAACCTTTGTAGAAGCCGGCTGTCTCAAAGGCACTCACGGGGCTAATCCAGAGGAAGACCTTCACTTAACTACGACTGAATGCCATAGACGACGTGTTAATTAGTAGGCAGACGCAAACACACACACACTCACACACACTTTTGTAGTGCCTTCTTAAGTCCTCCCCTTTAAGTAAAAAAGGAGGGGAGATAGAAGACACAACACATGGTTTCATCATCATATATCACAATAATATAAGAAATTCAGTAATTCAAGTAAGCATCTGCGGCAAAGACATTTTAGTGACTGCAACAGAATGAAGAGTTCATTTAGTTGAATAGATAAATCACATTTTTATTTGTATCTACACAAGTTCTCAACAGCCAAATGAAAAGAATGTGAAATATTGGTTGCTTCAAACGGATATATTACCTAATAGTGCGTGAAAGAATTATGCACAGTTTGCTGATGCCGCACGTGCATGTGAGATTCGGCATTCACATGTGTGAATTTGCATATGCATGCATGTACTGTGTGTGTGTCTGTGTGTGCATTCAACCATAAATCCAAAAACCATTGCGTCTCTGACACATACGGTATGAAATGTACAAGTGCCATACCACAGGTTGCAGCCAGCGCCTCCCCTGTCTGAACAACCATGACTTAGAACTGAACACTTATCAGACAGGTTTGACCTGCTAGAGATTCTGACTTCCCCTAATCATCCTAGTCATGGGGTGTACTGTACTATTCTACAGCACCATTCAAAACTCACTGAAAGCTGACGTTCCTACCAAAGTGTTTATATGAAAATGTGTTCTGCATACACAGCCACACAGAGACAAGCACAGTCATGCAGAGACACTAGCGGTTCTGGGGGCAGGGGGCCAGTGCCCCTGTGACAACAATTTTGGACCCCCTTGTGGCCCCCCTAAATGTGGAGTATGAAATAATTTTTGCATAACAAATTTTTGCTATCATTATTTTTTTACATCCGTTATTAGGCAGTGGCAACGCGGAACACTAATTAAACCCACACATTTACTAGAGGGACATGGTCTTTTGCCTGCTAATGCCTGCAATGAAGTGAAGAAAACGATATGACAACAATAACGTCTAATGTAACTGCCCCTCTAACAGTACAACTGGCCCAAGCCAATGTTAAGATTGTGCAGTGTCGTTAGGGTGTGTGTGTGTGTGTGTGTGTGTGTGTGTGTGTGTGTGTGTGTGTGTGTGTGTGTGTGTGTGTGTGTGTGTGTGTGTGTGTGTGTGTGTGTGTGTGTGTGTGTGTGTGTGTGTGAGTGCGCGTGCGTGTGCGTGCTAAGACAGGGGGAGGCAGGATACGCTATAAGGCGTTGTGTGTGTGCACCCTCATACCAATCTAAGGGTTGTCTCAGAAGTAGAGTGCACTCCGATTGTCAGTCAGTCCTTCCAACATTAGTGTGGTCGCCATATTTATTCAATTACCACAGTTATAGTCTACATTGGAGATTTGTTTTGGATACTCATACAACACTTAAACAGGCATGTTCTATCTCTGCTGTAACCATAGCTACCTCTTACTCACACACACACAAAGACACACACGTCTTTGCAATCAGCTCTAAGTCTGATAACTTCTCAAATCTGTAGGTTCCAGATCAACAAGGTACATTCATATATACCACACATGTAAAGTTTGTACCTCACAGGCCAATTTTAAAGTTTTACTGTCTAGTGTCCTTCAGAGTTTAGTCGGAGTAGGATGGCGGTGCTTGCCCCTCTACAAGCGAAACAAATCATTGCTGTTAATTTGAATCAATTTGCAAGCCAATGACAACAGGAGTGGATGAAGACAGGATGGGATAACTAGCTAGAGGAGAAATCTGTGTTAAATGATGGAAGACTGACTGGAGCAGTAGCCATCATAGACAAACCGGAGACCAGAGGACGGACTCAGGAGCCAGACTGGTATACAGTAGATACACACACACACAGAGACTTACAGGCACAGGCACACCCACACACACACAAAAAAACTATTTTGCCATAAAAGTGAGTGGTGTGTGGGAGAGAATGTGCAGAGTACACAGTCCTACCCCCGAACAACACAAAACACATTGGACTCAGATGACATCACCATGGAGGGCCTCTGTTCTCAGTTAGCGGGATGATTAGACTCTGAGACTACTTCAGAACCCCATAGAAGAAGAAATGACGGAGGGATTTAATTGCTTTGAACTTGGACTCTCATATGCCTAAAAGTGCTCTTTAAAATTTGATCAGGCTATCTTTGTTTCTTCATATGTCTGGTTGGTATTTTGCAGGGTAGCTAGATGTTTGAAAATGTTTATGTGTAACACAATGTTACTATTATCATATTATACTATTTTTTTTAATAATAATTAATGAATGAATATGTGTTTCATACACGTTGATGCACGATATTAAATAGGTATAGGGTAATAATTTTTTCATCAAATGTCAGCGTTTCCTGATCAATCTTTTCTCGGCTTTAATCTACCTTGCCACGACTCAGCCGTGGCTCTGTGCAGGCAGCGCTTCGAGGACACTGACGTTCCTACTCTCATCTGGGCTGTTTCTGCCTGTCAATATCCACTTGTACATGCCGCATATAGTAGTCTATATCTACTTGCTGTGCAAGTCAAAACCTAGAACCTTTACAATAAATGAATTGGTAATAGACATGTAATTGCCGGCAAAAACGCACACACACTATTTGAAATTAGAGATGTCTTGGGAAACACATGCTGAATGAATTTTGAATATCTTGAAGATAGAGTAGTAGCTGGACAACAAGGCAACGGAGGAGAGGTCAACAAATCATATGACAAAAAAAGAGAGGATGAAAAGTGGACCGACCCCACAAAACAAAACCTTATGAAGAACATAAATCTGCTAAATCCATATAGCTTGCCAAGACAGAAAGTAGGCCTACTCACTTTCAATTATCTCACGATATCGTGAGAAATCTGTATAATTGAAATATGAATGTAGGCTATTTACACCATGCCAAGGTATCATTAAATTAATTCAGCTGTCAAAATTCCTTTGTAATAATGCAATTCGGGGTGGGGGCGTCAAAGCAGAGACTAAGGGCAATGGCATGCTTTGGTTTACAGATGGCGCGAGGATATCTGACTAGTGCTCGATAAAGGGGGGAGAAAACTGTACAATATATATATGTTTACATTGTCTTAAGAAATTCAATATATATTCTGTTCAATGCTCCCAAAAACTAACAGGGATACCGGCTTTGGATGTTTGATAAAAGTTTGGTGGTTTGGTAAAAATCTGTTTTTTATTAGACTTCATTTGAAAAAGCGTTGAGATTTTCGGTTAGGGACACACACGTTTCCTCGATTTTCAATCAAATGTGTCATGTATCTCAAAACGATGTGTCAATACATCACTATTAGGTTGTCATTATTATTATTACATTGTTGGGCATGCTTGTATTCAAGCAAGAGCACAAGTGTATATAAGTGGACTACATGATCGTGAAAGCGTGACGAAACAGAATAATGTAGTCTATAACACATGATACTTATACTTAGTCAATTGTTCAGTCTACGGACTATAAAGCGATATTCATCATCTATATGCCTATAAAGTAAGAAATCAATTGTCCCCAACATGTCAGAGGCCCACTCCCTGACGCCAGGTATTGTACTTGGTTCTCTACTTGGCCTGAAGGACTTTGTGCAGCCAGATATCTGACCGCATATAACCTGCACCAACAGTAGTCTATACACGTCATGCAAAGTTCAATTATCTGTTTGGGAGAGAAGAAGTTGATGGTGAAATAACAGTATAAGAGCTTACTGTATATTTAATAGACATTTAGACCTAATAAGGTCTAAATTTATGCAGCTCTCACAAAAGTAGTCTCAACTATTAGCACATGCATAACGTCTGTTTAATTTAAATGTAAATCGTAAAACAAATAGAGTATTGGCAATATAACATATTTACTTGTTAAGCAAAAATTGATTTAAAGACAATGCCATTGTATTTAAATTTAAATTTATCAAATTAATTATAGTGTCAAATGCCATTATTTATCAACTAGTGAAAACGTGTTACATTCTGAAGTTCAAAACTATTTTTTTACCAACCCTGGTGTCACGCACTGAAGAGTTCACAACCCTCACTAAAAATGATCAAATTAGCCAAATGTGTGAGTAAAGATAGGAGTCACAAAACGACACATGAACTTCCCCTGAATGTAAAGATCTAAAGACAGCAGTTCCTTAATGATCTGTGTGATTCTGAGAGAAATAGAAAAGCAGGTACTTACGTGCTATTAATTCTCTCTGTGACACGTGCTGTGGGTTCCCCTGCTTGCGACGGGACATTGCCCTGGCATTTACACTGGCATTGCCCGGAGACCAGCACTCTGAAGGATGGGCTCGCTTCCCTCCTATTGCCTCCTCCTGCTCCGCACTCAACTTTTCACGGGACCTCCACAAGACCAAGGCTCCTTCGCTCGGACCGCCGGCCGGGGTGGGTGGTTGGTCGGGCGTCGTGCTGTAGGCTAGTGGTCCCCTCGTTTGGAGATGCGAAAATGTCTTTTGCGTTTCGTCTCGTCCGGTCCACTCTGCCCCTGTGTTTGTGTGTGACGAGACCGTGGGTAGCCTGGCTATAGCCTACCTTCAATTCTATTTCACCTTCTCTCTTTAGGCTACTCACACCATTGGCAAAAGGTGTGTGAGAGAAGTGAGATCTGTCCAAGTAGAAAAGAGAAAGAGATCAGACGTGGGGGAAATATCCTTGGATGTTTGACGGTTGTTGTGAGTGACAGTTGAGATCAAACACCGGCAAGTGTCCCTCCACCTTGAGAGAGAAAAATAAGAATCAGAACGCGATGGTCAGCGCGCGCTGACAGCTCGGGTACCCTGACTGTGTGTCCAGTCAATGGCTCAGCCTTATTTCGTTTCTTCTTTTAGAAAAAGACGAAAAACTCTAATAAAAAAATCGTAAACACACACAATTACAATAATTGATGATAAAATTTTACAAAACTATGAATCCAATTTTTCTTCTTGGGTACTTGGGTATGACCAGGTGACAGGCACTTCTCTTGGTGCAGCCTTGAGCATGCAATGCCAGGTACTTTTCAGTCTCCTCAACTCCAAGTGCTCTGTCCCCTTGTACGGCTCTGTGGAGACCGGGCATACAGGCTTCCACCTCCTTTCTCAATAAATCAAGTCCTGCACGCTTTTCTCTCCCCTTTCTCTGTGTGAGTGTGAAGATGGCGGAGTGAGTCGTGCTTCCCCCGAGCTCTCTGTCTCTCTGTGGCTAGAGCTGGCTCCGTACAATGGGATAAAATTCAAGTTCAAGTGCGGACGTGACGTTAAGTCTACAGTGAGAAAGAAAAATTGGAGACTGCAAGAGCACTGGGGGCGACTAGTGGTGGCTTTTCACAACTATCGGATCACCAGCAGCAAGCCGTGGACAGCGCACTGCCGCCGTCTCTCAGAGAGAGAGAGCAGCAGTGGACGACGCCGCTCGTGCTCACCGCCTCACAGACACACGCGGAACTGAAACTCGCTCAGTTTCAGAAAAAAAGTCACTTTATTCTTTATTCATGTTATTCAGAAAAGTGTTCAAATATTTTTTTCCCATTGACCTTATGACCTAAATAGATTGTTTGTTGATTTTTTTGCTCAGACCCGCTGGACAGTTTGCAAGACCATTTATATAAAATGCATTCATTGTCAGCCGTCAAATAGAATTTATTCCAAATATAATGAAAGTGGGGATTTGTTTACATATAAGGTCACTTATTTTATACGTGGATGACGTTAAGATGTGGTCAACAAGATGTTTATTTTATACGCGCTTATTTCTGTCTGCGCGTTTGACGTCCTAGTCTATTACAGTAGGAGCTGATAAGGAGGTGGAGACACTTGTCAGGCGAATAGACATTCATATAAAGTATGTCCTCTCACAGTTTCCATAGTCTATAGACAACACTAGACCCGTTTTCTGAACGCTTTCCCTGTGCGTGGATATGTGTCGGTGTAATGCTAAACATTTTAACAGAGATTAATTTGTTCAGAGATTTTATCATAAAATACTAGAACATCTTAACACTGTAAATGATCAAGATGTATACTGAATGTCATTTGATGTTGATTGGTCATAATTGTCTGCAATGTTTGTTTGATGTTTCAAACAAAAAAGTGTAGCTTACCGTAGAGCATCTTATTTCTCTCTGAACGTTAGTTCTCCGCAGACATTCCTTGATATACATGTAGATTTGTTCAGAGTTAGATATTCGGTGATACGTGTATCATGACCTAGTAAAAGACGCAAAGCAAATTCCAAGCTTCAAACGCAATTCATCAGAAGTCGATCAAGTATATAATGTGCTTAGGCCATCTATGAACCTTATTACAGGGTTATAGACCACCTGGTTATAACCTATCCTCTATGTGTCTTATTCGCTATTTACATGATTTACACATGATTCGGACTCACACGTATACCCTAATGTTAATGTCCAATGATTGGAACAATTAAGTATACGTTTTTGAAAAATGAACCGGAGTGCGAACTATTGACACAACTCATTCCTGCGGTCCTAGTCAAAATCTATTTCAAGATAGTTATTACGGGTATGGTACTCTAACAGGCAAGCATTTCAAATTAAATAACCTCCTTTGTCCTAATTCTGCACACTGGAGTTCAAATCCATCATCAGGGGCTTATCAACATCATGACAGCCATAAATTAGAGAAATACACTTCCAAGTGAAATGAATGTCAAGCTGAAAATGAGAAACACACAATGGGGCCCAGAATGGGAAACAGATCCTGATCATACAGTGTCAGCAGCATCTAAAGTGTAGAATGCAGATGATCCAGTCCCCATTCTCTGCTATGCACCCGTACTGCCTACCTGCCTGTGTGTGACTGCTCCAGTGAATGTGAGACTTGGAGACACAGGAGAGCGTGGCACTTAGTAAAATAGTGGGTTTGAGCTGAGATTCTCCCTACTTGGGTCTGTGCTGGTAATCTCCTGCATGTCTCAGTGGGAGCTGATTGATGATAGAGGCAGGCAGAGAGGGGAGAGAGGAAGACAGACAAGCAGACAGACAGACTGGCTGGCAGTGAGGCTGGCCAGTCCGGGGTGGGGGGAGTTTACAAAATAATCAACTTATTAATTTCAACACAATGTAGAGTGGGTCTGTTCTGGTCAAAAGAAGGGCACTATGTGAGGTATAGGGTGTCATTTGAGATACTATATCTGTGCTGTGGTGCGTCTGATTTTGATCTAGACTATGATGCTGACACTCCCACTCAACTTTCAACCCAGAAGTGTTATCTATCTAGGCTTTTTAAAACTTGATCTATACTAATGGGCTATATGTGGTGTAAGGGATTCTCTTTGTACAAAATAACTTTTCAAATATGTTTTGCTAGTGGAGGGAATCACTAGGCATCAGAAAGAGAAGTGGGATTTTTTGTTTCACTAGACATGCATGAAAGGTCAAAAGTCAAAAGAAAACTTGCCGGTCATCCTTTGCTCTCCACATTTCTATTACGATGATTGGCTCATGCCTCAAGATTATGCCTACTCTTCTAGCTATTTAACACCCATCTCCACATCTCACTAGCTGGATTTGTGGGAAAATCCCCTGCAAACCCCTTTCCTCAACTTCCATTTTCTCTTCCTCTGGCTGTGTTTTAATCCATGCATCACAGCTTCACGCCGCATCCGTCTCAAGATGTTTTTTGCATATTTATCTCCAAGTGGGGCCGGGTCAGGTATTCATCTCTTCTCCATCTCTCCATCTCTCTGATGATCGCAGGGGAATCCAAAGGCCTGCTATCCCAGGGTTTTATCCCCGGTGCGTTCACGACGCGGCCCACTAGCTGAGCCTCCCTCTCACATCTAGATTAGGGGGAGAGAAGGGTTTGTTCCCGTGCCAGGTGTTGTCAAGCCCCACGGATCTTCTCATCTGGTGAGGAACCATGAAATGCGCCTCTATAAGCCTTAGTGGCCCATTGCTCACTGAGACAGACTGCCGCTGTTGCAGAGCGATGTGTAACACCACCTCCGAGCCGCATTCAATGGACTTTGTTACTTTGTTTAGTCCTCCACATCGCCTTGAGTGCTCTTCCCTTCTTCTTCGTCTTCTCTCTCTCTCTCTCTCTCTCTCTCTCTCTCTCTCTCTTTGTCGATACCAGTCCCTTTCCTTTCTTCGCGGCTAGTCTTGGCTGGGGCCTCGAGCTTCAGCTGTCTTCAGTAGCAGCTTGACAAACTCGGAGCCAAGCGCTTTCCTCCTTCCCTCCATACACCAGCACCAGTGGGAGGATATAAATAGACGTTTTCATGCTCATTTACAATAAAAAGCGGGGATTGCAGGTTCTTCCAAATGATGTCTTTATCATATGTATAACAGAACACCCACCACCTATCTGTAAGGATGTATCCAAACGCTTTGTCCTTGTATTACTATCTGTAAGGATGTATCCAAACGCTTTGTCCTTGTATTACTTAGCTGAAGGCATTACGTTGAAATGTAAATCATTGTCATGTTTAAGACTAAGTATATGCCAATGGTTTTAGGTGTTATGGGAAGTAACATATGAGTGTAGGATTAGTACTGATTTCTTGGTGAATCCCTGTAGTGGAGGCAGTGGTCAGTGAAAGGGCCTACATTTGTGGCGTGTAATGTAATGATAGAAACAACTGACAAAACTTCCATATTTGGGCATCAAACTGTAGTCACAGTAGGGCAGAGTGAAATGTTCTCATCAGACCATTTCCACATCATCATCCAGATTAAGAAGAAGAAGTGAACTGTCCATTTGTGACTTGGCTACCATGCATGGCTTAGCGGGACTCTCAGAATGTGCTCTTCGTCCTTCTGCTCTCTGATTGGTTCATTACTCAGACCCACGCTGGGCAGGTGCAGTCAGTCACCTCTCTATTGCATCATTTCCTCCCTACTGAAAGTTCCAGGGCCAATTCCTTTCTGAGCTGAGGACAATCAGTGTTATCAGTTATGGGGATGTCGCCATGTCGACACTTCCTGGATGTAAATGTCCTGTTTTCCCCCCCTAATTTCATTTGCATATATAGTATATGCAGTGTTTGGGTTTTATGCTAATGATAAATAAGCCGTTTCTTTGGGCTAATGATTCTAGCTGGCGATTAGAGGATCATTTACAGGACATAGAGGTGTCCTTAGGATTCTTTAGAACTCTTCGTTCCTAAAGAACAACTGTTCAGGAACGGGCCCGCTAATATCCATGTTTATTTGTCCAGATGCAAGTTGACAGTATGGCGAGACTGGGAGAGACTCGTTTTACAGAACAGTGAGAAGAAATTCATCAGAGCTTTAGAGTCATAGGGGTTTCACAAGCACTTGTTTTCACCCATTGTTGGTTATGTAATAAGAATGGATCAATGTCAACTTTCAGTATTTTTCACTCTCACTCAGAGGGCTTGACGCTTCCATCCAGAATATCATACGAAACAATTCAATGTTAGCAGACAAAAGACAAGAGAGGTAGAGAGAGAGTACAAATACTTTAGAATCCATAGTTCCATAGCTATAGCTAGAGGGAGTACTTCAATATTAGCCCCTATTAGATTTATTATTGAACTGGTAAGTGTTGAGAGATATGAATGTAATAGTGTTAATTCCTCTATAGCCATGTAATGTCTCCCAGACAGACTTTTTATGCAACAGTACCCTCTGTTGGCTAGCAGCTGCCACATGCAAATTACAGGCCTCTATCTACACACCCACTACTCAGAGCAGGCTTAGCTCCTAGCTGCAATTTGGGCCCCCTTCCTCCACTCCTCTCGACCATCATTCCTGGTACCCCACACCCCACCCCTTCTCTCTGGATGAAAGGGAAGAAGAGACAAGAAGAATGGTCTTGTTTCTTGTCTTCAGTGGAATACTACAGTTTCTCTTGTTCTAGAACTGTCTGACTGTCTGAGTCCATTTGAAAGTCAATGTTAAGTATGATTGATCACTTTCATTTCTCTGTGTTTGCCTGTCTGGTCTACACTGTCTGGTCTACAGCGACTACACAGTAGTCAAATTAATAGATAGCAGGTTGATTTTAAACATTACCTGCCCTGAAATAATATTCACTTTGGGTGTCCTCCTTACTGCGTGTTTTTTTTTTTACACCGTTCCTATAATGGACATTGAGAATTAAAAGTAACCTTTAAAGAGTTAAAGAGTGCTCCCAAGACGTTCTCCACATGAGTCTAAGAGAGTTTCAAGTGTTTGAGGGGGAGCGAGCGAGCAGAGAACAAGCCCTTAAGCACAATTAAGAATATCAAAGTTGAAATGATTCCTTTTAAAGGGAAAATGCTAATGATAGGTTTATTTAGAACAAGTTAACACATTCCCCAGCTCTGCTCAGCTCTACTGAATCCCAAGCTCTCATTATGAGCTCTCCAATTGACTCGCTCTAGTCTTTATTAAGAAGGTTTGGGGTGTTTGTTTTAGGATTAAATAAGGGTATTAAAATGAACTAATCTGGATCGGATGGGGCTGACTGTTAGTTAATATATGTGTTGGTCATTATCACTGATTAATTATATAACGAGGGTAAAAACAACCTTAAAAGCTATGCATTTTGTGCTCACAGAGCCAGAAGTGTCTTAACAGCGTAATTAGATGTCCATTCAATTACCAGCTTTATTTATGAGACTGCCTTGTGATGTCATAACGCGTTCATGTGCTTATTTTGTTGTGTTTTTTCCCCCTAGTTTTTTGTGTGTGTGGAATGGAACAGAAATAGTCCAAGTTTTTATTGTTGTAATCTATTGTATCCATACAGACTGATCTCATTTGATGTAGGCTGTTTGATTGAATTGTTTACACATTTTGACAGCGCTCCTTCTCTGTCCCACTCTTCATTACCAGCACACACATGCACACAGTGAGAGAGAAATGTCCCATCTCTCCAGTAAATAAATGTGCCCTTTAATTCCCTTTTCAGCTAGAGAAGGGAAATAAGTTCAAGACTGCATTCTATTCCCTAGATGGTGTACTATTTTTGACCATAGGCCTCTTGTTTGCATGTGTCCTACCACCCCAGAGTTAATACTTGGTGGAAGCACTTTTGGCAGCCATTACATCTGTAAACATTTTGAATACAATTCTACCAACTCTTAGGGCTACATACACTTAGTGTAGAAAACATGAAGAACATCTTCCTAATATTGAGTTGCGCATAGCTTTCACCTGGATTCACCTGGATTCACCTGGATTCACCTGGTCAGTCTGTCATGGAAAGTGTTCATAGTTTTGTACACTCGGCGTATATCCATTGTTTTTGTCTAATTTGCTGAAGCTCAGTAAATTGACGTACAGCAATATTCAAACCATGTCACTGATTTTCAAGTAGATTTAAGTCAGGACTGAGACTGCACCGTTCAGGAACACTAAACGTCTATTGGAAAGCCATGCAGGTGTATCTTTAGCATAAACATTTGTGTTATTGTCCAGCTGAAAAATAAAAGAGTCTGCTGGTGACATGCATACCCGTACCATGATGCTGCCATCTTTTATTTTATTTCACCTTCATTTAACTATAACCATGCCATGGCAATACTTGAAAATACAAAGGCTCAATGACATTGCATTCACTCCACATTACTGGCCTGTATGACAAAGTAAAGAGAGAGAGAGAGAGATGGCCCATCCCTCCAGTAAAGGAATGCGCCCTTTCATTCCCTTCTCAACTAGAAAAGTAAAATAAAAGTTAAAGACTGAGTCTTAAATGGCACCCTATTCCCTATATGGTGCACTACATTTGATCATAGGCCTCTGGGGCTCTGGTCAAAGTAGTGCACTACACAGGGACTAGGGTGTTATTTGGGACATAGAGCATGCTGTGATAATAAAGATGTATGATATAAAGCTGTCTGGATATTCCAGGATGCTCCATGCTTCCAGCTTTGTGTCAGTATCCAGACTATCCACGCCCAGACCAGGACGCCGGGGCCAGGCGCTCTCCGACCCCGCTAAATGAGAAATAAACATTGTTGGGGACGCCAAGGGGCCAGGAGATCTCTTTAGGAAGCCCCTCTCCTTCGGGGGAACCCCAGCGGGACATGGTCGGCCTGGCCAGTGGAAACAGCGAGACTAAATGTGATTGTTGGAGAAGAAAAATGGCAAAAGAGTGTGACTAAATCAGTTAGTTTGGCAGTCGGATGGTCGGTAGGGCAGGCATACTTCCACTGCTCCCAGGAGAGAGAGGGGGGGAGAGAGGGAGAGAAGGAGAGAGAGAGTTTGGCAGTCGGATGGTCGGTAGGGCAGGCGTACTTCCACTGCTCCCAGGAGAGAGAGGGAAGAGAGAGGGAGAGAGAGAGAAAGGGAGAGAAAACAGATTTTTGCTCAGTCCTCAAAATAGCAAAAACACACAAAACACTGGCATCAGATAGAGAAGCTGCCAAAGGCCCCACATTCCCAACAATTACCTTCTTCCTCCTCCTCCACCTCTACCTCCTCCTCCTCCTCCTCCTCAGCCCTCCTATTCAGCCTCTATTCCTGCCTTGTTACTGCAGCGTTTACCTTCTCCATCTTGGCGCGCCTATTACATGTGCTCCTGTTGTGGATCGGCAATAAAGTGCCTGTGAACCTTGTCGTCGTCCCCATGTGACAAACTTAACGGAAAAGTTGTGACAAGTTCAAATCACCTCTAAAACTCCCCCCAGAAAGCCACTCTTCTCATTTAAATAGGTCTGAACGTTTGTAATATGTTACCATATTTGGTAAATAGCTGAATGTGTTTAAATAATATAGGCCTATGAGCCTGACTGCATGCATCATGTCTGTGTATGTGCATGTAGGATGTACAGTGTATTCGGGAAGTATTCAGACCACTTCAGTTTTTCCACATTTTGTTACGTTACAGCCTTATTCTAAAATGGATTAAATAAAAACAAATCTTCATCAATTTTGGCACATTTATAAAAATAAAGAAAGAACAAATACCTTATTTACATAAGAATTCAGACCCTTTGCTATGAGACTCGAAATTGAGATCAGGTGCATCCTGTTTCCATTGATCATCCTTGAGATGTTTCTACAACTTGATTGGAGTCCACCTGTGGTAAATTCAATTGATTGGACATGATTTGGAAAGGCACATACCTGTCTATATAAGGTCCCACAGCTGACAGAGCATATCAAAGCAAAAACCAAGCCATGAAGTCCAAGGATGTGTCCGTAGAGCTCAGAGACAGGATTATGTCGAGGCACAGATCTGGGGAAGGGCACCAAAACATTTCTGCAGCATTGAAGGTCCCCAAGAACACAGTGGCCTCCATCATTCTTAAATGGAAGAAGTTTGGAACCACCAAGACTCTTCCTAGAGCTGGCCTCCCAGCCAAACTGAGCAATCGGGGGGAAGGGCCTTGGTCAGGGAGGTGAACAAGAACCCGATGGTCATTCTGATAGAGCTCCAGAGTTCCTCTGTGGAGATGGGAGAACATTCCAGAAGGACAACCATCTCTACAGCACTCCACCAATCAGCCCTTTATGGCAGAGTGGCAGATGGAAGCCACTCCTCAGTAAAAAGGCACATGGCAGGCCACTTGGAGTTTGCCAAAAGGCACCTAAAACTCTCAGACCATGAGAAACAAGATTCTCTGGTCTGATGAAACCAAGATTGAACTCTTTGGCCTGAATGCCAAGCACCACGTCTGGAGGAAACCTGTCACCATCCCTACTGTGAAGCATGCAGCATAACACCCTGCATCCCACTGCTGGCTTGCTTCTGAAGCTAAGCAGAGTTGGTCCTGGTCAGTCCCTGGATGGGGGACCAGATGCTGCTGGAAGTGGTGTTGGAGGGCCAGTAGGAGGCACTCCTTCCTTAGGTCAAAAAAAATAATAATATCCCAATGCCCCAGGGCAGTGATTGGGGACATTGCCCTGTGTAGGGTGCCGTCTTTCGGATGGGACGTTAAACGGGTGTCCTGACTTTCTGAGGTCATTAAAGATCCCATGGCACTTATCGTAGGGGTGTTAACCCTGGTGTCCTGGCTAAATTCCCAAGCTGTCCCTCATACCATCATGGTCACCTAATCATCCCCAGCTTACAATTGGCTCATTCATCCCCCTCCTCTCCCCTGTAACTATTCCCCAGGTTGTTGTTGTAAATGAGAATGTGTTCTCAGTCAACTTACCTGGGAAAATAATGGTAAAAAAATAAAATGGTGGTGGCAGCATCATGCTGTGGGGATGTTTTTCAGGGGAAGGGACTGGGGGACTAGTCAGGATTGAGGGGATGTTTTTCAGGGGAAGGGACTGGGGGACTAGTCAGGATTGAGGGGATGTTTTTCAGGGGAAGGGACTGGGGGACTAGTCAGGATTGAGGGGATGTTTTTCAGGGGAAGGGACTGGGGGACTAGTCAGAATTGAGGGATGTTTTTCAGGGAAGGGACTGGGGACTAGTCAGGATTGAGGGATGTTTTTCAGGGAAGGGACTGGGGACTAGTCAGGATTGAGGGATGTTTTTCAGGGAAGGGACTGGGGGACTAGTCAGGATTGAGGGATGTTTTCAGGGAAGGGACTGGGGACTAGTCAGGATTGAGGGATGTTTTTCAGGGAAGGGACTGGGGACTAGTCAGGATTGAGGGGATGTTTTTCAGGGAAGGGACTGGGGACTAGTCAGGATTGAGGGGATGTTTTTCAGGGGAAGGGACTGGGGGACTAGTCAGGATTGAGGGGATGTTTTTCAGGGGAAGGGACTGGGGGACTAGTCAGAATTGAGGGGATGTTTTTCAGGGGAAGGGACTGGGGGACTAGTCAGGATTGAGGGGATGTTTTTCAGGGGAAGGGACTGGGGGACTAGTCAGGATTGAGGGGATGTTTTTCAGGGGAAGGGACTGGGGGACTAGTCAGGATTGAGGGGATGTTTTTCAGGGGAAGGGACAGGGGACTAGTCAGGATTGAGGGAAAGATGAATGAAGCAAAGTACAGAGAGATCCTTGATGAAAACCTGCTCTAGAGCTCAGGACCTCAGACTGGGGCAAAGGTTCACCTTCCAACAGGACAATGACCCTAAGCACACAGCCAAGACAACGCAGGAGTGGCTTTTGGACAAGTTCTGGCTCCGCGACCATCCGCTCAAAGAAAAATCTGCCCACGGCTGAATGTAATTGAGAACCCCTGAGTCTAGATTGTCCTATCCACCAATCAGGGTTGTTTATGTAAAAAAAAATATATAATAATTATCAACACGCCCACACGATAAGATTGAGCATTTCAATGGAAAATGGAGGCTCAGGAAAATAAATTATAAAAAATATATTTGGAATAATTTTCATGAAATAAAAACAGTGATTTATTAGACATACAGTGATGATGAATTAAAAAAAGACTGTATGGGGGCTTTAAGAAATATTGAAATGAGAAAACTAACAAGGCTCTCTTATCCCTCCAGCATCATGACCCAATCGATAATGTAGCTTTTTGAGTTTTGTTGTGAACAAAGGCAGTTTCTGTCTGTGTGTCTACGTGATGTATGTTTCCAACAGTTACACAAACTAACTCAGTGTTGGATTAACGTGTGCCATGTATGTGTAGCTGTGTCTGACCTTGGACTTCTTCAATTTGTCACTCAGTGGTTTGTCATGGAGTTACAAAGTCAATGTTGCGTCCATATTCATATTGAAATGAGTACAAGGAGACGGACATCCTGTTTTCATTCTTAGGTCAGGACATTGGAGGAGAATTCTCAACAGCCACTTGACAGTTTTTTTTGCCTCTTGAGCCAACCTTAAGCTCATAACATGACCAAATCAAAGTTGTTACCATATTATTTCAACAAATATTTAAATTAGTAACAGAGCAAGGACCTCTTGCTGTCGCTCCCCTGACGAATATCCAACTGGGCTGGTGTGTGTGTAGAGAGAGAGAGACAGAGCTACCGTGATGGATAGGGTTGGCTGCGTCGGTGGCTGGCCTAACACAAGACTCACCTATAGTTCAACCTGATAACAGCAGCCAACAGTCACCTCAGAGGTAAATATGGCCCTCATTTACATGGAGCAGCTCTGTGTGTGTGTGTGTGTGTGTGTCATCAGACAGTTTATACTATTGAGGGGAGTCATCATGATGCAATTACAAGCAATCCATTTAAATCCATTCATAGTGACTCACACACACAGTCTGTCAGGAGGGCTTTGTAGCTACACTTAGAAATCAAGGTGAACTTTCAGAGCTAAACTACTGTATGTTGTTGAAAGAATCACTTTCTCTAACAGGAAGATTTTATTGGCTGTGTGTCGGACGGGGGTTCGATCCCCACTTACGCCCTAACTTTCTCTCTGTACTTCCCTCTAAAATATCTCCACTGTCTTCCCAATGAAGCATACAAATATGGAACAGGAACAGAATTGAGGGGCTAAAGGGGGATTGGTTCAGTGTGTCACTGGTGGGCCGTGACAGTGTGACACCCAACTGGACCTGTCCTCCCTGCTGCTGCTTCTGGTTGGACAGAAGGACTCCTACCTGGGGGTCAGTGTTAGTGAGGGACAGAAGGACTCCTACCTGGGGGTCAGTGTTAGTGAGGGACAGAAGGACTCCTACCTGGGGGTCAGTGTTAGTGAGGGACAGAAGGACTCCTACCTGGGGGTCAGTGTTAGTGAGGGACAGTTTACACACACATACACATACACATTATAACACACACACAGATCTGATGGTGAATAATGGCGTTGCCATAGGAGACAGCAGTTCCAGCACCATCAGCACTTTTCCTTATCTCATCCCCCTCTCTCTCCCCCTTTTGTTCTCCCCCTTCTTCCCTCCATGCCCCTCTCCCTCCCTCCCTCCCTCTCTTCCAGGTTACCCTCCACCTCCTCAGCCTGGCCCACGTCCCCCTCCAGTCCCTATCTGCTTGTTTCACATTTCCCCCGCTCCACTCTCTAACCCGTCTCTCGCTGGCCCCACGATTCATCACCGGCCCATTGGCTGGCGGCACGGACAGCAGCGGCGCCAAAGCGGAGGGGAGAACAGCAAACGGCCGCTATGTCATTGAGCTTTCTCTACCATGTCAATGTCCCTCATACACAGCTACAGCCCACAGTCTGGATGAACCAAGCAAAACAACCTACCTAGACACACACAGCCAACCAGCCTGGAGCGACCAGAGACCAGTGAAACTAAACATCTCTCTCTCTACTTCTCCCTCTGTGATGCTATATGAATACAGTGAAACTATACATCTCTCTCTCTACCTCTCCCTCTGTGATGCTATATGAATACAGTGAACCTATACATATCTCTCTCTACTTCTCCCTCTGTGATGCTATATGAATACAGTGAAACTATACATCTCTCTCTCTACTTCTCCCTCTGTGATGCTATATGAATCAAAACGTATAGGCCTATGGGCTAGGCTACATGAGGTATGCGCTGTTTCTTGCCTTACTGTACACACTTGGCATCATTTAAGTGATAATTCATAATTCACAAGTGATAGGCTAATATTGTCACCCATCAGACTATTCTTGATTTCATCTTGTCTTTACATATACTAAATAATATAAGTGAGAATTTGTTTTGATTTGGAATGGACCATTATCATGCACCTGTCTCAAAACAGGGGCAATGGGAAAAAAATACATGTCATCTATGCACTTATATAGTGAATGGAGGACGATTTTCCCGTGGTTCCTTTTCATGCCAGCCAGGTAGGCTATACTCCTGTTGTAATGTGCTTAAAATTAGGAAAGTTGAGAGATAAATATAGCAGGCCTATAGAAAGTTGATGGGATCCTCCTCTTTTTAATAGAGGCCATTACTCTGTTTTCTCACGCTATTGCATAGCCTATAGAAATGTTGCACAACATTACCTCATGGGCTCTCATGAAGTATTTGATTTGATTTTCGAAAACATTTGTAGTCAGGGTGATTGGAGGGACAATAAAGTGCTGAGTACCAGGCAGTTAGAAGGTTTGGTAGGCTACTAATGACCATCAGCAGCATCAGAGCTTGGAGAAGCCTAATTACCCTGACTAAACGGTCACGTGGAATTTGACTGCAATCATGACTCGTGAACGAGCCATGACTACGTTCACCGTAACAGCCATACTCTTTCCCTTCCTCTCCCTCTCTGGGAAACTTTATTGGCATGGGAAACATTGCCAAAGCAAATTAAAAAACAATAAACAAAAGTGAAAAAAAACTCTCCCCCTCTCTCTTGCTGTCTCTGCTATGCCTCAGTGACCGTAACACTACTAATTAAAGCCCTTTGACTCCACCGCTGCCCTCCCCTGGTCTCACACACACACACACACACACACACACACACACACACACACACACACACACACACACACACACACACACACACACACACACACACACACACACACACACACACACACGTTTGTTAGAGTCCTCCTCCAGCTCTGTTAGTTTACTGTTGGTCCCATGCAGCAGAGGTAACACTATACTGTATGTTCCCATAGAAAAGGTTATGATTCAGCCCATAAGAAAGCACAGTTAAATATTAATGACATAGTGAATAATAGATGGGGTGTGTGTGTACAGTTCAGCAGCCTGCTTGGTAAAGTAGTCCTTAATCAACCAATAATGAGTGCTAGGCTATATGTCAACAGGGCCTTGTAATGCTGCCATATCAGCAAGTAGATAATGGGAGAGAATGAAGATCACCTAGATCCAATTCAAATATTCAATGAAGACTGTAGCGAGAGTGGTTTGGCTTCGATTGTCATAACCTCAGTGTGGGAACTTGCGGTCCTCTCCAGTCCCTTCCTGGGCGATCACCTCTAGTCTGTCCGTCCAGCCGAGCGTACTCCCCTGGCTGCAGAGCGTCGGCCCTCTCCACTCCTTGTCCTCTCCCTGTCCCCGCTCGTCACTCTGCTAGAGGTAAAGAGACGACAAAATCACCTCATATCAGGTCTGATCCCCTCACATCTCCGCTCCTCACTCCACACTGCTGGGCCTGGACGGTGTGCTGGGACGTTACAGGGCCAGGCCCACGGTAAAAAGGCCAGCGCTGTCCTGGTGTCCCTTCTCATCTCCATCAGTCCCCAACCCTGGTCCCTGACCTAGAAACCACAGACCTGACTGCCACCACCATACAGCACCATGTATGTGTGTTTGTTTGTGTGTGTGTGTGTGTGTTTGTGCGCGTGTGTGTTTGTGCGTGTGCACGTGCTCTCCTCTCTTCCCTCCTGCCCAAACCCCCACCTCCAACTTTCTGTCACAGCTGCCCCTCTGACCTGTTCGGGGGCGAATCGAAACGCTGTACGAGTTACCGTGGTGACAGGCGATGGTCATGGCTGCTCAGGTGGACGGAGAGTAGCGAGGGGGAAGGGGATGTGTGTGTGTGTGTGTTGGGGGCCGAGGAGGAGACGAGATGGCTTGTGGCACGGTGGCTCTCCTGCCTGCCCAGCAGCCTGACTGTCAGGCCCAATGTCTGCACCAGAGGTGAGGTATGGAGGGGTGGAGGAAATGGAGAGAGAAGGGAGAGGGGGAAGCAGTAGAGGATAGGTAACACGGGTGGGATGGAGGTCAAAGAAGGGATGAAGAGCGAAGGTGATGGAAGGTTGGAAAGATTGGAGGAAGGTGGAAAGGATAGAGCGATGGAGTGGGGGAGTAGCAGAGGATACCAGGTCTACCAACCTGACATCAACCCCTCTGGGCAAATTCCGACCACAAGCCCATGATCACTCCTCTGTCCCTTCCTCTCTCTCTCCCCCCCCCTCTCTCGTTCTCTTTTAATACCTATCTCTCTATTCTACAGGGCATTAAGGCAGCATGGCCTCTGGAGAAGCCCTCTCAGGAGAAGGCTGTGGCCTCGTTAAGAGTGGACACTAAGACACTAAGCCTCCAGGAGGTCCATTGAGAGCTCCATGTGGACCTGTCTGACACACTTCCAGAGCGAGAGAGGGGAGAGGCATGAAAAATACTTACGCACACACACACACGCGCAAACCGAAACACACAAGCGTACACACACACATGCAAACTGATACACACACGTAGATACACACACTCACAGTCACACAAGCCCACGCACACACACAAACAGAAACAAATATACACAAACACACAGAGTAGGGAGCCCAAATAGTGTTTACATTTAGATACATGGTTTTCTTGGTCCAAACATCGCTCTGCTCGACAGACCAAGACTAAATTCAGTTTTATTTACAAGAGGAGAGATTACACTTCTGTTATTGCAGAAACACAGAGGAAAAAACCTCCACAGACGCACAGACACACAGACACAAACGGGCACACACACAAACAGAAATGATATTACAGCAAGCCTGCATCAGATACAACCAAGTATTTCCAGGGGATCTCGAAGCAACAGTCCATAAACTATAAAATGCCATCAATAAAAAATGGAGGAGCGTTTTAAGAGCATTAGAAAAGTTTGATCTGCTTCGGGCGAAGCCTCCAGGGACTTCAGGAGCTGGAATTATTTATCAAAATGAAATGTCATATTAGTTTGTCTCTTTCTAATTAGATTTGGGCTTTCATAATGGGTTTGTTTTTCATCTTGGTGGCAGTTGGTGGCTGAGTTTGAGTTTCAGTTGGACGAGAGCAGGGATATGTAGATTACACACGAATGTTATGTAATGTGGAGGATATACAGTTGAAGTCGGAAGTTTACATACACCTTAGCCAAATACATTTAAACTCAGTTTTTCACAAGTCCTGACATTTAATCCTAGTAACAATTCCCTGTCTTGGGTCAGTTAGGATCACCACTTTATTTTAAGAATGTGAAATGTCAGAATAATAGTAGAGATAATTATTTATTTAAGCTTTTATTTCTTTCATCACATTCCCAGTGGGTTAGAAGTTTACATACACTCAATTAGTATTTGGTAGCATTGCCTTTAAATTGTTTAACTTAGGTCAAACGTTTCAGGTAGCCTTCCACAAGCTTCCCACAATAAGTTATGTGAATTTTGGACCATTCCTCCTGACAGAGCTGGTGTAACTGAGTCAGGTTTGTAGGCCTCCTTGCTCGCACACGCTTTTTCAGTTCTGCCCACACATTTTCTATAGGATTGAGGTCAGGGCTTTGTGACGGCCACTCCAATACCTTGACTTTGTTGTCCTTAAGCCATTTTGCATTTTGAAGTATGCTTGGGGTCATTGTCCATTTGGAAGACTAATTTGCGACCAAGCTTTAACTTCCTGACTGATGTCTTGAGATGTTGCTTCAATATATCCACGTAATATTCCTGACTCATGATGCCATTTATTGTGTGAAGTGCACCAGTCCCTCCTGCAGCAAAGCACCCCCCCACAACATGATGCTGCCACCCCGTGCTTCACGGTTGGGATGGAGTTCTTTGGCTTGCAAGCCTCCCCCTCTTTTTCCTCCAAACATAACGATGGTCATTATGGCCAAACAGTTCTATTTTTGTTTCATCAGACCAGAGGACATTTCTCCAAAAAGTACAATCTTTGTCCTCATGTGCAGTTTCAAACCGTAGTCTGGCTTTTTTATGGCGGTTTTGGAGCAGTGGCTTCTTCCTTGCTGAGCGGCCTTTCAGGTTATGTCGATATAGGACTCGTTTTACTGTGGATATAGATACTTTTGTACTTGTTTCCTCCAGCATCTTCACAAGGTCCTTTGCTGCTGTTCTGGGATTGATTTGCACTTTTCTCACCAAAGTACGTTCATCTCGAGGAGGCAGAACGAGTCTCCTTCCTGAGCAGTATGATGGTGTTTATACTTGCGTACAATTGTTTGTACAGATGAACGTGGTACCTTCAGGCGTTTGGAAATTGCTCCCAAAGATGAAGCAGACTTGTAGAGGTCTACAAATTGTTTTCTGAGGTCTTGGCTGATTTCTTTTGATTTTCCCATGATGTCAAGCAAAGTGGCACTGAGTTTAAAGGTAGGCCTTGAAATACATCCACAGGTACACCTCCAAGTGACTGATGCCAATTAGCCTATCAGAAGCTTCTAAAGCCATGACATCATTTTATGGAATTTTCCAAGCTTTTTAAAGGGACTGTCAACTTAGTGTATGTAAACTTCTGACCCACTGGAATTGTGATACAGTGAATTATAAGTGAAACAATCGGTCTGTAAACAATTGTTGGAACAATTACTTGTGTCATGCACAAAGTAGATGTCCTAACCGACCTGCCAAAACTATAGTTTGTTAACAAGACATTTGTGGAGTGGTTGAAAAACAAGTTTTAATGACTCCAACCTAAGTGTATGTAACCTTCCGACTTCAACTGTACATTAAAACCATGTTTTTGCTTAAAACAGTAATGTACTCTAGGCAAAAACTGGTAGTATCAACGTTGTTTCCACGTCATTTCAACATCAAAAAATGTGATGTGATGACGTTGAATCAATGTTGAAAACGGATTCGATTTGCAAAAAGTTCTACAATTAAGAGAATTTCCACCTTTTTTGTTGTTGATTTTTCACACTGAATTTACGTTAGTTGACAACTGAACAAAATCTAAATTAGACATTGAACTGACGTCTGTGCCCAGTGGGTATTACGCTATTGTGACAATCTCTGCCAACCATAGAACCAGATACCCTCGTAGAGGTCCATCTGACCACACACACACCACAGAGAGGACAGCTCCTCATGGCTAGCCCTGTATGTAGTACAAGAACCACCATTACCAACACCAGCTCACCAGATCCATCAAACAGGCCACCGCCAACCACCGCAGTCACATGCAAAGAAAGGACACCCGGATGTGTGTGTGTGTGTGTCTGCGTGTATGCACGTGGTTGCATGCATACCACAGGATGTTAATTGGGGAGAACGGGCTCGCGGTAATGGCTGGAGCGGAGTACGTGGAATGGCATCAAATACATCAAACACATGGTCTTTGATTTGCTCCGTTCTGGCCATTATTTTGAGCCGTTCTCCCCTCAGCAGCCTCCTGGGATGCGTACATTATGTGCGTGTGCCTGCGCGCGTGTGACAGGGATGGTGGCGATGGTACGGGCAGACACAGATGTCCTTTGAGTGCAGACACACCTTGTTTAAGGGTATTAGGATCAACACAGTGATTGATCTACATGTCAGGTGCCTAAGTGGAGCGCTGGAGCCGTCCCTACACACCTCATTTTACTCTACAGGGTCAATTAAGACCTGGGAAGGGAGAGTTGGAGAGATGAGGGAGGGATGGGGGAAAGAGGGGGAGAGAGGTGGCCAGAGGGGTGATGCAAGAATGACAAACACACTGGAAACCCTGAGGAGTACTTTGTTGTTTTCAGGTACCAGTAACCACACAAGGAGAGAAAAGAGAGAGAGAGAGAGAGAGAGAGAGAGAGAGAGAGAGAGAGAGAGAGAGAGAGAGAAGGACAGTGCTCACTATGAAAACATTAACGCAACTGGACTGACAAAGGTGGCATTAGATGGGCTAATGAACTATCTTACCATGACAGTCACTCAGTGATAGTAGTTCCCACAGTCATTTCTCTCAGTGATTTCCTTCCTTGTTTTCTTTCCATGGCTGTGACACACTGTCACTCCCACACATCTCTATTCACACACACTCAGCGAGCCTGTGATGTATTGAGTAGTAGTGTGTCTGGTGGATGTTAAATATAGATGCTATTGGATGAGAGCGTATCGTAGCGTAGCTGTAGCTTTATGAGAAAGCTTGATTAATGTTAGATTGGACAGGATATTGGCCCCTACTTATTCCATCACTATTAGACTAATAGACCTTCATTTGATACTGATCACCCCTTCTATTCTATTCCATCATCAGCACTTCCACACTACACACAATGGGGAAACAAGAGTTGAAATAGAATATAATGCGAAATAAAATAGAACAGAATAGAACAAAGAAATGCACTGTCAACCAACAGTGGATGTAATGGCCCCGTTTCAGAGAGAAACATTAAACAAGACAGACTTTTCTTCTGGTTGCTCTCTGAGGTTTATTCTACAGGCTACTAAACTAGAAACATCTGCAAAAGCCTGATTCAAAGAAAAGCCTGAAGACAGATGCTAGCCTACAGTAACGTTTGTCTACAGTTCCGTTAGTCTCTCCTCTGCATGCATGCAGCCCAATGCAGAGAGCATTCTCCATCAACACAAACAAATGAGCCTTCTCTTCTGGGCAGGTGGGACCTCTCCTCCTCCTCCTCCTCTCCCCTTTCTCCTTGAAAGGAAGGCTGGCAGGGCCTGGAAAGGGTTAACCCATTCACCCCTCTTCTCCTCCACCCCTCGCCTGCCCCTGACTTTCCCTCTCATTCTCTCTCTCTCTTTCTATCCCCCTCACTCCCTGCATCCATTTGCAAATGATCTCGCTTGTCTGCATATTGTCACTTACAGCCTGCCCGGCCATTCATCAGCTGTCGGCTTTCCGTGCGCTCTCCCCACCCCGCTCCCCCTCTCCTCCCTTCCCCCCCTCCTCCTCCTCTCCAGCCGCGCTGCTTGTACCCAACACATTTATTTGTTCCCTGTCTGACCTGGAGAATAGGGGTCTCTCTCTCTCATGGTCACACTCTCCTTTTGCACTCCTCCCCTCTCCATCGTGTGTTTTTGGTGCACAGCTCAACCTGATAATGGAGGAGAAAGGAGCAATCTTGAAAAACAAAACAGGAAAGAACGAGAGGACAACTGTGAGAATAAGTCCACCTATCCTGGTTGAATGTTGAGATTATTTTGTTGGTCCCCCTCCATACCCTCAGCGTCACAGTGTTGGGGGGGGCGGCGGCTGTGGGGGGTGTACAGACAGATGACCTGAGTGTGTTTCTGTCGGGGCAGGCGGGGCGGGGGTGCGAGGAAGCACGGCAGCGGGAGAGACGTCACACACTCTGGATTTATGGGCCCTTATCAGCATGCCATTTGCATCTGCGTTCAGCTGAGTTGCACAGGCCCATTTTCTCTAGCCCTCCATCTCTTTTCATCTGCTCTCTCTCAGTATCCATCTCACTCTCTCTGTCTCCATCTCTCTCCCCCTCTATCTCTCTCTCAATCTCACCCTGTCTCCCTCTCTCTGCTCATTCAATTCAATTTCAATTTAAGGGCTTTATTGGCATGGGAAACATGTTTACATTGCCAAAGTAAGTGAAATAGATAAACAAAAGTGAAATAAGCAAACAATTTACAGTAAACATTACACTCACAAAAGTTCCAAAATAATAATAGACAAATTTCATATTATGTCTATATACAGTGTTGTAGTGATGTGCAAATAGTTAAAGTACAAAAGGGAAAATAAATCAACATGAATATAGGTTGTATTTACAATGGTGCTTGTTCTTCACTGGCTGCCCTTTTCTTGTGGCAACAGGTCACAAATATTGCTGCTGTGATGGCACACTGTGCTATTTCACCCAGTAGATATGGGAGTTTATCAAAATTGGATTTGTTTTCAAAATCTTTGCGGGTCTCTGTAATCTGAGTGAAATATGTGTCTCTAATATGGTCATACATTTGGCAGGAGTTTAGGAAGTGCAGCCCAGTTTCCATAGCCTGACTTCTCTTGAGAGCCAGGTCTGCCTTCGGCAGCCTTTCTCAATAGCAAGGCTATGCTCACTGAGTCTGTACATAGTCAGACTTCCTTCATTTTGGGTCATTCACAGTGGTCAGGTATTCTGCCACTGTGTACTCTCTGTTCAGGGCCAAATAGCCTTCTAGTTTGCTTCTAGTTTTTTTTTTTTTTTTTTTCCCCCAATGTTTTTAGTAAATTCTTTCCAATGTGTCAAGTAATTATCTTTTGGTTTTCTCATGATTTGGTTGGGTCTAATCGGTGTTGCTGTCCTGGGGCTCTGTTTGTGAACAGAGCCCCAGGACCAGCTTGCTTTGGGGGCTCTCGTTCTCTCAATCGCATCCTCTCCGTCTTCCATCCACTCTTCCTTACTCACCCTTCCATCTCATTCTCTCTACCTCTCTCCCCCGTGCCTATTTACATTCGTCATTCTCTCTTTTCGTATGTCCTTTTGTCTTTCTAATTGTCCATTTTTCTTTCTCTGTTGTCACACCACCAACACCACCCTCTCACTGCCCCCCTCTCTCCTCCCCCCTTACTTACCTCTGTGTGACTCCCCTCCCTTCTCCTCCTCTAAACATTCCCACTGCATTAGCAAAGACAAGGCATCCATTATACATGCAGTGATTTCACTGTTGTAAAATACTAATTCCAGTTGGTTTAAATAGTTACTTAGATGTTAATTTGTAATCCTAAATCTTGGGGGAGGTCATCCCATGGATCATTAAGCTATTTGATTTGGAATTTTAGGACCCCTGTATGTCCATTTTTTTATTTTAACATTATTCGATAAAATATTGAAATTGGCCTTTACTACTATTGCCCATAGAATAGCCCATAGAATAACATAGAATAGCCCATAGAATAGCCCATAGAATAACATAGAATAGCCCATAGAATAGCCCATAGAATAACATAGAATAGCCCATAGAATAGCCCATAGAATAACATAGAATAGCCCATAGAATAGCCCATAGAATAACACTTGAATTACACATTCATAAATGCCCCCCAAAAAATTGTAAAAAAATTAATCATGAGGAATAAAGTTTAGACTTTTACTCAAGTATTATTTTACTGGGTGACTTTCACTTGTAACTTGAGTCATTTTCTATTAAGGTATCTTTACTTTTACTCAAGTAGGTTTACATTAATTAGATTGATGCACGGGTGCGTCAACAGACTCGTAAGGAATAAATGCAGCTTGCTGTGGAGGAATGCCAAATCAGCTTGAACTCCTGCAACTTGGGAGGCTGGCTGTTTATGCCACCAGGGCGGGAGCATAGGGTTGCTATTGGGTTGATATTTTGTTGACACTCGTGTACAAAAACCGAATCGTCATAATCGGACCTAAAAATGGAATGCAGTGTATCTTGATATCACTTCCTCTCTTCCTCCCCCTTGTTCAATTCATTCCTGGATTCGCCAAGCTGCTCCTTCCTTCTCTCTATCCTTATTTTTCTGTGTTCATACAACGAACACAGTAGCGGTGAATCCTGCTGCTGTAGTAGGGATCGTTTCACCTGTTTAAATCTTAAAACAGGAAAGAGAGATGGGGGGGGGGAAACATACCCACCCACTCTCCCTCTTCTTGCATTTCAGGCACTCCGCTCCCTCTTTCCCAACCGTTACTCACACCCTTTTCAGCTCACAATCCTCTGCTTGCCAATCACTTTCTCCACATGTCACTTCCATAAGGCAGGCAGATGGAGACCCGAGCCGGGCCGGTCACGCTAGGCCAGAGTCCCTCCAACCCCCCCTCTTTAATAATAAATGGACACTTCCATTATGAGCTCTGATGCTGCCTTTAGGCTCACTCATGCTACAGGAAGGGGAGTGAGAGGGGTGGAAGAGGACAGGGGTTGGGATGCGTCGTTCCAGAGTTTGGGATGAGGTGAGGGAGGGAAGAGACAGGGGATAGCACCAAACTCCATCCCCCACCACATTTTATTTGACATGAAAATAGAGCTATTTGGTCACACACACCAGCGGTGGGTTTGGGGTCAAAAAATTTAATCATATGCAGAAAAGTACCTCATACCTATTGCAAAATGTGGTGATGGATGTTTGATGTTATGGAGCCATTTTGCTCCTACTGGTCCTGGGGCCCTTAAGGTCAACAGCATCATGAATTTGCCAAAAACCTAGTTGCCTCTGCCAGAAGGCTGAAAAAAAAAAAAACTATGATCCACAAAGAAATGGTTAAATGACCACAAAAATCAACATTTTGCAATGGATATCTCAGTGTACGGAGTTGAATACCATCGAAAACCTGTGGTTTGAATTGTAGGAGGGCAGTCCATATGCGCAGACAAATGATATCAAGGATCTGGAAAGATTCTGTATGGAGGAATGGTCTAAGATCCATCCCAATGTGTACTCCAATCTCATGAAACATTTGAGAAAAAGGCTCAGTGCCGTTATCATCGCAAGGGGAGGGTGATGTATGGGGCGGCAGGGTAGCCTAGTGGTTAGAGCGTTGGACTAGTAACTGAAAGGTTGCAAGTTCAAATCCCCAAGCTGACAAGATGCAAATCTGTCGTTCTGCCCCTGAACAGGAAGTTAACCCACTGTTCCTAGGCCGTCATTGAAAATAAGAATTTATTCTTAACTGACTTGCCTAGTAAAAAAAAGGTAGTACTGAAAACAGGAGAGCCAATCCTTTTTAGCCCTATATGAGATTTTTTCTTTTTATCACTTGTTAATACAATCTCTTTCTCTGAGCAATTATATTAGTATAAAATACAATCATTTCCCCAGTTTTGGAGCATACAATACAGCTCAGTATTTGGATCATTTAGTCTTTTTTTTGCTCATCTTTATCAAGGGTGCCAATCATTTCAGACCTATTGTTTCCATGAGGTTAGGATGGGTTAAGCGAGTCTAAACCACAAGACCGTAACTTTATGCTGCTCTCTCACAGAGCTCCATCGTACCCCTTGCATATAGCCTTTTTAATAGTTACTTTTTTTTTACTATTTTTCCTTGAATTTATTTAGCAAACATCTTACTTTTTATTTTTAAACTCCGCATTGTTGGTTAAGGGCTCGTAAGTTAGCATTTCACGTTTAGGTGTATTCAGCGCGTGATAAATACAATTTTAACACGTAGCTACTGTAAAACACTGTGGGTGTGAGAAAATGACCTACAGGTTAACCTCTAGTCAAACTGTACCTGGAAGTGTGGACAGACAGCGGTTGACATACAGTAGTGGAGCTGGATATAGAAGCCTTTCAGCCCTGTACAATCCTATCATCTAGACTCAAAACCCTGAGTGCTTCTTAGGATTTTACAGGGCTGAAAGCACATCATCTAGACTCATGTGGTCGCAATAGACTCACAACACTGAGTGCAAACGCTGAACCTGTTTCCACCGTTGAGTCAATTGTCTGTGTGTGCGTGATACTGTAACATACAAGCAATGTCTCAAGTGTGAATGTGTGTGAGAATATGCATGCCTGAGTGTTGAGTGTCTGTGTTCTTGTGTCCGTCTGAATGAATGCACGCATGCGTTTGTGTATGGGTGAATGAAAGTGTGTTTGTCACACAGGGCTCTGAAAAAGTGATGGAATTAGAGCCCGCCACCTGGGACATTTGAACTTTGACCTCTGCCCCGAGTCAGCTGATCATGACCCTGAAAAAGAGGCTTTCCACTGGTCCTCTGATAACCTAGATAGGTGAACACAGGCAGAACCTGGGACTGTAGCACACAGCCCTCTACTGTACACCAGCCGTGTTATACTGTAGAACACTTAGCATGTTTCGACTCAGTGTATCAAACGTTCTCTTAAAATGCACTGATGACCTGCCCTCCACATGCCCCCAATCCCTCTCTACTCCTGTCCCATTATCCCCAACCACAGCAATCACCTGACCCCCCCTCCTATCCTCCACCACCCATCCAAAACCTCCATCTCTTCTTCTCCACCCCCACACCCACCTCAGACCAGGACACAGGATGGGGATGCTATTGGTAAATAAACACTTGCATGACAATGGGCCCTAGCGTTGGGCTGGGCTGTGGTGGCTGCCATTGTATATTTATAGGGAGGTGAGTTTATAATTCATGGCGAAGGATTACTTTGGAGTCGCTGGTCCCAGGCCTTCTATCCTCTCACGCTCTCCTCCTCATCCTTGCTTCCCCCTGCTCTCCCACTACAGTAAGCTACTGACACAGAGAGCACTAACAATACCGGACATGTGCAGGACTGCTGCTCTCTCCGCTGCCCACCCCCATTATAATAATACATTCAAGGATTAAAAGGGGTTTTTATCTTGGAGCTCCCATGAATTATGAATGGGGAATTTCAAAATTTAATTGCCCCGAATTAAATGATTCAAGATAATGTTTCTTTTATAAATCCGTAATAGGTCCAGGGGGGCAGACAGGGGGAAAATACATTAAATAAAACTTCCCTCCCCAACAAAGGAGAAGAGAACGAGGGGAAAAAAGGGATCCTGACCTTGTGTAGGGGCTGTTCGGAGGAGACAAAAAGAGCAGGAAGAAGAGAGAAAAAAGAACCAGGCTGTACACGAATAGGTGAGAAATTAGATTCACTTTAATCTGTGGCGTTTCCATGTGGCCAGTTTCATGACTATTCTCTGTTGTCCAAAGTCTATATAGTGTACATCACAATCTCCTGTCACTATCACACAGGACCAACCCCAAACTACTGCATATGGTGAGTTGGACTGATCCCAGATTTGTATGTTGTACAGTGTAAGAAGTATTGTACCAACTGTTCACTGTACTTACACTGCATTTAAGGTAAAGGTTAGGGTAGTCTCGTGGGGCCATCCTTCCAAACCTGGTCTTGTTGACAGAAAGTGAGAAGCCTTGGTTCCGAGACTAGGGTTGCTGCCATGTACAGTAACAATGAATCATTTCAACAGTTACAATAATCACAAGAACCCTGTAAAGTCAAAAGCGTTACCACCAACTATCAATGTCAGAGGAGTTACGTAAAGCACAGAGTACAGATCTGGGACCAGGCTGTAAAGTAGCCTGAGTGCCAGTCTGTTTGTGCCATCATGCCAACTCCTTGTCACTCATTGGCTTGACAAATGACAGCAAAGAGCACAAACAGATCTGGGACCAGGCTAAAAGGTGAGTTGGTGAGGACTTTGTGGCTAGATATAACAGGGTGCTGTGAATTGCTTGGAGAGACTGATTGGTTAAAGCAGTAGGTAGATTCTCAGTAACTGTACACTACACTAACTGGAAACAATCTTTAGAGAAGCAGCAGGTAAAGACCGGTAGAGAATCGTACAAAATGGCAAGTAGCAGTAGTAGTCAATCAAAATACAGGAACAAACCAGTCCATGACACCGAGATTGAGTGTGACAAAGCAAAGCACGCAGAAGATAACTTCAACAAAGTAGAAAGGTAGAAAACGAGCCCCTTTATAGCTGCATTACACAGTAGAATAGACTCAGAACAACTTTCATTGTTGCGGTTGGTAACAGCATGAACAGATAGCTGAATTAGAATAAGCAGCGCTAGCTAACACGTTGGAGTAATCAGGTGGTGCGGTCTCGCAAAAATGGCCGCTCACATCCACCATCAATCGCTCGGGGGGGAGAAGAGTAGGCAGACACCAATGAATTAGCCCCCTGTGTCGACATGAACCGCTGTCTGCTAACAGATGACATGACAATAACAGCTACTGTAGTTACGGGGCTATTTAAGAGCTTAGGCATCTAACAGAGAGAGCTAACTCCACATCATGTTTCAATAGCCATTAAAATGTTAACACGAAACCAAACTAAGCAGAAAATACAGAGCAGATGTCATACAGACAAAAAAACATACATTGAAAATTAGCGATTGGTTCAGAGACCGCTTTATTAACGTTTTGTTTGTCTCGTTTCTGGTGTGGAGGGAGGTGTAACAGAAAAGTTCACTGTTTCAGGATGTCTAACAACAAAACCATCATCTAAGTGAAATGAGCAGAAGTCCTTTGTGTGAATCACATCTGGTCATGTTCTGACTTATGTCACCATTCGGCTCTCATAGTATGGACTATTGTTAGTCATATTCTTCATCACAACAGAAAAAAAAAAAAAAAGACCCAAATCACCTGCTTTTAGTCATCAAATTTCACTCAATAAACACACATATTATCCTTTCCATTACATTTCAAATGGTACTTCATACTCTGAGTAAAGAAATAAAATACTGATTGTTCCCAGAAGTGCACAGGACATTTTGTGCGACATTTTGTGTCAGCAGTTTCCTTCAGTTGTATTTAAAATGCTATTGAGTAAAACCAGGAAGTGCAGCGCGAGAAGAGAAAGAGGAGAAGTTATGAGCCAAATACACCAGAGGAAAAGATTGAGTGAAATTATACTAGGTGTATATTAAAAAGGTGCAATATGCAGAAATCACTCTGCCATTTCCTAGTTTCAAATATTTTAACAGTTCGCCTAATTTCAGTTTGTGACAAAACAAACCGCTGTGAAATATCTTTTCAATAACCCCAAAAAAATTGTAATTTCAGCTGTTTGAAGCTGGTGTACTAAAGCGAAAGTAAGACTCAAAAACGAAACTTAAGAATAGGAAGCATAGAAATAGCGTACACAGAACTGATCTAACACTTCTTAGACTTCCTTTCAATGAAAATGACAGATCTAAAATCACATTTCTATGTGAATTTGGTCAGATCTCCCAAAAAGTAACATATTGCAGCTTGAAGATAAACTACAGTAATAAACTGACTGAAGGGTAAAGGGTTAGGATGAGATTTTGGCTTGCTAGAGACAAAATTAAATACAATTTAAATCTAATTCCTTTCATACTGTCCCACCTAGCGCCGTCCCCTGCCATTGTGACTCCCTACCATTCTCTCCCAGCTTGTATGTCAATAAACTCCATGTAAACCAGTAAAGCACAGTTCAAACCTCAAAAACAAAAAGCCAGTTTTTCATATAAAATGACAAACTTCTAATGCTCAGATAGAAGGCCGATGGGAGAGACACACTGACTAGCAGTGTGCAAGCAGTCTGCAGCGGTTGGTAGGTAGGAAGGCACCAATTACAAAGCCATGGAAGAAGGGACGAACCAACGAAATGGACAGAAAGTGAAAAGTTCTACCATTTAAAAATTCAAATTCTGTTTAGTTTTTTCTTAATTCTTAGCTCCTTTATTTCTGAGTCACTTTAGAGAGACAAAAATAAATAAATAGAAAAGGGCTGACTGACTGGCTGACTGCTGCTCTTCTTCTGCAATAAGCTGACTGACTGGCTGACTGCTGCTCTTCTTCTGCAATAACGGTTAGCTAGATGACGATTCCATCTATTCACTGTTGACTTTGGGCTCGTCACCAGTTTGTTCCGCACTCAGGTCCAAGTCCACTCCCAGTGAGAGAGAAGCAGTAGCCTTGTCTCCGTTCTTGGTTTGGCCTTCCTGTTCCTGGGTGGTTGCAGGGACAGCAGTGTCTGGCGTAGTGAAGTTAACATCCACACTACCCTCCTCCTGAGCAGGGCTAGTTTCCTGGGCTTGGCTAACACTTCGGCCTGCGTCTGAGGAGATTGAGCTAGCTTCTTTGCTAGCCTCTTGAATCGGGCTAGCGTCTCCAACCTCCAGGACTGGGCTAGCATCCTCCGTCAGGCTAGCGTCCATGCCATTCCCGTTGACCACCACCTTCCCACTATCCCCGTTGACTATGAGGGGGGCTAGATCCCTGGCTGTGCCCCCCTGTCCCAGCTGCTGTACCTGAGCCAACACCTGCTCCACCGCTGCCTGGTCGTCTCCCTCCTCCTCCTCTAGTTTCCTCAGGATGATGGGCAGCTTGTCGTCGGCCTCTGCATTCTCCAGCAGGGCGATGTCGCTCTCCTCATAGCGTGGCAGCGGAGCGCCTTCCTCCTGCTGCTGCTGGAAGTGCAGGCGCTTGGCCTTGCCGCTGGCCACCACCCTCTCCAGGATCTGCTTCTCGGCCAGGCGCAGCTGGATGGCCACACGGGAGTGGAGGGAGAGGCCGGGCTTCTCCAACACACACTGGTCATCCTGGAGGACAGGGAGGTGGGGCGACATTGGGCAGAGGGTAAGCGAGTGAGGTAGAGGGGAAGGGAGGGGGAGACAGAAAGTGAGTCGGCAAAGAGAGAAAATAAAACAATATGGTGCGTGAGCCATGTTGTCCTTACTGACCTGGGAGCTGGTCTTGTAGGTCTGCAGCAGCAAGGCAGCCCTGGTCTCCAGGAAAGTCCACAGTTTGATCTCATTGTCCCAGCTCACAGGGAACTCAGTGTTACCCAGGGTGAAGATCTTATTGATGGCATGTTCTCCTACCAGGTAGTCCTTCAGCTCTTCTATGGTGAATAGGGGTTAAAAATGGCAGCGAACCAGAATGTCAGGACCAATATGATTACACAGAGGAAACAACACAACATCCAGGTCAATTCATCAGAGGGCCTTGTCTTTAGAGCTAAAAAGGTCAAAATGTTTTTGTTTTTTTAAAGACGTCAATTAAGCTTGGTGACATGAATTAAAGCCTTGAACATTAGAGTTAGGTTAAAGGGTTGTTAATCTACAGGCCGAGTCCCCAGGGAGTTAAACCGGTAGCCAAATCGGTCTTTTGATTGGAGCTATTACGCAAGGCTTGATTACACCGGAGAGGGAGACATGAAAGGATCGGAGGTTGAGTGCCTAATGTGTTCACACGCCACACACACACACACACACACACGCCTGAGTCAATAGTATATCTGTGTGGCCTGAGGTAGAGGAGGCCTGTCTCCTACAGAAGCTGTAGTATGCAGGCCAGGCCTGGGTTCAAATACAATTTCAAATGGTCCAAATACCTTGAGCATTTGCTTTAGCCTGCCTGGAGAGCCAGTTGGTCGGGGTTACACGGGTAACCTCGATCAAGTCAAGTATTTTTACTATTTCAAACTGGACTTCACGTCTAAGTATCACTCCTAACTTCTCCTCAGCAGACGCTGGTATCGTGCCTTAGCGTGTGACAGGCCTTGTGACCATGCGGGGATCCATAAGCAAGGTCCCGAATTGATGCTAGCATTTATGCTTGCGCATGTGGGTCTTACCCTCGGTCATACAGAAGACTCTGAGGAAGGCCAATAGCTGGGCAGAGATTGGAGGATCGCTGCAGTGCAGGGCAAAGATACTAGACCTGATGAGAGAGAAGAGGGGAAAGAAAAAGTCAAAGAGACCATACTGTTACAACAACTTCTCTTTCCTATTACGCACACATCATCTCTTAGTTAAACCTAGACCAGTAACCCCTACCAGGACCTTATAACCTCCTCTGTAGTTGATCAGGCTCTGTCAGAGATCAATCTGCCTTAGTTGAACTGAAATTGGTACTTAAATGCAGGTATAACCAAGTACATGTTATTTTCCAAATCTATAAAAAGCTATCTGATGATTTATGCATACGTCCTTTGAAAGGTGCCCTCGTTGATGGTGTCCCCACCTATAAATATCTGCGGGTCTGGATTGAGGAAAATCTACGTTTCAAAAAAACATGTTGACGAGTTTAAGAAAATGAAGAATTCAATTTGGCTTCTTCTATAGGAACAGGTCCCGTCTTTCGCTAAATAGCAGAAAGCTAATTATTCAATCAATATTCATTCCGGTTATTGACTATGGCGATAATCTATAATCAGTGGTCGCCAACCGGTCGATCGCGATTGACTGGTCGATCTTCAAGACATTCCTAGTCGATCACCAAATATTTCTGCAGAAAAGCCAACGAACGATAAAGGCTTGCGCTCCTTCTTTAAAATCGTGCTGAGCTGTTGCCGGTAGGTGCACTTGATTCAAAAGTCCTGCGCCCCGGATAAGCAAAGTGTTCCCATGAGACAAACTCAGCCTACCCGGCGGACCGGCAAAACGGTGACTAAATCGAGTGCGCCTACTGCGCTGCCCAATCGGATAGCTCAAATCACCCTGGCTACAGAGCTTCCATGACCCTGACCACAGCCAAGTTCAATAGGCTACTAGCCAATGTAAGACTTAATAACTTTTAAAACCATGACCACAGAGAGACTGTCGACGAATATGGCAAAGAGCTGCTGTTTTTATGAGTGAGTGAGTCATGTTTAAGTTAATATACAGCACTGTCACTGTTTTTATTCAACACTATATTTTGTTATCCGCTCGGGCTGCAGTTGCAGTGAGTGACTAGCGAAGTATCGACAGCCCTGCATTTTATTACTAGCAGCAGCTCGTCCTGCCGATTTTAATATTAAGGAATATTTAATTTTCTCTGGTCATTGGAACAACATGAATTTGTGCATGAGGCAGATGCGGTGAGACTCGAGTTTCGCCATCAGGTGGAAGACGGTGTCCCCTCTCTCTAGTCAGTCTCACCAGAGGAAAGGAAGTTGCGGTTGGGAGAAATTGTTTGGAACGGTCATCCAACTCGGAAACTCTGGCATCTTTCTAGAGCTGCGACTTTTCGACCTGAAGATCACTGACGAGCCCAAAGTCAACAGTGAATAGATGGAATCGTCATCACTGACTGACGATTTGACCTCGTTGACCATCAGATGCAGGTACCATCAGCCCAGTAAAATAAAAAAGCGAATTATTTCAATTCATGCTCCACAGTGCCTCACAACTGTTAAACCAACGGATCTATTTTGTTATCAAAGCTCTAGTTTTAAAATATAATATAGTCTGATTAACAATATTGGCAGGCCAAACATATAGCCAATATGCTGTGATAATGTATTAGGCCTACTGCCCAAAACTCATTCCCACAAACCTGTTAGTGTGAGGTTAATGTAAAAAATGTATCTGCGCAGTAGATCTCAGCTTGCTTTTTGACTGCAAAAGTGACCACTGCTCTATGTGAATGCAGCGGTCACTGTATTGAAGCCACTGGACACTGTTTATCATAGCGCTTTATTACAGGCAGTGTGTACAGTACACATCTTTGCATTTTGTATGAGAATGTGGGCTGGCCCTCGTAGTCTCATAGATCGATGCGTTGCACTCTATGTCTATGAAGCCCTCTTGCATAAACTTCAACCAACCTTACCTCATTGTTAACCTATAGATGTCCGGGCTACCGGACCCGGGCTCAGGGATGGACTCTGGACATCCCTTCCATCTCTACTGAGTTGGGTAGATTACTGTTTCTGTACATTACGTGTGGAATGATCGACAATGTACTTTCAAATTGAAGGAGTTGGTGCCTTTGGTTGGTGCATTTCAGACGGTTATTAGGGGACCTTTTACTGAAGAATGTCTCTGTTTATTATTGTGTTCAGCTTTTTGTATATTGTTATTTATAATAATGTATTTCAAGGTGTATATGAATGTGTAGTTGAATGTGTTTATTGTATTTTTGATGTGTATTGTGGCGCTATATAGGGCTCATCTGGAAAAGAGACCTTGGTCTCAGCATCGACTCCCTGTCAAAATAAAGGTTAAATAAAAAAATGCACACCTCACAAAGAAAAGAAAAAACTTCCACAGTGATCCCTGTATGGCGTGACTTATATAAAACCCTTTTCTATAGGTTAAACTCAGTGAAGGGGCTTGGCAGGTACAGTTTGTGTTAATGGGGGTTAGTGGCCCATGTTAGCCAGATCAGATCTCCACTACACTCATGTTTAGTTTAGCAGCCATGGTTAACCAAGACCCACTCACATTTAGCATCAGCTGACTCATTTAAGCGGGGTGGAGGCCAAACCCTGATCCCCTGATGCATCTTTAATATACACTTAATCAATTACAAGTAAATCTTTCATTACCACGGGATATTCCTGGTGTTTTAACCCTGCCGCTTATAACACACACACACACACACACACAGAGACAGAGACAGACAGAGAGAGAATAAGAGGCAGAAAGAGCGAGAGAAGAGGGGGGGGATGCCACCACACCAGGGGTGGTCAGGCTGGTGGGCCGGTGTAGGCGCAGGCTTCTGTTCCAGCCAAGCAGAAAACGCTGATAATTTGAAATGCATCCAGGATAAAACATTGCAGTGTTGTCTCAGAATAAGCCTCTATACCATGTGGGGTGCTTTCTACCCCGGACGCTGCCATCATTTTATCATTACTCTAATATTATGCAGCCTTCCCTCCCTGTTTTATTAACAAGAGCACTTTTAATCTCTTATTGATGGGCATTCTGTCTCAAAGTGGAAATGAGATTAAAGTCTGTTGTGTTGCTGCCGTTTGGAGCTCTATTGTTACACTGACAGATATAGTGATTTATGGCGTTCAAAAGGCACAGAGGCAACGGCACACTGCCTGTCTGTCGCCCGTAAATACACTGGGATATACGAAAGGCGTTTCGAACCACAGCGGGCTCTGGTCAAAAGTAATGCCCGCATTAAGGAATGTTAACCCTCTTCCTGGATAGCCTAAAGGCAGGTAGCACTCCAGGAACACAGTTGGCCAGCCCTGGAATAGAGTGCCATTTGTGATGCACCCTTCATGTCACAGTGCAGCTTTTGTTTTCAGAGTAAATTCTCCTCTCCTGTATGTACGGTTGTTATAGCGATGGGCAGAGAGAGAAGTAATGTAATAGTAATGCTGCTAGACTAGAGCAAGCCTCAGTAATGTGTTTGCAGTGTAATAATGTCGGCCATGTCCTGCCAATTGTCACATTGATCAATTCACTGAAATTCTGGAAAATATTGCCCTCCTGAAATTACCCGTCTCTGACATAATGGAGAGAGATAATTTGTTTTCTCTCGCACTACCCCTCTTTCTCCCTCCCTCCTTCCGAGGGGATGCCTGTGTGTGTGTGTGTGTGTGTGTGTGTGTGCGCGCGCCTCTACTTACGAGGGGATGCCAGCGCGGGCCAGCACCTCCGCCTTCATGGCGTACAGCCGTTCACTCTTGGACACGCCCAGTTTGATCTTGACCCTGTCGTGGGCGTTCTCCTGGAAGAAGAAGCCGTTGTGGATCACAAACTCAGCGTTGGACCGTGTCCCATAGAATATGTAAATCTGAGGACAGATGAGAGAACAGGGGAAGTGCAGTATTTTACAACTTAATGTTACTGTTTTTCTCCCTGAAAACAGGAGAAACTGTAAAAGAAAAAACAGACACTACAAAAGTTAGTATTTTGCTGGCTGGCAGGTAAAGTCAGCTGAACTTCTTCTTTATCATCTGATTCGAACTCAACCGCTAGAAGGTTCCTGTAGATTGGATCATTTGGATGTAAGCAATGTGGTGAACATTCCACCCACTATTCCTCTGTACCATTTTCCCCTCATAATCATGTTATCATTTCTGATCTAGTGGAAGCTACACATGGGCACAGAGAATCCCCACACCACTCTACTCGCGTATGGCTCCAACATATTACATCCACATTTACAGATAGCAGAACGAGAGTGCGAGGTAAAGGAGAGCGAGACGGGGCAGGGGATAGAGAGGAGTGGTAAAGCTTAGAAGGGAATGTAGCTTAGTGGTTTGTGTCTCTGAGCTCAGGCAGGTTCTACATCCAAAAAAGGCACCCTATTCCCTATATAGTGCACTACTTTTTTTTTAACCAGGGACCATAGTGCTCTCGACAAAAGTAGTACACTAGATAAGGAATAGGGTGCTATTTCAGACACACCCTCTGTGAGCTCAGGGCACTTCGGCCGGACGGTGACATCTGCCGGAGGAATCATAGGATCAAGAGGCTCGACTCCCCATCCCCACACACACTTCGCTGTCTCTAAATCTTATCAAATAATTCCCATTCTAAAAAGAGAGAGGTGGAGATGGGGAGGAGAGGGAGCTGTAGAAGCTGATGGCGTCCCGATTCTCAGATTTAACAACTGTGGAAACTCCCTCCAGCCAATAAGTCAGGCATGGCCCAGCTGACCTTCCTCCGCTCCCTGCCATATATATATAAAAATGATTACCTTTATTTAACTAGGCAAGTCAGTTAAGAACAAATTCTTATTTACAATGACAGCCTACCCCGACCAAACACTCCCCTCACCCGAACGACGCTGGGCCAATTGTGCGCCGCCCTATGGGACTCCCGATCACGGCCAGTTGGGATACAGCCTGGGATTGAACCAGGGTCTGTAGAGACGCCTCTAGCACAGAGATGCTGTGCCTTAAAACGCTGCGCCACTCGGGAGACATAACATCAACACTGGACACCAGTCAGTCATCTAGGTCAGGAACCAACCCCCTTAAAATGTATACACATCCATGATGCAATTAGTACATAACCCATAATAACTCAACATTACGGACAGGACAAATATGTAAAGTAGGTAAGCCTTGTTCAACCAGTACGGCCCACAGGACAGGATCCCATCCCCCCCGGACAGGGTGCTAGTTTTCTATTGTAGCTAAAGAGTAAAGTACGCGGTAGTGTCATGCTGCCCAGACTCACCTGGTCGTTCTCTTTGTAGTCCTGCAGAGCCACACACTCACACCTGTCATCCTCCAGGTTGTAACCGGTGGTGATCTGAGAAACACGCAACAGGCAAACTGTTATTGATCCATTCACTGATTGATTAGTGACAGTTGGAAAAGCTTATGGGAGCATTTTACATTCCAGTTATCTTATCCAGAGCGACTTACAGGAGCAATTAGGGTTCAGTGCCTTGCTCAAGGGCAAATCAACCGATTTGTTCAACTAGTCAGCTCAGGGATTCGAACCAGATACCTTTCGGTTACTGGCCCAACGCTCTTGGTTTTATATGGACTGGTTCAAATCAAACTTTATTTAAAGTGCATTTAAAAACGTAACACACACAGTAAAACATGCAATGTGGTTAAAGTTCGGAGCTGCAAGGGGAATTGTCTGAGCTCCTTCACTGACTGGCGATACAATTTACGCCATGTTTATTTCACATACTGTACGTGTTCCAGCTAATCTAACAAATGTACAATATTTCCCTCCTAGTATTAGAAGAGTTGTATGTCAAACCCTCCATTCAGTTGGTAACAAACTCAAGGGAATTAGTGAACAAAATCAGCAAGCAAATTTATTTCAAATACATGAATGTATTGGTTTAGCATATGTAATCAATGAGTGTATCAATACATATAATTCCTTGATCCGGAGTTAGTGAGAGCTTTACAAATGGGCAGAAATGAAGGAAATTGAAGGAACCCACACCATTTCTCACCCGTGAGTAACACGGTAGGAACTAGGGCTGAAGAACAATGAAATGTGGAAATATGTGGGAGGAAGTTGGAACCTATTTTTATTAAACTAAAACCAGGGGAATACACAGGAAGACATTTTATTACATGTCTTTAATGACTCGCTTTGTCTACACATCAGGCTTTCACAAATCAAATCTAATTTAAAGGGGCGTAGATGCAGTTTACATGCAAACGCAAGGAGGAGATATTATTGCTCCGTTACAATCAGTCACTGAATACAATCAATGCCAAATGATTGCGATAAATAAAAAAGAACCCATGAGATATGCGTAACCATCTTAGGAAAACACATTACACTGGTGTGGTTTCTCTCAAATCTAGAATTATATACAGCAGATGTCTTGATTGTGTGTCCATTTTTTTTTGGAAAACCTAGGATTTTAAAACAGAAATGTAATTAAAACCTCTCGCACAGTGGGTAGAGGATGTTCGTGTGCATTTGTGCAATAGTCACGTTTCAGCCCATGCAACATGTCAGCAGTGGTTGAAAAAGTACCCAATTCTCATACTTGAGTAAAAGCAAAGATACCTTAATAGAAAATGACTCAAGTAAAAGTCACCCAGTAAAATACAACTTGAGTAAAAGTCTAAAAGTATTTGGGTATAAACAAACTTAAGTATCAATGGGAAATGTAATTGCTAAAATATACTTAAGTATCAAAAGGAAAAGTATAAATCATTTCAAATTCCTTATATTAAGCAAAGCAGACAGCATAATTATTAATTTACGGACAGCCAGGGACACACTCCAACATCATTTACAAACGAAGAATTTGTGTTTAGTGAGTCCACCAGATCAGGTAGTAGGGATGGCCAGGGATGTGCGTGAATTGGACAATTTTCCTGTCCTGCTAAGCATTCAAAATGTAATGAGTACTTTTGGGTGTCAGGGAGCAAAACGTACATCATTTTCTTTAGGAATGTAGTGAAGTAAAAATAAAAAGTTATCAAATTAAAAATAGTAAAGTACAGTACAGATACCCCCAAAAAAAGACTTAAGTAGTGCCTGAAAGTATTTTTGACTTCAGTACTTTACACCAGTGCATTTCAGCCATGTTATAGTGTATAATAGTGTGTTGGTAGTACTCACCAGACCATTAGTATGGTTACACATGTCCCAGAGAGGGATTAGGGCGAGGGTGACACGGCTACCGTCCTCTGTAGGGATCTGGTTCTGACGGGTCATCACTGAGGAAACCGCCCATCTATAGGGGGTCAAAGGTCACAGTCAGCCAATTATCACATCAGCAACAAGACCCACTTTCCTGGACTAACCAATCAAAACAAGGGCCCTGTGTTTTCCTGAATAGTTGTTAGTTATAGCCTCAGGCGGTCAGGACATTAGTCCTAATCAGTTTGTCCTAGCGACCACTGTTGTGTATGGTACAGTAGCCGATTGAACAATAATATCTTGGTTATTAATTGAAGACTAGGGCATCCAATAAATAACAAATCTGTGATCTTGTTATAATGACGTCGAGGCATGCTCGGAGAATTAGCATCCTAAAAATGACATTCTAAACTGGGCTAACAGCGATTCCCCAAAAAGCCGCCCAAGCTCCGTCATTCCCACAACACGTTGCCCGGCGGGAGCGGAGGTCTGCATCACACTAAACACAATGGGAAGATGAAGAGGCCGCCGATAAATTATTCCCTCAACGATAACGAAAGAATGAGGAGATTAAACGCCCTGTTTAAAAACGGGCCATCCTGGGTGCCGGCAGTTCTACATTCTCAGACTGTCTAACACACGCACGGACATGCGCCGCGCATGGAGGGCAAGCATTTCAAAAGCAGGCCGACGCGCACACACACACCAACCTGTAGTCGTCGAACGTAAAGGCGTCCTTCAAGGGTAGTTTACTGGTGGTCGGATGAGTCTGGAAATTAAAAGGTTAGGAGGATAGAAAGAAGGGAAAGAAGGACAGATGGAGGATGGGAGAAGAGAGAGAGAGTTAAAAAATTAAATAATAAATCAGTGTGGAATTTTGCTTTGCGGCTGATACTAACAAGAGTCTGTTAGTGGTGTGTGTAAATGTGTGTGAGGGGTGTGTTAGCGTGTGTCTGTTAGAGGTGCGTGTGTGCGCGTGCGCGCGTTAGCGTCCACGGTGCAAGCTAGGATCAGGATGGCGTTAGCCCCCCATACATCACTGTCAACTTAATTTGTTGTGCCCAGCAGCCGTCATAAATCTGCTTCATCAATTTGGGTGACAGAGAGCCACCAGTGACACAGAAATCTACATTTAAAGCCCCACACTGGACGCCTCCAAGGGCTCATTTACAACCTAGCAGGAGCTAGAGGGAAGGGGGACTAGCACACTTCACACCTAGAAAGACAGAGGTGGGGAGAAAGAGACAGAGAGAGCGAGAGAGAAGCGAGCAGAGAGAGCGCGAGCAAGCTTTAACTATGTACAGACTCAGAGAGCATAGCCTTGCTATTGAGAAAGGCCGCCGTGGGCAGACCTGGCTCTCAATCAAAGACAGACTATGTGCACACTGCCCACAAAATGAGGTGGAAACTGAGCTGCACTTCCAAAACTCCTGCCAAATTTATGACCATATTATTTCCATCAGATTACACAGACTCACAAAGAATTAGAAAACAAACCCAATTTTGATAAACTCCCATATCTATTGGGTGAAATACCACAGTGTGCCATCACAGCAGCAAGATTTGTGACCTGTTGCCTCAAGAAAAGGGCAACCGGTGAAGAACAAACACCATTGTAAATACTACCCATATTTATTTTCCCTTTTGTACTTTAACTATTTGCACATTGTTACAACACTGTATAAATATACACATTTGAAATGTCTTTATTCTTTTGGAACTTCTGTGAGTGTAATGTTTACTGTTCATTTTTATTATTTATTGCACTTCTGTTTATTATCTACTTCACTTGCTTTGGCAATGTTAACATATGTTTCCCATGACAATAAAGCCCTTGAATTGAATTGATAGAGCGAGGGGCAGAGGCGAGCGAGCGAGGGGCAGAGGGCGAGCGAGCGAGGGGCAGAGGGCGAGCGAGGGGCAGAGAGCGAGCGAGGGGCAGAGAGCGAGCGAGCGAGGGGCAGAGAGCGAGCGAGCGAGGGGCAGAGAGCGAGCGTATAATAACTGCTTCCTGAAGCTCTTTCTCCTGTCCCCAACATGCGTGAGCTGCAGTAAAAATAGAGTTCAGTAGGAAATCCAGAGCAAGACATTGTAGCGAAGGCTCTCTCTGTTACACACACAACCAACTCATGGTGTGTGCGTGGCGATTGGTCATTAACACAACGTGTCTGGCTGATCGGCTTGTTTACCCATCTGTCTCTTCAAAGTAGTTATCCATTGATTATAATAGGGAGTGTTGAGGGCGTTGACATACACAGGCTAGGCCGGTTAAGGTAAGAGTGGTCACATCATATTTCTCCCACTGGGCGGATGGCTGGTGTGGCAGGGTGGGTGTGTATAATAGAGACAGCCCAGCAGTGACACTGATTCATCCCTACAGTAAAGTGAGGAGAATCACACTCACTGGGCCACATGACACGCACTGTCCAACCCTAACCCCCCCCCCTCACTGTACCTCAAATACGCCTAAAGTTCAATAGAAGGTGCTACTTTAACTCTTAGACACTCAGATGATGGTTGACAGGGTGTTCCCAAATATTGAGGCAAGGTGATGTGATAATACCCCCAGCCGCACCTCTTCCTCCCCCACCCTGGCTGTGACAGAGGTAGGGGGTGTGGAGGAGCAGTGTTGAGCCTCGTCCTGTTCCGACATCCATTAAAAGATAAGAGTCTAGGCTCGCGGATGGATCCTAGCGGAGAGGAGGGGTGTCGTCGAGCCCAGCAGCCATACCTGATCCCAGGCTGGGCCCTGTCTGCTGCCTGACTGTGGACGTGCCGTGGAAGGGCAGGAGAGGAAGAGGAGAAGCACACATTGATCGGGCGCAGCGCTGTCACTGCCCTCTGCGCCAACCTGTGTATTTACATGTACTGCCTTTCGAAGGAGTTGGGATCAAAAACAGAAGAAAAAATGTAGCAGATATTTTCCTTCTAGATGTTTGCCTTAGTCCAAAATTAAAGTTACCAGAATGGTAAAATCCTGACCATTGTGAATGTAAATAAATAACCTTCATGAACCCTTGTTACAATATATAACGCGAGATGCACCCCCCACAGTGAGGGTGTCCATCGTTCTCATTTGACTAGTGAGAGAAGGTTAGACCAACGGATACCTGGAGAGCCTCAGAGAGGAAGGGAAACGACACCACCGGGACACTAAACCATTTCTCATCACACCACGCGCCACACACACGCGCCAAGGTTACTTTGCATTCCCCTCATACTGAGGTCACCTTATGAGGTCCGCACACACACACACACACACACACACACAGTACCACTGGAAGGGAGAGGCACTCTGCTATGCTTCACTTAGAAAGACATGTAGAACGGACTGACTGACAGTGTGTGTGTGTGTGTGTCACAAGGAGGGGGGCTGGGATGGACTGGACAGGGAGGGAAGAGAAGAGGGTATTTTTTTGTCAGTCTCCAAGCCACTCAACATGTACGGAAGGTACAATCAGGTCAATTCAATTCAAAGCCAATGCGACAAGCTAATTTTCCAGCCCGGTCATCTGCGGCCGCCCGCTTTAGAAAAACAGAGAGAGGGATGAGAGAGAGGCTGACGTTGACAGTAGTCATTACACTGACACCAGCCCCCAACCTGAGCAGAGGACAGGAGAGAGGAATGAGAGAGGGGGCAGAAGAGGGATGAGTGAAGGAAGGAGGAGTAGAAGAGAGCAAAGGAGAGGCAAAGGATGAAGAGGTGCGGGGAAGATGACAAAATAATGAAAGAGGGAGCGTAGAGAGGGGGATGAGGTGAAAGGAGACGTAGTGGAGAAGAGGAGGAAATGTGGCCAGGACACACACACACATACCTTCCACAATCACACCCGCTTAACAACACAGAGCTCAAGCCAACCGAGAAGGAGAGTTCAAAGTTAGGAGTAGTCATCTCTACACATCACCTTTTGCTGTTCAACACCACTGCCATGAGGTGTCTGGGCTTCCAGCACAACTCTATCACCACACAAAGGAATAACATATTAGTGATGCTGCTGTCCACACATGTTCTTTTACCATAATTAGAGTGATTTACATTTCTTGTTTGTTTTCAGTTGTTTTGTTTCCTGATGGTTGCTTATTGCAGTCTTTGGGTTTTAGCAACAGTATATAACACCTGCGTACTATAATTTTTTTACAACATGGGCGGGAAAATAACTATGCTCATGTCATCAGTATTACATTCTACTAGATGACCTTCATATCACCATATACAACCCACCACTACCACCTTGTGGTCATTGATGGTACTGTCTTTTCAGAGACAGGCGACTAGGGGTGTAATCTTTAGTCCAAACCGTAGCAAACTGTTGCTAAGGTAAAACATTTTGCAATGAAAACTAGAGTTTCTATTGGTCAGATTCAGTTAAGACCCTCCCCGTTTTGTACTGTTTACCTCTGTTTGGTTGCTGTCAATTGCCCAACCAACTACCTCAACCCCTACCGTATTCATTTATTCATCTTGCTCTTTTGCACCCCAGTATTTCTACTTTGCACATTCATCTACTGCATATCTACCATTCCAGTGTTAAATTGCTATATTGTAATTACTTCGCTACCATGGCCTATTTATTGCCTTACGTTCCTTATCTTACCTCATTTGCACACATTGTATATAGATTTGTTTTTCTACTGTATGTTTGTTTATTCCATGTGTAACTCTGTTGTTGTATGTGTCGAACTGCTTTGCTTTATCTTGGCCAGGTCGCAGTTGTAAATGAGAACTTGTTCTCAACTTGCCTACCTGGTTAAATAAAGGTAAAATATATATATTTTTTAAAGTGACTACACTCCCGCTGTCAAGACCACAAAAACAGCACATTTCTGACAAATAGCAGCCACTTTATAATTCACTATTCTCCTTGATTCAGATGAAAGCAAAATTTAAGAGGAAAAGGTAACTAGGGATGAGGGCGAGTACTCGATTCAATGTTTGTATCAGATTCTTAACGAGTAATTTGCAAGTGAAATGTATAAGCATTGACCAAGAAATGTTTACTTTCGTGGAGTATGTGAAGTGCAATGAAAATATTTAAAATGACGTAAATGAATGATATTAGGACTAGTAATAAACCATAATCGAGCCCTCCATTTGGCAAATCTGACCATAATTCTATCCTCCTGATTCCTGCTTACAAGCAAAAACTAAAGCAGGAAGTACCAGTGACTCACTCAATATGGAAGTGGTCAGATGACACAGTTGCTAAGCTACAGAACTGTTTTTCTAGCAGACTGGAATATGTTCCGGAATTCATCCGATGGCATTGAGGAGTACACCACACCAGTTTCATCAATAAGTGCATTGATGACGTCGTCCCCATAGTGACCATACGTACAGTACATACCCCAACCAGAAGCCATGGATCACAGGCAACATCCCCACTGAGCTAAAGAGTAGAGCTGCAGCTTTCAAGGAGTGGGACACTAACCCAGACGCTTAAAATAAATCCCGCTATGCACTCCTGACGAACCATCAAACAGGCAATGCATCAATACAGGACTAAGATTGAACCGGCTCTGATACTCGTCGGATGTGGCAGGGCTTGCAGACCATTAGACTACAAAAGTAAACCCAGCCACGAGCTGCCCAGTGACACAAGCCTACCAGACAAGCTAAATTACTTCTAAGCACACTTCAAGGCAAGCAACACACAAGCATGCATGAGTGCACCAGCTGTTCCGGACGACTGTGATCATGGTCTCAATACCCGATGTAAGTAACACCTTTAAAACAGGTCAACATTCTAAAACGTTTTCTCAGTGCATGCCCTGACCAACTGGCAAGTATCTTCACTGACATTTTCAACCTGTCGCACCACAAGGGTGCGTTCTCAGCCCTCTACTGTACTCCCTGTTCACCCATGACTGCATGACTTGAACACCATCATTAAGTTTTACGACAAAACAGTGGTAGACCGGATAACCGACAACGATGACACAGCCTATAGGGAGGTCAGAGACCTGGCAGTGTGGTGTCAGGATAACAACCTCTCCCTCAGTGTGATCAAGACAAAGGAGCTGATCGTGGACTACAGGAAAAGGAGGACCGAGCACATGCCCATTCACATTGACGGGGCTGTAGTGGAGCAGGTTGAGAGCTTCAAGTTCCTTGGTGTCCACATCACCAACAAACTATCACGGTCAAAACACACCAAGACAGTCGTGAAGAGGGCACGACAATGCCTATTCCCCCTTAGCAGACTGAAAAGATTAGGCATGGGTCGTCAGATCCTCAAAAAGTTCTACAGCTGCTCCATCGAGAGCATCCGGACTGGTTGCATCACCGCCTGGTATGGCAACTACTTGGCATCCGACCACAAGGCACTAGTGCATACGGCCCAGTACATCATTCGGGCCAAGCTTCCTGGCCTAAAAAATTGTCAAAGACTCCAGCCACCCTTGTCACAGACTGTTTTCTCTGCTACTGCACGGCAAGTGGTACCGGAGAGCCATGTCTAGGTCCAAAAGGCTCCTTAACAGCTTCTACCCCCAAGCCATAAGACTGCTGACCAGTTAATCAAATGGCTACCCGGACTATTTGCATTGACCCCCCCCTTGCTTTACGCTGCTGCTACTTGCTGTGTATTATCTATGCATTGTTACTTTACCCCTACCTACATATTACCTCAACTAGCCTGTACCCTCACGCATTGACTCGCTACAGGTACCCCTGTATATATAGCCTCGTTATTGTTATTTTATTTGTGTGACATTTCATTTTTACTTTCGTTTATTTAGTAAATATTAACCTAACTCTTATTTTTCTTAAAACTGCACTGTTGGTTAAGGACTTGTAAGTAACCATTTCACCTGTTGTATTCGGCCGCATGTGACAAATACAATTCTGTTTTTGATTTGAGCCACCCACCTTCAACTGAGAACTAAGAAACATTTCATCAAAAACATGTCAACACACCAGTCCAGATCAGCCAAGAGACAATGACAAACATTAACTATTGCCATGATGAATATTTCATATTTGATGTCATATCTTGACAGTAATGTGACAGGTGAATGTTTTTTCTCTTCCCTAATAGAGTTATTTAATGACAGAAACAAAGCGCTCGAACTAAAGAAAGTGAAAATAATTTAGAGAAATGTAATTTTTATTGCTCCTCCAGTCCCTTTGCTAAGAAAGGGACTACAGAACCTAAAGAGAGTTGTCTAGTCTACGACCCAAATGGCACCCTACATAGTGCACTACTATTGACCAGCGCCTTATGGCTCTAATGCACTATATAGGGAATAGGGTGCCATTTGAGACGAAACCCTAGTCTTCATTGGTTTGATCAAAAGGGAGAGCTGGAATGAATACCTCATTTTAACATGTCAGTTAATAACTTCAAATTAGCATACTGGGAGAGAGATTTGCATCACAATATCGGTCTTGCGTTTCTTCCATTTCATAATAAAACTGTAATCACATAGTCTCTCAGTCTTCCTCACTGAAGCTACCTACAGCTGTCTACAGATAAACCGGGACATTCAAACTTAACCGCTATAGAGAGTAGAGGTACCGGTATTAACCCCTAAGAAAAGTAGTCGACCATTCAACCATTATGAATTTTATATCTACAGTATGAAGCCTATATTTTATCATGCCGCTCATATTGAGATTTTAGTCATAGGTTGCTTGAGAACGTTGTGAATGACAGACTCTCCCCCCAAACCTCTGAATAAAGATCATAAGTGTGTTGTATATATTGTGGTAAATATTACATGTTACAGTACACATCCACAAACACCCTCTGTATCCCAAATGTCACCGTATTCTCTCTAGTCACTACTTTTGACCAAAAGATGAACACAATATAGTCAATAGCAATAGTAGTACATCCACAAATCACACAGGAGTTGTTTTCAGTTCAGTCTAAGAAACAGCTCCTCCTGTTGGTAATGCATGGTCATACAGGACAGGAACAGCCCATGCCTGCCCCTCTCTCGGTGTCATTAGCAGCTTATCAGGTCCTCTGAAATTGGGTGCAAGAGGCGATTCTGAAGCTGCTCTACCCATTTCCCTACAGCTGAGAGCCTCTTAAAACCCGATCCCTCTCGCCAGGCACGCGCTGACAGACAGGTAGACGCCTAAAGACCGAGAGGTGGAAGGACAGAGAGATGGAAGGACAGGAAAGAAGTGTGAAAGAGGCAGACAGAGAGAGACCCGACTGACTTTTAACAAGACCCAAACACAGAGATTTACTCTGTACCTGGCTTCAAGGTGAATGTTATACAGCTGTAGCTAGAACTCTTTCTTTAGGAGATAAATCAACTTACAATACCAGGCTTTGGATCTGTGAGTTTGCCGACACTAAGAACTGGGATCTGAATTAAAGGTTCCAAAGTTCACATGAATACCGTCTGGCACAAAAATATATCACAGAAAGATTCAGAATTTTTATAAATAATATAGGACAATCCCGTGGGAAAGAACCTGAGCATGCCCAAATAAAGTTAGTCAATTGCAAATTAAACCATGTTCATAATTATCCTTAAGGTCTATATGAGTTATGGCTTTACTTGAAAAGTTTAAGGAAATTGCAAGAATTTCAGCTACAAAATAGCTTTTCAGACAATCATATTTCACGGCTTTTTGAAAAGAGAATTTGTTTCTCCACTCACAGCTGTCCCCCAGTGTCCGTTATGAAGACATGTTATTGAAGCAATACAGACCAAATGAAAGTGTCTTGAGTTTGTTTTTGTGTTTGGGGGTAAAACATGCACCTTACAGGGCTCCCGAGTGGCGCAGTGGTCTAAGGCACAGCATCTCGGTGCAAGAGGTGTCACTACAGTCACTAGTTCAAAACCAGGCTGCATCACATCTGGCTGTGATTGGGAGTCCCATAGGGCGGCGTACAATTGGCCCAGCGTCGTCCGGGTTTGGCCGGGGTAGGCCGTCATTTGTTCTCAACTGACAATGCCTATTTAAATACAAGGTTAAATACAAAATAGGATAAGCCTACCATATTTATTTCTCAACTGTCCTAATATTAAAACACATCGCATATATTTACAACAGGAGTATAGCCTACCTGTCTGGCATGAAAATGAACCAAGTGAAAATTGTCCTCCATTCGCTATGTATTTTTTCGATACAGGTGCATGATAAAGGTCCATTTTAAATTGCATGATAACGGTCCACATATTATTTAGTATACATAAAGACTAGATAAAATCAAGAATAGTCTGATGGGTGACAATATTAACTAAAGTGGCCAAATAACCCAAAGCACATGAATCCGCTTTACAAGGCGTGTAGAGCTTAACTGGTATACATAAGCAGCGCGTGAGTTTGGGGGAAGATTGTTTTCACCATAAAAATGCACCCTTATAGTAAAAGCATTACATGCATAATTTCATTTGCAGTCACTTTTTATAATGGTGTTTTCTGCTAATGGAACATTTGAGCTTATAGCCTACTACCATGTACGCATTGCTGCGCTTATGTGAAGAAATAGCCTAATAGTTTATCAACATTTTAAAGCTAAATGTTCTGATTTGTTGCGTTAGCCACATTGCGTAAAAAAGTATTTTTGATGCTAGTGGTTGTATTAATTTGGGATCTATCGGATCCCACAACTGTCCCAGACTATGTTTGGAATATTTATTTCTCGCACAGACTAGGGTGACATTTATACTACGGGGAACAGTAGATTGACATATAGCAAAAGCACTAGCCTTCGTTAGACCTACTCATCTTGTTGGCTGACAAAAAGTAAATGTGGACAGTTCTTCAAATATCTTCAATATGCACCTCCGAATTGGATAAGGACACGTACAGTTGCGTCCCTGATGTGTCGGTCTTCACTTGTAGCCTGTGAGAAAGACCCAATCACGTGATGGAGGGCCATGTGAGTGAGATGTGATTCAGAGCGCTCAGCATTCAGGGAGAAGGGCACAATGGCCACTGGCCGCAAAAGGAATGTATTTCTTTAGCGTGCACCACGGCTACACAAAGGAGATGCCGCCGTGGCATTCTAGGCATTATAAAGTGCTTGTCAAATTGTGAATGAGAGACTGATGTAGTGTGTACAGCCTGCGCAGAAAACAAAAACAGAGCTCATGCCTCATGCAGCCTTACAATATATTAAAGATCTAAAAATATAGCTCAACGTTTGGAGAACAACTAAAGTTACATGAATAACTCTAAATTAAGCGTATAGGAGTACAGATTTATTTGTTAACCGCTCACAGAATAGCCGTATGTGCGCACTCCCTCAAATCATTTGGAGAAAATATCCTTTATTTTATTCAGCTTTGTTCAATTGTATTCAACTCAGAGTATGCTATTCGGCAGGTAGCCTAGTGGTTAGAGCGTTAGGCCAATAACCGAAAGGTTGCTAGATCGAATCCCAGAGCTGACAAGATACAAACCTGTCGTTCTGCCCCTCAACAAGGCAGTTAACCCACTGTTCCTAGGCAGTCATTGAAAATAAGAATTTGTTCTTAACAGACTTGCCTAGTTAAATAAATTAATACAAATTCTGTTCTTCTGAAACAGACTAGATTTTCTTCATGTCATGCTTCTTTAGACCTGTCTAAAATAAATAATGGATTTATTGTGATGTATAGGCTGGTATAGGTACATGGATTTATTAGACTTTTTAAAATGTAGATGTTCCAAAGTTCTGCATCAGTGGCTTGTAGGCTATGCGTGGATGTTAATTATGTTAATTAACGGTCAATTACCGTGAGACAGACAGTTATTTGCTTGACAATCACCGGCTGATGAAATTCTGTGACAGCCACAACCCTAACGGTGTCTTAGATAGAAAGACGAGAAGAGTGTTGATGAACAAATTTACTCCTCAGTCTACCCATGGCAAAACACACACACAGAAGAGACCGTCTACACACATCATACGTTTCAAGATGTTTGCTAAGTCAGCAGCAGACGTTGTGCAGAGCCCGTACAGACGGGCAGTATTGCATCCTCCTTCCTGCTCACAAGTTGTTGCAATCTCAGGGTCATGGGAGTGTTGCAATCATAAAGAAAGCTTTGTTGTAGGTGCAATGAAAACGCAACTTTTACTAGAATATCCCAAATGCACGGACAGAGCACTCCCACTCACCGGGGATGACCTTGTATAAGGAGTCTATAGAAAAGCTAGTTAGGATTGCTGAAGAAAGTCATGTTCTGAGTCTGTGTGTGTGTGTGTGTGTCACTGTTTCCGAAATGTGGCGTTGGACATTTGACCAGCAGAATTTGTATTTAACGAGTTATGAGAAATTAAAAATCAGCCCCATATGCATTGGGTGCATAACCAAATTAGGGTGTCCACCCACGGTGCTCAGAATGACAAATCATTTACATTATGGTTACTCTTCTTAACAGAACATGCAACGGCGTGCGTCCTTACCAAATTCCGATTTGCACTTAGAAGATGCCACACTTACTTTTCCTAATGAACAGCGAAAATTCTCTAGCCTAAGTCAATCTAATATCCCCATAGAAGAAAAGTTAACCTATTCTAATGGTCAGCTTGTCATTCTGTGAGAGAAATAGCCAATTCCGATGGCACGAAAGACCTCAAATTCATACAACCAGTAGGCTACAGTACATTTAACAAAAAAAATAATAATTTAAAAAGCAATGAGGCTGATGCAACAGACCAGAACGTTTAGCTAAAACATTTATAAACTATTATTTCTTCACATTATAAGCACGGCAATGCGCACAAGGCAGTAGCCTACACTTGAATGTTCATTCCATATGCCTGCCCGTACCATAATCCCACCGCCACCATGGGGCAACTTGTTCACAACGTTGAAATCAGCAAACCGCTCGCCCACACAACGCCATACACGCAGTCCGCCCGGTACAGTTGAAGCCAGGATTCATCCGTGAAGAGCACACTTCTCCAGCATGCCAGTGGCCATCGAAGGTGAGCATTTGTTGACTGAAGTCAGTTACCAGGCCAAAAAGCAGTCAGGTCAAGACCCTGGTGAGATGGCAAAGCACGCAGATGAGCTACCCCCGAAGACTGTTTCTGGCTGTTTCTGGCAGTTTTTGCAGACATTTTTCTATTGTGCAAACCCAGTTTCATCAGCTGTCCAGGTGACTGGTATCATACGATCCCGCATGTAAAGAAGCAGGGTGTGGAGGTCCTGGGCTGAGAATGAAGCTTTTTGTGCGTATGGAAAATTTCTGGGATCTTTTTTTTTCAGCTCATGAAACATGGGACGTTTATATTTGCGTTTATATTTTTGTTCTGTATATACAGTATGCCAACAATGCATAATTTATCATAACCATTACAGATAACCAATTCTAATGGCTTCATATACAGTGCCTTCATAAAGTATTGACCCCTTGAATTTTTCCACATAACTACATTACAGCCTTATTCTAAATAGTTTTTTCCCCCTCAATCTACAAACACCCCATAATGACAAAGCAAATATAGGTTATAATTTGTACATTTATTACAAATAAAAATATCACATTTACATAGGTATTCAGACCCTTTACTAAGTTCTTTGTTGAAGCACCTTTGGCAGCAATTACAGTCTCGAGTCTTCTTGGGTATGATGCTACAAGCTTATCACACCTGTATTTTGGTGGTTTCTCCCATTCTTCTCTGCAGATCCTCTCAAGCTCTGTCAGGTTCTTTGGGGAGCGATGCTGCACAGCTATTTTCAGGTCTCTCCAGAGATGTTTGATCGGGTTCGAGTCCGGGCTCTGGCTGGGCCACTCAAGGATATTCAGAGACTTGTCTCGGCTATGTGCTTAGGGTCGTTGTCCAGTTGGAAGGTGAACCTTCGCCCCCAGTCTGAGGTCCTAAGCGCTCTGGAGCAGATTTTCATCAAGGATCTCTCTGTACTTTGCTCCAGTCCCTGAAATACATCTCCACAGCATGATGCTACCACCACGCTTCCCCGTAGGGATGGTTTCCTCCAGACATGACGCTTGGCATTCAGGCCAAAGAGTTCAATCTTGGATTCTGAGAGTCCTTTAGGTGACTTTTGGCAAACTCCAAGCAGGCTGTCATGTGCCTTTTTACTGAGGAGTTGCTTCCGTCTGGCCACTACCGTAAAGGTCTGATTGGTGGAGTGCTGCAGAGATGGTTGTCCTTCTGGAAGTTTCTCCCATCTCCACAGAAGAACTCTAAAGCTCTGCCAGAGTGACCGTCATGTTTTTGATCACCTCCCTGACCAAGGCCCTTCTCCCCTGATTGCTCAGTTTGACCGGGTGGCCAGCTCTAGGAAGAGTCTTGGTGGTTCCAAACGTCTTCCATTTAAGAATGATGGAGTCCACTGTGTTTTTGGGGAACTTGAATAATGCAGAAATGTTTTGGTACCCTTGCCCAGATCTGTGCCTCGACACAATCCTGTCCTGGAGCAATTCCTTTGACCTCATTTCTTGGTTTTTGCTCTGACATGCACTGTCAACTGTGGGGCCATATATAGACAGGTGTGTGCCTTTTCAAATCATGTCCAATCAATTGAAATTTACCACAGGTGGACTCCAATCAAGTTGTAGAAACATCAAGGATGATCAATGGAAACAGGATGCACAGGAGATCAATTTCGAGTCTCATAGAAAAGGGTCTGAATACTTCTGGGGTATTGTGTGTAGATTGAAGAGGGGAAAAATTATTTAATCCATTTTAGAACAAGGCTGTAACGTAACAAAATGTGGAAAAAGTCAAGGGGTCTGAATACCTTCCGAAAGCACTGTATTTTAGAGTAAATAACATGTAATACAACAGAATAAAATAGAACAGTGTGAAGTGATTCGCATCTCACGTCCGGAACAATTATTCTCAAAGACTGATCATTTGAAACGGGGTTCAATTTGGCAAGTTGAAAGACATTTTCAGGGTTACAACCAAACTCTGTCTTTTCAATATACAGAATTTCTATTTAGTTTATTAGGCCAGTTTCTTGGAATGTTCTATATGGATTAACAATTCTACATTGAACACTGAATGAGGATGAATTATGGCCAGGGCATCTGTTTGACGAGTAGGCCTAGACTTCAAAATCCTGAAGTCTATTGACACACCAAAATCTGTCCGTTTAAGCTAGAGATTTGTTTCTTTATTATAATTTTTTTGCATGTGCTGCGTCTCAATCCACCACATCCGCCTAGGTCAGCCTTCCGCACCTGCAGTGGAAGGTGGTTGAGCTACTGTGGTGTTTGTCAGACCAGGAGACGGGTCTTAATGGCTGACGAAAATACGCTCCGTCTCTATCAAACTAATATTTGTTCATATTTTCAGTGTGGTAATAGCCTAGGCTAACCAATTCTAAATGCCACTAGCAGTTAACAAAAAGTAGGGTCGTCATTGACGTAAGTTACCACAGCCACAAAGTAATAAACCCTGCTTGTTTCTACAATTTTGCATCTAAAAATCAGAGTTTAAACCTAACCCTTAACCACACTGTTAAACTTATGCCTAACCTTAAATTACCACCAAAAAGCACATTTTTATAATAACCCATTTTGACTTTGTGGGTACGGTAACTAGTGACAACCACAAAGTAGCCTAAGCAGAAAATTACATCATTATTCCAAAACTGCACCTCATTGTTGGAACACACATTTCCCTACTTCAGTCAACCAGTCCATTTTGAATGTGATAAAACTGTCGTCATTTGACAAGGAATATAGCTTGTGTATCCCATCAGTTCGCTACGTTTTTATAGGCAATTATTTCTAAAGGCGCACTCCTCAGCACGCGTGTGTACAGCAAGCAGTCAGAAAGCAATTGAGTGAGTGAGTGAGTGAGGAAGGGGAAATGGATTTAAGGAGCAGAACTGTGGATGCTCGGCTTGGATTATTTTGTTGTGAATTTGCGGGACACATGTACAAATGGAACACTAGAGTCAAAGCAAATTAGCGTAGTCTTCAAGACAACATTTCGACCAAATAGTTTTTCAGTGTTTGAAAAAATAAATAAATAGAAACTGGTTAAATATAGGAGTTAACATCAGAGTACTCATGCCCATCGCTATGTGTAACGCACTGAAGCCTGCCTACCGTTGCCTATATGCATTTGAATGGTAAATGGGAAGCAGGCTTCAATTTCAATTTCCACCTGAGAAAGAAAAATGTTTTTGCTCTTTTTAATCGTGGCCATCAAAACTGTTTTTAACACACAATTGCATTTAAAAAACTGCTAAGCGATGGTTGAGGTTATAAAAAGCACGTTTCACTCCAGCAGCAACACGCTGTCTGACAGGTTTTCCTCTCATAGGCTCTGTAAAAGTGTATGCTGTGCACGTGTGGTAAGCACACGAGCCAATTTAATTCCACTAAAATTAGGCAAATTAACCTATACACCTAGACTGATAAGAATGACCAGTCAAATGTAAATGTATTTCCATCAATTGGTATTTCAAATCAATGAAAAGGCTAAAAGCATTATTTTGGAATGGGATTTTTTTTGTATCTCCCAGACGCAAATGTTATAATTTTTGGGGATCGGACCAAAAGCCAGCTATTACGCTAAGGAAGCCCTGGTGTGTGAGTGAGAGAGCGAGCAACAGTGTGAGAGAGGAGGTGTGTGAGCGAGCATGAATACCCATCTACCATTCACCTGGATGACTTTGTAGAAGTATGCGTACTGCCGGGCGGTGTTCTTGTACTGGCTGAGGACGTCCTGGATGGCCTGAGTGGACAGCAGGTGGCGTACTTCCTCCTCCTCGTAGTAGAGAGGGGTGTCGTAGTCCCCGGGGAGGGTCTTGATGTACGGCAGCCAGGGGGAGGAGGGGTCAGCCCGCTCACACAGCAGGTGGAGGGCCAGGGTCACATTACCCATGGCCTGGAGAATACGGTCCTGGCTGTAAAGGGGACCTGGAAGGGAGAGAGGAGAATTTACATACAGAACAGTGTGTGTGTGTGTGTAGAGGTGTATGCATGGACCCTAGGGGAAGACAAAGCACAAGGGGTTTCAAATTTCAGAGCTCAAAGCCTTATCAAATCAAACCTTACTTGTCACATGCGCCGAATACAACAGGTGTGGACCTTACAGTGAAATGCTTACTTACAAGCCACTAACAATGCAGTTAAGAAAAATAAGTATTAAGTAAAATTAAATAACAAATAATTAAAAGGAGCAGCAGCAAAACAGTAGCGAGGCTATATACAGGGGGTACCGGTACAATGTGCGGGGGCACAGGTTAGTCGAGGTAATATGTACATGTAGGTAGAGTTAAAGTGACTACGCATAGAACATAAACCGAGAGCAGCAGCGTAAGAGGGGGGACAATGCAAATAGTCAGGGTAGCCATTTGATTGGCTGTTCAGGAGTCTTATGGCTTGGGGGTAGAAGGTGTTAAGAAGCCTTTTGGACCTAGACTTGGTACCGCTTGCCGTGCGGTAGCAGAGAGAACAGTCTATGACTAGGGTGGCTGGGGTCTTTGACAATTTTTAGGGCCTTCCTCTGACACTGCCTGGTATAGAGGACCTGGATGGCAGGAAGCTTGGCCCCAGTGATGTACTGGGCCGTACGCACTACCCTCTGCAGTGCCTTGCGATCGGAGGCCGAGTAGTTGCCATACCAGGCAGTAATGCAACCAGTCAGGATGCTCTCGATGGTGCAAGTGTAGAACTTTGAGGATCTGAGGACCCATGCCAAATCTTTTTCAGTCTCCTGGGGGGGGATAATTAATTGGTGAACTGTTGGAATCATGGAAATAGACTGATTATTCTAATTCTATAGTTGGAATATTGTTTGACATGACAGCGAATTAATAAGTCAGGGAGGAACTTTTGACAGGGTAGGATCCAAGTGTCAGTGTTTCCAGGTGATCCTAATTAGATTTTACATTGCACGCTTTCTTACTTAATGTAGCTAGCTAACATATTCATGCTTCGTCTATTCCTCTGATTTAAAAGATAGTTTCAGAAACGGTTAGAGATGATCCAATCGCTGATGACTTCGTACAACACCCCTCATTTTAATGTCACCACAAACAACTTCAATGGTGGCAGGTATGTAGCGAACGATAGAGCAGCGGCAGAAAGTCCTCAGGCAAACGTTTGCTCTGACTTAGTACATTTAGCAAGCTACTAGCAAGCGAGCTAGCCAGCTAACTAGAGATTAGCAGCTAACAAGATTTATTTTAGTCACAACTTGCTAAGAAAAGACAAACTAGCAGACAGTAAGTAAGATACACAAACTAATAGTTTAATTATAGAATGATTGTGGAAAGCAGCATGTCAGAAACATGTTGTGGCATCCATCGGACCGTGCAGACTGCAGAGTGAACGGCAAGAAAGTGCTTGTGACCAATGTTCCCTGTAATGTTTTCCTGCATTGATCAATTTCAGGTCTGCTGAACGCAAACTTGAACTTTGTGAAAAATCTGTGCAACTTCCAGCACTTATTTTACTGTGAACACAGAGGCTGTACCCGTTTAAAGTTACAGTTTTAACAGTGGCCAAGTAGGATACTGTGGCTTTAAACAATGTATGCCTACCTTTTTTTTTTTTTATGGATAAAATGCATCCCATCAAATATTAACATGGAAATAATGGTTCTATAATTCAGCCTACTGTAACAGCCAATGTGTGGTTTTCAATCTAGGCCCACATTACATGAAACTTTTTGGGGAAAAAACATGTAGGGCTTGACATTAACCTGTTTATCCACCTGTCCTTCAGACAAGGAGGTGACTGAAAATGTGTTGTTTGATGCAAGAAACCACTTCACAAAATAAAAATGCATTATTATTCCAATACCATTGCTACAGAGAATCAGACAAATTATGTTACCCTCTGCCTATTGGTTACTTAGCTTATTTAAGCCTGTCTCAAAATACAACATTGCCCATTTAAGACAAAAAAAAGCTCATTACCTGACTCGCTTTTCAAAGATGTCTAGAAATGTACAAGCTTTGTGTTCTTGTATGAAGCAATCTCCCCTATTGCTGACTACAAATAATCTATAACTGGGCTAACAACTCACTAACTAGCAAAGACATGAACAAAATGTACACATGGCTACATGCAGCTCTCACTTAGATCTCAAAAGAAGCGCAAAACTCGACTTGCACCGCATTATTTCTGCCTCATGCACAAATTCATGTTGTTACTCCTATGAACAGAGAAAGTGAAATCTTCCTTGATTTAAAAAAAGACCCAATCCGCTAATAATAACAACAAGGCAAGCCTATAGATACACTTTCCTACTCATTCATTACTGCTTGTTGTAGCGCTGAGTGGAAATAGGAAGAACACGCAATTTATGGTTTATAAAAGTGTTGAATACAAAGTGTTGACAGTGCTGAGTAAGAACTTAAACATGAACTCAGTCATAAAAACAGCAGCTCTTCACTGTATTCGTTGACAGTCTCTCTCTAGTCATTGTTTTAAAATCTCACAGTATCAACTTTGCTGTATCTTTCTTCTATGCCTGCTACGTTACTGCAGACACGGTCATCTGAGCCATCCGATTGGCCAGCGGTAGGCCAATAGTGCACTCGATTTGCTCTCCGGGCCTGCCGGGAAGGCAGAGTTTGTACCTTCAGACACATGAAATGGTTCAAAATGGCAAGGGCAGCTGAAATCAGATGCACCTACCACCAACAGCCCGAGACGAAAAAATAAAAAAAGGAACACAATGCTTTATCGTTGGGATTTTTCAGAAATGTTTGGCGATCGCCTCGGAATGCCTTGGAAATCTTCCACTGCTCTAGAAAATTGACTGAAGTTCAATCTTGTGCTTCTCTCTGTCAGCTGATATTTCTACTGTGCAGTCCTGGGGGAGCTGCGCGGAAGTCTCGAGGTTACTGCATGCTGCTTAGATGGAACATTGCTTGTGACTGTGGTCGAGCAACTGTTCTCCTTGAGCAACAGGGGGCATGGCTTGATGCGGGAAACAGCATGTAGCAGAAGGAGAGGGAGAAAGATGACTCAAGTAGTAAACTGAGTAAACTAGAAAAATGTATGTATCACTTTAAACATACCAAACATTGAAATAATGTTATAGAAGGTAAAGTAAAAACCCAATACCGGTCTGTGTATCAATACCGCTACATAGTGAAATACAGTACACCACTCACCCCTCTATGGGGCTTACGTTGTCACTCACCCAGGACAGAGTTCTTGGCCGATTCCACAGTCATCAGCATCTTCCTGGGGATCCACAGAAACAGCTCCTCTGCCTGAGGAAACAAATGTTGTCAGAATGGACACTGACATATTTGCTTGAATTACATGGATGAATCTAAAGTTTGGCCTGTGATTTTTGTCCACCCCAGTCTTATTTGAATAACAGCATTAATTGTGCACTTCGTGAAAACTCATTCAAGAGTGTTCGCAACGTCACTGAATAAACTCCCACTAACTCAGAGAGAAAATGGAAGAGAAAGAACAGAGCCCTGTAGTGTTGCACGGCATACGGAAACTTCAGTACTTTTTCGATAGCCCCAAAAGAAAGTTAGGTGCTAGAATTTTTGCTACGTTCAGTACTTCTTTCAAATGTATCTCACGTGATTGAGGGGATGAAGTCTGTCTATCAGCGCAGATGTTTTATGGCATGAAGAGCAAAATGCCTGCTCCACTCATTCCTTGCTAGAGCCGTCTGGGCCACAAGCTCCCCACTCATGCGGCACAGAAATTAACGCAACACGGCATATAGAATGTTGAAACTGTTCATTACAGTTTGCAAAACAATGTTGACACAAGCTAGAACACTTTTACAATGCAAGACGATACTGGTATCTTCCAGCTTTAATTGTAGGCCAACTTCCTTGCTAGCTTACAGCTGAAGCAATCAATTCACTACCTTAGTACCATCACGCAAAATATGTGGATTTCAAAAGCTGATTGTCAGCAAAAATGTTATAAATTCACTTCGTCACCCTCGCCACCAAAAACTCATTAACTTCCTTCATCTCCCTCACCTCCTGTCTGGTTCCCACATTCTGCCACATGAACGAGGTCATTACTTCTTCTATGCAAATGTTGTTGATGAGTACAATAAAATAATTTTCTCCTAGCAGTTGCTAATAAAATAATAAAAGTCCTAAATGGAAAGGATTGTCATCTGTAGCCCTGTGAAATTAACATATTATAGTTTGTTTTAACCCTTATTTTACCAGGTAAGTTGACTGAGAACACATTCTCATTTACAGCCACGACCTGGGGAATAGTTACAGGGGAGAGGACGGGGAAAATTAATGAGCCAATTGGAAGCTGGGGATGATTAGGTGGCCATGATGGTATGAGGGCCAGAATTTAGCCAGGACACCGGGGTTAACATCCCTACTCTTACGATAAGTGCCATGGGATCTTTAGCACTGGGAGCCAGGACACGCATTTAACGTCCCATCCGAAAGACAGAACCTTACACAGGGCAGTGTCCCCAATCACTACCCTGAGGCATTGGGATATAAAAAAATATTGACCAGAGGAAAGAGTGCCTCCTACACCACTTCCAGCAGCATCTGTTCTCCCATCCAGGGACCGAACAGGACCAAACCTGCTTAGCTTCAGAGGAAAGACAGTAGTGGCATGCTGCTGGCCAATAACTCAATGCATGTATTGCACACACTCCTATTGAATAATACGCATTCGTCTGTATTGTGATTTACCCAGTTTATCAATAAAGATATACCTTTAAAGGGGGGTACCTAGTCAGTTGTACAACAATGCATTCAACTGAAATGTGTCTTCCGCATTTAACCCAACCCCTCTGAATCAGAGAGGTGCAGGGAGCTGCCTTAATCTACGTCTTCGGCGCCCGGGGAACAGTGGGTTAACTGCCTTGCTCAGGGGCAGAACGACAGATTTTTACCTTGTCAGCTCGGGGATTAGATCCAGCAACCTTTCGGTTACTGGACCAATGCTCTAACCACTAGGCTACCGGTTAAAACAAAGTGAAATTGATTGCATAACTGATTATTTAATGCATAGATGGCTGTCTCCAAAAGATTGGACATAAAAATTTTCAAATGTAATGATATTGACCACCAAAGACACCCAAAGATTTAACAGAGCAGTAGTTGAGTTTATCTGTCTGAATCATGAGCCATTCTGTGACTTTGGCTAATAAGTCTTATTTTTTGTTGTTATGGTATCATTTTGGTATCGAGTATCTTGATACTAAACCTGGTATCGGTATCAAAGTCATAATTCAGTTATCGTGACAGCACCAGAGCCCTGGGCTTCATACAAACAGCTCGGCCTGTTTGTTCAATCAGACCTAAACGGCAGCCATTTTAGAACATCAATAATGAGGGCTGATTGGTGGGTCATTATGAGAAGAACACCAATAAGAGAGTTAAGCCTTGTTTCCTCTGTTGACATATAATCGAGGAGGTGATCCATCTATTGATCGTCTATGAAGGAAGCCTCAGGTCAAGGCCTTTCTCTTCCTTAAAAATACAGAAATTCTGTTCATCAATTTTGTTCATAAGTTGACCTTGTACAATAAGAAACTCTGGTTTCCATTGCAAAACGTTTTGCTACGGTGCACACTAATGAATACGACCCAAGTGATGTCACCCTGACAACTGTTGCCATGGACATCGGGCCGATCTGGTTGTAGCAACCCACCTTGATGTCCTTGGTGGCCCTGAGGCCCGAAGCCCTCGCCAGCAAAGTTGGCGATCTCAAAGCCCTCGCAGGACGCTCCACTCTCCTGAGCCCACGCCATCAGCTTCGGGAAGAACTCCTCTCTGCTGCCCTCGAATATCACTGAGATACCTGGGAAAGGGATGGAGAAACACACAGTTATGATCAAACTCAAGAGTTCTTCCTATTTAATCTATATAGGCCATGGCTAAAATCCAGCTGTGTGTATAGTAATCGTAGTTTTATTACATTGTGTGTGTGTCAGGGTTTCCGTTAGGAAAATGTGGCGCCCGGACAACGTGACTGGGAAGATATTAATTTACCGATCATTTGAGAAGTTTACCAGACTCATATGCATTTCAGTCATTTATTTATTTGGGGCCAAAAGCCGGCAATTGCCAGCTGAAGTAAGCCCGTGTGTGTTCCAACATACCTTTCTGTTTCTTCCTGATCTTCTCCACCAAGCCTCGTATCTGGACATACTCCTCCCACTCTTTCCCTGGAGAAGGGGCAGCACTGCTGCATTCTAACGAGACAGACATGGGGGAAACCTCGCATCATAAGTAACATAAGGTAATCACATAGGGCCTGTTTCCACAGACACTGATCAAGCCTAAGAACATTCCATGGACACAGAATCTCAATTGAAAACATTTCTTAGTCTTATGGGGTATAAGTTGCAGGGTGCCAGCCCTGCTACGTACTCTGTAAGAGCTCCGATATGAGGTTCATCATCTCTTTGGGGGAGACCACAGCCATGGCGCCTGTCCCCGACTTCTGAGTCTTCACTCGACTCTTCTTTCCCATGGTGCAGCTGGACAGAGACTGGGTTTCGAGAAAGTCAGCACAAAATCATTCACTCATCTAAAGCATTTTCTTGGGAGAGAAGAAACATTACAATATCACTCATCTTTTATAAATAAAATCCAGTCTTACTTTATCAAATTAGTTTTCAAAATCCGCTATAAATACCAGGCCTAGCTTCTTAGATGTTTCATGATGTTCTATTATTTCTAGTAGTTGTCGTATATTTTCTCCAATGTATCGTCCATGTAAAAAAATAAAAATCTAACAATGGAGCTTTTAGTATATCAAAAAAAAGCCCTGGGGTTTTTCCAGACTGAAAGCCTCAAAAAGTACATCCTTTGCACTGATCTTTCTGTACATTTGTTAATTTTCAATTTTTTTATATTATTTGGAGAGAAAATCTCTGTAGTATCGTTTTTTCTGCTATCTACCTGTGCTATTAGTTCATGGATTTCCCTTTAGTCTTGTCTAATTAGCCAGAAACTGCTTTTTATTATTGATGAATATTGAATGACTTCTGAAGGTACATTTAAAAAGGTATCCCAAACAACAAGGGGATTTGCTGAACCTATATTATATTGGAAAAATTCAGTTATAAATGATTGTCTTAGTTAAAAATAAGTTGTCCTCCAGTAAACTTTGATTAAATTTCCAATAGCACCAGCCACGTGGAATTTGTATAAGAGTTATGTGAAGGCCAATTAGATGATCCGATCGCATTCTGTCTCCTAGAGAGAAAGAGACAAGAAAGTAGTCAAGACGACTAGCTTGATTAAGTCTCCACCAGGTACATCTCACTAGGTCTGGGTTTTTAAGTCTCCAAATATCCACTAGTTCTAATGTGTCCATAATATTTGTGATTTCCTTAAGGTCCCGGTGATTATAGTTTGTAGAGGGATTATATAAATATTTTCGAAGTATGAATCATCCTGATTTGGACCATATAGATTAATGAGCCAAATCTATTTTTCGTCTACTTTCATATTCAAAAAGATCCACCTTCCTTGTGAATCATTCCTGACTATTTGCACATTCAGATCGACATTGTTAATTAATATCACACTGAGTTCAATTGTCTTTCCCACGTAACTTCATCTAAGGATTTAGAGAGTGAGTTCCCTGTAAACTGTATATGTTATATTCCTTTTCTTTAAACCACGTAAAGACTGATCTTTTTTTATAATCTGCTAAACCGTTACAATTATAACTGGCTATACTTATTTCACCCCTTACCATAACTAGATACTATTCTCAGTCTAAATTGACCATAATTAGTGCTTGTAAAGTTACTGCCATCAGAGGTATTATGACGGTGAAAATCAGAGCTTTCAAATGTCTGATATTTAGAATTCAAGAAATAGGTTCTAGCAATATTTGTTTTATTCCCTTGCCTGTGAGCCAATGCCACAGATGTTAGAAAAATTGAGATAAGATATTACGTGTGTAGTAAATCTGAGTAGGTTGATGTGTATGATATTGGATGTGATTTAGTGAGTATGTACGATGTCTGTATAAGAGTAAGACTATAATGTGTGCTGTCCAAATAAATAACTCCTTGGATGTGTCCTCAGGAATAAATAAATGATTTTCACGCATGCTACGACTTTGTATGTCTAGTAGCGACTCCATCATCCTGTTGTTTTCCCTGAGCAGACAATCCATGTTGGAATCATGGATTTTAACCGTGGCTGTGAGTGCCTTGTTCTCTCCTTGGAGCATGAGAATTTCACTCTGGCTAAACACCAATATTCATTAATTATTCAACAGCAGTCGACAACTTTGTTCTGGCTCTGAGGCCTATAATGCGCTAATGTTGTGTCAAATGGATCTTATGCCAATCGTCTCCAACCTGGCATGGTATAATTTGATACGGAATCTTTTCTTAATTTATAGACTAACGCTGATAAATAGGCTATGGACATGTTGCGTGTATTTGTTTATATTTTAATGATTGTCAATTTCATCTTCATACTATAGCATAGCGGTCTCTCCCCGTCATCATCTTATAGCCTACTGTCGGAAAGCCTAAGGTAGGAAAGGAAAGGAGAAATATTTGCTTGTGTCTGACATACGCTGGTGGCTTTCATTGGCGGGTACTTTTGCCGGGGCGTGCGTGGGCGAGTTTGCAGATTCTCTCTATAGGCCTATGTGTTAATTTAGAAAGTTTCCTAAAGTAGCCTGTCTGGACTCAATCTCTCTCTCCTTAATAAGAATCAAACACTCCAGTCATGACTTACTCTTGTAAAAGGCCTATTTTCAGTAAAGGCCCCTTCTCACCAAGTCCCTTAATTGTAGTCCGAATAATTAAGAAGGAAAATAATAATGTATACATGCGCGTCTCGTTTATGACGCAGTTCACACCAATTGCAAAATATCCGTCAATTATTTATTCGGAACAGGTTCGATTTTAGCATCTTTTTCGCATGTGAAAATAAGCTGTTGACCAATAGAAATTGTTATCTGGCAAACTGCCACTGACAGGACTGTGGGTTCGTTGTGGGAATTAATTAACACATTTCTCTCAGCCTGTTCTTTACGTTTGAAATTAATCAGCGTAGCAAGGTGATCACACCAGAGCTAGGCAACACGTTGCTCTCGCCAATCTAGCGATTTTATAGCCATTCAGCAAGCAAGAGGATCGATCAATTACGCTCTCCTTGAATAGGCCTAGGTCTATTAGTTAAATAATTGCCCGAAATAAGTTTCAAACCATATTGCTGTTCATTGTCTATACACTGAGTGTACCAAACATTAACTTTCCAGGACAGACTGACCAGGTGAAAGCTATGATCCCTATGATGTCACCACTTTAAAATTCGTGTAGATGAAGGGAAGGAGACGCTTAAAAATCTGTATTTAACTCGAGACAATTGAGGCATGTATTGTGTATGTGTGCCATTCAGACGGTGAATGGGCAAGACAAAATATTGAAGTGCCTTTGAACGGGTATGGTAATAAGTGCCAGCTTTAAGTGTCTGAAGAACTGCAAAGCTGCTGGGTTTGTCACACTCAACACTTCTGTGTGTATCAAGAATGATCCATCACCCAAAAGGATATCCAGCAAACTTGAAGCAACTGTATGAAGCATTGGAGTCAACATGGGGGGAAGGGGAACTCGTTCAAGAGCTAGAAAGCGGGGAAGAGACAAGCTAGTGGAGATGTGTGATTTGCACAAGGGAACAGTGAAGACTACCGAGAGATGTGCAAGTTAGAAATTAATAATTAATTAATGCATCATTTGTATAACTTATATCATAGGCCTGCTAATGTGAATCTAGGTGACCACCTGTGCTATAGGCAACCCTAAAAGACAGAAATGATCCGCCAGAGTTTACCCTTATCAATAAGTGGTTGTACATATTTAGATAAAGAACTCTCAAAAAACATTATTTTATTGGTGTCAAAATACCCACCCATTGCTTCACTAAAATGTATCAATAGCTGCTCATTAGGCTATAGGACAGGCTGCTCATTAGGCTATAGGACAGGCTGCTCATTAGGCTATAGGACAGGCTGCTCATTAGGCTATAGGACAGGCTTGTGTTTCTATTTTCTAATGGTTGTCAATTCCATCTTCCTGCCCATCACAGCTGTCTCTATACATCCCCCTTAAAACTTTCCTTATCAATTTTTAGGACAGGCTACATTGATTTAGCATTATACTATAATGTAGACTTTTTCATATGCTACAGATGGGAGTTAAAGCTAAGGCAAGGTTTTTCATATGTTTTGGGGGAAAGACAAAATGTGATTTGCTTATGTGTCTGAGTGAGATGCACTGCAGGTGGCTTTGATCGATCGATGGGTCCTTTTAGGTGTGTGTGTGTGTGTGTGAGTGAGTTCACTAATTCTCTGTCCATTCAGAAAGGTTCCTAAAATAAGCCTGTCTGGACTGGATCTCTTTAGTCAGATAGAAATATAACTAGCAGGGTCAGCATGACGACAGGTGCCAGTTTCGCGTTTCCTCTCTTATTAAAATGGGGCACAACAGACTGAAACGTAGCCAAGCTACTTTCATGATTCATCCTATAGGATGCATAGCCTATATCCTAATATGTTCAGTAGCATTTCTCTCATTACTGCGTCCTCTAGCCACTTTGAACAACATATTGCCACAGAGAATGACCGCAGCAGTGTTGGTGACGTTATGAGAATTGTTCAAAAAAGTGGAAGGAAAAACACATCACCTGAATCTGTATTTTTTTCCCAGAATTCCTCTCCAATATGACATTACTTAATTTGTATACTACACTAATATTTGAGATAATAAAATGCTACTATAATAACGAAGTGTAATGGTAGTGAAGTTACAGAGAAAAGCCAAGTGTTTCTTTTGAGTCTGATATGTGCCAATCCCCCAACCCAAAAAGGTTATGTGGTTGACCATGTACATTGGCCTGGCCAATTACCATAACCTCAAATTCCAAGACCGTCACAGCCATACTTTCCCATTGCAAAACGTTTTGCTACAGTGTACTCTTATGAATAAAACTTAGGCAACAGTAAACATCCGAGCCCTCATGAGCACAAACAAAAGTTATGTTTACATGTAATGACCACTGAAGGCCGTGAGTGACTGCAGAATCTAAACTGGGCCAATCAATGCCTTTAACAGAGGGAGTTGATGTTTAAGCTCCAAGGCATAGTGGGAACATTTCGCATGGAAATCGACAGGATAGTTTTGTTATTATTGGCTCAATATCAATCCCACATTTCCTCCCTCCACTCTTGGTAGTTCGGGGGTGGAACAGGTAGTCATATCATATACAGTAGCTTTCTCCAAGCGAAAAAGCTCAAACGTACTCAAAGTTAGCTTAGGCCTAATCACACTTCAAACCTGTGCTTTAACACCAACTGAGGGGACAGTGTTTCATCACAACAGACGATTACGATATTAGCCTAATATCCGATAGGCCTACTGGTGGTCTCTCTGCAGGTCAACACGAGCCTTTCCTGAGAAAACTATGAATAATCACACTAGTCTGCTGTGTCATTCTGAGTAAGGATTTTCATACGCTGATGAGGGCATTGTGCTATAAATTGGGTACCGGTAGTTCTTGGCTGATAACCTTGTCCTCAAGGAAGTGTGGACTAGGCTATGCAATACTTCCCCTGCCTGTTATAAGGATAATCTAGACTCTATAAGCCTAACCAATATCTGAGTGTGAAGATCCTAGAATGCTCTACTCACTTTTCAGTCTAGTAGTGAGAGAGACTGGTACAGCATCTTATGTAAAAGAATACAGGCAAAGGCATTGCCATGGTAACCTGTGGCTTTGCCAGATGAACACAACAACCTCAAGCAGTCGGCAGAAACAAACACGGCATCATACAGAGAGAGAAACTACAGTACAACGCCTGAGGTGTAAATGTGATGTCCTACTCTACTGACAATACTGTAGCAGTAAAACTTTTCATTACATCAACATAGTAGTGCACTGTAAAGGACAACGGGTGGCATTTGGGATGCAGATATTACCTCTCCAGCAAGAAACAACCAATAGAATGAAACTTAATCTGCTGTCAAATTAAACATCACCAAGGTAGCTTTTCTTCTATAACAATACATTGTTAGGCTGCTGTGTGTTTCACACCGGCAAAATGATGGCTTTTAAACAGCTTGCCAGGGCAGTGTAGTGTCAACATGCGGTTAGTATTATATATCTGGACCTTAGGCTATTTGCACCAGCCATTTTAGGAGTCATGTTTATCCACTCTGCAGCTGCCTCGCTCCTTCTCTCACTCACATCCAGCTTTCTCTACTCACTCACCCCTAGCTTTCTCTACTCACCCCCTCCCCTTGTCATTTTCTCTTTTACACTCTATCCCCCTCCCTCGCTCTTTGTCACCTGCTATTCTTGCAGCTACTGGCAAAAGCAAAATAAATCAGCGACTCAACCACCAGTTCATGAGTCCAAAGCCATTTTTGGCAGTCAGGTCAAAACTGACCATTTTCCAACAACACATCCCCTCTGAAGGGAAATACATGGCCACTGAGTGTGGCTGCCTTTCACAGACAGCAGCACCACTGTATACCCTACATGTGCCAGGTGAAGTAGGGTTGATGCTGCCACACCCTTTAGGCTAATTCCAGCCAATATTGGGGAGGGAGGAAAAATAAGAGCGAGAGTATGGGACGGCTACTTGTTGAGGCCTTCAGCTACAGGAAGAGAGCAGTGCTGAGTGCTGCCTGTCACTTTATGGCTGCGTCCCTTCTGGCACCCTATAGTGGGCAGGTTGCAATTTGAGACGGACACTATGGCCTACCCAAGCAGCAGGGTGCAGGGCCAGCCAGAGACAGAGGACAACTTCTCACATGATGTGTGTGATATCCAGCGGGCCTGCCATCTTCCTGTTCCTAAAGCTAAGTTCACACACACACACACACCATGTGAGAAAACGTAGACTCATCCTGAACCAGAATCTGTGCTTAAAAGGAGATGTTGAATATGAACATTCTCCTTTAAAGCCCAGGAAGCAGCCACTCAACTTGCCATTTCCCAGCTTAATAAAATGTCAAAATACGTTAAGTACTAACCAAGGAAGACGTTTCGCTGAGCAACTATCATTAGTGCTGTTACGGCCGGGTGAACTTCCAAAAAAAAGGTCTAAATAAAAGTTACATGCAACTGAAATAATTCCTTGTCTGGAATGAATCTAAGTATTGTTTTTGACCAAGTGCGCATGCGTCAAATCCACCTCTTCTACACCTCCAGCAATATTAGTAATGGAATTAAATAAAGAAATATAGTCACTGTAAAAACATACCTTACATTGTCTACTTCCATTCAATATTATTGCATTCAGTGTAGCGCCGCCGGTGAAACAACAGATTGATATGACATCCACACACTGTTTTAGGTTATAAAATCAATGACCTTTCCTGCTGCTAGATCAGCCAACCAGTAATGGGTGATTTTATTGAAGGCGCAGAAGAGTTGTATTTGACACATGCGCACTTGGTCAAAAAGCAATATTTAGATTCATTCCAGACAAGGAATTATTTCAGTTGCATGTAACTTTTTATTGAACTTTTTTGGAAGTTCACGCCGGCCATAACAGCACTAATGATGATAGTTACTCAGCAAAACGCCATTCTTTGGTATGTAATGAACTTATTTTGACATTAAAGCTTCAAAAGCTGGTCAATGGCAAGTTGAATGGCTGCTTCCTGGGCTTAAAGGAGAGTCGCAATATTAAATTCCCCTGTAAACCCAGATTCTAGTTCAGACTCATCTCTACTAGACTGTTTCTGATTTTGTCAGTTGTGGTAAGATTTTAGAACACCGAAACATGTTCACACACATAATTTGACAGAATCTGAGACTTGACCTAGATTTAACATGTTGAATCTTTCAAATCTGAGTTTAAATCAAAGTGACACATAACACACATAACAGTGGCTGGAAGAGTAAAAACAATCCTTCCAAAAGCATTCAGGGGGTGATGAACTGAAACTGGGATTAGAGAAAAAAAAAGAAACATGAAAAATATCTTTAGGAATCACTTCTGTGTTACAGCTAAAACATGACTGTTACTGTCTGGGATTTCAGACGGCTCAGATCCCAGTCAACCAGTATTCGGCTAAACACCAACCCTCTTCTTCCACTCCGATGGACAAAGGCTTTGACCCTATTTCAGTGGTTTTGGCCACTAGCATGCCATTGGCATAGTTCACCTGCCCTGGCCCCTGACACTGTTTGAAAGGCTGCCAAGAATCCTCCACCAACACAATAGAGTATGCACCCATAGACAAACCAGAGGCGTATTCATTACGCAGATTCAGTTGCAAAACGTTTCTTAAAACGGAAGCAAACAGAACACACCTGAATTTGTCCAATAGAAACTTGTTTAGTTGCAAAACATCCCATTTTTCATCTGTTTGGACAACTGATTACACCCCAGACCAAATGAGGCATCAATGAGCCAAAGTTCCAAACCCTTACCCTACCACAGAAATAGAGGAGTCTTAAAAGTGACAGTTCACTCCAAAATCAATGTTTATTGAATGTTTTCAGATCCTCCCCTAGGGTGCAAAAGATAGGCACGAGAATATAAAAATGGGCTTGGCTTCTTAATGCTCCCAAGGAAGCTTGTTGCGGTAGCTCTAAGGCGTCTGACAGGCAGCAGCTGACTGTCAGAGAGATGATCCCAGTCCCACGGAGCTAGCTAGCTGACGTTAGCTTCCCTACTAGGTTTGTCCAGCTGAATCACGCCCATCCAACAAGCAATGTAATTGGACTAGCTATCTGGCTAGGTTAGCTCACCGTCGTGGCTGCAGTGTAGCGGACGAGTCCATTCATTTGGCCCGTCCAATAAAACACACCGTGGAATGTGATTAGCAAACAAGCAGGCTCTCATGCTCGTCACTGTGAACTTTGAAAAGGGCAGCAACCAGTAAAATGTAACCTGGTTGAAATGCTAAAGTATGACACACATTTGAAACACGCTAGCTAGCTTGGCTCGTAAATTGGCAAGCGACGTTCGCGGCGCAATGCAAGAATGTCAGGTAAAAAATGTAAACGGCAAGCAGAATGACTAGTAATATCAAGCAGTAATTGTTAATAATATGTTTTGCGAAACTAAGTTACCGTAAATGGAGTGCAGTAGTTCCTCTCCTGTCAAACTGCACAATCCTCTTCCACAGGGTAGGGGCAGAGAAACCTAACGTGATGTAGATTTGGCCGAGCTGTGACTGGAACGCCGCTTTCGAACTATTTGATTGGAGCGAAAACGTTCTATACCAACGTAAACAACGTTCTAGTTCTTGATTTGTATTGGCTGTTGGTCGGTGTGCGATGCTTCATTTGTCTTGCCCATTGGTTAAAAATCCAACTGGCTTCGCAATTCCATTGGTCATACGAGCAGTCAGTTGGCCACTCGCGAATGAAACGTTTTGCTTTCGCAACATAAACACAGAACACGCCCCTCCGTGGTTTGTGATTGGAAGTTTACTTTAGGGACTTAAAATTACCATAAATGGTTACGATTCAGGCGACATGATTTGTTGACAAGGATGGCAATCGACGATCTTAAAAACGAACAACGTGTCCGCCCCCATTTGATTGTTTCATATTTTGATGAATTTGATATGGCGCGGTACACGTCAATACGAGTGTAGCTATTTTAATTGAATGGATTAAATAACTGTACGATGTCTGCAGTTAGCTGTAACTAGCCAGGTTATTCAAGTGAACGAGAGATAGCATCGCTGTGCTACATCCATTTCATCGCTAATTATTGTCTTAGGAAGCTGACAACAGGGTGCAGGGGCTAGTTAGCTAGCGAGCCTTCTACAATTTAGCTAGTATAGTTAATGAAAGAATACAGGGAGAATTCGATCCCTGGAAATCCAGCTGCAAGTCTGGATCACATCAAGCCATGTTGGTACTGGGACAAGAAGGACCTGGCTCACACCCCCTCCCAGTCCGAGGGCCTGGACCCGGCCACCGAGGCCCGGTACCGAAGAGAGGGGGCTCGATTCATCTTCGACGTGGGCACGCGCCTGGGACTGTATCCGTTCTTCATTGTTTAGCAACAAATACACACTGACTGTGTACAAATATGCATAATCTGGTGTCTCTTTTGATAGTTTGGTTGTGTTGGCAGCCAGGAGAGTAAACTGGTGCAGCGTCATAGTTCTGTTAGAATAATGCATTGTTTGATTGTTATTTCAGAAGTGACAGATTATAGTCAGATTGATCAATGCAGCATTTTATTATCCACGTCACTGTTACAGTAACTCTTCAGTTCCTTAACCCTGTGATCAGACACTATGACACATTGGCTACAGGGATCATATACTTCCATCGCTTCTACATGTTTCATTCCTTCAAGCAGTTCCCCAGATATGTAAGTATTCACACTATATCTACAACTCTTGCTTTTGACTACCGCAGGTTTTTGATCCCTGTAATATGGATAAATCGAGTTTACTTTACTGATTTAGCTTTTGGCCAGACTTAGCTATGTTAAAGATGGTTTAGATGAGCCTGTTACAATGGAAGTCGTTGTCACAGGTTGAAAAGGGCATCCCCTATTCTTCTGTGGCTGTGTTATATCTCCTCGCTTCGGCTGTATATACCCAGCAAACGAATGCTATGTCACTACAGGTGACTGGGGGTTGCTGTCTATTCCTGGCCGGTAAAGTGGAAGAGACCCCAAAGAAATGTAAAGACATCATCAAGACGGCTCGCAGCCTGCTGAATGACATACAGTTCGCCCAGTTTGGAGATGACCCCAAGGTGAGCGCCTCACTAAGTGTGTTAACTTTGACAATTCCCTGGATTACAAGACGGTAATACATGCATCTATGTTGGTACAATAATATTGAGGGAACCTCGTACATTGCATTAAATCTATTAATTTTAAGTTGCTAGTATATAGTTTTGTGACCCCTGACCAGGTACTAAATTATATTTCCCTCCCTGGGAAGGACAGGGTCTGTATCCAAAACACTTCCTGGTCACAATATTTTCCATGGCTGTCTTCCTGTACAGGAGGAAGTGATGGTGCTGGAGAGGATCCTGCTGCAGACCATTAAGTTTGACCTGCAGGTGGAGCACCCATACCAGTTCCTGCTCCGCTACGCCAAGCAGCTTAAAGGTACACGGATACATATGCTTGATTAGGGTTGCAAAATTCCACTAACTTTTCTTAAGGTTCTCATATTTTCAAGAAATCCTGGTTGGAATATTCCAAGATGGGAATAAGGAGGAAATCCAGGAATCCTCCAACCGGGAATTTTGGGAACGTTTCCAACATTTGTCAACCCTGATTTATGCTATGATCTATGATGGGCTGGCCTGGTTACCTGTTCACTATAGTAGCTGGAAGTGTGCTGCAAAAGACAATGTGAAGGGGGTCGGCCCTATGATGTGAATCAGGCACTAATCTACAATGATATAATCATAATCTGATCTAGTCTATTATTACCCTGTCTGAATGAAAACTACCCCTAAACTCATCCACCTTTTTCTGTTCACAGATCTGAAGTATTTCCGATCTGTTTCAGGTGATAAGAACAAAGTCCAGAAGCTAGTTCAGATGGCCTGGACCTTTGTGAATGACAGGTGAGCAGTTAAACAACCCGAACGTGGATGCGTAACTCGCCAGAACCATGGAAGAACATCGATATCCATGTGTGTATTATAATGCAATCAGTGCTGATCTAGGATCAGGTCCCCCTTCTTACTGATTATGATTTAAAAGGCAAAACTGATCCTTAATCAGAACTTCTACTCTGAGAGGCTTTATTAATATGTGCCCTGTAATTGATGTACACATGCGTCTCTCTGCTCTCCTCCCCCCCAGCTTGTGCACCATGCTGTCCCTACAGTGGGAGCCAGAGATCATAGCTGTAGCAGTCATGTACCTGGCCGGCCGGCTGTGTAAGTTTGACATCCAGGAGTGGACGTCCAAGCAGTCTTCACGGCGATGGTGGGAACAGTTTGTCCAGGATGTCCCAGTGGAGCTGCTGGAAGGTGGTACTGGCTGTTCTCTCTCTCTCTCTCTCTCTCTCTCTCTCTCTCTCTCTCTCTCTCTCTCTCTCAAGCACTTCTCTGGTTTCATATGTCATTTGTGTAAGGCTGTTTTTAGACTTTAAAGACAAAAGTATGCCTCTTTCAAGGTTCTCTTTCACGCCACTTGATTAACACTTAATTTTGCTTATTGCCATGTTTTAGAGCCCCACAGTGGAGGAGTTATAATACCCATAAAACTTAGCGGTCAAACAGGGAAATGGTTCCAATCATTTTTCAACCATTCATTTTTCCCATAGGGGATTTTAGAAACACTTAAGGGCTGTGTTTTGTGTAGGCTTATGCTGGTGTGACGTTTTGATAACCATACTGTGGTACTCTATCATTAAAAATCAAATCAAAGTTTATTTGTCACGTGCGCCGAATACAATAGGTGTAGACCTTACAGTGAAATGCTTACTTACAGGCTCTAACCAACAGTGCAAAAAAAGGTATTAGGTGAACAATAGGTAAGTAAAGAAATAAAAACACCAGTAAAAAGACAGGGAAAAAGAACAGTAGCGAGGCTATAAAAGTAGCGAGGCTACATGCAGACACCGTTTAGTCAAGCGGATTGAGGTAGTATGTACATGTAGATATGGTTAAAGTGACTGCATATATGATGAACAGAGAGTAGCAGTAGCGTAAAAGAGGGGTTGGTGGGTGGTGGGACACAATACAGATAGCCCGGTTAGCCAATGTGCGGGAGCACTGGTTGGTCGGGCCAATTGAGGTAGTATGTACATGAATGTATAGTTAAAGTGACTATGCATATATGATAAACGGAGAGTAGCAGCAGCGTAAAGAGGGGCTGGGGGGGCACAATGCAAATAGTCTGGGTAGCCATTTGATTACCTGTTCAGGAGTCTAATGGCTTGGGGGTAAAAACTGTTGAGAAGCCTTTTGGTCCTAGACTTGGCACTCCGGTACCGCTTGCCATGCGGTAGTAGAGAGAACAGTCTATGACTGGGGTGGCTGGGGTCTTTGACAATGTTTAGGGCCTTCCTCTGACATCGCCTGGTGTAGATGTCCTGGATGGCAGGCAGCTTAGCCCCAGTGATGTACTGGGCCGTACGCACTACCCTCTGTAGTGCCTTGCGGTCGGAGTCCGAGCAATTGCCGTACCAGGCAGTAATGCAACCAGTCAGGATGCTCTCGATGTTGCAGTTGTAGAACCTTTTGAGGATCTCAGGACCCATGCCAAATCTTTTTAGTTTCCTGAGGGTGAATAGGCTTTGTCGTGCCCTCTTCACAACTGTCTTTGTGTGTTTGGACCATTCTAGTTTGTTGGTGATGTGGACACCAAGGAACTTGAAGCTCTCAACCTGGTCTACTACAGCCCCGTCGATGAGAATGGGGGCGTGCTCGGTCCTCCTTTTCCTGTAGTCCACAATCATCTCCTTAGTCTTGGTTACGTTGAGGGATAGGTTGTTATTCTGGCACCACCCTGCCAGGTCTCTGACCTCCTCCCTATAGGCTGTCTCATCGTTGTTGTTGATCAGGCCTACCACTGTTGTGTCGTCTGCAAACTTAATGATGGTGTTGGAGTCGTGCTTGGCCATGCAGTTCTGGGTGAACAGGGAATACAGGAGGGGACTGAGCATGCACCCCTTGGGGGCTCCAGTGTTGAGGATCAGCGTGGCAGATGTTGCTATCTACCCTCACCACCTGGGGGCGGCCTGTCAGGAAGTCCAGGATCCGGTTGCAGAGGGAGGTGTTCAGTCCCAGGGTCCTTAGCTTAGTGATAAGCTTTGAGGGCACTATGGTGTTGAATGCTGAGCTGTAGTCAATGAATAGCATTCTCACATAAGTGTTCCTTTTGTCCAGGTGGGAAAGGGCAGTGTGGAGTGCAATAGAGATTGCATCATCTGTGGATCTGTTTTGGCGGTATGCAAATTAGAGTGGGTCTAGGGTTTCTGGGATAATGGTGTTGATGTGAGCCATTACCAGCCTTTCAAAGCACTTCATGGCTATGGATGTGAGTGCTACGGGTCTGTAGTAATTTAGGCAGGTTACCTTAGTGCTCTTGGGCACAGGGACTATGGTGGTCTGCTTGAAACATGTTGGTAATACAGACTCAATCAGGGACATGTTGAAAATGTCAGTGAAGACACCTGCCATTTAGATCCATACTTATGAAATGCACTCCTCATTAATGACTTCTTCCTCTGCTCCATAGACATCTGCCACCAGATCCTAGACCTGTACTCCCAGGGCAAGCAGCAGATGCCCCAGACCCCCAGCGATAAGACCCCGCCTACCCCCGTCCCCACCCCCACCCCTCAGCAGCTGCAGGCCCTCTCCCAGCCCCCGCTCCCCAGCCCCCCAGTCCCGCCACCACTCAGCAAGAAGGTCTCGCCCCAGACCAGCCCTCCTCGCCAGCTCAAACGAGCCCACGTGAGTCTGACACCCAGTTGAAAGGTTCTTGTGAGGGCAGGCACCATGTTCTTTTCATTACCACAGGCACTAAATTGAGCTGTTTTCATTTTTGACACCCATGTCCCTTGTTGATGTCGTTGTTTAGGTGACGTCTCCTAAAGAAGAAAGCCAGGCACCTGGTGAGCACAACCTTTTCTCTGGCGGAGACGATAGATGAATCTATGGAACCGTATGGCTGCCAATATTAATTTTAAAAGGATTCATAACAGTAGGTATGTCAGAGTATGACTTATTGCGGTCTCTCTCCATCTCTCTCTTCTCCAGAGCCAGTGTGTTCTAAGATCCCCAGGCTGGAGCCTCCGATGCCCCCTCTACCCACATCACAACCCCCCTCAGGTGAGTCCCCTACCCTGGTCCACTCAAAAGACCACCACACTACTAGCCAGATTCACTAAGCCTCTACACCAGTGCAACAACTTCCGCACCTGTTGGTTTCCAGAGGGAATATCCGTAGATCAAAATGTAAAAGAAAGCTCAAGGAAATAAATGCTGAAGTTTTATAAAGACCCATGGCCGTTAGCCTTATTGTTTTTCCTTCTGCTATTCTCGTATGGAAAATACTTATTGCACAGTGTAAGATTTGATTTGGTGTAAATGCTCCACAGATCTGTCCACTCCACTCCCTACTGTAACGTCTCAGGTTGCTGAATAGATTATTGACACATGGCATTCCTGCTAAGTGGTTGCGAAGCCCCTGCGAAGACCTTCGGATGCGTCCCAAATGGAACCCCATTTCCTACATAGTGCACTACTTTTGACCCTGGTCAAAATTAGTGCACTACAGTAGATAGGGAATTGGGACACTGCCTCTGAGAAGCCCCTGGTCCTCTCCAGTCTGTCCCCTCAGCCCCTGAAGGAGCTAGCTGAGCTGGGGAGGAAGAAGTGGTTAGCTGCTGGTATTAACTGGTCTGCTCTGACTTCTCTGATTGGCTGAGAGAACGAGAGGTGTCTAGGTCAGGCTTAGACCCTCAGTGACAGGTTAGATGATGCAGAAGTACTGTGTGATCACCACTTATTAGATTCGATATCAGACTTAGTGGAGGGGATTCTCTGTAAGCCTGCAGGTTAAAATCACAAGCTTTTAGATAGTTAGGGGATACTTAAGCAATAAGGCTCTAGGGGGTGTGGTATATGGCCATGGTGGACAGGATATAACCCCATCCTTCTGCTACTCTACTGTATGCCTTGTCTGACCTCTACCTAGTCTGATAATGACCTTATCAGCTGTTAAACTACTCTGCTTTCGAGACAGCACCGTTCGCTAGACAGCCTTGTTTTACGTGACCTGTCTAGGAAGGGGTGTGTGTTTGTTAGCGGTTAAATGGCGCCTTTGTTAGCGGTTAAGTGGTTTGATTCAGTTGTTTCTCTAAGGGTTCTCTAATTCTCTTCTCCCTGCAGACCGCAAGCCTCCAGCTTCCCACCCCTCCGCCCCTCTCCCAGGTGAGACAGATCCAACTGGGGCAGGAGGCCCAGCGGAGCCCCCTAAGGACCTCCACCCCCACTCAGCCTCTCTCCACCAGCCTCCACCGCTTCCCCATCGCCCCTCCACCACCCCCATCCAGCTACATCATGGGCATCCCCACCTCCAGCTCCTACATGTCAGGAGAGGGCTTCCAGAGCCTCCAGTCTATGATGAAGACAGAGGGGCCGTCCTACAGCACCATCCCCCCATCCTATGGCCCTCCCCTGGCCTACCACAGCCACGTCTACCCCCCTAACGCCCCACCTCCTGGTCCTCCACTCTCCGCCTCCTACCCTCCACCCAACCTCCCTCCACCCTCACCCGCCTACCCCCCGCCGGGGTACAACCACAGCTACCCTCCCCCGGCCCCTCATTGCATGCCCCCGGGACACGGGGACTACCCGCCTGTGATGGGCATCCCTCCTAGCAACTATCCCCCAACCCCTGGAGGACAGAGCCAGGTACCCCCTCCGCTGCCCCCTGGCATGCCCCCCATCGGTGGCATGAGTCAGGGGGCGTGGATGAGGTGATGGGGGCGAGACTGGATGTGCCAAACCAACACTAGTCCTATTACAGCAGACAGGAGTCTCCAGTGTTACTGAGGGACAGCTTTAGTGATGGGGCCAGTTGGGGAGACCGGCCTCATGTACTCCCTGTAGTATTCTGAAGCTGTCATCTTACGGTTGCAAAATTAAATACTGTTCTCAGGTTTTCCAGAAATCCCGGTTGGAACATTCCCGGAATCGTAAGGGAATATCCAGGAAATCTGGAATCCTCCAACCAGGATTTCTGGAATAATTTGGGGAACGTTACCAGAATTCTGCAACCCTACATCTCCACCAAGCCAAACAGCACAGCCACACCTCATCAAGAACCAACCATTAACTTCCATTGCACAAGTTAGTTAGTGTGAAATAGGTAATGTGGTGTGTTTGTTGTACTATGGCTGTTTTTATATTAGCCTTTTAGTAACATGTTTATTTGTCATTTTTTATATGAAAGCTTTTAAGTTAGCTTGCTGTACAAATGTAGGAAAGAATGGTGGGACCAAAAAAGGAAAATGGCAGCTCCACTCTAACCATTCCATGGCTTGGATGTACAGTATCTTCCACATGCATTCCTTTCTGTTTGAAACACACTACTAAACCAGTATTATATTCTAATGTCAATGAATAGTCTACCATTGTAGCATTGTGCATGGACTGGAACATAAAGAACCACTTGCATGATGCACACACAGGAAACACACACACTTTAAATAAACACACCCTTTTTATGGGTGTTTCGATGTTTTACGTTTTGTTGAAAAAAGTATGTTTAATGCTTGTACACTCGTAGAAAAAAGGTGCTATCTAAAACCTAAAAGGATTCTTTGGCTGTCCCCATTGAAGAACCATATTTGGTTCTAGGTAGAACACTTTTGGGTTCTATGTAGAACCCTTTTTCACAGAGATTTCTACCTGGAACCAAAAAGGGTTCTACCTGGAACCAAAAAGGGTTCTGCAATGGGGACAGCCAAAGAATCCTTTTGGAAACCTTTTTTCTAAGAGTGCAGCACTGCCATGAATTAATGGTTTAAAATTACTGTTTTTAATGTTGAAGTTTTATTATACCTTGTGTACTTCCATTGTTACTTAGTTTGTTTATAATATGTGAAACATTACTCTAGGCAAAGTTACTTGGCATTAAACATTTGTTTTTTCTAAAGTTGTTCATTTATTTTTTCTAAGTATGTGACAATAAAAATATACAAGAATAATCCTATTTGAACCCTGTCGTGTACATGATTCCAATAGTATTTCGCCCATGCTTCTTGTGTTAGATGGATTAGCCAGTAGGGGGCATCCTTGTCAAGCCATTTAAATTGAGGCCCTGAATGAACACTTCAGTAATGGCATCCTTCCTCTTCCTTAAATTTGATCAAGGTTGCTTGTTAGCCATCTCTTCTATTCATCAGTGGTGTAAAGTACTGAAGTAAAAATACTTGAATGTACTACTTAACTCATTTTTTGGGGGTATCTGTACTTTACTATTTAACTTTTACTAAACAACATTCCTAAAGAAAATAATGTACTTTTTACTCCATACATTTTCCCTGACACCCAAAAGTACTCATTACATTTTGAATGCTTAGCAAACAAAAAATGGTCCAATTCACACACTTATCAAGAGAACATAACTGGGCATTCCTACTGCCTCTGATCTGGTTGACTCACTAAACGCATTCTTTGTTTGTAAATGATGTCAGTGTTGGAGAGTGCCCCTGGCTATCTGTAAATTAAAAAAAACTAACTGTGCTGTCTGGTTTGCTAAATATAAAGAATTTGAAATGATTCATTCTTTTACTTTTGATACTTAAGTATATTTTAGCAATTACATTTACTTTTGATACTTAAGTATATTTAAAACCAAATACTTTTAGACTTTTACTCAAGTAGTATTTTACTGGGTGACTTTTACTTTTACTTGAGTCATTTTCTATTAAGGTATCGTTACTTTTACTCAAGTATGACGTTTGGGTACTTTTTCTTTTTTTCTATCACCTTCATGTGTAAGTATGTGTATATACAGTACCAGTCAAAAGTTTGGACACACCTAATCATTCAAGGATTTTTCTTTATTTGTACTATTTTCTACATTGTAGAATAATAGTTAAGACATCAACTCTATGAAATAACACATATGGAATCACGTAGTAACCAAAAAAGTGTTAAACAAATCAAAATACACCCAACCAAAAAAGAAACATCCCTTTTCAGGACCCTGTCTTTCAAAGGTAATTAGTAAAAATCCAAATAACTTCACAGATCTTCACTGTTTCCCATGCTTGTTCAATGAACCATAAACAATTAATGAACATGCACCTGTGGAGTGGTCATATAGACACTAACAGCTTACAGACGGTAAGCAATTAAGGTCACAGTTGTGAAAATTTAGGTCACTAAAAAGGCCTTTGTACTGACTCTGAAAAACACCAAAATAAAGATGCCCTGGGTCCCTGCTCATCTGCGTGAACGTGCCTTAGGCAAGGAGGCAGGAGGACTGCAGATGTGGCCAGGGCAATAAATTGCAATGTCCGTACTGTGAGACGCCTAAGACCCCAAAACTAAGAACTTATTAGCCAGTCCTACTATGTTGTTTATGATTTTGTTGTCATGGAGTACTGATTGGGCTCATTGATTTGAGTTGAAAAATAAATGCTTGCGCTCATGGAATGGCATGCTTTGAGCACTACTGAAAAGTGCTATTTACATGTGAAAAATGAATGCCATATGCTGCATTTGCTATAGGCCTATTGTTTACCTTTTAGTTGGTGGCACTTTGATACCTTGATAATATGCAGCTGTTTAAAGGGCAAATCCACAGATGAAACAATAATAAAACGATCGCCCCGCCTCTGTTTTGTGTATATATGTGTAAATATATACAGTACCAGTACTGAATGAACACTTTACTAAAGGCATCCTTCCTCTCTTCCTTAAAATTGAAGGTTGCTTGTTAGCCATCTCTTCTTTTTATGTGTGTGTGTGTGTGTGTGTGTGTGTGTGTGTGTGTGTGTGTGTGTGTGTGTGTGTGTGTGTGTGTGTGTGTGTGTGTGTGTGTGTGTGTGTGTGTGTGTGTGTGTGTGTGTGTGTGTGTGTGTGTGTGTGTGAACAGTTGAAGTCGGAAGTTTACATACACTTAGGTTGGAGTCATTAAAACTCGTTTTTCATCCACTCCACAAATTTCTTGTTAACAAACTATAGTTTTGGCAAGTTGGTTAGGACATCTACTTTGTGCATGACACAAGCCATTTTTCCAACAATTGTTTACAGACAGATTATTTCACTTATAATTCACTGTATCACAATTCTAGTCGGTCAGAAGTTTACATGCACTCAGTTGACAGTGCCTTTAAACAGCTAGGAAAATTCCAGAAAAGGATGTCATGGCTTTAGAAGCTTCTGATAGGCTACTTGACATCATTCGAGTCAATTGGAGGTGTACCTGTGGATGTATTTCAAGGCCTACCTTCAAACACAGTGCCTCTTTGCTTGACATCATGGGGAAATCAAAAGAAAAGCACAAAGACCTCAGAAAAAAAGTTGTAGACCTCCACCAGTCTGGTTCATCCTTGGGAGCAATTTCCAAACGCCTGAAGGTACCACGTTCATCTGTACAAACAATAGTACGCAAACACCATGGGACCGCGCAGCCGTCATACCGCTCAGGAAGGAGACACGTTCTGTCTCCTAGAGATCAACGTACTTTAGTGAGAAAAGTGCAAATCAATCCCAGAACAGCAGCAAAGGACCTTGTGAAGATGCTGGAGGAAACATGTACAAAAGTATCTTTATCCACAGTAAAACTAATCCTGTATCAATATAACCTGAAAGGCCGCTCAGCAAGGAAGAAGCCACTGCTCCAAAACCGCCATAAAAAAGCCAGACTACGGTTTGCAACTGCACATGGGGACAAAGATTGTACTTTTTGGAGAAATGTCCTCTGGTCTGATGAAACAAAAAATAGAACTGTTTGGCCATAATGACCATCGTTATGTTTGGAGGAAAAAGGGGGAGGCTTGCAAATTATAGTCCCACTAAGCGCAAACCAGATGCAGAATGCTGTGGTAGCCATGCTCACCAGCAAAGTACCCCCACGGCATCACACCTCCTCCTCCATGCTTCACGGTGGGAACCACAGATGCAGAGATAATCCGTTCACAAAGACACAGCGGTTGTAACCAAAAATCTCAAATTTCATTAGACCAAAGAACATATTTCCACTGATCTAATGTCCATTGCTCGTGTTTCTTGGCCCAAGCAAGTCTCTTTTATTATTTGTCTCCTTTAGTAGTGGTTTCTTTACAAGAATTCGAACATGAAGGGCTGGTTCACACAGTCTCCTCTGAACATTTGATGTTGAGATGTGTCTGTTACTTGAACTCTGTGAAGCATTTATTTGGGCTGCAATTTCTGAGGCTGGTAACTCTAATGAACTTATCCTTTGCAGCAGAGGTAACTCTGGGTCTTCCTTTCCTGTGACGGTCCTCATGAGAGTCTTCTGTATACCACCCCTACCTTGTCACAAGGTGATTGGCTCAAATGCATTAAGAAGGAAAGAAATTCCACAAATTAACTTATAACAAAGCACACCTGTTAATTGAAATGCATTCCAGGTGTCTACCTCATAAAGCTGGTTGAGAGAATGCCAAGAGTGTGCAAGGCTTTCATCAGAAGAATCTCAAATTTAAAATATATTTTGATTTGTTTTGGTTACTACATGATTCCATACGTGTTATTTCATAGTTTAGATTTCTTCACTACTATTCTACAATGTAGAAAATAGTAAAAATAAAGAAAAACGCTTGAAAGAATAGGTGACTGGAACTGTATATACAGGTATATCACTAAGTTACACTTTCATCAACATTCACAACTGACAAACACACCAGGGGTTAAAAAGAAAGTATACTTCAGTTTTATTTAAACATTTAAAAGCGGCTTACTTCAGTTTTCACATTTAAAATTTGCTAAAATAACAGTGAAATTTCAGCTACATACAGCTTGTGTAAAAAATATAAAGGCATGCTAGTTCCTTGTATGCTACAGGAGTTCATATATATGCACATAGCACTGTATATCCTAGGATACCTGAAACTATGTATCACAGAAAAAGAGGCTGAAGAAAGAACATAGAATTATCACCGGTTCAACATAGAGATAAAGAAGCAGTGTGTTTGAATGTAATAATAGGAAAATAGTCAAACGTTTAATCATAACTTTGTGCTTTCAAATGAATAAATATAAAAGTCAGTCGTTGCGTGTAGACTTATCTGTTTAAGAACAAGGTCACTTTTGCAAAAGTTTAATTTGTGAAGACTTTTAGTGTGTGTGGATTCATCAATGCCTGACTACTAAAGACAACACTGTACAGAACAGTATATGCTTTTAACGCAGTCCTCGATTCAAACAGAATTATCCTCATATATCAGGAATATACCTCATATATTATATATGAACCTTTTCCTTGTTGATTCCTGCTCATTTTGTTCACACAGCACTTATACTGTACTTTACGAGTCCGGTCAGACACACAGTCAGTCCGTCACTGTTCAAAGTCACCTGCTGCATCCAGACTACTCAACAACACTGAAACACAGCGGATGCATCCCAAATGGTAACCTATTCCCTATTAAGTGCATTACTTTTGACCAAAGTAAATAGAGTTCTGGTCAAATGTAGAGCACTAAATAGGGAATAAGGTGACATTTTGGGCAAAGCCAGCCAATCTTCTGCTATCAATACAGTATATTCTCTCCAATTAGAATGTTTTTTAACCAGAATTAACCAGACGTACATTTATACACACCCTTCTGTATAACACAAAAAAAAGGTATACATTTATTATACCCCTATATAGATTGACAATGTGTCAAACTCAATTCAGATTCATTTACCAATCTGACAGCAAACCTTAAGTTCAGATTTTAGAACACAAATCCGAGAGAATGCAGCAGGTGTCTTTTAACAGTTTATAACTGCCTATTCAGACCTCAAACTAGCCAAGATAACTCATACAGTATACAACACTCTTATGAGTAGTCATATACATTATTCACTGGCCTTACATATGCATACAACTAAGCACAGCTATCAGACTTCATTCGTTTACATACAACTCCTGAACCCCTATAGGTAAGATATCATATACATAGTCATACACTATATATTCAAAAGTATGTGGACACCCCTTCAAATTAGTGGATTCGTCTATTTCAGCCACACTGGTTGATGACAAGTGTATACAACCGAGCACACAGCCATGTAATCTCCATAGACATGCATTAGCAGTAGAATGGCCTTACTGAAGAGCTCAGTGACTTGCAACATGGCACCATCATAGGATGCCACCTTTCCAACAAGTCAGTTCATCAAATTGCTAGAGCTGCTAGAGCTGCCCCGGTCAGCTGTAAGTGCTGTTATTGTGAAGTGGAAATGTCTAGGAGCAACAACGGCTCAACCGCGAAGTGGCTGCAAAGCCACACAAGCTCACAGAACGGGCCAGTCGAGTGCTGAAGAGCGTAGCGCAAAACAATCGTCTGTCCTCGGTTGCAACACTCCAAACTCCCTCTGGAAGCAACGTCAGCACAAGAACTGTTCGACAGGAGCTTCATGAAATAGGATTCCATGGCCGAGCAGCCGCACACAAGCCTAAGATCAGCATGTGCAATGCCAAGCATCAGCTGAAGTGGTTTAAATCTCGCCGCCATTGGACTCTGGAGCAGTGGAAAGGCGGTCTCTGGAGTGATGAATCACGCTTCACCATAAAGCAGTCCGACAGACCAATCCGATTCTGTGCTTGCAACTTTGTCGCAACAGTTTGGTGAAGGCCCTTTCCTGTTACAGCATGACAATGCCCCCGTGCACAAAGCAAAGTCCATACAGAAATAGTTTGTCGAGATCGATGTGGAAGAACTTGACTGGCCTGCACAGAGCCCTGACATCAACCCCATCGAACACCTTTGGGATGAATTGGAACACCGACTGCGAGCCAGGCCTAATCGCCCAACATCAGTGCCCAACCTCACTAATGCTCTTGTGGCTGAATGGAAGCAAGTCCCCGCAGCAATGTTCCAACATCTAGCGGAAAGCCTTCCCAGAAGAGTGGAGGCTGTTATAGCAGCAAAGGGGGGACCAACTCCATATTAAAGACCATGATTGTGGAATGAGATATTCGACAAGCAGGTGTCCACATACTTTTGCTCATGTAGTGTATGTTATTACTCCTAATCACATCTGTCTGTTATGTTGCCATAACTCTTAATGACATCTGTTATGTCATCTGTTGTGTCAGTCTCATGGCAATTTTATGTAGCTTATCTATTAGCTCTCACCATACAATACTGAGATGACTCAAATACACAGAAATCAGCTAGGAGGTGCCACAGAGTATAGAACACAGCTATGAAGCTTCATTTAGCTACACAGTGGGGAAAAGGGGGGTACCTGGTCAGTTGTACAACTGAATGCCTTCAACTGAAATGTGTCTTCCGCGTTTAACCCAACCCCTCTGAATCAGAGAGGTGCGGGGGGCTGCCTTAATCGATGTCCACATAATCGGCGTGTATCAGTGTATTGTACACTGAAGTCCTACTATAGAGATGACAGCTAAGACACCTTATAGTGCATACATCGGACCCAGCTAAGAGACCTCGTATAGTATACATAGTCTCCAATGAGACTTCATAAGGTATGCTTCCTATAAGAGCTCATAGAGGAAAACTTAGGACTGGTCAAAATAACAGTTGTTTTCAAACCGTTTTGACGATTGTCATACATAAGAAATTCAGATTGTGAATTCAAAGTCCATTTCCATCTAGCAAGTTCCTGACTTTCTAATCCATTATCAATCATCAGAAGCGACACTATTTCATGCATGAACCAAAACTCTTCCTCGACTGAAGGTTTCAGTGAATATTGTGACAGGCTAAGCGTTCTAGCCTGGTCCCAGAACTGTTTGTCCTTCTGCCAACTCCATTGCAGCTGTTGTCAAGTCCTGTACGGCTCAACTGGTAGAGCATGGCACTTGCAACAACAGGGTTGTGAGTTCGATTCACACAGGGGACAGGTATGAGAACATGTATGACCTCACTAGTGTAAGTTCCTCTGGATAAGAGTGTCTGCTACATGACTAAAATGTAAGGAAGAATGAGTTGGCAGGAGAGCATAAACATACCCTACCCAGGCTATAAGCTTTCTGCCTTGGGAGGAAACTTTTGAAACACAGGGTATGAAACTGGACTCAGTGTTCCACTCTCAGTACTTAGTTACAATGTGTGCATCCGAAATGGCACACTAATGCCCATATAGTGTTGGTATGGGGAATAGAGTGCCATTTGAGGCGCAAACAAACACGGTCTTATATTAGGACTTTTTTTAAACAGGGCTATGTTTTGTTACGCATAACTTACTTGGTACTAGAATTTAGTTGAACACTTTGAAATAAATTCTGTCTACACTTGAACATATACTTCTTGTTCAGGCAAAAGGGGACTACACTATTAAACAGTAGGCTAGAGTAGCTAGGTTTCAAGTCATAGAAACCTATGGCTTGTGACTATACACCGAAGGAAGTTACATCAGAACATTTCCAGGAGTTTTCCTCATATTAAAAGTATGTTGTCAGCAGTTGTCAGTCAGTTGGCTGTGGAGAAGTCATGGAAGAACAGAACAGAACAGGGCCTGTAGTAGAATAGTCCGTCCTAGAGAGGTTGTCAGTCTTGAACACTTGGTAGGTGAACATTTACAAACACAAAAAGAGACGTTGGGTGGAGATGGTGTAGTACTCTAGCTCAGTACTATAGTGACTGGTTGGGACTGTCAGGTGTAGTACTGGTATAGTAGCTCAGTACTATAGTGACTGGTTGGGACTGTCAGGTGTAGTACTGGTATAGTAGCTCAGTACTATAGTGACTGGTTGGGACTGTCAGGTGTAGTACTGGTATAGTAGCTCAGTACTATAGTGACTGGTTGGGACTGTCAGGTGTAGTACTGGTATAGTAGCTCAGTACTATAGTGACTGGTTGGGACTGTCAGGTGTAGTACTGGTATAGTAGCTCAGTACTATAGTGACTGGTTGGGACTGTCAGGTGTAGTACTGGTATAGTAGCTCAGTACTATAGTGACTGGTTGGGACTGTCAGGTGTAGTACTGGTATAGTAGCTCAGTACTATAGTGACTGGTTGGGACTGTCAGGTGTAGTACTGGTATAGTAGCTCAGTACTATAGTGACTGGTTGGGACTGTCAGGTGTAGTACTGGTATAGTAGCTCAGTACTATAGTGACTGGTTGGGACTGTCAGGTGTAGTACTGGTATAGTAGCTCAGTACTATAGTGACTGGTTGGGACTGTCAGGTGTAGTACTGGTATAGTAGCTCAGTACTATAGTGACTGGTTGGGACTGTCAGGTGTAGTACTGGTATAGTAGCTCAGTACTATAGTGACTGGTTGGGACTGTCAGGTGTAGTACTGGTATAGTAGCTCAGTACTATAGTGACTGGTTGGGACTGTCAGGTGTAGTACTGGTATAGTAGCTCAGTACTATAGTGACTGGTTGGGACTGTCAGGTGTAGTACTGGTATAGTAGCTCAGTACTATAGTGACTGGTTGGGACTGTCAGGTGTAGTACTGGTATAGTAGCTCAGTACTATAGTGACTGGTTGGGACTGTCAGGTGTAGTACTGGTATAGTAGCTCAGTACTATAGTGACTGGTTGGGACTGTCAGGTGTAGTACTGGTATAGTAGCTCAGTACTGTAGTGACTGGTTGGGACTGTCAGGTGTAGTACTGTAGAACAGGTCACAGGTATAGTAGCTCAGTACTGTAGTGACTGGTTGTGAGGTTGTAAGGGGCAGTTTAGTTGGTAACGCATGCCTCATGCCCCTATCCTCCCCTCCTCTTCCTCTTCTTTAAAAACACACCATAACTGTCAACTGACGGTGGCGATTCAACATGTAGAATAGTCAGGCATTGAACAGAAAATGAAGGCAGATGTTCTGTTGTGCTGTGGAGGCGATAGGACGGCCACTGTTTCCGAAACGTTCGTCGCCACGGTCTGTTTTGCCCTAATTTGAAATAGTCTGTAGCCACTACCCAGGTCAGGTCCCCATTCCAATATCCACCAGGGCATGAGGTTAAGGGAGGCTAAGATGTATATCACAGACGCAGAGGCAGTGGGCTGGGTTTAGGTTAGGGTTTGTCTGGATCATCTAGCCACGGTCACAGTGCTGAGAGAGTAGGAGAGGCTGATTTGAGATGTGCCCCTTTGTCCAGTCAGTGCTGAGGATCCATTGTTGTTGTTGTTTATTTACTTGTCTATCCGTTTGTCTCGTCTGAGTGCTGGTTAATGTCGTCCTAGGGACTACAAAGGCCCTTTGAACTGGTTCCCAGAGAGATGCTGGCGGATTGAAGGCTTGGAGCCCGCAGCGTCACCCAGTTTACGCCACACCACCTGAGAACACAACACAGGACAGGAAAGAGGGGGGGGGGGCGCACAAAACACTGTTACACAACACTGTCATACAACGGATATGCTAGCTACAGTATATCAAGCCCTTTAAGATGAGTGAGGGTCTCTAGAAATGCCAGGTGGAAGGGACATTTAGTGCTAATTATATTAATAAGGTTCGAAAACAGTGTTACACAAAGCCTTTTATTGTAGAACATTTTATTATGACCTGTGTGTTGTTGGGGTCCCCAAAGGGAGGTGACAGAGACTGGAATCCATCGATCCAGCCAACTAATAACGGTCTACAAATATGTGTTCCACATAATCTGAGCACACAACGCTACTATAGGGCCAAAACGACAGTTGGAAAACACATAACTCCCAACTCTGAGATGGCCCACGTAACATAGACCCAGGATGTCGGTGTATTTATCTCTGTATGGTTGATGGGATACTTGACTGTGAATGGTTGCGTTGTGCCTCCGTGTTCTCTGTGTCTCTTTCATGTACAGACCAACAGGCTTTCACTTAGTGCTGAAAGACAAGAAGGTTGTGGCCCAAATGATACCCTATTCCTTTTATATTACACTAACCCTATCGGCTTTAGTCAAAAGTAGTGCACTATAAAGGAAATAGGATGCCATTTTGAGCCTACATCTGTGGGGGTGGAAGGAGGATGTGATGTTGAGATGAGAGAATGGGGGGGTGCTGTAGCTTCCTATCCTATCCTACTAGCCTTCCGATCCTATCCTGTCCTATCCTGTACTATACTGCTCTGTCCTGCCCTGTCCTATCCTAGGCCTGGGAGGTGTAGATAGCATGGAGAATAGAGCTCGGAGGCTTAAAAGGCCTCAATAGGAGCTTCCATTGTTTCTCCCAGTGAAGTTATTTTAATTGTGCAGACAAGTGCGTCGTTAATACTATGGCTCCTTTATGGGAACCTCCAATTAAAGCAGGGGGAAGCCAGGGGGTGAGAGAGGGAGGAGAGGTGAGAGGGAGGGAGGAGGGAGGGAGGGTAATTGTGCAATAATTTAAACACTGCCCTCCGTCAAAGCGATGGCATGCTTGTGATTCTGACAGGCAAACAAACAGAAATGGGGAGGAGAGAGAGAGAGAGAGAGAGAGAGAGAGAAAGCTGCAACTCGACAGCCCCCTCGTATCTTCATCAAGCTCTCATTATTAGCTTTTTGGGATAAGAGAGGGAGAGAGGAAGACAGAAGAAAGGAAACGAGTGAGAGAGAGAGAGAGAGAGAGAGAGAGAGAGAGAGAGAGAGAGAGAGAGAGAGAGAGAGAGAGAGAGAGAGAGAGAGAGAGAGAGAGAGAGTAAAAGAGAGAGGGGGTGAGAAAGGTCATGCGGAAGGGAGGAGAGAGTTCCTTACGTTACACATCTCCCTGACGATGGCCTTCTCCTTTTCACTGAGGTCCTTGTCGTAGTCTTCAGGGATCTTCTTCTCTAGGTTCTCATGGACCTCGAGCACCTTCATGGCATGGACCACAGCCTCTGGCTTCTGGCCCACAGGGAGGTAGTCTGCTGGGAGGGACGGCTCACCACTAGGGGTCCTACCGGAGCCCTGGAGAGAGGAAGGGAGAGATGGTCAGAGTGGTCACACACATATACTTTATTTTCAGAGATGTGAGCACTCTAAATGAATCCCCCCACCTCCCTTCCCTCTCTCTCTCTGGGGTACTATAGTTCACCAACCCAGACCCCTAAAAGAGGGTAAATCCCTGGTTTAATTAGCTCATTACAACTCTCATCTCCCCTGGTCTTCCCTGACCCTGGTCAAACTCTCTACTCCCCTGTGTCTCTCCATCTCTGGGTCACAGCTAATGCAAAAATAGGTCATTGAGAGAGAGGAGCAAGGGCCCTATCTATCCCAGCTCATCCTATTCATTCCCAGCTCTCACTGTCCAAGCACTTAGTTATCCCTATCTCTGGTTCTATCCCAGCTTTGCTCAGTCACAGCCTTTTGAGCACCACTCTAGCATTAAATTCTCAACCACCCCAACAAGCATTCCAACACTGGTGCCCCTGAGCAGAGAGAGAGGGATAAAGGGATATAGGGATAGAGAGAGAGAGAGAGAGAGAGAGGGGGAGATGAAGGGAGAGAGAGAGAGAGAGAGAGGAGAGGGAGAGAGAGAGAGAGGCGGATAAAGGGAGAGAGAGAGAGAGAGAGAGAGAGAGAGAGAGAGAGAGAGAGAGAAGAGAGAGCATGAAGAGGAAGAGGAAGAGTGTGACCGCAGTGTGAGCGACACACACACACATAAAGCTGAGAGTGCAATAACAACAGGCCCATAGTCAATGGTGTAGGCCCCTGCTGTAGAGGCATTATAGAAGAGGAGGGAAGTGAACCTGATCGGGCTGCCAGTCTAACATTACAGAGTTGGTATCAATACCCAGTATCAATACCCAGTATCAATACTCAGAGAACACTGACACAGACACACCATACTTATGTGCATCCCAAATGGCACCCTATTCTCTGTATGGTGGGCCCATATGACTCTGGTCAAAAGTAGTGCACTATGTAGGGTAGTGTTTCCCAACCCTGGTCCTCGAGTAACCCCAACAGTACACATTTTTGTTGTAGCCCTGGACAAACACCTCATTCAGCTCATTGAGGGCTTGATGATTAGTTGACAGGTTGAATCAGGTGTGCTTGTCCAGGGTTACAATACAAATGTGTGCTGTTGGGGGTACTGGAGGACCAGGGTTGGGAAACACTGATGAAAGGAACAGGGTGCCATTCGGGACGTAGGCTGAGCAAAGATGATAAGAAAGTCTAAAAGAAAACATAAAGAGAGGCTCTAAAAGGACACATATTTCCAACCAACCATTTTTATAAGATAGAGAATCACTGCCTCTGCGTCAGAATCAATTTTGATTGACATTGACATTTGATGAATTGCTCTTGTTATGTGAGAAAGTCGTGTCTTTGCCTCAGGCAGTGCTACAGAGGTGGGAACTTTCACCATGTCATTGGATTTCGGTTTAAAGTTGGGTCCAAATACGTTTTTTCACGATGATTCAACGTCATCACATTGATCAATAACTTTTTTTATGACGTGGAAACAACATTGATTCAACCCGTGGGCTCTCTCTCTACCCATCACAGGTAGCCCCTGGCAACACGTATTGAAGTAACACACAAGTTATGTCAAATAATTAGCAAATATAAAGAATAATATAAAGAATAATAGTATAAATATTTGGAGCACCTTAAATGAAATGTTGGTCAAAAAGGCGAACTCAGCTCCATCCTTCATTGAATCAGATGGCTCATTCATCACAAAACCCACTGATATTGCCAACTACTTTAATAATTCTTTCATTGGTAAAATTTGCATGACATGCCAACAACAAACTCTGAACCTGCACATCCATTCATAACTGACCAAATTATGAAAGATATGCATTGTAATTTGAATTCCGTAAAGGGAGTGTGGAATAGGTGAACAAATTACAATGACAAGGCACCTGGGTCTGACAACTTGGATAGAAAATTACTGAGGATGATAGCGGACTGTGTTGCCACTCCTATTTGCTTCAATCTAAGCCTACAGGAAAGTGTGTGCCCTCAGGCCTGGAGGGAAGCAAAAGTCATTCCGCTACCAACCCTTAGTAAACTTTAGATTTTTTTTGTGTTTGACAAGATACAAAGATATTTCACAGTTAACAAATTAACAACTGACTTTTAGCATGCTTACAGTATAGGAAAGGGCACTCACCATGTATCGCACTTACAGCAATGACTGATGATTGGCTGACAGAAATGTATAATAAGAAGCTTGTGGGAGCTGTTTTGTTAGACCTCAGTGCAACTTTTGACATTATCGATCATAATCTGCTGCTGGAAAAAAGTGTTATGGCTTTACATCCCCTGCTATATTGTGGATGGAGAGTGACCTGTCTAACAGAACACAGAGGGTGTTCTTTAATGGAAGCCTCTCCAACATACTCCAGGTAGAGTCGGGCATTCCCCAGGATAGTTGTCTAGGCCCCTTACTTTTTTCAATCTTTACTAATGACCTGCCATTGGCATTGAGTAAAGTCTGTGTGTCTATGTATGCTGATGTATGCAACACAGGTAGCCCAGAACAGAACAACACGGCTGGCCCAGAACAGAGCAGCACGGCTGGCCCAGAACAGAGCAGCACAGCTGGCCCAGAACAGAACAGCACAGTTGAGCCAGAACAGAGCAGCACGGCTGGCCTAGAACAGAGCAGCAATGCTGGCCCAGAACAGAACAGCAAGGCTGGCCCAGAACAGAGCAGCACGGCTGGCCCAGAACAGAGCAGCACGGCTGGCCCAGAACAGAACAACACGGCTGGCCCATAACAGAGCAGCACAGCTGGCCCAGAACAGAGCAGCACAGCTGGCCCAGAACAGAACAGCACAGTTGAGCCAGAACAGAGCAGCACAGCTGGCCCAGAACAGAGCAGCACGGCTGGCCCAGCACAGAGCAGCACGGCTGGCCCAGCACAGAGCAGCACGGCTGGCCCAGAACAGAGCAGCACGGCTGGCCCAGAACAGAGCAGCACGGCTGGCCCAGAACAGAGCAGCACAGCTGGCCCTTAAATGTACTCTGGGAGCTAACATCAATAAGATGCATGTCAACCTCTTCTGGCTCAAAGTAGAGGAGAGATTGACTGCATCACTGCTTGTCTTTGTTAGAGGTACTGACATGCTGAAAGCACTGAGCTGTCTGTTCAAACTAGCACACAGCTCAGACAACCATGCATAGCCCACAAGACATGCCACCAGGGGTCACTTCACAGTCCCCATGTCCAGAACGGACTCTGGGAAACGCACAGTACAACACAGAGCCATGACTACATGGAACTCTATTCCACATCAAGTAACTCAAGGAAGCAGTATAATATGATTTAAAAAAATGGATAAAACTACACCTTATGGAACAACGCGGACTGTGAAGAGATACACACACCCAGGCACACGCTCATGCATACACACACACACGCTAGCACACGCACTCTACATACACGTACATTGTAATATTATAGTATGATGGTATTATGCATATTGTAGATATATGTATTGGGTTAACAATGGTATGTATGTGATGTATGTGCCTTAATGTGTTTGGACTCCAGGATGAGTAGCTGCTGCCTTGGCAAAAGCTGATGGGGATCACAACAACAAAAAATCCACCCACCATTTAAAGTGTATATCAGGCCATGTCATTGGGTGTGTGACATGACATGAGAGAGAGAGAGAGAGAGAGAGAGAGAGAGAGAGAGAGAGAGATGTTGCATTATTCAAAGGATCACCTCCTGTGTGTTTGAAGTGAGAGTTCAAAGCCATGCTAATCAGGACAGAAGTCTAGAGTATGTATGTCTCTTACTCCAGAATACACACACACACAGGCTGTAGCCCACGCCACACACTCTTAATTGTTTTCTCCTTCCTGTGGATGAAGAGTACCTGAGTGGTTAGTGGTTACCATGACGACTCTAGATGTCTTTTATCAGGACCAATCAGAATACAGATTAGCTAAACAAGACTCTCCTCTTTTTCTTCTCCTCTCTCTCCTTATTCTCTCTATTCTCTCTCCCTCTCCTCTCTTTCTCTCTCTCTATACTCTCTCTCCCTCTCCCTCTTCCCCTTCCTCTCTCCCTCTCTGCTTTCTCATCCTCCCCACCTCTCTCATTTAGTCTCTTTTCCTTCCTTCCTCACATCTGTCCTCACCTTCCCAGTCTCATATGCACTCTCCCTACCCTCTTCTCCTCTCCCTTCCCCCTGTTCTCCTCTACCAACCAAGGTGAGAGCTGCAAAGGGGGATGAACATTTCAGGATGAAAGAGAGGGAAAGAAAGGAGGGATGCTAATTTAATTAGTGGTCTCAAAGGGATGTCCAGGGGTGCCTCAAGGCATAAAGCAACATAAACGGTCACTTAGGTATCCAGGCTGCTAGGTTTTATTTTAAAACATGTGGGGTCCCAACTTCCTGTTGAGAGTTAGAATAATAGAATACACAAGGTGCAAGGTTGAAATTTGGTTGTTCATCAGCCATTGACACATGTTCTCTACGCCCTGTGGCAAAATGTCTACAACTGCAGAAAAATTGTTTAAACCTGAAATGTTTCTCTCCACTGTCAAGAGCAGGGCCAGGTGGGGGAGGAGGGGTGGGGGTGATGTCCTCTGGTTAAACACAGAACCAATAGAGAGACAGGTGAAGTCTCAGGGTTGTAGAAGAGAGAGCGAGAGAGGGAGAGAAAGAGAAGGAGGGAAAGAGCGAGAGAGAGAAAGAGAGAGAGAGAGAGTGAGAGAGAGATGGAGACTAGAGGGAGGGAGGTAGGTGGCAATAAGGAAAAAGAGAGAGCGCTTGAGTGGAATGGAAGAAAGACTGGATTTGAGACAGAGAGTGTGGTGAAAACTAGGGGGGAATATGAGAGAGAGAGAGAGAGAGAGAGAGAGAGAGAGAGAGAGAGAGAGAGAGACAGAGAAAGAGAGAGAGGGAGAGAGAGAGAGAGAGACTCCATATTCAGTCTCCAGCTCAAGGCTGGGTTAGAGAATCAAAGACAGATCAACATTGTGAGGGGGGTGGAAGTTAGGGTTAACGTGAGGTATTGTTGTTGTAAGGTCTACTATAGTACTCAGGGTTATTGGGTAAAGTCTGAGTTCTGTTTACATTAAAGACCTGAGGTTATTGTCTCTTAACTCTTAGACTCCGGGTGGAATATGTAGGCAGGGCAGAGGCAGGGCTGGAGTAAAGGTGTATATTACTGGAGGCTGACATTCAATACTGGAAAGTGTGATCATACATCTTTAAATGTGGAGGAGCTGGAGAGGGTGAAAGTCCAGTTCAAAGCAGGTCTGTGAAGTGATACTGAGGTCAGCCACAGACCAGCTCATTTCTGGAGAGAGGGAAACTCTTAAAACACTTCAAAAGGAGTTATGGCCACGATGAGAGGAAGAGAGTACATATTTAGGGATAAAATAGAAATCTGTGAACTGGTTTGGCACTGATGCTCCAAACTTACAAAAGTTAGGAGCACCACATAAAATCTAGGAGCACCAGAAATTTGTTTTAATTGATTCAGATATAGCATACATAGCATACAGGGTAGGAACAAAAGTGTTGATAAGTGTTTCCCAGGGGACCATAGTGACGTTTGAACAGATGTTACATTTAGGCAAACATTTTAGTAAGTTGCACAAACAACGTGCTGATCTACACCACCAGCATTTAGCTAGTTAGCGAACAGCATTAGCATAAGGTTTGAAACATGCCAGCTTCATTAGACTAACTAACTCGCATTTTGCAGAGATCAAGATACACAAACGAATAGTAAAAAGAACGGGATTCATATTTAGAAGCAATGTGGAAAGCAGAATCGTTCTTGTTTTTGGAATAACACTATATAAACAAAAGTACGCTGGCACCCCTTGAAATTAGTGGATTCGGCTATTTCAGCCACACCCATTGCTGACAGGTGTATAAAATCGAGCACATCTCCCGAGTGGCGCAGTGGGCTAAGGCACTGCATCGCAGTGCTAGCTGTGCCACTAGAGATCCTGGTTCTTGTCCAGGCTCTGTCGCGGCCGGCCGTGACCGGGAGACCCATGGGGCGGCGCACAACTGGCCCAGCATCGTCCAGGTTAGGGGAGGGTCTGGCCGGCAGGGATGTTCTTGTCCTATCGCGCACTAGCGACTCCTGTGGCGGGCCGTGTGGAATGCACGCTGACACGATCACCAGGTGTACAGTGTTTCCTCTGACACATTGGAGCAGCTGGCTTCTGGGTTAAGTGGGCATTGTGTCAAGAAGCAGTGCGGCTTGGCTGGATTGTGTTTCAGAGGACACACGGCCACGACCTTCGCCTCTCCCGAGTCTGTACGGGAGTTGCAGCGATGAGACAAGACTGTAATTACCAATTGGATACCACAAAATTGGGGTAAAAAAAATATATATTTAAAAATAAATAAATAAAATCGAGCACACAGCTCAGTGACTTGTAACATGACACCGTCATAGGATGCCAACTTTCCAACAAGTCAGTTCGTCAAATGTCTGCCCTGCTAGAGCTGCCCCGGTCAACTGTAAGTGCTGTTATTGTGAAGTGGAAACATCTAGGAGCAACAACGGCTCAAGCGCGTAGCGTGTAACACTCACTACCGAGTTCTAAACTGCCTCTAGAAGTAACGTCAGCACAAGAACTGTTCATTGGGAAATAAAATGTGTTTCCATGGTGGAGCAGCCGCACACAAGCCTAAGATTCTCATCCGCCATGCCAAGCGTCGGCTGGAGTGGTGTAAAGCTCATCGTTATTGGACTCTGGAGCAGTGGAAACGTGTTCTCTGGAGTGATGAATCACACATTACGATCTGGCAGTCCGATGGACGAATCTGGGTTTGGCGGATGCTAGGAGAACGCTACCTGCCCGAATGCATAGTGCCAACTGTAAAGTTTGGTGGAAGAGGAATAATGGACTGGGGCTGTTTTTCATGGTTCGGGACCCTTAGTTCTAGTGAAGGAAAATCTTAAAGCTACAGCATACAATGACGATTCTGTGCTTCCAACTGTGTGGCAACAGTTTGGTTAAGGCCCTTTCCTGTTTCAGCATGAAAATGCCCCCATGCACAAAGCGAGGTCCATACAGAAATGGTTTGTTGAGATCGTTGTGGAAGAACTTGACTGGCCTGCACAGAGCCCTGACCTCAACCCCATCGAATACCTTTGGAATGAATTGGAACGCTGACTGAGAGCCAGGCCTAATCGCCCAACATCAGTGCCCGACCTCACTAATGTTCTTATAGCTGAGCGGAAGCAAGTCCCCGCAGCAAAGTTCCAACATCTAGAGGATAGACTTCCCAGAAGAGTGGAGGCTGTTATAGCAGCAAAGGGGGGACCAATTCCATATTAATGCCCATGATTTTGGAATGAGATATTCAACGAGCAGGTGTCCACATACTTTTCGTCATGCAGTGTCTGTGTTGAGTGCATGAATTGACAGCATGCTGAGAGAATAAACAGCGGCCGTGTACATCCCCCTCAAGCTGATACATCGACGGCACTGAAAGAAATTCATTTCACTCTAGGTAAATTGGAAACCACATATCCTGAGGCTGCATTTATTGTGGCTGGGGATTTTAATAAGGCTAATTTGAAAACAAGGCTTCCGAAAATTTTACCAGCATATCGAATGTCCACCCGGGCTGGTAAAATCCTGGATCATTGTTATTCCAACTTCCGTGATGCATACAAGGCTATTCTCCGCCCTCCTTTCGGCAAGTCTGACCATGACTCTATTTTGTTGCTCCCAGCCTACAAACAGAAACTAAAACAGGAAACGCCCGTTCTCAGGTCTGTTCAACCCTGGTCCAACCAATCTGATTCCATGCTGCAAGATTGCTTCGAGCACGTGGACTGGGATATGTTCGGACAGCATCTGACAACAACATTGATGTATACGCTGATTCGGTGAGCGAGTTTATTAGCAAGTGGATTGGTGATGTTGTACCCATAGCAAATATTAAAACCTTCCCAACCAGAAACCGTGGATTGATGGCAGCATTCGCAAGCAAAACTGAAAGCGCGAACCACTGCTTTTAACCAGGGTAAGGCTACCGGAAACATGACTGAATACAAACATTGTAGCTATTCCCTCCGCAAGGCAATCAAACAAGCTAAGCGTCAATATAGAGACAAAGTAGAGTCACAATCTAACAGCTCAGACACAAGAGGAATGTGGCAGGGTCTACAGTCAATCACGGACTACAAAAAGAAAACCAGCCCCGTCGCGGACCATGACGTCCTGCTCCCAGACAAACTAAACAACTTCTTTGCTCGCTTTGAGGACAATACAGTGCCACCGACATGGCCTGCTACCAAAACCTGTGGGCTCTCCTTTACTGCAGCCAATGTGAGAAAAACATTTAAATGTGTTAACCCTCGCAAGGCTGCCGGCCCAGATGGCATCCCTGGCCGTGTCCTCAGAGCATGCGCAGACCAGCTGGCTGGTGTGTTTACGGACATATTCAATCAGTCCCTATCCCAGGCTGCTGTTCCCACATGCTTCAAGAGGGCCACCATTGTTCCTGTTCCCAAGAATGCTAAGGTAACTGAGCTAAATGACTATCGCCCCGTAGCACTCTCATGAAGTGCTTTGAGAGATTAGTCAAGGATCATATCACCTCCATCCTGCCAGACACCTTGGACCCACTCCAATTTGCTTACCGTCCCAATAGGTCCACAGACGACGCAATCGCAATCACACTGCATACTGCCCTAACCCACCTGGACAAGAGGAATACTTATGTAAGAATGCTGTTCATCGACTACAGCTCAGCATTTAACACCATAGTTCCCTCCAAGCTCGTCATTAAGCTCTAGACCCTCTGTCTCGACCCAGCCCTGTGCAACTGGGTCCTGGACTTCCTGACGGGCCGGCCCCAGGTGGTGAGGGTAGGAAACAACATCTCCACCCCGCTGATCCTGAACACTGGGGCCCCACAAGGGTGCGTTCTCAGCCCTCTCCTGTACTCACTGTTTACCCATGACTGCGTGGCCAAGCACGCATCCAACTCAATCATCAACTTTGCTGACGACACTACAGTGGTAGGCTTGATTACCAACAACGACGAGACAGCCTACAGGGAGGAGGTGAGGGCCCTCGGAGTGTGGTGTCAGGAAAATAACCTCTCACTCAATGTCAACAAAACAAAGGAGATGATCGTGGACTTCAGGAAACAGGAGAGGGAGCACCCCCCTATCCACATCGAGGGGACAGTAGTGGAGAAGGTGGAAAGTTTTAAGTTCCTCGGCGTACACATCACGGACAAACGGAATTGGTCCACCCACACAGACAGCGTGGTGAAGAAGGCGCAACAGCGCCTCTTCAACCTCAGGAGGCTGAAGAAATTCGGCTTGTCACCAAAATCACTCACAAACTTCTACAGATGCACAATCGAGAGCATCCTGTCGGGCTGTATCACCGCCTGGTACGGCAACTGCTCCACCCACAACCGTAAGGCTCTCCAGAGGGTAGTGAGGACTGCACAACGCATCACCGGGTAAACTACCTGACCTTCAGGACACCTACACCACCCGATGTCACAGGAAGGCCAAAAGATCATCAAGGACAACAACCACCCGAGCCACTGCCTGTTCACCCCGCTATCATCCAGAAGGCGAGGTCAGTACAGGTGCATCAAAGCTGGGACCGAGAGACTGAAAAACAGCTTCTACCTCAAGGCCATCAGACTGTTAAACAGCCATCACTAACATTGAGTGGCTGCTGCCAACATACTGACTTAAATCTCTAGCCACTTTAAACATAGGAATTGGATGTAACAATGTATCACTAGCCACTTTAAACAATTTTGTATATAATGTTTACGTATCCGACATACTCATATCAAATGTATACACTGTACTCTAAACCATCTACTGAATCTTGCCTATGCCGTTCGGCCATCGACCCAAATCTCTATCCACTTTAATAATTATAATTGGATGAAATAATGTATCACTAGCCACTTTAAACAATGCCATTTATATAATGTTTACATATCCTACATTACTCATCTCATATATATTTTTGTATATACTGTACTCCATACCCAAATCTCTAGCCACTTTAATAATTATAATTGGATGAAATAATGTATCACTAGCCACTTTAAACAATGCCATTTATATAATGTTTACATATCCTACATTACTCATCTCATATATATATGTGTATATACTGTAATCCATACCATCTACTGCATCTTGCCTATGCCGGTCAGCCATCGCTCATCCATATATTTATATGTACATACTCATATTCATTCCTTTACTCTTGTGTGTATAAGGTAGTTGTTGTGAATTTGTTAGATCACTTGTTAGATACTACTGCATGGTCGGAACTAGAAGCACAAGCATTTCGCTACTGTGTTCTGCCTGCTTGAGTGACAGCGGGCCGGGCTTGGTGTGTGTGGCCCGGGAACTGGAAGCAAGCAGTCTTACTGGGACAGAGAGGATTCTATGACACTGGGAGGCTGCGGTAAAGCAAAGCCTAATCATTACAACAATTCATATCTTGGGGATTTTTTTCCTAGCTCCACTGGTGATCCCAAATTAAAACTGTAGGTCGCCAGCAGAATATGTTGTTGCATTTGCGACCAAATTGGTCACACTTTAGATCCCTGCACACACACACACACACACACACACCAGGAGTGGTTTAGCAAACTATACGTACATTCTTCAGAGCGTCCTGCTGGTACTGTGTGAGAGAGGAGAGCTGAGACTCAGAGTGGTAGAGAGACAGACCCTTCCTCAGACTGGTCAGATCACCACTGTTAGCCTGCTGAGAGACAGACAGACAGACAGACAGACAGACAGACAGACAGACAGACAGACAGAGAGAGAGAGAGAGAGAGAGAGAGAGAGAGAGAGAGAGAGAGAGAGAGAGAGAGAGAGAGAGAGAGAAAACATTTAGATGAAAAGTGCACACAGAAGGCAAAGAACAGAACATGTGCTGCCGATCTCCTCTGGACAAGAAATAGAAGCACAAGCACAGTAGTTGAGAGAATTGATGCTCAGGATTGTCAACGGGCCATTTAAGAACACCTTGTAAGACAGCAGTTGTGAGTACAGCCAGTTCAGTTCATTTATACCCTATATATCAGTGAGAATGGCCAGCATGTGTTTTGAATCCTCCTGTCTGGCATATAGTAAGTGGCATCCCTCTGCTTCAGGTCACTGTGACATTAGATGGGACCAAAAAGTCAATGAACATTCCCTCCTGCCTTTACAAATGTCACAAATCTGTGTTTGTCTCATTGGACAAGGGAATACAACAGAGACAAGACAGATTTTAGTAGATAAATAAAATAAATATAAATTCCCTTGGGGATACAACTGTATAGCAGGCTTTGGAGGGGTATGGCCTCTTTCTATGTGCGTGCGTGAGGTCATTATGATGAGCTCTCTCTAAACTGTGTGTCTTTTAACCAGTGATGTTACTGTTTTAAGACATCCTTTGTGTTTAGTTTTTCTTTTACTTATCTCTTTCATTGCTTCTGGTTTGCTTTTACTTCTTTCATTTTATTGTTTTAATTTGAAATGTTTTGGGATTTTAAATGCACTTAAAATAAAGTTTGGTTGATCTAGATTCCACACTGTCTATTTTACCCTCTGGGCCACGTAAGGAAAGCAAACCAGGCATAGAATGTTTAATTTGATTCAGACATCAGTATCTGTTCAGTGTTGTTTTGCATTTATCTGACGCTACCAGCAACCCTTCAGTTCAGCTAGAAAAACACACACACACATGCACACACTCCTTGTGTCTAGACTCCCTGACTGGTCTGTGCTACCTGCTACCCTGAGGGATGGATTTTGTGTTCTTTTTTAGCGTTCTATGTTCTCTTTGTGTGGCGTGCAGAATAAGGGATCAACATGTTGTCACCCCAACACACAGAGCGGTAGAGTGCAGAATAAGGGATCAACATGTTGTCACCCCAACACACAGAGCGGTAGAGTGCAGAATAAGGGATCAACATGTTGTCACCCCAACACACAGAGCGGTAGCGTGCAGAATAAGGGATCAACATGTTGTCACCCCAACACACAGAGCGGTAGAGTGCAGAATAAGGGATCAACATGTTGTCACCCCAACACACAGAGCGGTAGAGTGCAGAATAAGGGATCAACATGTTGTCACCCCAACACACAGAGCGGTAGCGTGCAGAATAAGGGATCAACATGTTGTCACCCCAACACACAGAGCGGTAGAGTGCAGAATAAGGGATCAACATGTTGTCACCCCAACACACAGAGCGGTAGAGTGCAGAATAAGGGATCAACATGTTGTCACCCCAACACACAGAGCGGTAGAGTGCAGAATAAGGGATCAACATGTTGTCACCCCAACACACAGAGCGATAGAGTGCAGAATAAAGGGATCAACATGTTGTCACCCCAACACACAGAGCGGTAGCGTGCAGAATAAGGGATCAACATGTTGTCACCCCAACACACAGAGCGGTAGAGTGCAGAATAAAGGGATCAACATGTTGTCACCCCAACACACAGAGCGGTAGAGTGCAGAATAAGGGATCAACATGTTGTCACCCCAACACACAGAGCGGTAGAGTGCAGAATAAGGGATCAACATGTTGTCACCCCAACACACAGAGCGGTAGAGTGCAGAATAAGGGATCAACATGTTGTCACCCCAACACACAGAGCGGTAGAGTGCAGAATAAGGGATCAACATGTTGTCACCCCAACACACAGAGCGATAGAGTGCAGAATAAGGGATCAACATGTTGTCACCCCAACACACAGAGCGGTAGAGTGCAGAATAAGGGATCAACATGTTGTCACCTTAACACACAGAGCGGTAGAGTGCAGAATAAGGGATCAACATGTTGTCACCCCAACACACAGAGCGGTAGCGTGCAGAATAAGGGATCAACATGTTGTCACCCCAACACACAGAGCGGTAGCGTGTCGTCTTGCAGCAGCACAAAAGGCCTGTGTAATCCCTTTTTTGGAGTGTGTTTGTGTCACTGCATGGACCTTCTCTCTCAGTCTCTCACTCTCGCTCTGTTCTGATTGGTGTTGTGTGCTTACAGCTCATATGGGATTGTCTCAGTCGGATTACAGTACTGTCCCCATAGTGAAGCCTGCTTTGACAGCATCATGTGTGTCCTATGAGGTTATGTAATCACAGAGCTGTATATATGAGGCTATGTCTACATCAACAGGACACTCATAACTGAATCCCAAATGACACCCTATTATCCCTATTAAGTGCACTATTGGCCAGGGTCAATTGGGTGGCATTTGGGACACAGCCTACACTTCTAGCTGATGCTATAATGATGCTCTCTCTGGTTGTTACAATGTTAGTAAAACTATGCACTAACTCTGCACTCCCTTCTACTCTAGTGTGTATGTGTGCATTCATGTGTGTGTGTGTGTGTGTGTGTGTGTGTGTGTGTGTGTGTGTGTGTGTGTGTGTGTGTGTGTGTGTGTGTGTGTGTGTGTGTGTGTGTGTGTGTGTGTGTGTGTGTGTGTGTGTGTGTGTGTGTGTTCTAGGATCTCCCAGTAGAGGGTAGAGATACTGAGAATCGGTGTGTCTGTATTTGTGTTGTTGCTCTTCACCGATTCCTTTTGTGTGAAATAAGACGGCAGACAGAATGACAATGAGAAGCCATGAAACATTCAGTCCATGTGTGATTTCTCCTGCCCTCCCATTATTTTAACCCAATCCATTATTGAAGTCCACTTTCCCTGTGATACTGAATTATTCAATTAACCCTATCATCCCAGCAGGTAGAAGCTCTCTCTCTCACTCTCTCACTCTCTCTGTCTCCTCCCCATCTCCCCTGTGTACTCGATTACTCTGCAATATTTAGCTTCCGCTATTCGCTCTCTTTCATCTCTCACATTCTCTATTTATGCTTTGAAAAATACACTCTCGTCTCTGCTGCTTTCTCTGTCTCTCCCAGGAGAGAGCTTGGGTTTGAGAAAGTGAGAGGGCGAGAAATATCAACAGAGTGGTGATCGTTTTCACCATGGTAATAAAACAGCTGCAGTGTTTGACCTGTGATAGCAGCTGCTTGTTGTCATCCTCTAGGATGCTGACCTTGGTCTCCAGTTGTCTGATGTAGTTTGAAGATGGATCTGGAAAAAAAAGAGGAAGAGAAAACATCATGTAAAAGAACGTCAGTCAGTGTCCCAAACAGCACCCTAATCCCAATATACTGTTAGTGCACTACTTTTGAACAGGCTCCATTTATATATATATAGGGAATAGGGTGCCATTTGGCACATACTCAGTGTGAAATCTGAACCACATGTCTGAAACCTTGATACATTCCCACACCTCTCACCAACCCATACATAGTTTATTAAGACCAAAACACATGTGGCCCCACAGTTTCACTCCAGTATCTGTAAATATCCATTGGCCTGTGTTTAATGTATTGTCTGGTGGGCTCTGGGTCCCTCTGATTGGCATGTTTGTGTGATGCTCAGCAGTCCTCTCAGCCTTAACCCCCCACTAGTCCAGTGCTCTATTGTTGACTCTCCCATGGGGATTATGTTGTGCCTAAAACTCCAGTAATCCTAAAATGGCTCTGAATTGCACAGCACCTTTACAGAGGTTCCAATCCATCAGCTAGAGCACTGGGATTATTTTGGTGGCAGGAAAGCCTCGTCGTTTTCATGATTTAAATGGAGACAATCTGCAATGGCAGCAGTTGTTAGAACCCCTACATGTACGCTCTCACACACACACACACACACACACACTGCTCTGTCATCCATCTCAGTAGTTTCCCTAATAAGAGGGGGCAGTAAAGGGGGAGTGTGTGTGTGTGTGTGTGTGTGTGTGTGTGTGTGTGCGTGTTTGTGTGTGTGTGTTTGTGTGTGTGTGTGTGTGCGTGTGTGTGCGTTTGCGTGTGTGCATTTGCGTGTGTGCATTTGTGTGTGTGCGTGTGAGTATTGCACACAGAGTGAGTCCATGTAACTTATGTGACTTGTTAAGCACATTTTTACTCCTCAACTTATTTAGGCTTTCCATAACAAAGGGGTTGAATACTTATTGACTCAATACTCAACACTAGGCTACCTGGGGTGGTTAGAGCATTGGACTAGTAACTGAAAGGTTGCAAGATAAAATCCCAGAGCTGACAAGGTAAAAATCTGTCATTCTGCTCCTGAACACTGTTCCTAGGCCATCATTGAAAATAAGAATTTGTTCTTAACTGACTTGCCTAGTTAAATCAAGGTAAAAATATATACAGTGGGGCAAAAAAGTATTTAGTCAGCCACCAATTGTGCAAGTTCTCCAACTTAAAAAGATGAGAGAGGCCTGTAATTTTCATCATAGGTACACTTCAACTATGACAGACGAAATGAGAAAAAGAAATCCAGAAAATCACATTGTAGGATTTTTAATTTATTTATTTGCAAATTATGGTGGAAAATAAGTATTTGGTCAATAACAAAAGTTTATCTCAATACTTTGTTATATACCCTTTGTTGGCAATGACAGAGGTCAAACGTTTTCTGTAAGTCTTCACAAGGTTTTCACACACTGTTGCTGGTATTTTGGCCCATTCCTCCATGCAGATCTCCTCTAGAGCAGTGATGTTTTGGGGCTGTCGCTGGGCAACACGGACTTTCAACTCCCTCCAAAGATTTTCTATGGGGTTGAGATCTGGAGACTGGCTAGGCCACTCCAGGACCTTGAAATGCTTCACGAAGCCACTCCTTCGCTGTTCGGCGGTGTGTTTGGGATCATTGTCATGCTGAAAGACCCAGCCACGTTTCATCTTCAATGCCCTTGCTGATGGAAGGAGGTTTTCACTCAAAATCTCACGATACATGGCCCCATTCATTCTTTCCTTTACACGGATCAGTCGTCCTGGTCCCTTTGCAGAAAAACAGCCCCAAAGCATGATGTTTCCACCCCCATGCTTCACAGTAGGTATGGTGTTCTTTGGATGCAACTCAGCATTCTTTGTCCTCCAAACACGACGAGTTGAGTTTTTACCAAAAGTTATATTTTGGTTTCATCTGACCATATGACATTCTCCCAATCCTCATCTGGATCATCCAAATGCTCTCTAGCAAACTTCAGACGGGCCTGAACATGTACTGGCTTAAGCAGGGGGACACGTCTGGCACTGCAGGATTTGAGTCCCTGGCGGCGTAGTGTGTTACTGATGGTAGGATTTGTTACTTTGGTCCCAGCTCTCTGCAGGTCATTCACTAGGTCCCCCCGTGTGGTTCTGGGATTTTTGCTCACCGTTCTTGTGATCATTTTGACCCCATGGGGTGAGATCTTGCGTGGAGCCCCAGATCGAGGAAGATTATCAGTGGTCTTGTATGTCTTCCATTTCCTAATAATTGCTCCATTACAGGCCTCTCTCATCTTTTTAAGTGAGAGAACTTGCACAATTGGTGGCTGACTAAATACTTTTTTGCCCCACTGTATATATACATTTTAGCTTAAATTGTTTATTATACTGAACAAAAATATAAATGCAACAATTTCAATGATTTTACTGAGTTACAGTTCATATAAGGAAACCAGTCAATATAAATCAATTCATTAGGCCCTAATCTATGGATTTCACATGACTGGGCAGGGGCACAGCCATGGACGGGCCTGGGAGGGAATAGGCCCACCCACTGGGGAGCCAGGCCCACCCACTGGAGTGCCAGCCAATCAGAATGAGATTTCCCCACAAAGGGCTTTATTACAGACAGAAATACTCCTCAGTTTCGTCAGCTGTCCGGGGTCTGGTCTCAGACAATCCTGCAGGTGAAGAAGCCGGATGTGGAGGTCCTGGGCTGGTATGGTTACACGTGGTCTGTGTTTGTGAGGACGGTTGGACGTACTGAAAAATTCTCTAAAACGATGTTGGAGGCAGCTTATGGTAGAGAAATGAACATTACATTCTCTGCTGGACATTACTGCAGTCAGCATGCCAATTGCACGCTCCCTCAAAACTTGAGACATTTGTGGCATTGTGTTGTGAGGCAAAACTGCACAGCACCTGTGTAATGATCATGCTGTTTAATCAGCTTCTTAATATGCCACACCTGTCAGGTGGATGGATTATCTTGGCAAAAAGGAAATGCTCACTAACAGGGATGTAAACAAATTTGTGCACAAAATTTGAGAGAAATAGGCTTTTTGTGCATATGGTAAGTGTATGGGATCTTTTATTTCAGCTCATGAAACATGGGATCAGCACTTTACATGTTGTGTTTATATTTTTGTTCAGTATAATTTCTAATAATTTCCACTTTGACATTGTATTGTGTGTAGGCCAGTGAAGAAAAAAATCTAAATGAAATCCATTTTAAATTCAGGCTGTAAGACAACAACATTTGGAAAAAGGTGTGGGTGTGACTACTTTCTGAAGGCACTGTAGTGCACTACTTTTGACCAGAGCCCTATGGGTCCCGGTCAAAAGTGCACTATAAAAGGAATAGCCCGGTCAAAAGTGCACTATAAAAGGAATAGAGTTGCCATTTGGGACACAGTCTGTTTGTGGCAACTTGTATCTACTCCACCACCAGGTGTCAGTATACGATACATAAAACCAATGACAGAGCCCAGTCATTACTGGCCATTAGACTGGCTGTTTGTCTCTGTCTCAGCTGTAAGGACCAGAGGCACAGACAGACAGATACAGTAGTGATTAACTTGACTCATCCACCAGTGAATGACGTAATGGTGTTTTCATAGTAAAAACCACAGGATGGAGAGAGAGCAAGGGAGAGGGGCAGAGAGGGAGGGAGGTAGAGAGAGACAGACAGTTAGATGAAAAGGCAGACAAAGAGAAACACAGAGAGGGAAAGGGAAAACTGGGAAGACAGGCACAGGCAGTGAGAGAATGAGAGAAAAACACTGGGAAGGAAACAAAGAGAGAGAAAGACAGAGGAAGAGAGAGAGAAACAGAGAGAGAGAAAGAGAAGGAGCGGCAGGCAAGGCTCCTGTGGCTACAGTAAGCCTCTTTGCCTTCCTTGTGACCCTCTAATCTAACCACAGTGGTCAGCTGACCTGTCCTGTACCCTGCAGCCAGCTCCCAAGCCGATTACTCCACCAGGCAGGCAGACAGTCTGGCCGGCAAAAGGGCCTAAGGACTAGATGGTAGTCAGTAAGAGTACATCCCAAACTGCACCCTAATCCCTATGTAGTGCACTACTTTTGTCCAGAGAATAGATTCCTGAGTTCTATTTACAATCTAGAACCATGGCTATTCTAATCATTCTGATTCTATTGTGATAGAAGCTCCATCTATCACACATCCTAGTATTGCATAGACAATCAGTGAGACTCATACAGAGTAGCCATGATGCATCCTCACAATGGACTGTCATATTCCCCCTGCTGGCATCTTTAATCCCATTACTCCTATTCTCCCACATGGTTGTATTGTATAACCTGTGAGACAGAGCTGTATCCTCTCAGCTATACATAAATACCTCAGCCATTATCAGACTAGGGATTACAGCAAGAGAGAAGGAGAGAATAGTAGAATAGCATTTTCATGGGAGAGATGGGATATGAAGAGGATTAACCAGGGAATATCTTTACTAAGTGAGTATCCAACACACACACACACACACACACACACACACACATACAGAGGTTTTAGAAGGAGCATGGACAGTACAGAAAAAAGCATGAGCACGTTGACAGAAAAAACACTGTTGCCAGCTGACCCTGTTTTCAGTCACAAGGGATAACCCTGCAAACTTACTATTCTCTTTATTTTATGATGGCACGTGCAGACACACAGGCCTGTAATGCTGTCTGTTCCCAGATCTATGCAAACTGATAATGTCCAGGCGTCTATGACCTGCAGAAAGTCAACTTTGTGAGGTGAAGTCTCCACAGACTAGTTGAGACTGAAGGAATGCTTCATGAGTGTATAGTTAGTGAATAGGAGGCCGGTGTGTGTGTGGGGGTAACCAGTGACTAAACTTTACAGGCAGACCTCCAGTTATGGAATCAATTACAATCAAATTAGCTTGCATCGACTCCCCCACTCCTCCTGCCATTATAAAAACACTAGTAAAAACACAGTCCTACTCTACCTCTGGACACACACACACCTCCATGCACGCATACACACATACACACACGCACATTTTATGAGACTATAACATAGGGTTACTGTACACCCCTACTCTCTCTTCATAGCGCTCCCCTTAGAGCAGCACAATAAAGAAGGCACTGAGCTCCTTGATGGGGACTCACTAAGGAATGATTTCAATTACAGTGAGGGGGAGGGAGATCAGGGGCCTGACCCTGGAAACACACTCACACACACACACACACACACACACACACACACACACACACACACACACACACACACACACACACACACACACACACACACACACACACACACACACACACACACACACACACACACACACCTATGTCCACACACACAGCTGCAAGGTAGCTGCGAGGCAGATCCAGGAATGATTTCAATTACCTTGTAGGTGGGGTTAGAGTAGAGAGGCTAGTGGGAGAAGGGAAAACACACAGATGGACACACACACACACACACACACACACACACACACAAGGACACACACACACACACATGGACACACACACGGACACACACACACACGGACACACAGAGGGGCCAGTGGGGCAGGCAAACAGTGCAGTATTGTTCCGCACCCCTCTGCTCTACTCTCCGTCAGTTCACAGGGTCGCTATAGTAACCTGACCTGGCCAGGGTCTCTATAGTAACCTGATCTGGTCTGACTCTAAGAGGCCCATACGGTTCTGATGACTGAGTTGCAGCCCTACACAAGCCACAATACACAGGAGAGATGAGTCTGAGATGAACAGGATAGATGAAAAGAAGGCACAACTGATGATGACATACAGGCAGATTCTGTATGTTTGGTAAATAGCTCTCTAAGTTGGACAATAATGCTCAAAGTAGATTGAAATAGTTAAATGTTACACCCACAAATACAACCAGTGCATAATGAAAAGCCAGGAGTGTTGACTCAGCAAACCAGGCTGGATGGCAGTGATACAGTAACAGAAACCCTTTTCTGACCAAACCTCCAGACAGAGCCTACTGAATCACACCGAATGACAGAGTGTGTAATGGAACTGTAACAAACAACAATATAACAGTAGCATAGAGCTGTCTGCATCATGTAAATACATCTAGGTCTGAGAGGTGGACAGAGCGAGAAAAAGGTACAGACAGACAGAGAGAGAGAGAGAGAGAGAGAGAGAGAGAGAGAGAGAGAGAGGCTTGCATTGCTTGCGAGGCTAAGCTTGCCATTCCATTTCTGTAAGGATCTGAACATTGAACCCTAAATACCAAGATAGATAGATACAGTATATGTCCTGAAGATTTACCCTTCCACAGTTCCATCACCATAGCTCCTCTGGCCCTCACACCACACAAACACCCACACACACATTCACACATTCACACATTCCCTGAGGGCTCATTACAGAGAGAGGTGGGACCTGCACTGGAATGACAGCCATAACACAGAGACATAAAACTACGTGTGAACCTTGCAGGGCTGATAAGGTCAAACACACAGCCACACCCAGTTACATAAGCAGCATTATAGAACAACTTCATAAACAGTAACTGTGTGCCTTACCATGGCCTGTAAGTCAAATGAATGACTGAGCAGCTTCTATTCTGGAGGACACAGCCTGCCTTGGGATACAGACACAGACAATTCTGATTACAGGATACACATACACGCACATACACAGACAGACACACACCGACTCTCTAACACACACACAGCCTACAAACGCAGACACAGACAGTGCTGACCGAAGGACAAAGGAGAGAAGAGAGGAGAAGAGAGGAGAGGAGAGGAGAGGAGGGGAGGGCATCCTACAATTACAGTCCGTCAGCAGCTGTCCACTTCCTGCTAACTCTTATGGATGGGCCGTACCGTCTGCTCTGCCCCAGACCTAGACAAGGTAGAAGCTGGAGACAGAGGTGCAAAGGTGCAATCTGAATCAGGTTTCAATGGGGGACTGTGACTATACACTCTTAGAAAAAAGGTGCTATCTAGAACCTAAAAGAGTCCTTTGGCAATCCCCATAGGAGAACCCTTCAAAGAACCCTTTTTGGTTCCAGGTAGAATCCTTTTGGGTTCCATGTAGAACCCTTTCCACCGGGGATTCGACATGGAACCAAAACGGGTTTTCCTTTTAGAACATTCATTGTATACAGCTTATAGGGAGGGAGGGAGGGAGGGAGGGAGGGAGGGAGGGAGGGAGGGAGAAACATTTTATAGGAGAAGACAGTGCATACAGAAGGCAAAGAGGAGAATACTGTATGTGCTGCAGAAAGAAAGAAAGATTCAGGGTTTTAGGGATGGATGGAGAAGAGGAGAGAGGAGAGAATGGAGAGAGGAGAGAATGGAGAGAGGAGAGAATGGAGAGAGGAGAGAATGGAGAGAGGTAGAGAGAAAAGAAAAGGTTGGTAGATTGTGTGGGGGAGAATTCCCATGTTGTTTGGTTAGTCTACACAATGCCACACACTCACACAAGCTGTGGATGGAGGTGGTTGAGGTGATGGAGAGTCTGCTTACATGACAGGCCCCTCGGGGACAGCAGTGTCAACAAACACTTCCTCTACAGCACTGAGAACCACAGGGGAGGAGGAGGAGTGGGAAAGGAAAGAGAGAGCGAGGGAAGAAAGATGTAGAGAGTTAGAGGGAAGGAGATAGGGAGAGACGTGCCCTTGTGCATCTGTCCATTCACAGAGGCGCTGCTGTCACTATCAATCTCTGTTTGAGCTGCAGAGAGCCAAGTAATGAGGCACAGTGCTGAGTTAGAGCACGCACACACACACACACACACACACACACACACACACACACACACACACACACACACACACACAGCTAGGACCTTTCTCTCCTTGCCTCTCCTCTCATACCCCCTTCACTCAAAGACACACACAAATACACACACACACACACACACACCAACACCACGTGGAAGGTGGAAGATATCCAACAACCTGACACCATAATCTATCACCCCTTCTCTCCCTGTTTTTCATAATGCACCACTAGACCCGGACAACAACTTCTAATCTGCTATTTGAATAGATTTCCATGAGAGACAAGTGCTCCTGTGTGTGTGTGTGTGTGTGTGTGTGTGTGTGTGTGTGTGTGTGTGTGTGTGTGTGTGTGTGTGTGTGTGTGTGTGTGTGTGTGTGTGTGTGTGTGTGTGTGTGTGTAGATCTCATTCTCCTGTGTTTGTGTACCTAGATGTAACCTAGATGTTAACTGAAGATGCTGCTTCAGGGAACATGCAAATTCCAACCACACATCTCCAGCTACAGGAATGTTTGCTTACCTACATCACAATTGACCACACAATTTAATGACATCACCTGATATCTCAAGTCATAACGATAACTATATAATTCACTCGCTTCAGGATAGAATCTTATTATCAGAGAGGTAGTTAGCTCTTTTAAAACAGTGTTTTATCAGTGTTAAAAGGATTGAACGGGGGAGTACATTTAGCTAGTTCAAATCTAAAACTAACCTCCCTGTAAGGTCAGTGCCACTATCAACCATCTCTCTATTGTGTGTGTGTGTGTGTTATACACCCACACACTGTAGAGAGGAGCAGAGGGTATTGTAGAAACTAGGCCATGGCTCTGATGGGCTCCGATCAAGGGCATAGTTTGCATCGCAGACATACAGTTAATACACACTCACACACAATAGATTCAGGTCAAAAGTGTCAAAAGAAGCAGGGAGATTCAATAGGGTACAGCAGGGTACAGTAGGGTACAGTAAGGTACAGTAAGGTACAGTAGGGTACAGCAGGGTACAGTAGGGTACAGTAAGGTACAGTAGGGTACAGCAGGGTACAGTGGGGTACAGTAAGGTACAGTAGGGTACAGCAGGGTACAGCAGGGTACAGTAAGGTACAGTAGGGTACAGCAGGGTACAGTAGGGTACAGTAAGGTACAGTAAGGTACAGTAGGGTACAGTAGGGTACAGTAAGGTACAGTAGGGTACAGCAGGGTACAGTGGGGTACAGTAAGGTACAGTAGGGTACAGCAGGGTACAGTAGGGTACAGTAAGGTACAGTAGGGTACAGCACGGTACAGTAGGGTACAGTAAGGTACAGTAGGGTACAGCAGGGTACAGTAGGGTACAGTAAGGTACAGTAAGGTACAGTAGGGTACAGTAGGGTACAGTAAGGTACAGTAGGGTACAGCAGGGTACAGTAGGGTACAGTAAGGTACAGTAGGGTACAGCACGGTACAGTAGGGTACAGTAAGGTACAGTAAGGTACAGTAGGGTACAGTAGGGTACAGTAAGGTACAGTAGGGTACAGCAGGGTACAGTAGGGTACAGTAAGGTACAGTAGGGTACAGCACGGTACAGTGGGGTATAGTAAGGGGAAATAAAACATTGGGCGGCCCTGACAACCCACTTGGCTACAATGAAGACATATTGTCTTTCTGCCTGCTAGGTCACTCGGTGTCTGGTCAAGCAAGATCCTTCCCAAGGTTCAGCAGCAGTGGCCCACTACACTCCTGTCTCCTCCTCTATTGCAATATAATAAATAGATCAATGCCTGGTTCATGTTACACACCTTTATGTTACCTAAGTCTTTCTCTTTCTCTTTCTCTTTCTCTCGTTCTCTTTCAAAGAACCTTGTTCAACCACAGCCTGCGTTATTGTGTACATACCTGTCCATAACAGGTTAGGTGTAAATCCCCTGTGTTATTTAGCAGTCTTTAGTAACCTACTAATCCAACAATACCCGAATACATCTCACGAAACACAGCCCTTATTTTAAGTGTTTATATAATCCCCTATCAGAAGATTGAACGGTGGGAAAATGATTGGAACCATTTCCCTGTTTGACCTCTAGGTGTTATGGGTATTATGACTCATGCTGTGGTACTCTATTGAAACAGATAAATGAGGCTGTCAACTGAGTCAGAAATTCACAGGTTTCATATTTGTCCACATTTGTTCAGGTTTTTGCTCTCAAAGTCACAGAAAAACAACAAAATGTTATGTTCTAAGTCCATAACAATGCTTGAAACACATCAAGAGACCACTTTCGAGGTCTGTGGAAAATCTAAGATATTTAGTGTCGTTACACTTTAATTAAAGTGTGCAGGCACCAAGCACTCCAACTTTTCAGGGAAGTTAGGAACCAATATACACAGGCAGTTAGGAAAGCAAAGGCTAGCTTTTTCAAACAGAAATTTGCATCCTGTAGCACAAACTCAAAAAAGTTCTGGGACACTGTAAAGTCCATGGAGAATAAGAGCACCTCCTCCCAACTGCCCAATTCACTGAGGCTAGGAAACACTGTCACCACCGATAAACCCACGATAATTGAGAATTTCAAAAAGCATTTTTCTACAGCTGGCCATGCTTTGGACACTGTGTTAACTAACCTCCAGACAAGCTTCAATGCCATACAACTCTCCTTCCGTGGCCTCCAACTGCTCTTCAACCGATCGCTGCCCACACATGCCCGCCCGTCCAGCATCACTACTCTGGACGGTTCTGACTTAGAATATGTGGACAACTACAAATACCTAGGTGTCTGGTTAGACTGTAAACTCTAACTAAGCATCTCCAATCCAAAATGAAATCTAGAATCGGCTTCCTATTTCACAACAAAGCATCCTTCACTCATGCTGCCAAACATACCCTCGTATAACTGACTATCCTACCGATCCTTGACTTCGGCGATGTCATTTACAAAATAGCCTCCAACACTCTACTCAACAAATTGGATGCAGTTTATCACAGTGCCATCCGTTTTGTCACCAAAGCCCCATATACTACCCACCACTGCGACCTGTATGCTCTCGTTGGATGGCCCTCGCTACATATTTGTCGCCAAACCCACTGGCTCCAGGTCATCTATAAGTCTTTGCTAGGTAAAGCCCCGCCTTATCTCAGCTCACTGATCACCATAGCAGCACCCACCCGTAGCACTCGCTCCAGCAGGTATATTTCACTGGTCACCCCCAAAGCCAATTCCTCATTTGGCCGCTTTTCCTTACAGTTCTCTGCTGCCAATGACTGGAACAAACTGCAAAAATCACTGAAGCTGGAGACTCATATCTCCCTCACTAACTTTAAGCACCAGCTGTCAGAGCAGCTCACAGATCACTGCACCTGTACATAGCCCATCTGTAAATAGCCCATCCAACTACCTCACCCCCATACTGTTATTTATTTATTTATTTTGCTCCTTTGCACCCCAGTATCTCTACCTGCACAGTCATCTTCTGCACATCTATCACTCCAGTGTTTAATTGCTATATTGTAATTACTTTGCCACTATGGCCTATTTATTGCCTTACCTCCTTTATCTTACCTCATTTGCACACGCTGTATGTATACTTTTCTATTGTATTATTGACCGTATGTTTGTTTATTCCATGTGTAACTCTGTGTTGTTGTTTGTGTCGCACTGCTTTGCTTTATCTTGGCCAGGTCGCAGTTGTAAATGAGAACTTGTTCTCAACTAGCCTACCTGGTTAAATAAAGGTGAAATAAAAAAATGAAAACTGTTGTTTGGTTAGCAGTGTTTCTGTTGCACATGAGGTGGAGTTTGCAAAATAAATGGCCACTGAATTGATGCAATTAATCATGATGTCATTCTGATAGGTAGGCATAGGTTACTTTGTGGCTAGTTAACATTTATAGAGTCCTATCATTAGCAGCATCACTATATTTTCCTTGTTCCTTAATTGTTTGACACCTGGACGTTTTACTTCATATTATGAGGCATGGCTTATCTTGCTTCAAAGTAGCCTATAGCCAAAATCCCACCATAGAAACGTGGAGGCAATAATTTTTTTTAAAGACTTCCTCATATGTGTTCCCCTGTTCTATTGGTTTTCTTTCAACTTTCTTTCATTGTCTAGCAGCCAAAGGCATTATCCTAGTCATATTAGCAACCCGTGATAGTTGTTGCATCTTTAAATCCCCCTCTTTCTAAATTTCGAAGAGATATTTCCATATTTGTCCATGAAACCATTTGCACGTGCTACTGTACATTTTAGAACAGTGTTTTCCCGCAATTGCATTTTGGGAACGTTCAGGCGCAGGCCTACAGCCTTGTGTACATTGCTGCACCTAATATGTGAAGAAATTATCCCCATTTCAAGCTAAACATTCTGGTCTGTTCCATCAGCCTTATTAATAGATACGGCGTATACCTCCACTAAACCACTTTGATGCACATCAGTGGGGAGTATACGCAACGCCCACTGAAAAACAAGTAGGTATACAGTGTATACCTGTGTATACACTCTACTACACCACTGGTGTGTAGCTAGCTATTAACCTGACCTCTCACAGTGAAGGTCCCTGTAGAGAAGCTCTACGAGTGCTCTTCGCTAACAGCTAAGTGCTAAAGAGCCACATGAGATATCTAATGGCCGTGGCGCTAGGCTCATTAGCGTTATTAGCCTGAAGGTTACAGTGAGTCGATAGGCACACGCTAAGGTTAGGCCTCCCTATAGAGAGGGACCTTGGATAGCTAAACTTTGGCTGTGTTTTATTCCGTCCTCTCTGGTATGGTTCACTCCACATGGCAGATCTGAGTAGGTGAAAGCCAATGAAAATGTCAGAATCTAGGCCTGTTGCTTCAAAGTTCTGTATCCCAGAAGAGGAACTAACTGGGGCCTCCGGTTGCTTTTAGGCTTAGGCACAGATCTAGGATCAGTTTAACTTCCCCAAATCCTGACTTGAGGTAATACTACACAAAACTGACCTTAGATCAGTGTCTAGGGATAATGTGAGTGTATGCGTCCCAAATGGCATCCTATTCCCTATATAGGGCCAGTTGGGCTCTGGTAAAAAGTAGTGCACAGGGAATAGGGTCCAATTTGGGATCCAACCTATGAGTGTTAGCATGGCCTTGGTCCCGGTTCAAGCTTAAGGCTAACTGGCTTTAGACGGGAAACGGTCATTTTATCCCAGAGTTTTTTTACACAAACAGACTCTGACTGAAAGCTGTGAGCATCTTCCAGAGCAAAGCAGTGGATTAGCTGGTAGACAGGGGCATATGCTGTTGCTGTTTCACCACTATAAAGCTGCATTTACAGCTGGTCCCTGATCCTTGTGTGCTGTTTTCGCCAACTCCTATGACAATGACCAGAGTTGACAAAACAGCACAAACAGATCAGGGAGCAGGCTAGCTCTCTATTACTACAACAAGGCTGAAAAAAAAGATACTTTTATTTACTTATTTTACCAGGTCACTCATCGAGAATCAAAGCAGTCTTGAGTGTATAGCACCCTGAAGGTACTTGTCCACACCGACACCATTTTTTATTTATTTAACCTTTATTTAACCTTTATTTAACTAGGCAAGTCAGTTAAGAACAAATTCTTATTTACAATGACGGCCTACCCCCGCCGAACACTAACCCGGACGACACTGGGCCAATTGTGCACCACCCTATGGGACTCCCAATCAGGGCCGGTTGTGATACAGCCTAGAATCGAGCCAGGGTCTGTAGTGATGCCTTTAGCACTGAGATGCAGTGCCTTAGACCGCTGCGCCACTCGGGAGCCCACAAAGACAACAATCAAGATGAATGATGTGATTCATGTTTGTTACTGTATGTGACCTGCACCAGACACGTTGTGTACTAACTCTGTCATAACAGCATCATAAACACACCTAGCTAAAGCAAACACTTAGATATGATGTACCACTCACCCCATAATAGGGAAAGCAGGAGAGAGAGAGAGTTGATCAAATGAAAGGCTTTGACCCATAAGGGAGATGGTTAGCCTTTCTGTATGTAATGAACAGACAGGGGAAATAGTGTTTTACTCCCTGGTTAGATTTCATTACATTCCTGGTGGCTTGTTTATAAGTTCACGTTTGGAGGTGTAATTTAATGAAAATGACTGAGTGCCAGGGTCTATAATCTAACTCTACTTTTCCAACTACCTTGGTACATAAACACCCAGCGTGGAGTAAAGTATTGCCTCAAGGCCTTCTTCCTTCATCTTCCTGTCGCTCCAATCAAACACAGGTAAACAAATAGGCCTCAGTCAGCCAGGCAGGACTTGACTTAAACAGTGGAAAAATAAACAGTGGAATAAAAAGAGAGATCGACGGAATCGACGGAATCGAAGGAGAAACAACATGGAGAGGAGAAAATCAAAGCATTGACAAGAATGTATCCTAGCAACAAACCTTACTGTTTGACACCAGGGCCTGGGTGCTCTTTAGTTCTAGTGGCTTCTCCTGCTGCCTTCCATATTGTGTGTGTGTGTGTGTGTGTGTGTGTGTGTGTGTGTGTGTGTGTGTGTGTGTGTGTGTGTGTGTGTGTGTGTGTGTGTGTGTGTGTGTGTGTGTGTGTGTGTGTGTGTGTGTGTGACCAGATCCCTACTGGCTAGAGCTAAAACCAAGCATCATTACCAACACGGACTCAATGATCTTACACATGGAAAATAACATTGAAACCCCTAGAAATGTACCTCCCATTTTTGTGACGTGTATGGTTTCAGTTGATATCTAAATAACAGTGAAAACTGCTTAGAAGGATGAAAGCTGCTTTAAGTCCTAAAATGAGCCGTTATGAAATCACGCTGAAAATGCATTCAGAAACAAGTTCACTTCCACTGTGATAAATGTCATTTTCAAGACAAGGGTAATCATTAGACTAACACCAGAATGGATGACAGTAGACTTTGGTTTCATAACTGGGATAGAGACGAGGGAAGATACTACGGACATCCTCCGATGCAAATTTGACAAAGACGATAAAGAGAAAAGGAGAGGGGGGATGAGAGGAAGACACAAAGAACAAGAGAGAGGGAGAATGACCCATTTCTATCAGAAAGGATATATCGATGCTCATGAGCTATTTTCCAAGTCACTGTATCCTTGTTACAAGAACTTCTCCCATTCAGCTCATTTTCAATGAACAGTTCAAATTCCACCTTTGGTTTTTGTGGGGGGGTTCTGAAATAATGGGTTAATGGGTTGGACCAACATTAACAGGCATATTGCAAAGGCTTATGGGGGTTCCCTGAGTATCTTTGTAATTCCAAACCTGTTTTTACTGTCAAACTAGAATAAATCTGTCCGCTTTCTCCAGGTAAGAACTAGATATTGTTAATCACAGTATCCTGTACAAGTACCCGGTCTCCCCCTCAAGGAGGGCAGTGTCCTCTCGGAAACAGAGAGAGTGTGTGTCTTGGGAACATGGGATAAGATAGCAGCATTGATCCTAAGTTTAATGTGAAAGATGCTGACACACACACACACACACCGTAGAGAGGGCGACGGGGCAACCAGTGATATGGTGTGTGTACATTGCAAGTGGTGTGGTAATTGCTCAAACTCCACAGCTACCTCACATTGCAGAGATACTTACCGAGTTTTTATTTGGAACAGTGCTAATCAAAAACAAAACTGGGCCGCACCTTCACATAAACTCAGCAAAAAAAGAAATGTCCTCTCACTGTCAACTGTGTTTATTTTCAGCAAACTTAACATGTGTAAATATTTGTATGAACATAACAAGATTCAACAACTGAGACATAAACTGAACAAGTTCCACAGACATGTGACTAACAGAAATGAAACACTGTGTCCCTGAACAAAGGGGGTGTCAAAATCAAAAGTAACAATCAGTATCTGGTGTGGCCACAAGCTGCATTAAGTACTGCAGTGCGTCTCCTCCTCATGGACTGCATCAGATTGGGATGGGATTGAGATCCGGGGCTCTTCGCTGGCCATGGCAGAACACTGACATTCCTGTCTAGCAGGAAATCATGCACAGAACGAGCAGTATGGCTGGTGGCATTGTCATGCTGGAGGGTCATGTCAGGATGAGCCTGCAGGAAGGGTACCACATGAGGGAGGAGGATGTCTTCCCTGTAACGCACAGCGTTGAGATTGCCTGCAATAACAACAAGCTCAGTCCGATGATGCTGTGACACGCCGCCCCAGACCATGACGGACCCTCCACCTCACGCAGATGAGCAGGGACCCTGGGCATCTTTCTTTTTGGTGTTTTTCAGAGTCAGTAGAAAGGCCTCTTCAGTGTCCTAAATTTTCATAACTGTGACCTTAATTGCCTACCGTCTGTAAGTTGTTAGTGTCTTAATGACCGCTCCACAGGTGCATATTCATTAATTGTTTATGGTTCATTGAACAAGCATGGGAAACAGTGTTTAAACCGTTTACAATGAAGATCTGTGAAGTTATTTGGATTTTTACTAATTATCTTTGAAAGACAGGGACCTAAAAAAGGGACGTTTCTTTTTTTGCTGAGTTTATAACATATCACATTATAATCACTTACAGGGAAGGAAAAGTATTTCATACTGTCTGTGTAAATATAACGCACAAACAACAATATAAGTAAACTTTTTTTTTTTAATTATTGGATTGAATAGTTAATTCATTTTGAGACAGGTAAAGAGAGATAATCTTATATTCAGATAGATACGCTGGTGTCATAAACCTGAAGCATTAGATGAGAGGCCTGGGCTAATCATTCAAAGAGAGACCTTTGTCCCCTGGCCCTGCCTAACTACGCAGCCTAAACCTGTGTTTGTGTGTGTGTGTGTGTGTGTGTGTGTGTGTGTGTGTGTGTGTGTGTGTGTGTGTGTGTGTGTGTGTGTGTGTGTGTGTGTGTGTGTGTGTGTGTGTGTGTGTGTGTGTGTGTGTGTGTAGCTTAACCCTACCTAGTAACCCTGTCTTATCTAGGGGCCTCCAGGCAGGAGAGGTTAGCCTCTCACTCTGTGCCTCCTGTGATAGTGGATATAAGAGGCAGGAGGGGAGAGGAAGGAGGGGAGAGGGAGAGAGCGGGAGAGGAGGAAATAAAGACTGTGTGAGTGTGTCAGAGAGAAAGAAAGTTTGTGCTGGTTTCTCCACTCTGCGTGTGTCAGCCTTGGCGTTAGCTAGCCCATGCTCAGGGTCCTGTAGTGCTATAGTGGGGTGACGTGATGCTTCATTCACCCATTCACGATGGTGGGGCTTTGAAGAGCCCCCAACCCCTTTGTCCGCAAAACAATAGTGTCGGGCAGATGGCCCGGGCAGACCCAAGCAAGACTCACACACACATACCCCTCTACCCCCTCCAACCCGGTTCAGACAGTGACAGGGGTACAGCTTAACCCCCCCCGTAGCTCTGTCTGGGATGATCTAACAGGCTTCTCAATCACAGAAGCCAAAGAATGATGAGTAGCTAACAGAACACAGAATCTCTAGAATGAATACTAGCATTTCTAAATTTCTATTCGGATACCACACACACCTTTCAGGGAGGGTGTGACCGAGGCAGGTAGCCTCGCAGTTAAGAGCGTTGGGCAAGTTACCAAAAAGTTGCTGGTTCGAATCACCGAGCCGACTAGGTGAAAATTCTGTGGATGTGCCCTTGAGCAAGGCACTTAATCCTAAACGCTCCTGTAAATCTCTCTGGATAAGAGTGTCTGCTAAATGACTCAAATGTAAACTAGCTGCTCTTCAGGTGAGACAGCGAGAAAAGGGGAGGGAGTGATGCGACAGAGCCGGTGGAATTAAGAGATTGGTCAGATTAAACCAAGAGGCCAACTGCAGGCTCAGGAGGAAAAGCCAATCTGTTGTTTACTGCTATTGACTTCCTTCACATTTCACACCAGACACACGGAATAATTCTAACAAAACAGGGATTGACCCTAGCAAAACAGGGATTGACCCTAGCAAATGGCTGCTTCTAGCCCTGTATTTCTGCCCTGCTATACCTGATTCATGGATGAATTGGTTATCTCTCTTTCTCACTCTCTCAAAAACACGTCACTGTCTTCCATTAGCCACTAGTGGAATGCTTGGCAACTGATGTCAATCAGAATGACCTAAAACAAATCTATAAATAATCCTGTAACAGACAGTCTGTCACATCTAAATGGAGGATTTGGCCCTGGTGACTGCATGGTGAGGTTATTCAACTCATTGACCCTGGTGAGGTTGCTCATCCATCCACATGCTTACATAACAGACCCTGCCATCCTGTCTGGCTGCAGTGTCTTGTGGAAAGGCCACTCTGAATCAGCCACACCCTGTGGGGTTAAAAGCCAGCAACATCCTCTATAGTATAGGTCTATACCATTCATACTTACAAACTCAAACATACACACATACCTCTCATTCATTCACCCTAGCCCTTACTCTCACCTACTCTCTCACCTCCTCTCTCCCTCTTTTGTTCTACCGGTCCTCTGGGATCAATCAACCGGCAGATAATCGTTTGTTGCTATGGCGTTCCCACGACTACCACCTCCTGGCCATGAGAGACCAGCCAATCCCAGCCTCCCGCTCTCCTTTGACCCCCTTTTCCCTCCAATGAGGTCACTCTCTCCCCATGAGAGAGAGAGAGAGAGAGAGAGAGAGAGAGAGAGAGAGAGAGAGAGAGAGAGAGAGAGAGAGAGAGAGAGAGAGATGATAGAATGGACGGGAGACCAAGTGAGAGAGAGAAAGAGAAAGATATTTTGAATGTGGAAAAGGGGTAGAGAAAGAGAGGGATAGGGAAAGATGACGAAAACAAAATGGACCCCATGAAATTCTATGCCTCCATATGACTAGCTAGCTAATTAATTCAATCTGAGCAGCCCACATTCTAATGCTAGAGAGTGGAAAGTTCCATTGGCACGCTCTCTAACATCCATATATTTCTTTACTTAACGCCGACTGCATATTTCCTATAGGCCCTCTACATTACTGTGGCTGCTCTAATAAAGTGAACTATTTCCTAGCTGCCTCAAACTCTACAGGTGTGTGTTCATGTAACGGAATGCTTGGGGATTTGAGAATGCACACTGGTTCCTGTTGTAGTGTGACACTAATGAGCGCTGAGCCCATGTTGTCACAATGTTATTGTTGGGTTTCCTGGGTGTGTCCCTTTCACACAGTGATACCCAGTGAAATCCAACTTCCTCTATGGTTTGTGGAGGAATGTGGTAGATCCTGACAAGGCAGATCTTTGAACACACACAGATCTAGGATCAGGCTAGCCCTAAGCCAGTGTCTGTTTCACCAACTTTCTTGTGTGTCACTCTGCTAAGTTTTCTTGTGGCTCTCACAATCAATAAAGAAATGTTTCCTGCCGTAGACAAGAACGGTCTTACAATAAAGTTGAAATTGTCCAACCCACCATTAGGAAAACATTGCTGTAAATGAGCCATCCTGAGAGCAAGAGCGCTCCTGAGAATTGCGATATGAAAAGCAATTGTGATATTCATATAGTTTCCATCTCAAGAGTCGTGTTTGGATTTAATGGGTTTCAAAATGTTAAAAATCTATTTCACTATATTTATATTGTTCCCTTCACTCCCACTGTGAGACGGGTGGAAATGAGAAGAGATTCAGTTTCCTGCGTTTGACAGCTCAGGGAAAATGCATGAAGCGATATTAAAACAATATTGAATAGTGACTTCTGGCAAGGCTCTGATATGAATCTATTATAAAATCATTCAAAACCAACTGTTGTTTAGCTTAGTAAAGGAAGAGTTCCTCTGGAATGGTCTCCAGTGATGCACACACACAAATGCACGCACGTGCACACATGCAGAGACTCACACACACACACACACAAGTGTAGGTAGATAGAGAGGGAAGTGGGTCAGACCAACTAGCTACTTTACGAGCTGATCAGGTCCTGTTCTGTCAATAAGACTGTAAGTGATGACCACAACCATAACAAGCCCTTAGTGTTACTGCATCTACTCATGGATCATGGAGAGATAGACAGACAGGAGGAGGAAATAGAGACAGGGGGTTCCTGATCCTTTCTGCCATTTGCACGTCTCGGTAAGTCTCACATTGAATGAAATGATCCCAGCCAAGTCGCTTTCTCTGATCCTTGATCAACACTCCTACTCTGAGACACTTTATGAATACAGATCCTGATGATCTATCACTGTCTCACCGAGCCTGCCCAAGTCTCAGTGTCTGGTCTGGGTCCGCAAGACGCCAACTCAGGCAAAAACACCCAAGTAATCTGCAACCCGAGCCTCCAGCCTCCCCGTTGGCTCTCACTCCATGTCCATCTGTCCAACCCAGACCTTCCACATGCAGACACTGTGGGCTGAGACCAGCGCGTGTGTGTGTGTGTCCAATTACTGGCCAAGGGAAAACCATAGAGAGGCCCTCTACAATCAATCAGTCAATACAAACCTTGTTTTCTCCATCTGAATGGTTTAAATGAAAGAGGTTACACTCCCTTCAGAGGGTAAACATTCTTACCCTGTCTTTCATTGGCTCATACACACCCACAAAGGTCTTCCTATGCAGTGTCATTATCACAACAACAGAGACAAGCGCTTTCGCTTCTCTCCCTGGGTTATAAATCGTTCTAAGCAGACTGAGCACTAACCATGCTAGCCGTAACAATAACACATGCATGCATGCACAGGGCCAAGAGGCAGTTCGTTCACATAAACAAGAAGTAGAATCTCAGGGGAGTAGAACTGAAACTGATCCATCCATCCATCCATTCATCCATCCATCCATTCATCCATTCACTGGGACGGGAAACCCAAGCTCCTCCGTCAACAAATACACAGCCTTCCTCAATCTAAACAAACTATTGTCTGTGGAATAACAAGCTATATTTGGGCCGGACAGCCGAATAACAGGCTTGTCACACTTCAATTACCAAACTGAAAATCAACTAAATGCAACTATTATTCAGATAGTCTTATATAGTAAATATATGTTGACAAATGGACATGTAGAGAAAAACTCCCCATCTAGGTCCTCTGCCCCAGAAAATGTTCTGGACATTGTGTCTTTCAATTGTTTACAAAACTCTCCAAGAAAACTCTATAACCATCTAAGATGTGTATTTCTCCCTCTACAAGTGTTCACAAGGTGGCAGTCCCCAGTGTATTGTTAGTGGCTGTCTGAACTGGGAATGGACAGGCCAATTACAGGCTGTTGTAGCAGTCAACACCAGACCAGCCAGGCTGTTTCTGCATCCCAAATGGCACCCTATTCCCTTTATATTGCACTACTTTCGACCAGGGCCCACGTGGCTCTGGTCTAAAAGCAGTGCACTATATAGGGAAGAAAGTGACATTTGGGATGGCCCACTCTGTATGTGTGTGAGGGAGTGGAAACAGACAGTGTAACGAGTGCGCAGAGTCGGGAAGCAAGTTCAGGGAGTGAGTGTTTTAATAAATGAAATAAACAATAACCACAAAACAAAACGCACCGACATGAAAACAGAGTCAATAACACCTGAGGAAAGAACCAAGGGGAGTGACAGATATAGGGAAGATGATCAAGGAGGTGATGGAGTGAGCGTCATGAGGTGAGTGTCATGAGGCGCAGGTGCCCGAGACGATGGTGACAGGTGTGCGGCATAATCAGCAGCCTGATGACCTAGAGGCCAGAGAGGGAGTAGACGTGACAGACAGATAGATTATTGTGTTCTTTATACGGCGAGGTCTGAACAGCATGGAGTCAGCTAGAACTCTGAGAACCTCGGACTCAACGAAAAAACCCAAAACACAGAGGCAAAGCATGGCTACAATAAGACAGGGTTGGTTGACTCCTACTCTTCACTGTGCGTCTCTTCAACTAGAGCTTGTGAGCGTCTGCTGGTCTACAGTGTGTTATAACGAAAGAAAGATCATGTTTTTTTCATGTTTCTTTCCATCATCTTCTTCGCGTGCACTTAGCAGCAGTTATGGACACCTAGGACACACATACCGTACCAGTAGATATAGAACTGTGTACCCACATTGCTACATTCAGGAAAACTAGCTCACAACCTCAGCAGTTCTGATTAATTTATTCCGGAATCAGAATTCTGGGAAAACAACATCTGCTTTTGGTTTGTTCCGTTGGTTCCAGAACGTTCCATAGATGTTTGGCAGCCGGATTAGCTTTGATCTCCATCGCAGTTTCATGTTACTGACCCAAAAACGCATGACTAAACAGGTAGTGACATGGTGTATTATACAACACAGACAGACATAGCAGTGACCTGGGTACGGATGACCTGGTGAGTATTGGGGCATAAATTATCCCAGTAGGCCATTCTCTCACTGAGGCGTGGTGATTACATGGTCACACGAGATATATGGCTTCCTGAAAGAGGGATACGGGATTCAATGTGGGCATCCCAAATTACACCCTATTCCCTATATAGTGCACTACCTTTGCCCACATCTAGAGCACTATATAGGGAATAGGGTGCCATTTGGGACGCAGCCAATGACTCCTCTAGATCTCATGGGATCTTAAATGATCCAAACAACCATGAATGAGCAACATGACCAACAAACACTCTAAAGGCTTAAAACTTATTTGAGATCTGTGCTCATACCTTTTGTGTGTAAATAAGCCAAGCTAACAGTTTCCAGATCCTCATCCTCTATAATAGTAATCTGGTTTAATGGCATGTTAGAAAATAGCTTGTCTGGAGATGCTCTTTCTAACCAATCTAAGTGTGCCCTAATCCCTCTAAGTGTGCCCTAACCCCTCGTAAACAGGGATCAAGTGGTCGGCGGGCTGGAGACCTGGACCTCTCTCTACCACTGATGGGGAATCCAGGAGATCCCATACACAGGGCTGACCGGGCGGCCCTGTCCCGAGGGGCAACCCGACTCTCTCTCTCTCCCTCTTTCTCTCTTTCTAGCCATGGGAAGAGGGGGCTGAAACGCCATCTGAAAGTTGAAATAGGACCCAAACCCCAATACGACCCCAAATGGGATGGCAGATTGAGCACCATCCATCCCTAGGTTGGCTGTTCTGGGAGGTCTGCATGTTCTCATTTCTAGACACCTTTTTCTGGAACATTCTCCTGTTTGAAATGTTCATGCCTGTAACTTCCGATTCATTCCACAATGACTTACAAGAAATTTGACTGTCGTAAAACAATAACAGACACACCTTGGGCCTGCAGTGTGCACATGCACATAAACACAAACACACACACACACACACACATCCAAGAGGGCCGCCGCTGTTATAGCATTTGTTACACTAGCCTGGCTGGGTGGATAGTGAGACAGATTTGAAAAGCTTTTAATTTTATTGCTGTGTCTGGATGTGTATTGACTTTCCCACTAAGCCTAATCGCTGTGGGTTTTCAAATTATTTACGGTGCTAAGTGCTAAGGTGGGCTAAGTGAGTCCGGAGAAAAACAGACAGACACTCAAATTCAAAAAAAACTATAATTCTGTTCAAAACCAATAATGACAGACAGAAATAAATATGTGCTCGATCAATCCACACATACTGTATGTAAGTTCTGCGCACACGTACCCGCACACGCACACACACTATGTTGAGTCTGGCATGTTAATCAGTGTGACCTTGTTCACCATGTTCTTATAGATGATCACAATTCAACATCGTGATGATTATCATTTGGCTGGACAACAAAATCTGATTTAGGATAAATACTTCTGCTGTAGATGAGACCCATAAATAGACATCCATCCACATATGTTTCATAGAAATCCAAAAAGAGTTCATTCTAAAGGATTGACAGGATTAACAGTGCCATGTTTCACAAGAAAACATACACTAGGACTACAGTATTATACAGTATATAGTTGATAGTTCAAGCCAGGCCTTGGTCAAATCCATTATGTACGAGAAAGGATTCGAGGTGCCATGGATTAAGCCCTCTCCTTCTCCATCCCAGCCAGCCAGAGAGAGACCACTCAGGCCTGAGTTACATCCAAGCCCCTCTCAGTCAGGCCTTTTGTTCTCTCTCTCTCTAACTCTCTGCATCCCCCTCTCTCTCTCTGCCTCTCTCTCTCATCCTCTCTCGATCTCTCTCCAATTCTACAGCGTCCAGGCTGTGGGAACCAAAGAAAGGGTGGGGGGAGAAGGGGAGGGGCACTGAGTGCAACAGGAGGAGTGAGGGGGTTCAGGGTTTGGATGGAGAGTGAGAACGAGTGCAACAGGAGGAGTGAGGAAAAGTAAAAGAGAAAGAGAGGGGCTGAGAGAGCGGGAGTGAGAGCTTGATAGAGAGTGAGAAGAAGTGCAACAGGGGAAGAGAGAGAGAGAGAGAGAGAGAGAGAGAGAGAGAGAGAGAGAGAGAGAGAGAGAGAGAGAGAGAGAGAGAGAGAGAGAGAGAGAATAAATGACAGTAAATAAGTGAGTGAGCGAGTGAAAGAAAGAAAGAAAGAAAGAAAGAAAGAAAGAAAGAAAGACCCATTGATCAAAGTTTGGGGGTGGGGGGTGGTGGTGGAGGTGGAGGAGGGCAGCTGGGAAGCAGGACACAGAAGCTGAACACAACAGAGACGGCTGAACAAAGACCTCCACGGCCCCATACAGCCCCATCCACAGAACTACACACACAGCACCACACACAGCCCCCGAGCCAGGTTCTACACTCCCTGATCAAACACTGTCATCATCCAGGGAGTGAGCCAAGGCCCGAGACAGGGCAAAACCCAACACACACAGAGCCGTACCCACAGAGCGCACAACTTTGCACCGCAACCTATTTAGACTGTCTAATCACCTCAAAGCGGTGTGAAGTACACAGACTTATCCAGTTATCCATTAGTTGGACCGCACCCCTTCCTGACAGGCATTCTTCTTACGTTTATTATTCCTGATTATCATTATGAAATTATTAAAACAACTTGTCAAGAACCTATATTAAGTGTGTATATATCTTATAGCATCAATAAAACAAAAAAGTGGATGAAGTGAAATTCCCATACTGTTGAGGAGGCAACAAAACAAGCAGGATGGTGGGAGAAAGAACCCTCTTCAGAGAGAACCTTAATCAGTCTCACATGAGAACTACAGTAAGGTTTTAGTCCAGTGATATACTTAAATAAACATAGAAGCTGTGTCCTTGATGATTGACTAGCACCTTGGGGGTGTACAGTTGATTGTAAAAAATAGGTGGTGGGCCGTAGCAAGCTATCTGCTTTAGTTCTTGAGATGATCGATCTCTGTCAAGGGAAGAGCTGTTTTTTACATATTGTGTATATTTATTTATTCTCAACACATTTTTGTTTGTTGGAAATGTCAATTCCTGCAAAAAAAATTGCAGAATACTTACTTTTATGTTCGCTAGCTGGACAGGCAAACACAACTTGTGTACTATCCATGGTACCTTCTCTGCTGATCACGTCTGCCAATCACGTTATCCGTATCTAAGGTAGTAGACAGCTGGTGACAGCTCGAGAGAGATCTCCGTCTGACAATCTGCTATTAGGTCAAGTATTCATTATTTTTTTGTCATCTAACTATTTAGTTATATTAACGTGATACCATCAATGCAAGCTGTAAAATGACTCCCAATTTGGAACGCGGCTACCTTAGTAATGTAGCTAGCTAGCTACAACAAGTTGATGTGTTACTAGCCAGCAGGAGCTTTACCGTTAGATAGCATGTCTTTCTGGGACAAGGAGCGTTTTATTCCAAATCATAATTTAAAACTACAAAAATCTATAGGACAGGTAGTGTAAAGCTAATATAGTCATCAAGGTAGGACCCACTCATTTCATTCATACTGACAAAATGCCACATAATCCAGCTCACAAACTACATTATTGTGCTGTGATGATTTATTGTATTCATTCTTGTCTCACATGATCTATTCAGCTCTCCTGATCTCCCAGAGATCAGCCCAGTGCTATTCACCAAGCATGAGCTGATTCATTCACCTGTGAGGAGAACCATCCTACTGCAGTTTGAACTAGCCCTGTCGTCACTATTTACACATTAAGACAACATATGCATTTGTCTGTTTTCTTTGTGGGTTTTGTCTTACACAGTCTAATGCATTTAGAGTTGAAGAACACCAACTACAGATGACTAAATTCAATGTAGAATCAGTTGAACAGGTGGAAAACAGATGAATTGACTATTGTAACATGCAGTGGGGATAATTATATTGTTCCCATCAGGAGCCCATCAGGAGCCCCAAGCTTTAGATTGCATACTGCTAAGGCATTTGTTTCTCTCTACATCGGTCAGCTACATTGGTGACCAGGGTGGGATCCTTTCGATACGCCTATGGGGCCTGGGCACACAAATACTCCTAGAGAGAATACTGAAGCATTTGTTGATGACAGTTGTACAGTCTCCATCAGAGGCCCGGGCTTTTGGCATAGATGGTAAAGCTCTCATTTCTGGACTGCAACATTGTAAGATTGTGCCCTCCACGGCACTTGAAATGCATTGATTGGTAGGTTACACTATATTTAGATACGTCAAATACTGCCTGAGACACCTTTGTTATTTGTTTCCATACTCAATAAATGGTGAAACACTATTTGTGATGGAGTTTGTTCCAATGTACTTGCATGAAACGTACATTATGGAAAACATGCCAGTGTTACCTAGTGTTGATTTTTCAGTGTGACATTTCTAGTGTTGATTCCAGTGTTAAATTAACTCTGTAAGTGTTAAATGAACATGCATTGGTGCAAAACAACCCCAGTGTTGGTGTTAATAACCAGTGTTAAACCTAAACCACGCCCATCACTATTTCCCTGCATACTCTATTTCAGGTTGATTTGTTTTTCTTGTTTGTTTCAATATCTCTGTTTTTACATGCACATTGATTGATTAATTCATCTTATGCTACTCACATATAAAAAAACATATTTTTCTAAACAAATTAAATGTGTTACTTGGACTTATTGCACCCGTTACTGAAATGGTTGTTCCAATTTAGATAGTTTAGGTAGTCTCCTATTTTAGACTTCCAGCCAGTCAGTCATTCTGAATACAAATTGTGAGAGAATAAAAATAAAAAATGTTGGCTAGCCAACTCTGGATTCCAATAGGAATTACACATCACTTTGCAAGGCAGCATAATGTGACTTGCAGGCAAACCTAGGCTCTCAAAATAAGGCCATACTAAATAATTGTATTGTGTTGAATAATTACATTTGAATGATAACTAGCTGCATAGAATGTCACTTGGAGAAGGTCAGGTATCAAAAACGACTGCAGCCATATCTCTGTCACTAACAACTACATTCATGGGTGGTAACTCTACAATTCACCACAAAGGCAAAGCACTCTGGGAAATATGAAAGTAAAGCTTTACACCAAGCAGTGTGTAAATTTAACACTGAAAAGTGTGGATCTGTATAGACCATAGTTCAATTTTAGGAAAATTAATAATTTAAACCATCTAAATATACATACTCACATTCATTGAATATTTAGTATTTGAAACTCAAACATTCATTTCCCAACTGCTTTTTCTATAATCCTACAGGCTCTCTCATTCTCCATACCTTTATATTCCAATGCATCCAACATTATGCATGCCCACCATGATATTGGGAAGCTGCTATTTGAGAACTCATCTGATATTGGCTAATATGCATATGCATCTGTCGCTTTTAAACCTCCATTCTAGCATACATGACACAGATATTTTTATCTACATGCTTTTTTGGGGTGTTCTATGCAAATTATATTATCAAATGTTTCTTTAAGCCTGCAGCTAGTTACTTGAAATGAGACAATCATGCCAAAACATGATTCAAAATTGAATTCACTGACAGAGCGATGGCTCATGAAACACTAGCTTCATGAGCAGGCACAATGACGTTTACAGTATTAGCTGGCTGGCCAGGCTAGTCAACTGTAACAGCAATGTTCCACATTAAAATGGAGTTGGACCCCCCTTTGCTGCTATAACAGCCTCCACTCTTCTGGGAAGGCTTTCTACTAGATGTTGGAACATTGCTGCGGGGACTTGCTTCCATTCACAAGAGCATTAGTGAGGTTGGGCACTGATGTTGGGCGATTAGGCCTGGCTAGCAGTCGGCGTTCCAATCCTCCCAAAGGTGTTCGATGGGGTTGAGGTCAGGGCTCTGTGCAGGCCAGGCTACTTCTTCCACACCAATCTCAACAAACCATTTCTGTAAGGACCTCGCTTTGTGCACGGGGGCATTGTCATGCTGAAACAGGAAAGGGCCTTGGAAACACAGAATCGTCTATGTCATTGTATGCTTTAGCTTTAAGATTTAAGATTTCCCAAACCATGAAAAACAGCCCCAGACCATTATTCCTCCTCCACCAAACTTTACAGTTGGCACTATGCATTGGGGCAGATAGTGTTCTCCTGGCATCCGCCAAACCCAGATTAGTCCGTTGGACTGCCAGATGGTGAAGTGTGATTCATCACTCCAGCGAATGCGTTTCCACTGCTCCAGAGTCCAATGGCGGCAAGCTTTACACCACTCCAGCCGACACTTGGCATTGCGCATGGTGTTCTTAGGCTTGTGTGCGGCTGCTCGGCCATGGAAACCCATTTCATGATGCTCCCGATTAACAGTTATTGTGCTGACGTTTCCAGAGGCAGTTTGGAACTTGGTAGTGAGTGTTGCAACTGAGGACAGACAATTTTTACGCGCTACCCGCTTTAGCACTCAGAGGTCCCGTTCTCTGAGCTTGTGTGGCCTACCACTTCGTGGCTGAGCCATTGTTGCTCCTAGACGTTTCCACTTCACAATAACAGCACTTACAGTTGACTAGGGCAGCTCTAGCAGGGCAGAAATTTGACAAACTGACTTGTTGGAAAGTCACTGAGCTCTTCAGTAAGGCCATTCTACTACCAATTTTTGTCTATGGAGATTGCATGGCTGTGTGCTCGATTTTATACAGCTGTCAGCAACGGGTGTTGCTGAAATAGCCGAATCCACTAATTTGAAGGGGTGTCCACATACTTTTGTATATATCATCTTATTTCAGCCTTTGGAAGAAAGCATTATTTCATCTTACCACACTGACAGCAGATCAGAGGCTGTTTTTACATCTTAGAGGCAGGCCATTGGCTGCCTTCATCACAAGGGGTATCTACAGGAGTTCTTATTGGTTCCAAGTTTATTCAGTTTGCAAATTTGCCTGACCAGACAGTGTTTTCTGAGAAAATATGCATGAATTAAAGGTGCAACAAATTTTACAATAAACATAAGAATATTTCATTGTCATATACAAAAAATCAATTCCTCCCTCAACTGGTGAGCTTCACTGTTCTCGGCATCAGCCCAGAGACCTATATTTATTTAACTATGCAAGTCAGTTAAGAACAAATTCTTATTTACAATGACGGCTTAGGAACCGTGGATTAATTACCTTGTTCAGGGGCAGAAAAACATATTTCTACCTTGTCAGCTCAGGGATTCAAACTAGCAACCTTTTGGTTACTGGTCCAACGCTCTAACCACTAGGCTACCTGCCGCACCTATATGATGAACTCACACATAGGCACACTCACAAACACAAACAGCGTGCCAGATACGTGGGATGTACAGTATATCACAGACCCATACACAACTGTAAGAGGGCCGGCTGCCACTTTTAAGATGCTAATGGTGTATATAACACACAGCTGTGAGAAAGCGTCCGTTGCCAGGGCCTTTTCCTCTGAGTTTGGAATTCATCTTGGGAATTTACAGTCAGGACTAAACTCAACAAGTGGGCTCTCTCATTTTACATATTACATACACACACACACGCAAATAAGAGAGGCTAAAACTGCAACTGAAACAGCCCTCCCACATGGTCCGGCTAGTAAATAAAAGCAGCGGGTAAAACTGACAGCGACACAGTAGCACCTCCTTCCCCTCCGCCTCAGCGGCTGATTTAATAGGCTAGAGAGCACAGGGAACCAATAAACAGGCTATAACTCTTTGATTGACAGCCACAGGCTCTCCCACACGGACCTCTGCATCACAGAGAGAACGCTGGAGGTGAAGCATCAGCCTTGGTCGGGATAGAAGGTCAACAGTATATGAGCGAGAAGGACTGACTGACTCTTGACCAGCAGAGAAAGAAAACAATTAGGTTATTACAAGTTATGACATGGTTAATCTAACCATGTAATTACGCAATAATAACTAGGTAAATAGCTTAGTTGAACATTAAATGTTAATTACTGTCTATACATGTTTGACAGGTAGGACAAGCCAGTGCTGAACCATACCAAATAGGTTTGGAGTCTGTGACACTGTGACAATGAACCAATCAGAATTCACCAGCCAGCCAGGAGCTGAGCGGCTTGTGCCAAAAACCAGGCCACACTATTACTCACACAACAGTGGCACTATGATCAATACAGTTTGTCCATCAGAGTATTCAATAACAAAGGCCCCATGCAGGGCTGTGTGCCCACACTAACAATTGCTTTGTCACAGCAACCACCAGCCATTTCACACATTGTATGCGTTCCAAATGGCACCCTATTCTCGATGGGAACAGGTTGCCGTTTTGGACACATTGGGCTCTGGTCAAAAGTAGAGCACTATGTAGGGAATAGGGTGCTTTTTGGGACGCAACACATTGATTAGCCTTAACCGCATGGACAAAAGAGCCACACATAAGGGCATACTGCTTCAGTATTGTCTGTACTGTAGCTGTATTGATGGGATGTATTGTCCAGCCAACTGTCCTCACTGTAGCATTTGAGTTTATCATCTGGTGAAAAGGGGGGTTTGAGGGAGTAGGAGTACTGGACAGATAGGATAGAGGTAGTTTAGGACGAGGGAGTGGAAGTGGAGTGGATAGTGTTAAGTGCATATCTAAGATAAGATAAAGACTTTAACTGGTTGATAAGAAGGATCCATTACTAGACTGGGTCATTTCAACTCTTCAACAAAGAGCTAGATTTCTATGAAGTTAAACAGGGCTTGTCTAAAAGTTGAACACAGTTTGACTGCTATGAGGCCTGGCCTGGGTCCTACTAAAGATGTCAGAATATGGGCAGTTTGCAGAGCTCAGTCAGTGGGTTCTGTATTGATTTGAACAAGGTGACTTACTGAGGCGACTTAGCACCATGTTGCCCTTGCCCTGCTGCTCGCTGTGAGGAGGGCGTTTGTTAAAGTGTGTCCCAAATGGCACCCTATTCTCTATATAGTGCATTACATTTGATCAGAGCCTTACGGATCCTGGTCAAAAGTAGTGCGCTATAAAGGGAATAGGGTGCCATTTGGGACACAAACTTAGTTAAATAATCCTCATTAGGTCTGCCATGCAGCACAGAGTTGAGGTAATTAGAGAGGCCATCTGTCCAGGACAAGGACCGTTACCGTCAACACTGTCACCGTCAACACTGTCAACATGACGGTGGCCCTCTTAGTCTCAAGGAACCAAACACCACGGCTGTGTCCCTGATGGATTTATTTGTGACACCATCTGTGACTCCTCTCAGTAACACCATCACATGACCCCTTAACCATGAAAGTCAATGGACAAAAACAATCAACAAAGTCCATATGGATACACTATGAAGTGTAGCTTCAGTGTAACTACTTGTTTCATTATGAAACTACCTTCTTCAAATATGTATGATATACTGCAGGCATTAGTATTTTATTGTATGTTTCCTGGTACCCACTCACTACTTAGCTAGCACGCATGTGTTCAAAGTTTGTGTCTTCTGCCTATCTTTCTCTAGTGTGTAGGACCCTCCAGACTGAAAAAGAGAGACAGCAGTGTATGTGTGTATCTGGTAACCCAGAGTACAGGAGAACTGCTGTGCTGGCATTTCACACCGTGACCATGTGTCTAATGGTTTCCTTACAAACCGGAGAGCAAACATCCCCTCGCGCCGTGCAGCGTGTGTGTGTGTGTGTATGTGTGTATGTGTGTGTGTGTGTGTGTGTGTGTGTGTGTGTGTGTGTGTGTGTGTGTGTGTGTGTGTGTGTGTGTGTGTGTGTGTGTGTGTGTGTGTGTGTGTGTGTGTGTGTGTGTGTGTGTGTCAGTCTATTCTCAGTCTACTTTCAGTCTTTTCAGTCCATAATGTACTGACACCTCTAAACCAAGAGGTAGCTGAACCTGAACCATCATCCACCTATCCATCAACATCCATCATGTTCAGCACGCCTTTAACTCTCAAACACTCTTGTGAATACTAGTTGCAACTATTAAAGTGATGCTCCAGAGCTTTTATATCATTTCAACCAGTAGTTTTGAAAGTAGTGCTTACAAGCCAAAACGGGTCCTCGTAAATTGTGCACAATTGTGTACTACGTGATTGTGATATGTTACGTCCTGCAAAAAAATATATATATAATTTTTATTTTTTGTGCAATTTGGATGATATGTTACAAATTTGTAAGTGCTTAAGATCCCGGATTGCATCTTCAACTTCTTCTAGTGAGTAAAATGATATATAATAGTCCCCATTTCATTTTTTCTCTCTACTAATCATGACTGCCTTCCATCAAATCTTGTCAAGCATTTTCTTTGAAGGACCTTCGTGGACAGGATGTGTGGAAAGGTGTGAGGGTCGGGAATCCACCGGAATTACCCACATCCACATACTTTTACATCCCTTATCTACCAGTCGTCACTAACAGCACTGTGAAATTCCTCTGGACCCGGTCAGACCAGTGGTATTACTATGTAACAGGGCATGACAGGCAGGCCTAGTTAACTTTCCAAGGAGATGTTTATGTATTGTATACTAGCTGACAATGAACAGACAAAAAAGCATCGTACACATTTTACATTAGGTTGCACTGCACATGAGTGTCTTGTGACAGAGGACACAGCGCAAAATTTGGTTCTAGGTGCCTGCCGAGATTAGATTGAAATGCTGAGCGCAATCAAAGGCAGGGAGGGACTTTTCAGGTTTTGTGGAGTTATCTGGCTCACAGGCCAGAAGGTCATCCATTGCCTGGGCATGTCCCTGGCCTCTTTCTGAAAGGACTGCTATTATCATGATGTCACTGGAACACTGATGTCAGTCAGGTGTCAGTGAAGGGCATCAGTATGACAAGTGGGCTGGTACAATTATATTCCCTAATACCTATATAGTGCACTACAAGGCTCTGGTCAAAAGTAGCCCTAATGTATAGTTTTTGGATAGGGCTTCAATTCACACCCCCAAGTAACTTGTGTTCTTGGCTATAGGCATATTAAATTCTCATTCACTTTCTCTACTCACACACCCAGCTGGAGTAGATTCCTAATGGCTCATGTCTCATATGTAGGCTATACATTCAACAAATATATAATATCAACCATTTATGCATGTTAGGCCTATAACAAACTAAAGATGTAGCCTATAAAATGAAGATCCTCATCATCATCAATATTAAGGGGCACATTGGGGATCTTGTGGCACTCTGTAGATAGAATCCCCCACAGATGTCCTAGAATTCATAGGATTCTATATGTACAGTAATTATTCTATGGACTCACCATTCAGTCCATTCGGGATGCGCAGGTGGATGTGTGACGCCAGCGATAGGTCGTCCATAGACCTCCGCAGGGATGCTATTTTTCCCTCGTTTGGCTTGTGTATGTGGTTGTGGTGGTGGTCAGGACTACCGGCGCTGCCGGTGCTGGAGGTACTGCTCCCGTCCCCGACGTCCCTAACGGTTCCCGTGCCCCCGTTCAGGTTGGTCAGGCTGGACTGGGAATCTATGGAGCTCCGTGACCCGGCTCCGTTCCTCTCCTCATCCAGCATCAGAATGATCTCCTTCAGTTCAAGGTTCTCCCGCATCACAGAGTCCTGGTTGGCTTCCAGATCCTTCAGCTTCTGATGGTACACCCCGACATCCTTCCACATCGATCCGGCGGTGTAGCGGCCGAAGCGTTGCCACTCCCGGGACAGCTTCTTGCCCTTCTGTCGGTCGTCGTCCAGAAAACAGCAGAGCTCCCGGAGCTCGTGGTTGTCATCCTGAAGCTTCTGGTTGATCTCTTTGAGGCTGCGGATCTCGTGGAGATGGACCTGTAGTCTCCGGTTCACATCTTTCATCATGTTCCCGTGCTCCACCATTAAGTACATTTTCTCGTTATCCGTTTTCCGTAGCCTCCTGATCAGCTCGTCTTTGCCAAGCCTGGAGAGCTCCTCGCCGGAGAGCTTGCTCAAGTCCTCCCGCAACGGTCCGCCCGGGGCATTTTTGGCCATGTTCCCCTCCTGATGTTGCGCTATATAGGTGAGTTCGATGGTAGCTTACAGTTTCCGAGTCTATAGGATGTCTAACCGAGCCTCAACAGTGACTTTGTAAAAGAAAATCAAATCCATGATAGATGAAATTATCCCAATGCGACATGAAGGGTAAATATTCATTCAACACTGGGCAGGAATGTGGAGCCTAATAAAAACGCCGTTGAGCTAAGCAGGTGACACAAATAGGCAGGCAAGCAGGCAGGCAACAGAACCGTGGATAATCCTCTTGTAAAATTCAGCAAAATCGCAAAAAGCAGTTTTTCGTTTTCATCCCGGTAACTGCTCTCTGAGACGCCTTACTCGCTTTTACGCACTGGACAGACCCGGAGAGAGGCGGTTCTTCTTGGACACTGGATTCACCAACCACAGAGTGACTGGGAAGGATCTCCCACAGACTCGCTGATCGTCAACAAGCGCTGCGTAAATCCGTGATGTCAGAGGTTGTGTGTCCACAGCACAGGCTTGCTTTCAGCCAGGCAATATTCAAAATAAAGTTCCAGAAATGTTCCAATTAAGCTATCCCGCGGACGAGCTCGTATATCAATTCCTCCTTTTGAAGTAAGCCGAAAGTGCACTATATATATTATAGTATTCTCATTAAATGTTGTCCTCCATCAAGGCAGTCAGGTTGGAATCTGATGGATAATACTCGCCCTCTCCTCATCCTGTGGCAGCTTCAAGCTTAACGCCTCGATCACACCGACAGTGAATTACATTTTGGTACACAAGAAGGACATTCATTTCCAATGGAACGCTGCGTTTTCCTTGCAGCATTGTGTTGCAGAAGTAGTTGCAGTGCGTTCTGTGTGGTGAACACGTTCCGCGCAAAATAGTAAGCAGCATCATCTGGATATGTACGCAACAAAAGTTCAACATTCACCTTCTGCTACCATTTCTGTCAAGCCGTCAACTCATATGTTCAATTACACTCAAATTAATGATATAATATAACATTTCACTTCTTTACATCAAGTTTCTCAGTACAACTAAGATTATACTGTAGAAAAAGTAAAATTCAAACATTTTAATGCTAATATAGAATATGTACATTTTGTCAACTTTTTGTCAATTTTATTTAATTTCATCAAAATATCAGTTTCAAATTATAACATTTTTCAATTGCCCTTCATTTTTACCATTGATGACAATGGTACATTCAACCCTTCAGCCTGTTTGATATTGTAACATTTCACTTCCAACACTCGGTTGAATTGTAAACGACTGGTATGTCCTATGAAGCTAGTGACTTCTAGCTATTCGCTGGTGCAGGTGGAGACACTTCAGGCTGAGGAGTAAGCTTCACACATCCCCATGTGCTACACTTGTCCTGATTGTTATACAGTTGGAATCCATCATATTTTATTTAAAAAACATAATTCTATGCATCCCTAGCCCAAATAAAAAAATCTGCCGTGCAATCTGCTCTTTCTACATTAACAAACAACGGCTCCCTTGGCGGAGGCCACGACAAATACAAATTTGACAAAAAACAGCGGATTGCGGCACCTAAAGAAAATAACACAGTTACACAGGACAAACATTGGTGCAAGGTACGCATTAAAGAATGGACATTTTTACAACAACTGATATTGACTCGATGTCGGAGGTACACTGCGCTAAAACTCATCGCAAATCAACTCCATTGAGATGTACTGTATACGAAGTTGAGTTTACTCAGCAAGTAGAAACATAGCCTAGTTGGAGCAGGTAGATAAAAGTAGAGCCTTCCCACTGGGCACACATTGGTTGAACGAACGTTGTTTCCATGTCATTTCAATTACATTGAACCAACGTGGAATAGATGTTGAATTGATGTCTGTGTCCAGTGGGTTGTGCTTTGGTTCCACTGTTGAGTCTTTTTAAAGGGTCAGCTGGCAGATGCCCCATTTGAAGAGTCAGAAAGTAAAGTGATTTGGTCCTAAACAATAAACCTATTTGGAATGCATTAACCAAATACCAGGCCACAATAGGCCTATTGCCCATCATTTTCTGGATATTACACCACTGCTACTCTCTGTTGTCATCTATGCATAGTCACTTTAATAACTTTACCTACATGTACATACTACCTCAACTAACCGGTGCCCCCGCACATTGACTCTGTATCAGCACCCCCCTGTATATAGTCTCGCTATTGTTATTTTACTGCTGCTCTTTAATTACTTGTTACTTTTATCTCTTATTCTTATCCATATTTTTTTTTGAAACTGTTGTTGGTTAGGGGCTCGGAAGTAAGCATTTCACTGTAAGGTCTACACATTTTATTTTCTAACATTTTATTTTATTTGATATATATACATGTAAATGGTAACTCTGCTGGCTAGTAGGCCTAATAATAGAGTTATAACAGTAGGCCCAACTGCTGTGTATGGGAGTATTTTGTGGAATGTGACAAACGGGTGTGTAATGAACAAATAAATCATATTCTAGTATAGCATAATTAATTATTGGCTATGGCTGTAGATACAGATGTCGTGCTTGGTGGAGTCCTCTCATTATTTGCCTGGGAGTTGTATGCATGGTTGTCATGCATATAGGCCTATGATCAATATATTCTTCCTCATTCACCCTGATCTAAATTAGCACAAGAGTTGACTGTCAGGCTTTGCAGTGGGGTGAGGCCACGGAGAACTATACGATATTGATTCTAAAGCTTAAAAGCTGATCATCAAGATTATGATCAATAATAATATTATGGTAACATTACTTGAAAGTGGTTGATAGTTTACTAAAGTTCAATAAATTGTGGGGCCATGGGATTGGGACGTGATGGGACGTTGTGCGACAAAACAATATTTCAAGAATATTGTGTGAACAGGTTGCCATCTAGTGGCAAAGGCAACAATGCACCAAAAACTGCAAAACTGTTGCAACAAGGCAATTGTAGAAACGTTTCAATTCAATCTTGCCACTATAGGATATATTGTTGCAAAACCCAGTCATGCAATGCAGAAACAAAGACATTCCTAAGAATATCTAGACCAAAAACAAATAATTATAGAAAAAAATTGTTCTGTCAAAGAATGAAGAGTTTTATTTTTTATGTGTGGAATTAAACATATCTATTATTTCCATTCATGTGGAACATAATAACGCATTACCTCATTTATATTAAAAAAACGAATTAATAAGAGTGTATTTAATTGACTGACAGATAATAATAATAGCTAGGGGAAATGACAACAGCCTTTATTAAGTCATATTTAGCTTGTCCTCGAGAGACAAACAGACACCAATGGAAGTCCCTCACTAAAGTGTCAACTTCCTTTGTGTTTCTTTGCTTCTTATTGCATTAGGCATCTTCCCAATGTTATGATGCTTGTCTGAAAACACTGAACTAATGTTTCAGACAGGACTGATACCATGACTTTCCTCTCCTATTATTGTATGTTTTGTGCGGGTCTTAAGGCATTAAGACCAGTACCAGTCAACAGGACCAGTCAAAAGTTTGGACACACCTACTCATTCAAGGGTTTTTCTTTATTTTTACTATGTTCTATGTTGCCAAGAGTGTGCAAATCTGTCATCAACGTGAAGAGTGGCTACTTTTAATAATCTCAAATATAAAATATGTTTTGACTTGTTTGGTTACTGCATGATTCCATATTTGTTTTGAAGTCTTAACTAATATTCTACAATGTAGAAAATAGTACAAAGTGTTACATCAATGTAATTGTCTGCATCATTTCCAATCCCCCATATATCTTTTTTGTAAATATATACATATATATACTCTGCTCTGGAAAAATTAAGAGACCACTGCAAAATGATCAGTTTCTCTGGTTTTACTATTTATAGGTATGTGTTTGGGTAAAATGAACTTTTTTTTTTTTTATTCTATAAACTACTGACAACATTTATCCCAAATTCCAAATAAAAATATTGTAATTTAGAGCATTTATTTGCAGAAAATGACAACTGGTCAAAATAACAAAAAATATGCAGTGTTGTCAGAACTCGAATAATGCAAAGAAAATAAGTTTATATTCAACATAATACTAATGTTTTAACTTAAGAAGAGTTCAGAAATCAATATTTGGTGGAATAACCCTGATTTTCAATCACAGCTTTCATGCGTCTTGGCATGCTCTCCACCAGTCTTTCACATTGATGTTGGGTGACTTTATGCCACTCCTGGCGCAAAAATTCAAGCAGCTCGGCTTTGTTTGATGGCTTGTGACCATCCATCTTCCTCTTGATCACATTCCAGAGGTTTTCAAAGGGGTTCAGGTCTGGAGATTGGGCTGGCCATGACAGGTTCTTGATTGGTGGTCCTCCATCCACACCTTGATTGGCCTGGCTGTGTGGCATAGACCATTATTCTGCTGGAAAAAACCAATCCTCAGAGTTGGGAACGTTGTCAGAGCAAAAGGAAGCAAGTTTTCTTCCAGGACAACCTTGTACATGGCTTGATTCATGCGTCCTTCACAAAGACAAATCTGCCCGATTCCAGCCTCGCTGAAGCACCCCCAGATCATCACCGATCCTCCACCAAATTTCACAGTGGGTGCGAGACACTGTGGCTTGTAGGCCTCTCCAGGTCTCGCACCCACTGTGAAATTTGGTGGAGGATCGGTGATGATCTGGGGGTGTTCTTTTTGGTCTTTAATGTAGGACCAACAGACAAGTTACTTATTTATATTATATATATATTCATTATATAAATAGGCCTGTTTAAGTTTGTCTGGTTTGCCGTTCCAAATAAAATGGAATATTTTTTTCTCATATAATTTAAACAGGTCGCTAGGTGTAGGTAAGACCATAAGCAAATAGGTCAACTGGGATATGACTAAAGAGTTACTCAGGGTGATTTCTCCACAATTAGACAGGTATTTTCCTTTCCATGGTAGCAAAATTATATATATTTCTGCTAACTTTCTATTCAAATGTATTGTAGTGAGATCATTTCTTTCTTTCGGGATATGTATACCGAGTATGTCCTCATCACGTCAGACCATTTTATTGCTTATACACCTGCATTGCTTGCTGTTTGGGGTTTTAGGCTGGGTTTCTGTACAGCACTTTGTGACATCAGCTGATGTAAGAAGGGCTTTATAAATACATTTGATGGATTTGATTGATATTGGTAAATTACACAGTAAAAGTTAAATTGTTTTGTGATCCAATACGTAATATAGTACACTTATCGAAATTTGGTTGTAATCCAGAGAGGTTAGAAAAAGTATCTAGATCCTCTATGAGGCTGTGGAGGGATCCAAATTGTGGATTTAAAAGAAAGGATGACTCATCAGCGTACATTGACACCTTTGTTTTTAAGCCCTTGATTTCTAACACCTTGATATTATTGTTCGATCTGACTTTAACAGCTAACATTTCGATGGCCATAATAAATAAATATGCCGATAGTGGACAACCTTGTTTTATTCTTCTTGACAGTGTAGTACTTTATGAGCAGTAGCCATTATTTACTATTTTACGCCTAGGGTTACAATGCATACAATGCACTCATTTTATAAGAGATTCTCGAAAATTGAAATATCAAGTCAGCTATGAATACCAGACCTGGTTTCCCAAATTTTTCATAGTGTTCTATTGTTTCCAGTTTATATTATCTGCAATGTATTATCCATGTAGAAAACCTGTCTGATTGGGATTAATAATATCCGACAATATCATTTTAATTCTATGCGCTATGCATTTTGTTAGAATTGTGGCATCACTACACTATAAGGGTCTCAAATTTTTTAAATGGACCAGATCTTTATATTTATCACTTGGATCCTGTTTCAGTAATAATTAAATCAGACCTTCTTGTTGAGTATCTGATAATCTACCATGTTTGTAGGAGTGGTTAAAACATGCTAATAACGGTCCTCTAAGTATATCAAAAAAGGTTTGTTATCTTCTTAGGGCTAGGGTCCCATTTTCAGAATTCTCGCCTGTCTGACGTGCCCAAAGTAAAATGCTAGGATATGCACATAATTAGTACTATTGGATAGGAAACACTCTGAAGTTTCTAAAACTGTTAAAATAATGTCTGTGAGTATAACAGAACTGATATGGCAGGTGAAAACCAGAGGAATTTCTGTCTGGAAATCATATTTATTTTGACCTTCTCTCAGTTTCAATGGAATCCTATGGAATTCTCAGTGAAATAGGACTCAGATTGCAGTACCTATGGCTTCCACTAGATGTCAACAGGCTTTAGACAGTGTTTCATGGCTTTATCATAGAACAGAGCCTTATAGAAGAAGAATTGGTAAGAGAGCCGCCCAGGATGTAATTTCTGTCTTGTGCGCGAGGGACCCGGGAGCGCGCAGCTCGGTATTTTCCTTTTCTATAGTTTAGATTATTATCCGTGTGAAATATAATAGCTAATATAGATAAAAGGATACCTGAGGATAAATTATAAATGATGTTTGATTTGTTTGGGCAAAGTTGATAGGTATAATTTGAACGCTTTCTCTTCACTGTACAATGGGCGAGTAGACAGTGAATGCTTGGTGGATTATCTGAACATAACACGCCAAACAAACTGAGATTTATGGATATAAACAATTACTTTTTCTAACAAAAGAAACATGAATTGTCTGCTTGGACACTTCGGATTGCCCTCAGCGGAAGATCATCAAAAGGTAAGCGATTTATTTTAGCTCTTATATGCGTTTTGTGAGACCCGCGCTGGTTATGGATTTATGCAAATGCATAAATTATGAGAGGTGCTATCCTCAAACAATCAAATGTTGTGCTTTCGCCGTAAAGCGTTTTTAAAATCTGACAACGCTGTGATATTAACAAGACTCTAATCTTTGCAACGGTATGCAACACTTGTATATCCATGAATGTTAAATATTACGATTTTTTATTTTGAATTTGCCGCGCTTTAATTGCTCCGAAAATGATCCCGCTCACGGGATTGGGTCCCTAAGAGGATTTATACAGTGCATTCGGAAAGTATTCAGACCCCTTGATTTTTTCCACTTTGTTACATTATAGCCTTGTTCTAAAATGGTTTACATTAAATTTTTTCCTCATCAATCTACACACAATACCCCATAATGACAAAGTGAAAACAGGTTTTTAGACATTTTTGCAACTTGATTGGAGTAAATTAAATTGATTGGACATGATTTGGAATGGCACACACCTGTCTATAGTACCTCCACTGGTACACCATCCAACCCTGGAGTTTTCCCAGACTTAAAGTCTTTAATTGCATGTAGAAGTTCCTCCTCTGTAATTTGGCCTTCACATGAGTCTTTCTGTACAGCTGTTAATTTTACATTGATAATAGAAAATAAATCCATATAATTATCAACGGTTAGTGGAGATGGAGGAGACTAAAATGAAAACATATGCTTAAAGTACTTTGCACTCTATTTTTTAAATTATAGTTTGGTGAATCATGGGTGACACCATCATTTGTAACAAGTTTTTGGTAGCATTTCTATGTCGAAAATTACAAATTATTTGGTGCATTTTCCCCCATGTTCCATCCAGTTCGCTTTATTTGTGTAATATATTACTCTTGATCTTTCTTGAATAAGTTCCTCAATTTCTTTTTGTTTTTCCTCTTTGGTCCAGTTTTTATTGATATCTATTTGTACAATTAGTCCTTCCATTTCCTTTGTTAATATAGACTCTTTTGATCTAAATTGCTTTTGTTTTATAGATGAGTACTGAATTGCATGGCCTCTAAAGGCACATTTAAAAGTGTCCAATACAATAAGGGGATCTGCTGTACCTATGTTATGTCGGAAAATGTCTGTTATAAATGCTTCTGTCCTAGTTCAAAACAAGTTATCATCCAATAGGCTTTGATTAAATCTCCAATATCCTCACCAACATGGAAATTCTGTAAGAGTAATATGCCAATTATTTGATGGTCCGACCGCATTCTGTCCCCTATCAACACTTCTTACATTTTTGGTGCCAGTGAGAATGACATAAGATTGAGCCTCCACCACGTATATCTCACTAGGTCAGGATATTTAAGCCTCCATATATCCCCTAGTTCCAATATATCCATGACATTTGTGATGGACATTTTGGGTAACCGAAAGGTTGCTGGATCAAATCCCTGAGCTGACAAGGTAAAAATCGGTCGTTCTGCCCCTGAGCAAGGCAGTTAACCCACAGTTCCCCGGGCGCCAATGACGTGGTTGTCGATTAAAGGCAGCCCCAAGACACATTTCAGCTGACTAGCTGAATTGTTTAGTTCAATATCTATGTTTTGCATTACAATGATTGATTAATTAATCGTATTCTACTCAAATATAAATAACATACATTTTTCTAAACTAATGCTATCTGTAACTTGGAATTTTACACCCGTTACTGAAATTGTTGTTCCAGTTAAGATGGTTTAGGTAGTCTCATGTACTAGTCTTCTCAATCTGGCAGTCATTCTGAATGCAGGTGAATAAAAATTGGATAGCCCCACTCTGGCTGGATTCCGACAGGAATTAGATATCATTTTCAAGCCATCATAGTGTTACGTTGCAGGCCGGATGTGGCCTGTAAACCATGAGTCTAAGTCTAAGCCCTATCTAAGCTGGGGGAAGGGAGGGCCATTCTAAACTAACATATGGAATTGTTTTAAGATGGGTAAACCAAGGATCATTTAGCTATTAGAATTTTAAGACACCTTAATCAAAAAATATGTAAAAGAAATATTGGATGAAACATTGCATTTGACATTACTGCTATTAGCCAATAGAAAAGCATTGAATAACAGATTCAGTACATGGAACAACTGATAGTCTAGCTTTGCCAACTTTTACCGCAGATTCGGGAGGGCGATATCGGCGGATGTGGCGGATTGAGACGCAGCCCATGCCAAAAAACACATATCTAGTTTAAACAGACAGATTTTGATGGGGATTTTTATTTTATTTTAATCAGGGCACAACTATTGTAGGCCAAGGGTTAACCAAGGCCCTCAAAGTAATGCCTCACAAAATATTTAGTTTTATTTGAAGAATAACATAGTTGGTTAGGATCTCACTTGGTGAAAGCCATAGGACTGAATTTTGATGAATACAACAACCATGTCTCTGTCACTACAAAAACAGTCATGGGTGGTAACTCTACACTTCACTAGAAATGCAAGGCACTCTGGGATATATGCAAATAAGGCTTTACACTGAGCAGTGTTAATTTAACACTGAAAAGTGTGGACCCATATAGACACTGGACCAATTTTAAATGTAACTCTGTCAGTGTTGATTTAACATTGGATAATTTGCGGTGTAGCATGAGGACAACAAAGTAGCCTTTAAGACAGATTCTTTGCGTGGTGGAATAGCAAATAAAACAGACTGCAACCCGTCGAAAGTTGATGATTAAAGCTTCAGAGCAAAGTGCAGTGAACCAACCACACACGAGACAAAGCGTCCATAGGACAGTCGAACCGGAGGCAGTCTCGTTTTTCGCTGGTTTGCATAACTTTCTGATTGATGAAGTTCGAGTGTGGCACCGGGTGACCCGTAACGGCAGAATGTGGTATTATTGTAATATCCTCGGCCGTGTCAGGCACTCAACGTTCATTGGGTTATATTTGTTGGGATTTTGGATAGCACCTGTGTCATTACACCCACAATGCTTGGATTTCAAGCCCCCCTTCAAGCCTCAAGAGGACCTCCAGTTCTGCGCAATGTACAGGAACTTCGGCTGCTGCGACTCAGCGAAGGACCAGGAATTGATGGCAAAATTCTATAAGATCATGGACAATTTCGACAATTATGGATATGCCAACTGTGCTGGGTACGTGCAGGACCTTCTCTGCCAGGTAAGCAAAGCGCGGGTAAAGGTCGATTCTTTGTTTTGTTTTCAGAATTACATCATCCAGCTATTATTGGCTAGCCAAGGCATGTTTGTAAAGGCATACGCTTTATATACACCCGCACATTCATCCAATGAGATAAAATAGTCCTATCTGACGTGCATTATTACTGTGCATAATTGCGTAATAAAAGGCATAATAACAGATTAACAATGTATGTCCTGTAGCCCTGTTTGTCAATCACTGCAGGATAATATGCATGTTGTCATAACAAGCGTATCTCCTCAAATCGAAAGTGTATGTGCTTCACAGAACAAGGCGATTGTCTAACAGGACATGGGGGCTGCACAAATGAAAGAGTTTGATTGGTCCCTCACTCCTCACATTTCTCTCCTCCTTTTCCTTCTTTCGCCCCTCCTTCAGGAATGCTCTCCATATGCAGCTCACCTCTTTGATGCAGAGGACCCCAGTACCCCCATCAGAACCCTCCCTGGCCTCTGCCCTGACTACTGCTCTCAGTTCTGGCTCAAATGCCGTTCCACCATCACCTTGCTCTCTGACGACCTACAGCTAGCCCAAGCTGAGCCGGACCAGGTCCAGTTCTGCCAGCACCTAGAGCTGGAGGACCCAGACTACTGCTACCCACACCTCCTCAGCAACGAGCAGCTGACGCAGAACCTGGGCCACGTCCGGGCCGACCCGGAGGGCTGCCTGCAGCTCTGCCTGGAGGAAGTAGCCAACGGGCTGCGGAACCCACTGGCCATGGTGCACGCCAACGATGGCACGCACCGCTTCTTTATAGCCGAACAGGTCTGTTTGTGCTCACTTTCCAGAGTTGTTGTATTGCATTGTGGTATTATAGTGCCGGTTTCCCAGACACAGATTAAGTCTAGTCCTGGACTAAAAAGTTATTTCAATAGAGAATCTCCATTGAGAATGCTTTTTTAGTACTGGACTAGTCGTAATCTATGTTTGGGAAACCGGACAATAGTGTATAGATTTTGGGTATTTTTTTGTATGTGTATGCTGACCTCACAAAATGTATTTCCATGTAAATGGACAATAAAGTTATTATCATATCGTAGGTGGGCCTGGTGTGGACGTACCTGCCTGACCGCTCCAAGCTGGAGAAACCCTTCCTGAACATCACCAAGGCTGTTCTGACGTCACCTTGGGAGGGGGACGAGAGGGGCTTCCTCGGCCTGACCTTTCACCCTAACTATAAGTACAATGGGAAGCTGTACGTGTACTACTCCGTGGAGATCGGCTTCGACGAGAGGATCAGGGTCAGCGAGTTCCGCGTCTCCCCCGGCGACATGAACGTGGTGGACCACGCATCTGAGAGGTACAGTTATCCATGACTCCCAAATGGCACCCTATTCCCTATATAGGGAGCACTACTTTTCGACCAAAGGCCGGCTCTGGTCAAAAGTAGTACACTATATAGGGGAGAAGGTGCCATTTGGGGTGAAACCTGTGTTGTGCTCTGGCCCCAAAATGGCTGCTGTGGTGTCCATCACCAAGGTAGTTGGGCTTTGCTGTTGTTATGAAGACTCAAGGGGTGCGGAATGGATTTACAGTACAATAGGTTTTGCATACAGCTGGACATATATCAACACCAATGTGTAGTAGTAGGCCTAAAATGATTGCTATTGTGCATAACACATGGTAGATATTACACATTAGTGGTGGATAAGATGAGTTCCCGCCACCAACAAAGTGCTTGGATAAGCAGTATTTTCCCCATAATTATTGTACCTCAGAGAGATGGGCGCTACTGCACTGAATTCTCTGTCTCGTATCTGTCTCTGTCTCAAACACCTTCTCAGGATCATTCTGGAGGTTGATGAGCCTGCTTCCAATCACAACGGAGGAATGGTGATGTTTGCTGATGATGGATACCTGTACATTTTCACTGGAGACGGGGGCATGGCTGGAGACCCCTTTGGGAAATATGGAAACGCTCAGAACAAGTGAGAGAAGAGGGGGAAAAAGATGTGGAACTCTCATTCATGATGTCATCTTATGACATCAACTCATATAACTTTTTAACAATTAGTTACAGCTGTACCATTAACACAGTTGCTAATAATTAGTAACCAGGTAAACCGCAAAGACAATAATCATACTCACAGAAAGATGTTCTGTTTATACTCCTCTCTTCTGCAGGTCAGCCCTGTTAGGCAAAGTGCTTCGTATCAATGTTGATGACAATGATAGGGGTCCCCTGTACAGGATCCCGTCTGACAACCCATTCGTGCGTGAGCGCGGGGCGCGCCCTGAGGTCTACGCTTACGGGGTGCGCAACATGTGGAGGTGCCCCCTTTTTTTTCAACATTTTCATGATATGCTTACTTCATGAAACATTACACTTCCTTACACTTTATATACCTTGACAAAAAAAAAGTGTGGTTAGACTTTACATTACTGCACTGAATAAAGAAGTAATAACTTGGTAATGAAGTGGAATCTAGTTGTAGTTACTTAAGTAGTTTTGTTGGTCGACTTGTTCTTGTTTCTCCCATGCAGGTGTTCTGTGGACCGTGGGGACCCTCTGACGAAGGAGGGGAAGGGCCGTATCTTTTGTGGGGACGTGGGCCAGAATAAGTTTGAGGAGATCGACATCATAGAGAAGGGAAGAAACTACGGCTGGAGGGCCAAAGAGGGCTTCTCCTGTTATGACAAGAAGCTGTGCGCCAACAGCTCTCTAGGTGGGAATCCTGTAGCCTGATCCAAGATCAGTTTGTGCTGCATACCAACTCCAATGCTCATTGTCATGCCGGCATCCTGTGGGTCACTGGGAGGTGAAGGTCTCAGTGTGTTTTGTTCTGTGACTTCCTTCATTTTTTTTTTTTTCTTCCTGTTTTTTTTTTTTCTTGAATACTTAGAGAGTAATGGAACCAGAGTGGGAAGAGATTCTTTAGGGTGGATGTAGGGATTGAACTCCGTTCTCCAGGGTCATAATGGGCTTAGAAGGGAAGTGCTCAGGAGGGAATAAGCAGGGAATCTGTGAATTTAACCAGGATTTCTGGAAAACCACAGGCTCTGCACAATTTCCTTCATTTTAAAAATACGTCTTATATCTCTTCCTCCTGTTCTCTTCCAGATGATGTACTCCCCATTTATGCCTACCCTCACAAGATGGGCAAGTCTGTGACTGGCGGATATGTGTACAGAGGGTGTGAATACCCCAATCTGAACGGCATGTACATATTTGGAGACTTCATGAGCGGGTAAGGCTTCTTACTGTACGTGTTCACCGTTTTCAATCCAATCCTAAAAGTGTTTATAGATGTTTGAGTTCATATACACTGCCTTCGGAAAGTATTCAGACCCCTTGACTTTTTCCACATTTTATTACGTTACAGCCTTATTCTAAAATAGATTAAATAATAAAAATCCTCAGCAATCTACACACAATACCCCATAATGACAAAGCGAAAACAGGAAATTTGGCAAATTTATTCAATCTAAAAACCTGAAATTATTTACATAAGTATTCAGACCCTTTGCTATGAGACATAACATTGAGATCAGGTGCATCCTGTTTTATTGATCATCCTTGAGATGTTTCAACAACTTGATTGAAGTCCACCTGTGGTAAATTCAATTGATTGGACATGATTTGGAAAGGCACACACGTCTATATAAGGTCCCCCCAGTTGACAGTGCATGTCAGAGCAAAAACCAAGCCATGAGGTCGAAGGAATTGTCCGTAGAGCTCTGAGACAGGATTGTGTCGAGGAACAGATCTGGGGAAGGGTACCAAAAAATGTCTGCAGCATTGAAGGTCCCCAAGAACACAGTGGCCTCCATCATTCTTAAATGGAAGAAGTTTGGAACCACCAAGACTCTTCCTAGACTCTTCCTAAACTGAGCAAACGGGGGAGAAGTGCCTTGGTCACCTAGAGTGACCAAGAACTAGAGTTCCTCTGTGGAGATGGGAGAAGGACAACCATCTCTGCAGCACTCCACCAATCAGGCCTTTATGGTAGAGTGGCCAGACGGAAGTCACTCCTCAGTAAAAGGCATATGACAACTTGGAGTTTTCCAAAAGGCACCTAAAGGACTCTCAGACCATGAGAAAGAAGATTCTCTGGTCTGATGAAACCAAGATTGAAATCTTTGGCCTGAATGCTAAAGCGTCATGTCTGGAGGAAACCTGGCACCATCCCTACGGTGAAACATGGTTGTGGCAGCATCATGCTGGGGGTATGTTTTTAAGTGGCAGGGACTGTGAGACTAGTCAGGATTGAGGCAAAGATGAACGGAGCAAAGTACAGGGAGATCCTTAATGAAAACCTGCTCCAGAGCGCTTAGGACCTCAGACTGGGGGCGAAAGTTCACCTTCCAACAGGACAACAACACTAAGCACACAGCCAAGACAATGCAGGAGTGGCTTCGGGACAAGTCTCTGAATGTCCTTGAGTGGCCCAGCCAGAGCCCGGAATTGAACCCGAACAAACATCTCTGGTGAGACCTGAAAATAGCTGTGCAGCGTCGCTCCCCAAAGAACCTGACAGAGCTTGAGAGGATCTGCAGAGAATAATGGGAGAAACCACCAAAATACAGGTGTGCCAAGCTTGTAGCATCATACCCAAGAGGACTCGAGGCTGTAGTCGCTGCCAAAGGTGCTTCAACAAAGTACTGAGTAAAGAGTCTGAATACATTTACATTGGTTTTTTTTTATACATTTGCAAAAATGTCTAAAAATCTGTTTTTGCTTTGTCATTATGGGGTATTGTGTGTAGATTGATGATGGGGGAAAACTATTGTATCCATTTTAGAATAAGGCTGTAACGTAGCAAAATGTGGAAAAAGTCAAGGGGTCTGAATTCTTTCCGGATGCACTGTAGCAGGTGTATTTTGTTATGTTTCAAAAGTTGTGTTTTATGTTTTTATATATAGCCTATAAGGAAAGCATACTGCAAATGAAAGAAATTCAAAATAACATTTAATGTAGTGTCTCATCCCTATAGGCGTATGATGAGCCTCCAGGAGAATAAGAACACGGGTCAGTGGAACTACCATGAGATCTGTATGGGCATGGGTTTGACCTGTGCCTTTCCAGGCCTCATCAACAACTACTACCAGTACATTATCTCCTTCGCTGAGGACGAGGCAGGTAGGAGAAGTCACATTGAACTTATTTTTGTTTGCCCATGGTCACACAGGCAATGGAAAATGTTTTTTAAGCATCAGATCTCTAGGCTGCACACATTTAAAGACAGTTTCCCAAACCAAGATTAAGTTTAGTCCTGGACTAAAAAGCATTGCTCAAATGGAGAATTGCCACTGAAACCAGCTAGATTGCTAAATTATGTGAAATGTTCATTTTTCTGTCTGAACAGGAGAACTGTACTTCATGTCGACTGGAGTGCCCAGTGCCACATCTCCCACCGGTGTTGTTTACAAACTGGTGGATCCCTCAAGGTAAGGATTTGAAGCCACAATCTGTATTTTCAACAGCCTGACCCTGCCACAATGTTTAGTAAGGTAAGGGTTAAACAAAGTGTCGTGGCCTTCTGCTTTTCTCTTGAAGACGGCAGATGCCTAGCATTACCGTCATAGACACACTTTTAAAAAGAGACAAAGACAAAACAAAATCAGTAAAACATGTTAAGCATCTGTTCATGATTACTGATCTATTTTAAGTCAGAAGAATGTGCCGCATCATAATCTTTCTGCCTGTAGTTCTTAATCAGATTTACATTGTAAATTCTGTTTCTCTGTGTGTTCTTTGTTCTTATAGCAACACTGCTGATGAACGGCATTCTATTTCTGTTTTGGTGATCGTTGAGGTTTTCTTACCCTCTGTCTGGGTTGGCTCACTCTCCCTTTCTCCAGATTTCTAGGTGAAAGAAGAGAAAGAACGAACATAAAATAAAATAAAGGGTGTTGGCAGCAGTGTGAATGCCCTTTTATCTAAATCTCTCTCTCACTGACTTAGGTCCAAAAAGTCTTGGCCGCAAGATTTCTCTCTCTTTCTTGCGTACCCTCTCTTTTGCTCTCTGTTGGCTGCAGCACTATACTGTTGTGTCAAGTTATTTGTTTCTCACTCTCTCATGAAGCCGATTTTAATTACTCTCTACCACGGCAATGTTTGGAAAAAGGGGAAGAGAAGAGTAGGCCTTCAGCCTCATTCTGGGAGGGAGACCAGCTGAAAGGGAATCAAATACATCAAATAGAGCTGAAGTCTCAACAGAGGCTGAGGAAACTGGGGTGAAACTTTGACTTCTCACCCTCTGGTTTAGTTTCTTCCCTGCTGAGCTGAGGACTTTTGGTATTTTGTCTGTTTTAGACGGGCACCACCAAGACAATGTCACTATGACCCGCTGCCTGTCAGAGTGAAGAGCAAGCTCATCACGTTCAGGCCAAAAGAAAGTGAGTATGCTGGCTTTCAACATTCATCTCAGACTGTCTGCTTATATTTATATTTAGCCCCCTTTTGCTCAATCAAACACTTACAGTATGTCACTAGATTGTCTCTAGATCTCGCTGCTTCGATTAGATTATTCACTTCATCATCAATTCCCAGATTATTATGTCATTTGAGAGACATTTTAGGCACAAGGCCTCTGAGATTGCCAGATTCATATTACACGTTTATTACACTGTGGATAGGCCTACATGCTAATTATAACCTCATCTCACAGATCTACTCATTCGGACAGTCCATGTAGTTATCCTAAATCTGACCAGTTCTTCTATTCCACAGCATTAACAGGAGTTGAACTACCGACAAAGCATCAAAAGCTCTCCCCGCCAGAAGAGCCCGTCAGACCCCATCCCACTGAGTCCGCAGTAAGCGAGTCCGACAAGGACTGGCTTCAGGAGCTCATGGACATTCTAAAGGAGCAAGAGGCTGCCGCCGTCACCACCACACTGCCTCAAACCACAACCAAACCGCCCAGGCACACACGACGGAAAAACCAGGCACACACGACGGAAAAACCAGGCACACACGACGGAAAAACCAGGCACACACGACGGAAAAACCGACGAAAGAAGGGCAAGCACCGGTCGGAGAGCGGGTTGGTGCCGGCAGCCGTGCCTCAGAGCGGGGCGGTGAGACTGGCGGGGGATGAGCAGGGGCGGGATGACCGGGGGAGGGTGGAGATCTTCGCCAACGGTGAATGGGGTACGGTGTGCGACGACCTGTGGAATACAAAGAACGCGGCAGTGGTTTGTCGGCAGCTGGGGTTCCGATTCGCCCTGAAGGCATCCAAGCACTCTGAGTTTGGAGAAGGGAAGAGTCTCCGGATTCTTCTGGACGATGTGCAGTGTGAGGGCACAGAGGAGAGCCTGCTGGACTGTCAACACACAGACATAGGAATACATAACTGTGCCCATTACGAGGACGCAGGGGTGATATGCGGGAACTCAGACTACGTTGATGCCTAGAAATGAGAGTCGACTGAGAGGTGATTGAATTTATTTGTAACTGTGGCCTAAGTGATTGTAACTAAAACCAAGGAATATTGCTGTCTAACTTTTGTCTAACTTTTGTCTAAATGTTGTCGATGACGGCAGTTATAGGTCTACCTCTTTTCATTAAGGTAATGTAATGCTGATTTAATTGCTGTGTTAAAGTCTTAAAGGTTTTATATTTCAAATGTAAGACTTTGCTAATGTAAGACAATGCTTTCTCTAAAGGAAATTAATCTAAAACAGTAAATGAATGAATGTACTGAATAAGGAGAATGAATACCAGGTTATTTAATACTCTCTCATGATCACATACTGAAATAAATGCTCCATACAGACTCAGAAGATGTGTGCTCATTTGTCATGGAAAAAACATAGTGAGAAAGAGAGAGAAAGGGGGAGAGGCAATAGGGTGGAATAACAGGAGAGGATTAACAGGGAAAGTCACAGGCAAAGGAAAAACTGCCAATTTGTAGCCTGGAATCCAAACGGAATATCACTTCATTTCTCTATTCAGTGTGGACTGACTCCACACTTCAGGCTAGCCTATTTGTCCAAGTCACCCTGCTTAGTTCTGGTGTCTGAAACATTGAGGACTGATGTCATGACCAGGCAGGAAATATGTCTGAATTAATTAGATGACTGGGATAAAAATATGCTCCGTCCAACAACAACATAATAACCTATTGGCAGTGCTTGACATGGGCTGAAATAGGTGCCGGTACTCATTTTGGGTGCAGTAATCTCGGTTACCCAGAAGTAAGCATGAATCTGTCCACAAAAGATTATGGGTGCAGGGACTGTTTATATTTAGGTGCAGGAACTCCACAATACTTTTGAAATAATATTCTATAAGAGGTGCAGGAACTCAAGCAGTTGAAAATTCGAGGTGCTCGTACTCAGCATTGGTGAACTCCTGCCAAAGTCAAGCACTGCCTTTTGGCAAAGCTAGGGCAAATCACACTTCATCACACGCTTTGCTTTGCAAACCATCAAACCAATTTTTCTTTTTGTTGTCTGGATATTTGGTTTGCCAACTACCATGAGCACATTCAATGATGGGACTCCCTAAAAACACACCACTTCGACACAGGTTAGGTGAGCATTTCCTCTAAGCCTAACCCTTTACCTAACCTTAACCTAATTCTCCTAACCTACTACGTTAATTCTTCTAACCTGCTACAAAAAAGTCACAGCTGTATCGAAGTGGCGTGTTTTTAGGGAATCTCTTCAATAGGAACGTTTTATCCTCACTTTGTATACAGAGAAGACTGAAGAGAGAGTGGGCGCGTTCGAGCGGATCACTTTTGTCATTGGTCACTGCCTTTCAAAGTGTGTTGCATTATGGGGATAAAGATTGTCAGACTTGCGCCGACAGTAGACTGCATAAGCGATCATAAATCATGTGATCACATTTCTGCAGTTGCTCTTCACCAACTTCATCCTGCAGCCATCGCTGCATTGTGGGAGGCTCGATAGTCAACCAATCATTAAGGTGTTTTTGTTTGACCCATGTGAACGACCAAAGACATGACTGAAACAGGAACAAACTGTTCTGGGATTCATGTATACAGTGGATATATAGAAATGAATGTGATATGAGGCTGTCTCTCTCACTCTCTAAATTGATTGTACAATGTACACCAGTGGTGGTCGGTGCCGTTTAAGATGGAGGACGATTATTGTTTTTATGAGCATGGCCTTATTTCTATTACAGCATATTGGATGACTGCAATTCATATTCCATTCACTCAGCTCAATGTAGGATCGCTAGGTTTAGGCTACTACACGATACTCAAATTTTCCCTTACCCATCATGAGGTTGCTACAACCTAGCTTGTGCCAGGGTCGAGAGACATTTTAGTAATTAAGGTGACAGACATTGACACATTCAAGACCGCCTTTCACAATCTTGCCTGCATCTAGCTGATCTAGGGTGTAATCATTAGTCCATCAGTTGCAAACAGGATTTTCTATTGGACAAATTTAGGTATGTTTATCCCTGTTTCGTTCCGTTTGCTTCCGTTTAAGTCGGCAGAATGAATACACCATTGATCACACCCAAACACAGTTCACTTTCAAAGCAGCCACATACAAACAGCATGAGCCCTTAGATCGTTGGATAAATCTTTCTCGCAACTACGCGCTCTCCTCCTCTCACCTTTTCCCATCGCTTGTGGACTTCAGTGCACAACACATCAGCTGTCTGTGACCTGGCGAAAACAAATTTATAAGCCAAATCTTCATATCATAACCGCTAACCGCTACACACAGCCTACACTGTTGTCACCATATTAGCTAACATCTAGGCAACATAGCTACTAGAACTAACACTTTGGTAAACCCGCTACAATCATGCAGTACAGAGTACAGTTAGCAAGCAGATTAGCAGTTATACCGGCAGGCCCCAGTGGAAATAAATTAATACAACCAAAAGCTTACCTTGACTTGGAAGAGTTGCACTGTTGGATAGCCATAGCCAGCTAGGTAACACAGCATCCTTCTCTGTTTGAGCCGGGTGTTTGAGTAGGCTAAACTGCTAGCTGCATTCACTAGCTAAGTAAGTGAAAGTAAAAAATAAAAAAATTAAAAATCCATCTCTCTCTCGCTCGCTTCTCCTTCATTTTTGAAGAAATTAATTTGTAAAAATAAATTTTAACTATTGTCTTTCTCTCTCTTTGAGAGAAAAGACAATACTCACCACATTTTATGCACTGCAGTGCTAGCTAGCTGTAGCTTATGTTTCAGTACTAGATTCATTCTCTGATCCTTTAATTCGGTGGACAAGAGCTCTGATAGGTTGGAGGATGTCCCTCGGCAGTTGTCATAATTACATGTATAAGTCTAAGGAAGAGTGTGAGAACCACGAGCCTCCTAGATTTTGTATTGAAGTCAATGTACCCAGAGGACGGAAACTAGCTGTCCTCCGGCTACACCATGGTGCTACCCCACAGAGTGCTGCTGTAGACTTTCATTGCAAAACAGTATGTTTTAATAAATGAGTTGGTGACGTGAATATATTTAGTATAGTTTTATCTAAAAAGGATAACTTTAATATTTCATTATTTTATTTTTATGAAATTCCTGCACTGATGTACACACACATATGATTTAAGTATGTGAGTGTGTGATATGGGGGTTGAAGACATGTTTATTTCGACATTATAAAGAAAAGATTTCATAAACAACAGCATGTTGTAGGGAAATACACTTTGGATATACCTCCACTGCATCAGGAACCATTGCAGATCTTAACTCAATTCCAGGATGTATCACAATGATTGGAAGTCCCATAGAGTAGTGCACAATTAACCCAGTATCATTGAGGTTTTATTTACTTAACTAGGCAAGTCAGTTAAGAACAAATTGACAATGACAGCATAACCCAACTAACCCTGGACAACTGTGCACCACCCTATGGGACTCACAATCACAGCCAGATATGATACAGCCTGGATTTGAACCAGAAACTCTAGTGACACCTCTTGCATTGACATGGAGTGCCTTAGAACTCTCCACCACTCAGGTCAGGGCTATGCCAGGCCATCATTGTAAATAAGAATTTGTTTTTAACTGACTTAGCCTTTACCACTCAAACGAGCCCAGTGGCTGCCCTGAAGGTCAATGCGCGGTAAATGTAGGAAAACTAGTGGATTGGCTCTCCCATGGCAAATTTGCATTGCATTCTACTGCAAGTGAATAACGGCTGAACCATATGGTTGTGTACACATGGCAATAAGCTAGCTGCTACATGATTTTAGAATAAAATATCGAGGGAAATGTTTGCAATGAGACAAATATTTGAATATTTTTTTAATACACTTTTGTAATTAGTTTGCTAGCCAATACACGACGGTGGTGTCAAAATCGGCCTGAACAGCGACAGTGTCCGACATTGGCACGCAGCTTTCGTTTCCACAATATAGACTTGCTAACTGAATATGTGCGGTGAAGTTAGAAATAGGAAGTGTTGGTTATTTTGAATTTGAAATAAAATACTTCGAAATGGCGCTATGACATCACGTGATCAAATGCCAATACCATCTTGACTCAACAACCGGCTCCATAGCTCAGTGGTAGAGCACTGGTCTTGTAAACCAGGGGTCGCGAGTTCGAACCTCGCTGGGGCCTGGAAGGAAATTATAGCTTTTAAGGTAAGGGTCAAGAAAGGTTTTCTAGTCATCCACCCTTATCGCGAATTTGTTGTTCTACAGCATGTTCTGTTTCACAGTTGCCACATTTTGTCTGCCATTTGCAACAGTTTCCAAAATTGCAGTTTGGGGAACAGTCCCCCTACATAGCTCAAAACTGACAACTTGTGGTACGCAGCAGAATAGCACATGCGTGAACGCCAACCTCCGTTTTTACCACTACAACCACACTTTATATAAGTTGTAGGTCTAAGTACTGTAAAACGCTAAATTACACAATAAACACAGTTCAATCATAATTTCAGACTCCACAGAGTTTTTCCTAACCACTGTGCTTCTACATCTGCTTTGCTTGCTGTTTGGGGTTTTACGCTGGGTTTCTGTATAGCACTTTGTAACAGCAGGTGATGTAAAAAGGGCTTCATAAATACATTTGATTGAATTTGATTGACTTACAACATTAATACTAACAATGCTATATTTTATTTAATCTTTATTTAACTAGCCAAGTCAGTTACGAACAAATCCTTACACATTCTTACACTACATACATAGCAAACGCTGTGGTTATTGTACAGAATTCAATTATGCTAAAGAAAAGTCTAAAATAGCCCAAGTGTCCCACTTTTTAAATTCTTCAGTCGATGACACCCTGCTCATATGAATCAGCCGGTCTTTGTGAAAAAGAGCCCTCATCTGCTTTGACCAGGTTCATTGATATGCCAAGCATTAAATCACATAGCTAGTGCCAGGCCACTGGTGTGTGTGCATGTATATATACAGCGCCCTTGACTTTTTACACATTTTGTTACATTTTAGAATGAGGTTTTAACGTATTAAAAACAAATTCTACACACAATACCAGATAATGACAAAGCAAAAACAGTAAAAAAAAAAAAATGCCAATGTATATATAAAAAATGTAATAAATGAAATATAACATTTGCATAAATACATTTTCTCAGTACTTTGTTGAAGCACCTCCAGAGATGTTCGATCGGGTTGAAGTCCGGGCTCTGGCCGGGCCACTTAAGGACATTCAGAGACTTGTCCCGAAGCCACTCCTGCATTGTCTTGGCTGTGTGCTTATGGTCATTGTCATGTTGGGAAGGGGAAAACTTCACCCCAGTCTGAGGTTCTGAGCTGGATTTCATCAAGGATCTCGCTGTACTTTGCTACGTTCATCTTTGCCTCAATCCTGACTAGTCTCCCAGTCCCTGCCGCTGAAAAACATTCCCACAGCATGATGCTGCCACCACCACGCTTCATTGTAGGGAGGGTGCCAGGTTTACTCCAGAAGTGACGCTTGGTAACCAAGCCAAAGAGTTCAATCTTGGTTTCATTAGACCAGAGAATCTTGTTTCGCATGGTCTGAGAGTCCTTTAGGTGCCTTTTGGCAAACTCCAAGCGGGCTGTCATATGCCTTTTACTGAAGAGTGGCTTCCGTCTGGCCACTCTACCATAGAGGCCTGATTGGTGGAGTGCTGCAGAGATGGTTATCCATCTCCGCAGAGGAACTCTGGAGCTCTGTCAGAGTGACCATCGGGTTCTTGGTCTCCCCCCGTTTGCTCAGTTTGGCCGGGCGGCCAGCTCTAGGAAGAGTCTTGGTGGTTTCAAACTTCTTCCATTTAAGAATGATGAAGGCCACAGTGTTCTTGGGGACCTTCAATGCTGTGCCTCGACACAATCCTGTCTCAGAGCTCTACGGACATCTCCATTGACTTCATGGCTTGGTTTTTTGCTCCGACATGGATGGTCAACTGTGGGACATTATATAGACAGGTGTGTGCCTTTCCAAATCATGTCCAATCAATAAAATGTACCACAGGTGGACTCCAATCAAATTGTTTTAACATCAAGGATGATCAATGGAAACAGGATGCACCTGAGCTCAATTGAGTCTCATAGCAAATGGTCTGAATACTTTATTTTGAATACATTTACAAAAATGTCTAAAAACCTGTTTACACTGTCATTATGGGGTATTGTGTCTAGATTGCTGAGGATTTTTATTTATTTAATCCATTTTAGAATAAGGCTGTTACAAAATGAGGAAAAAGTCAAGGGGTCTGAAAACTTTCCGAAGGCACTGTACATAGTGAACAGCAAGGAAACAGATTGTTACATTCACTTTATTGCTTTTGACTCTGACTGTAGTCATGCTATGATAGATGGGAAGTTTAAATAATGTTTTCATTCATTGTTTTCATGTGCATTGTACAAGTGTGTGTCTGAATTTGTGGATCTTTTTCCAAATCCGCTTTAGTCTATTTGTGCATTTCAGTTGTGTCCACAAATCTTGGCAATAAAGTGGGATCTTCGCCAGTATTTTCCCTCTATTGTCCTCATTCTCATCTCATAAACACCCATCAACAATGGAATTATGTGTGTGTTTGATGCCATGCATCCTCCGAAACGCAACCCTGCCAAGCCGCACTGCTTCTTGACACATTGCTCGCTTAACCCGGAAGCCAGCCACCTGGCTACCGAAGTCAGCTTGCAGGCGCCTGGCCCGCAACAAGGATTCGCTAGAGCGCGATAGGACAAGGAAATCCCTTCCAGCCAAACCCTCCCCCTAACCCAGATGACGCTGGAACAATTGTGCGCCGCCTCATGGGTCTCCCGGTCACGGCCGGCTGTGACACAGCCTGGGATCAAACACGGGTCTGTAGTGACATCTCAAGCAATGCGATGCAGTGCCTTAGACCGCTGCGCCAATCAGGTCTCATTGTGACATACAGTATATCACAAAAGTGAGTACACCCCTCACATTTTTGTAAATATTTGAGTATATCTTTTCATGTGACAACACTGAAGAAAGGACACTTTGCTACAATGTAAAGTAGTGAGTGTACAGCTTGTATAACAGTGTAAATTTGCTGTCCCCTCAAAATAACTCAACACACACAGCCATTAATGTTTAAACCGCTGGCAACAAAAGTGAGTACACCCCTAAGTGAAAATGTCCAAATTGGGCCCAATTAGCCATTTTCCCTTCCCGGTGTCATGTGACTCGTTAGTGTTACAAGGTCTCAGGTGTGAATGGGGAGCAGGTGTGTTAAATTTGGTGTCATCGCTCTCACACTTCCTCATACTGACTGGTCACTGGAAGTTCAACATGGCACCTCATGGCAAAGAACTCTCTGAGGATCTGAAGAAAATAATTGTTGCTCTACATAGATGGCCTGGGCTATAAGAAGATTGCCAAGACCCTGAAACTGAGCTGCAGCACGGTGGCCAAGACCATACAGCGGTTTAACTGGACAGGTTCCACTCAGAACAGGCCTCGCCATGGTCGACCAAAGAAGTTGAGTGCACGTGCTCAGCGTCATATCCAGAGGTTGTCTTTGGGAAATAGACGTATAAGTGCTGCCAGCATTGCTGCAGAGGTTGAAGGGGTGGGGGTCAGCCTGTCAGTGCTCAGACCATACGCCGTACACTGCATCAAATTGGTCTGCATGGCTGTCGTCCCAGAAGGAAGCCTCTTCTAAAGATGATGCACAAGAAAGCCCGCAAACAGTTTGCTGAAGACAAGCAGACTAAGGACATGGATTACTGGAACCATGTCCTGTGGTCTGATGAGACCAAGATAAACTTATTTGGTTCAGATGGTGTCAAGCGTGTGTGGCGGCAACCAGGTGAGGAGTACAAAGACAAGTGTGTCTTGCCTACAGTCAAGCATGGTGGTGGGAGTGTCATGGTCTGGGGCTGCATGAGTGCTGCCGGCACTGGGAGCTACAGTTCATTGAGGGAACCATGAATGGCAACATGTACTGTGACATACTGAAGCAGAGCATGATCCCCTCCCTTCGGAGACTGGGCCGCAGGGCAGTATTCCAACATGATAACGACCCCAAACACACCTCCAAGACGACCACTGCCTTGCTAAAGAAGCTGAGGGTAAAGGTGATGGACTGGCCAAGCATGTCTCCAGACCTAAACCCTATTGAGCATCTGTGGGGCATCCTCAAACGGAAGCTAGAGGAGTGCAAGGTCTCTAACATCCACCAGCTCCGTGATGTTGTCATGGGGGAGTGGAAGAGGACTCCAGTGGCAACCTGTGAAGCTCTGGTGAACTCCATGCCCAAGAGCGTTAAGGCAGTCCTGGAAAATGATGGTGGCCACAAAATATTGACACTTTGGGCCCAATTTGGACATTTTCACTTAGAGGTGTACTCACTTTTGTTGCCAGCAGTTTACACTGTTATACAAGCTGTACACACACTACTTTACATTGTAGCAAAGTGTCCTTTCTTCAGTGTTGTCACATGAAAAGATATACTCAAATATTTACAAAAATGTGAGGGGTGTACTCACTTTTGTGATATACTGTAGCTACTCGGCTCCATCGTCCGCAGGATACGCACAGTCCAAATATTAACAAGATAGATTTATTTACAAAAGATACCATTAGTTAGAATCACAATTAACAAAGATTTTTAAAAACACATTAAGGGGAATGTTGTAAAGTAACAACACCCATTTTCTCTGAATGAGTCATTTGTCAAACATTTTCAGAACACATAATCCTCTTGTCATGTATAAATGACAAATGTCCATTGAAGGGTTCCGAAAGGTTTGACTTGGGTTGAGTCCCGATTCTCCACCCTTCTCCCAAAGTGTTTACTTGCACACTACAATTTAAAACAATGGATTTGAAAGCAGTGGATTCATGTAAACATTGGCTGTAGGGAGTTTCCACCCTTGTTGAATCCATGACAGGCAAGTGCACACTTCAGGAAAAAGGTGGAGAATTGGGACTCACCTTGCTCTCAGGTAGTGATGTCATTGATGGAAGTGCTGCTGTTTTGACTCCTCCACTGTAGAACCTGTTTGGAGAGTCTTTCCACCTCTGTCACCTGGGCTAGGAGCTGAGCTATGCCATTGTTCTGAGAAAGAGAGAGTACAACGCATACAATTAACATGAACAATAACAGTACAGTATTAACAATAATATGGGACATTCTGGCTCAGACAATGCTTACTTACTGCACTTACTTACTACCATTAGCTAGTATAAATGCAACAACCTGAAAAGTGTGTTATTATTCTGGGGTAAGGGGTAGGTTTGTAAAAAGGGGTCAAGATGAAGATAAGAGGTTTTCGACTGTACAAAAAGTAGCTACATGTATTCTACTGAACACAACCCATGGCTGAGTTTAGGACTTGCAATACATCTGGCCTGGGAATAGGGTTTTGATTGAAAGAACTCACCAGATTGCTCATGGAATTCTCAATGGTGGGAATAGTACGAACAGTGCTTATCTTTGCCTCCAAGTTCTCAATGAAGTCCACCACCATCCTCATGACCTCCACAACATATCTATAAAACAGGACCATCATTTCTCTCAGTTAACTGGGAGAATACAATTCAAAAAAGGTACACTCAGGAACATAACATCATCATACACATCAGGGCATCTTCCTGTGTACAGATTTCAAGAATACTGTAAAAGTGCATGCAGAAATAAAAGGTAGCTCACCTGTGAAGATCTGCCTCTACGGGCAGGTTAGTCTGACACAGTGGTTTCATCAGTCTTCGGCGCAGGCTTGCCTGTTCTCTCAGCACATCTTGCAGATGGGAGGTGAATTGCTGCAATGACGTAAACCTTTTACCTATAAGAAACAAATGAAATTATAAATTTATGACCTGACAAATACATCAAAGTCTGGCTGTGTCCCTCCAAATAGTGTATGCATTTAATATTTTTGTATCTAACAATGTTGCCACAAAGCAAAAGTACAACATCCCCACTTACTCAAGTAAAATTTGTGAGTGACATCTGCGCTTTCTTTTTCCAACTTCAACAACTCCATTTCTAAATTGATCTAAAACAAATAGAACTAAGTTAGGTAAATGCAGATCTCTGCATCAAACAGGACAGGTGTCTGGCACCAAACCAGGATTGTAGTCACTAGGCACCAAATGGAAGAAAACGGACTGGAACAGGGAGGGACTACCTGAACACGTCCAATAAGAAACTTGTTTTCTTGCTAAATGTTTTTCTATTATGCGCACTAATTAATACAACCCAAGAATACCTGTTTGTAACGTTACCTTGTCAAGCTCCCGTTCCATAGTGATGAGCTGTTCAGCTTCCAGGAGATGTGGGGAAAAGACACAGGGTTCTCTAGGGACAGAATCAACATCCTCCTGTAAGGAAAGAGACTCTGCTTAGTGTGGTGGCCTAGGATATCGGTAGAAAAGCAACTACAGTGCATTCGGAAAGTATTCAGACCCATTCACTTTTTCCACATTTTGTTGTGTTACAGCCTTATTCTAAAATGGATTACATTGTTTTTCCCCCTCATCAATCTACACGCAATACTGCATAATGACAAAGCATACCGTATTTTTTTTAATTTTTTTTTTACAAATATCATATTTACATTAGTATTCAGACCCTTTACCCAGTACTTTGTTGAAGCACCTTTGGCAGTGACTACAGCCTCGAGTCTTCTTGGGTATGACACTACAAGCTTGGTGCACCTGTATTTGGGGAGTTTATCCCATTCTTCTCTGCAGATCCTCTCAAGCTCTGTCAGGTTGGAGGTCTCTCCAGAGTTGTTTGATCCGAGTTCAAGTCCGGGCTCTGGCTGGGCCACTCAAGGACATTCAGAGACTTGTCGCGAAGTGACTCCTGCATTGTCTTGGCTGTGTGATTCGGGTTGTTGTCCTGTTGGAAAGTGAACCTTAGCCCACAGTCTTAACCTGCTCCAGAGCACTCAGGACCTTTCATCAAGGAGCACTATGTACTTTGCTCCGTTCATCTCGATTCTGACTAGTCTCTCAGTCCCTGCCGCTTAAAAACATCCCCACAGCATGATGCTGCCACCACCATGCTTCACTGTAGGGATGGTATTGGCCAGGTGATGGGCGGTGCCTGGTTTCCTCCAGATGTGAGGCTTGGCATTCAGGCCAAAGAGTTCAATCTTGGTTTCATCAGACCAGAGAATCTTGTTTCTCAAATCAAACTTTATTTGTCACGTGCCCGAATACAACAAGTGTAGACTTTACCGTGAAAATGGTCTAAGAGCCCTTTAGGTGCCTTTTGGCAAACTCCAAGTGGGCTGTCATGGGCCTTTTACTGAGAAGTGGCTTCCATCTGGCAATTCTACCATAAACCAGCTCAATATCGAGTCTCATAGCAAAGGGTCTGAATACTTATTTATATAAGGTAATAAATGTGAGAAAAAAAAAAATCTACAAACCTTTTTCGCTTTGTCATTATGGCGTAGTGTGTGTAGATTGATGAGGAAAAATAAGGCTGTAACATAACAAAATGTGGAAAAAGTAGAGGTCTGAATACTTTCCAAATGCACTGCATACACTCTTCTTCAAGGGTACCCAAACAACCCTCCTATAGATGGCAACCGTCTTGCATACTTTTGCTCCAAAAATATTATCTAATTAAGCTATAAGGCCCGAGGAGGTGTTGGTATATGGCCAATATACCACAGCCAAGGGCTGTTCTTATGTATGATGCAACGCGGAGTGCCTGGATACAGCCCTTAGCCATGGTATATTGGCCATATACCACAAACCCCCGAGGTGCCTTATCACTATTATAAACTGGTTACGTAATAATTTTTGTCATTCCCATGGTATACGGTGTGATATACCACGGCTTTCAGCCAATCAACATTCAGGTCTCGAACCACACGGTTTTAAATTAAGCAATAAGGCATGAGGGGGTGTGGTATATGGCCAAAATACCACAGCTAAGGGTTGTTCTTAGGCAAGACGCATCACAGAGTGCCTGGACACAACCCATAACCGTGGTATATTGGCCATATACCACAAACCCCTGAGGTGCCTTATCACTGTTATAAACTGGTTACCAACTTAATTAGAGCAGTAAAAATAAATGTGTCATACACGTGGTATACGGTCTGATATACCACTGCTGTCAGCCAATCAGCATTCAGGGCTCGAACCACCCAGTTTATAATCTGTTATACCACGGTGTAGGTGTGTTTAGCACCAGGTGAAAGTTGATTGCATTCATTTTGGAACTGGGCTGCCTTCCGGGCGTGAGCCAAGTGACCTGTTCAAAGACCATGGCGAAGTCAGCTCAAAACAAAAGTAGGAGCACGTGGAGTAATGAGTAGGATTCTGTGGGCGGAGCATGCATACTTTTGCTCCAGCCCTGTTGAAACATTTAATCAAGGTCCTGGTGAGCTACTGTACTAGCTAGTAGAGGATGTTTTTGATTATAAACCCCGGTAGTTTGGGTCCTGGTAGTATGTGATGGGAAGTTCTGATCATTTTACTGACTCGGATCTGTTCGACTCATTCAGTCAAAAGAACGAATCGTTCAACGACTTTCTTTCATTTGAGTCAGTTATGTCCAGAGCATGCATGCACCCCCTGCCCATGAACGATGAACTCAAAACTCGAGGCATGATTTTACAAGACTCTCGTTTACGTCTTTCAACAAAAATAGATTATTGGAACGTAACACAAAATATACCCAACTGTCTAGCTCGTCAACGACTCTTTGCGGAATGTATTTGTTGACTGCTGTGAGGGGGATAAGCAGCGCAATGTCTTTCGGGAACTGCAGGCCCCCAAATTAGTTCTCGAATTTGAGGCTGTGTCCAAAACGTTCACTCTTGCACCATGCCCGATCAATTAGTTCAAAACACTCCTGCTCGGCATGCACTCACCTGGGAAAGAACACCTGAGGCGACACACCTGGTCAAAAGACTTGCAACTGGTGTCACTGAATATGGAGCAATGACCCACGGATTCATTCGTAAGAGTGGTGGGGTCAACCTAGGAAAATATGTAGCTGTAAAAAAAAACACCGAGATTCGTACTCAATATAACAACCACATCTTCGTTAGCTAGCTAACGTTATACTCTCTAGTGCTGTACGTAGCTAGTTGGTGTCCAGTACCGTTACACTCGGATTCGCAGAGGCGAGCAATGTTGTGTTAGCTAACGTTACTGTTAGCTAACTGAGAAAGCAACGTTTGCCTACGTTAAGATAAAAACCTCATATTACCACAACTACTAGTTTATTATATAGCTACCCGTATACACCAACATATTTTACAATGTAAGTCAATTTGTCTTACCAATTTTCAAACAATTCTTTTTTCAAATTTAACCCGCCGATGTTTTTGTTCCTTTGGTGAAGAAGTGACTTCCGGACTTCGCGTTACTGTAGTGATTGTGCAGTTCACGAACGATTCGTTCTTTTTGAACGACTCCTTTAACTGACTCAATAGTCATGATTCGTTTTTCTGAGTGACTCGTTCATTTCAGTCGTTCGTTTTGAACTAATTGATCGGGCATGGTGCAAGAGTGAATGTAAATAATTTATTATTGAATGTCACCCTCACTGCAGTCAAGCAATGCATTCTGCCAAAGAATCGTTCACAATCTAGTCTGGTTGTGGCCTCAACTAGACCTCGTTTCAAATGTATCAAGACAATCTTATTTGTATGCCTAGCAACCAAAAATATTCATTATTTAAACACATTTACAAGTCTCAGTCACAAATGACAGCTCCAATAAGCCACCTATGTTGAAAGGCGTACACGAGAGGCTTGTAGAATCATGCCTCCCGAGTTTTAAATGTATCGTTCGCTTACATGGGGTCATACGGGCATAACTGACTCAAATGAACGAAATTACAGGCTGACTACACCGCTCGCGTTGAAAACAAGCGTATGCGTTGCCAAGGGCTAAAATAGAAGTCAGTTCTATATGTGATTGCGCTGCAGGTCCTGCCTCTTCCATCTCCTCATTGGTTTATAGAAGCAGGTACCCACGTTCCATCTCCTCATTGGTTATACCCACGTGGGTGACTGAAAGAGAACAAGGTCAGTGGCAGTAATGCACCTAATTTATGAAAGTTGCCAAAGGCAAGAGAAGGAAAAAGCCTGGAAGGAGGAGAGATGACTAGAAACAATTCGGTTGACCGTTTTTTGTGGATTAATTGGCGGAGTAGAGGACCTTGTGCATTTCAGGTAAAATAACAACTCAACTCAAGGGGCCAGTTACATTAGACGTTATTGTTGTCATATCGTTTTCTTCACTTCATTGCAGGCATTAGTAGGCAAAAGACCATGTCCCTCTAGTAAATGTGTGGGTTTAATTAGTGTTCCACGTTGCCACTGTCTAATAACGGATGTAAAAAAAGAATGATAGCAAAAATTAGTTATGCAAAAATTATTTCATACTCCACATTTAGGGGGGCCACAAGGGGGCCACAAGGGGGTCCAAAGTTGTTGTCACAGGGGCACTGCCCCCCCCCAGAACCGCCAGTGACTGCACACAATCGAGAGCATCCTGTCGGGCTGGTACGACAACTGCTTCGCTCACAACCGTAAGGCTCTACAGAGGGTAAGGAGGTCTGCACAACGCATCACCGGGGGCAAACTACCTGCCCTCCAGGACACCTACACCACCCGATTTCACAGGAAGGCCAAAAAGATCATCAAGGACAACAACCACCCGAGCTACTGCCTGTTCACCCCGCTATCATCCAGAAGGCGAGATCAGTACAGGTGCATCAAAGCTGGGACCGAGACTGAAAAACAGCTTCTCTCTCAAGGCCATCAGACTGATAAACAGCCATCACTAACATTGAGTGGCTGCTGCCAACATACTGACTCAAATCTCTAGCCACTTTAATAATAAAAAATTGGACGTAATAAATATATCACTAGTCACTTTAAACAATGCCACTTTATATAATGTTTACATACCATACCTTACTCATCTCATATGTATATACTGTACTCTATACCATCTACTGCATCTTGCCTATGCCGTTCGGCCATTGCTCATCTGTATATTTATATGTACATATTCTTATTCATTCCTTTATACTTGTGTGTATAAGGTAGTTGTTGTGAAATTGTTAGATTACTTGTTAGATATTACTGCATGGTCGGAACTAGAAGCACAAACATTTCGCTACACTCGCATAAAAATCTGCTAACCATGTGTATGTGACCAATACAATTTAATTTGACTGCCAATACACCTAGCCGGCTAATTTGGGTCAGTTCGCGTAAAAGAGCCGGGTCATTTGGCTCGCAAAAGGTTCTTTGTTCAAAATTACATTTCGTTTTTTTCGTTTATTAAACAACTCGTTGACTGACTTTGGTTCAATTACTTGAATTCCATTTAGTTTGTGATATGTGATCCCAACGTGCAATAACTATGTGCAACGCTGGGCTGAAGGGAGTTCTAGTTTTCATTTAGCAAATATTCAACCTAGTTCAATGCAGAAATGTGGTAATTAAGCACTATGACCATAATCCATCGCACCATTTTTTCCGGCTCGAGATGTAGACTACCCGAAGCGAGAGGTTTCCCTCTCGCCAAAATATATCCAAAATAAGCCCAATGCGTTTCTATGGGTTTATTTTGGACCTGAGCTTGTCGCCCGCCTTCCGCTTTTGGGACACCGACTCCCATTGTTAGGTTATAGACATCTGAGCATCTTGTCATTGTATACAGATCTCTGGACGGATACACATTTACGCCTGCTAAATTCCGTAAAATACACACAGACCGCATGAGAGGTGAATTTAGCCTACACAATACAACGACGAGAGGGACAGACTGTTCGTGAAAGTATACCTTATCTACTTTGAAGAACTAGTAAAATTATTTCGTCTGACAGCTCTGCAGTACAATCGGCAGGCTAGCTAAATAGGATGACTAAAGACAGTATTTTTATTTAACCATTTAACTAGGCAAGTCAGTTAAGAACAAATTCTTATTTACAGTGACGGCTTACCAAAAGGCCTCCTGCAGGGAAGGGGGCTGAGATTTAAAAAAAAATGTATGTATGTATGTATGTATGTATGTATGTATTAGGATAAAAAAAAAATGTATGTATGTATTAGGACAAAACGCACATCAAGACAAGAGAGACAATACTACATAAAGAGAGACCTAAGACAACAATATAGCAAGGCAACAACACAGCATGGTAACAACACAACATGGTAGCAGCACAAAACATGGTACAAACATTATTGGGCACAGACAACAGCAAGAAGGTAGAGACAACAATACATCACGCAAAGCAGCCAAAACTGTCAGTAAGAGTGTCCATGATTGAGTCTTTGAATGAAGAGATTGTCCAGTTTGAGTGTTTGTTGCAGCTCACTCCAGTCGCTCATTCCAGTTGCTAGCTGCAGCGAACTGAAAAGACAAGCGTCCCAGGGATGCGTGTGCTTTGGGGACCTTTAACAGAATGTGACTGGCAGAACGGGTGTTGTATGTGGAGGATGAGGGCTGCACTAGATATCTCAGATAGGGGGGAGTGAGCCAATTTTTGTTTTTTTAAATAAGCATCAACCAGTGGGTCTTGTGACGGGTATACAGAGATTACACGTTTACAGAGGAGTATAGAGTGCAGTGATGTGTCCTATTAGGAGCATTGGTGGCAAATCTGATGACCGACTGGTATAGAACATCTGGCCGCTCGAGAGCACCCTTACCTGCCAATCTATAACTTACATCTACGTAAGATGTAGCAATACTGGCTGTATCCAAGGCTCAGCTAATCGTTCACATAACAGGATGCAGCACACGGCTGAAGAGAGAAGAGACAACCAACTTGCCAGTTACAGCAGCGCGTCCCCTGAACAATAACGAAGAGGTAGGTGAGAAGCCTGACGACAGGGGTGAGAAGGTGATGAAGCATACTTCATGAGCTGTAACCAAAAAACAACTGGCATTTGGAAAGTTTGAGGTGAGGGAGCAAGTGTGGTGGAACAAGAATTGTTAAGTATCTTGCTAGCTGGATCGAATTATCCGTTAGCTAGCCAGATAACTGTTGAGCAACATTAGCCAATTTAGCTAATCAAATTATTGAGTTTATTGCGTGAAAATTAGCTGGCTAATAAAGTTAGACAGCTAGTTAACATTACAACATCAGATGAGCTAATGTTAATAACCTAACCAATTCGCTATAGTATTAATTGGTATACGACTCCTTGCCATTCCTCAAGTTGTAACTTTAGTTGCTTACTGGACCCTGGAAATATGTGTGAAATGTTAACTAGCTAACAAACTAACTATTAGCTATGAACTAATATTTTCCCTCTACAGTGTGTGGTTAATTTTAAGAATGAGAGAATTAGGTGAAAATTAGGCATTGCTTGATAAACTAGTGGATTCAGGGATGAAATGTAACGTTAGCTGGAGCTGGGCCTAGCTTAAACTGGATGCCACTACAAGCATTTCACTACACTCACAATAACAACTGCTAACCAGTTTGTGATTAATAAAAATTTGATTTGAGGTGAAAGGAACACTACACACTTTTCCTCTTTCTCACTTTTTCAATACAGTGGATAAAATGGGGTATGCCTGAAAGAGATCAATTATGCCAACAACGGGTCTCATGCTCTGCAGCTGACACATTGTAGAACAGATGTCCACAGGCAGAAAGTGTACAATGTAATAAGACATTGCTTTTGTTGTGTTGAACTTGACATAGAGTAACACTTGTGAGGGAGATTATTACATGTTTTACTTTTCACTCAGTGAACGTAATTTTTCATGTCTACTATAGTGGCCACTATAATAGAGCAAAAATAGAATGCCTGTTTCATTCTATTTCTACTTTAAGATGTTTTTTTCCCAAGTGCAATATTTAGATGTGTGTGGTCACAAGCGTTCTATTATATTTTCATTTAACCAAGTCAGTTAAGAACAATGACAGCCTACCGGGGAACAGTGGGTTAACTGCCTTGTTCAGGGGCAGAACGACAGATTTTTACCTTGTCAGCTCCGGGATTTGATCCATGGCAGCTCAGGGATTTGATCTCTCTAGCCACTAGGCTACTTGCCGCCCCTATTATAAAGGCTGTCATGTCTAACTGTAATATTAGTGTATTGTTTTTTCTCTGGACTTGTGTCATTTGCAGTAAAGTCTAGGCAACAATTAACATTGGATTGCTTTCCTTAAATTACTTTAGCTGCGAGTTCACATGAATCACTTTTTATTTTGCACACAGAGACTGATCATGTAGATCATATTATTTGTTGTTTAATTAGTTAAAAACCTGCATTTCAAGAAAGGATCCAGCCTAAGTCATAAGAAATTAGCATTTTAAAGCTGATATTTATTTATTTTTATGCCCCATAGCAGGGGTTTTCTTCGCATGTTTCAGTGTAAAAAAAAAAAAAGTATCACCTTTTTGGGCCCTCACCAGTTTGCATCCCTGCTTTATACACTGCACCCTTTGAGAGATGTAGTTAGCAAACCACTCCAAAGACCCTTCAGAGACACCAATACTCTACCGGTCCACAATAATGGAATGGTTTACCGTAACAAAAGCTTTGGCCAAGTTAATAAGAATAGAATCACAACATTTCTTAGAATCAAGGGCAATGGCGACATCATTGAGGACCTTTAAGGTTGCAGTGACACATCCATAACCTGAGTATTGGGTAGTACATAATGTTAGATTGCCTGGCTGGCTGACTGCTACTGCCTGAGCAGAGATTATTACTTTTTGGAATTAAAAATAATTCATCAAATATAAGTAATATACACAACTGACCGACCTCAAAAAACAATCTCTCAGCAATATTAAACATCGACCTAGAAGTTCTAGACCCATGAAGAAAATGCAATATCCAATGTAAAGCCCAACAGGTAGGCTACCATTATGTCAGATCGTGAAAATCGTGTTCAAATACTTTTTTTACTGACCAAATTATCAGATTTTTTGTCACGCAATACAACAACAAAAAATCAGCGTGGACCAGATTGACACTCTCCCCACTATTTATTGTTCATGCAGTGAGAATTCGCCCGCTTTAGAGAATTATTTTGTAATTTATCTGCAGCAAAACTTTTTGTTGTTGCTCAAAAAGCAGTAGTACCGCTATGCAAATCAGGGAGCTAAATGAACGTCTTTCTTACCGATACATCTACAAGATCCGTTCCCGAAGGTCCCATCACTACACACTTCCCAGCGACATGTTTGTTGTTGTTCGAGGAGCAGGATCAGCTACAGTATGTCCTAGGCGACTAGCTAATTGTTTAGGTTTGACTAGTCCAAACAATCCCCATAGTTATATGTTCCTAATATGTTAGTTACCATTTGCAGACACGTATTGCACGAGAAGGACTTCAAATCACAAGGTAAGTAACGTTAACAGTTCGCTAACTACTGTAAACACATCCCAGTTGGTCTTACTCGCTAGCTATGCTAACATTGTCCTCTAAATATTTACCATAATTTGGGAGAATTGTGAGAAATTTGGGAGAAAGTACATATATATTACCCTTTGCTAATAGACTTCCAAAGTACTTCCAAAGTCAATAATTTGCATGAATATCTCAAAGTTTGCCTCAGACAGTAAGTAGTTAGTTAGATAGCTAGCAGCAGTAGCTAACCAACTTCTGACCTCATGATCCTTCTTTCCTTGCGTGTCAGGTAATGCCTACAGCAGTGATTGATTTTGTATTAATGATATCTTTCAGGGGCCACACTGAAAACCAAGTATCAGGCAGACCCACATTATCTGGCACCACCATCATAATAATAGGCTAGATCATTTTACAAGTGTGTGACTTACCACCGGGAAACTACAACAAAGATGGGGAACAATGCAATCAAAGCCCATCTGGAGAACTCACAGAAGACCGGGATCTTTCAGCTGACAGGGAAAGGTCTTCCTGAGGTAACAGTCATACACACACACACACACACAGTGCCCATCCTATAGTCTGCCTGTTAAAATGTCCACACTCCACAACAGCCTTTTAACTGGTGCTTTGTTTATTTAGCTGAATTCCATTCAGTTGTGGTTATTGTCTTGGACGGTTTGAATGTATGTATTTTTTGCCGCTAATGTATTTCAGTTCCCCCGAGGAGCTCCAGAGGTTGACTGGAAACCTACGGACTCTAGATCTGTCCTCCAACAAGATCGAAGTGCTACCTGCTGCCATAGGAAACTTCCTTCAGATGAAGAGTCTGACTTTAAACTGTAATAAACTCAGTAAGTGGTTGTTGCATCCTCAACGTTACTGTCTGTCACACGACAGCATCTGTTGACACATTTTCAAAACTTTGCTTTCACTGAATAATGAATGACCATTATGCGCATTGATTATTGATGTGGATTCATCTGCTTCAATCAATCTCTTTTTAGCTATGCAATATATTAAGTGTGTGTTTTATGTGTACACAGCAAGTCTCCCAGATGAAATTGGAAAGCTGAAGAAACTAGAGACTCTTTTGCTGAACGGGAACCACCTGACGCAGCTCCCTAGCACTGTAGGACAGTTGAAAGCGTTGCGCATCCTCAGCCTGTCAGGGAACAAATTCCGGGAGTTTCCTGACGGCCTTGGCTCCCTACGACACCTGGACGTCCTGGACCTGTCCAAGAACCACATCCAGGCGGTGCCTGCTGAGGTGGCGGCCTTACAGGCCATTGAGATCAATCTCAACCAGAACCAGGTAATCAGGTGTTTATTGGTGCATCTCAAAGAGCCCCCCCGACACATAAACTATTGCAGCGTAAATACTGGAGGCTGAGGCAAGAGGGGTCGGGAGAGACTTTGGCCCTGTCTGACGATAGCCCCGGACAGGGCCAAACAGGCAGCATATAACCCCACTCACTTTGCCAAAGCACAGCCCCCACACCTCTAGAGGGATATCTTCAACCACCAACCTTACTACCCTGAGACAAGGCAGAGTATAGCCCACGAAGGTCTCCCCCACAACATGAACCCGAGGGGGCGCCAACCCGGACAGGAAGATCACGTCAGTTACTCAACCCACTCAATTGACGCACCCCTCCTAGGGACAGCATGGAGGAGCACCAGTAAGCCAGTGTCTCAGCCCCCGCAATAGGGTTAGAGGCAGAGAATCCCAGTGAAGAGAGGGGAACCAGGCAGAGACAGCAAGGGCGGTTCGTCGCTCCAGTGCCTTTCCGTTCATCTTCACACCCCTGGGCCAGACTACACTCAAATCATAGGACCTACTGAAGAGATGAGGCTTCAATAAAGACTTAAAGGTTGAGACTGAGTCTGCATGTCTCACATGGCTAGGCAGACCATTCCATAAAATTGGAGCTCTATAGGAGAAAGCCCTGCCTCCAGCTGTTTGCTTAGAAATTCTAGCGTACGTGTAGGTAGGACCAAATCGGAAAGATGGGTAAGAGCAAGCCCATGTAATGCTTTGTAGGTTAGCAGTAAAACCTTGAACAGGAAGCCTTAACAGGAAGCCAGTGTAGATAGGGATGACTGTACAAGATTAATTGTCAGATCCAACAGAAGATCTCTTTGTTTCTTGGGACCTAGAACTAGCATCTCTGTTTTGTCCGAGTTTAAAAGTTAATTAATTGCCGCCATCCACGTCCTTATATCTAAAACACAGGCTTCCAAGGAGGGCAATTTTGGGGCTTCACCATGTTTCATCGAAATACAGCTATGTATTCCAACATTTGAAATTTTAGTCATTTAGCAGACACTCTTATCCAGAGCGACTTATAGTTAGTGTATTCATCTTAAGACAACCAAATACCTCAGTTATAGTAAGTACATTTTTCCTCAAACTAGCCATCAGCAAAGTGAGTGCAAGTACGGGGGAAAAGAGTCAGGTGTGAGTGTAAGTTCACAAAAAGGAGATGAGGGGTGCTGTGAGATTATTTAAGACACTCTTTGAAGAGGTAGAGTTTCACATGTTTTTGGAAGATGGGCAGTGACTCTGCTGTCCTAGCTTCAGGAAGTTGGTTCCACCATTGGTGTGCCAGGACAGTGAAGAGCTTTGGCTGAGCAGGAGCTGCCCTCCCGTAGGGGTTGTGGGGCCAAGGTATCAGAGGTGGCAGAATGGAGTACTCTGGTTGGGGTGTAGGGTTTGAGCATAGCCTGACGGTAGGGAGGGGCTGTTCCTCTTGCTGCTCCGTAGGCAAGTACCATGGTCTTGTAGTGGATGCGAGCTTCGACTGGAAGCCAGTGGAGTGTGCGCAGGAGCTGGGTGACATGGGAGAACATGGGAAGGTTGAACACCAGGCGGGTTGCGGCGTTCTGGATAAGTTGCAGGGGTTAGATGGCACAAGCGGAGAGCCCAGCCAACAGCGAGTTGCCGTAGTTCTGGCGGGAGATAACAAGTGCCTGGATTAGGACATGCACCACTTCCTGTGTGAGGTAGGGTTATACTCTATGGATGTTGTAGAGCATGAACCTGCAGGAGCAAGTTACTGCTTTGATGTTTGCAGAGAACGACAGGGTGTTGTCCAGGGTCACGCCAAGGTTCTTTGCATTCTGGGAGGGGGACAGCGTGGAGTTGTCAACCATGATGGAGAAGTCTTGGACCGGGCAGGCCTTCCACTGGGGGGAAGCTCAGCAGCTCTGTCTTGTTGGGGTGGAAGGGCAGACATCCAAGCTAAAATATCTGCCAGGCACGCAGAAATGCGTGTCACCACTTGGGTGTCAGAAGGGGGAAGGAGAAAAGTAGTTGAGTTTCATCTGCATAGCAATGATATGAGGGACCATGTGAGGATTTGATGGTGCCTACTGACTTGTATTGAGAGAAGAGGAGAGGGCCTAGAACCGAGCCCTTGGAGACACCAGTAGTGAGAGTACGTTGTGCAGACACAGATCCTCTCCATGTCACCTGAGAGGGTGGAGATGAGGATCTGATGGAGAGAGTCCGCTTTGGCAGTGTGGAGAGCCTCCGTGTCCCCGGAGAAGAGCAGTCTTGAAGCCTTACTGGTTAATGTCAAGAAGATCGTTCTGAGAGAGATAACTAGGGAGTTTATCAGAGACGGCATGCTCAAGTTCTTTCGAAAAAAAGGAAGTGGTACCCGTCTGTAGTTTTTGATGTCAGAGGGGTTGAGTGTTAGTTTCTTGAGGAAGGGAGGGATTTTGAAGTCAGGGGATGCAGCCAGTGGTCAGGGTTGAGGAATGGGAGAAGGTCTCTAGAGATGGCCTGAAGGAGGGGATGGGGCCAAGTGGGCAAGTTGTCAGGCTGCCAGACTTCTCTAGTTGCAGGATTTCATCTGGAGAGAGAGGGGAGAGAGATCAAGGCATAAGGTTCTGTGTGAGTGAGACCAGTGGACTCAATAGGCTAAGTGAATGAGGCGTGGATGTCGTCTACCTACTTTTCAAAGTGTTTGACAAAGTTGTCCGCAGAGAGGTAGGGGGTGGATGATTAAGGAGTGTGGAGAAGGTGGAAAATAGTTTCCTATGGTTAGAGGCAGAAGCTTGACATTTTGAGTGATATAAAGTGGCTTTAGCAGCTGATAGATATAGTGCACCAATTTTAACCAGGTACCTAATCTATTCTAAAATCGAATCTACAGATCCAGTCAAAAGTTTGGACATACCTACTCATTCCAGGGTTTTTCATTATTTGTACTATTTTCTACATTGTAGAATTTCTTTCCTTAATGCATCTGAGCCAATCAGTTGTGTTGTGACAAGGTAGGGGTGGTATACAGAATATAGCCCTATTTGGTAAAATACTAAATCTATATTATGCCAAGAACAGCTCAAATAAGCAAAGAGAAACGACAGTCCATCATTACTTTAAGACATGAAGGTCAGTCGAGACGGAAAATTTCAATAACTTTGTGCAGTTGCAAAAACCACCAATAAGAAGGAGACTTGCTTGGGCTGAGCAACACGCAATGGACATTAGACCAGTGTAAATCTGTCCTTTGGTCTGATGAGTCAAAATTTGAGATTTTTTGTTCTAACCGCCGTGCCTTTGTGAGACGCAGAGTTGGTGAACAGATTATCTCTGCATGTGTGTTTCCCAATGTGAAGCATGGAGGAGGAGGTGTAATGGTGTGGGGGTGCTTTGCTGGTGACACTGTCTGATTTATTTAGAATTCAAGGCACCCTTAACCAGTATGGCTACCACAGCATTCTGCAGCGATACGCCATCCCATCTGGTTTGCGCTTAGTGGGACTGTCATTTGTTTTTCAACAAGACAATGACCCAACACACCTCCAGGCTGTGTAAGGGCTATTTGACCAAGAAGGAGAGTGATTGAGTGCTCTATCAGATGACCTGGCCGCCAATCACCCGACCTCAACCCAATTGAGATGGTTTGGGATGAGTTGGACCGCAAAGTGAAGGAAAAGCGGCCAACAAGTGCTCAGCATATGTGGGAACTCCTTCAAGAAAGTTGGAAAAGCATTCTAGGTGAAGCTGTTTGAGGGAATGCCAATAGTGTGCAAAGCTGTCAAGGCAAAGGGTGGCTACTTTGAAGAATCTGAAATTAAAATATATTTTGATTTAGCACTTTTTTGGTTACTACATGATTCCATATTTGTTATTTCATCGTTTTGATATCTTCATTATTATTCTACAATGTAGAAAATAGTACAAATAAAGAACAACCCTTCAATGTGTAGGTGTGTCCCAACTTTTGACTGGTACTGTATATAAATCTACACTGAGCAAAAATATAAAAGCAACATTTTCAAAGATTTTACTGAGTTACAGTTCATATAAGGAAATCCGTCAATTGAAACATGACTGGGAATATAGATATGCATCTGTTGGTCACAGATACCTTAAAAAAGGTAGGGGCGTGGATCAGAACCAGCCCGTATCTGATGTGACCACCATTTTCCTCGTACAGCGCGAGGCAAATGGTGGTCACATTTGCCTCATCCTTCGCGTGGTGTTGACCAGGCTGTTGATTGTGACCTTTGGAATGTTGTTCCACTCCTCTTCAATGGCTGTGCGAAGTTGCTGGATATTGGCGGGAACTGGAACACACTGTCGATCCAGAGCATCCCAAACATGCTCAATGGGTGACATGTCTGGTGAGTATGCAGGCCATGGAAGAACTGGGACATTTTCAGTTTACAGGAGTTGTGTACAGATCCTTGCAACATGGGGCCGTGCATTATCATGCGGAAACATGAGGGGATGGCGACGGTTGAATGGCACGACAATGGGCCTCAGGATCTCGTCACTGTATCGCTGTTTATTCAAATTGCCATCGATAAAATGCAATTTTGTTTGTTGTCCGTAGCTTATGCCTGCCCATACCATAACCCCATCCCACCATGGGGCACTATGTTCACAACATTGACATCAGCAAACCGCTTGCCCACACAACGCCACACACCCTGTGAAGAGCACACTTCTTCAGTGTGCCAGTGGCCATCGAAGATGAGCATTTGCCTACTGAAATCAGTTACGACGTCGGACTGCAGTCAGGTCAAAACTCTTATGAGGACAACGAGCACACAGATGAGCATCCCTGAGACACTTTCTGACAGTTTTTGCAGAAATTATTTGGTTGTGCAAACCCACAGTTTCATCAGCTGTCCAGGTGGCTAGTCTCAGACGATCCCGTAGGTGACGCAGCTGGATGTGGAGGTCCTGAGATGGTGTGGTTACACATAGTCTGTGGTTGTGCGGCCGGTTGGACGTACTGCCAAATTCTCTAAAACGACGTCAGAGGTGGCTTATGGTAGAGAAATTAACATAATTTTATCTGTCAACAGCTCAGGTGGACATTCCTTTGGTCAGCATGCCAATTGCACGCTCCCTCAACTTGAGACATCTGTGGCATTGTGTTGTGTGACAACTGCACATTTTAGTGGCCTTTTATTGTCCTGGGCACAAGGTGCACTTGTGTAATGATCATGCTGTTTAATCAGCTTCTTGATATGGCACCTGTCAGAAGGGTGGATTATCTTGGCAAAGGATAAATACTCACTAACAGGGATGGAAGATGGCGCCGAAAAAAATATTACTTGCCAACGTACAATCATTGGACAATAAATTAGACGAGGTACGATCACGAATATCCTACCAACGGGACATCAAAAACTGTAACATCTTATGTTACACTGACTTGTGGCTGAATGACAACATGGAAAACATTCAGCTAGCAGGATATACGCTGCACCGGCTAGACAGAACAGAACACTACGGTAAGACGAGGGTCGGTCTGTATATTTGTATATTTGGTGCACATCTAAGGAAGTCTATAGATTTTGCTCGCCTGAGTATCTCATGATAAGCTGTAGACCACACTATTTATCAAGAGAGTTTTCATTAAAAAAATGTGTGGCTGTTTATTTACCACCACAGACGTACGCTGGCACTAAGACCGCACTGAGTCAGCTGTATAAGGAAATAAGCAAACAGGAAACCGCTCACACAGAGGCGGTGCTCCTAGTGGCCGGGACTTTAAATCAGTTTTACCTCATTTCTATCAGCATGTTAAATACTCAACCAGAGGGCAAAACTTTCTAGATCACCTTTACTCCACACAGAGACTTGTACAAAGCTCTCCCTCGCCCTCCATTTGGCAAATCTGACCATAATTCTATCCTCCTGATTCCTGCCTACAAGCTAAATTTAAAGCAGGAAGCACCAGTGACTATAAAAATAAGTGGTCAGTTGAAGCAGATGCTAAACTACAGGACTGTTTTGCTATCCCAGACTGGAATATGTTCCGGGATTCTTCCGATGGTATTGAGGTGTACACCGCATCAGTCACTGGCTTTTTCAATAAATGCATTGAGGACGTCGTCCCCACAGTGACTGTACGTACATACCCCAATCAGCAGCCATGGATTACAGGCAACATTCGCACTGAGAGTAAGGTTAGAGCTTCCGCTTTCATGGTGCTGGACTCTAACCCGGAAGCTCATAAGAAATCCTGCTATGCCCTCCGACGAACCATCAAACAGGCAAAGCGCCAATACAGAACTAGGATTGAATCGTACTACACCGGCTCTGACACTCGTCGGATGTGGCAGGGCCTGCAAACTATTAGATGGCAAAGGGAAGCACTGCCGCAAGCTGCCCAGTGACACGAGCCTACCAGATGAGCTAAATCACTTCTATGCTCGCTTCAAACAAGAAACACTGAGGCATGCATGAGCGCATCAGCTGTCCCGCCCCCCCCCCTCGCCAACTCATCTTTTGCGCCGCTGCTACTCTGTTTATCATCTATGCATAGTCACTAACTATATATTCACATACATATTACCTTAATTAGCCAGACTAACCGGTGCCCCCGCACATTGACTGTTATTCTCACTGTCATTTTACTGTTTTATTTTTATTTTGTATTTCTTTATCTACTGTTTACCTAATACCTATTATTTTTTTTACTTAAAAATTGCACTGTTGGTTAGGGCTTTTAAGTAAGCATTTCACTGTAAGGTCTAAACCTGTTGTATTTGGCGCCCGTGACAAATAAACTTTGATTTGTAATCAAATTAGTAAACAACATTTGAGAGAAGTAAGCTTTTTGTGCATTTGGAACATTTCTGCAATCTTTTATTTCAACTCATGAAACATGGGACCAACACATGTTGCGTTTTTGTTCAGTGTATATAAATGATCCCAGATTTCAGTGGTGTCTGCGGAGGTGTCCACCTGCCAGAGGCTGAAGGTGCTGAGACTGGAGGAGAACTGTCTGGAGCTCACCTCCATCCCTGTGTCCATCCTCACCACCTCCCAGGTGTCCCTGCTCTCCGTGGAGGGCAACCTGTTTGAGGTGAAGAATATGCGTGACCTGGAAGGGTATGAGAAAGTAAGTCGTGAAACAGATGCTTGTTTCTTTGACATTCAGCCCGCTGCTAAATGAATGATCAAGGTTAAAGCAAGGAACAGTCAAGCTACTGCTCTATGCTGTCTTAATATCTATTGTAAACAAAACAGCTCATGCGTTTCAAACTCAACGGTTTTAAATATCTTTCCTCCCCGTTGTTGATGTAATTTTTGTGAGCAGCGTAGAAACAAAATACTGTTTCTAAAGAGTGGTGATCTAGCTCAACAATAATGTGATTTCCTGTTCAATGTTAAGGAGGATCAACTGAAGAAAGTTGTGGCTCAGACGGCTATTCATTTTCAGTCATAATCCCTGCACTTGACATAGTCTGTGGTCAAATATAGCCCCAACCATTAAATATGACCACATGCCTATTATCATACTCAATGAAGACCACCATTCAGTTCTTACTCAAAGGGCTTATCTCATAATTCTCATTTTATCTGTGATGTGCCTATCGTTTATCTAATTTGTTGTTTACCCCACAGTACATGGAGCGCTTCACTGCAACCAAAAAGAAATTTGCCTGAAAAATAGAAAGAGAGCATCCCCCGGAGTCCAGCTTGTGAACTACCCTCAAGCACCCTCTAAATGGTTGTGGCTTACTACAGTAAATATGGCTTCTGCACTGCTGCGGCAACAGGTTACAACGAAGGAGAAGGACCACTGTAGAGAAGGACTGATCGAGAGCATGCTACAGGACTGCGAATGAAAGCAACAGGACACCATTGATGGTTACAGAGGACTATGTGAACGATGGACAGTGCACTCACGCTAATGATATTCATAAATTGCATATTGAATACTTAGCTACTAATTTCTGACTGAAATGTTGTCTTTAGTTATTTAACCAAAGCAGGTTATGCTTATAGTACATTGGGCTAAAATGGTCTCTACTGGCGCAGCGGTCTAAGGCACTGCATCTCAGTACTAGAGGTGTCCCTACAGACCCTGGTTCGAACCCGGGCTGTATCACAACCGGCCATGATCGGGAGTACATTAGGGCGGTGCACAATTGGCCCAGCGTCGTCCAGGTTAGGGGGAGGGTTTGGCTGGGGTAGATTGCAGTGTAGATTGCCTAAGGGTTACTTTTTTGCCTGTAAGAGATGGTACCTGTGCCGGTGGGCAGCAAGTGATTGAAAGCTATAGTACAGAGTTACAGAATGTCAAAGCAGTGACCGTTGCTCTACATAGACCCAGAATGAGAGAACTCCTTTATGCACAGAGGCTTGCTTACTCTGTGGATCTGGAATGGGCAGTTCAATTTTTCTGGTGCTAGGGTCCTGGTGATTTATTTTCGGTTGAAGAAGGTTCTGCATCGGCAAGCCGCACATAACACGCTGGACCAGAGCTTATTTCTTTGGTGCTGGGAAAGAATGAAGAAAAGCACAATGTAAACCAATCCATTCGACTCTTAGCAAGCATAGTCTTTATATTGTTATTAAATTATTGGTAGTCTTATTATTTGGACTTGATTTGTATTGTTTATTATCTTCAGTTGATCTGTTGAACACATCCTCACAATTTTTGTAATTGAACTCTAAATCATTTGTCAACGTTTTTAAAAGAAGTATGTGATTATATCAGATAAACACAAAATATGACCACCTCCACTTTTCAAATTTTGACCCGCAAACAAGTGTTAATGGATCCTCACATTATTTCGTCTGGCAAGGGCCTCTGCATCGCAACCTGTATTACTAGATTGACGACAACCTCAGAGGATCCTTTTCCTAATCAGTGTTGCTGATCAATGGTGCACTTTCTATGAAGGAGGAGCTGTGTCATTAACAAGAAATATAACTTACCATCAGGTGTATGTAAGTGAATTGTAGCAGAATACTCTCCATGAGTTATGTCAATATACTGTACTAACTGTTTTATGTAGAATTACCCAACTTGAATGTTTCATTTTACTGAATTTATTATTTAATGTTTCTATTTAATATTTCAATTGAATTTTTTCCTTAAATCGGATTCGATTTTGTTGCCATCCTATCTTTGTGCAAGAGTACAGTATTCAGACCACTTCACATCAGATTGTCACAACCTTATTTTTGTGTACTACATGCAGTAACCTAATATACCCTGCAACTCATCACAAATTCTCCCATTAAATATAACAAATACAACTGCCCATGTCTCTGTAGGTTCAATAGGTGTTACACGAACAGATTTTGATACTTTGTTTTATATCACATTACTGAGAATCATTTTTCTCGCGCTCTCTCACTAGGCGGCGGTCATGCACATTGACATTCCTCAGGAGACTGAGCGTTTTATCCAGAGGCTTATTCACGACGATAATTATGTTGCAAAACGTTTCTTAAACGGAAGCCAACTGGGAGGGACCCAACTCAATTTGTCCAATGGAAACTCGTTTTTGTTGAAAAACGTTTCTCCGTTTGGAGTAAACGATTTATTTAGCAAAACAACCGACGTAATGAATACACCTCTGTTGTAGGAGGCTAGAAAAACAATGTGCAAATCACCCTAGACAGAGTCCACGTCAACTTATCTAAAGAAGTGTGGTCGGTTACTTAATGAGAGGAAAGAAGACAACATATACTTTGTTTATCATCCCGGACAGGAATTTACTGTTATTTCGGTCTTGGTGAATTGTTCCCTATACATCTCAAAGTAGTGACTTTCTAGTGCGGAAACCTACTTTGGAGCCACGGCCCGAAGGGACATGTAGCTCAGGGCTTCGACTGTTAACTTCGGAATTCGTATATTTGTGAAAAAGAGGCTCAAACTGTGAACCAGATGTCGAAAAGATGACCATTTATCTTTGGATCCTAGTCTTCTTGGCACAACGTAGTAGAGCAATCCATGGTAAGTTTGAATAAATATCTCTTGATTGCTCGACTACTTCTCATGAATTTCTAATTAGGTTATACTTTGATTAGTCTATTGAACTCCGTTTGGCGGAATGCGTTTGTTCAGAGTTTGTTTGTCTGTCAACAACGATCGATGTTATTTCAGGGGTTGATAGTCCAAAACAAGGGACCACGTCCCCTGCTTTGGTGTTCTGCACACAATTGATTGCTAGTGTATGGGTTTCTCTCTGTAAAAGTTACAGTATGACTTTTTAACAACATTTTTTAATAGGGCATAATAACAAGGGAAGAGTGATCTTAGCCAGGGGTGGTGGGCACACATTTCTTCCTACAATTAGGTAATTTGCTTATTCCCTATCCAGACCTGGGTCCAATACATTCGGACAAATACTCAAGTATTTGAGTTGTTTAATTGATATTTGGCTTTGCAGTTTTGGGACTATTACAGTTTACATAGGCCTACAGCAGGGATCATCAACTAGATTCAGTCGCGGTGTCGATTTCTTTTTTCTGGCGTGGATCGTCGACATAATTACAAATAATTTGTAGACTGCAAAAAAAACAAACAGATAATGTTTGACTAAAACATAATCATTTCAAACCTTGCTTACATTTTGTATAGGATAACGTGCCTATTTATTATGAGTGGGAATACTTGGTAACAGACTACTTAAATTAAAATCACTTGGAACTGATTTCCTGGTGTTTTCAGTCTTATTTTATTTAAACTTGGGGGGCAAATTCAACCACCCGGGGGCCAAATGCGGGCCGCCAGTTGGGGAGCCCTGGCCTACAGTATGCATTTGACACAAGTATTTTGCATAGGCCTATGGAGGCTATTTGACCCAAGTCTTTCACCACCACCCCCTCCTTTAAAGCAATAAGGTAGTAAAATCAGTGGACTGGACATTCACTATAATGAGAAATTCTATAAGCAGAGTGAAAGTTAAGGTAGGGCTTCATTTACCTGCTTTTAGCAACGCAAATGTATTTACACTAGCATTGCCTGCAAATTCCATTTCAACTTACTGTGCAGGTGGGCAGGACGCTTTGTCATTATGATGGGGGAATTTGAGACAAAATATCTAAAGGATCATATCATTAAAGACTTTCCAAACGTGGGTCTGTTGTAGACCCACTTCCTCTCTGCTTACCTCATGTCAAAATAAAAGTCCTGCACGTGTGCCATTTGTGGACACAAATTGAATAACTTGTGGGGAGTTTTATTTTGTGGGGGACTTTTTAAAGCAAAGGCTTAGATTTTTTTTGTCAAACAGATGGAAAAGAGGTCTTAGAAAACATCTACCAGATAGTCTTAAAATGCATTAGAAATACATCACAACACATTCATGTTGAGGTAAAGACCCCTGACAACGAATATCAACATTTAGGCCTCTATTTACTTTAGGTTAACTTGTCTGCCTTCTGTACATTTAAGAAACATTGCCTTCTGCCTTCCGTTACCAAAAACCCACATATCTTTTAAGATATTTTTACATTTCTCTTCCTCATGAGGAGGGAGGATAATGAATGTGCACAGAAGTAACAAGTAAAGTTAGATCTACCAACAGTGAAGAGTTGCAAAGAAAAAGCCATATCTCAGATTGGCCAACAAAAAGAAAAGATTAAGATGGGCAAAATAACACTGACACTGGACAGAGGAACTCTGCCTAGAAGGCAAGCATCCCAGCGTCGCCTCTTCACTGTTGATGTTGAGACTAGTGTTTTGCGGGTACTATTTAATGAAGCTGCCAGTTGAGGACTTGAGGCGTCTGTTTCTCAAACTAGACACTGTAATGTACTTGTCCTCTTGCTCAGTTGTGCACTGGGGCCTCCCACTCCTCTTTCTATTCTGGTTAGAGCCAGTTTGTGCTGTTCTGTGAAGGGAGTAGTACACAGCGTTGTACGAGATCTTCAGTTTCTTGGCAATTCCTCGCATGGAATAGCCTTCATTTCTCAGAACAAGAATAGACTGACGAGTTTTAGAAGGAAGTCCTTTGTTTCTGGCCATTTTGAGCCTGTAATCGAACCCGCATGATGATGCTCCAGATACTCAACTAGTCTAAAGAAGGCCAGTTTTATTGCTTCCTTAATAAGGGCAACAGTTTTCAGCTGTGCTAACATAATTGCAAAAGGGTTTTCTAATGATCAATTAGCCTTTTAAAAGGATAAACCTGAATTAGCTAACACAACGTGCCATTGGAACACGAGTGATGGTTGCTGATAATGGGCCTCTGTACGCCTATGTAGATATTTTATTAAATCAGCCGTTTCCAGCTACAATGGTCATTTACAACATTAACAATGTCTACACTGTATTTCTGATCAATTTGAGGTTATTTTAATGGACAAAAAATTAGCTTTTCTTTCAAAAACAAGGACATTTTATAAGCGACCCCAAACTTTTGAACGGTAGTGTTTGTTTTTGCCGTTTGTTCTTTTGTTATAGAGCCGAAAAGTTTTGAGAAGTGGTTTATCTCCATTTTGGATCGGTAGCTTTTGTGTTGTTCAGTGTGTGCCAATTTTCCCAGAAGCGGTTAGATTCTTCTATGGATTCTTCAATTACATTGAGCTGATTTTTTTTTTTTTCTTTTCTTTCTCAGTGGTGGAAAAAGTACCCAATTGTCATACTTGAGTAAAATTTAAGATGCCTTAATAGAAAATGACTCAAGTAAAAGTGAGTCACCCAATAAAATACTACTTGAGTAAAAGTCTAAAAGTATTTGGTTTTAAATATACTTAAGTATCAAAAGTAAATGTAATTGCTAAAATATACTTAAGAAGTAAAAGTATACATCATTTCACGTTCCTTATTAAGCAAACCAGACGGCACCATCTTCTTTTTATTTATGGCTAGCCAGGGGCACTCGCCAGCACTCAGTGTTTAGTGAGTCCGCCAGATCAGAGGCAGTAGGGATGACCGGGGTTGTTCTCTTGATAAGTGTGTGAATTAGACAATTTTTCTGTCCTGCTAAGCATTCCTCGGTGGGCCGTCATTGTAAAAAAGAATTTGATCTTAACTGACTTGCCTAGTTAAATAAAGGATACATTTGAACTTTTTTAAAATTTAAATGTTTAATAAAAAATGTAAAAAGTACTTTTGGGTGTCAGGGAAAATGTATGGAGTAAAAAGTACATAATTTTCTTTAGGAATGTAGTGAAGTAAAAGTAGTCAAAACTATAAATAATACAGATACCCCAAAATATGACTTAAGTAGTACTGTCAAGTATTTTTACTTAAATACTTCACACCACGTTTTTTTCTTAGTGTATTTCTTTGTTTTAGTGTTTCACCATAGTGAAGGCGTAGGCCCAGGTTTTCTGTGTTTTTGGTTGGATCTGTTTATCAATTTGTTTCTTAGGGGTTTGCATTCTTCATCAAACCATTTTGTCATTGTTAATTTTCTTAGGTTGTCTGGTTGACATTTTTAGATTTTTATAGGGAAGCTGAAAGGTCAAATATACAGTTTAGACTTTCTACTGCCAAGTTTAAAACGATTTGTCCAGGAAGTTGTCTAAAGGGATTGGATTTGTTGTTGCCAAATTGTTTTTTTTGGTAGGTTTCTATCTATAGCGTTTCTTAATACGACGTCTATGTTTCACAAGTTTGGACAGGACAGTAAAGTACAAAAAAGTTTAGTGTAGAGAAAGAAAAGTAGATTATAGTCCAGTACAGTAGAGAAGAATAGAGTAGAGTTCAGTACAGTACACAGTAGAGCACACCACAGTATACTATAATGTGCTGAACTATACTGTACTGAACTCTACTGTGCTGTACTTTAATTAAAAACATGTGAAACATAAACATCTATGATTGGTTCGGACCAACCAAATTTGGTCTTGTTTGAAGGCGGAGCACATTAAAATAATAGCCAGTGTATAGAATAATTGCCAAATATGCAAAAGAGGATATTGCATTTTTCTACCTTTGTGTATCTATTTAGGATACATCACCATGAAGAAAATGTAATTCATATCCATTATTATGCATTTCTGTGTAGTGAAGATCTGGGACCCATGATCGAATTCCATTACGGCAATTCTGTTACCGGGTGTAAATCCACGTCACTTAATGTAGTTCAATAATCAAAATACATTTTAGAACTCAGCTTTCATGTCATACCTGACACTCCATTATTTCTGCAGACATCTTTGAGTTGTAATAGATATTTAAGAGTTTTTGGAAAATGTGGTCACATAAAAAAATACATTTTACGTTACCAAACTTTTATGTTACCAAACTTTTGCATCTGCACAGTTATTCCAGTAAAGGTGGTTTTGTAAAATGTTCAGTTGTATGGTTTCTTAAACTTTGAAATCAATGGTTTTTGTTTGGCATACATTTTAATTGAAAAGTCAGTCGCAGTGCTATTCCGTTACCGTGCAATTGCCCTTTACCATTTTGTAGGCTACATTTTCAGGGGTATCCAGCTAGCTTTCCTGTAATGCTCACTACTGCTTGTGTGTTGGAATCTGATGTAGCCTTAGATCCCATCCATGATCTTTTCTTCCACATCACGCCATTTAAAGTAGTGAAGGACCCCTAGTGAAGAAGAAACAACCACAATGAACTTAGGCTAGTAATCAGTGACTCATTGAACTCTGGTGTCTCCTGACCTTTGACTTCTAGGACTCCTGTTCACCAAGAACCCCACCAACCTCACAGTAACCCAGGGCAACATGGCTCGCCTGAGTTGTTGCATCGAGGGCCTGAGTGAGCCGGAGATCGTGTGGATGAAGGACGGGGAGAAGCTGTACAGCACAGACCAGATGTACATCACCATTGAGCAACACCACTGGGAGACCTTCCACAGGTCAGCGCTTTGGTTCAGTCTCCTACTTTATTGTGAGAACATAATGTTGGACTTTTATTTTGTTATCTGTCACTCTGGCGCTTGTGGGAAGAGCAAGGGTTGGTGAGTAATGCTTCAGTTTATCATTGTTTAGGCAGGTAAGATGGGTACAGATCGTTCTACCAGATGGAGTAGAGTACCTAAGCACAGAGAGCAATTGGATTTCACACTTCTGACATCAATGCATTTCACCAGAAATCGTTGGGAGGCTGTTTTGCAGAGCATTATCACAAGCAAACTAACCTTTATTTGGAGTGTTGCAAAGCACTGAGATCACCAGATCAGCTTCTCAGGAGATTAGTAGCTATCCTGGCAGTTAGTTGAAAAGTCAGAGAATGTGCTTCTAAGTTGAATCATAAAGCTGGTCAAATAACATTAATTGTAGCTTGATGCATTGTTTTTTTTATCCTTCAAGCTCTTGTGAATTCAATGACGTTGTCAGTCTGGCTTAAATAGTGGATTTAATGTTGTCAGTCTGCCTTAAAATACTGGATTTAAGGCAGACTGACAACGTTATTGAATTTACACGAGCAGACTTTATCCCCCCTCTGACTCAAATCAAATTGTATTAGTCACATGCGCCGAATACAACAGGTGTAGACCTTACAGTGAAATGCTTACTTACAAGCCCCTAATCAACAATGCAGTTTTTAAAAAAAACGAATAATAAATAAAAGTAAGAAGTAATTAAAGAGCAGCAGTAAAATAACAATAGCGAGACTATATACAGGTGGTACCGGTATAGAGTCAATGTGCGGGGGCACTGGTTAGTTGAGGTAGTATGTACATGTAGGCAAAGTTATTAAAGTGACTATACATAGGTGACAATAACAGAGAGTAGCAGCGGTGTAAAAGAGGGGGGCAATGCAAATAGTCTGGGTAGCAATTTGATTAGATGTTCAGGAGTCTTATGGCTTGGGGGTTGAAGCTGTTTAGAAGCCTCCTGGACGTAAACTTGGCGCTCCCGGTACCGCTTGCCTTGCAGCAGCAGAGAGAACAGTCTATGACTAGGGTGGCTGGAGTCTTTGACAATTTCTTGGGCCTTCCTCTGACACCACTTGGTATAGAGGTCCTGGATGGCAGGCAGCTTAGCCCCAGTGATGTACTGGGCCGTACGCACTACCCTCTGTAGTGCCTTGCCGTACCAGGCAGTGATGCAACCAGTCAGGATGGTGCAGCTGTAGAACCTTTTGAGGATCTGAGGACCCATGCCAAATCTTTTCAGTCTCCTGAAGGGGAATAGGTTTTGTCGTGCCCTCTTCACTACTGTCTTGGTGTGCTTGAACCATGTTAGTTTGTTGGTGATGTGGACACCGGAACTTGAAGCTCTCAACCTGCTCCACTGCAGCCCCGTCGATGAGAATGGGGGCGTGCTCGGTCGTCTTTTTCCTGTAGTCCACAATCATCTCCTTTATCTTGATCAAGTTGAGGGAGAGGTGTTTGTCCTGGCACCACACGGCCAGGTCTCTGACCTCCTCCCTATAGGCTGTCTCATCGTTGTCTGTGATCAGGCCTACCACTGTTGTGTCATCGGCAAACTTAATGACGGTGTTGGATTTGTGCCTGGCCGTGCCATCATGAGTGAACAGGAGGGGACTGAGCACGCATCCCAGAGGGGCCCCTGTGTTGAGGATCAGCATGTCGGATGTGTTATTACCTACCCTTACCACCAAGAGGCCCAACATCAGACCTGGGTTTGAATACTATTTTAAGTCTTTCTAATACTTAGTGTTTGCTTTAGCCTACCTGGAATGCCATGTAGGTGGGATTTGCACTTCTGGGACTTTCTATTGGTTCAAATTGCAATGGCAAAGCTTAATCAAGCAAGTGATTTCAAATAGTTTTTTAACGCAGATCTGCTAAATATGGCAGAATAGAATTTACAGGATTTGAGTGGTGTTGGGGGAGGTTTAATAATCGGCTTGGGGAGGCTTTATCCCTGTCAGAAATAGAAAGAACCTGTAAATAACATGGCTGGAGTGGAGACAGCAAGGGGTCTACCCTTACCGTAAACCAGACCCCAAGAGGGGCAGGGTGGATTGTAATGCAGTCAGCTGCATGTGACTGTGAGTAACGTAGAGCTTGTGGCAGACTGCTGGACCTGCTGGTAAAGTGAACTTGCATCGCCAGTGGTAGCCGTTTCTGTTAATCTCATGCACTGCAGCTCAAAGGTCTTCAGTTTGAACTCTCTAAAGTCTGAAACATTTTTCCTGTTTCCTGCTCATCACACAGACACAAATGTCCTAGATACCAGGGACATTCACCATATGCTGTGTCTAGTCTAAAGAACTAGAATGACGTGATAGAAATCAATTCTACATTTCTATCTATCATATTTCTATGGTCTAGTGACTAGTCCTTAATTGGTTGGAGTGGTGAGTTTGGTGATGATTGGTATCAGAAGTGGGCAGGGTTGGGGAGTAACGGATTACAAAAAATTTAACTGTAATCCGTTACGTTACCAGCAAAAATATTGTAATCAGATTAAAGATACTTTTGAAAATTCAGAAAGGATGTTTGTAGGAAAAAATATTTGATGCTTCTCTGTTTTCTCAATGACATTCAAATCAGCATTGAAAAAAGGCGCACATTTAAATTTGTTCCACCTGAGCGAGTCTGACCACAAGTCCGAGACCACTATGATGACACACCAAATGTGTTTGATGGATCGTGGGAAAAGAGCAGGAATAGGCTTGTGTAGGCTACAGTCCAAGCTATGTCTTCCGATGGTGCAACTGCTGTCGACATTCAAAGATTATCCAACTTGAATAAACGCTTGGAGGTAAGGACAGGGGGGTGTAGTCTATGGTGATACGGATATCACTTATTATTGATATCTACATAACGCAGTGATGTGAATCACACTGCTGCTCTCTCATTTAGCTATTTGTGCCTTACTGATTGTGGTTGTTGTGGATGGCTGTTGGCAAAACTAAATGTGTATTTGAACCCAATAATGGTTGAATTCAAGAAGTTTGGACTGTCTATCAATCATTTTTTTTTTTTTTTTTTTTTTTTTTAAACCAGTGAACAGCCAGTGACATGCGCTCCTGCTACAGCTGCGTAGTGCGGATCACAGCCTATGGAATAAAAGTAGGGCTTTTATTGCTCAACAAATTCACGCTGAATCCATAGGCCTAAAGGACACATGCTCAAACTCGCACACTTTTGATAGACTTAAATGGGCAATCTGTAGTTGCTACATCCATTTTTGGACTTATGAATAATATATCCTTTTTAATTCTTGAAGAATATAACTCTTATAAATGCCTCATGAGCTTAGTTCAACTGTCACATCATGAGAACCCAAAATATACGCTTGTTTTACTCCAATGTTTGTAAACATTGTAAATGTAAACAAACACTGTATAGCCTCATAACATGGTTAAAACAGTCCTTGCATCCATAGCTCTGTCTATTATTCTGAGAGTGGTTACATTTCTCCAGGCCCATCCCTCAGCTTTTTACCGTCTGTTATTGTTATGGTTTCCTCTGGGGTTTTGCCCTTTAATTAAACAGCTGCATATTATCAAGATATTAAAGTGTCACCAACAAAAAGGTCAACAATAGGCCTATAGCAAATGCGAATAGCACTTTTCAGTAGTGCTCAAAGCATGCCATTCCATGAGCGCAGCATTTATTTTTCAACTCAAATCAATGAGCCCAATCAGTCCTCCATCACAACAAAATCATAATCAACAGAGTAGGGCTGGCTAATAAGTCCTTAGTTTTGGGGTTAAGCTCAGGTAAAACAATTTGGCTAATCTATACTACCATATTTCTAAGTCCTTTTCTTGAAGATCAAGGGGTATAACATTTATTGGAATGACTGGAATTCTGATAGACTTTTAGTTTTTTAATGTAAATGTTTTAATATAATTTAATCGTATTATTCTATGTAGTAGAAAGGGATGGGTTAGAAGAAGCCTACATAACCAACCCATAAAGTAAAATCCATATGGCCAGCTATGTAAACTTAACATTGATTTATCCTGCAATATACATGTTGTTCAATCTGTAACATACATTTGTGTCTTCTTCTAATGCCTCTTAAGGGGAAAGTAATCTAAAAGTAACTGAATGTAATCAGATTACGTTACTGATTACAATTGGAAAGGTAACTGTAACGGATTACATTAGAAAGAAACGTGCCAAACCTATGAGTGAATATGACCTGTCAATGCTCACAATGGTTTCCTGAGTGACTCCTAACACAAATGCACAGTGTACTTCTGCCCCAAGCTAGTTTATTGATCCAATTAGTTAGTGTCCTACTCAATCTCTCAACATATATCCTCAAGGGGTAATTTATCTTTGTTTTTTTTGTCCTTTTTCTTCTCCTACCCAATTATGTGATGGGCTTTTACCTAAATGTTGCCTAATGGGTCTCCCCTCTATCATTGTGAAATGTGCATTATTTATCATCATCTCATGTAAAGTACTAGGGGAATCACTGAGTGTCTGTCTGTCCGGGTGGTTTCAGTGTGAAGTCTGTCCAGCAGCAGGATGCAGGGAAGTACTGGTGTGAGGTAGAGTTCCATGGCTTGACCGTCTCCTCTGAGCCCGCCTGGATAACAGTAGAGGGTAAATCAATCAATACATTTAGCCCTCTGTCTGTATGCCTTTGTCTTGGTAAATCCATTTGAATTAACTCAGCATCCCTTTTGATTTAAACAATACATGTTTCCATACATGTTTGCCTATGGAAGAAGTGGTCAGAAAGTGACTTTTGGACCTGAACGCCAAACAATTCAGGAGATAAAGGTGCTCAAAGTTGAGCCGTTTTTCATACCATGAGACATCCGTCTTCATCACTGGAAAACATAAATGGTTGAATTTGATATCATTTAAAAGCTTCAAACAGGGTTGTGAAACTATTTTATAACTAAGTTTGTTTTACCTTTTAACGGTTATTAGTAAAAAAACGCGTAAATTCAGATTTAATTTTTTTTTCCTTCATATTTGCATATGTGGTAGCTTAGACCCTACTTTACATCTGAGGTGTTTGTTGTGCCCACTATCCGTTTGGACACAACAAGCTCTTGAATACAGGGTGGGTGACATTTTAATCCTAGAAATAGAATTCATGGAATGGACCGATCCCTGCAATTTAGCTAGTACACCATTGAAATTGTAACTTTTAATTACTACCTCAAAGATGGCCGCTAGTCCACCCACTGTCTGTCAACTTAGAATACACATGACCATTTATCTATATTTCTATGATTTCAATGGGTTTCCTATGGAGGATTGACAGTATAATTTAAAACAACAGATATTCCCATTCAAGTCAACATTCTCTGATGTGTGGACCTTTAACCGTCTTTGTGGTACCATTTGAAAGTTGACATTTACAGTTGATGTCGGAAGTTTACATGCACTTAGGTTGGAGTCATTAAAACTCGTTTTTCAACCACTCCACAAATGTATTGTTAACAAACGGTTAGGACATGTACTTTGTGCATGACACAAGTCATTTTTCCAACAATTGTTTGCAGACAGATTATTTCAGGAAGGAGACACGTTCAGTCTCCTACAGATGAACGTACTTTGGTGCGAAAAGTGCAAATCAATCCAAGAACAACAGCAAAGGACCTTGTGAAGATGCTGGAGGAAACAGGTACAAAAGTATCTATGTCCACAGTAAAACGAGTCCTATATCGACATAACCTGAAAGGCCGCTCAGCAAGGAAGAAGCCACTGCTCCAAAACTGCCATAAAAAAGCCAGACTACGGTTTGCAACTGCACATGGGGACAAAGATCATACTTTTTGGAGAAATGTCCTCTGGTCTGACGAAACAAAAATATTATTTTTGGAGGAAAAAGGGGGAGGCTTGCAAGCCAAAGAACACCATCCCAACCGTGAAGCACGGGGGTGGCAGCATCATGTTGTGGGGGTGCTTTGCTGCAGGAGGGACTGGTGCACTACACAAAATAGATGGCATTATGAGGAAGGAAACTTATGTGGATATATTGAAGCAACATCTCAAGACATCAGGCAGGAAGTTAAAGCTTGGTCGCAAATGGGTCTTCCAATGGAAATGACCCCAAGCATACTTCCAAAGTTGTGGCTAAATGGCTTAAGGACAACAAAGTCAAGGTATTGGACTGGCCATCACAAAGCCCTGACCTCAATCCTATATAAAATATGTGGGCAGAACTGAAAAAGCGTGTGCGAGCAAGGAGGCCTACAAACCTGACTCAGTTACACCAGATCTGTCAGGAGGAATGGCCCACTGGGAATGTGATGAAAGAAATAAAAGCTGAAATAAATCACTCTCTCCTATTATTCTGACATTTCACATTCTTAAAATAAAGTGGTGATCCTAACTGACCTAAGACAGGGAATGTTTACTAAGATTAAATGTCAGGGATTGTGAAAAACTGAGTTTAAATGTATTTAGCTATGTAAACTTCCGACTTCAACTGAAAATGTACTAAAATGGGAATAGAATTTATCAGCCAAAACATGACAACAACCCTGTATTCGACCGATTGGCGGGAACAACACAAAAACCTCAGATTATGTCAATTCGGGTCGGTCTAATCTACAACATATGCAAATACATTTATTTAATTTAAATAATTGACCAATTTTGAGCACCTATCTCTTGAATGTTATGGCGTTCAGGTCCAAAAAGTCACTTTCTGAGCACTTCTACAATGGGCAAATATGTATGGAAGGTTTCGCTCAAATCAAAAGGGGTGCTCTCAAAAAGTAATTGAATTCAAATGGATTTACCCCTCTCTCTCTGTTCCCATCCATCTCCAGGTGTCCCCCACTTTATACTTGAGCCCCAAGATGTAGCCACGTTCCCTGGGGTGCCCTTTAACCTGACGTGTGCTGCTGTGGGCCCCCCGGACCCTGTGGAGGTGCTCTGGTGGCTGGGGGGAGTACAGAAGGGTGATGCCACCACCTCGCCATCTGTACTCCATGTTAACGGTAAGCCTCTACCGGCTGTTTCTCTTTAATCTTTCCTCAAGTCCGTGCATCCTGTCTCCTCGTCGCCTTCTTAAAACACATTGGAGGAGAAGATCTGAGATGCCTCCCCTCAGACACTCAAGTCAAATAAAAATGTATTGGTCACATACACATGGTTAGCAGATGTTATTGTGAGTGTAGTGAAATGCTTATACCTCTAGATCTGACAGTGTAGCAGTATCTAACAGGTAATATCTAACAATTCCACAACAAACCTAATAGAACCTTCCACAACAAAACCTAATAATGGGATGAGAATATAGAAGTATAAAATATATGGATGAGCAGTGACAGAGCGGCTAAGATGCAATAGATCGTGAAGGATACAGTATATACATATGAGATGAGTGTTTACATATCTTGCATTATTCTTAACGTGTCATTATTAAAGGGACTAATGTTCCATTTATTAATGTGGCCAATGATATCAAGTCTATAAGTAGGCGGCCACCTCTCTGTGCTAGTGATGGCGGTTTAACAGTCTGGCATTGAGATAGAAGCTGTTTTTCAGTTTCACGCTCCCAGCTTTGCACCTGTATCGACCTCGCCTTCTGGATGGAAGCGGGGTGAACAGGTAGTGGCTCGGCTGGTTATTGGCCTTGATTTATATATTTTTTTGCCTTCCTGTGACATCAGGTGCTGTAGGTGTCCTGGAGGGCAGGTATTTTGCCCCCAGTGACCGCACCACCCTCTGGAGAGACCTGCGGTTGTGGGCGGTGCAGTTGCCGTACCAGGTGGTGATACCAACAGGATGGTCTCCATTATGCATCTGTAGAAGTTAGTGAGGGTTTTTGGTGACAAGCCACATTGTTTTCTGCCTCCTGAGGTTGAAGAGGCGCTGTTGCGCCTTCTTCACCACACTGTCTGTGGGTGGACCATTTCAGTTTGTCAGTGATATGTACACCAAGGAACTTAACTTTCCACCTTCTCCACTGCTGTCCCGTCTCTGTGGATAGGGGGGTGCTCCCTTTGCTATTTTCTGAAGTCCACGATCATCTCTTTTTGTGAGCGGTTATTTTCCTGACACGACACCCTGAGGGTCTCGTCGTTGTTGGTATTCAAGCCTACCACTGTAGTGTTGTCTGCAAACTTGATGATTGAGTTGGAGGCGTGCATGGGCACGCAGTCGTGGGTGAACAGGGAGTACAGGAGAGGGCTGAGAACGCACCCTTGTGGGGCCCCAGTGTTGAGGATTAGCAGAGTGGAGATATTGTTTCCTACCTTCACCTGGGGGCGGCCCGTCAGGAACTCTAGTGCATTTTGAGATGGTGACAATGAGAGATGATTTCAGGAACTGATGAAAGACGATTGAGAAATATCCTCTATTGATTTAACAGCCAGAAAATGACATGAATCATAAGAATGTCAGATCAAACTGTTATTGCTGTTAGTTCAATAAGATGGACTGCCATCCGTCTGTTGTAAGAGCAACTCACATTAGTCATACATTGCAAGGAAGGGATTATAGTTTTATGGCTTTCAAGCTGCTCTTAGAGATTTGTGCGTGAGTTGGAAATAGAACTGTTTTAATGGTAGAATGAAGCCAAAGGTTATTCTCAGTGGGTGGAACACTACTGAAGGGCTTTCTTGCTCTTTCCTCTGATCAGATGTTATGTCTATGCTATGCTGATGTCTACCAGTATATACACAGTGCTTTTTTTTATGGGCACAGCACTGCATGACGTGTATTCTTGTTGGTTATAGATAGGGAAACCTGTAATGTTTCCCCTTATCAGAAAGAACAAATGTTATGTCTTTAGAGTGGAAATGCGCTGTAATTGGTTGACAAGTGTAAATGTTTGTTTGATACGTGTAGACACCAGCCAGTCAACAAGAGTGGATTGACTGGATTGTTCATTAGAAGTCTGATTCATTTCCTTCTCGTGATATGTAAGCCTTTCGCCTTAGTGGCTCTCCTTCATTTCCTGCTTATGTTTAGCAGGTTTAGTTCCTCTGTCCTATTTAACTGGCCCATAGGGCTCTGGTCAAAAGTAGTGCACTAAATAGGGAAGAGGGTGCCATTTGGGATGGATACAAAGAATTTGCTGCTGAGTTCTAACTCTGAGTCTGGCATGAAGTAGCCAGATACTCCACTTAACAGGTGCGGATGTTTTCCTATATGGCTACCAGAGACGGTTTCCTTGGAATGTGAGAGTAACCAATGTTTCAGTCCAGCTGATGGTTCCCTGTTATGACCCTGGCATGTTTTTCTGTGAATGTCAGTAGATGACTAACCAGGTAGTGGCCCTTAATGCCTGGTATTGTTCAGTGTACTGTACAGTACACACACACACACACACACACACACGTTTGTTTTACTAACAATTGTTTCTCATTCAAAATCTTATTTCCCTTACCCTTAACCTAACCTGAATTGTAACCCTAACCCCTAAGCCTAAAATAAAATTTTCCTTGTGGGGACCGGCGAAATGTCCCCACTTATCCAGATTTTCCTTGTTTTACTATCCTTGTGAGGACTTCTGGTCCCCACAAGGATATTAAAACGCACACACACAACACATTCCTTCATGTAACTGTATTTGTCATGAAAGGATTAGCTCAAGGAAAGTGATTTCATGGACTAACACAAGACTTAATAAGTCAGTCTAGGTTAGGAGTTATTCCTTGTGCAGTCCTTGTGTTTCCATGCTGTTTCAGTAGCTGGTTTGTGCAAATTGGTGGTTTCGAAAACCCTTAGATCCTTATCATCCAGGTTTTTCAGTGCTAAAGATGTCTAGGAAGTCTGAAGATGTGGCAATTTCACCATCTGTTTTCACTGAGGTTGTGGAAATCCAGATGATACATTCAAGTGTTTACTTTATGGTCTGCAACAGCACCAGAATGAAGGTACAAACGCTCATATATATTAGTACTCCACTGTTGTATGCATTTCATACTGTTCACAGTGTGAAAATTACTCATTTACATGGGAGAACAAACAAACTGTTGGTCAGGCATAGTAGCAGGGGACTGGTTTAATTAACTCTTTTGGCATCGACTGAACCCTTAAAAACCAGAGCCCTTTTAAAGGGCTCTGGTTTGCGTACATCACTTAACATGTCTCCCACCGCTGTTCCCTGTCCCTGTAGGTGTGAATAACAGCATCAAGTTCTACTGCGAAGCCAAGAATGCCAGAGGTATCTCAGTATCGCGAACAGGCACTGTGCACATTAAAGGTGACTAAATCATAAATAATCAGTGCTGTCATGAGTGTGACTAAGGCATTTAGTTTTTCAAATGGAATATGCTGCCTGATGAAGACTGGTTAGTCAATGCACATTGCAGTATGCTGCTGTTACTTAGCTATTCTTGTCTGCTCTTTGTCCAGCTTCTGTGCAAAGTTGGATGTTCGTAAATCTAAAACCCTGTCTTTTTCATTGACTGCAGTCCTCCCAGCAGCCCCTAAAGATGTGCAAGTGGTCTATGTGGTGGAGAACAATATCACGCTGGCCTGGAGCCCTGGCTTCACCGGACACTCTGACCTGTCTGCCTGCACCATCCAGGTAAAGATTTGTATTATATTCTGTTCTAATGGTCCAGTCCCACAGATAAAAATTAACCAAACCGGCACAACTGAGATGGCCGGCCAGTGCTGTAGATTTGGCTAAATTCCTTAGTCATAAAACCCTGTGACTGAATTCTTATGTGTGGATTTTCAATGAAGCAGTCATGGAATATGCAAGAAAACTGACACACTCGGTCAGCAGTTAAATGTATTTACAGATTTTTCTGATTTTTATGTGGTTGTTGTTGAACGTCGTCTGTCAGTGCAATTTAGGATGGGAGTGACATCTATCAAAATTGAGATTCATGCCTTGGATCAATGCTTAGTCAAGACTGAGATAATGAAAATAATTCTTTATTTTTTTGGGGGGGCAGCGCCTTGAGTATTATTATTTTTCATTCTTTGAAGGAAAGAATTTGCCAATGAAAACTTGAGAATTTCACCTCAAAGATAGATGACATATCATGCATTTTTTCACATTTTTCACATTTGTCCTTGAACTTAACCCTTATGGAATGTTTTCCTTCCTCCAAACCTCTTGCAGATGTCTAAAAACTCTGGGAGGAAAGTGGAACTTCTGAACCAGCGTGTAAAGGTTCCACCGTTCCAACAGATCCTCAGTGGGCTGAGCTGCTACTCCAACTACAGCGTTAGAGTGTGCTGTGACAATGAGGTGGGGACCTCCCCATTCTCTGGCTGGCTGGACTTTCAGACACCAGAAGCAGGTGGGCATCCAGTAAATAGAATACATAATGACACATCAGCTATTTTGTTCATCAACTGTTTTTTGTCATTGGATGCGCCCCAAAAGTCACCCTATTCCCTATGTATTGCACTATTTATGGGCCCTGGTCAAAAGTAGTGCACTACATAGGGAATAGGGTGCCATTTGGAATACACACACATTGTCAACCAACCACTTCATGTGCTTTTGATGTCCAGCTGGTGATGCAACAATATGGCTAGTGGCAACCTTATCACAATGGGAATATAACATCATGCTTTGTGTTTGTTGGCCCTCTGCCTCACAGCCGACTTTTCAAAGTTGTTACACTGTCAAAGTACTAGAACATGAACTAAATCCTTTAACTTTTATATAGGATACAGTCTAATTTGATGGATTTTAAATAAGGTGTGGTGTTGAGATAAGAGGTGCATACAGGCAGCAGAGTTTAGGATGTGGTCATGGGAGGGAGTCTGATGAGGGGAGCAGTGCAGTGGGGGTTTCTGGGGGTGAACTTGTTTGTAAACTGGCAGTGCTGGACACAGGCCAGTTTATTCCAGTACTGTTGGTACAATGATCCATTGTGCATGCCCTCAATCCAAATCAATGTGTTGCAGTGCTGAACTAAGGCCTGTTACCTCAGTGTCCCCACACGCTGGTCAGGGATACCACTACAGGGAGACCATGGGCTCTCCTTTGGGGGTGAACTCACTCTTAGAGATCAACCAATTTTTTTTGTGAGTGCTGTTAGGTCAAAGACTGATTGATTAGTGATTTACCTCTCCCTGCAAATCTCTCCTGAGTTTTTTTAGAGCAGATAATAATGAACCTCTTGATGGCAGTAGCACAAGTTTACAATGACAGCATTGACATACAGTACCAGTCAAAAGTTTGGATACACCTACTCATTCAAGAGTTTTTCTTTATTTATACTATTTTCTACATTGTAGAATAATAGTGAAGACATCAAAACTATGAAATAACACATGGAATCATGTAGTAACCAAAAAAGTGTTCAATATATATTTTAGGTTCTTCAAAGTAGCCAAGCTTTGCCTTGATGACAGCTTTTCACACTCTTGGCATTCTCTCAACCAGCTTCACCTGGAATGCTTTTCCAACAGTCTTGAAGGAGTTCCCACATATGCAGAGCACTTGTTGGCTGCTTTTCCTTCACTCTGCTGTCCAACTCATCCCAAACCATCTCATTTGGGTTGAAGTCGGGTGATTGTGGAGGCCAGGTCATTTGATGCAGCACTCTCCTTCTTGGTCAAATAGCCCTTACAAAGCCTGGAGGTGTGTTGGGTCATTGTCCTGTTTAAAAACAAATGATAGTCCCACTAAGCGCTATCCAGATGGGATGGTGTATCGCTGCAGAATGCTGTGGTAGCCATGCTGGTTAAGTGTGCCTTAAATTCGAAATAAATCACAGACAGTGTCACCAGCAAAGCACCATCACACCACCATCCCCATGCTTCACGGCGGGAACCACACATGCGGAGATTCTGTTAACCTACTATGCGTCTCACAAAGACACAGCAGTTGGGACAGAAAAATTACAAATTTGGACTCATGAGACCAAAGGACAGATTTCCACCAGTCTATTGTCCATTGGTCGTGTTTCTTGGCCCAAGCAAGTCTCTTTTTCTTATTGGCGTCCTTTAGTGGTTTCTTTGCAGCAATTTGACCATGGAGGCTTGATTCACGCAGTCTCCTCTGAACAGTTAATGTTGAGATGTGTCTGTTATTTTAACTCTGAAGCATTTATTTGACCTGCAATCTGAAGTGCAGTTAACTAATGAACTTATTCTCTGCAGCAGAGCTAACTTGGGGGGTCTTCCTTTCCTGTGGTGGTCCTCCATGAGAGCCAGTTTCATCATAGCGCTTGATGGTTTTTGCGATGCACTTGAAGAAACTTTCAAAGTTCTTGAAATTTTCCACATTACCTGACTTTCATGTCTTAAAGTAATGATGGACTGTTATTTGAGCTGTTCTTGCCTATTTGGTATTTTACCAAATAGGGCTATCTTCTCTATACTATCCCTACCTTGTCACATCACAACTGATTGGCTCAAACGCATTAAGAAGGAAAGATTTCACAAATTAACTTTTAACAAGGCACACCTGTTAATTGAAATGCATTCCAGGTGACTACCTCATGAAGCTGGTTGAGAGAATTCCAAGAGTGTTCAAAGCTGTCATGAAGTCAAAGTGTGGCTACTTTGAAGAACCTAAAATATATTTTGATTTGTTTAACAATTTTTTTGGTTACTACATGATTCCATATGTGTTATTTCATAGTTTTGATGTCTTCACTATTATTCTACAATGTAGAGAATTGTAAAAATAAAGGAAAAACCCTTGAATGAGTAGGTGTGTCCCAACTTTTGACTGGTACTGTATACCAAAACTACCTTTTTTATAATGTTATTTTTTATGAAATGTAAGGTGTTAAATGTTTTAATTGACACTGTGTCCCTGTGTGTTATTCCTCCCCAGTGCCCTCTGCTGCCCCCCGGAACCTAACCTTTGACCTAACAGAGCAGCAGCTGTCCATGAACTGGGCGACCTTGGAGGACGAAGAGCTGCAGGGGAAACTGATGGCCTACAAAGTCCAGTGGAACCTGGGAGGAGAAGGACAGGTAGGATACAGCCTCAAACACCTGTACACGCTGGAGAAATCTACCACACACCGGAGAAGGTAGCTAAGGTGCAGGCAGTGACAAGTCTCTGGCTGCACACTTAGGCCTTTTCTCAATTTGGTTTGCTCAACTCCTTTGTCCTCCCTCGTCTCCTTTTAATCGAGGAGAGGCGGCTAGGAGAAGGAACGTGGACGAAAATGTGCTTGTGTGAAATTTCAAATGTCTTACTGAGTTACAGTTCATATAAGGAAATCAGTCAATATAAATAAATTCATTAGGCCCTAATCTATGGATTTCACATGACTGGGCAGGGGCACAGCCGTGATGGGCCTGGGAGGGAATAGGCCCACCCACGGGGAGCCAGGCCCAGCTATTCGGAATAAGTTTTCCCCCACAAAATGGCTTTATTACAGACAGAAATACTCCTCAGCACCCCCTCAGACGATCCCGCATGTGAAGAAGCTGGATGTGGAAGTCCTGGGCTTGCGTGGTTACACGTGGTCTGCGGTTGTGAGGCCAGTTGGACGTACTGCCAAATTCTCTAAAACAACGTTGGAGGTGACTTATGACAGAGAAATGAACATTCAATTCTCTGGCAACAGCTCTGGTAGACATTCATGCAGTCACCATGCCAATTGCACGCTCCCTAAAAACTTGAGACATCTGTGGTATTGTGTTGTGTGACAAAGCTGCACATTTTGGAATGGCATTTTATTGTCCCCAGCACAAGGTGCACCTGTTTAATGATCATGTTTTTTAATCAGCTTCTTGATATTCCACACCTGTCAGGTGGATGGATTATCTTGGCAAAGGAGAAATGCTACTAACAGGGATGAAACCAAATATGGGCGGTGCAGTTGCCGTACCAGGCGGTGATACAGCCTGACAGGATGCTCTCAATTGCATCTGTAAAAGTTTTAGGTGACAAGCCAAATTTCTTCAGCCTCCTGAGGTTAAAGCGGCACTGTTGTCTTCTTCACCACACTGTCTGTGTGGGTGGACCATTTGTTTGTCAGTGACATGTACGCAGAGGAACTTAAAAATGTCCACCTCCACTACTGTCCCATCGATGTGGATAGGGGGGTGTTGCCTCTTCTGTTTCCTGAAGTCCACGATCATCTCCTTTTGTTTTGTTGACGTTGAGTGAGCGGTTATTTTCCTGACACCACAGTCCCAGGGCCCTCACCTCCTGCCTGTAGGCCGTCTCGTCGTTGTTGGTAATCAAGCCTACTACTGTTGTGTCGTCGGCAAACTTGATTATTGAGTTGGAGGCGTGCATGGCCACGCAGTCATGGGTGAACAGGGAGTACAGGAGGGGGCTGAGCACGCACCCTTGTGGGGCCACAGTGTTAAGGATCAGCAAAGTGTAGATTTTGTTTCCTACCTTCACCACCTGTGGGAGGCCTGTCAGGAAGTCCGAGAGCCAATTGCACAGGGCGGGGTTGAGACCCAGGGCCTCAAGCATAGAAAGGCCACATTCGTATTGTGTTCCTGTGGTGCCAAAGAAAAGTATCCAACTTATAATTTATTTTTCCTTCTCAGTATTCAGCCGTTCCAAAGCATAAAGTGTGTTAAAGTAAAAAAGGCCAGCACTCCCTTGCGATGGAAGCTTTTGTTTTTAAGTTTCGACAACTCAAAGCATGTCTTAATAGACCACACACTGACATACTTTGGTTGTTGTGTTCCAGGAGGCTCTGTTCTTTAAAGAGAACGTGGCCCACCTGTCTGGTGGAGGTCGTTTCTTCAACGCCACCTTCCAGGTCTCAGCGTGTACAGTGGCTGGTTGTGGGCCCTGGAGCCAGCCTGTACTGGTCATGCCCGCCTCAGGTCAGTGAGCCCCTCTCACTCTCCATTATAAGCCCTGTCACTATCTGTCTAGTTGTTTTAAAACCTATGTTCCAAATTTGAAGGTGACAGGGCTTTGTGCTGTGTGTGTGTGTGTTCCACACAGCATTGGCAGCCCAGATGCAGAGAGGCCATATGTGGGTGGGTATTCTGTTGGGCCTGCTGGTGGCCACCATGGTGGGGCTTCTCCTGACAGTCCTAGTGCATCGCAGAGGGAAGGAGACACAGTTTGGGTATGCTGCCATTTCTCTCTTACTATAACAGGCCAAAGCCTTTTAAATAAAAGTTATTTTCTGTTTAAATTATTTTGCATGGGCTGAAAGCAGCATTTTAATGAATTGACTGACCTCCTGTAAACAGCTGTCATAGAGAAGGTTTTCTCCCAAGTACACTGACTTTACTTATAGGCCTATGGTCTGCAGTATTTACCAGAATCAGAGGCATTGTTTGAATACTGTATGACTGCAACCTACCTTCCTTTCTTCCCTTCCTTAAAGTTATCACTGAGCTGACATGATTGGATGAGGGAAAGCAAGGTTTCCACTACATTCCATTCACCAATGTGTTTGCCAGATCAGTAGATTACCCTGAGGAAGGATGCATTTTAGAAGTATTCGAACAGGAGCGTCTTTACTGCAAGGTTACAAAACCAAGGCAAAGCAGGAATAACAGTGCAGTCATTAAGTATTCAAACAAGGCCTCTGATTCTGGTAGATACTGCGGACAGTAGGCCTGCCGGCACCCATACAGTATGTGAATGCAGGACTCTGCTTGTCATTGCAGGTCTGTGTTCAAGCCCCCAGGGAATGAGAGCATGGTGTCCTTCACTGCAGCCAGGTCATTCAACAGGACCTGTCCTGAGCCCCCAGAATCCAGCTGTAAGTAAAGTCAGTCGTGTTTGGCTTGCAGCCTCCACAAATAAAGGTGCCTCCCTCTATTGACACATACTGTAGTGCTTGTAGTCAGTGGACCTTGGTGGTGAATAATGAATTCAATCGGTGTCTCCCACCAGTGGACAGCTTGGGTATCAATAACGATCTGAAGGCCAAACTGCAAGACGTCCTGATCCCGGAAAGACTACTGACCCTCGGACACATGTTGGGAAAAGGTTAGTGAGGGCTTCCTTGTGTACTGTTTCTATCCAAACTAGCTCACACTCTTAAAAGTGCTGACTGAAAGTAGACCTGTTGAAAAAATGTGGTGGATTCTGGCGACTGCAAAGGAAAACATTTACTAACGTCTGGCATGGCCTATAATCATGACTGTGTATTGCTAAATAACAAGGTAGACCTCATGTCTGTGTTGTGATGTTTTGGAATATGTTGAATTGTAACCAAAGTGTTTATTGTCCCAGGATTAATGTGGCAGTGATTTTTTTTGTTCTTTTTTTTCTGTGTTTGTGTAGGTGAGTTTGGCTCAGTGCGTGAGGCCTTCCTAAAGATGGAGGACAGTACTGTACAGAAAGTTGCAGTGAAGGTGCTCAAAAGTGAGTGAGAGACTATAGACTGTACATTTTAACTGCCTTTTTATATGAATGTGTACAGTCAGTGGATATTACATTGATACAGTTGAAAGTAGGGGTGAAAGTAGATTTCTTCCCGTTATGGAACTTCCTTTGTGTGCACGCGCTTGGGCCTAATAATAGAATTACAGAATCCCTATTCATTTCAAAGGTACGCTGTGGGTCTAATAGTCAACATTTGCTGTTTCACTTTTAAAAAGTATTACCTTTTTTTTAATGTGGCATAAACACAACCAGCCATGATGTTTTCATCTGATTTGACACTTCAAACGGCTCCTATAAGCCTGGCTACCTGCGCACGTTCGTCCACTCTGAAAATATATATTCCAGCATCCATACAGTGTACTTTGCACCTGCCATTTGATGAATGGAAAGAGACTGCTGTTACAAAACATCCGAAAAGTGGAATGAATGACATTTGGCGATTTGTCAAAAAGGCTTAAACTTGTGTAACCTGAATTGATGCATCCACTTCTGTTTGCGTCTCGGCCTCTCATCTCTGCCGTGGCAAAACATCACTATATTGTCCAACCACACTGCATTTTGGAGCTTACTTCCACACGTTTTCAAGTCCATTCTCACATTTTTTTATGACACTGTGGTAGGCTAATGATAAATAATGGTGTAGTACCTACAGTTCTTCTTGGCATCTTTGTTTTACCGATACGGCGTGCCCCCACTATTTATTTTGCCAGAACTCCATACCGGCTTACCTTCACCCCTGATGTGAACTATGAAGTCCTTGCAAGTAGTGATAACTCTTATGTTTTCTGTCATTTTTTTTTTTTCCATCAGCGGATATCACCTCATCATGTGATATTGAACAGTGCCTGAAGGAGGCTTCTCATATGAAGGACTTTGATCATCCTAATGTCATCCAGCTCATTGGTTAGTAGTGAATAAATAAACCCATGACTTGGGCCAACTTTTATTTCAATTCAATTCATTACAACTATTTACGAAAGGCATTGCCAGATGACAAATAATAATAGCTTCTACAAACGGGTACAACAAGTAGGCTACTTGGGTTCAGAGAAAAAGTTGTAACGGTGCCATTACAGCAACTCAATGGCGTGAATTGATTATATTTTATAATTATATTGAATATATTTTGGTCCTCCAGGAGTGAGTTTGCACAGTCGGCCTCAGCAACGGTTGCCCATCCCCATGGTTATCCTGCCATTCATGAAGCACGGAGACCTTCACACATTTCTGCTCTTGTCCCGCCTTGGAGACGAGCCTTTTGTGAGTGCCCCCTAAACATTTTATACACACTTGTATACATACTAAAATAGATACACTGAGTGTACAAAACATTAGCAACACTTTCCTAATATTGAGTTGCACACCCTTTTGCCTTCAGAATAGCCTCAATTTGTCAGGGCATGGATTCTACAAGGTGTCGAAAGCGTTCCACAGGGATGCTGGCCCATGTTGACTCCAATGCTTCCCACAGTTGTGTCCAGTTGGCTGGATGTATTTTGGGTGGTGGATCGTTCTTGATACACACGATAAACCGTTGAGTGTGGAAAAACTCAGCAGTGTTGCAGTTATTGACACACTCAAACCGGTGGGCCTGACACCTACTACCATACCCCGTTCAAAGGCTCTTAACGTCTTGCCCATTCGCCCTCTGAATGGCACAAATAAACAATCCGTCTCTCAATTGTCTCAAGGCTTAAAAATTCTTCTTTAACCTGTCTCCTCCCCTTCATCTACACTGATTTAAAGTGTATTTAACATCAATAAGGGATCATAGCTTTCACCTGGACAGTCTGTCATGGAAAGAGCAGGTGTTCCTAATGTTTTGTACACTAACCCTATAACACCATCTATAATACATTTCAGGCCAATGTGTGTTCAGAGAACTCATGGTCTTCCACAGTTACATTTGACAGTTTAGATCCAGAATGTTTTAAATAATTTATTCATTTCCTGTTATGGACTATAGAGGAAAGGGTGGAGAACTCAAATCTACAAGTACCTCACAGAGGCTCAAATAGCCACCTGACTGACCTGTGGTCCCAAATTATATATATATATTTTTCTTCATAGTAGACTTTGTATAGCATCAAAATCATGTTTTAACAAAATGTTGCGGTCTCTCCCTCACACAGACCGTGTCACTGCAGATGCTCATACAGTTCATGTTGGACATCGCTCGTGGAATGGCGTACCTGAGCAACAAAAGCATCATACACAGAGATCTGGCTGCACGCAACTGCATGTGAGAATCTACGAGCACAGTAGACTGTGGTTTTGTCCCAAATGGCACCCTATTCCCTATAGGGCCCTGGTCAAAACTAGTGCACTAAAATGGGGAATATGGCAACATTTGAGACGGCAACCCATCACTTTACTCTTTCCTAACTGGGACTCCCTCTAATATGGTTTACACTGAATTTACTAGTGTTATCTTGCCTGTGACCATCTCCTCTCCTTTGTTCATAGGCTGAGTGAAAACTTGACAGTCTGTGTTGCAGACTTTGGGCTGTCAAAGAAAATCTACAGTGGCGACTACTATAGACAAGGATCTGTCTCAAAGCTGCCTGTCAAGTGGATAGCACTGGAGAGCCTTGCTGACAATGTCTACACTACTCAGAGTGATGTGGTATATACAAAGATACACACCCTCATAGTGGTCACAGTACACACAAACTCGTATCTTCACTTTCTAAATGATGGTGACACTGTAGGGCGGTATATTTGAGTTGGGGATCCCCATTTTGAAATCCTCTTTGTGAAAAGGATTACATTTGTGTATTGTAATGCAATTCAATGCATCGTGGATAGGATGTTGATTTTGTTTCCAGACCAATCAATTTCATTTTTGAACTTTTAAACCATGTAGTGGCCACAAGTGCATTGACTGAGTCCCTGTTTAATAGATAATGTTGATTATATTTTAGGAACTGTCAATTCTTTATTTTTGCCTTTTAGTGGCCCCAGAAGTTGACTGACTCCGTTTTCCCACAGTGGGCGTTTGGAGTTACCATGTGGGAGATCATGGCACGGGGGCAGACCCCTTACCCCGGGGTGGAGAACTCAGAAATCTACGAGTACCTCATCAAGGGAGAGAGGCTCAAACAGCCACCTGACTGCCGAGACAACATGTGAGTGGTCCACTGGGTCTGATAGAAAATACTTGGGCGTTACAAATCAGCCTGCAAGGCCTTCATCAGAACTGATGGGATCGGTGCTATACTATTCAAATGACTAAAACAATCTAATTATCATCATTGGTGCCAGATGAATGAAAATGATTTAATCATGAGTTTGTATATTTTACTGCCTATTTAACCAGGTAACTCATTGAGAACACATTACTTTACAATAATGACCTGACAGTTCGAATCGTCTTCCTCTTTTCCTAGTTATGAGATCATGCATAGCTGCTGGAGCCCTGTTCCCAAGTGCCGCCCCAGTTTCCTGCACCTAATTGACCAGCTGGAGGGGCTGTGGGCCAGCCTATCCCCAGGGCCTAGCTTCATTAAGGAGGCCCTTCTCTACGTTAACCTGGAGAATGACGAGGGGGAGCAGGGGGCAGGGGCACTGGGCCCAGGGAAGGACCCCTCGTGGTCAGGAATGCCCTGGCAGTGTGTGGGGATGGAGGAAGATGAGAAAGACTGGTCACTGGTGTCTGCTGGGGCAGCTCTGGCTGTCGGTGGAGACTACCGCTACATCATTGGCCCTACCTGTAACGGCACTGGAGAGGAGGATGGTGGTAGGCAGGGGGACTCAATGGATACCTTGCAGCAAGAAGTTAGGGATGAGGAATATGAAGACGCGTTCATTAATGTGTGATTTTTATATTTCAACCACCATGCTGCCTCCCCTGCCCTGTCCTCTTTAACTGACCTTGTGTACAGATTTCAGACTGGCAAGTTGGTTGTGGAGGGTTGGTCACTCACTACTGTGCTCCAGTGAAGTTTCTGAAAATGAATGGATGCTCACCAGCATGACTTAATGGAGCAAAATTGGATTGAAGTGCATATCTCAATTAACTTTTCTACCCATTTTTATTTCGTTATTCTGTCTTTGTACTTTAAACCATGACTTCACACCAAGACACACAATCAGCCTCACTATTACATTGACAAAAAGCACAGTACATTTTAGACCATGACTGAGAGTTAACTTTTCAATGGAAAACTCACTGACAGAGGCATTGATAAGTCTGTTTAGGGACTGAATTTATTAACAAATGCTGCCTACTGAGTTGAGATCAAAGTCCAAATGCAAGACGAGATCTACCGCTCATATTTTTTTTTACGTAACCTTAACCTATTTAAAAACAGCACTGTAGCGATGAGGTTTGTGCAGTAGGCTATAGTCATATTGGATTTGCTACGTCCTGCCAATGTTCAACAATTTTACTGAATTACAGTTCATATAAGGAAATCAGTCAATTGAAAAATGAATTACGCCCTAATATCTGATTTCACATGACTGGGCAGGCGCGCAGCCAAGGATGGGCCTGGGAGGGCATAGGCCTGCCCACTTGGGAGCCAGGCCCACCCACTGGGGAGCCAGGCCCAGTCAATCAAAATGAGTTTTTCCCCACAAAAGGGCTTTATTAAAGACAGAAATACTCCTCCGTGTATCTGCTGCCCGGGTAGCTGGTCTCAGATGATCCTGCAGGTGAAGAAGCTGGAAGTGGAGGTCCTGGGCTGGTGCGGTTACACGTGGTCTGCGTTTGTGAGGCCTGGCAACAGCTCCGGTAGACATTGCTGCAGTCAGCATGCCAATTTCACACTCCCTCAAAACTGTGGCATTGTGTGACAACTGCAGCACAAGGTGCACCTGTGTAATGATCATGCTGTTTAATCATCTTCTTGATATGCCACACCTGTCAGGTGGATGGATTATCTTGGCCTAAAGAGAAATGCGCAATAACAGGGATGTAAAGAAATGTGTGCAAAAAAAAATGAGACGCTTTGTGCATATGGGACATTTCTGGGGTCTTTTTTTCAGCTCATGAAACATGGGACCAACACTTTACATGTTGTTTTTATTTTTGTTCAGTGTATATTTCAAAATTTGAGGTAGGCTATATGATCACACCAGTAATAGATCAGTTATATTACTTGTAAAGCACAGCTGAGTGAGCATACATTTTTTAAAATAATTCAACAAAAGAAATTCTGGGCTGATGGTGCCTGCATCTGATGGTCAGTCTCAGCGGAAGGAGAGAGCAGCAGACTGAGGGTCCGTCTCTCAACACCCCCCTTCTCCCCCTTTCCTCCACTGACACTGACCAAAAAGGGGCAGTCTTCCAGCTGATGGCAAAACTCGAGTCGCACCGCATAATTTCTGCCTCATGCACAAATTCATGTTACTCCTATAAACAGAGAATGAAATTCCTCGATATTAAAAGACCCAATCCTCTAATAATAACTAAGCAAGCGATACACTTTCTTATTCATTCATTACAGCTCCAGCACTAGTTGTAGCCCAGTGGAAGTAGGAAGAACACGCATTTTAATAGCCTATAAAAGTGTTGACAGTGTTGAGTAAGAACTTAACCTCACTCAAAAACAGAAGCTCTTTGCTGTATTCGTTGACAGTCTCTCCTAGTCATGGTTTGACATCTCACAGTATCAACTTTGCTGTAGTTTTATATATATTTTTTTACACGTGCCACTTTACTGCAGACACTTATCTGAGCCATCAGATTAGCCAGCGGTAGGCCTATATAGCACTTGATTTGCTCTCCAGGCCTGCTGGGAAAGCAGAGTTCTACCTTCAGACATGAAATGGTTCAAAATGGGAACACATCACCTTCCCGGCGCGCAGGGCAGCTGAAAGGCTTTAATCGCTGGATTTCTTTACAGAAATGTTTGGTGATCGACTAGGAATGCCTTGGAGATCGAACAGTCCATGGCGATGACCGGTTGGTGACCACTGCCTTTAAAGGGATACTTCGGGATTTTTGCAATGAGGCCTTTTTATCTAAACTCAGCAAAAAAAAAGTCCCTTTTTCAGGACCCTGTCTTTCAAAGATAATTTGTAAAAATCCAAATAACTTCAGATCTTCATTGTAAAGGGTTTAAACACTGTTTCCCATGCTTGTTCAATGAACCATAAACAATTAATGAACATGCACCTGTGGAATGGTCATTAAGACACTAACAGCTTACAGACAGTAGGCAATTAAGGTCACAGTTATGAAAATTTAGGACACTAAAGAGGCCTTTCTACTGACTCTGAAAAACACCAAAAGAAAGATGCCCAGGGTCCCTGCTCATCTGCGTGAATGTGCCTTAGGCATGCTGCAAGGAAGCATGAGGACTGCAGATGTGGCCAGGGCAATAAATTGCAATGTCCGTACTGTGAGACGGCTAAGACAGCGCTACAGGGAGACAGGACGGACAGCTGATCGCCCTCGCAGTGGCAGACCACGTGTAACAACATCTGCACAGGATCGGTACATCCGAACATCAGGATGGCAACAACTGCCCAAGTTACACCAGGAACGCACAATCCCTCCATCAGTGCTTAGACTGTCCGCAATAGGCTGAGAGGCTGGACTGAGGGTTTGTAGGCCTGTTGTAAGGCAGGTCCTTACCAGACATCACAGGCAACAACGTTGCCTATGGGCACAAACCCACTGTCGCTGGACCAGACAGGACTGGCAAAAAAGTGCCCTTCACTGACGAGTCACTGTTTTGTCTCACCAGGGATGATGGTCAGATTTGCGTTTATCGTTGAAGGAATGAGCGTTACACCGAGGCCTGTACTCTGGAGCGGGATCGATTTGGAGGTGGAGGGTCCGTCATGGGGCGGTGTGTGACAGCATCATCGGACTGAGCTTGTCATTGCAGGCAATCTCAACGCTGTGCGTTACAGGGGAGACATCCTCCTCCCTCATGTGGTACCCTTCCTGCAGGCTCATCCTGACATGACCCTCCAGCATGACAATGCCACCAGCCATACTGCTCATTCTGTGCGTGATTTCCTGCAAGACAGGAATGTCAGTGTTCTGCCATGGCCAGCGATGAGCCCAAATCTCAATCCCATTGAGCACGTCTGGGACCTGTTGGATCGGAGGGTGAGGGCTAGGGCCATTCCCCCCAGAACTTGCAGGTGCCTTGGTGGAAGAGCAGGGTAACATCTCACAGCAAGAACTGACAAATCTGGTGCAGTCCATGAGGAGGAGATGCACTGCAGTACTTAATGCAGCTGGTGGCCACGCCGGATACTGACTGTTACTTTTGATTTTGACCCCCTTTGTTCAGGGACACATTATTACATTTCTATTAGTCACATGTCTGTGGAACTTCAGTTTATGTCTGTTGTTGAATCTTGTTATGTTCATACAAATATTTACACGTTAAGTTTGCCGAAAATAAACGCAGTTGACAGTGAGGACATTTTTTTTTGTTGCTGAGTTTACTTCCCCAGAGTCCGATGAAATCATGGATCCAATTTTTATGTCGGTGCATGCCGTTTGAAGGAAGTTCGAATACCCATAGTCTTCCAGTCATTGTGCTAATGCTAGTTAGCATTGGCTCACAAAACTGCCTCCAACCTCCTTCATACTGGACACGGAGAAATAAAAATGGTATCAACAACCTTCCTCTGACTCTGGAAAGTATATAAAGACCTCATTGCCAAAATCCCAAAGTATCCCTTTACAATTTTTGTGAATGAGTTATTTTGAAGAGTACCATTGACAATTTATGAAACAGGATAATATGCAGAACATTGTATGTATTCAAGAACTAATTTTACCAGAGTGTGAATATGGATATTATGACATGTTAAGACATTAGCCTGATAAAATGGGAGTCTGTCATTCACTGATGTTCAAAGTGCTTACAGAGACACCCTTGATTTTGCTTGCAGGCTATGGGATATCAAGGGACATTATGTTTTAATATGTATATTTATGTATTTTTTTGTATATTGTTATAAAATAATTTCCATAGATACAACCCAGATCATTAAAAACAGAGACTTATGAAGCTGATGCTTTGTGATACTCTGACCAGTCCATCCTTATCAACCTGTGCCTAGTTTTTTTTAGATTTGTACATAGCTTCAATATAATTCTCACCTCAAGTGTAAGTAAATAAAAAATATTGGTTGTTTCATCATCGTATGGTATATTTAAGCAATAAGGCTGAGGGTGTGGTATATGGCCACTATACCATGGCTAAGGGCCGTTCTTACACACAACGCAAGTGCTAGGACACAGCCCTTAGCCGCGGTATATTGGCCATATCACAAACCCCTGAGGTGCCTTATTGTTATTATAAATTGGTTACCAACATAATTTGAGAAGTAAAAATAAATGTTTTGTCATACCCATGGTATAAGGTCTGATATACCACGTCTTTCAGCCAATCAGCATTCAGGGCTTGAACCACCCAGTTTAAAATTGTCTTTATACCTTCTGGGAGAGCTTGGAAGTCCAACACCCTCAGCCTAACTTCTATGTGCCCCAGCTGATCTGGATAAAAGAAAGTTAAGTTAAAGAAAGTTATTTTATTGTAAATTGTCAGTTACTAACCATGTTTCTATCCACAGTTTTCATGCAGTAAAGTCATGTGTATTTTAAAAAAAACATGACTGCTGTGATGGAAACAGGAAGTTTCGGTACAATTTCATAAATGTAGACAGAATTTGTTCGTTCGACATGGTAGGATCTTTTTGTGTCTGTAAAATGAATTATGCAAGAAATGGTGGTAGAAACAACTTTAAGCGCAAATATTGATATGATAACCATCATATTGAAGTAAACTTTAGAGTCACGCGATGATATGGTGTGTGTGATCCTCCCACTACGACTCGGGAAACCATGTAGTGTATTAGGCTACAGATTATTATTAATTTCACATGGTGGTGAAAGTCCACGGTGATCTTGATCCTCCTTTCCAATAAATATTGAGGGTCTTATTCTGGTGACATGATGATTGATACTTGACTGCCGGTTGACAAACAAAAAATATTCAGGCTTTTATCCATAATAATCTCATGTACATTTTACTAGCCGACCCCCACTGTATCTGCGAGCTGTTGGCTAGAGCGCATGTGCCAAGACCAGAGTAGCATTTATCTTGCTAATTTAACACAAAATGATCGGTATAGTTAAATGCGATGGAATCACAGATTTTTATTGGGTACATGAAAACATAAGCAAAAAGTAAAACAATGTGTTCATTAGGTAATACGCACAGATTTTTTTTTGACAAGTCTGTTTGGTGGAAGTACACCAATGATTGGAAAATGCGCATATTTTCGCATGAAACTCTGTCTCCGATTGGATGGAAACCTAGCTACTGCGATTTGTATTTTATCCCAAACCCTCCAGACACAGAGAGAAAGAGAGAGTGGACAGGACATGGTCAGCCTGGAGCAGTTTAGGGATAAAGTGCCTTGCTCAAAGACACAACTGCCAGGAGATGGCATCAAGGACTTGATACCCAGCACCCTCCAATTGCTGGCTCATATCCCGCCAGATTTCCCTGACAGACCAGGGATTCGATCCTGACTATAACTGCTATCCCATATAAACCCTTCATAAATTCAGAATATATTTGCAAATGACTGAAGAATCTGTCAATGTGCCCTTGAGCAAGGCATGTAACCCGAATTGCTCCAGTAAGTCACTCTAGAGGGTCTGCTAAATGACTAAAATGTAAATGGATATTTCCAGTCATGTCATCGGGCCCTCATTTATTTTGTTTGAATCACTCAGATAGTATAATAACAAGGCATAAGCTATGGCAAAAATGTGTAGAATCGCAGAAAACTGTTAAATGTCCTCTCAGCCCCATGACAAAGCATGTAGAATTGCAGCTTGTCCCCACCCCACACGCTAACATTACTACCGCTGCTGAAAATAATCATAGGGGAAACACTGCATTGCAACTGCCTCGAATTTAGTATAACTGTAGTTTAGGTGCAGTTTTATTGCCATCTTAAGTAGAGGTCCAATTCACAAACGTTGCCCTCTAGGCCCTCGATTTAACTCGAGGGAGCGAGTGAAGAACACTTAAAGGACACACCAGTTTAAAGCAAACTGTAGTCGTATCAAACTCCGGTGGCAGCGAAGTGTCTTATGTAATCAACAGGGGCTGTGAGACATAATGACGCTAGCTTGCTAAAACACACATATATATATATATATATATATATATATATATATATATATATATATATATATATAGATGACATTGATTTTAGCGTCCTTTAGCGTGAGGAGCCTATACAACATACATAGCTAGCTTCATAAACATTTATTGGAATTCTGAAAGGTATTGGAATAATTGACTAAAACTAGCTTGCTAGCTATATGGGTAACTGTAGCTAGCTACATTAGCTTGCTAGGTACATTAATAGCTGTGGGTTGGTTGCTTTTAAAGCCGAACTTCAAGATTTCCACCAAGGACGTTGCCTCTTCGATCGTCACTCTCCCTCGCTTGGGCAAGGTACATTTGAGGTAGCTACACTCGTATGTGATTATGTAAAACGTAATTCAAGGGCTGAAGGTTTAGGACCGAGGGCTGTCTCATTTGCTTTTGGACTGCAGCCAAGTCTTCTTACATCGTCTGACTAGTTATGGCTGACTAGCTACGGGTTGTTACCCTAACTATCCGGCTACCACCCGGCTACTCAAACCTGCACTCTAGAGGCTGCTGCCCTAGACATGGAATCACTGGCCACCTTAATAATGTTTACATACTGCTTTACTCATCCCATATGTATATGCTGTATTCTATTATATTGTATTTAGTCAACGCCACTCCGACATTGCTCGTCCTAATATTTATATATTTCTTAATTCCATTATTTTACTTTTAGATGTGTAAGGTTGTGAATTAAGATACTAACGTTGCTGCACTGTTGGAGCTAAGAACACAAGCATTTCGTTACACCCGCAATAACATCTGCTAAATATGTGTATGTGACCAACACAATTTGATTTGAAAACACCGAGTTGAAATGCAATTACAGTGAAGTCGCAGGTCAATTGGCCGTTTCAATCTGGTTAGAGCTGGTTGGCTAGCACATTTCCCCCGAATAAGCATACCCACGGGCTTTGTCTGTCGTTACGCGTACAGTCGACATGTTCAACTTGGATTAGATTTATACCCCAGCCATTCTGTCTTTGTTGGAGAGCCACCTACCAAAAAGCGGGGAGTTTCAAATCTCCACATGGCGGCGTTCCGTATCAACTCAGCAGGCATTTTCTCCCTCCGTCTTGAATCATGTGATACAAAGGCGCTGAGTCTGCGCAGAAAGACCCGAACGTGCATCCGCGGAGCTGTGACGTCTTTCTACAGCACGCACGATTCCTCCAGATGGGAGATACAGTATATTATGCTTTCAACTGAGGAAAAGGAAGGGATTATACAAGGAATCGACGACTACCATCGCATATTTTGATCCATTAAAATGTGCAAAAGGTAATCCATGTGTTTAGTGAAGCACATGATCCCGTCTTGAAAGACTAAGTTGATATTGCAAGCTCCAAGTCTTCTCTTTCTAGTCTGAGGATGTGGCCACCATGTTGACTTGGGAATCAGACGCCATTGAATTCGATCGTGTTGTTGGCAAGGCTTGCGTGCTTAGGCCTTGCAGGCCCAAGCCCCGTTTTTAGTCGTCGCAGTGCAAGGCATCGAGGCCATTTGTAGAGAAGGATTTCTATCTACTTATAAGTAAAGGATAGAGGACATACCATTCGTGCCACAACTTGGTGTTGTCAACAAACACCTCAATGTATGCGATTACGGTGCGCCGGCAATACAGTAGGTCCGCCAGGATCATGCTTGTTTACCTGTGTTGTCTCGTATGGTGGTGCAAAATGGCCGCCGCGAGTTCTTCGATTTCACGATATTGTCGCTGTCTTTTAGAAATGGACAAGATTTGTGTCCGTAAACGGTAGTCATTTGAGATGTCCTATGTAACGTTTTCTCTATAACATTAGAACTTTCAAGTACCATACAGTAGGCTGCTATGTCATAGCTTGACCCAGAAACGAATTATTCAAGTAAGTCGACGACATGTTTGGTGGTTTTTCCACTTTCGATCAAACCAGTGTCAACATCACATTTCCTGTGAACATTATGATTTTCTCTTATTTTTCAGGCCACGTGAGGAAGGCTAAATTATCTTCAATAATAGCCTAGGCAGTCATGCTGGCCGCTGGAGCTGCACTATGGTCTAGGATTCCTCGTACATAAAGCATCCTCCATTCATACGTGCACTGTCTTAATAAAACACTATTTTAGGATTTTCGGACGTTCAGCCAAGGCTGTGCCACATCATAAGATGTCTGAAAATGGTGATGGTAAATTGTGTTTTATTAAAGATGTACTCTGGTACTTTGGCAACTAAAAGTATTTTTTTAAACCTCCCGAATTACTGTTTCACCTCAGTAAGCAATGAAATCCATAGTTTGAAAGCGACTGTTTTCTTGGGAGTTGTACCAGCCATTTACCCTACATTTCCCACATTTGAGTGACTGCTAGTAAGAGGCCTACCCAGTGTTATCCAATGAGTTTGCAGGGTGGGCCCAACGGCTCAGTGGACACCGCAGAGAGAGAGGGAGCTCTCAATGACGTGGTGCACATATCCGCATATATGTGATGTAGTATGCAATTTTCGGGGACCACTTTTGGCTCGTGAGTGCTATGTTCAGAACTGCTGGCTAAAAAGTACAGGAGAATCTCTTTTTAGACGGTACCACAGAGATGGATAGAGTGGGACTTCTAGTGGCCAAAAGGCCGTTTTAGCATGGGCAGCGCCATTGAAGGCTTCCACCGTTTTAATGTATTCAACTGCTTGGGATTTCCAACTTAGTTTGCACTATGCACCCTGAATAGAGGATGCTTTATGTGTGAGCTGGTCCACGGCGTACATGGGTGTATTACGGGCTGGGCATGTCAATCCTAGGTGATAGATCTGCACTGTCGGCTGCTTAGGCTACTTCAATAATAGGCCTATAACCAATCAATTTCCTCAGCTATCAGTAGTAAACCTGGGGGTTTAATCAAATGCATGTTCATGTTATCGTTTTGATGATTAAATTACAAGACTGATATACAGTTCTTTGATGTGCTTCTTTTTTTGTGTTTAACTTTATTGCTTATCTATTGATACATTTTGGTTTGTATTCATTCATAGTTGCATAATGTCAAAATATCTATGACTCATGCATTTTTATACTATGTTGTAATTTAGCTTAGTAGTCATCATTTGTAAATAATTTGCCATATTTCCAAAGTAAGCACATTTTTTTGAGAATTGCATGTAAAGTGTGATTTCTCAACGGTTAGATTATTATTATTTTTTGCCATTCTAATAAATTACCTAAATAGCCTTCACACAGTTAAGGGGCCGATAGGGCTGAGCGATATAGTGAATTCATTCCAATTTTTTTTTTGCGAGAGAATCAAGGTTTTTGTTATTTTTTGTTTTTATGAGCGTTCATGTCCACTTGTATTTTTGGTCTCGTCTCCTCTATATAATGACGAAATGTAGGTCTCCGCCCTATCAATGGGGGTCGTTGTCCCAAAGGCGGGAAGGCAGGCCCATAGAAACGCGTTGGCCTTCCTTTTGGACAGATTTTAGCGAGAGTGAAACCTCGCATAGTTTCTTTCTCTATGGTTTACAAACACACCAAGCCCCTCCCCCTGCCTTTGGCAGGCATTTTCAACTCACTATTTGAGTTTTGGTATGCTGAGGTTCTGTATAGTAGTCTATGTCAGCCATGGTAAGGGAACAGCCCAGGACAGTTCGAGGGACAGTGACACGGGATGTTATGCATAACAAATGTGAAACTAGGTAATGCAAATGTGTATTGTGTACACAATTGCATCACTGTTTCACATTTGTTATGCATAACATCCCGTGTCACTGTCCCCTTTAACTGTCCTGGGCTGTTCCTTTAACATGGCTGACAGACTACTATACAGAACCTCAGCATGCCTCAACTACTCAAATTGCATGCAGATCATACTCTTGTTTTAGTAGGGTATCAATGAACATTGATTCTGGAAAATGAACGTTCAGTTTGTCGCGCGTGGCATTTGTACCACGTACCGATAGCAGTATTTTAGTCAGACTTATACTAGCTGTCTAGTCTGTGTTTTATAAATGTGCAATAAGCATAACACAATTATATAAGGAATTGGCAACTCTTCATTCTGAGAAATAAGGTTGAGGCCACTTGATTTCAACATCTGAAAATAGTGGACAGGCTAACATGCTTTTCAGATAGTTGGAGACAGACATAACATTTAAACTGTTCAACCTCGTTAGCTAGCAAATAGATCCTATTTAGCTACATTTGAAATATAAAGATTAGCTGGCTAATCACTAGCACGTGGGCTTGAGAGGTTGTTGAGACCCTGTGTTAATCTTCTACAGCCTAATGCCTGCTACAAGAAGTTAGTCATTATTAGTGAATGTGCATTATGCATGGTTCTAGTTAAATTTGTAACAAAAAAGAGCTTTTTCATAGACTTGAAAGCCAGATCAGTTATTATTGCAAAAAAGGAAGTTAAACTATTTTGATGAAATAATTATATTATTAGGGGTCTTATGGTTGTGGAAGGCTTATATTTATCCTAGGTATAACAAGCCCTGGATTAATTGACGTGGTGCACATATATGTGATGTAGTATGCAATTTTCGGGGACCACTTTTGGCTCGTGAGTGCTATGTTCAGAACTGCTGGCTAAAAAGTACAGGAGAATCTCTTTTTAGACGGTACCACAGAGATGGATAGAGTGGGACTTCTAGTGGCCAAAAGGCCGTTTTAGCATGGGCAGCGCCATTGAAGGCTTCCACCGTTTTAATGTAGTCAACTGGGTGGGACTTCCAACTTCATTGGCTGATCCCTCAGTCATTTCGAACCGGGTCCAAGGCTTATATTTATCCTAGGTATAATTTCACAAGCCCTGGATTCATTAGATTATTGCTGTCTGTTTGTAATGCAGTGCATTTTATCTTTAATTGTACAACAATGCTTATTTAGAGAGAACATTTAAAAAATCTAGATATACAGTGCCTTCTGAAAGTATTCAGACCCCTTGACTTTTTCCTTTATTTTTGTTATGTTACAGCCTTATTCTAAAATGGATTAAAAAGTTTTCCCCTCATCGATCTACACACAATAACTCATAATGACAAAGCAAAAACAGGTTTATATTATTTTTTTCTAGGGGGATAAAATTCAAATATTACATTTGCATAAGTGTTCAGACCCTTTACTCAGTACTTTGTTGAAGCACCTTTTGGCAGCGATTACAGCCTCAAGTCTTCTTGGGTATGACGCTACAAACTTGGCACACCACCTGTATTTGGTGAGTTTCTCCCATTCTTCTCTGCAGATCCTCTCAAGCTCTGTCAGGTTGGATGGGGAGCGTTGCTGCTATTTTCAGGTTTCTTCAGAAATCTTAGATCGGGTTCAAGTCCAGTTTCTGGCTGGGCCACTCAAGGACATTGAGACTTGTCTCGAAGCCACTCCTGCATTGTGTTGGCTGTGTGTTTAGGGTCATGTCCTGTTGGAAGGTGAACCTTCGCCCCAGTCTGAGGTCTTGAGCTCTCTGGAGCAGGTTTTCATTAAGGATCTCTCTGTACTTTGTTCATCTTTGCCTTGATCCTGACTAGTCTCCCAGTCCCTGCCACTGTTTCACAGTAGGTATGGTGCCAGGTTTCCTCCAGATGTGACGCTTGGCATTCAGACCAAAGAGTTCAATCTTGGTTTTATCAGACCAGAGAATCTTGTTTTAGGTGCCTTTTGGCAAACTCCCAAGTGGGCTGTCATGAGCCTTTTTACTGAGGAGTGGCTTCCGTCTGGCCACTCTACCATAAAGGCATGATTGGTGGAGTGCTGCAGAGATGGTTGTCCTTCTGGAAGGTTCTCCCATCTCCACAGAGGAACTCTAGAGCTCTGTCAGAGTGACCATCGGGTTCTTGGTCACCTCCCTGACCAAGGCCCTTCTCCCATGACTGCTCAGTTTGGCCGGGCGGCCAGCTCTAGGAAGAGTCTTGGTGGCTCAAAACTTCTTCCGTTTAAGAATGATGGAGGCCACTGTGTTCTTGGGGACCTTCAATGCTGCAGACATTTTTTGGTACCCTTCCCCAGATCTGTGCCACGACACAATCCTGTCTCGCAGCTCTACGGACAATTTCTTTAACCTCATGGCTTGGTTTTTGCTCTGACATGCACTGTCAACCGTGGGGGACCTTATATAGACAGATGTGCGTGCCTTCCGAATTATGTCCAATAAATTAACTTACCAAATATGGACTCCAATCAAGTTGTAGAAACATCTCAAGGATGATCAATGGAAACAGGATGCACCTGAGCTCAATTTCGAGTCTCATTGCAAAGGGTTAGAATACTTGTGTACATTTGTTTTGTTTTTATTTTTAATATATTTGCAAACATTTCTGAACCTGTTTTTGCTTTGTCATTATGGGGTATTGTGTATAGATTGCTGAGGATTTTTATTTAATCCATTTTAGAATAAGGCTGTAACGTAACTAAATGTGGAAAAAGTCAAGGGTTCTGAATACTTTCCGAAGGCACAGTATATCTTCCTTTCTGCCCTGGGGAATGTTATAGTTCCTCTCAAAGCTTAAAGGGATTCTTTCGGATTTTGGCAATGAAGCCGTTTATCAGGTGGACTCATAGATACCATTTTTATGTCTCTGCCTCCATTATGAAGGAAGTTTTAGGTAGTTTTGCCAGCCAGCTCTAACTAGCATTAGTGCGTTGACTGGAAGTCTATGATAACAGCTAGCGTGCCAGAATACTCTAGAGATCTGTCAATGTAAGGTAGCAGTATGAGGTGATTTGGCTAGCTAGAGAATTCGTAATAGCCTGGTAACACATTTGCTAATTTGTTTCCTCTTTTAATTTTAATGTGGATTGGCCTTTTGATGTCAGATATTCATGATTATATCTTTATTTTTGTTTTAGGATGCAGAATGAAGATATGGACAGACAGATGTAAGAGGGCGTCCTGCCCTCGAAAAAGACCGTGACAAGTTCATGGCCGCCAACAAGAAGAAGAGAATAATGGTTCTTAATGAGGAGGGGGCTGCTGCGCCCATGGCACTGCACTCGACTGCCTCTCCCCCTGACCTAGTTGGTGCCCTAAAAACAGGGCAAGCAAGTGCAGTTGTAGCCAATGAGGAATCAAATATTGCAGCAACATCCACTCCAGGCTCTGCAATGGGTGTTGCTCCTACATTGAACTCCGCTGTCATTTCTAATAACCAACCAGAGAATTTACCACCAGAGAGCACCCGCAGGGGTATCAAGGTGATGTTGGACAGCAACAACATGTGGAATGAGTTCTTCAGATGCAAAACTGAGATGATACTAACCAAACAAGGCCGGAGAATGTTCCCTTATTGCCGCTTTCGCATCTCTGGTTTGGATCCCTTCCAGAAGTACAATCTGCTCATGGATATCAACCCAATGGACAACAAACGTTACAAGTGGACTGGGCAAAACTGGCAGACGAGTGGAAAAGCAGAAGCCCATATGCTGAGACGAATCTTCATCCACCCAGACTCTCCATCTTCTGGTCACCAATGGATGCAGAACCCAGTTTCATTCTACAAGCTTAAGCTCACTGACAACACCATGGACCAGGAGGGTAATGTCATTTTGCACCCAATGCACCGGTACTTACCGCACCTCCATGTGGTCTCAGCTGAAATGTCTACGGAGGATATTCAGCTCAATGGGCGTGACGTAATAACCTTCACCTTTCCCCAGACTGAGTTCTTTGCTGTAACAGCCTACCAGAACTTACGCATGTCTCAGTTTAAAGCAGACTTCAACCCTTTTGCAAGTGGACCCTCTTGGGCTCTAAAGCTGAAAACGAGTCCCTCCAATGATTCAAAGAAGAATGAAACCAGGTCTCCCAATGAACTCAAGCCTGTGAAAGGCTTGAATGGCCTGAAATCTTTGATGGTGGCAAAACACAGCTCTAAAGACACTTCAGCAGTAGATAAAGGACTCCCCAGCGCGGATGCTCAAAATGTTATGCTTGCAGACAGTGAAACCAGATCTCCCAGTGCGCTCAAGCCTGTGAAAGGCCTCAGTGGCCTGAAGGCTTTGATGGCAAAACGCAACTCTAAAGACACTTCAGCAGTAGATCAAGGTCTCTACAATCCAAATGCTCATAATGTCACCCTTACATTTAGTGACAAATCTGAGGTTAACAGCTCCTTGCTGAAATCAAGTCCATCCAATGAGATGAAGAAAGACCCCAGCAAATCTCCCAATGAGCTCAAGTCTGCAAAAAGCCTGAATAATCTTAAGTCTTTGATGGGGAAACGCACTTCTAAAGATACTTCTGCAGCAGGTCAAGGACTTCTCACTTCCGATACTCAAAATGTTATGCTTGCAGACAGTGAGAAGTCCGGGGTCAAAATAAGTCCCTCAAATGAGTCGAAAAAAGACCACACCAGATCTAACAATGAACTCAAGCCTGTGAAAAGCCTGAATAACCTGAAGTATTTGATGGCGAAACACAACTCTAAAGACACGTCCCCACTAGATCAAAGAGTCCTCAGTGCAGATACTCAAAAGGTTACACTTGCTGACAGTGACAAGTCCTGCGTCAACTCTATTGGGCCCAGCTCCTGCACTCCAAAGTTGATATCAAGTCCCTCCAATGAGTTGAAAAAAGTAGAAACCACATCTCAGAAGGAATTCAACCCTCTTAGAAGTAATCTGAGGTCTTTGATGGCAAGGCGCAACTTTAAAGACACTTCAGCGGTAGATCAAGGACTCCTCTGCTCTCATGCTCAAAATGTCACACTTGGAGTATCTGACAAGTCAAGTGTTAATGATCATGCACCCAGCTCTTGCAAGAAACCAAGTCCCTCCAAGATGAAGAAAGATGAAACCATATCTCCCAAGGTGCGCAAGCCTGTGAAAAATAACCGAAAGTCTTTCAGCGGAAAACGCAACTTCCTGAAGACTTCAGTAGCAGATCAAGGACTCACTAGCTCCGATGCTCAAACTTCTACAGTTGCAGACAGTGAAAAGTCAGTCTGCAGGAAAGAGTCCACTGATCAAAGTTCCTGGTAAGTTCTCAAGTTCAGTAAGCTACATGTTAGCTCTTTACTTTAAAATGCACTTCTAATCTTTTGCATTTATCTTTTGAACAGTACAATAGATCCTCCCCAAAGTAACTTCACTGAGCTGATTCGGGAGTGTCATCTGAAAATAAGAAGGTGCAATGTGGAGATACCAAATACAGCTTGCAATGTTGAGCAAACAGACACTAAGGGCATGGTTGCCAAAGGCAAAGTTGTGGAAGTAGCTGTGAATTACAATTTGTCCCAGATTCCTGACACGTTGTATAAAACGTTAAAAAATGTGGGAACCCAAGATAATGGGAATACGATTGACAGTGAAAAGGACCTCCTCAGTTCATCTCAGTCCCAGGAACCTGTGAAGACCCCTGTGTCAATCAATGACCATTCAGCAGATGAAGTTGAAAGCAGTCAAAAGGCTTCCCAAAGCTCCTCAGTGAGCTCTGAAGCAAAAAGGACCGGTTCTGATGAACAGCAACTGGGGAAGGCTAAACCACACAAACGACCTGTACCTGTGCCTTTGCCCCTGCTTGCACTCTACCTTCAACGGTTGAAGTCGAAATCCAGACCTGTTCGGACCAAACCAAAATCTCCTTTGCCTTCGACTTCATCCCCATCTTCTGCTGTTCCAACCACCGACCCTACTGGTCCAGCAATGGTCCCCACTGGATATGCTGTTCTTCCATCCAGGGATTCGGTAGTTCGAGCCACTGACACCACTGGGCAAACCACAGACTATGCTGGTGTACCCACCAATATTTCAGTCCAAAACACAGCATTTTTTGTTCCTGCCACAGACTCATTGTTACCAGAACCAGACCCAGTATTACTTACTACTGATCAGTCGTTACTTGTCCCTGAACCTACCTTATCCATTACACTATCATCCCCCACTCCACCCCTCATGTTGCCATTCCCTGATCCATTGTTACCAGCCCCCGACTCATTAATTCCGGCCGCTGCCTTGTCATCCCCAGCCCAAGAACTGCCATCCCCTGTACCTGTCACATTGAACCTAGCGGCTGATCTATCGTCACTTACCTCTGACCATCCCTCAAATGCCCCTGCACTGTCAACACCTAGTGTTGCCACCTTGAAACCTGAGTGTACCCCATCGTTACTATCCCCTGGCCCTTCACTAGGTGGTTTTGAGCCATCGTCACCTGCATCATTACCAGATCTTGAACCCCCTTTACCTTCCCCTGATCAATTGAAACTGGTCCCAGCCCCATCCTTACTTGTACCTGCCTCGTCATTCCCAGCCCCATCCTTACTTGTACCTGCCTCGTCATTCCCAGCCCCATCCTTACTCGTACCTGCCTCGTCATTCCCAGCCCTTGAACAATTACCGGCCCCAAACCTTTTTGTACTGTCCTCTGATCTTTCATCACATGCATCGCTGTTAGCACTACCGGCCCCTGATCCTTTTTTAACAACACCCTTTATCCCATTGTTGCCTTCCGCTCACCTTAACCCATTACCCTTTGAGGCAGCCTCATTTTCATCTACCTCTCACCCTGGCTCACTTGCTCTGGACCCTGGCTTATCCTCACCTCCCCTGGACCCCGCCTCATCATTTCAAGTCAATTATGAACCATTAACACGCCCTTCTACACCGTCTCCACTCCCATTCCAGTTATCTCCTTTTTCATCGTTAGGTCCCGACCCATTGTCACCAAGCCCTTCACTTGCCGACCTCACTCACTTTTTCTCAATCTCTGATGAGCTTGAGATGACTGAAGACTTTCCAAGCAGTGAGGTGGCTCCTGTCCCATGTCCTCATGTCCCAACTTTAATTACCCCTAGTGTACAAGTTAGTTCTACTCTCCCAGTTGGTTCTAGTCAGCCAACCAAGAGCATTAAACCCCAGCGATATAAGAAGAGATCTAGGACAGGAGTGAAATCTGCCAAGGGTGATCCACTTCCAGTGATTGGTGGACCCACAGATGTCGCCATGCAGCCCAACCTGGAGGAAGTTGAGGAGCAGCTGTTCGTCTCTTTCACCTCCAAGGTAATGCATAGATTGTTAAAAGTATTTACATCTGTCAGCATTTATGGTAACACTTTATTTGCATTCACAACACCTTTATGAAACATTTTACAACACCTTTGAGTGTTACAGGTCATTCATAACAACCTTCATACCACAATTATACACAAGTGTTACCCCAAGAACACATGTTTTTGGTTTATCTTGGCAGAGAACAAGATGTAAGCCTAACATGACAATTACAATTGGTGCTCTTGGCCAGAACTTGTTCCAGGCCAGGTACACTCTTTACACCAGATCCACCTTCTCCCGGATGTTGTTGAAGAAAAGTTAATAATTAAATTGGATAATTCCAAGGGCTGTTTACTCAGTGGCATCCTGACAAATTGAGAGATCATAACGCTCAATGCCCACCGTCACTAACTGTTGACCCTTTGCTACTCCAAACCTGTTATGTGAAAGGTGTTATGAATGCCTTATGTATACCCCCTTCAAGTAAAGTGTTACTGTTATTTCATGTTGTGCCACCTGTGTTTCCTCGGTTCTTGTTTAAGAGGCAAGTAGATCTTTAACAAGGTAATCCTTGATTTGGTTATATTTGTTATAAAGGTAAGTTTTATTTGTTTTCAGCAGTCCACACTTGATCAATGAAATACAGTACAATATAATACAGCATACAATATGATACAGCATACAATATAATACAGCATATTATAAGCTGTACATTAAGACATAAGGGCTTATACATGCTCATAACAAGTAACAAAGCATTCACTATATCCATTGGTTTCAAGTAAAGGGTCACATGTTTAAGTAAAGTATTATAAATTACAGGAAGCACTTGAAGTCCACCTAGGAGAGCCTGCATTTCGTGAGACGACAACCGCACAACCGGAGAAAACCCCTGAGGCGAAAGAGAATGGTACAGAAAACAACAATTTGATCCATCTTGTTCCCAAGCTGCTGTTATGTGACATCTATTAAACTATGTATCTTTCAGTTGGAGGACGTGAAACCACAGAGGAAAGAATAGCTGGTTTTGAGAAGGTTCTTTTGGACGATCTGAAGGTTATGAAGCATCGGCAGGTCATTCATCCTGTGTTGCAAGAAGGTAACACCAAAATAAATGGCAGTGAATGACAGAGTATTTACTTTTTATTTTCAACAAATTACTTGCACACTAGCATGGGTAATGTCCCACTTTGCTTTTTATGACAGTGTTCCCGTCATCTTTAATCCTACTCAATGGTTTTTTATGATGCGTAGTCTATGCTTGAAGATTGCTTATCTGTCATCTGTCTTCTTTGAAGTTGGACTGAAGATGAGTTTACTGGATCCCACTCTGGTCATCGACCTGCAATACTTAGGTGTTCGTCTACCTCTACCTCCACCCATGTTATGTCCAGGACCAAGCACTGCAGGATTGGCATCTCCAAGTTAGTAGTCATTTGTTGTTAGAGTTTCTGCTTGAGAGTATTTGTTCAGTAACCCGTTTAGGGTTTTATGAGGAGAAGTTAATACATATTTAAAGGAGACATTGTTAATTGTTATACCTTTTTTTTCAGGTGGTTCAGTTCCCTTTGTTTCCAGGACGGGCAAGACAACAGACTTCACCCAAATCAAAGGCTGGAGAGATAAGATTGTCCCTTCAGACTCCTCAGCATCCTCCAAGCCTGATGGTAATATTTACATAAGAATCCTTATTTTCTGATTTGATTAGCTACTCCTTTGTCGGAAATATTGCATGGTGCTTTAATGGTGACAAAAGAAGAAGAGGGGATACAGTTGAGACTTTATTCTTGCCGTTTTAGCTCTGACCGGAGAATTGTGAGCGGTGTTGAGCGTTTCCATGTCCTTTCTTACCGCTCTGCTAAAAACCGCTCCACGCTCACAGAAAAAAAATCTCCCGCTCCAGATTTGCTCCATACATTAAAATCACAATTTAACCAACACCCATCTATTTTTGTGACTACATGGAACTACCAGTTGGTTTTTAACTATTGAAACCAAACCATATGGATTTGAATGAAAAGTATTTGAATAAACATGAGAAGGTGAATGTAAGAACCATGTAAACACTAAATCGGTCAGGAGCCAGACAGGGACCCTAAGAAGGAACGTAAATTAAATATTAAGGCTATGTTATTACAATTATTTCAAGACTATATCCTACAAAGAAATGCATTGTGAAGCATTTGCAAGTGTGACACAATAGGCTGGTATGGACATATAGTGCTCAGTGTTTAAAAAACATTTTGTTGTATTAAATCATTATAGTCTGTAAATTGTGCATATAGGCTGTGACTTACTTAGAATTAAATACAAATTAAATGAAAAATTACTTATTAGTGCCTTTTTGAATTCATTTTTAGAATCACAAGTTTGGCCAGTCTGTGGCTTCAGGCTCTTGCGATGGTGCCTGGAGAGCTGGCCAGCAGCGGAGAATATCCTCTCCACACTTGCAGAGCCACTGGGGATGCTAAACACCCTTTTGGCCAGGCTGGGCAGAGATGCAGAGTTTTATTTCTTTTATTTTTCTATAGGTAGGCCTAAAGGTTTTTAGGTAAAATAATCCAATCAAAACGGAAAGCTCCTTGAACGTGGGAATATGCCAAGCCTATTGGGCCAAAAGTGTCTTTTCAGATTCCACAATAATTGTTTATATGTGGATGTTTGATGTAGCCAGCGTGTAACAACTGCCATATTCCGCGCGTAGAACAATGGCACGGGGCTGTAACCTAACAGTTTAGCAGGTGGCATTCAATCCGTACAATTAAGTGGATACTCCCTCTCTTGCTCCTTGTCTTTGTAAGTCCCTTTGATTTAGTACCTGTGTGTTTTATCAGTTTCTTTATGAAAATATTTAGGGAACTGCATGACGGTAGCTAAAGCAAGGGGCTTTTAGCAGCACACAAGTAGCCTACAAATGCATGCTGGGGCGGGCATGCTCGAGCTTGTGAAGTGAGTGCCACTGGAGTGAAATTGGAGTGGGCGAGAAGGCCGACGCCCCAGCCTTTGGGAATCTCGCTCCACGCTCCAGTCAAATTGGGCTCGTTCCATTCACGTACTCTGGCGTCTTGAGAAAGGCCTTAAATTAACCAGTGTCTGCAATATCCCATCTTCTTGTTTTTACTATAGTATGTAGCCCAATAGGCTTTAAAGATGGCCCGAGTTCAGATGTGGTCCCAAAGAACCTGTCGGCCTTCTGCAGTGACATGTTGGATGAGTATCTGGCTAACGAAGGCAAACTCATCGACGAGCGTGCTGCCAGTTTCACCCAGACCACCGTCGTCACCCCTGTGACCTACCAGCTGCCCACCAAGAGCACCAGCTACGTCCGAACCCTGGACAGTGTGCTGAAGAAACAGGCACCGGCACCTTCTACCACCTTTGTCCCCCCATCCAAAAAAACCAGACTGCCCCTCGCATCCAAAGGACCTAAAAAATCTGAGAAATCTGAAAAAAGGCAACAGAAACAACGCTCAAAGCAGAGCAGAACTAAACCAGCTTCTGCACCAACACCATTACAAATTGCGCCACCGCCATTGATGGATCACGCAGCCCCGGCCATCACCAACGACGACACAATTAAAACTGTGAAAAGGACTAAGAGGAAGCCGAGGGTCAAGAGTCCTCCACCAGCCCAAGACTCTGTTGTGTCGAGGCAAGAGGTAGAAGAGCCACCTCCCCCTGACCTGGCTCCTGTGGAGGGCGACTCAGAGCCAGAGTCTGCTGCTGCTGAGACCAGGGTTGTTGTTCCTGGCTTGACCAAGGCCTTGCTCAGACAGAGGGATCTGGAGGACGGGGTTGTCTGGGAGGGCAAGCATCGGACCTGTATCACAGAGGACAGGGCAACGGTCGCCCTCACCTCGCTCTTCACTTCAACGGTAAGATCAGTTACATCCATACACCATTACATCTGCTCTTTGACTCATTTGTTGTGGTCTGACATGATGGAGCATAGACATTTTGGAGTACATTAATAGCTTCGATCTTATTTTGTGAGTGTTTAAACCAGCTCTACAATGGTATCCCTGAGAAATTAGCCATACTAGCACTAATTGTCTGCATTTACTTTCCTCTTTTCTCTTCAGGGCTTTGTTTGTGAGAATCCCACAGCTCCCATTAAGATTGTAAAGCGCAGTGCTCCTCCCTGCCTCAATGCGTTCTGCCGGCTTGGCTGTGTGTGTGCCAGCCTGGCACAGGACCGTCGTATTACCCACTGTGGAAAGATTGAGTGTATATTTGGCTGCAGCTGCCTCAGGCAGAAAGTGGTTGTGCTCAAAAACTTAAAAGGACCAGATTCCAGTGCGTCAGAAGAGGGCCCGTCCAAAAAGAGCAAGAAGAGAAAGCGGATGAGGATGGCATATAGTGAGTGTCCTCTAGTTGAAAAAACTACCAAGTTATGAAGCTTGTTATGAAGCTCTGTGACTGGTTCAAATAAATAAAGTTTAAAAAAGTTCCATACAAAAACAACTTTTCTATACTACAATAGATGAAATACTTTGATACACATGTCGCAAAGTGTGTCCATCCTAATGTTGCAATTAAATGACATATTTAGTATTCTGCTCATTTACTGGATTATTTTCTAACTTCAGCTCTCAGAGAGGCTGAGACAGTATCAGAACCAGCTCGGCGTGTGAGAACTTTGTGGAAGCAGACCGATGGAGAGATTGACCCGGAGCCCCTCCTCGCCCCAACACCAGTCTATCTTCCATGGCTTCCATTACAGGAAGAATCTTCAGCAGTGGTGAGTCTTAGAAGGGTGTCTATCTATCCATAAGTGTTAGATATACCACTGTAAAAGTGGTATGTATATTTTTACCCCCCTGCCTTTTCTAAATATGCATTTTTTGCAGGTGAGAGCGGAGGAAGGGACCATGACATGTGCCAGAGTGCGTGCGTTTCAAAGAAAGAGCACAAACCGACATGAGGACATTGACAACCACTGCAAACCAATAGACTCCACACCAGGTATGTTCAATGAATCAAATTTGTCGTCATTTTCTTAATTCCAAACATCTGTCTGCGATTTATATCTTATCAGTCAATAAACCACATCAATAATTAGTTGCATCCAACAATCATAGCCTGCCCTGAAATGCATTTCTAATGGCTGTTGACATAGTGAGCCCTTCCAGGAAGTCAGAGAAGTCATCCTCCCACGGTCCCCAGTATACGGAGCCCTCCAAGCGTCTGGAGATCATGTCTGAGTGTAAGTGGAGAAGCCTGGCGGACAGGAACTTGGTGCTGAGGATTGTTTGTGAGCACATGGCCCAGGACCACCTCACCAACCCCTTCTGGGTCAAAGGTTACCTCATCAAACCCATGTCTCAGACCCTGAGGAACGATGGCGAGAGCTGCTCTATCCACTACAAGGTACATATCTCTCAGGTCTCGCGACCGGACGGAGTGGAAGAGGAGAACAGTGAGGAGGAATGGATGAGAGAGGAAGATGAAGAAATGATGGAGGAAGAGGAGGGGGAGATGGAAGAGCTGAGAGGGGAAGATAAGGAAGTGGAGGAAGGACAAAGCGTGGAGAAGAAGCAAAGAGAGCAGGAGAACAAGCCGGTGGGGAATAAAAAGGGTCTGAAATGGAAGGGCCTGCCTTTCTTAACAGGAATTTCTCCTGCTGGCCTCCTTACTGCCAACCTCAAGCAGACAGACATCTCAGACAAGGAACTTGTCACGGTAAGAATTATAAATACCTAGAGTTCCCCCCCAAAACACATCTGGTGATCAGTTAATTTTCCTACTTTAATGATGTGGAACAGCACCCTATTCCCTGGTCAGAATTAGTGCACTACAGTGCCTTCAGAAAGTATTCCTTCCCCATGACTTATTCCACATTTTGTTGTTACAGCCTGAATTCCCACCTGTCTACACACAATCCCCCATAATGAAAAAGTGAAACATGTTTTTAGAAATTGTAGCAAATTTATTGAAAATAAAATGCATATCTCATTTATGTAAGTATTCACACCCCTGAGTCAATTTGTAGAAGCACCTTGGTCAGCGATTATAGCTGTGAGTCTTTCTGGATAAGTCTCTAATAGCTTTCCACACCTGGATTGTAAAATATATGCCCATTTATTGTTTTCAAAATTCTTCAAGCTCTGTCAAATGGGTTGTTGATGATTGTTAGACAACCATTTCCAGGTCTTTCGTTAGATCTTCAAGCAGATTTAAGGCAAAACTGTAAGTCAGCCACTCAGGAACATTCACTGTCTTGGTAAGCAACTGGCCATGTGTTTTAGGTTATTGTCCTGCTGAGAGGTGAATTAATCTCCCAGTGTCTGGTGGAAAGCAGACAAAACCAAGTTTTCCTCTAGGATTTTGCCTGGGCTTAGCTCCGTTTAGTTTATTTTTTTATCCTGAAAAACTTCCCAAGTCCTTAATGATTACAAGCATACCCATAACATGATGCAGACACCACTATGCTTGAAAATATGGAGAGTGGCACTCAGTAACGTGTTGTATGTTTGGTGGCAAATCCTATAACACTTTGCATTCAGGACAAAAAGTTAATTGTTTAGACAAATTTTTTGCAGTATTACTTTAGTGCCTTGTTGCTAACAGGATGCATGTTTTGAAATATTTTTTATCTGTATAGGCTTCCTTCTTTTCACTCTGTCAATCAGGTTAGTATTCACTGACATTTTAACTCTGTAATTGTTTTAAAGTCACCATTGGCCCCCATCTACCAATAGGTGCCTCATACTTCCGGCGCCGACAGAGATGGCAGCCTCGCTTCACGTTCTCAGGAAACCATGCAGTATTTTGTTTTTTTATGTATTACTTCTTACATTGTTACCCCGGGAAATATTAAGTTTTATTACATACAACCGGGAGGAACTATTGGATATAAGAGCAACGTCAACTTACCAACATTACGACCAGGAATACGACTTTCCCAAAGAGGATTCTCGGTTTGCTACCCCAGCCAGGACAATAGAATGGATAGCACCCGGCGACTCAAAACGGGCGCGCCGGAGAAGAGGGAACGGGCGGTCTTTTGGTCAAGCTACGTCGACGGGCGCATCGTGCACCTCTCCCGAGTATTTTAATCGCCAATGTACAGTCTCTTGACAACAAAGTAGACAAAATCAGATCAAGGGTTGCCTTTCAGAGAGACATCCGAGACTGCAACGTTCTTTGCTTCACGGAAACATGGCTCATCTGAGTCGGTACAGCCACCTGGTTTCTCCACGCATCGCGCCGACAGAAACAAACTTCTCTCTGGTAAGAAGAAGGGCGGGGGTGTGTGTCTTATGATTAACGAGACGTGGTGTGATCATAACAACATACAGGAACTCAAGTCCTTTTGTTCACCTGACATAGAATTCATTACAATCAAATGCAGACCGCATTATCTACCAAGAGAATTCTCCTCGATTATACTCACAGCCGTGTACATCCCCCCTCAAGCTGATACATCGACGGCACTGAAAGAAATTAATCGGACTCTATGTAAACTGGAAACCACATATCCTGAGGCTGCATTTATTGTGGCTGGGGATTTTAATAAGGCTAATTTAAGAACAAGGCTCCCGAAATGTTACCAGCATATCGAATGTGCCACCCGGGCTGGTAAACTCGGTGAGCGAGTTTATTAGCAAGTGCATTGGTGATGTTGTACCCATAGCAAATATTAAAACCTTCCCCAACCAGAAACCGTGGATTGATGGCAGCATTCGCGCAAAACTGAAAGCGCGAACCACTGCTGAAAACCTGCGGGCTCACCTTCACCGAAGCCAATGTGAGAAAAACATTTAAATGTGTTAACCCTCGCAAGGCTGCCGGCCCAGATGGCATCCCTGGCCGTGTCCTCAGAGCATGCGCAGACCAGCTGGCTGGTGTGTTTACGGACATATTCAATCAGTCCCTATCCCAGTCTGCTGTTCCCACATGCTTCAAGAGGGCCACCATTGTTCCTGTTCCCAAGAAAGCTAAGGTGACTGAGCTAAATGACTATCGCCCCGTAGCACTCACTTCCGTCATCATGAAGTGCTTTGAGCGATTAGTCAAGGATCATATCACCTCCATCCTGCCAGACACCCTGGACCCACTCCAATTTGCTTACCGTCCCAATAGGTCCACAGACGACGCAATCGCAATCACACTGCATACTGCCCTAACCCACCTGGACAAGAGGAATACTTATGTAAGAATGCTGTTCATCGACTACAGCTCAGCATTTAACACCATAGTTCCCTCCAAGCTCGTCATTAAGCTCGAGACCCTGGGTCTCGACCCAGCCCTGTGCAACTGGGTCCTGGACTTCCTGACATCTCCACCCCGCTGATCCTCAACACTGGGGCCCCACAAGGGTGCGTTCTCAGCCCTCTCCTGTACTCCCTGTTTACCCATGACTGCGTGGCCAAGCACGCATCCAACTCAATCATCAAGTTTGCTGACAACACTACAGTGGTAGGCTTGATTACCAACAACGACGAGACAGCCTACAGAGAGGAGGTGAGGGCCCTCGGAGTGTGGTGTCAGGAAAATAACCTCTCACTCAATGTCAGCAAAACAAAGGAGATGATCGTGGACTTCAGGAAACAGGAGAGGGAGCACCCCCCTATCCACATCGAGGGGACAGTAGTGGAGAAGGTGGAAAGTTTTAAGTTCCTCGGCGCATACATCACGGACAAACTGAATTGGTCCACCCACACAGACAGCGTGGTGAAGAAGGCGCACAGCGCCTCTTCAACCTCAGGAGGCTGAAGAAATTCGGCTTGTCACCAAAATCACTCACAAACTTTTACAGATGCACAATCGAGAGCATCCTGTCGGGCTGTATCACCGCCTGGTACGGCAACTGCTCCGCCCACAACCGTAAGGCTCTCCAGAGGGTAGTGAGGACTGCACAACGCATCACCGGGTAAACTACCTGCCCTCCAGGACACCTACACCACCCGATGTCACAGAAAGGCCAAAAAGATCATCAAGGACAACAACCACCCGAGCCACTGCCTGTTCACCCCGCTATCATCCAGAAGGCGAGGTCAGTACAGGTGCATCAAAGCTGGGACCGAGAGACTAAAAACAGCTTCTACCTCAAGGCCATCAGACTGTTAAACAGCCATCACTAACATTGAGTGGCTGCTGCCAACATACTGACTTAAATCTCTAGCCACTTTAAACATAGGAATTGGATGTAACAAATGTATCACTAGCCACTTTAAACAATTTTGTATATAATGTTTACGTATCCGACATACTCATATCAAATGTATACACTGTACTCTAAACCATCTACTGTATCTTGCCTATGCTGCTCGGCCATCGACCCAAATCTCTAGCCACTTTAATAATTATAATTGGATGAAATAATGTATCACTAGCCACTTTAAACAATGCCATTTATATAATGTTTACATATCCTACATTACTCATCTCATATATATGTGTATATACTGTACTCCATACCATCTACTGCATCTTGCCTATGCCGGTCAGCCATCGCTCATCCATATATTTATATGTACATACTCGTATTCATTCCTTTACTTTTGTGTGTATAAGGTAGTTGTTGTGAATTTGTTAGATTACTTGTTAGATACTACTGCATGGTCGGAACTAGAAGCACAAGCATTTCGCTACACTCGCATTAACATCTGCTAACCATGTGTATGTGACAAATAAAATTTGATTTGATTTGAGGTGCGCTTCTTTGGGAAGCATTGGAAACCTTCCTGCTCTTTGTGGTTGAATCTGTGTTTGAAATCCACTGTTTGACTGAGGGACCTACAGATCAGTTTATTTCATCTTTTCATTATTTATTATACTAAACAAAAATATAAACGCAACATACAACAATTTCAAATATTCATAGAAGGAAGGAAATTGGTCAATTTGAAATAATGGGTTGGCCTGGGAGGGCATATGCCCTCCCACTTGGGAGCCATAGGCCCACCCACTTGGGAGCCAGGTTCACACATTGGGAAGCCAGGCCCAGCCAATCAGAATGAGTTTTTCCCCACAAAAGGGCTTTATTACAGGCAGAAATACTCCTTCGCATCCCCCTCAGACAACCCCGCAGGTGAAGAAGCTGGATGTGGAGGTCCTGTGCTGATGTCGTTACACGTGGTCTGCAGTTGAGGCCGGTTGGATGTATTGCCAAATTCTCTAAACTGACGGAGGCGGCTTATGGTAGAGAAATGAACATTCAATTCTCTGGCACCAGCTCTGTTGGACATTCATGCATTCAGCATACCAATTGCAGACTCCCTCAACTTGAGACATCTTTGGCATTGTGTTGTGTGACAAAACTGCACATTTTTAGAGTGGTCTTTTATTGTCCCCAGCACAAGGTGCACCTCTGTAATGATCATGCTGTTTAAGCAGCTTCTTGATATGTCACACCTGTCAGGTGGATGGATTATTTTGTCAAAGGAGAAATGCTCACTAACAGGGATGTAAACAACACATTTTTGCACAAAATCTGAGTATATTTTTATACCCCTGGAACATTTCTGGGATCTTTTATTTCAGCTCATGAAACATGGGACCAACACTTTCCATGTTGCGTTTATATTTCTCTTCAGTATAATTTGTAAAAAAAAATGGAATAATCATTCCACTTTGACATATTGGGTTATTGTGTGTAGTCCAGTAAAAAAATAATAATTCAGGCTGTAACACAACAAAATGTGTAAAAAGTCAAAGGGTGTGAATACTTTGAGGGCACTGTAGGGAATAGGCTGCACTTTGGGATGCACGCTATATCTAGCTCTGAGGAGAATATACATGGTCCATTGCTACTCACACTTTTCCCTGTGTATCTGTAGGTGAATGGCAGGTCCTACCACCATGCCAAGCTACAACTGGGCATGATGGGAGCCATGCACCCAGCCAACCGACTTGCTGCTTACCTCACGGGCAAGTTACGGAGGCCTACCGGTCCAGAGACGTCTATTGTGGCCTCAGTCTCATCACAACACCCCCCCTCAGAAAGCCCTGAAGATACAAGGTCTTCCACGGGACAACCGGCCCAGTTGACAGCCACTCCTACCACCAGTCTTACCATGGTTACCACCAGTGTTCCCTCTGTCGCTTCAGTTGCTGCAGGCCCCATTGGTGAGAACTACTTTTTGTTATTAACCGTACCTGGAATAATAGTGCTATTTAAGCATTAAGTTCCGAAGAGGTGTGATATAATTAAGCGTTAAGGCCCGAGGGGGTGTGGTATATGGCCAAATATACCACCGCTAAGGGTTGTTCTTATGCATGATGCAACGCAGAGTGCCTGGACACAGCCCTTGGCCGTGGTATATTGGCATTATACCACATACCCCCAAGGTGCCTTATTGCAATTATAAACAGGTTACCAATCTAATTAGGGCAGTAAAAATAAATATTTTGTCATACCCGTGGTATACGGCTGAAAGCCGTGGTATATCAGACTGTATACCACGGGTGTGACAAAACATTTATTTTTACTGCTCTAATTACGAGCAGGTGTCCACATACTTTTGTAGTGTATATTGGCCATATACCTGACCTCCTCAGGCCTTATTGCTTAGATATTGTTAAGTTCATGTTTTAAGTATCCCTATATTTCAGTTATTACGGGGCTATCACTCAGTTAAGAGTGCGCCTGCGCGTCAGGTCTTGTTGTTGATGGACCTAGCCTTGAGTGGAATGGCTACCTTGTAGTGTGTTCATATGGTGTAGTAAACTTTGTTAAACTTGAACCTTGTCGTTGTGTCATTTCGAGTTAACAGATATACCACGGCTAAGGGCTGTTCTTAGGCACGACACAAAGCAGTGGAATATTGGCCATATACCATAAACCTCAGAGGTGCCTTTTTGCTTTTATAAACCGGTTACCAACAGAGAACAGTAAACAAGTTTTTTTTTTGCATTATATATTGTCTGATAAACACATCTGGAATGTTGTTTCATCCAATCGGCATCCATCCTGTATAGAACATTTTAATAGTTCAATTACAATTCGTTTTTTAGTCTGATGCAGAAAGCTGTTTTCCCTCAGAGCAGTCCATAGCAGTATCAGATTCATGACAGATTCACACACGTGCACAAGCGTTGGATGCTGAACCTCTACCTCCATCTCTGCTCCACAGTGACTAACCTGCCCCCAGCGGGAAAGGTCTTCACACGGTTTGTGGTCAACCAAATCAGCTCCTCACAGCAGAGGCTGCTCTTCGCTAGTGATCCTCCACAGTCGTTGAGCAGTATTCAGCAGCTTGCCGTGCCCTCTACCTCTCTGGTAGAGGTAGCCTCAGGTAGCTCTTATGCCAGTTCCCCCGCTGGTACACCCAGTCCTGCCACCATTTTTAGAAAGCCCCTCTAATCTATTTGTGCTGCGATCTTGACTCCCCAGCCTCCCACAGGCTAACCGTTGCTCCCATGGCCTGCCACTTTCATATTGTCCGTTTGTGGTCGTGACACATACGCATAGTGGTAGCATAGCTCTGTTGATAATCTTCATCCTTCTTGCCCATATCCCAAGTCTGTGCTTGAGCCCTTCCCATCTCATCCTGGGTTGCTCTGATGTGGTGATAGTTCTGTGTGGTGTGTGGTTGTTTGTGGTGTGTCTTTTTATCCATGCTGTTTTCCATCGTTGTTGAAAAACAGAATGCTTTGTTTTTCAGGTGATGTGTCTCTTCCAAAGACCTCCCCAAGCAGTGGAGTGGTTACTAGTCCCCCCATGTTGGTGCTCCCTGACACAGGGACCAGTAACGCTGTCAGAATGTCGTGTCCTCCTACCTCCCAGACCCCAACCCCTCTCATCCCCCTGACCTCTCTCGCAGCTGGGCGGAGGATGGTTCTGCAGCCAGTGCGGAGTGCCTCAGGGACCACCCTATACCGGAACCCCAACGGACAGCTAATCCAGCTGGTTCCCCTCAGCCAGCTGCAGGCCCTCAACCCTAACCTCGTCATGCGCAACAAGGGTGAGTGTCTGACAGTTGATGCTATTAATGCCAAGGCACTGCTGCTCGGTCACGTGCAAGACAGAGTATTTTAACCCCTTAGGCTCGTGGTAATTGGCCTCTTTGGATAGGACTAAATAATGTTTCTTGCATAAGAAATATGGAAAGCATATGCATAACCATGGTAGAAGCCCGTCTTTACAGAATTACTGTTTACTTTTACGCAATCCAAAAACAGTCCATTTATAAATTGCAATCTGCATCAGGTGGGTATAATTTGAAAGCTTGTTTTATTGCCAACATAACTGGCTAAATTATAAAATACGATCTTGCAGTGTTAAAACCTCTTAGGGCTAGTGGGGACGGTCACGTCCCACATGCGACAACATCCGGTGAAATGCAGAGCGCAAAATTCTAATTACAAAAATACTCATTTTAAACATTCATGAAAATACAAGTGTTGCACACCATTCAAAAGCTTAGAATATTGTTAATCTAACAGCGTTGTCAGATTTCAAAAAGGCTTTACGGCGAAAGCAGAACATTTGATTGTCTGAGGATATATTCAATTAGCATAATAACATAACCAGCAGAGGTATCACAAAACAAAAAAATAGCGATAAAATAAATCGCTTACCTTTGAAGATCTTCATCTGATGGCATACCCAAGCATCCTGGTTACACAATAAAATTACCTTTTGTTCGATAAAGTCCCTCTTTATATCCATAAAGCTCAGTTTGGTTGGCGCGTTTTGTTCAGTAATCCACCTGCCCAAAGGCATTCATCCATGCAGACAAACAATATCCCAAAAGTACCGGTAAAGTTCGTCGAAACAAGTCAAACAGCGTTTCTAATCAATACTCGGATACCCTAAAATGAATATAAACAATAATATTTCAGACAGAATATAGCCTGATGAATAGCAGATAAAAAGAGCTAAGAGCACACTCACTGTTACGCGCGCTCAATCCATAACAGGACACTTGACGACACCTCAGGAAGAACATCTCTTACTCCTTGGTTATTCAAGATAAAAGCTTGACACCTTTTCTAAAGACTGTTGACATCTAGTGGAAGCCATAGGAACTGCAATCTGGGAGCTAAAATACAATGGATTGAATTGGATGCCAATTGAAAACAGTGTGACATGACAGATTCAGATTTTCCGGATGGATTTTGCTCGGGTTTTCGCCTGCCATATCAGTTCTGTTATACTCACAGACATTATGTTAACAGTTTTAGAAACTTCAGAGTGTTTTCTATCCAAAGCTACTAATTATATGCATATCCTAGCTTCTGGGCCTGAGTAACAGGCAGTTTACTTTGGGCACGTTTTTCATCCAAACTTCAAAATACTGCCCCGTAGCCCAAACAAGTTAAGCTTTGACAGGGCAATTCAGAGAAGCAGATCCTAATTTTGGTGCGCATAGAATGGAGTCGAGTGCATTCCGATGCGTGGTCTGCGCCAAATTCTCTTCAAAATATATAAGACATAGGCACATTACAACCCAGGGTATGTCAGTTTGTAGCTGTACATCAAACATAGTAATCATAAACCAGGGTTCGTCAACTAGGTTTGGCCTCGGGCCCAATTCTTTACGAGCTAATAGTCAGCGGTCCATAACATACAGTTGAAGGCGGAAGTTTACATACACCTTAGCCAAATACATTTAAACTCAGTTTTTCACAATTCCTGACATTTAATCCTAGTAAACATTCCCTGTCTTAGGTCAGTTAGGATCACCACTTTATTTTAAGAATGTGAAATGTCAGAATAATATTAGAGAGAATGATTTATTTCAGCTTTTATTTCTTTCATCACATTCCCAGTGGGTCAGAAGTTTACACTCAATTAGTATTTGGTAGCATTGCCTTTAAATTGTTTAACTTGGGTCAAATGTTTTGGTTAGCCTTCCACAAGCTTCCCACAATTAGTTGGGTGAATTTTGGCCCATTCCTCCTGACAGAGCTGGTGTAACTGAGTCAGGTTTGTAGGCCTCCTTGCTCGCACACGCTTTTTCAGTTCTGCCCACAAATGTTCTATAGGATTGAGGTCAGGGCTTTGTGATGGCCACTCCAATACCTTAACTTTGTTGTCCTTAAGCCATTTTGCCACAACTTTGGAAGTATGCTTGGGGTCATTGTCCATTTGGAAGACGCATTTGCGACCAAGCTTTAACTTCCTGACTGATGTCTTGAGATGTTGCTTCAATGCATCTATTTTGTGAAGTGCACCTGTCCCTCCTGCAGCAAAGCACCCCCACAACATGATGCTGCCACCCCCATGCTTTACTGTTGGGATGGTGTTCTTTGGCTTGCAAACCTCCCCCTTTTTCCTCCAAACATAACGATGGTCATTATGGCCAAACAGTTCTATTTTTTTTTTTTCATCAGATCAGAGGACATTTTCTAAGAAGTACGATCTTTGTCCCCATGTGCAGTTGCAAACCGTAGTCAGGCTTTTTTATGGCGGTTTTGGAGCAGTGGCTTCTTCATTGCTGAGCATCCTTTCAGGTTATGTCGATGTAGGACTTATTCTACTGTGGATATAGATACTTTCGTACCTGTTTCCTCCAGCATCTTCACATGGTCATTTGCGTCTCCTTCCTAAGTGGTATGACGGCTGCGTGGTCAGATGGTGTTTATACTTGCGTACTGTTGTTTGTACTGATGAACGTGGTACCTCCAGGCGTTTGGAATTTGCTCCCAAGGATGACTTGTAGAGGTCTACAATTTCTTTTCTGGGGTCTTGGCTGGTTTCTTTTGATTTTCCCATGATGTCAAGCAAAAAGGCACTGAGTTTGAAGGTAGGCCTTGAAATACATCCACAGGTACACCTCCAATTGACTCATGATGTCAATTAGCCTATCAGAAGCTTCTAAAACCATGACATCATTTTCTGGAATTTTCCAAGCTGTTTAAAGGCACAGTCAACTTAGTGTATGTAAACTTCTGACCCACTGGAATTGTGATACAGTGAATTGTAAATTAAATAATCTGTCTGTAAACAATTGTTGGAAAAATTACTTGTCATGCACAAATTAGATGTCCTAACCGACTTGCCAAAACTGTAGTTTGTTAACAAAAAATGTATGGAGTGGTTGAAAAACTAGTTTTAATGACTCCAACCTAAGTGTATGTAAACTTCCGACTTCATCTGTAATTTAGTATATTATAATAATAGCACATTGAATTGGCCTACACTACAAATTCAACAACATTTTTAACACATCTGATTAGTACATAAAGAAATTCAGTAACAATAACATAATTTTCATCTGATCACGCTCATAAAATCCCCATGTCTCTATTCAATTATTATTTTGTCTATTTCTCTGTGTGTTGATTGGTGGGGAAAAACAGGTCTACTTAGCCTACTGTACATAGTTTAACGTCAACATTCGTTCAGAGCAATTAGCTTGATAGCAAGAGAAAATGTCGCTCTCAAAAATAATCAAAAGAAAGATGGATAATGAAAAAGGTTGAGGGAAGAATGGACAGAGATGCGTTAATCTTACCAACTTTTCTCCATGCCAAGCCAGTGTCTTATTTGCAATGCAAATGTTGCCGTTTGCAAAGAATTCAATCTCCGATGTCATGATGAATCTAAGCCTTTCAAAGTGGCCTTCCCTCCCCAGACAGAGGCCCGATGCAGAAACATTGAGGCGTTAATTGCGAGCTACACACACAGCTTTTTGGGCTGACATATTCTGTCACTTAAACCGGTTAAATCTGCAGTTACAAGGAAGAGGGAAAACAATCGTAGACATAGTGGAAAAGCTTGAGGCCTTTACTAGGAAGCTTGAGTTGTTTGATTTGGGCTTGTCATCTGGAAGGTTACTGCACTTCAGCACACTGTGGAAATGACAGGCAGAAGGACCAGGCCGCAGCATTGTCAGAAGTGATGGAAGATTTCATCAACTTCTCCATCAGATCTGAAGACTGCAGCATGCCCAAGGATATCATTGCGTTTGTAGGTGATCCTCTAACAGTCCGCCCCAGGTGGAGAATTCTCATCCCTTGCTAAGAAAACTATACCCTAACTGGATGAGTCCGCTATTCAAACTTAGCTGATTGGATTCCAGACATCGAGCCAAATCAGGGATGTGCTCAGGAGTGCGGAATCCTTGTGTGCGTTTTTGGTGGCATGCTCAGAGGAATACAGCACAATAAAGAAGCATTTTATGTGCTAACAGTGTTTGGATCGACTTACGTCTGCGAGTTTTCATTTTCCTCTATGAACGCAATATGGACTCATGACAGGAACCGGCTTTCACATAAGTCAATCGAGGACTGCCTCCACTTCAAAATCACATCCATCTCACCCGACATCCACAAGATCGTGTCTGAGGGGAAATGCAACTTTTCACATTGAGTAAGTAACTTAGTGGGGCTATATGACTATATTTAGTAAATACTAACATTATATTGAGTGCTTATCCAGGGATATTTAGGTCTCAAGCTGAAAGAAGCAGGCTATCCCTATACAGTCATTCAGACACAAACATCGCCTTTTTTTCTTTAAATGATTGTTTTATGTAGGATGCTACGTTTTTGGCCAGTTGAAATTGTAAGTAGGCCTAATAAAAAAAATGCAACTTCTATTAGGCCATAAATTGTTTTTATTGTGAAAGATGCTGTTAAGTCTCATAGCCTACCTCGGCCAGTTAAGTTATTTGATATAGACCTAGGCTCGGAAGAAATAAACTACAATTTAAGCCCTCTTGTTGTTTGTAAAGTCAAACTAAAATGAAGATTATTGTTTAAATGAATTACTTGACTGGTGTAGGTTTTCTCCATCTGTTGCTGTGAAACACTTGCATAACAAGTTAGCTATATTCTCAGCACCAGACGCTGTTTACCTATTGTTTGCACTGCAGTTGCAGATTTACGTTTCAGCACCACAAAATGGTCTGCTGCCTGCTTTATTAGTTGACTGTCTCTTGCATTCTCTCTTCATGAATGAAGTTAAAATGTAACTTTTGCATTATTTAGGTAGGGTAACTTCCTTCTTGGGACATCGCATTTGGGAGTTTTTGCATCTCGGATCCGAGATTTTTTATGAACATTTTTGGGGGTCTGTGGGAAGGCCGAATACTATTGCTGATGGGCCAGATTTGGCCGCGGGCTGCCAGTTGAGGTACCCTATCATAAACGATGACACTGTATGTTACATTTGTTGAGTGGATGGAAATGTGAATGCACATTTAGACTGTTTGGGGCTTGCTTGTATAACATAAAAGCATTATTTATTATAATCCTCAATGTCTCATCTTTCAAAATACATCGACTCATCTTAATTTACAGCATTTCCCACACTCAGACAATAAAAGAAATGTATTGCCCAATTAGCGGGAGACATGGGGGCATCTTCTTGTCGCTCGTGGTGCTAAAGTTCAGAATGGCTGTCAGTCAAAACCCGCACAGAGCTGTGAAGAGGAGACCCTGAGCTCTGACGTCGTCTATAGCATGTTAATGTACAGCCACCGCATTCCAATTTGGGCGCTTATCAATGTAAAGGGTTAATTAATAACCATTTTATGGAACAATTATTTGAACAGGACGGCTCAGGCAGTTCTATAGTAGTCTATGATACGTGATGTTATTATCTCCACTGAATGAGTGCATTTTTTTGTGTATTATAATAATTGAAAAGTTGTAGAACTTTTCTCATTTTTTTCTTTTCAGGGGGTTTGATCAGCTTAACCACACCTGCGTGCTTGGCCTCGGGATCCACAGCCACCATTAACAGCGCCCCCTCCACCACCTCTCTCACCACATGGCAGAACACCATCACCACCGTCCCCCTGGCCCCTTTCACTGTCCCAAAGACATCAGGCAGCACCGCCGCCCCTAAAACCACGCCTCCCGAAGTCACTTCCTCCATATCAGGCTCCAAGTCTTTCAACATCAGTAACGTTAATCTCTCACCCACTGAGACAAATAGCGGGACGTACACTTTGAAGATTGTTCCTCAGACGGGTAACAAGGAGCCCATCATCATCAAGTGTCCCAAGGTGCCAGCCCAGCCAGCCCAGGGCTCCTCCAAGGTCATGCCTATAGTAGGGGGCTTTACTGTGCTGCAGCCTTCCCCAAAAACCACAGTAATTACTGTCAAATTACCCACAAAGACTGTTATGGAAACAGGTGTCAACGCTGCCACCACCACCACAGTGGACTCCAATGTAGACTGTAATGTCACGTCTGAGCTGTATAGTTGGATGCTGCCTTGTCAGAAAAGCGCACAACCCCCTGTAAGCCACAAGTTTAAGTTTATTAAAGCTGACACTATCTCCACAACGGACTCCAATACAGATCCTAAGATCCAGCCTGAGGTGGGACGAGTGCCCCCCAAAACCCTTAGACCCCCTATAACCCCAGTTACGAAGACAGGTGTCGAAGTTGCATCTATCTCGTCAGCGGACTCCAATGTAGACCCCAAGCTCCTTCCTAGGATGGCTTGTGTCAATCAACCCTACCAGACCTGGACAGGACGACCAAAGAAGAAGAAGAAGAAGAAGAAGGAGGTTGAGGTTGTGGATCTGGTGGAGGATGAGGACGACTCTGACGACATGGATGAGGAAACGGATGAGGAGACGGACAACTCATCTGACGAGACGGATTCTATTAATTCTTGTGTTAATAAAGAGGATCTCATCGTCATCAGTGTAAGAACTCTTTTAGCTTCATACAAGACACGTCTGTTTTCAGAGTCTGTCACTTAATCCTTCTCTCGTTTTAGACAGACTACTCTACTGTTCTGTCTCTTTCTTGGTTTGTCTATTTGTGTGGGTAGGCCCGGGCTAATTTAGATATAAACAGTTTGTAGTTTGCACTCCATGATAGAGCTTCTTTCTGTTGTGACCTGTAGAAGCAGCTGAAGCACAAACACAACGTGCTGGAGAGGCATCGGCGCTCTGAGCTACAGGGGCGCTTCCAGCAGCTGAGAGAAACACTGGAACTTGACGAGAAAGCTGCTAAAATTAAAATCCTCAACGACGTAAGCCCCAATAAGTAAATAAAATCCCTTGAATTAAAGGGTGCATCCCAAATGGCACCATATTCCCTATAAAGTGCACTACTTATGACTAGTGATTGGGGGGGAGGGGTCGATACAGTTTCATATCGCAATGTTATTTTGGACGATATTATACTGAACAAAACTATAAATGCAACAATTTCAACCATTTTACTAAGTTAGCGTTTATATAAGGAAATCAGTTAGTTGAAATAAATTCATTAGGTCCTAATCTATGGATTTCACATAACTGGGCAGGGGAGAAGCCATGGGTGGGCCTAGGAGAGCATAGCCCCACTGACTTGGGATCCAGGTCCACTTACTGGGGAGCCAGTCCCGTCAAAAGGGCTTTATTACAGACCAAAATGCTCCTCAGTTTCATCAGCTGCCTGGGTGGCTGGTCTCAGACAATCCCGCAGGTGAAGAAGCCGAATGTGGAGGTCCTGGGCTGGTGTGGTTACATGTGGTCTGCGGTTTTGAGGCCGGTTGCACATACTGACAAATTCTCTAAAACGTCATTGGAGGTGGCTTATGGTAGATAAATGAACTTTAAAATATCTGATAACAGTTCTGGTGGATATTTCGGCAGTCAGCATGTCAACTGCACACTCCCTCATCTTGAGACATCAGTGGCATTGTATTGTGTGACAAAACTGCACATTTTAGTGGCCTTTTATTGTCCCCAGCACAAAGTGCACCTGTGTAATGATAATGCTGTTTAATCAGCTTCTTGATATGCCACACCTGTCAGGTGGATGAGTTATCTTGGCGAAGGAGAAATGCTCACTAACAAGGATGTGAACATATTAGTGCACAACATTTGTGAGAAATAAGCTTTTTTGTGCATATTGAACATTTCTGGGATTTTTTTTTTTCAGCTCATGAAACATGGGACCAACACTTTACATGTTGCGTTTCTATTTTTGTTCAGTATATATCGGTACTTTGACCCCAAGTATCGATTTGTAGCGTTACCTGGCGATAGTCGGCTGTACCGTTATTTTTCATCTCATAGCTTGTTCTCCATCTTCTTTTTTTATAAGTGAGCCAACATGTTTTCAGCACTTTTATTTCCATGACTGATCAAAACTCATTTTCTCATGTCTCTCGTCTCTGCTGCAGACATAGTGAGCAATATGTTTGGAATATCAAATCATAATAAAATCCAAGTATCAAATCGCAATACATATAGAATAGTTAGAATCACAATACATATAGAATAGTTAGAATCACAATACATATAGTATCGGCACCTAACTACCGTGATAATATCATATCGTGAGGTCCCTAGCAATTACCAGCTTTACTTTTGACCAGAGCTCTATGGCACTATATATGGAATAGGTTGCGATTTGGGACTCATACAAGGTATTATTTGTATATTTTGTTATTGTGGCCAATCAGAGCAGCGCTCTAGTTTTGTTTCGTTGAAGCAACCATCCTTAATAGATCACAAGTTAACTCTGTTATGTAACCAGGCGAAGGAGGAGATCCAGGTCTTGACAAAGAAAAGTTCCAACGTGGAGAAGCTGAGGAGTTCACTGACCCTGGAGAGAGCAGTTCATGTCAAGAAGATGTCCCAGTTAACTGGTGAAAATGGACATTACATTTGACCCTCTCTCTCTCTCTCTCTATTCTTATGTACTTCCTCTCTCCTCCTGTAACATGTCAACATTCTGTATTCTGTGGGTTTGCGACAACTAATGTAAAAAGGTCTTTGTAGATAAATGCATTTGACTGACTGATTGTACATTCAACCAACATGTTTCCTCCACAGGTGAGTCTGAGGAACAGATACTGACGAACATCAAGTACATCGGTTCCCAACAGAAGATCGAGAAGCTGCACGTCAGCTGGAAGAAAGAAGGGAAAGTCTCCTCTGCTGTCTCGTCTTCCTCAGTTGTCTCCACCTGCAGTGAGTCTGAGCAGAGACCAAGGCCTGGTCCCCTCTCAAAGAGGACCACAGAAGAGGCTCGGGGGGGTAAGAGCATGGGAGGAGTGACCGGAGAAGAGGAGGACAGGGATGAGGTGGTGGACCTTCTGGAGGACACGGAGGACGATAAAACCGACAACTCCTCGGATGAGACCGAGGATTCTGACATTGACGACGACAAAAACTACAACGCTAAAGGGCACGTCATTAATACCATCAGTGTAAGAAATCATTTATTATTCGGTTTCTGTTGATTAAATCTCTTCTCTTGAGAATTGTGGTTTTACCGTTTTTTTTCTCTCGTTACTACTCATCTGTCTTTCAGGATGTGGAGGAAAGCTTGCTAGAAGAGGAGCCTGTAGACATTGAGAGTGTGGAGGACAATGCAAAGAAGAGCACCACTCCACAATTGAAGGAAAAACGCACTAAAGAGGTGGAACAACCTTTTTATTCCTTCCTTCAAATATGGTTATGCTGTGATTTCAGTGTCCATGGTTGTAATTTGCAGTGTTTTTGGTTCAATGTTGCCATTAGCACTGGGACTTGCACAACAAATATGAGAGACAACGCTGTGCAGAGTTTCAGAAGAGCTTTAAAGCCCTGACCGAGACTTTGGACCTTGGCAACCCGGCACCTACTAATGTTTTCATCCTTGGGCAGGTAAGACTAAGGATGCATCCCAAATGGCACCCTGTTCCCTATATAGTGCACTGCTTTTGACCAGGGCCCATAGGACCCATAACCCCTTCAGAGCTTTCCCTACGATCTCCAGAGTAGCTCAGAGATCACATGATTTATGATGCCATACGGTACATTTCAATAGGTGGTGTAGGCATCCACATTACGGCGGTCTAAGGCACTACATCTCAGTGCTAGAGGCCTCACTCCAGACTGGTTTGATCCCGGGCTGTATCACAACCGGCTGTGATTTGGAGTCCCATAGGGCGGCGCACAATTGGCTCAGAGTCGTCCAGGTTAGGGGAGGGTTTAGCCGGTGTAGGCCGTCATTGTTTTGTTCTTAACTGACTTGCCTAGTTAAATAAAAAATAAACATGGTACAACTTTAATCAAAGTTATACGTCCTCCAGCGATTTTAGTTTTTTTAAATAAGTGTTTTACTTTTTTTAACTTTTACTGTTGAAAAAACATATCCCAGGTATAGATACAGTAAAGTACACGCACTAAAGGGTAAAACAATTTTTTTGGGGGGACACACATGCAAACTTCAAGGAGTTGGTCTGATGGGGATTCGTGATGTCATCGGCCTCCCTCCTTGCTTGAGGAACAGTAGAGGAGCAATAGAGAACAAAAGAGGAAAAGCTCACCCCCTCTTCTGCCATGTCATGATGATACCTGGACCACTTATTAAGATGTGCCTTTTGTTAAGTAAATGATGTGGTCGACGAGCTGAAAAGGAGACTGGAGTGGGACTTTCAACATGGATTGTTGGGAGTGTTAAGTAAAATAAGCTATGGCCATTTCAATCTTTCTTGACGATTTAGTTTAGGAGATGATTGTCATGTTCAGGGAAGTTAGCAGACTAATTAATTGATGCTGCCTTGTGACATACAGTACCTCCCAGAACAGCATCAAGTTTTATTTAGTCAGTAACCTCTTCACTAAATGATACCAAGTATTGTCTCTGTTATTTAACAGGCCCGAAAACAAGTAATTGACCTGAGAGACAAATGCGAACGCCTGGAAAAACTGAAGAGTGCGCTGACTGAAGAAAGAGCGGCTTATATCAAGAAAATCTCCCAGAAATCTGGTAATGGGCCTTACATTTGACTATCCTCTCCTCTCCAGTCTCTCCCTCCAGTAACACTGGCCTGTTGTCTCTCTACAGGAAAGACAGAGGAGCTCATCCTCAGGAAGCTTCAGGACATCTCTACCAAACAGAAGAACATGGACGTGATGTTCAAAGGGAAGCGGAGAGGGGCGTCCTCAGCCCCCTCGTCATCAGTGTTACCCAATAAAGCCATCTCACCCAGCAGCACTCAACAGCCTAAGCCAAAATCCCTGGCTCCCGGTCTCAAGTTAAAGGTGGTACCCACCCCCGTCCCACGCTCTATCCCCCCACAGCCTGCACCCCAACAACCCAAGACAAGTCCCATCATCTCCCCACCCTCCAGGAAACCCCCCTCAACGTGTCGTTCTCCGGGTGAAAGGACAAGACCTAACATCCTGTCTCGCAGGAAACCACAACCTCCCCTAGGTAAGTCACCTCTCCCTCTGACCCTGTTACTGTCTGGCTCCACCAAATGGGCCAGGCTGACTGCAGATCTAGAGACTGAACTTCCATGTGAAGAAATAAAGCACTGTCAATCATTTGGATTTGTTTTTCTGCCTCCCCAACAGATTCTCCACCCGTTCATGCTCGGTTTCTCCCTCCTCAAATGCTGTCTATAGTGGGGGGAGTGATACCATCTCAGCAGGGGATCACTAAGAGCCCAATGCAGCCTGCCAGTTCTCTGCTGCCGGTAGGACGCGTCACTGGAATCGAAATGCAACAGTCTCTAATACCAGGTAGGCTTACAGTGACTCAATGTACTCAAAGTTGCATACCACTTTTTTTGTTGATTTGATTCTGATTCTTCTAAATTTCTTTATTTAGGTGTCGCTTCAGTTACCATCTGTATCCCCTCAATGTCACAACCCATTTCTCTCACTCCACCTCGTAATATCCTCAACAGGGGAGGTAACTTCCAACACGTTTTTACCTCTTAAATGTAGAAATCTATGAATCTGATTAAGTTAGCTGAATGTTATGCCATTGAGACAAAAAAAAACGTTATTTTGTTTCCTATTTTTCAGTTCCTCATATTGCCAATGTGCTTTCACTGGTCAAAGCCCCTCCAGGTGTGTCAGGGGGAGCTCAGAGGAGGCCATCTCCAGTGAAGGGTAAGGGAAGTGGGCTGGAGGACAGGGAGGTGCTGGGGAAGCAGCTGGACCACTCTGGAGACGATGTAAAGATCAACGATGCAGACAGGAACTCTGATGAGGAGGACGAAGACAACGAAGAAGGTGACGTTGAAGACGAGAGTCTGACGTCTCTCCTCAACGAGATCGTCTTCCTCAACCAGCAGATGACCACAGACAACATCAGCCCCAGTGGTCTTCCAGTGGTCACCCACAAACCACCGACTGAGCCTGGGGAGGTTGGGACGGACCTGTCTTCACCACCACCACCGCAGGCAGAGAAGGAAATCATCAGAGATGGAGATGACGAGCGCTCCCTCAGCCCCTTGTTCCTGAGACTTGATGAGGACCTTCTGGGGCTGAAAGAGAGACAAGGCCAGGATGAGGCTTCCAAAGGCCCAGGCCTGCCAGTGCCACAGGCAGAGGACCTTAAAGTGGGTTCTGGATCCAACGAGAAACCATCAGAGACAGGTTCTGCTCCTGCTCCGATTGTCAATGGGCACAGCCCACAAGGACCAGCATGCACTGCAAAAGGTCACGGTGTACTTCAAAAGGCGCTGACCCCGCCTCCGCTGCTGCAGATGAAGGTTGGCGTGGCCAAGGTGCAGGAGTCCAATGATAAGCAGGGGGATGCCCTAGCACCGCCCCCGCTACTGCAGATGAGGCCAATGCCGAGGCTAGCCCCACTAGGACTAAAGAACAACCCTCAGACGTAGAACTAAGCACTAACTAACTTAGGGTCAATGTTGTAGCCATCTCTCCTCAAGACCCTTACTCACATGGGTTGTAATCATTCTCACCAAACTGACATCAACAGACTGAAACAGGGTGGGACTACTACCTGAACTTGTCCAATAAGACATTTTCGTTTTCTGTTGCAAAAAGTTTTGCCACGGTGTGCTGTAATAAATATGTGGCTCAACCAATCAGGGATAACTACATTTAAAGGTACAATGTAGCCGTTTTTATCTCTGTCAAATCATTTCTTGGTAACAATTAAGTAGCTTACAGTGATTGTTTTCAGTTAACATGGTCAAAAATGATTTCTTAGAAAAGAGAAATTTCTTATGCAAATGCGAAAAAACGGAAAACTAGCGGTTTATTGGTATATTAACTTATGTATTGTCTGGTGACATCACCAGGCAGGCCAAAACCCCATCCCACCAAAATGGGTAGAAATGTATTTTCAAACCACTCTTACACTAAAAGCGCATTATCAGAATTTTCACAATTTCACAGTATTAATCCAACCTCCTAGTGTGTAAATATATCTAAAACACAGGGCCTTTGAGATCCTTGTAAAAAAACTGTTTTTATTTGTCTTCTGCACATTTGTTTTGTTTTATAAGCGGCACTACCTAACGTGCCTATCGGATATCCAAAGATGTTTGTTTGTATCAATATATACAGTATATTGACTTGAAATGCAAAGACTGACATGACACTGTTCTGACAGTCAGGAGGCATGTTTTTCTCTTCAAATTAGTGGATTCGGCTATTTCAGCCACACCAGTTGGTGACAAGTGTATAAAATCGAGCACACAGCCATGCAATCTCCATAGACAAACAATGGCAGTAGAATGGCCTTAAGAGCTCTGTGACTTTCAACGTGACACCGTCATAGGATGCCACCTTTCCAACAAGTCAGTTTGTCAAATTTCTGCCCTGCTAGAGCTGCCCCAGTCAACTAAGTGCTGCTATTGTGAAGTGGTAACGTCTAGGAGCAACAACGGCTCAGCTACGAAGTGGTAGGCCACACAAGCTCACAACAGGACCGCTGAAGCGGTTGAGTGTAAAAATCATCAGTCCTCGGTTGCAACACTCACTACTGAGTTCCAAACTGCCTTGGGAAGCAACGTCAGCACAATAACTGTTCATTGGGAGCTTCATAAAATAAAAAATCCAGGCTGTATCACATCCAGCCGAGATTGGAAGTCCCATAGGGCGGCGCACAATTGGCCCGGCGTCGTCCGGGTTTGGCCGGGGTAGGCCGCCATTGTAAATAAGAATTTGTTCTTAACTGACTTGCCTAGTTAAAGGTTACATTTAAAAATATATATATATATACAAAAAAAAGAAAGCGTTCTCAGAAGAGTGGAGGCTGTTATAGCAGCGAAGTGGGGACCAACTCCATGTTAATGCCCATGATTTTGGAATGAGATGTTTGACGAGCAGGTGTCCACATACTTCTGGTCATGTAGTGTATAAGGGTATGTTTGTGTATGTAAGTGAGCATGTATATGCATAGTTATAAGGGTTAAGGTCTGTTTGTCATTTTGGTCACGTAGTGTATCTAGATTCAGTTTAGCCTTTTAGATCATAAGGAATAAGCTTACAAGGATCTGACGCTTAAATACGGGCCCTGATCTGTTGCTTTTCTTCTACTTATAAAGAGGAGATGCAGTGAATTTCGCATTATATTAAGCTACCAGGACCTCTACAATTTAAGGGTGTCCAGACTGTTTCAGAGGCCCTGTCTCCATATTGGAGTAGAGTAGGCCCTGTCTGCCATATCTTCGTGTTTGATGCAAGGAAAGTTCTCGGTTGTAGTGAATTAAGCCTTAAAGGTTAAGGGACATTTCATCTGTTTTTGTATGACACACTGTTTGCTACACTAACCACTGTGTGCACTGCAGACAACAAATCTCAACGTGAACTTAATAAGCAATATCCTAATAGGTCCCTGTAGGATGGATAGGTCATTGAATCTGCAGTCCTTGTGACCTTTCTAAGAGCAGCTTTACTTGATCAGTGATGTATGTAATAATCAGACCCTGACGTTCACTATATAATAGGAGTAGAGATGGCTGTCCCAAATGGCACACTATTCCCTATATAGTGCACTACTTTTGGTCAACAATAGTGCACTTTATAGGGAACACGGTGCCATTTGAGGGAAAATGTATTCAATGTTAAATTGGGGGAAATACATTTGCTGTAATTATTTTTATGCTGCTAAGAGGTAAGCTTGCAGAATTAAAAGCCAACCCTCTTGTTAAACAGCACCAATACTTTTTTGCTAGAAGCATGAAGTGTAGATTTAATTTCTGTATAAAGTATAAAATACATGTTTTTATAATAATAGGCCGTGTAAATAATTACTTTTTTTCCACTTTTAAGAATGGTTGTTTTTTTCTGATAATGGAGTTGTTTTTGTAAAGGTATTTCAGATATTTTTATATGGTGTCAATAACCGTTTGTTTAGGATGTTGGCATAAGAGAAATGAAGACGCCTTGAAATAAAATCTAACAATGAATGTGGGCTGCCTAGATATACATTTCTGACGGTTATATGATTTGAATAGTAATATTACTTTAACTGTACATCTTACATTGGACTTGTATGAAAAGGTATTACAGGAATATTGTGAAAGAACATGCATGGGTAACTGATTGTTAAAATGCTAAGTAATCTTCTCATGTTGGTTTCATTTGCCCTTTTTAAAAATGTGGAAAGAGCGAGATCTGACATTTTCCCAATCGACCCATGGGATCTAATTGCAAACTAATGACCTTATTCATTACCGGACAATGTCTTTAATTTCCCATGTGAAATAGAATTCGTAGCCAGTGTGTATCCCGAATGGAACACCATTTCCTATATAGTACACTATTTTTGACCAAAGTCCTATGGGCCCTGGCCAAAGGTAGTACTCTGTGAAGGGAATGGGGTGCCATTTGGGACGTAGACATGATCTTTTCTTCTGACGTAATGATGCCATGGTGTGATAAAAAGCTGTGAACAAAGTTGCAGAACACTAAAAAGGTTCTCTCAAGTACAGCTGGGTTCTTCAAGGGTAAGTGTTGATCAGAACTATCTCCGTGTTACTTACGTTCTTTTATATATATTTCTGTTTATATTTCTTCTATGTTGTCTAAAAGTTTGCTCAATGTTGTCTATGAATGTTAGAATGGAGACATTTTATTTTGCTTGTTGTTGCAAAAGCGTTATTTAGTATCAGAAATTAGAATATTACTCAAGTATGTCTTTCCCAGTGCATTGACATTTTATTATAAATGTGATTTGACAGATGATTTGTAATTGTTTGATCTGACACATTTATTCAATTATCAGTTGATACAGGAACTCTGTTGAAAGGAACATGTCTGAAAAGCTCTCCGTCCCTAGCTGGTTATTGAGAAGAAACAGCACATCGTCGATTATTGAAGACCTTTCCCTGCCCTTAGTCCCCTTCGAGGAATGCAGCTCAACCCGTAACTACGCTGCAACCATCATTCCTCCATTCTACCATACCCTCTCACTGCTCGGTATCTTTGGAAACGTCTGTAGCCTGGTGATCTGCCTCAAACCGTCTCGACCTTGGAGCATTGGCTCCATCGGAGTACTGAACCTAGCTCTGTGTGACCTAGCGTACCTGGCCTCCATACCGCCCAGGGCTATCTATGTAAGTGAGAACTATGACTGGAGCATGGGCAGTTCACTGTGCATCCTGAGTAACATACTCCACTTTGTAGGTCTGACCTCCAGCACCATGTTTATCTGTGTTGTCAGCACCGACCGCTTCCTGGCTATTGTCTTCCCACTTGAGTCACGGATGGTCCGCACCCCCCGCAACGCTGCCCTGGTCTCACTGCTTCTATGGGCCATTACCGTCCTGCTCATTTACCTCAGCTATCCTAACATCAACTACAGGGAGCGGAAGAGCGGCATCCGCTACTGTGGAACTGTGGTGACCTCAAGGTTCAGGTACAGCACAGCCACCTACAATCTGTTATCCTACTACTCTGTGCAGGTGTCTGTTCCCTTGCTCCTCCTCATCCCTTCCTATGTGAAGATTATAGCCCGGATGAGGCAGTCGCGGCAGCAGTGGGCTGCAGGCAACATGCAGGGCCGGGGGGACAAGACCATCTGGCTTATTGCAGTTTTCATAGCCAATTTCTTTGTGTGCTGGGTACCAGGGCAGTTGCTCCATATTATAGCTTGCATCATCTTCTTCACGTTGTATGACCACACTAATACGTGTAGGGTGGCCAATGTTGTGAACCTCCTAGTGGAGTCATCCCAGTTACTCTTCTGCCTCAATGCTATTCTGGATCCCTTTATTTTCCACATCCAAGAGGGGCTTTGGGAGTTGGTCAGTAAAGCACTAGAGTCTGTTGGTTGTAGAGTCTGTTGGTGGAGTAATTATGCATGGAGTGGAAAGAAACATTTTGGAGGGCCTCCTTCAGTCAGTGTAGTCCAACTGAGCTGAGATGTCCTTTTTAGATGCATTTTGTCTGCTGTCTGCTGCTAGAGAGATGCAGAGAAAATGTAGGCAATGATGCATGCATTTAGCCTGGTTGCCAGTCTGTTCAGCTATTACATTCCACTCCAGAGACGGGGCTTTCTTAGAATATTCATATTACATCATCTGTTTTTTGTTGTTGTTTTTTTTCAATAATTTATTTGTTTTGGTGACATTTTTACAAGTATGTGGTACATTTTCACAACCCTTTAATACAAAACTCAAAACAGATAATCGAAAAGGCCGTTTTTTTAAAACATCAAGCACATTTTCAATTGACTAATAAGTATAACACAAAATCATTGTAACTTTTTCACAAAACTTAATCAGTTTCATCAAGAAATGTTTCACATTGCAATACATGTTCATATAAAGTAAATGTTAATGCTCGCATAAAATGTTGATATGATTGTAGTTCCTTTTGTTAAAATACTTTCTCTTAATCAAACTGCTCTTAATAGATAAGCACTTAACCGTTTTGAAAACCTATATTTTAAACTGGTTTGTCTACTATATACAGATTTGGAAATCTATAGAATGGAATTGTATATTTGTAAAGTATACAAATATACATCCTACTTATATACAGTACCAGTCAAAAGTTTGCACACACCATACTCATTCAAGGGTTTTCTTTATTTTTTTTAAATATTATCTACATTGTAGAATAATAGTGAAGACATCAAAACTATGAAATAACACATGGAATCATGTAGTAACCAAAAATGTTTTAAACAAATCAAAATATATTTGAGGTTCTTCAAAGTAGCCACCCTTTGCCTTGATGACAGCTTTGCACACTTGGCATTCTCTCAACCAGCTTTACCTGGAATGTTTTTTTCCAACTGTCTTGAAGGAGTTCCCACACATGCTGAGCACTTGTTGGCTGCTTTTCCTTCACTCTGCGGTCCATCTCGTCCCAAACCATCTCAATTGGGTTGAGGTCTGGTGATTGTGGAAGCCACCTCATCTGATACAGCACTCCATCACTCTCCTTGGTCAAATAGCCCTTACACAGCCTGGAGGTGTGTTGTGGGTCATTGTCCTGTTGAAAAACAAATGATAGCCATGCTGGTTAAGTGTGCCTTGAATTCTAAATAAATCACAGTATCACCAGCAAAGCACCATCACACCACCTCCTCCATGCTTCACGGTGGGAACCACACATGTGGAGATCATCCGTTCACCTACTATGCTTCTTACAAAGACACGGCGGTTGGTACCAAAAATTATAATTTGGACTCATCAGACCAAATGACAGATGTCCATTGCTCGTGTTTCTTGGCCTAAGCAAGTCTCTTCTTATTGGTGTTGGAGTTTTCACACTGCTTTACTACAGTAAAATTGCATTGGCCAGTAGTATACTATATTCCATGCCATTTATGAAGCAGATTCTTTCATCCAAAGTGACTACAGTAAATCCATAAAATCAAACCCACATCTCTGTTGTTACTAGTGTCATGCACAACTGAGCCACACAAGAACATTACAATACATAAGTACAATACTTTAAAACGCAATACATGATTACCATATGATTGTGGAAGATGTCTTCACACCCTTTTGCCAACACATGGGATAGAAAAGATGGACATTTGATTTTCAGTCAATTTTGATGGGTAGTGCAAGTGAATAGCCTGTGAAAACAGTGCAATGTACTGTGACTTACAGTACTATAGCATATTACTTTCAGCACTTCAAGGGGCAATTTTGAAACATGTATCTTGCATTTTTTGCCATTGTATTAATGAGTTGTTAAAACCAACTAAATTGAGAAGAAATCATTATGTTGTGTTTTGGTGATTTAAATCAATGTTTTAGTTATATTTCACAGTGAACTGATATTTTGGATCAATGGTTACTGTATGTTGTGAAATATGTCTCCAAACAAAATGAATGCACAATGAAAGATTTTGAATGCAAGACCGAATGCGTTACAAAGATTTTAAAATTCACCGCATACTTGTGAAAATGGCACCAAAGCGATTAAAAAAGAGCTCAAGGAGATCGGATTTGATCCTGATTTGATAAACCTCACAGCTGTCCTTCATTCCAAAGGTTACGCAACTATTGGAACTCGTCAGGTATTTTCTCCAGCAACCGTTTTCTTTTTGTCAAGACGAAACGGTTTCCACTAGTTAGCACATTTTGACTTTGTGACTGTGGTATCTGTCAAAATGGCTAGCTCGCGTCTAGGGTCTAAATTCTGAAACTAAATATATAACGTCACCAACTACAAAACGTATTAACTTTCCTAGCTAAGAGCAACATTTTTGTTTTGGACTTTGTTATAATTCTAATTATATTGTCGTGGCTCCACGTGTCATGGAAACAATCAAATTAGATTTCTGACAACCAGCCGAAATAGCTCAGTTGGGAGAGCGTTTAGATTGAAGATCTAAAGGTCCCTGTTTCGATCCAGGGTTTCGACAGGCAATGTTTTTGAGTGTCGCAGTGGTTTAAGGCATTGCATCGCAAGAGGCGTCACTACAGTCCCTGGTTCGAATCCAGGCTGTGTCACATCCAGCCGTGATTAGGAGTCCCATAGGGCAGCGCACAATTGGCCCAGCGTCATCCGGGTTTGGCCGGGGTATGCCATCATTGTAAATAATAATTTATTCTTAAAGGATTTGCCTAGTTAAATTTAAGGTTAAATATATAAAATGTAAAAAAAAAAAACAATGATGAACTCAACCGCAAATTGTGATTGAGTGGCCCAGGGTATTGTTATCGGGGTTCTTGGGCCGTCCCTATCGGCCCCCATCCAAGTTGAACTGTAAAATGCGGAGGAAGCCCCAAGGATCCCGGATAGCAATAACCCTTTGGCACATGACACAGAGTACAGTGAGTGGAATGTTTGTCAGACTGGTACCAAGACTAGCCTGCATTGGTGTCTGGGAAATATTGAATATATTGTCAATGTCACTTCCCAGTCCCCACACAAAGCCATGTTTGTTAAATTGAGGTCTAAGTAATGTAAAAAGTAAACTAAAACTCTTAAATTGTGTTTGTCAGTGTACATGAAAAGGTAAATAAAAGGTTAAAAGTATTGAAAATAAAATATTCGAAAATGATGTTTTACAATGCGACTAGAATTCTCTGTTTACATATAAATTACTAAAAAACGGCATTCAAAAACTGTTTTCTTTCAAATGTTGCATTCGAGTGGAGAGGACTAAAACCAATTTACTGTTGACAGGACGAGCTGCACATGAAATGGAGTTTGACCATTTCAACCACTAGATGGCGACATTGACTTGGTGAGCTGCTGCTGCTGGCGAGATCTGGGTCAGAATGCTTTTCCACAGTAATCAACAGATGACTGTCAAATGTTGATGCTTGCTACTAGGCGAGACTGAGGTCTGCCCTGACAGTCCTGCCCAAAACTTCTCAACAACGGGAAAGTAAAATATAGATATCAGTGTCGCAAGCGGTGGTCATTCAACCCTGCTTTGAATAAAGAGAAAAAGATTGATAGCAGCGGCAAGGTAGCTAGCTGGCCTGTCACCGACAGTGCTATGCACAACGTCCGCGTACAGTACCTAGCTAGCTTGCTAACGTTGTTAAATGACATGCAAGTAGGTAATAGCACTGGGCATATTCTTCTTGAGCATGTGGTTTAGCTAACGGCAGTATCTTTCTTGCCCAATGTGGGGACGAAAGAGACAGCTGGGACATTGGCAGAAAGCTTGGCTAGCTACAGTAGCTAACCAAGAAGTGGTATTGTGCCGCAGATCCAGTTTCACCAATGGCAGTTCTCATGGCGGAGGACGAGGAGCCGCGGCGTGACTGGCACTCTTCTGCAACCCGACCATCTAAGTAGCTATCTACTACTGTTGACAATCTGGGAACATGGACAATTTTTCCAAATTCATCCAGAGAAATATCTCTCTCAGTGGATCAGAATGTAATGCAAGAAGGACGGGCAATGCAGAAAAGCTTTCTAGGCAGAGCAGTGCATGTAATGAACGGGAACCGCACACATCATACCAACATAACACGCAACGCATTGAACCAGAAGGAAGCATGACAGCATATTAAATGTTTATTTTATCAAGGTATTTATTTTGCTGAACAACATTTTGGTTTTGTCTGGCTATCACCACTGGTTCCCAGATTCCATGTACTAGTTCCATCAACCGATGTCTGAGAGCAGTCAGAATTTAGATTTCATGATGACGGTGGAGGGTTCCACAATAAAGAGTCGGATCAAAAATCTTCTCCGCTCACCATCTATCAAATTGAGAAGGAATAGAGATCGGAACCATAAAGAGAATCTCAGTAACAAGGTATGTATCTGGCATGGATAGGAACAGTAGTAGACCATTTTAACCAGCTTGTAGGTTTGCTATCAAACACAACGAGCGACCTTTCCAGGCAATGTCACGATAATGTTTATATAGGCCTAATTGAAATGGCATTAATCTACTGGTAAAATTAAATGCTCAGTACATTGCTTTCCAGTGGAAATAATTTTCTGGCTCATAGAGTCCAGAAACATTACATATTTAGGGAAGTGTGTCACTGATCATAAACCAAAAACATGTTCTTGGACATTGCATGCAGGCTTATTCCCCCTTGCAGCAACAACCCCGTGGAGGTTGTTCGTAGCATAGATCCTCATCCCTCATAGTAGCCTAGTCCTGCAGTTAACTCCAGATATCTTCATGTTGAAGTAATTGGTTATAACTAGTATATTACTGTCCCAATTGCAGTTCCAGTGATTCCTATGGACAAAGGCTGTAAGTTGATTATATTGGAGAACTGTTTGCTCCCTTAGTGTTGACGTGAGAAAATGGCATGTGACACACATGGCATGTGACACCTACCTCTCACAGACAGCTGTGATCCTTCCATGCACATGTTGGCTACAAGCTATCTGTGTTTTCTCTCTCACAAAGACACACACATGACGTGTGCCTGACTGAACCCCCTTAAAAGCAAGAAAGAAAAAAAACATTAAACCAAGTTCAGTTGAATACAATTTATGTATTTTATCAGTAAGAGTGCCCATGATTGAGTCAGTAAGAGTGCCCATGATTGAGTCTTTAAATGAAGAGATTCATATAAAACTGTCCAGTTTGATTGTTTGTTGGCTAAATCTCTTTCATGTATAGTAAATACAATTTTATTTGTAGGTGTAGACTAACAGTGAAATGCTTACTAGTCCTTTCCAAATAAAATGTAATTTGACACATGCACCAAATACAGCAGGTGTAGACCACTGGGTAGCCAATAAATACTGACATGAGGATTAAATACACAGGGGAATAACAATAAAGAGTAAAAATAACATGACTATATAGGGAGTAACAATATTGAATCGATGTGCAAGGGTACGAGGTATTTGAGGTAGCTACACTATATATACAAAAGTATGTTGACAGCTTTTCAAATGAGTGGATTCGGCTATTTCAGCCACACCTGTTGCTGACAGGTGTATAAAATCGAGCACACAGCCATGCGATTTCCATAAACAAACATTAGCAGTAGAATGGCCTTACTGAAGAGCTCAATCACTTTCAACGTGGCACTGTCATAGGATGCCACCTTTCCAACAAGTCAGTGTGTAAAATGTCTGCCCTGTCAAAGCTGCCCGGTTAACTGTAAGTGCTGTTATTGGGATGTGGAAATGTCTAGGAGCAACAACAGCTCAGCCGTGAAGTGGTAGGCCACACAAGCTCACAGAACGGGACCGCCGAGTGCTGAAGAGCATAGGTCGTAGAAATAGTCTGTCCTCGGTTGCAATGTCAGCACAAGAACTGTTTATCAGGACGTTCATGAAATGGGTTTTCCTAGTCCGAGCAGCCGCACACAAGCCTAAGATCACCGTGCACAATGTCAAGCGTTGGCTGGAATGGTGTAAAGCTCGCCACCATTGTCAAAGTCATTGGACTCTAGAGCAGTGGAAACGCGTTCTCTCGAGTGATAAATCACGCTTCACTGTCTGCCAGTCCGACGGACAAATCTTGGTTTGGCGGATGCCGAGGGGAACGCTACCACAGTGCCAGCTGGAAAGTTGGGTGGAGGAGAAATAATGGCCTGGGGCTGTTTTTCATGATTCAGGCTCGGCCCCTTAGTTCCAGTGAAAGGAAATCTTATTGCCACAGCATACAATGACATTCTTCTGTGCTTCCAACTTTGTGTCAACAGTTTGGGGAAGGCCCTTTTCCTGTTTCAGCATGACAATGCCCCCGTGCACAAAGTGAGTCCATACAGTAATGGTTTGTGGAGATCATTGTGGAAGATCTTGAATGGCCTGCACAGAGCCCTGACCTCAACCCCATCAAACACCTTTGGGATGATTTGCAACGCCGACTGCGAGCCAGGCCTAATCGCCCAACATCGGTGCCCAACCTCAATAATGCTCTAGTGACTGAATGGAAGCAAGACCCCACAGCAATGGTCCAATATCTAGTGTAAAGCTTTCCCAGAATAGTGGATGCTGTTATAGAAGCAAAGGGGACCAACTCCATGATAATGCCCATGATTTTGGAATGAGATGTTCGACGAGCAGGTTCCACACACTTTTGGTCATGTAGTGTATGTACATAAGCAGTGCCTCCAGAAAGTATTCAGACCCCTTGACTTTTTCCATATTTTGTTACGTTACCTTATTCTAAAATTGATTAAATAATACAAATCCTCAAATCCTCAGCTTGAGAGGATCTGCAGAGAAGAATGAGAGAAACTCTCCAAATACAGGTGTGCCAAGCTTGTAGCGTCATCCCCCAGAAGACTCGAGGCTGTAATCGCTGCCAAAGGTGCTTCAACAAAGTCCTGCGTAAAGGGTCTGAATACTTATTGTGATTTATAAATTAGCAAACATTTCTAAAAACCTGTTTTTGCTTTGTCATTATGAGGTATTGTGTGTAGATTAATGAGGAAAAATAGTATTTATTCCATTTTAAAATAAGGCTGTAACATAACAAATGTGGAAAAAGTCAAGGGGTCTGAATTATTTTTGAAGGCACAGTATGTAGGGGTAAAGTGACAAGGCAAAAGAATAGATAAAAGACTGAGCTGTAGCAGCAGTGTATGTGGAGCTGTAACAGCTGTGTGTGTGTGTATATATAATATACTTCTGTGTATTGATTTTAAGAAAGGCATTGATGTTTATAGGTAGGTACATTTGTGCAACGATTGTGCTTATTTCGCTTTTGTTAAATCATCACCCGTTTGGCGATGTTTAAATAGGCTGTGATTCAATGATAAATGAACAGGCACCGCATTGATTATATGCAACGCAGGACAAGCTAGTTAACCTAGTAATATCATCAACCATGTGTAGTTAACTAGTGATTATGTTAAGATTGGTTGTTTTTTATAAGATATGTTTAATGCTAGCTAGCAACTTACCTTGGCTCCTTGCAGCCACATGTCCTTTTGATGCTGCACTCGCGTAACAGGTGGTCAGCCTGCCACGCAGTCTCCTCATGGATTGCAATGTAATCGGCCATCATCGGCGTCCAAAAAGGCAGATTATCGATTGTTATGAAAACTTGAAAATCGACCCTAATTAATCGGTCAACCTCTAAAAAGGATCAATGCAGGCAATCCGGATAGTCATTTAAATAGTTTAGGGCTGTTCCCAACAAAAAAATCTTGGTTGACTAAGAGTTGTCTGTTCTTTCGACCAAACGATTGGTAGAAATTTCAAAACATGCTTTTTCCATATATAGACAAATCAACTATATTCACTGAGCTTGTCTGATGCTTTAAGCACAGTGTTTGATTACGTAATTAAGACACACAAATGACTAGAGAAAGTCCGACCAGCAATTGATTTGATTGGGCCGGGCCTGGCTCAGACTTGTTACAAAAAAAAGACATTGAGTGACTGTGTGACTAGCACCTGTTGTCTCTCTCTCCTCCCTGCTGCAGTGACCACCACAGAACATCAGTGTTTATCGCTCTGTCCGTGTTGCTTAAGCTGCAACATAATTACAGCCATTTCTGACTGAAAAGTTCTGTTACCATAATCCCTAATTTGTATAGGAAAAACATTCCCTATTCCCTCAACCCTTGCTCTCTTTACGTGACACATTAATGCATCGCATGCACGTGACCAATAAGGCCTGACCTATAGCATATCGTAATCACATCAATAAATTGGTTATAACAAACTCCAAACACCATAAAATGGAGGCAGAGGACGTGACAAATAAATCCGAAATGGGGGAATGTTTACTGGTTTCTCATGAGATAAAGGGGAAGTCAGATGTGTGGAATGAATTTGACTAGTGGAAAATACTGGAGAATAAGAAGGTAAGGAGCAGGCGCTGTGTGCATATTATGTGTACCAAACAGGTGCTGTTAGATTACAATATAATTTTTCTGACCGTTTGGAACATTGTAAACGACACTAAATACATTATAAGCGTACCAGACAGTGGAGGCTCCTCAGGAAAGGGAGGACCAAATCTAAAAATAGTCAAAGAGTTTAGATAAAACTATATTAAATATATTCACGTCACCAAATAATTGATTAAAATACACTGTTTTGTAATGATGGTAGCTGGAGGACAGCTAGCTTCTGTCCTCCGACATTGACTTCAATACAAAACCTAGGAGGCTCACGGTTCTCACCCCTTCCAATCTGAAGAGATTTCACCCCATGCTTCCTGAAGCACCTCCCACAAGTTGGATTGGCTTGATTGGCACTTCTTACGTACCATACGTTCAAGCTGTTCCCACAACAGCTCAATAGGGTTAGAGATCCGGTGACAGTGCTGGCCACTCCATTATAGACAGAATACCAGCTGACTGCTTCTTCCCTAAATAGTTCTTGCATAGTTTGGAGCTGTGCTTTGGGTCATTGTCCTGTTGTAGGTATCACGTTTAAGGTAAGACCCAGGTGCAGACAGTGTCGAAATAACAAAAGTTTATTATTCGAACAGGGGCAGGCGAAAGGTCAGTAATCTGCAGGCTCAGGGTCAGGTCAGGCAGAGGTCAGGCAGTAATCCAGATAGGTGGGGCAAAGGTACAGGACGGCAGGCAGGCTCTGGGTCAGGGCAGGCAGGAATGGTCAAAAACAGGAAACAAGAAAACAGGACAGGGGCAAACCGCTGGTAGGCTTGACGGACAAAACGAACTGGCAACAGACAAACAGAGAACACAGGAATAAATAATGGGGAAGATGGGCGACCCCTTGGAGGGGATGGAGACAATCACAAAGACAGGTGAAACTTGAAATTGGTGAAATTGGCTCTAATTAAGCGCCTTCCATAGGGTATGGCATGGCGTTGCAAAATGGAATGATAGGCTTCCTTCTTCAAGATCCCTTTTACCCTGTACAAATCTCCCACTTTACCACCACCAAAGCAACCCCAGACCATCACATTGCCTCCACCATGCTTGACAGATGGCGTCAAGCACTCCTCCAGCATATTTTCATTTTTTTCTGCTTCTCACGATTGTTCTTCTTTGTGATCCGAACACCTCAAACTTAGATTTGTCTGTCCATAACACTTTTTTCCAATCTTCCTCTGTCCAGTGTCTGTGTTCTTTTGCCCATCTTAATCTTTTATTTTTATTGGCCAGTCTGAGATATGGCTTTTTCTTTGCAACTCTGTCTAGAAGGCCAGCATCCCGGAGTCGCCTCTTCACTGTTGACGTTGAGACTGGTGTTGAGGACTTGTGAGGCGTCTGTTTCTCAAACTAGACACTCTAATGTACTTGTCCTCTTGCTCAATTGTGCACCGGGGACTCCCACTCCTCTTTCTTTTCTGGTTAGAGCCAGTTTGCGCTGTTCTGTGAAGGAAGTAGTACACAGCGTTGTACGAGATCTTCCGTTTCTTGGCAATTTCTCACATGGAATAACCTTCATTTCTCAGAACAAGAATAGACTGACGAGTTTCAGAAGGAAGTACTTTGTTTCTGGCCATTTTGAGCCTGTAATCGAACCCACAAATGCTGATGCTCCAGATACTCAACTAGTCTAAAGAAGGCCAGTTTTATTGCTTCTTTAATCAGGACAACAGTTTTCAGCTGTGCTAACATAATTGAAAAGGGTTTTCTAATGATCAATTAGCCTTTTAAAATTATAAACTTGGATTAGCGAACACAACGTGCCATTGGAACACAGGAGTGATGGTTGCTGATAGTGGGCCTCTGTACGCCTATGTAGATATTCCATTAAAAATCAGTCGTTTCCAGCTACAATAGTTATTTAGAACATTAACAATGTCTACACTATTTCTGATCAATTTGATGTTATTTTAATGGACAATTTTTTTTGCTTTTCTTTCAAAAACAAATACATTTCTAAGTGACTCCAAACTTCTGAACGGTAGTGTATATGGATGATTTATAAAGCCAGGCACATTTAACAGTTAGGCTATTAATTATAAACTAAGTTGGGGTTTCCTCTCTCCTCACTTTTCTTAGACAATTTTTTTATTTATTTTTTATTTCACCTTTATTTAACCAGGTAGGCCAGTTGAGAACAAGTTCTCATTTACAACTGCGACCTGGCAGTTGACAATAAGGCAAGGGCTTTTTTATAGTCTCCTCATTCTGCTGCTACCTCCGCCGCATTGTTCTCAATGGTTAACTTTGCTATCATGCACATAGCAACATAGTCTAGGAAAAGGCGACAATTCAAAAGCGCACTGATGTGTTTCAGAACCGCGGACAGCGACCACTATCCAACGCGGGAGAAAGCGCATTTGTTATAAAATAATATTATTTTAATTTGTGTTTGGAAAGTTTGGACACACGTACTCATTCAAGGGTTTTTCTTTATTTTGACTATTTTCTACATTGTTGAATAATAGTGAAGACATCAACTATGAAATAACACATATGGAATCATGTAGTAACCAAAAAGGTGTTAAACAAATCAAAATATATTTTACATTTTAGATTATTCAAAGTTGCCACCCTTTGCCTTGATGACAGGTTTGCACACTCTTGGCATTCTCTCAAACAGCTTCATGAGGAATCCTTTTCCGACAGTGTTGAAGGAGTTCCCACATATGCTGAGCACTTGTTTGCTGCTTTTGCTTCACTCTGCGGTCCAACTCATCCCAAACCATCTCAATTGGGTTGAGGTCGGGTGATTGTGGAGGCCAGGTCATGCGATATAGCACTCCATCACTCTCCTTGGTCAAATAGTCCTTACACAGCCTGGAGGTGTTGAAGTTATGCTACTTCTTCCTATTGTTTGTATTTAGTTTCGCTGAATGATATATTCATAATGTGAGTCATCATTAGCCTTGCTGTGGTTGTTTTATTATTGAAGTGAGCTTCATTAATTTGTTTTCTTAAGGTGTAGGCTAATAAGAGGTGATTGCAAGCTTTTGCAGACATAGCCTACTGGCCTAGTGTGAAGCACTCTGGAGTAGGGAGTCAGACAAAGGAATAGGCCGCTTTTGTTTGAGTACGAGGGAAGTAAGGAGTGGATTTTCTTATTATCCTGGGGCTGATTTATTTCTAAGGCAGTGAGTGCAGCTATAGATGATTACTGTACTCACTGTATGCAGCCTTGAACCTTTAGTAGCATTAGTAGATGGATCCCAAATGACACCCTTTTCCCTCACATAGTGCACTTATTTTGACCATTCCATAGATCTTTGGTCCATAGACCCCCAGTCCTTAACGATTACAAGCCTACCCATAACATGATGCAGCCACCGCTGTGCTTGAAAATATGGAGTGGTACTCAATAATGTGTTGTATTGGATTTGTATTGGACCAAAAATGTATTGCTTTTCCACGTTGTTTACAGTATTACTTTAGTGCCTTGTATGTTTAGGAATATTTGTATTCTGTACAGGCAAGTGTTGCACGATATACCGGTACCACGGTAATATCAAGGTACCAAAACATCATAATACTTATGATAACATTTCGAATACCATAGTACAGTTTCAGATGATACTACAAAATGTTTCGGCCCTACCGATCTACCCTCTGGCGCCTGTTTATAGCATGTTTATAAATTCCGTTTTGTTTATAAATTCAGTTAAATTTGTTAAGCAACAGCAACTATTCTCTTGTATGCGCTGGTCCAATAATGTCCACTTCACTTTCATGCGCATATCATGTCTGGCAGCAGTAATCAGGCAGCCTCATCCCCTTACAGCCGTCACTCACTTCTCTCCGTCCACTTTTCCTGCTCCCCTATTCCTCCATCAGTTTTTAAAATATAATTTAGCCGTGATAGTGAGCGGGGATGCAGACCCTGATCAGTCTTCTGTTATTACATTTGTACATTGGAGCAGCACACAGAGCGAGCTAAGTTGGTACATTGACCTGATATAACCAAGAGCACGGGCCTGTCTGAGTAGGCTTTGCGAGTTCACTGTCACGCAGCAGTGCCAGGGAGGAAAAACAGCTTCGCGACAGGCATGCGTGCTTTACAGCAAAGAAAACGTCTTGTCCCTAGCTCAAATGGTTAAGAAAATATGACCCATACAACCGGATCTACCTTATTAATACCGGGCCACTAGTTATTGGTTTGATAACAAACAACGCCGTTCAGTCATGTTACCTAGATAGCTAACAACCTGGTAACTTGACATTAGATCGAGGCAAATTTGATTGGCACTGGAAGAAAGGAAAAGGGTCTGCTACCACGCGAATGTTGATTCAGGCTTCTTCTTGTTTGGACTTTATATGGCGCTTGGCAACCAACTTTAAGGTGCATTACCACTACCGACTTGACTGCAGTGTGAGCCTCAGTTCATCTTTCAATCACCTACGTTGGTATATGCTCCTAAAAACCAATGAGGAGATGGCACGTGGGTATATGCTCCTAAAAACCAATGAGGAGATGGCACGTGGGTATATGCTCCTAAAAACCAATGAGGAGATGGCATGTGGGTATATGCTCCTAAAAACCGAGGAGATGGCATGTGGGTATATGCTCCTAAAAACCAATGAGGAGATGGCACGTGGGTATATGCTCCTAAAAACCGAGGAGATGGCACGTGGGTATTTGCTCCTAAAAACCAATGAGGAGATGGCACATGGGTATATGCTCCTAAAAACCAATGAGGAGATGGCACGTGGGTATATGCTCCTAAAAACCAATGAGGAGATGGCACGTGGGTATATGCTCCTAAAAACCAATGAGGAGATGGCATGTGGGTATATGCTCCTAAAAACCGAGGAGATGGCATGTGGGTATATGCTCCTAAAAACCAATGAGGAGATGGCACGTGGGTATATGCTCCTAAAAACCGAGGAGATGGCACGTGGGTATTTGCTCCTAAAAACCAATGAGGAGATGGCACATGGGTATATGCTCCTAAAAACCAATGAGGAGATGGCACGTGGGTATATGCTCCTAAAAACCAATGAGGAGATGGCATGTGGGTATATGCTCCTAAAAACCGAGGAGATGGCATGTGGGTATATGCTCCTAAAAACCAATGAGGAGATGGCACGTGGGTATATGCTCCTAAAAACCAATGAGGAGATGGCACGTGGGTATATGCTCCTAAAAACCAATGAGGAGATGGCATGTGGGTATATGCTCCTAAAAACCGAGGAGATGGCATGTGGGTATATGCTCCTAAAAACCAATGAGGAGATGGCACGTGGGTATATGCTCCTAAAAACCGAGGAGATGGCACGTGGGTATTTGCTCTTAAAAACCAATGAGGAGATGGCACATGGGTATATGCTCCTAAAAACCAATGAGGAGATGGCACGTGGGTATATGCTCCTAAAAACCAATGAGGAGATGGCACGTGGGTATATGCTCCTAAAAACCGAGGAGATGGCACGTGGGTATTTGCTCCTAAAAACCAATGAGGAGATGGGAGAGGCAGGACTTGCAGCGTGTTAAGCGTCACAAGTAGAACCAAGTCCAGTTTTAGCACCTCGTTGACGAGTGCGAGCGGTGTGGGTACAATGATTGAATAACATGTATTTGTACATTTATTTTGCAACGCACGCGACGTGAGCGGTGTGGTCAGCATGTAATGTAAGCCTAAACTATATAAAACAATCTATCTCTTTCTGGTGCTCCTTACATTCTGTTTGGTGCCTAACGTTTTTAAAGTTGGGAACAGTGTGTGTATGTGATTGTGGGAGAGAGAATGGTCTTTGTGTTTATGTGAGAGGGGGAGACAGTGTGTGAGAGAGGATGTGTGTGTTACAGCTGAAGAGTAAAGATGGTTTCATGCAGTGTTTTCCCCATACTGCCAAAAAGACATGCACATCGTTATGCATGTACACTGAGTGTATAAAACATTAGGAACACCTGCTTTCATTTAGCAAAATACCACACATTTGGCCTGTAGTTTGTGTATGAATTATTTAACAACATGGTGTATTGTAATGTGTGTTCCCGTTAATTTTATTGTGGAGATATAATAAGTTCTCCGTTATTTATTTTTCAGGTGATATTAGAGAAGGTGCTGGGGATCACAGCATTTGGGAACCGTGCTTTAGCCTGCGATCCTCGCTCCGGACTAGTGGCCTACCCAGCTGGGTGAGTGACCTTGGTGAACACCCGTTACACACCAAAACCACACCCAACAACTGCACCTAATTTGTGGAGAAATCCACAGAAATATGTGACACATCTTGTCATTCTGATACTTGTTTAGTCAACTTCAATGCAATGTTTGTTGTTCGTTTCTCTTTTGTCTTTCGATGTAATTTCAGCAAGCCATTACACCCACCATATCAGATTATTCAAAGATTGTTTCTGTAGTTAGCATTCCTAAAACATTATTTTGTTGAAATAACCTTTCATATCTGAAAAAATTAAGCTAATATTAATTGCATTGATTGCATTTTAATTGATAGGATTCAGATAATATTCAGTAAATACAGTACCCAACATCTGATTTGGACCAAACTTCTTCCTACCAATGGGTAAGAAATTCTGAAGCCACCCCATGCAAATCCCACCCCAACAACCAGTATACAGTATCAGTTGTCAATGTTTGACAATTAGTATAAAGCTGCGGCTTGGAGAATTTCTTCTCCAACTATGTAATGTATTCCCTGTGAATTTGGTGATGTTTTTCTATCCTGTTAAGATAAATAAATGTTTCACAGAGTTCAAGTAACAGACACATCTCAACATCAACTGTCCAGAGGAGACTGTGTGAATCAGGCCTTCATGGTCGATTTGCTGCAAAGAAACCACTACCAAAGGACACCAATAAGAAGAAGAGACTTGCTTGGGCCATTAAACATGAGCAATGGACGTTAGACCGGTGGAAATCTGTCTGCCCTTTGGTCTGATGAGTCCAAATTTGAGATTTTTGGTTCCAACCACCGTGTCTTTGTGAGACGCAGAGTAGGTGAATGGATGATCTGTGTGGTTCCCACAGTGAAGCATGGAGGAGGAGGTGTGATGGTGTGGGGGTCCTTTGCTGGTGACACTGTCAGGATTTATTTAGAATTCAAGGCACACTTAACCAGCATGGCTACCACAGCATTCTGCAGCGATACGCCATCCCATCTGGTTTGCGCTTAGTGGGACTATCATTTGTTTTTCAACAGGACAATGACCCAACCCACCTCCAGGTTGTGTAAGAGCTATTTGACCAAGAAGGAGAATGATGACCTGGCCTCCACAATCACCCGATCTCAACCCAATTGAGATGGTTTGGATTGAGTTGGACTGCAGAGTGAAGGAAAAGCAGCCGACAAGTGCTCAGCATATGTTGGAACTCCTTCAAGACTGTTGGAAAAGCATTCCAGGTAAAGCTGGTTGAGAGAATGCCAAGAGTGTGCAAAGCTGTCATCAAGGCAAATGGTGGCTACTTTGAAGAATCTAAAACCTAAAATATATTTTGATTTGATAAACACTTTTTTAGTTACTACATGATTCCATATTTGTTATTTCATAGTTTTGATGTCTTTACTATTATTCTACAATGTAGAAAACAGTCAAAATTAAGAAAAACCCTTGAATGAATAGGTGTGTCCAAACTTTTGACTGGTACTGTACTTTCACAGCAATAAAACTATTGTTGTCCAACATGGCAGCAAGCACATACTCTTGTGAAAGGATTCTGACTTCAAAGCAATATAAATCAAATATTTACTTATCTGACAGGTTAAGTCATAGGCGCCTTGAGAATGTGCTGTCTACATTGGGCCTACTGGTATATTTGAGAGGCCATCGTTCAAAGATCATTTGAAAAACAAGTTAAAGAAGAGCCTATACCTATGGCTAATTCATGGTAGGCTGAGTAAAAGTATTGCCACACGGTCACTACTATCATCATCAGTCACCAATCAGCCATCTGGTGGGTTGGTTAAGCAGACTGACAGGTGGTCAAGCCTCTGAGATGAGAAAGCCCCGCAGGGTCTGTAGTGTCAACAAGGAGGGGATATCAGTTTCCTTCCAACCCAAGAGAGGAGAGACAGAGACCACCCTCCAATCTGACAGTCTACTCCAGACCCTACCCTACCCCTCCCCCCCATGCTGATCCTGCCTTATTTCTAATCCTCATTGTTAATCTGCCGTACTGCAAGTTTCCTGTCCTGTCTGCCCAGTACTGCCAGAGTAAGTGGCTAACAATGATGGTAATATCTAGTGTTTCCCTGAACTCAGCTCCAGCTATGCTGCTTAAATCTGCTGAAACCCTAAAGGCAGCATACTGTAGCTGTCCAAACGTTGGCATCTATTAAATGTATTGCATCGGAGCCATGAGAGTGTGCAGCTTTTCTTTTTTTATTCTAAGTGAACCAATAAGAGAGACTACAGAAGAGACTGACATACAGTAGTCTTGATTAAGAGCAACTGAGAGCTCATGGGAGCCAAATATTTACTGCCTCATTTAGGCTATTCTTAGTAGTCGAAGCATTCATTTGAGCTGCAATTTTGAATTCTCCTCTGCTTTTATTTTTTTGTCCATCCATCGCCTTAAGTCTTTACGGCATCCTTCTGAGAATACAGCAGGCTTATTTGCATGCTTGCAGTTACAAAGGCTCAGGCTTTAGTAAGACCCTCCAGCAGTGAGCTGCAAAGCAGCACAGAGGCAGAGCAGAGCCCACTCCTCTTCTCCGGATCAGAGTGGTCTAATGGCAAGGGGCTGCAGAAGGAGTATTCCCCACACACAAACGCCTCCCACACACACACACACAGTGCTACTACTGACCCAGTTTGGTGCAGTGCAGTGCGGTCAGGACGAGGGTCTGTGGCACACATCTATTCATGCATGTTAAGATTTATCCAGCAGTAGGACATTTAATTCTCACTGAGGACATTTATTCCACATCACTAGACATGCCACCAGAGGTCTCTTCACAGTTCCCAAGTCCAAAACAAATTTGCAGCAAGGCAATGCCCATATTATCTGGAACGATGATCGCATGGAACTCCCATCTCCCATTACTCAAGCAAAAAGCAAAATTACCTTTAAAAAAATTATAAAACATCTCATGGCACATTAGGGACTGTGAAATAACACACAAACACAAGCACACACACTATCTAACACACACAATCTTTAGTTGTATTGTTTGTAAATCATTGTATTTAAATGTGAGACTGTTGTCTATCAGTGTTATGTTACTCGTCGTGTTTTATGTTTTTGTGTGGATCCCAGGAAGAATAGCTGCTGCTTCGGCAAAAGGATCCAAATTAACCAATGAATTTATCCTCTGTAGCAGAGGTAACTCTGGGTCTTCCTTTCCTGTGGCGGTCCTCATGAGAGCCAGTTTCATCATAACGCTTTAAGGTTTTTGTAACTGCACTTGAAGAAAGTTTTTGAAATGTTCTGCGTTGACTGACCTTCATGTCTTAAAATAATGATGGACTGTTGTTTCTCTTTGCTTATTTGAGCTGTTCTTGCCATAATATGGACTTGGTCTTTTTCCAAATAGGGCTCTCTTCTGTATACCACCCCTACCTTGTCACAACACAACTAACTGTCTCAAATGCATTAAGAAGGAAAGAAATTCCACTTTTAACAAGGCACACCTGTTAATGGAAATGTATTCCAGGTGACTACCTCATAAAGCTGGTTGAGAGAATGCCAAGAGTGTGCAAAGCTCTCATCAAGGCAAAGGGTGGCTACTTCGAAGAATCGCAAATATTAGATATATTTTGATTTGTTAAATCATTTTTTCTTACTGCATGATTCCATGTGTTATTTCATAGTTTTGATGTCTTCACTATTATTCTACAATGTAGAAAATAGTAAAAATAAAGAAAAACCCTTGAATGAGTAAGTGTGTCCAAATTTTGGACTGGTACTGTATGTGTCCGAAATGGCACCCTATATGGTGTTTAACTATTGATCATGGCACATAGTGCACTCCTTTTGACCAGAGCTCTATGTAGGGAATAGGGCTCCATTTGGGATAAATCCAATGTCTGCAGGGTAGTGTTCTTTTCTAGTTGGGGAAAACATGCTTAGTCTTACAAAAGCTTAAGACCTTTCGTAATGCTTCGCTTAATTGTAGTCATGTTACTGTAGTCATGTAATTTTGTCTACCAAGCACTCCAGCTTGCAAGGGAGGGAGTGCAGCACATATACTTCAAGAGATACTGTGAATTTCTGATTCATGGCTTTGCTAATAAATAGCCAACTCTGTTTATTTGACTGTGCTTGCAGACACAGGATGAACTGCAGTGTCTGGGATAGACAAAACAGGATAGCAGTCGACAGTTTGTGCTAGCCCAGTACTGCAGTCTGCCCTGTGTGAAAGAGAATGTGTAGGATTATTTTGCCTGAGAGAGGAAGCTCACCTTTATTACTCAGCCAGTCTCCTAATGTCATTGATCTGAACCCTGTTTGTCAATCCCATCACATTCTCTATATAAATAGACTCTCCAATCCAATAATGGTATTATTGGCCTAGATAGATAGAAATGCTAGATACTAACGACTCAATATTCCACACTTTCTCGCTTCCCCTGTGAACCCCAGTGGAACTGTGGAAGACGGAAGTATATGGAGTGTTTGTGGTGAGATGAGTAATGGGATATTGAAACATGAGATCATTCCAAGCCCACCCCTGTGGCTCTGGCTTAAGTAATGCCACAGAGTAGACAGCCATGAGGCATTAATTTACCGCTGACAAAGGCTTTTAAAGCACAAACCAGATGACAGCCAATGCATTGAAGGAATTGACATCGTAGTGCACTCACTCAGCAACGTGCAGCTTCTTTTCTACCTATTGAATGAGATGACAGCACAGCGGACAGGAGTTGTTCTGTGGTGTGGTCTCCCTCCCTCCGGCCCAGCTGGCCTGCATGTCCTGTCTTCCCACAAGGCCTCTGGCTGCTCTCTGAATGTGACACCAGCAAGCAGGCAGCCTAAAACACTACGGGGGCCTAGGTAATCAACCACTGACAGAGCTTGTGTCCCAAATGGCACCCTAATCTCTACATAATAGTGCACTACTTTAAAGGGCTCTGGTCAAAAGTAGTGTCCAACAAAGGGAATATGGTGCTATTTGGGATGCAACCTCATTCTTTCTCTCTCTCTCGTTCTCTCTCACTGTTGTTTTATTTTTACACAGTGCCAGGCAGGAGAGCTGGCTGGCTGGCTGCTGGCCAGTTACTGTAACGTTCCCATTATTTATATACAACCTATGTGGCCATTCAGGCCGCAAGCAGAATCCCCTCCTGCTCCACACACAGCCATGGACCAGGGGAGGGAAAGCCTCAAATAAAATAAAGTGTTATTGGTCACATACACATGGTTAGCAGATGTTAATGCGAGTGTAGCGAAATGTTTGTGCTTCTAGTTCCGACAGTGCAGTAATATCCAACAAGTAATCTAACAATTCCACAACAACTACCTCATACACACAAATGTAAAGGGAAGGAATAAGAATATGTACATATAAATATATGGATGAGCGATGGCTGAGTGGCATAGGCAAGATGGAATATATGGTTTAAAATACATTACAGTTGAAGTTGTAATTTTACATACACTTAGGTTGGAGTCATTAAAACTCGTTTTTCCACCACTCCACAAATTTCTTGTGAACAAACTATAGTTTTGGCAAGTCGGTTAGGACCTCTACTTTGTGCATGACACAAGTAATTTCAAACAATTGTTTACAGACAGATTATTTTACTTATAATTCACTGTATCACAATTCCAGTCGGTCAGAAGTTTACATACACTAAGTTGACTGTGCCTTTAAACAGCTTGGAAAATTCCAGAAAATGATATAATGGCTTTAGAAGCTTCTGGTAGGCTAAGTGACATCATTTGAGTCAATTGGAGGTGTACCTGTGGATGTATTTCAAGGCCTACCTTCAAACTCAGTGCCTTTTTGCTTGACATCATGGGAAAATCAAAAGAAATCAGCCAAGACCTCAGAAAAAAATTGTAGACCTCCACAAGTCTGGTTCATCCTTGGGAACAATTTCCAAACGCCTGAAGGTACCACGTTCATCTGTACAAACAATTGTACGCAAGTATAAACACCATGGGACCACGCAGCCGTCATACCGCTCAGGAAGGAAACTTGTTCTGTCTCCTAGAGATGAACGTACTTTTGTGAGAAAAGTGCAAATCAATCCCAGAACAACAGCAAATGACCTTGTGAAGATGCCGGGGGAAACAGGTACAAAAGTATCTATATCCACAGTAAAACGAGTCCTATATCGATATAACCTGAAAGGCCGCTCAGCAAGGAAGAAGCCACTGCTCCAAAACCGCCATAAAAAAGACAGACTACGGTTTGCAACTGCACATGGGGACAAAGATAGTTCTCTTTTTGGAGAAATGTCCTCTGGTCTGATGAAACAAAAATAGAACTGTTTGGCCATAATGACCATCGTTTGGAGGAAAAGGGGGAGGCTTGCAAGCCGAAGAACACCATCCCAACCGTGAAGCACGGGGGTGGCAGCATCATGTTGTGGGGGTGCTTTGCTGCAGGAGGGACTGGTGCACTTCACAAAATAGATGGCATCATGAGGAAAGAAAATTGTGGATATATTGAAGCGACATCTAAAGACATCAGTCAGGAAGTTAAAGCTTGGTCGCAAATGGGTCTTCCAAATGGACAATGACCCCAAGCATACTTCCAAAGTTGTGGCTAAATGGCTTAAGGTCAACAAAGTCAAGGTATTGGAGTGGCCATCAAAGCCCTGACATCAATCCCATCGAAATTCTGTCGGCAGAACTGAAAAAGCGTGCGAGCAAGGAGGCCTACAAACCTGACTCAGTTACGCCAGCTCTGTTAGGAGGAATGGGCCAAAATTCACCCAACTTATTGTGGGAAGCTTGTGGAAGGCTACCCCGAAATGTTTGACCCAAGTTAAACAATTTAAAGGCAATGCTACCAAATTCTAATTGAGTGTATGTACACTTCTGACCTACTGGGAATGTGATGAAAGAAATAAAAGCTGACAGGGAATGTTTACTAGGATTAAATGTCAGGAATTGTGAAAAACTGAGTTTAAATGTATTTGGCTAAGGTGTATGTAAACTTCCGACTTCAACTGTATATACATATGAGATGAGTAATGTAAGATATGTAAACATTTTTTAAGTGGCATTATTTATAGGGACTAGTGATCCATTTTATGAAAGTGGCCAATGATTTGAGTCTATATGTAGGCAGCAGCCTCTCTTTGTTATTGATGGCTGTTTAACAATCTGATGGCCTGGAGATAGAAGCTGTTTTTCAGTCTCTCGGTCCCAGCTTTGATGCACCTGTACTGACCTCACCTTCTGGATGGTAGCGGGGTGAACAGGCAGTGGCTCGGGTGGTTGTTGTCCCTGATGATCTTTTTGGCCTTCCTGTGACATCGGGTGCTGTAGGTGTCCTGGAGGGCAGGTAGTTTGCTCCCGGTGATGTGTTGTGCAGACCGCACCACCCTCTGGAAAGCCTTGCGGTTGAGGGCGGTGCAGTTGCCGTACCAGGCGGTGATGCAGCCCGACAGCGTGCTCTCAATTGTGCATCTGTATAATTTTGAGGGTTTTAGGTGACAAGCCAAATTTGTTCAGCCTCCTGAGGTTGAAGAGGCACTGTTGCGCCTTCTTCACTACATTGTCTGTGTGGGTGGACCATTTCAGTTAGTCCGTGATGTTTCCACCTTCTCCACTACTGTCCCGTCGATGTGGATAGGGGGGTGCTCCCTCTTCTGTTTACTTAAGTCCACAATCATCTCCTTTGTTTTGTTGATGTTGAGTGAGAAGTTGTTTTCCTGACACCACATTCCGAGTGCCCTCCCCTCCTCCCTGTAGGCTGTCTCGTCGTTGTTGGTAATCAAGCCTACTACTGTTGTGTCGTCTGCAAACTTGATGATTGAGTTGGAGGCGTGCATGTCCACGCAGTCATGGATGAGCAGGGAGTACAGGAGGGGGCTGAGCACGCACCCTTGTGGGGCCCTAGTGTTGAGGATCAGCGAAGTGGAGATGTTGTTTCCTACCTTCACTACCTGGGGGGCGCCCTGTCCTAGTCCAGGACCCAGTTGCACAGGGCAGGGTTGAGACCCAGGGCCTCAAGCTTAATATGAGTTTGGAGGGTACTATGGTGATGGATGCAGAGCTGTAGTCAATGAACAGCATTCTTACATAGGTATTCCTCTTGTCCAGATTGGATATGGCAGTGTGCAGTGTGATGGCGATTGCATCGTCTGTGGACCTATTGGGGCTGTATGCAAACTGAAGTGGGTCTAGGTTTACAGGTAAGGTGGAGGTGATATGATCCTTAACTAGCCTCTCAAAGGACCATGATGACAGAAGTGAGTGCTACATGGCAATAGTCATTTAGTTCAGTTATCTTTGCCTTCTTGGGTACAGGAACAATGGTGGCCATCTTGAAGCATGTGGGGACAGCAGACTGGGATAGGGAGCGATTAAAAATGTCTGTAAACACACCAGCCAGCTGGTCTCCACGTGCTCTGAGGACGTGGTTTGGGATGCCGTCTGGGCCAGCAGCCTTCCGAGGGTTAACACATTTAAATGTATTACTCACGTCGGCCACAGAGAAGGAGAGGGGGGAGGGCCCGCAGTCCTTGGTAGCGGGCCACGTCGGTGGCACTGTATTATCCACTGTATTAGTCCGTAATTGCCTGTAAACCCTGCCACATACGTCTCATGTCTGAGCTGTTGAATTGTGACTCCACTTTGTCCCTATACCGACATTTCGCTTGTTTGATTGCCTTGTGGAGGGAATAACTACACTGTTTATATTCAACCATATTCCCAGACATCTTTCCATGGTTGAATGCAGTGGTTCACGCTTTCAGTTTTGCGCGAATGTCGCCATCTATCCATTGTTTCTGGTTAGGGTACGTTTTAATAGTCACAGTGGGTACAACATCTCCCATGCACTTCCTTATAAACTCACTCACTGAGTCAGGGTATAAATCGATGTTATTCTCTGAGGCTTCATGGAACATTTTCCAGTTCGCGTGATCAAAACAATCTTGAAGCGTGGATTCCTGTTGGTCAGACCAGCGTTGAATGGTTCTAGTCACGGGTACATCCTTTGAGTTTCTGCCTATAGGACGGTAGGAGCAAAATGGAGTCGTGGTTGGATTTGCCGAAGGGAGGGCGGGGGCCTTGTATGCATCGCGGAAGTTAGAGTAGCAGTGGTCCAGTGTATTGCCAGCATGAGTGCTACAGTCAATGTGCAGATAGAATTTAGGTAGCCTTGTTCTCAAATTAGCTTTGTTAAAATCCCCAGTTACAATAAATGCAGCCTCCGGATATATGGTTTCCAGTTTACATAGTCCAGTGAAGATCCTTGAGGGCCGTCGAGGTATCTGCTTGGGGGGAATATACACGGCTGTGACTATAATCGAAGAGAATTCTCTTGGGAGATAATGTGGTCGGCATTTGATTATAAGGAATTCTAGGTCAGGTGAACAGAAGGACTTGAGTTCCTGTATGTTGTTATGATTACACCATGAGTCGTTAATCATGAAGCATACACTGCCGCCCTTCTTCTTACCAGAGAGATGTTTGTTTCTGTCGGCGCGACGCATGAAGAAATCCGGTGGCTGTACCGACTCCGACAACATATCCCGAGAAAGCCATGTTTCTGTGAAACAGAGAATGTTACAATCTCTGATGTCTCCCTGGAAGGCAACCCTTGCCCTAATTTCGTCCACCTTGTTGTCTAGAGACTGGACATTGGCAGGTAATGTACTCTGAAGCAGTGGGTGGTGTGCACGCCTTTGAAGTCTGACCAGGAGGCCGCTCCGTCTACCTCTCCTACGGTGACATTGTTTTGGGTCGGCCTCTGGGATTAGATCCAATGTCCTGGGTGGTGGTCCGAACCAAGGATCCGCTTCGGGAAAGTCGTATTCCTGGTTGTAATGTTGGTAAGTTGACGTTGCTCATATATCAAATAGTTCTTCCCGGCTGTATGTAATAACACTTCAGATTTTCTGGGGTAACAATGTTAGAAATACGTAAAAAAACTAAATACTGCATAGTTTCCTAAGGACTCGAAGCAAGGCGACCATCTCTGTCGGCACCATCTTGGTACCTGTGTATGTATCTGAGGGAATGTGAGTAGCCCCAGGTTGAGCTGTGCCAGGGTAGACCAAGTCTGCCACGATTGTTGTCTGCCATGAGCTGTCCCCTCCCACCCTCCCTGGCTCCCTCCCTCTCTCTGGCCCTTTCTCTCAGTAGGAGACAGTTCACTGAGAGGCAAAGGACTGAGGAGCTTTACTCTATTAACTTCTTAGGGCTGGGGGGACCTCGACAACATCCGGTGAAATTGCAGAGCCCCACATTCAAAATACATAATAAGTAATATTAAACATTCATGAAAATACAAGTGTCCTACACCATTCTTTAGCTTAGAATCTTGGTAAACTAACCGCTTTGTCAGATTTACAATATACGTTATGGCGAAAGCATAACATTTGATCGTCTGAGGATAGCGATAAAAATAATCACTTACCTTTGAAGATCTTCATCCTTTTACAATCCCAAGGGTACCAGGAACACAATGAATGGTCGTTTTGTTCGATAAAGTATCTCTTTATATCCAAAAAAACGCTTTTTGGTTGGCGCATTTTGCTCAGTAATCCACAGCTAAAATAGCGTTCAAAGCATGCAGACAATACATCCTAATAGTACCGGTCAAAACAAATCAAACAATGTTTTTAGTTAATCCTCAGGTTGTCCAATTTCTATATAATCTATAATATTTCAACCGGACAATAACGTTATCAATACAAAGAAAAAAGAACGGAGGGCGCGCTCACAGTCGCGCGCGCAAAAAGTTCACGTGAAAATTGACCACTTTCCAAAACTGCTATTTCCTCGTCGTTTTTCAAGATACAAGCCTGAAAACCTGTCTAAAGACTGTTGACATCTTGTGAAAGCCATAAGAACTGCAACCTGGGAGCTTTCCCCCTATATAACCAATAGGCCTTCAATTGAAAACTGGTCACCTCAAAAAAATCCCACTTCCTGGATGGATTTTAAATGAGGTTTCGACCGGCAATTCCAGTTCTGTTATACTCAGACATTATTTTAACAGTTTTAGAAACTTCAGAGTTTTCTATCCAAAGCTACGCTTGCATATATGCATATCCTAGCTTCTGGGTCTGAGTAACAGGCAGTTTACTTTCGGCATGTTTTTCATCCAAACTTCAAAATACTGCCCCCTAGCCCAAACAGGTTAAGCATCACACATGCTGTGTATCGGGTTTCAGTCACAGTGCCCAGTTTGATTCTTTGGAGACTCTTTAGGAGTGGACTGAGGTGAGGTAACTTTTGGCATGTCTGTAGGACCAGTACACACAGTACAGCACGTTTGGAGACTCCTATTAAAGGGAAAATCCACTAAAAAACTATATTTTGGTATTATTTTCATTAGTCCACTGTTGATACAGTCAGTCCACTGTTGATACAGTCCCAAAATGTTTTGCATGTCAGCAGTCAAGTTTAAGATATTGGACTTTCAAATAAGTGTCACCGGCCACATCATCATGATGATGCAAAATGCATCGTGAGTGACAAGTTTTAGCAAGTGGAAAATATTCCCAATCCCTTGCTGAATGATAATTGCTACACAATTTCCATTTAACTGAGAAACCTTAGAATGAAAAAATATAAGTCATTCCACAACTAACCCGAATTCAGATCTGGCTAGTGTGCAGTGAGAGGAATGTTGTAGGAATATCTGCTTGACTTGCACAGACCCGCCAGTGTTTTCAAAGCTGCGCTTGATTACGTTTTGCATCATGATGATCTGGCCGGGGACACTTTGCTTCTTGAAAGTCTAATGTCTTGAAAACTTGACTGCTGACATGCAAAACATTTTGGGACTATATCAACAGTGGACTAATAGAAAATGAAAATAAAACATTTTTGATTGGATTTTCCCTTTAACTCTGCAGTATAACAACAGCTTTCCCTCTCCTTTTATGGCATTTTATTTTTTCCATTACAGATCCAGTGAAATTACTCTGGAATAAAACAAATTTGCATTTACAATTTTCTTACTTAGGCCTACTTGCAGACCCCCTGAGACAATCTTTGTCAGCTGCTCTGTGGTAGTTAGGCTACTAGCTTAGCAAACAGTAATATGTTGTGGCTACTGTAGAGTTTTCCATGGTGCACCAGCTTCTTTTGTATTCCTTTCTGTCTGCACATTCTCAATGACGTCATAGTGCCTTTGATTGTATCCCTTGTACATTTGGAGCGCTTCAATTCAAAGGCTTTCTCAGCAGCTCTGATGATCACAACAGTGTTTCGCCCTGACAAATTGTCAGTGACTGAATAAACAAGTCCTCTGAGTGTCCTCTCATTTTCCCTGTTGCCATGTGATAGGATAAAAGGCCATCGTTCTCTTTTAGTCTCTTTTTAGGAGGGTTACCCCACTGGGAGATGAAACAACAGATGGAAGTACCTTAAAAAGGCAACTTGGTTTTTGCTTGGTCATGCTGCTCAGTGCTCATGCATTCACTTACTCCCACACATAGTGACTTTGTATCCGTGCTGTACGCTACTCTGATATTTAACCGGAAAAAATGCAAAAGTGGGGTATTAAGTATTTATGTAACTTTATTTTAGTGCGGCTCATGGGTCATTCTTGGCTAGATGCTTGGTAAATGGGAATATCATGTTGTTGATGTTGTCGTGACTCTTTCCACACTCTCCACTGTAGCTTTATTGATGTTCGCTGCTTACCTAACTTTTCTTTTTAGCTAGCACTTTGCGGTATGAATTAGGAGTAAACTGCTGAGCCTTGAATGTTGTAGTCATTCCCCTGAGTAGGCCTATGACCTCCGTAATGCGATCAAAGAGGCGAAACAACCGTACAGAGGCGAAGTGTAGTCGCAATTCAGCGGCTCGGACACGAGGCGCATGTGGCAGGGACTTCAGATAATCACGTATTATAAAGGGAAAGTCAGCCATGTCGCTGAAACCGACGCCTCACTCGCAGATAAGCTGAACACATTCTTCGCCCGCTTTGAGGAGAATAACACAGAGCCGCCAACGGAGGCCCCCGCTGCTTACGAGGACTATTGGCTCTCGATCTCCATGGCCGACGTGATTAAGACTCAGGGCCCTGGGACTGAACCGCTCAATTTGCAACTGGGTCCAAGTGGTGAGGGTAGGCAACAACACCTCAGCCATGCTTATCCTCAACATGGGGGCCCCCCAGGGGTGTGTGCTCAGCCCCATCCTGTACTCTCTGTTCACCCATGACTGCGTGGCTACGCACAACTCCAACAGTGGTAGGTCTGATAAACAACAACGAGACAGCCTACAGGGAGGAGGTTAAGTACCCTGGCAGAGTGGTGCAGAGGACAAAACCTCTCCTTTCACGTCAACAAAACAAAGGAGATGATCTTGGACTACAGGAGACAGCAGAGGGAGCACGTCCCATCCACATCGAAGGGGTCGCAGTGGAGAGGGTTAAAAGCTTCAAGTTCCTTGCCGTGCACATCACCAAGGACCTGAAATGGTCCCACCACACTGACACTGTGGTGAAGAAGGCGCAACAGCACCTTCAACCTCAGGAGGCTGAAGAAATTTGGCATGGCCCTCACACTGTTGTACAGCAATCACTAGCCAGCTACCGCCCGGTACTCTGCCCTTCATTCCAGACTCTGACATTGCTGATTCTGATAAATCTTTTATATTTTTACTTTTTGAATTGTTTGTGTATTGTTATTGTGTTGCTATATATCACTGCACCTGCGATAACATCTGAGTACACAACCAATAAACTTTGATTTATTTGGTAGTCTAACCTCTATTCTCCTCTCCCCTGCTTCTTCCCTACAGATGTGTGGTGGTGCTGCTGAACCCCAAGAAGAACAAACAGCATCACATCCTCAACAGCTCCAGGTGATACTGTATGGCTGCTGCCTCCTGTTCAGTCAGTCACCCCCAGGCAGGCCAGGCACACTAGGGGAATGGATGGATCCAGACAGCTAGTCACTTTCACTTAGGCTTAAGGGTTCGTCCTCATACATAGCATACATACAAAAACTGAGGATGAGGATTGTAACAGCCCTGCCATGACGCTAGTGTCTATTGATTTGGCGCATATATGTGGCTTAGAGTCATCATGTAGATGACCTGTTGTTAGGCCCTGTAAATACAGCCCATCTGGAGTCAATGCGAGGCAGGGAACTAACCTGGAGTGACTTGTCAAACACAACATGGCTTATGTGAAGACCTGAGAGCACTGGACAGACACAGTCAGCCACGACCAAAGGAGCACCACGGCTTCAAAGCCTCTGCCAACCCCTTTTCATGTGTGGGGAAAAGCAAAAGTAGATGTGGTCACGTCAGTGTGACTGAGTAGCTGGCTCCATCCATCCATTCTAACCATAATATACCCAGAAGGGTTTGTTTCATTATGCTCTCCTGGCTGGAGGCTAATATTTGACCTTTATACCCTCGTGGCCCTGCTTCTACAGCTCATCACTCTACAAACTAATTATTACTGTGCCACCATTAGATTACAGTCTAATAATAATGCCATGTGTGTATTTGCTTAGTACAACATTTGATAAGATAGAAGTTGCTTGGCTAGGCCTCAAACGTTTTTAGGACAGTTTAGCTAAGGGAGAAAATTGAGCGTCACAAATTGCACCCTATTCCCCGGTGGTGGAAAAAGTACCCAATTGTCATACTTTAGTAAAAGTAAAGATACCTTAATATAAAATGACTCAAGTAAAAGTTAAATTCAGTAAAACACTACTTGAGTAAAAGTCAAAAAAATATTTGGTTTTAATATACTTAAATATCAAAAGTAAATGTAATTGATAAAATATACTTAAGTATCAAAAGTAAAAGTATAAATCATTTAAAATTCCTTATATTAAGCAAACCAGACTGCAAGATTTTCTTGTTTTTTACATTTACAGATAGCTGATAAGTTGATAAGTGTGTGAATGGACCATTTTCCTGCCCTGCTAAGCATTCAAAATGTAATGAGTACTTTTGGGTGTCAGGGAAAATGTATGGAGTAAAAAGTATGTTATTTTCTTTAGGAATGTAGTGAAGTAAAAGTAGTCAGAAATATTAATAGTAAAGTAAAGTACAGATACTCAAAAAAACGAGTAGTACTTTAAAGTATTTTTACTTAAGTACTTTACACCACTCCTAATCCATATATAGTGCAATATTTCTTTTTTTTAAAGTACTGCGCTACATAGGGAATAGGGTGCCATTTGAGATGCAGACAATATCTCTGTGTACGAGTACTGGACTGGATAACTGCTTCAACAGTTAAAGAAACACCCTGAAATCGAACCTTTTAACCAGCTGATCGACTCCCAGTCACAGGCCATTGAGCCAACCACTACAGAACATTAGAAGTGAAGGAGCCTGGCTCTAAGCTCTACTCTAGTGTATGATAGTAGTAATCATCAGATTGATGTATTGATTGTGGTGAGTATAAGTATGCCATTGTCACAGAGTACATCCCAAGTGGAAAACCCCCTTGAGACCAGGATGCATGCATACTTCTCTTCTTTTCAACAGTAATACAATGTTTCCTCTCCTCCTGTCTCTCTTCTTCACAGGAAAACCATCACCACTCTGTCATTTTCCCCTGATGGCAAGTATGTGGTCACAGGAGAGGTGAGTGTCTTCTCGTTGTGTTTTTGCATGCCGTGATGATATGATCAAATGTACTGCAACTTTCCAAAAGAAGGGCTGACTGTTTCCCGCTCCACTGCCAGTGCAAGGCAAAGCTATCATACCAGTGTACAACCCCAGAGTTCATAAATGGAACTCGGTCTGTGCCACATCATCCACAAAGGAGTGGTTCTATAGCTGTGAATGCTATAAAACATACCCTCAGTTGGTTGTATACTGCACCTGTGTGTCTGTGTGTGTATGGGTGTGAGTTCGTGCGTGCGTGCTAGTCTAATCCTCTCCCATCTACTAAGAGCTTATTAGCCAGACAAGTGTGTGTGAAAGTGAATGTGTGTGTGCTGCTGCAGGGTTGCCATGGCAGCAGGAGGGGGCAGGGTGGCAGACTGACTCTGTTGGCTGTCTGAAGGAGAGAGAGAGAGGGAGGAGAGAGAAGGGGGGAAGAGACAGACGGAGAGAGGGAGACTTCCAGGGATGTAGCAGAAGGCACAGAGTATGCGCTGGTGCTCACCCTGCCTGTCTGTCCTCTGTGGTGTAGCTAGCTGACCATGCTGCAAGCTGCTGCTGCCCTATGTATGCACTCAAAGGGAGGTCCCCCTGTCCACACAGTCTGCTTCTGTTCTGTCTTAAAAGAGCTAGACGTCATCAGCTGTCCTGATTGTGTTATTTTCTAAAGAAGTGCCCCAAAAGAACATTCCTTTTGTCCAACATCCCTAACCATGGGTTTACTCTACCTAGCTGCTACTGTAGTCTATGATATTTATTTCAAATAAAAAACCTAATAATTTTTTTTTTGTCACATGCGCCAAATACAACAGACCTTACAGTGAAATGCTTACTTACAAGCCCTTAACCAACAATGCCGTTTTTAAAAAAAGTGTTAAGAAAGTATTTACAAAAATAAACTGAAGTAAAAAATATCTAAATAAAAAAATTATTAAAGAGCAACAATAAAATAACAGTAGCGAGGCTATATACAGGGGGTACCGGTACAGAGTCAATGTGCGGGGGCACAGGTTATTCGAGGTAATTGAGGTAATAAACTCAGCCAAAAAAGAAACGCCCTCACACTGTCAACTGCATTTATTTTCAGCAAACTTAACATGTGTAAATATTTGTATGAACATAACAAGATTCAACAACTGTGACTAATATAAATATTTTCCGCAAACTTAACATGTGTAAATATTTGTATGAACATAACAAGATTCAACTGGCATGTGACTAACGGAAATGTAATAATGTGTCCCTGAACAAAGGGGAAGGGGGTCAAAATCAAAAGTGCATTAAGTACTGCAGTGCCTCCTCCTCATGGACTGCACCAGATTTGCCAGTTCTTGCTGTGAGATGTTACCCCATTCTTCCACCAAGGCACCTGCAAGTTTCCTAGCCCTCACCCTCCGATCAAACAGGTCCCAGACGTGCTCAATGGGATTGAGATCCTGGCTCTTCGCTGGCCATGGCAGAACACTGACATTCCTGTCTTGCAGGTAATCACGCTCAGAACGAGCAGTATGGCTGGTGGCATTGTCATGCTGGAGGGTCATGTCAGGATGAGCCTGCAGGAAGGGTACCACATGAGGGAGGAGGATGTCTCTCCTGTAACGTACAGTGTTGAGATTGCCTGCAATGACAACAAGCTCAGTCCGATGATGCTGTGGCACACCGCCCCAGACCATGACGGACCCTCCACCTCCAAATCGATCCCGCTCCAGAGTACAGGCCTCGGTGTAACGATCATTCCTTCGACGATAAACACGAATCCGACCATCACCCCTGGTGAGACAAAACCGTGACTCGTCAGTGAAGAGCACTTTTAGCCAGTCCTGTCTGGTCCAGCGACGGTGGGTTTGTGCCCATAGGCGATGTTGTTGCCGGTGATGTCTGAAGAGGGCCCGCTTTACAACAGGCCTACAAGCTCTCAGTCCAGCCTCTCTCAGCCTATTGCGGACAGTCTGAGCACTGATGGAGGGATTGTGCGTTCCTGGTGTAACTCGGGCAGTTGTTGTTGCCATCCTGTACCTGTCCCGCAGGTGTGAAGTTTCGGATCCTGTGCAGGTGTTGTTACACGTGGTCTGCCACTGCGAGGACGATCAGCTGTCCGTCCTATCTCCCTGTAGCTATGTCTTAGCCGTCTCACAGTACGGACATTGCAATTTATTGCCCTGGCCACATCTGTAGTCTTCATGCCTCCTTGCAGCATGCCTAAGGCACGTTTACGCAGATGAGCAGGGACCCTGGGCATCTTTCTTTTGGTGTTTTTCAGAGTCAGTAGAAAGGCCTCTTTAGTGTCCTATGTTTTCATAACTGTGACCTTAATTGCCTACCGTCTGTAAGCTGTTAGTGTCTTAACGACCGCTCCACAGGTGCATGTTCATTAATTGTTTATGGTTCATTGAACAAACATGGGAAACCTTTACAATGAAGATCTGTGAAGTCATTTGGATTTTTACGAATTATCCTTGAAAGACAGGGTCCTGAAAAAGGGGCATTTCTTTTTTTGCTGAGGTAAAGTTACTATGAATAGAAAATAAACAGAGAGTAGCAGCAGCTAAAAAATGGGGGTGGGGGGGCAATGCAAATAGTCCAGGTAGCCATTTGATTAGCTGTTCAGGAGTCTTATGGCTTGGGGGTAAAGAAGCCTTTTGGACCTTGACATGGCACCTAATAACGCTTTCCGTAAGGTAGCAGAGAGATCAGTCTATGAATAGGGTGGCTGGAGTCTTTGGTAATTTTTAGGGCCTTCCTCTGACAGTGCCTGGTACAGAGGTCCTGGATGGCTCCAGTGATGTACTGGGCCGTACGCATTACCCTCTGTAGTGCCTTGCGGTCGGAGCCCGAGCAGCTGCCATACCAGGCGGTGATGCAACCAGTCAGGATGCTCTTGATGGTGCAGTTGTATAACTTTTTGAGGATCTGAGGACCCATGCCAAGTCTTTTCAGTCTCCCAAGGGGGAATAGGTGTTGTCGTGCCCTCTTCACGACTGTCTTGGTGTGTTTGGACATGATAGTTAATTTGTGATGTGGACACCAAGGAACTTGAAGCTCTCAAACTGCTCCACTACAGCCCCGTCTATGAGAATGGGGGTGTGCTCGGTCCTCCTTTTCCTGTAGTCCACAATCAGCTCCTTTGTCTTGCTCACGTTGAGGGAGAGGTTGTTATCCTGGCACCACACTGCCAGGTCTCTGACCTCCTCCCTATAGGCTGTCTCATCGTTGTCGGTGATCAGTCCTACCACTTTTGTGTCGTCAGCAAACTTAATGATGGTGTTGGGGTTGTGCTTGGCCAAGCAGTCGTGGGTGAACAGGGAGTACAGGAGGGGACTGAGCACGCACCCCTGAGGGGCCCCCGTGTTGAGGATCAGCATGGCAGATGTGTTGTTACCTACCTTTACCACCTGAAGGCGGCCTGTCAGGAAGTCCAGGATCCAGTTGCAGAGGGAGTCCCAGGGTCCTTAGCTTAGTGATGAGCTTTGAGGGACTATGGTGTTGAGCTGTAGTCAATGAATAACATTCTCACGTAGGTGTTCCTTTTGTCCAGGTGGGAATGTGGAGTGCAATAGAGATTGCATCATCTGTGGATCTGTTGGGGCGGTATGCAAATTGGAGTGGTTCTAGGGTTTCTGGGATAATGGTGTTGATGTAAGCCATCTCCAGCCTTTCAAAGCACTTCATGGCTACAGACGTGAGTGCTACGAGTTTGTAGGCATTTAGGCAGGTTACCTTGGTGTTCCTGGGTACAGGGACTATGGTGGTCCGATTGAAACATGTTGGTATTACAGATTCGGTCAGGGACAGGTTGAAAATGTCTGTGAAGACACTTGCCTGTTGGTCAGTGCATGCTCGGAGTACACGTCCTGGTAATCCGTCTGGCCCTGCGGCCTTCTGAATGTTGACCTGTTTAAAGGTACCAACAAACACTGCACATACCTGTATCTGAAATATATGTTGCTAATACAATAACTATTTCCATACCCAGTATAAGAATGATGCAGTCAAAGCCTCTGCCTGCGGAGGGGAAGACAGTACTATAGATGCGTTAGAATGAATTTCCTGGCTTAAGCCTCCCTCGCCTGTCCTCTTTAAATTCCATCCACTCGATCTTCTGTTCTATCCTTGAGTTGCAAAAGACTAATCATTACCAGATTGGGACGCAGTTACAGGGTACATTGAAAAGCTTAGAGGAGACTAAAGACTTCTGTCCTCAGACAACATCCGCATGATCCAGGGATTCGGACTGAGGCTACATCACCTTGTGGATACAAACCTGTCAGGTCGTCATAAGAATTAGTTCTTAATCCATTTGCCTGGATAAATAAACAGGAAATAAATGAAGATAAGATGAACATGTGTGGGTGTGATACATGGAGTAGACTAGAGTGAAATGAAGTAGAATATTTTTGTGCATGATTTATCATTCTTTCTTTCACTCACCCCTATTTCTTCCTTTCCTCCTCCCTCTCTCCACTTCCAGAGTGGGCACATGCCTGCTGTCCGGGTGTGGGACGTTGCAGAGCGGACCCAGGTGGCCGAGCTACAGGAGCATAAGTACGGCATCTCCTGCGTGGCCTTCAGCCCTAACAGCAAGTACATCGTCAGCGTGGGATACCAGCACGACATGATCGTCAATGTCTGGGCCTGGAAGGTAGCTAGCTACTCCCTTATTAGATCTTCATTGGGTTTTATTAGGTCTTCAAATGTCTCCATTGGAATTAATACATTTTGGATGAGTAAAAAAAATACATGATCTACTTAGGCCCATTGCTCCTTTGGAAGAATAGGCCATCGACGACGACTCTCCAAATACATTAATATACATATAGCCAGATGGTGCGGTTTTTAAACTGCTGTTCAATGTTTTATACTGAACACTTTTCCTCTCTTCTTCTCTGAGGAAAATAAAGTATTTATCTAATGTCGATCTACAGTCCTCTTCTGTGCTATTACTTTCCCTGTCTCAGAAAAACATTGTGGTGGCAGCCAACAAAGTCTCCAGTAAAGTGACGGCCGTGTCCTTCTCAGACGACAGCTCCTACTTCGTCACGGCAGGGAACAGGCACGTCAAGTTCTGGTACCTGGATCACACCAAATCCTCCAAGGTATTTACAGTCAGTCACACCAACAACAGCATGACTTAAACCCTAACTGATCAATAATAACTCTTGAGTTAATGAACGAATGAGATAATAACTAACCAAGCCTCTCTGGAATGGGTTTGTACAGGCATTGTTTTCCCGAACTGTGCCCAGATTCACAAAACCTTAAGAAGAAATTTCTTCTTAACTGGAATTTTTTCCTTAACTATAGTTAAGCAAAGTTGATATTCTTCAAAAAGGTATTGGAAATGTTATTGCGTTAATTCTTAAGAAGAAATTAGATTCTTGAAAATAAAGCTCTTGGATTTGTTCTTGGAAATGATCCAAGATAGCTAAACCCTTATCTTAAACTCAGGGCAGTGAGAAAGTAAGCTAATGAAAGCAATTGAACATGTTTCATTCACTCACAAACTTCATCTGAAAGTTTAAGTATTTATTATTTGAACAGTTTTAGAACAGTAATCTCAGTACTAAATATGCTAATATGATTGCCATTGCTAGCTAGATAGCTAGCTAAATAGGTTGCCTAGCAACAATCATATTAAGAAGATATTTAAGACGTTTGTACGAAGATATTTGAGAAGTTTGTAAGAAAATAATGACATCTTAAGATATTGTTAAGGAATTGAACTTACAAACTATCTTATGAACTTCTTATTTTTTTTCTTAAGAAACTTCTTAAGTTCTTTGCGTAAGAAATGTTTTGTAAATCTGGGCCCTGGTCCTCTTAATTTTCAGCCATTCCATATATTGCTTAGCACACCTAATTCAACTAGTCAACTAGCTAGTCAACCAATCACCAAGCCCTTGATAAGTTAAAATATAATTATAATAATTAGGTGGGTGCTTATAACCGGAAATTTGTTTTTTATCCCAACTCCCCCTGAGACAGCCTCGGAGAGTGGGGTCATGGCCAGGGTCTGCCATTATCAACGGCAATTAGGGTTAAGTGCCTTGCTTACGGGCACAGCGGCATATTTGACACCTTGTCGGCTCTGGGATTCAAACTAGCGACCTTTTGGTTACTAACCGCTAGGCTACCTGCCACCCTAGTTAGGAGTGATTTTGTTGGAATTTAACAAATACTTTATGTGGAATTGTTGGAGGTCACAAGGACCAGTTTTGGAAACTCTTCTTCTCTTCAGTAAGCTATTAGGATAATGATAGACGTCAGATGTCAAGTTCAAAAGCCATGTTGATGCCCAATCTAAATGTCCTACACTACCATTCAAAGGTTTGTGGTCACTTAGAAATGTCCTTGTTTTCCATGAAAACATACATGAAAAGAGTTGCAAAATGAATATGAAATATAGTCAAGACGTTGACAAGGTTATAAATAATGATCTTTAATTGAAATAATAATTGTGTCCTTCAAACTTTGCTTTCGTCAAAGAATCCTCCATTTGCAGCAATTACAGCCTTGCAGACCTTTGGCATTATAGTTGTCAATTTGTTGAGGTAATGTGAAGAGATTTCACCCCATGCTTCCTGAAGCACCTCCCACAAGTTGGATTTGCTTGATGGGCACTTCTTACGTACCATACGGTCAAGCTGCTCCCACAACAGCTCAATAGGGTTGAGATCCGGTGACTGTGCTGGCCACTCCATTATAGACAGAATATCAGCTGACTGCTTCTTCCCTAAATAGTTCTTGCATAGTTTGGAGCTGTGCTTTGGGTCATTGTCCTGTTGTAGAAGGAAATTGGCTCCAATTAAGCACCGTCCATAGTGTATGGCATGGCGTTGCAAAATGGAGTGATAGCCTTCCTTCTTCAAGATCCCTTTTACCCTTTACAAATCTCCCACTTTAGCACCACCAAAGCACCCCCGGACCATCACATTGCCTCCACCATGCTTGACAGATGGTGTCAAGCACTCCTACAGAATCTTTTCATTTTTTCTGACTCTCACAAATGTTCTTCTTTGTGATCCGAACACCTCAAACTTAGATTTGTCTGTCCGTAACACTTTTTTCCAATCTTCCTCTGTTCAGTGTCTGTGTTTTTTTTGCCCATCTTAATCTTTGCCTTTTTATTGGCCAGTCTGAGATATGGCTTTTTCTTTGCAACTCTGCCTAGAAGGCCAGCATCCCGGAGTCGCCTGTTGACGGGTTTAGGTTAACATACTGTTAGGTTCTTATTTTTCAGAGTAAATAATCTCTGCTAGGGACCTATCCTATATGGAACCTACCCTTCACGTATATTAGCCTGGCTCTTATATTTTTATCTGGATCTCGCAGAGGAAAAACCTCCACTCGGGACCTATCCTTACACCAGATATTTACGACCGGTCCTTTACACAATGGGCTTACAGAATTAAACTTAGGCTCTCCAGGTCCGTATCCCATAATTAGTTCAGCCAACGATTCTCATCTCCCCAAGATGTCAAAATGAGTGGAAACAGATATAGGAACTAGCCTACCTTGTTTGTTGCCAGCTCTGCTCCACTGATTTGGACTATTTGGTTTGACTGCAAATCGTGGTGAACTCCTGGCTAGCTCGCCATCTGTAAGGTTCTTATTTTTCAGATTAAATAACTCACGGACACTAGAGAAGCTTTAACCAAGTTTAATTCTTCCCAAAGGTTATGTACAGCTGTAATTCAGACAACCCAACATTTCTCCCATCCAGATATATATATGTATCCACCTTAAGACACTCCTCCTTCTCTCCAATCCTTACATCTTATGATTTAACAGGAGAAGAGTAACAAGATACCAAACCCTTATTACTCCCTTCAGGGGACCTGTCCTCACCTCCTGACCTCAACCCCTCCTTCACCTAATCCACAGATGTCCATCTGTCTCCCCTGTATCAACACGTTGCTCTCCTCTTGTCCACCCAAAACATTCCACAGCTATCTGTTTTTCTACAGAGACCCAGTCTCTTTCACTCCTTAATATACTATGCGTCTGATCCATCGTGTCTTTAATATCTCAATGTTCAAAATGTCGAATCCAACAATACCAAACTGATGGACTAGGTCTGTCAGACCCCATAGCAATGTCTCAAATAATTCCTCCCTCTCTCCCTCCCTGTGTCTGCTAGGTGAATGCCACAGTTCCTCTGCTGGGTCGCTCAGGGCTCCTGGGGGAGTTGAGGAACAACTTCTTCTCTGACGTGGCATGTGGGAAGGGTCGTAAAGCCGGCAGCACTTTCTGCATCACTTCCTCAGGCCTGCTCTGCGAGTTCAATGACAAACGCCTGCTGGACAAATGGGTGGAGCTAAGGGTGAGTTACTTTAAACTCTGGGTCACGTTCAGTAAGGGCACAACGTAACAAAACATTTTGCAACCAAAAACGGAAATGAGCCTTGTTAAAGGAGTATTTGGCTGCCAGGTTAAAAAGGCATATAAAATGGAAAGAAAAGCCTGAATTCAATGACATTTTAGAGTTCCCTACAGATGTGTGGTGGTGCTCATCTTTCCAGTTTATTGGACAAATTTAGGCAATAGGCTACTTTCCGGTTTCACTGGAACTGGAGCTGCCTGGCTGTGTCCACAGGCGGAGAGTAACACTATGAATCGTTTAGTCTAAAACCGTGTGAATGAATGGAGTATCACTACAGAACCGATTATGTGTAAACGTTGGCAGAGAAAGAGCTGGTGACTTATCACAGCTTCTGCTGCATAACCAGCTTAGAATATAACCCCTTTTCAATCTACTCGTGGCACAGTTTCAAACTTTCAAGCCACTTGACTGGCTACTATATCCTAATTCTAGTTGTAATATGTAGCCACCGACTGTGTGATACAATACACTGCTTTCAGCCCCTTCTTAAAAGTCAATTATAGACAGACAACTCGTGTAGAGGGTGTGGTCCTGTAGGAGTGTTAATTTGCCCCTCCATGCTGCTGTCTGATATTAGTCTTGTTCTGCTTCTGCTTCTTCTCTTACACTGTCCAGAAAAACGACATCATCACAGTAAGTCTGTCCCTTATCTGTGCTGCGGCAGTTGTCACTTCCATGTCACATCAGCTGAAAGTTGTGCCCCGCCCTCCTCCGATACCCCAGAGCATCCTATTGGAGGCTTTCTCAGAACACTGCATTTTATCATGCCCACCTGTCCACCCTATTGGTTGTGTGTGTGTTTGACTTGACCCTAATGGTCGTCGTCATTCTCAATGTCCCCTCTGCTCACACACCAGATTTTGGTCATCCATTGTCCTCACTCAAAGATTCCATCACCTTGTGTCCACATGATTATACATACACTCCAGAACAAAGTATAGAGGGTTTATAATGGTGTTATATATGATATATGAACTTATCCACAGAATTAAATAGAACACACATTCTATCTCTATGAACTCATTGATTTCCCCCCCCAGTCCTTAGATGGGTATACCTGTTTACATTTAAAACCTGGGGTAATGTTGACTTCAGCATTAACATACATTTCCCCCAGGTTTTCATGTGAGAAAAGGTATGTCATCGTCAGCATCACTCTTCGATATAGGCTAGCCTTTATTCACATTAAAACCTGAGGTAGAGTTGATTTCAGCATCGCTGGTCACCTCATTTTGGTGTTGGTGTGAGAACAAAACAATGTTTTCACCCCAGGCCTTTGATCGATACTTCTCACATCATTGCTAGTGCTAACCTCATGGATTCCTGCTTTCATATCCTGAGGGCCTGAGAAGGTCATGTTGACTTGTGGGATTATACTCGGTTTCGGTTTTAACTATGTACTATACATAGAAAAATGCATTGGAATTATCAGGTCAAACAGTCAGCTTGTACAGTATTTTCATCTGTTCGTCTGAATTCATGCAGTACTTTGATGGAGGGGCCTTAGTATGTGTCCCCAAATGGCACCCTATTCTTTACAGGGGGAAGAAAAAGTATATGAACCCTTTAGAATTACCTGGATTTCTGCAAAATTGGTCATAAACAATTTGTCTTACCGTGGACTGACTTTTAGAGATACTTTTGTAACCCTTTCCAGCTTTATGCAAGGCAACAATTCTTAATCTTAGGTCTTCTGAGATCTCTTTTGGTCAAGGCATGGTTCACATCAGGCAATGCTTCTTGTGAATAGCAAGCTCAAATTTTGTGAGTGTTTTATGGGGCAGGGAAGCTCTAACCAAAGTATCCAATCTCGTCTCATTGATTTAACTCCAGGTTTGTTGACTCCTGATTCCAATTAGCTTTTGGAGATGTCATTAGCCTAGGGGTTCACATACTTTTTCTAACCTACACTGTGAATGTTTAAATTATATATTCAATATAGACAAGAAAAATACAATAATTTGTGTGTTGTAAGTTTAAGCACACTGTTGTGACTTAGATGAAGATCAGATCAAATTTTATGTAAAATGTATGGAGAAATCCAGGTAATTCCAAAGGGTTCACATACTTTTTCTTGCCACTGTATATAGTGCACTACTTTTGACCAGAGATTAAAGGGACCTGGTCAAAAATAGAAGACTATAAAGGGAATAGGGTGCCATTTTGGATGCAGACTTTGAGGTCTCAATAACCTTTGCCTGAACTTGTACCACATTATCGGAACCCACTCTACCAGAGAGCGATCCCTACCTGATTGCCAATGCTTGGCCTGGCACCTTCGTGATAACAGGGCTGAAGTGGGTCAGGGCTATGGTGGGGTGGGTGGGTAGCAAGGGAGAGAAGAATGGAAATGAAAGCGGGGGAGAGAAAAGAGAATGAGAGAAAAGAGAGAGAGCGAGGGAGTGAAGAGGACTGGACAATGCTTGCTCTGTCTGATTCAGAGCTCATCAACCACTGCGGCACCATCACATTCCATCCTGGCACCTCCACTCGCGCAGCTCATCAAGAAAACGTCTCTTGTTTCTCTCAACTCAATTGATTAGTTGACGCTCTTAACATTCTCATTGCGAAGCTACTGGTGTTTTTTTTTTTTAAGACTTCAGAACAGGAGGTGCTTTAGCTTGTAACAAGTGACCAAAACCACTACATCAAACTGGGACATTTGGCTTTCATCCCCTCCCATTAACTGCATATCTGACAGGCTGTAGAAGGCATGAGAGGAAGTATCCTCTGTCACAACTGAACTGTCACCATACACTCCTCTTCGCCAGAGGCCACTTGATGCTGTCAATTTGGTATATTTCGGTTTCTCCCCTGCTAAGATGTTTGCTTCACTGGCATGCCTTGATTGTAGGGAAAGCACAGCATGCGTTGGCAACCCAAGCCCAATGGGGGAATGTGTAAAAGATGTAATAAATTACTGTTGTTGAACTTGGAGCTAAATATGTGTCCAGTCTGGGCACCATGGCTGGCTGAATCGCTGTTATACATTATTCTAAGCGTCATACTGGTAAATTGGAAAATGATATTGCGTATTGTTGTTTACAAGCTGTAGGCCTAGATCTGATTATGCTGCACGCAAGGGTTTGTGGTTTCTGGATACCTTGCATCTTTCAGCTTTACCACAGGGAAATATATTTGCATATCATTCTGTTTCTGTCATACTGTTTCTGCGGTTAACTTTGCACAATATTGCTTTTCTAGTGAAGCCACTTCTTCTGAAATTACTTGAGAGATGTTTTCATATTATTCACCCAGGGGCCTAGCGACAGTAAAGCTGGTAATATTGGCAAGTGTAATGAGGAGATATTAGCAATCAGTATTTACACAGAATAACAAGTCTGTGGTGCTGACTGCTAGTCCCTAGAAGTGGATTCTCTGATGCTTCACTGACAACGGTCTTCAATATGTTCAATATCATTGACAGACAGCACTCTAGTTCTTTCTGCTGTCTGTGCAAGTTTGTTACCCTGAATACCGTCAGTGTTTCCCCTAGAGTATTTTCAAGGTGGTGCTTGAAAGGCCGTTAAATAAACATCCAGAGCCTCTTTAAAGTCCTACTCCGTAATTCAACACAACAAATGTTTTTTCAATTGACACTCTTTTATACAGAGGGGAAAAGAGCCAGACGTGGTGGCCAGTCTCGTGTACTCTGTACAATAGTAGGGGAAGCAATGTTGTGTATATGTTTGTACAGTATGTCCTCTCTAACCCCCCTTCCTCTCCGCTGCTCCCCAGACAACTCAGGCCACGTCTCTGTCTGTGACAGAGGAGCTGATCTTCTGTGGCTGTGCAGACGGCACCGTGAGGGTCTTCAGCCCTGTCAACCTGCACTTCATCTGTACCCTGCCACGCCCACACTGCCTGGGCACAGACATCGCCACCGTGGTGGAGGCTAGGTGAGTGTCAGTCAGAGCCAGAGAGGTAAAGGTGAGTGTCAGTCAGAGCCAGAGAGGTAAAGGTGAGTCAGTCAGAGCCAGAGAGGTAAAGGGGAGTGTCAGTCAGAGCCAGAGAGGTAAAGGTGAGTCAGTCAGAGCCAGAGAGGTAAAGGTGAGTGTCAGTCAGAGCCAGAGAGGTAAAGGTGAGTCAGTCAGAGCCAGAGAGGTAAAGGTGAGTCAGTCAGAGCCAGAGAGGTAAAGGTGAGTGTCAGTCAGAGCCAGAGAGGTAAAGGTGAGTCAGTCTGAGCCAGAGAGGTAAAGGTGAGTGTCAGTCAGAGCCAGAGAGGTAAAGGTGAGTGTCAGTCAGAGCCAGAGAGGTAAAGGTGAGTCAATCAGAGCCAGAGAGGTAAAGGGGAGTGTCAGTCAGAGCCAGAGAGGTAAAGGGGAGTGTCAGTCAGAGCCAGAGAGGTAAAGGGGAGTGTCAGTCAGAGCCAGAGAGGTAAAGGGGAGTGTCAGTCAGAGCCAGAGAGGTAAAGGGGAGTGTCAGTCAGAGCCAGAGAGGTAAAGGGGAGTGTCAGTCAGAGCCAGAGAGGTAAAGGTGAGTGTCAGTCAGAGCCAGAGAGGTAAAGGTGAGTCAGTCAGAGCCAGAGAGGTAAAGGTGAGTCAGTCAGAGCCAGAGAGGTAAAGGTGAGTGTCAGTCAGAGCCAGAGAGGTAAAGGTGAGTCAGTCAGAGCCAGAGAGGTAAAGGTGAGTCAGTCAGAGCCAGAGAGGTAAAGAAGAGTCAGTCAGAGCCAGAGAGGTAAAGGTGAGTGTCAGTCAGAGCCAGAGAGGTAAAGGTGAGTGTCAGTCAGAGCCAGAGAGGTAAAGGTGAGTGTCAGTCAGAGCCAGAGAGGTAAAGGTGAGTGTCAGTCAGAGCCAGAGAGGTAAAGGTGAGTCAGTCAGAGCCAGAGAGGTAAAGGTGAGTGTGTAGGAAAAAGGTCTCAGACCGAAACGTTGATATTATAAACAACGTAAAGAGGTTTTCGTGTCTGCAGGGGTTTATTTTAAGAAAAATTAACACTATAAAAAAAAAGGTTCAGCAATTTAACTGTCAATATAATGACTTTTACATGATGCCCTGATCGTGAATAAAGTGTCCAGTGGCTGAATAGTTTCTTTGTGACTGTGGGAAGCGGGAGCAGTCCAGCTGGTTAGCCAGAGCGGTGTGGGTTGTGTGGTATCTGCTTCTCATACAGCATCATACTCTACATACCAATGCAAATACCAAACAAACCAACCACACAAAATACCCTTGAATGAGATTTCATTTTTGTTCTTACTTTTCATCCAGGATGCACGTGGGCCCAGCTGGAGTTAAATATCAGATTGTGTTCCTATCCTGTGTCCCCCTCAAGTTCTTTTTAAATATACATTTTGTCGTTGATGCCTTCAAAAAGACAAACAGAGATTCCTCTGCGAGTTAGTTCTCTTCTCCTCATAAATATGGACTGAGTGCTGAGTTGCTGACTCTGTAATTCTGCGGGTTAATTTCCCTGTTCGACTGACTCACTGATAATAGGCCCCAGATGTTCCAACAGATTAGCTGACTAATCATGTCTGTACGGTAGCGTGTTTGTATGGGACGTGAAAAAGCCCAACAGTGGAAGTAAAGGAAAGGGGGAGGGATACCTAGTCAGTTGTCCAACTGAATGTGTTCAACTGAATGTGTCTTCCGCCTTTTAACCCAACCCCGCTGCCTTAATCGACATCCACGTCTTCAGCGCCCGGAGAACAGTGGGATAACTGCCTTGCTCAGGGGCAGAATTACAGATTTTTACCTTTACCAGCTCGGGGATTCGATCCAGCAACCTTCTGGCCCAACGCTCTAACCACTAGGCTACCTGCCGCCCCTGACTAACTGCATGGCTGTGTCCCAAATGACACCTTATTCCCTATAGATGAACAGGCCCCATAGATGGCTGTGTAGTTTTGCTCATGTCGAAGCTACTATTAAGTGAAGCCTGCCATAAAGGCCAGCTGCTACTGTTTATAGACGTTTCTGTGGGACACACCGTAAAGTGGCCAGACCTCTCCCAGTATGCACATCATATTCTGGTCAAAAGCACAGCTGATAAACTGCCTAAAAACACAACCATTAAATTACCATTAAAGTTGGGCTTTTCCATAACCCTTGTATTGGGTGACTTTTGAGTATCTTGTACTTTAACAGTGAATTATCTCTGGGTTCTGGAAAAGTGCTTTATAAATTCAATGTCTACTTTTTTTGTTACAGTATAACAGTGCTATTACATATCGACTCTCTCCCTCCAGCCACCTCTTCAGCCACAAGACGGACGCCCGGTACCCTGACACGGTGGCTGTATCATATGACCCTGCGAGCCGCTGGCTGTCCTGTGTCTACAACGACCACAGCCTATACGTGTGGGATGTACGGGACCTCCGCAAAGTGGGCAAGGTCTATTCCGCCCTCTACCACTCGGCTTGTGTGTGGAGCGTTGAGGTAAGGCCAGGGAGGGAGGCCTGGAGGAATATGTTGCATTACAAAGCCTTCGTCAGGGCATTCTGAAACCTTGTGTATCGTATCACTCCTTACTCCTTGTATAGAGAGGGTTATTTTACGTGTAGAAAAGGAACAAGATACCTGTTGCACACTGGCGTGCGGGTATCTTTTTCTCTAATGCCATTTTTCAAACGTGCAGCTGGAATGTGCGTACACTAGTTTAGAACTGTTTCCGTGTCCTCTATCTTTTTAGGTGTACCCAAAATGTATCTGTATGAATGTTTACATCATCTCTTCTAGACGTCAGGTCTACTAATGTTCCATGTTCTGTGTACCTGTACAGGTGTACCCAGACAGGGTAAGTGATGGTGAGCAGCCCTGTCTGCCTCCAGGCTCCTTCCTCAGCTGTTCCTCAGACAACACCATCCGGCTCTGGAACACTGACGGTCACAGCACCACCCTCAGCCGCAACGTCATCAGCAACGTACGTCTGTCTTTCACACACCCTCTAACTCCTGCCAGCTCACCAACTCTCCCTCCTCTCACAATAACCCCAACCCTCCTCAGCTGCCTGCAACGTATGTCTCACACACTCCCGTCTATCAAAAATAACTCCTTATCTCAACACCAATGGCTGCTGATTAAGTTTTGATAGATAGTTGTTCTACTCAAGGAGGAGAGGAACCTATGAGTCCTGAGTTATGCCTTGAGAGGGGGACACTGACTCTGCAGCACACACAACCTCCTTATAGAGATCGATTGATAGTGAATCTACAGTGTATGGTTTTCTCAGCTAATAACCCGTCCTCTCTCTCTCCAGGACCTCCAGAAGATCATCTACATGGACAACAACACGGCCGGCCTGCTGGACACAGAGTGCCTCAACTCGGGGAATGGAGAGAAGGCCGATCCCCAGACCTCGGAGACCAGGACGGGCATCAGGACGATATGTGTGAGCCCCGACGGGCAGCACCTGGCGTCGGGCGACCGCACCGGCACCTTGAGGTACTGTTGGAGAAGAATTGTGGTTTGTTTCGCACACCTGCAAGTCTATGGAAGAAACTATAGTAGAACGAGAAACTCTAGTACATTGGTAGTCTTGATTACTCTACAAACAATTGAATGGATCTTGCTTAAGCAATCAATGTTTGGGTCAGTAGACCTTCATCTGGGGAAAACCCTGTGGTACAGTACCTCTCCCATGCCTTCCTAGAAGGAGCCTTGTTTTTAATCTCCACCCTTCAGGCATCAGCACCTCTGCCCTAATTAAATTCCCTTAATTAGACTCCTGGGATGGTGTGTGTGCTCAGAGCTGTGTTTTTTTAATTGTATTTATTTAACCTTTATTTAACTTGGCAAGTCAGTTACAAACAAATTCTTATTTACAATGACGGCCTAACCCGGCCAAACCCTAACCCGGTTGATGCTGGGTCAATTGCGCACTGCCCTGTCTGACTCCCAATCACTGTGTTTGTTAAATTGGGATTAGAGGAGGTTAGAGTCCATTCAAGCAGCAGCCCTGCCCCTGACTGCATCTTTCCACATACACCACTTTATTTTAAGAATGTGAAATGTCAGAATAATATTATAGAGAATGATTTATTTCAGCTTTTATTTATTTTATCCCATTCCCAGTGGGTCAGAAGTTTACATACACTAATTTAGTATTTGGTAGCATTGCCTTTAAATTGTTTAACTTGGGTCAAACGTTTCAGGTAGCCTTCCACAAGCTTCCCACAATAAGTTGGGTGAATTGTGGCCCATTCCTCCTGACAGAGCTGGTGTAACTGAGTCAGGTTTGTAGGCCTCCTTGCTCGCACACGCTTTTTCAGTTCTGCCCACAAATTTTATATGGGATTGAGGTCAGGGCTTTGTGATGGCCACTCCAATACCTTGACTTTGTTGTCCTTAAGCCATTTAGCCACAACTTTGGAAGTATGCTTGAGGTCATTGTCCATTTGGAAGACCCATTTGCGACCAAGCTTTAATTTCCTGACTGATGTCTTGCTTCAATATATCCATATAATTTTCCTACCTCATGATGCCATCTATTTTGTGAAGTGCACCAGTTCCTCCTGCAACAAAGCACCCCTACAACATGTTGATGCTTGCTTCACGGCTGGGATGGTGTTCTTCGGCTTGCAAGCCTCCCCCTTTTTCCTCCAAACATGGCCAAACAGTTCTACGGCCAATATGGCCAAACAGACCAGAGGACATTTCTCCAAAAAAGTACGATCTTTGTCCCCATGTGCAGTTGCAAACCTTTTTTATGGCAGTTTTGGAGCAGTGGCTTCTTCTTGCTGAGCGGCCTTTCAGGTTATGTCGATATAGGACTCGTTTTACTGTGGATATAGATACTTTTGTACCTGTTTCCTCCAGCATCTTCACAAGGTCCTTTGCTGCTGTTCTGGGATTGATTTGCACTTTTCTCACCAAAGTACGTTCATCTCTAGGAGACAGAACGAGTCTCCTTCCTGAGCGGTATGACGGCTGCGTGGTCCCATGGTGTTTATACTTGCATACTATTGGTACCTTCAGGCGTTTGGAAATTGCTCCCAAGGATGAACCAGACTTGTAGAGGTCTGCAAAAAAAATTCTGAGGCTGATTTCTTTTGATTTTCCCATGATGTCAAGCAAAGAGGCACTGAGTTTGAAGGTAGGCCTTAAAATACATCCACAGGTACACCTCCAATTGACACAAATGATGTAAATTAGCCTATCAGAAGCTTCTAATGCCATGACATCATTTTCTGGAATTTTCCAAGCTGTTTAAAGGCACAGCCAACTTAGTGTATGTAAACTTCTGACCCACTGGAATTGTGATACAGTGAATTATAAGTTAAATAATTTGTTGTGTCATGCACAAAGTAGATGTCCTAACCGACTTGCCAAAACTATAGTTTGTTAACAAGAAATTTGTGGAGTGGTTGAAAAACGAGTTTTAATGACTCCAACCTAAGTGTATTTAGACTTCCGGCTTCAACTGTAACTGGATGGATGGATGCACCATGGCTAGATCACTGATGACCCGGTGAACACCAAGGATACTTGTTGTAAATTAGAATGTCACACAAAAGTAAATGATGGCGGTCCACTCTGCATTCTACTGCGGCCCTGTGGTGTCTCTGTGTAGGGAGACTCAACTGTGCTGTAAACCATATGTGGTCATCCCAAAAAAGTAGTGTTTGTTGTGTTAAGGACTAATAAAGTACTATTCTATTATAATTGCTGTTGCAGGATCCATGAGCTGGAGAGCATGGAGGAGATTCTGAACGTTCAGGCCCACGACTCCGAGATCCTTTGTCTGGAATACTCCAAGCCTGAGACGGGTAAGTCAGACAGTGGCTTCCCCTCTCCTGGGAGGAAATTATAGAGACACCATGGTTAATGATACTACTGGAGTTATAAACCACCTTCAGCTGCTTGCCAGATGCTTCACCAACGTCCCGTTGATTTGTGAAACAAACCACTTCAGAGCTCCGGGCAAGTTATAAGAAGGCTGGGATGTGCTCAAATTTATGTCAATTCTTTTATAAACCAGCTTCATAGATTTAATGTTCCCAATGAACACAGTAAAACCAAAGCTCTAAATAGGCATTTGTGCAATAGAATGGGACTCTCAAAGCACTCTAGAAGTGAGTTATTTTAGTAATTTTCAATGTACACTTTTTTAGGGGGTGGATCAGCTTTAATATTGCAGATAGATTGTGGCTTCTATCAATGTAATTGTCTGCATCATTTCCAATCCACCATATATATATATATATTCCTTTATAATTTTTTTCCTAACCCTACCACCCCTCCCCTAATTGGAGTTAACTAATGGACAACAACACTTAGGCTTCTACCTCCAGCTTATACATACTATATACATTTTACAGACACAGTATAGTTTTACATTTACATTATCTTCTTTTTTGTCCCACCCTTCAGCTTCCCTCAACCCCTCCCATCTATCTCTGAACACCATCTAGTTTTGATTTGCAAAAATTTCGCTTTGTTATTATGGGGTATTGTGTGTAGGTTGATGAGGACATTTTTTTCATTGAATCCATTTTAGAATAAAGCTGTAACGTAACAAAATGTGGAAAAGGGAAGGGGTCTGAATACCTTCTGAATGCACTGTAGTGCACTGCTTTTGACGAGGGCCCATAAAGTATTGTAGTGCACTATATAGGAAATAGGGTGCCATTTGGGACGCATCTAGTGGCTCACATGTTAATATGAGTATTAATGATATTAACATTCTCTCAGTGGATCATTCCTCTCTAGGCCATTCGTTGGTGGTTGCCACCACATACACAGAAGGGAAGATAGAAGGGCTAAGAATAAACCCAGTACACTGACACGCCCTCTGGCTGCCGCACTGCACTGTACAGTAACACCTCCAGCGTGCTAATATTCTGAGCTGTTACTTACCATTGTCCTGCAGAACTGCTGTGTTCAGGTAGCTTGCCTGCCTACTATCATAAAAATATAATTAAGGGACAAAGCCTCCCGCAGACCACGGCAATTTGACTGGACCACCCATGGGTACTCTATATGCTCAATACGTTTTAAGTCTATCGCTTGCCCTTGCTTTTGTATCTTGCTGGAAACAAGGTTAACATGGTCACAAAGCTGCCAGATCCAGGATCGATGTGCAATCTCAGCAAGGAGAGGATAAGCAAAATAGATAGTGCTTTTCATTTACTCAATTAAATCAGGTTGGAAATTCAATCAAGTCCCTCGGTAGAGTGCTTTAAATCCATTTTTGATTGACAATTCACATGGATATTGAGTCCAGTCAGCTCATTGGTATAATCACATTTGTTGACCATGTGCAGTCACGCCACATAAGCACGGTAAGATGTTGCAGTGAATATCCTTGCATGTGCAAGTAGCTGTAGAGTCATCTATAAATAAATTGATAAAATATTTAGAAAGCAGTTTAATCTAGTTTTCCAGTATGATTTTGATGAGAAATATTGGACTCGACCTAGCTGAGGATATTTTATATCCCTCTATGCAGGCGATCCCTACATGGCTCATGCTTGCAGTAGTACTGGTCTCATTTCTCAGTGAGCCTCTAAGGAAAAAGAGAGTTTGCGCTGCTGTGTCCTCTCATTAATAGATTACCGTTAACAGGGATAAAGGTAATACAGATGTAGGATCTTCATTTGATCACCCTGTTACAGGAGAACTTTCCTGCATTGCAGAAAATGTAAAACTTGCAGTGTATTTGAAGTTTAAATAGGCTTCTGAAGTTTGCAATTTCCACTTTGAAATTTCAGACTTGATTTTCCCTTACGAAAAATGTATCAACCCCTACAAAAATGTCAATTAATTATAATCCACTTAATCTAAATTTCCTGTTGCTAGAGGATTATTTTCCTGCTGTAGCAAACTGGCTCAATTTAAGATCCTACATCTGTAGCAACTAGCACGCTTTAAGTGTGTCCACATGTGGCATTGCTATGTCAGGGAGCAGTCTTGGAGCACATGTTCACCAGCGTACCACTGTACTCAACAAGATGCATTATGGCTGTTAAAAACATGAAAGACCACTCACTGTAATGGAACAGGTTTACCACCACTAAGATGGAGAACAGGTGTTGGCTGTTGGAAAGTTGCTGATGTCCTGTTGTGTGTGTGTTTATGTTATATCTGGCAGGGCTGAAGCTACTAGCCACAGCGAGTCGAGACCGTCTGATCCATGTGCTGGACGCAGAGCAGGAGTACAGCCTGCTGCAGACGCTGGATGAACACTCCTCCTCCATCACCGCCGTCCGATTCGCTGGTGAGACTCGCAGACGACCTTTGACCCTTTGCAACATCCCGCCAACCACCCCCCTTTACTTCAAACTCTCAAGTCTCACTCCCTTAACTGTTATATTGCTGTTTGAAGTTAACATGGTTACTATAGCCATAATAACAGTGCTTCTTCTCTTTCAGCCAATGACGGCAAGGTGAGGATGATCAGTTGTGGCGCTGACAAGAGCATCTACTTCCGCACAGCGCAGAAGGTAAAGGCCGCTATACACACACATACACACACACACAATGACGCTGCTCCAGAACAGCTGTTGCTGCGGCTAAACTAAGTTTGGAGGACTGATGCTTCATTCTTAGTCTTGGCTCAGCCAACCCCTCTACTGTATATTGAGATATTTCATTTGAAAATCCTTGTTGCTTACAGCTAATTAATTAAACTCTAAGTGGCCTATTTAATAATGACACCTTTCCTCAAAGGCTTTCTGTGTCATCCTATCTGTTATATACCCAAAGTCCCCCACCAACTTGCTGCTTAATTTAAAAAAAAAAAAATGCTCTCCCCCTCCCGTGTTCCTCACCCATTGCTTATGAGGGTCACAGTGACATTTTCACAAGGATGCTCTACAAAAATAGTTAAATTCCTGACTCAGAGGGCCCTCAAGACTAGGCTGCTATAAAGGCATCAGCATGCTTCAGTTCGGCTGGCACCTAGCTGAACTCGGCTAGCTGAAACAAACAAGTGTGCTCCCATACTCCCTTAAAAGACTGTAGCTTGAAAAACCAGAAAACAGCGACAATAATACTGTTTGTCCATTTTGAGACGCTGTAGCCAGTATACACTTCCTTAAAATAGTCCGAATTAATCTAAGATAACTCAAGAAATCTGTCATTCATTTTTACGTTTTTGCCGAATAGATATTTGTTGCGCAATTTTAAATCTAACTAAGATGTTTGATGCAGTATTTTCTATGAAAAAGTTGTCTCTCGTTGAATGACAAATAAGACTATTGAAGAATACTTACTGTTGACCAATCACCGACAAAGGGGCGTATACTTCGCCTCGGAACTTCGGCTTGCCTCCAGAAAAAAGTGTGTGTGCCCGAACAGCCGAAAAAACGTCACAAAGTGTCATCATAATAAACAGAGTTTGCACTGGGATGCATACAGTGGTTGCTCCACTAAAGGTTTTGCGATTATGCTGCGGGACTTAGAGGTAATTTGTGGTTTAGTACGATACCCTGCATCACCACTTCATTGCTCCAGACCAGCGCAAGTTAGAGCACTGATTATGCTATTGGCTCCTACTGTGTCTCTAACAGTGAATGGGTGACATAAACCTAAACAGAAACTGATCATTGTGCACAACTTCAGTATTACTTACTAAAACTGTTGTTACACTAAGATTTTTATTATTTTATTTTGTTAGGATTATTTTGCTCTTTTTGTAGTAGTGTAGGCCGCTCCCGACCGGTCATGTTGTACAGCGCCTGAGTGGCTCAAGGGTCCAAGACACTGCATAGCAGTGCAAGCTGTGTTGCTACAGATGCTGGTTCAATACCCGTGCTTACCTCAACTGGGATACCCATGAGATGACTGTAGGTTTTTGGTTTCTCTCCCTCTAAAAACAGAAATAAATCATTCTAAGTAACAAACTGGCTTTATTTACAAATTAGTAACAATGTCTCACGCCATGTTCAAGAATGGCCTTTTTCTCACTAATTTTACGTTATTTGAAATCGAAATCGTCTCCACCCCGCCACACTGGGTAGCACAGAGCTACACTTTAAGGGGCATTGCACTAATAATGGTGCTGACTAGGGAAACGTTCCCGCTGTTCTTAGTGCCAGTCTGCACGTTCAAACTAATAATAGCATCTTTATGCTTTCGTAAAAACATTTTTTCTAACAATACTCTCAAAATGCTGATGTTTATTTAGTTATGGATCCATAACGAATTACTATGGGAATAAATATCACTGAAATACATAAATATTGGAACAAAGTTGTCTAATGCTTACTGAATAATCCTCCAATCCTTTATATGCAATTATTGGCTGAGAGTCGCATCATATTTTTCGATATACTTTAGGCCTACCGTAGGCGACATGAGTCTCACTAGTGTTGAGTAATGTGCTGGTAAAAGTGGTGTAGGTCTTGTTTATTTAAAGAGCATGTTGAAGCACTAGGATTTGAAGCAATAGCCTACAACTATTTTAGCACTGTTTCGCGCTGCTCTGAGACAAGCATGGGGACTGGTCTTGATAAATCAATGAGATTGATTAGACTACAACTATACAATTAGGTTGTAGAAATGTTACGCTCTTAGTGTAACCTTTATTTAACAAGGCAAGTCAGTTAACTCCTTCCTCCCTGGCGTGCCCACACGACACAGGGATTCTTTAGCTAAATAGCCAAGTACTGTAGCCTACTCCCGACCGTCACATTGTACAGCGCCATATTTTCCGCTCCATCCTAACGGAAACCCTCAGGGTTTTTTGTTTTTCTTGGAATAGAAACACCATAATGTTAATTAAGCTAAATTTCTTAAAATCAGTCCCATATACTATGTTCTTACTAAAAAAGGTTTTAAATTCTCTAGAACAGCCGCTAATGCTTTCTAATGCTTCTCAAAGATGCCCTCTGGTAGTCAAACTAGCACTAACTAGCATTAATGTTACCAGTGGTTCACACTTAAATAACGTGCCATAGAATTCTGCAGCACCATGCAAGATGCGCCACAGTACGCTGCAACTTTTAAAGGACAAACCACTGTACTATGACCCATTCTAACTATGTCTGCCAAAACTCTCATTACTCACTGGAGCATTTACAGTAGTGTTAATGGTCTAGCATGGGAGTCAGTGACTGACCTGTTTTAACCTCTTGTTACGTTAACCTCTTGTTTTGTTTACAGTCAGATGAAGGAACAGTGTTTACTCGCACCCACCACATTGTACGCAAGACAACGCTGTATGACATGGATATCGACCCCACCAGGAAGTACGCCGCTATTGGTTGTCAAGACCGCAGCGTTAGGTGGGGGCCTAGTCTACCTGTCCTTGCTTGTCTGTCTCTGTTGCACTCGCTGACTTTGTATTGTTAGGTTCTAATTCTCTGACATTATGAAAGCTTAACCAAGTTTATTTCTTCCCAGAGGGTCAATACAGAATTCAGACAAAACATGTTTCCACCACCACAAGTATATATACTCCAATTTAGGCATTCCTCCTCCTCTCCAATCCTTACATCTTTTATGGTTTGACAGAAAGACAAAGTAATAGGGTAATAAACCATCATTTCTCCCTTAAGGGGATTTGACCTGACCTCAACCCCTCGTTTGCCTAACCCACAGATGTCCATCCGTATCCCCTATAGCAATCCTGTGACTACCTCCCGTCCACCCAACACATTCCAAAGCCATCTGGCTCCTACAGATAACCATTAACTTCTGATGTAAAAAACAGTCTCTATCACTCCTCAGATACTATACTGCTGAGTATAACAATGTTCCAAGTTTAACCCAGAATCTAACAGTATGGATTTGTGTTTCTGTGTGCGTGTGTTTGTACGTCAGTGTTGGTGTGTGTGTGTGCATACGTCCATGTGTATGCATGTGTGCTTGTATATATTAGTGTCTGTGCACGTGTGTGTCTTTGTAAGTACGTGTGACCTCTCTCCCTCAGTAATCTGTCAGACTGTGCAGTCATCCCTCCCTAGCAGGTGGATTATCCCTTAACTCAGGTGTTGTCGACACAGGACGGATGAGATTATAGGCCTTGCCCCTGGCTTGTTCTGTCTTTAGCTATCTGCAGCTACAGACATGCTGCTGTCCATGTGCCTGACCTGAGTTTATCCTACTCATGCCTCGGTCTGCCTGCCTGCACAAGTGTTTCCATCTTTCACTCACATACTCCACCTTGTGTCAACAACAGTAACAGCACGCTATGAAAGTCAAAGTTAATATGGAAAATTCAACCATAATGGAGAAAATTCAAACAATCACCTTCAAATTATGTAAACAACGACCCTCAAGTTATAGTGTACTGCTTTATTTATCAGTTGGTGTAAATAGGAGGAATGTGGGAGAGTAGTACAACAGTCCAAAAAGGGCTTTCCCTCAGCTGGAGATACTTTAAGTCAACTGTAAACACACCTCATGCTGCTATGAAAACTAGGACATTGCACTTTAATGATACTTGTATGTTGTAGAGTTAAATGGCTTTTGTTTAACAGGCTCTGATTTGTTCCTTATGTAACTAAGCAGCGGTGCTTAAGAGTGAGAACCAATGGTTGACTGACTGCCCTCAGCCCACACTCTGCCAACTCCTCCCAAGGTTGGCTGGGCCCTGGCTAGGCCTTGTGGGTGGTTGTCTGCCAGCTGGTGGCTGCTGGTCTTTCCTTCCTGCACTTCGTGGAAATACACCAGTTAGGCTGTTAGTGACCCCATGTGGTCAGCTGGGGAGAGACATGCTTACCAGCTGAGCTGCTGTGCTGTTAACACACTATGTGGCACAGAGTTCACTGACTCATGAACAGAACACAGTCACGTGTTTCCTTGAACTCCCTAGGTCAGATGACTCAGTCCCTCCATCTGAAAGTCGTGGGGTCATAACCTGAACTGCTGAGGCAGGATGTAAATGGATAGACGTGTCTGACTTTGGGTTATCGACTTATCGTCCTCCATTGTCCTTGTGTAGAGACGCGCTGACAGTGGATAAAACAGAGGATTGAGTAACCCACTGGTGCTTCAACAGCAGAACTGTCTTTGTGATTTACTCCTGGGGTATTGAGCTGTTGGTGTGTTTCATGTTGAGATTGAAACAGGCACACCTGCACTTTTGTGTGGAAGTGTCAAGTCTCTAGATCTGTCCTTTTGTCTAACTTAGTTCCACTCCCACAGAATTTTCAACATCAGTAACGGCAAACAGAAGAAACTATACAAGGGCTCCCAAGGAGAGGATGGCACTGTTATCAAGGTTTGCATGTTTTCATGTAATGTAGTGTCACTGTGAAGACTCATTTGACAACACAGATTGCTGGTTTATAATAATGTGCACTCCAAGTGGTTTTTAAATCCTTCTACTCTCCCCAGGTTCAGACCGACCCCTCAGGGCTGTATGTGGCCACCAGCTGCTCAGACAAGAACATCAGCATCTTTGACTTCTACTCTGGAGAGTGTGTGGCCACCATGTTCGGACACTCTGGTAAAAAATAGCCCATTTAGTTAGAAAAAAAGACAGCAAAATGGCTAAATGACAACCTGTAGTGTGTTCAGAAGGAGAACCCAGCTGGATCCCCTCTTCCTCTCTCCCTCGCAAATTTGTTTACATCCCTGTTAGTAGCATTTCTCCTTTGCCAAGATAATCCATCCACCTGACAGGTGTGGCATATCAAGAAGCTGATTAAACAACATGATCATTACACAGCTGCACCTTGTGCTGGGGACAATAAAAGACCACTCTAAAATGTGCAGTTTTGTCACACAACCCAATGCCACAGATGTCTCAGGTTTTGAGGGAGCATGCAATTGGCATGCTGACTGCAGGAATGTTCACCAGAGATGTTGCCAGAGGATTGAATGTTCATTCTCCACCATAAGCCACCTCCAACGTTATTTTAGAAAATTTGGCAGTACGTCCAACCGGCCTCACAACCGCAGACCACGCCAGACCAGGACCTCCACATCTGGCTTCTTCACCTGCGGGATCGTCTGAGATCAACCACCCGGACAGCAGATGAAACTGACGAGTATTTCTGTCTGTAATAAAGCCCTTTTGTGGGGGAAAACGTATTATGATTGGCTGGGCCTGGCTCCCCAGTGGGTGGGCCTGGCTCCCAGTCATGTGAAATCCATGATTTCCTTATATCAGTAAAATCGTTGAAATTGTTGACCTTATCCTAGATCAGTAAACCTATTCTTAGACACTTAATTCATACTGTGAATTCCACAGATCAATTCTCTGTCAAAATGTCCTAATTGCCTTCCCCCCATGCCTTATATAAACTTGTCCATTCCCTTTGTGATTATTCTGAAGAAGGCCTTTGAAGGCCGAAACGTCAGTCTCTTAAACGTGTCTAAAATTACTACACATTTTTAATGGTGAGCGAGCGTTGCGGCTTTTCCTGTCCAACGATGTCGACACATTTGTAGGTTGCACCTCTACTCACGTTGGTTGAGCACCTTCTACTTCTTTCCATAATTACCCAGATGATTTACACCTTTTCATTTGGTTGTCTTTTCTCTTTTTCACAGAGGTTGTGACTGGAATGAAGTTCACCAATGACTGCAAGCACATGATAACTGTGTCTGGTGACAGCTGTATCTTTGTGTGGCGTCTGGCCCCCGGAGCTCACCATCAGTATGAGACAGCGTCTGTCAGACCTCAAACAGAATGGCAAGCCAGTTCAGAAGACACCACCTCACAAACCTTGCAATCTCAGGTAGCTACCGTATTGGAACACATCATTGTAGAACAAGTACCTTGATTTACATTACTTATTCCTGTTTTGTTGTCGCTGTCCTTCTTATTCTTGTTAGTTCCAAGTGAAGCAAAGGGCCTCCATGGAGTACCTAGTTAATTGGATGACATGTTTTGTGCTAGCTAATACCCTTACAAAGAAAACATGGTGTTTACATAACGTGATCCCTGGATGAGAAACACATTCTGAAGAACAACTGTTAATCCTGTGTTCTGTATTATTTGTAAGACAGCCTTGTTACTATGAACGTTGCTAAGTGAATGACCAGTGTCCCTTTCATAGCATGTTGCATTATCAGAGACATACAGCCCCATTTGACTATTGTCTCCTAGTAGTATGTTTGCTCTGTTCCCTGTCTGTTCTGTGCAGCAGCAGGAGAGAGGTGCACAGAACCCCTCCCATAGTCACCATGTCCTCTGACAGCGACAAAGAGGTGGAGGAGGAGGAGGAGGAGGAGGGAATAGAGGAGGAGGAGGAAGAGATTATCTCTCCTTACATGGTGTCAGGCTGCAGTGCAGAGGAAGAGACAGGTTGGTATCTCAGAAATACATTTGTACACAAACAATACACTGAGTATACAAAACATTATTGAATTTGTTTTATTTTAACCTTTATTTAACTTGGGAAGTCAATTAAGAACAAGTTCTGACAAACTGACCAGGTGAATCCAGGTGAAAGCTATGATCCCTTATTAATGTCACTTGTTAAATCCACTTCAATCAGTGTAGATAAAGGGGAGGAGACCTGTTAAAGAAGGGTTTTTTAAGCCTTGAGACAGTTGAGACATGGATTGTGCATGTGTGCCATTCAGAGAGAGGGTGAATGGGACAAAAGATTGAAGTGCCTTTGAATGGGGTATGGTATTAGGTACCAGGCGCACCGGTTTGTGTCAAGAACTACAACGCTGCTGGGTTTTTCATGCTCAACAGTTGCCAGTGTGTATCAAGAATGGTCCACCACCCAAAGGACATCTAGCCAAACTGACACAAATGTGGGAAGCGTTGGTGTCAACATGGCCCAGCGTCTATTCCCCGACGAATTGAGGCTGTTCTGAGGGCAAAAGGCGGTGTGGTGCAACTCAATATATACTGAGTGGTATACTGAGTGGCATACTGAGTGGCATACTGAGTGGCATACTGAGTGGTATACTGAGTGGCATACTGAGTGGTATACTGAGTGGCATACTGAGTGGCATACTGAGTGGTATACTGAGTGGTATACTGAGTGGCATACTGAGTGGTATACTGAGTGGCATACTGAGTGGCATACTGAGTGGCATACTGAGTGGCATACTGAGTGGCATACTGAGTGGCATACTGAGTGGTATACTGAGTGGCATACTGAGTGGCATACTGAGTGGCATACTGAGTGGTATACTGAGTGGCATACTGAGTGGCATACTGAGTGTATATCTACAGTATTAAGAATGTGTTTGTTTTTTTGGCACTGTTGATGGCAGCACACATCCTGAATTATCGGTTGGTTTTGTGTTTGCTTTCCAGACACTTCAGACGAAAAGCACATCTCTCTTAACTCTCACTGCAGAGAACTGAAAAGGGTTAGTATTTCTTGTAACAGTCAGTGAATATTTTCCCAGTAACACAGTCAGTGAATATTCCCCTTATAAACTGTTAACTGAACCCTTGTCTGTTTGTCTGTCCCTATAGGAGAGCTCTTTTGGCAGGCGTTCCTCCCAGGGCAGTCATCACTGTGAGGAAAGGGGTCCCCGTCCGCGGCGCCGCTGGTCCAGAGGCATGGTCAGCATGGAGCTGATGGTCAAGTCCATGTTGGACCTCAGACAGCTGGATTCCTTCGCCATGCCCCCCTCCTCCCCCATCAAGACCAAGCCTGATGCTTTCAGAGACCCATTCAGGGAGGACGAGCTGGGCAGCACCATCAGCCTGCAACCCCTTACTGCATGGGTGAGTGGATCACAGAGAGAGAAATATCCAACCACTAGTGGAAGTAAAATGAACTTCAAAAAGGCTTCTTTGTCTTCATCCCAAATAGTACCCTAATCCCTGCACTACTTTTGACCAGGGCCCATAGGAACAATTATAGGTAGAATAAAGTATACTTTATTGTTCAAACCATCAGAACTCATACTAATATGTCTCTGTTTGCTCCTTGCAGGGGGATGAGTCTGAGCAGAGGTCCCAGCAGCGACCCCACTACATCATGTTCTCTCCACAGACCCCAGAGACAGGCTCAGTGCTCTACCCCGAGGGCTGTGAGGACAGGGTCAGCTTAGCTGGCAGGTAAATTAAAATGACTACATAGTTTGGGCCTTTAGTTTCTACTGACCAAGTGCCTCTGACCTGAAACAACTCCTGGGGTTGCATTCATAAATCATCCCAAATTACACTAAACATATGTAAAGTGTTGGTCCCATGTTTCATGAGCTGAAATAAAAGATCACAGAAATGTTTAATATGCACAAAAGTCTTTTGTTTGCAAATTGTTTACATTCCTGTTAGTGAGCATTTCTCCTTTGCCAAGATATTCGAACCATCTGACAGGTGTGGCATATCAAGAAGCTGTGCTGGGGACAACAAAAGGCCATTCTAAAATGTGCAGTTTTGTCACACAACACAATGCCACAGATGTCTCAAGTTTTGAGGGAGCGTGCAATTGTCATGCTGACTGCAGGAATGTCCACCAGAGCTGTTGCCAGAGAATTGTTGCCAGTTAATTTCTCTACAATAAGCCAAAGGCGTTTTAGAGAATTTGGCAGTACGTCCAACCGGCCTCATAACTGCAGACCACGCGTAACCACGTGTAACCACGCCAGCCCAGGACCTCCGCTTCCGGTTTCCGGAAAGCGTATTATGATTGGCTTGGCCTGGCTCCCCAGTGGGTGGGCCTGGCTCCCCAGTGGGTGGGCCTGGCTCCCAGTCATGTGAAATCCATAGATTATGGCCTTTCATTTATTTCAAATTACTGATTTCCTTATATGAACTGTAACTCAGTAAAATTGTTGAAATTGTTGAATGTTGCGTTTATATTTTTGCCCGGTATAGTTCTGATCTAGGGTCAGTTTTGCCTTTTAGATTATAAAAGACCAGGGAGACCTTATCCTAGATTAGCAAACTTAATCTGAGATACTTTATGAATACCAGCCCCCTACATATCAGATCCCGTAGTCCATGTAAACAGTATACATACCATCTAGTCCCAACCCATATGTCCACTATCTGTGTTTCCTCTATAGTGAGTACCTAGTGAAAGAGCTACTGCCCGGGCCTGAGGCCAGCAGGAGTGTGAAGGGGTACCAGAACCACAACCAGTGGAGCCAGGGCCACCATGACAAACACAGCCCAGACAGCGCCTGCTCTGTGGACTACTCCAGCAGCAGATGGCCCAGCCCAGACAGTCAGCAGCAGCCTCCTGGAGAGGGTGAGACACACGCACACAGAGGCGGAGGATCTTAATTTGACCTAAAATATTCCTGCAGCAACAGTTTTTGATGTTTAGTCCGTAATGTTGCTTGATCGGTGGTTAGGCTGTTAGCTGCCGAAAGTAGACTACATGAAAAGTGCAATAGTTTTTATATAACCGTGTTAGTGTTGGTTTTCAGTGAATTTATGTAAATCACAAAGCTCATCTGCGTTTCCTGGATAAGTACAACCATTTTCTTTCCTTCACCAATCACGATTCAAACAGATGGGTTTTTTTTAACAACTGTGGATATCTGTGTGTTTTCTGTGTCGTATGACTACAGGTGAAGTTCTAACAGGAAAAATAAAGTTCTTCGTATCTATTTTCTCTGTGTCAGACTCAGAGCCCACAGAGCCTCTCAGTGTGGATGGGAACTCCTCTGAATTGGATATAGAGGAACTTGAGGAGGAAGAGGAGGGGGGCGTAGGGAGGGGAGAGGCCAAGGGGACAACAGTAGTACCTAAGACCCCTGACCAGGAGGCCTTCCTCAAACAGCACTTTGGCAACCTGGCTGAGCTTAACAACCCAGGTAAGAACAGAGTCTACATCCCAGTTACCTTCTCCTTGACTGGAATAAGACATTTGGTGGAAACTCCCACTAGCCCATGCCTCCACCAATTCAGTACTTTTAGATTTGTGGGAGGTAGTGAACGAGTGCACACTTCAGGAGAAAATAGATATTATTGGGATGCACCCAGAGAGATTCAAGAAAGCTTCCCTTTCAACTGGCACATGGATATTCAATTCAAACTTTATTGTCCACACAAATGAATTGTGCAGCCAGGAGTACATTAGACACAATAGTATACACATATAGAGACACACACAAGTTAATAGTAAAATAATTTCAGATGTATTCATTGTATTTCTCCTCTTTGATTGTCAGTGAGCCCGACCAGAGTTGTCACCCCTGACAGTGTCAGCATCTCCTCCAAGTTCCTGTCCCAATACTCTACTGGAAGGTATGCCATACCTACACTACATGAAGTATGTGGACACCTGCTCATCGAACTTCTCATTCCGAAATCATGGGCATTAATATGGAGATGGTCCCCCCTTTCCTGGTATAACAGCCTCCACTCTTCTGGGAAGGCTTTCCACTATATGTTGGAACGTTGCTGTGGGAACTTGCTTCCATTCAGCCACAAAAGCATTAGTGAGGTCGGGCACTGATGTTGGGTGATTAAGCCTGGCTCGCAGTCAGCGTTGCAATTCATCCCAAAGGTGTTCGTTGGGGTCTCGGTCAGGGCTCTGTGCAGACCAGTCAAGTTCTTCCACACCGATCTCAACAAACCATTTCTGTATGGACCTCGCTTTGTGCACAGGGGTATTGTCATGCTGAATCAGGAAAGGGCCTTCCCTAAACTGTTGCACAGAATCGTCTAGAATGTCATTGTATGCTGTAGCGTTAAGATTTCCCTTCACTGGAACTAAGGGGCCTAGCCCGAACCATGAAAAACAGGCCCAGACCGGTAGCGTTCTCCTGGCATCCGCCAAACCCAGATTTGTCCATCGGACTGCCAGATGGTGAAGCGTGATAGGCTTGGTGCGGCTGCTCTGCCATGGAAACCCATTTCATAAACCTCCCGACAAACAGTTCTTGTGCTTCCAGAGGCAGTTTGGAACTCTGTAGTGAGTGTTGCAACTGAGGACAGACGATTTGTACGCGCTTCAGCACTCGGCGGTCCCGTTCTTGAGCTTGTGTGGCCTACCACTTCGCGGCTGAGCCGTTGTTGCTCCTAGACGTTTCCACTTCACAATAACAGCACTTACAGTTGACCGGGGCAGCTCTAGCAGGGCAGAAATTTGACGAACTGACTTGTTGGAAAGGTGGCATCCTACGACGATCCCACATTGAAAGTCACTGAGCTCTTCAGTATGGGCCATTCTACTCCCAATGTTTGTAAATGGAGATTTACTTTTGGCCATTTAGTGTATCAGCTAGTTGACCAAAGAACATTCTGTTAACCCATACTCATCTATCGCAAAAGTGAGCTATCCTTTTAAATGACTGAATATGTTGACACAGTCCTAACTGAATGACTCACTGTTTTTCCTTTCTAGCAGGACTGCCTTTCCATTCCCATCGAAGAGCGTTGTTGAGGGGAAGGTAGCCAGCGGTATCGTGAGGCCTCTGGTCTCTGAGGTAAGGCCCCTCATGGAGCATAACCAGGGCCAGAGCCACAGCCAGGGCCAGAGCCACAGCCAGGGCCAGAGCCACAGCCAGGACCAGAGCCACAGCCAGGGCCAGAGTCAAGGCCACAACCAGGACCAGAGTCAAGGCCACAACCAGGACCAGAGCCACAACCAGGGCCAGAGCCAGGACCAGAGCCACAGCCAGGACCAGAGCCACAGCCAGGGCCAGAGTCAAGGCCACAACCAGGACCAGAGCCAAGGCCACAACCAGGACCAGAGCCAAGGCCACAACCAGGACCAGAGCCAAGGCCACAGCCAGGACCAGAGCCACATCCAGGGCCAGAGCCACGACCAGGGCCAGAGCCACGACCAGGGCCAGAGCCACGACCAGGGCCAGAGCCACAACCAGGGCCAGAGCCACAGTCAGGGCCAGAGCCACAGTCAGAGGAAGGGCTCAGAAGAATCTCAGAAGGGCACTACCGGGAGACTTGAAGTAGTGGACACTACCACTACAGAGAAGGGTCTGAATCTCCGGGCCTCTCCTCTGAGGAAGAAGCTGTTTAACCCTGCAGTGGACTCCCGTAGGATAGTCAGCCCTGTGGCCAAGGCTGCAGCCTCACGCCTCACCTCTACAGGCATGAGGAAGTCCCAGTCAGTCCAGAACCTGCACACTGAGGGTGAGACACTACGGATGTGATTGTGATAATGTCTAGCTAGTGTATTGATGTTATGATCATGTATTACAGGAACATTTTATGATTATGTTTTGCAGGAAAATGTTATAATTTAAAAAAGGTCCTCATTTTATATTCAATGCATAGTGTAAAAGGTCAAGCTCTTCCTTGAATGTCTAATAAGAGACAGAAATGTTGTTAAAACACTGCCCTGGCCTGCATAGGCTAATCATTTACCTTCCTTCTCGGTCTGTCCCTCTCTTGTTACCAGTTGAAATTCCTCTGACCCTGTCTCGGCCCTCCAAGGAGGTGGCCCCCCAACCCCATCACTCCCAGTCTCATCAATCCCAGGCCAAAGAGCATCCAGTGACCCTCCCCACAACCCCCCGCCGCACCCTGCCCAGCGTGCCCCCCCTCTGCAGCCCCACCTCCCCACAACCCCGGGACATCACCAACACCAGTCACGGCATTGCCCCCACACCCAGGAGTGTCAAATCCCGCTGCTCCTACATGAGCCCCACCACCAGCTCCATGGCCAAGATGTCCCGCTCCGTGTCCATGGGAGACAGCCTAAACGTGGCCGAGGAAGAGTCTGGGTCTACAGAGTCACGCAGGGGGTCCAGCTCTGACACATCAAACGCTCCCACCAAGAGTCGGAGCTGCTCCTCCCAGAGTCCTAGTAGTAAACCGTCTACCCCCGTGGCCATGGTCTCTTCCACCTTGTCCTCTTCCTCCCCTCTGGCGTTGGGTTTAGCCATGCCCCATGTTGCAGTTATCCCCACCCTCATCACTAGCTCTCCAAGCAACTCCAACCCCAGCCCAACCACCAAGAGTCTGCAGGCTAAGCTGATGTGCAGCACCCGGCCCCAGCTCAACCTTGACATCTCCAAGCCCCTCCCAGACAAGCCCTCCCTGGCAGTCTTCACTCCCAACAATACCTCCAAGACTGTCAAAGTGGACAACAACCTCTCTTCCAGATCTCCAGTCAGCTTGTTACCTCACCAGGGCCAGACTCATCCAGTGCTCACCAACAAAGTCCAGCTAGTCACTGCACTGTCCCTGTCCCCAGCCGCTCCTGTGGAGACTAGCCCATTTCAGAGTCCTGAGGCGGACCAGTGTTTTCTCACCACGGAGCTGCATCCTGAGGCCCCCGTGGTAGACAACAGACTAGAACAGCCAAAGATGGAGGAGAGCCAGGGACTGACCAAGGAGAAGAGTCCAGTGATGGAGGTGTCTCTACAGGGCAGTCCCGTTTACCTGCTGTCATCTGGAGGTACCGGCCAGGACCACACAGGTTTGCTCCAGCGATCTCCCTCCTTCATCCTGTCATCTCTGCGTCTGGGCCTGCCCCTGGCCAACACCAAGCACTTTTTTACTACTGGTGCCGTGTGGCCTACTGTCTCAGTCTCCACCCCCATATACTCTGCACCTTCACCCTGTCCTCCATCACCTAACCATTTTCTCCTGGCTGGTGAGGCATGCTCTCGTTTTCTTTCATGTCCCTCTTTCTTTTTCTCTCTTTCTCTCCATCTCTCTCACTTCCCCATTTCCATGAAGAGCGTTCCTCATGTCATTCCTTTCTTTCCTTGTGTAAGAGCTACAACATAGTCTTGTATTGACATACTAGCTATGTGTTGTCCAATGAAATAACCAGGCTAGTGTCTGTCTTGCTGTTCTGCTTTTGACTTGACTAGTTTCTTGTGGTCTAGACTGACACATATGATGGTTTAAGCGGCGTCAGCCTGACCATGTATAACTCACTTTTTCTTAGACGGTTCTCTCAGTATGGAGTCGTGCAGGGTGGTGGCCAGCGAGCTGCAGAACACTTTTAGGAAGGCCTCCCAGCTCTACAGAATGGTGAGTCACTCACTCCCCCAATAAGTATCCTATTCACTAAAATAATTTGTTTACATTGGCTACTATTCTATTGGCCACTATCGGTCTGTTTTATGTTAAGTTTAGATGATTTTCTTTTAACATTTCCATACACTTCTTTTTTGTGGTAATGTTGGTCATGTCTGTGTCTTGCAGGTGAACAGTGTGCCTGTAGACTCCAGGCAGGAGCACCACGAGATGGCCCAGGTCCTGTCTGAGGCCTTTGAGGTGGTGAGGGCTGAGCTGATCTCCCTGCCCCAGAGCTCACCCCCATCCCCCTCTGGAGGACCTGCAGCAGGAGGCTCCTTGTGTACAGTGGGCTCCCTGCCCGTAGGACCAGAGACGAGGAGATTAGCCTCAGGGGAGGAGAGGACTCTGGCTCTGCTGGAGCAGTACTCTGAGCTCCTCCTTCAAGCTGTGGAGAAGAGGCTGGACAACAAGCAGCTCTCCTAGATACTCCTCTTCTTTCACACCCTTCCTTTAAGACTGAACCAATCAACCCCCTTGCAAATGTAGGATCTTAAGCCATTGTGCAAGGATATCTGCAGACTACAGTACTTCACTTTATTACAGTTTTTCCTCAACAAGTTTTCAAAATGAACAGATTAAAATATTCCTGAAGGATGCCTGTACATATTTTTTAGAATTATTATTTTTTTTTTTAAGCACTTATCTCTCTTTCTCTCTGCTGCACCCTCTGGTTGGGTGGTCCCCTCTCTCCCTGTCAGCTCTCTGTAGGCCCAGGAGGGGTTGGGAGGGTTGCACTCAGCACAATGGCCCACTGTAGTAGGCCAACAGCACAGATACTGGTACTGTAGGGAGAACCCTCAGGATGATCAATGCCTCAGCATTTATTCCCATTGTGTCTGAGCTGCACTACAGACTTTCATTCATCACCCTTCCTCCCTCTAATATATTGTGTGCTACCTACAGTACCTACCAGACACCTGCACTCTCACGACCACTTGTTTTATTTACCCCTGTTGCCAAATATTGCGCCATGCTACTTTGTTTTAATTAAATTGTTGTTATGGAAATTCCCGGATGCCCTAGAGTTGCTGCGTTGGAGCCAGTGGCGTAGCGTAGTTTGGCGGGCCCCTCTTGCAAGGTGTCCCCACAGAGAGAAAAATGTGCAGTTTTATAGCTATTTGACGCATATTGCCATGAGGCTGAGAGAAAATGTTGATGTTTTAGAGCTCAGGGATTCATGAAAGACGGGGCAATGGGACAATCTCAACTTTTTTTCCCACAAATATTTGTCTTAATATTAACAAAGGTTATATTTTGATAGAGCAAAGTATCAGCTATCACACCATGTAAAGGAACAACCTCCTAACTTCTCCAGACTTATTTTTGTTTTTATAGGGCTTCCGAGTGGCGCAGCGGTCTAAGGCACTGCATCTCAGTGCTAGAGGCGTCACTACAGACCCTGGTTCGATTCCAGGTTGTATCACAATGACAGGGTAGGCCGTCATTGTAAATAAGAATTTGTTCTTAACTGACTTGCCTAGTTAAATAAAGGTTAAATAAATAAATTATCTACAAATATTTAGCACTACTAAATGCTCCCGGACAAATTTCTTTAAGATTGTGACATGTTTTTCTAGATTTAGAACATAAAACATTTATAAAGCAAACATTATCCTTTAGGTCTAGGAAATAAAATGCTTCAATTGTTTAAGCATATGTTGCAGAACAATGATGAAAATATTTTTTCTGAATATTTACACAAAAAACGATCATAAGGGGATGGGCCATCAGTGACGGAATTGACAAACCAGTTGACAACCGATGCTCAAACAACAAAAGTTCAAAACAAACATTTGTAAAAGATGGAAAATTATTCATTTGAAAATCTCCAATAAAAACATAGCTTTACAGACCATGAGTGGGCTTGTTGCAATACATGTAATGAGGACATGAATAAGGGGTCCTTGTGATATAGATGATCCTGCTCATTCCTGATTCATTTAGGATTTTAGACAAATCTGACTGAGTTGACAATCTCCGGACACATCTATTAGGAATCAGTTTTGAGATAAATAGTCTTTAAAGTCACAGAGGGCTATTGCAAGAAACTACATGAGATCATGTTTCAGTTAATATCCATAATTGCCTGTTTTTAGAATTTTAAATTGGGTTCCCTTGCTCCAGAGAAGGGCATTTCCAGGCATACAGCCGACATGGAAATTAGTCATATTGAACGTATTTTGAAAAGTACATTTTATGCTCAAATAATGCAACAAAATATATTTTTTTTAACTATGAAATTAAAGTTTCCCTGCCGAACAAGGATTGTCCCAACTTTCAAGAATCCCTGAGCAAATTTCCTGTTATTCTACACATTTTGCCATGAGGCTGAGAGAAAATGTTGCAGTTTTAAAGCTAATTTCCTGTCATTCAAAAAAAAGAATTCATGGCTTATGACGTGTTCATATGCTATATGGGGGGCCTCCGGGCTGGCGGGCCACCTGCCTTGCAGGGGCATGTGCTATGCCAGTAGTTGAAGCTTGATGCTGGCTGTCGTTTTGGGTAGCAGAAGCTGCACTTTTTGGACAATCGAAAGGCGTTGCTGTTCAATACCATTCCTGACCCCAGTGCTCTGAAACAATACAAACAATTGTTATCACTACAATGTGAAATGTCTGTGTTGGTGTACCTGTCCCTACCAGGCCTTTTACCCACCGACACCAGGCCATAGCAGCCTCTACACTACTAGAGGAACACAGGACCCATCCAAGTCTTAAAAGCCAGATTATCAGACATAATCATGTTTTAGTGGGTGATTTGATTTTATACATTGTGTTTTGAGAGGCCCTGTCTGTGTGGTTGTATTTATTATGTTGTAAAAGGTCCACGTTACAAAGGGAGTTGTAGATTGTTTTGTAACTGCTGACTGGTGTCGGTATGTTTTGTACCAGATCTATGTCGCCAGTGGGGGACCAACATTGAAAAACAGAAGACTTGAAAATATACAGTATCAACTGAGAGTCTCCTTGTTCATTAACTATGCTGGATGGTTTTATAAAACATGTGAATTGTATTCCCAGTACATTTTTTGTATTCCAAATTGATGTTCACGGTGTGCAAATAATAATACAAATGTCTCAAGGAAATGGGTGCCTTAATTCAAAACCAGCGTTTTTCATAGTTTAAAATGTGTTGGGTTATACCAAAATAATATTGAATTGTAATCAAAAGGCGACTACTGAAATTGAGCTACTGCTGTGGGAAACAAATGACACTGAGGAGAAGCATTTTCTGACACTGAATACAGACATCACATCTTAGGGTTGGGTTACCGGAGGTAAAGAACCCAGAACAAATCTAATTCACAGCTCTTGCATCAGATACAAACCGGGCAGAAGAAATGATTTCCACACCTCTTAAGAATTCCTCAACATTTGGCTCTTGTCTGGCTGTGGTGTTTTCATCCTGGTCCCTAGCACTTTTCCACCCCAATAACAATAAACTTTCATTCCTATCAAAATGGTCATAGGTCAGATGAATGTATTTGTAATATCTTAGGCTACTAAACTAAACCTGGGTCTCTGTCTAATTATTTTGTTCTGATGCTGCTATGATTGTGGCTGCAGACTAGCACAACACTGCCCTCTACTGTTGAACCTCCATCACTGCCCAGTTGCTACTAAAACAGAAAGACCTAACACTTCCCTCCTACAATTTATCTCTGGTCAGGAATCTTCTGTCTGTGTTTTACATACTTTTCAATACACTAGTTCCCTCAAACACTATTTTAATCACCTGTGCATACAGTACTGTGTATTTTCTGAGTTATTGATAGACTTATTGTTATAAACTTACACTTATTGGTAGAAACAGTCTGATCAGGTACCCAAAGGTTCTTACAACCTCTCAAAATGCCATGCCTAGAACTCTATATTTTCTCTAGTTTTGATTAAAGCATTGTATGTACACGACTAGATGAATGTGCAAAGACAGACCGCAAAGATTTCAAATTGCAGTCAAACCCTGAAATGACATATAGAATAAGAATAAAGTATATTCTTCTGTTTATTAGTTATTCAGTACTTCCCCATCTGACTGACAATATTCAGAACTGTGACCTTAACTAGACACAAGGTTTCATTAAGACATAGAATTGTGTTTGATGGTGACAGTAGTACAGGTGCACCTATCTTCTTCCAGTATGCATCAGTATTTATGCATGAAGGGTGGTGAGGTGAGGATGTTGACTGAGTGGCTCGTTCCTAAGTAGGATTGCATGGTTCAACGTACCCTAGGCCTGGTTCACTGTATGACTCGATCCCGCTCTTTTTCACCAACTGGTATAATCTGTAGCTGACCCTCGTTCTTAATAACCTTTTCTATGATGATTACTTGTCTTAAACTATAGATTATGGACCAGAATTTTCCTCTTTTAGGAATGATCACTCCTCAGACATTTTATGAGCTTTTGTTTTCTGTTTTGCACCAACCTCAGTTTAGTGTTCTTAGTGTTTTTACTGTATTCCTTCCCTGTACTTCTCTTTCTGCTGGAGAATAAAAACATATTTATTACACTCATTTCAGACTAAGCGCTTTATTTACATAGGATACATCCCAAATGGCACCCTATTCCCCATATACTGAACTACTTTTAACTAGAGCCCTATGGGGCCCTGGTCAAAAGTAGTGCACTATAAAAGGGAATAGGTTGCCATTTGAGACACTACAATAAAGACATTTGCTGGTATATCAGATCAATTTAAATGTAAAAGCGGCCCCACAGCTCCAGCCAGCGACTCCACCAGCTGGAAGTAGTTGTATTTGATGTCATACTCCATATCATACCAGAAATTCACTGAGGAAGAAAACAAAAATATGTTTAAAGATACATACATGATCCTTGTAAACAGAGCCTCAATAGTAAGGCTGGGAATTGTCAGGAACCTCACTATACAATATCACGATACTTCTGTGCCGATACAATGTGTATTGCGCTTATATATACAGTGCATTTGGAAAGTATTCACACCCCTTGACTTTCCATATTTTATTACGTTACAGCCTTATTCTAAAATTGATTAAATTGTTTTTTTCCCCCTCATCTACACACAATACCCCATAATGACAAAGCAAAAACAGGTTTAGTAGAATTCTTTGCAAATGTATAAAAAAACTGAAATACATTTACATAAGTATTCAGACCCTTTACTCAGTATTTGTTGGAAGTACCATTGGCAGCGATTACAGCCTCATGTTTTCTTGGGTATGATGCTACAAGCTAGGCACACCTGTATTTCGGGAGTTTCTCCCATTCTTCTCTGCTGATCATCTCAAGCTCTGTCAGGTTGGATGGGGAGCGTTGCTGCACAGCTATTTTCAGGTCTCTCCAGAGATTGGGTTGAAGTCCGGGCCGCTCAAGAGACTTGTCCCGAAGCCACTCCTCATTGTCTTGGCTGTGTGCTTAGGGTCGTTGTCCTGTTGGAAGGGGAACCTTGGCCCCAGTCTGAGGTCCTGAGTGCTCTGGAGCAGGTTTTCAACAAGGATCTCTCTGTACTTTGCTCCGTTCATCTTTCCCTCGATCCGACTAGTCTCCCAAGTCCCTGCCGCTGAAAAACATCCCCACAGCATGATGCTGCCACCACCATGCTTCACCGTAGAGATGGTGTTAGGTTTCCTCCAGATGTGACACTAGTCATTCAGGCCAAAGAGTTCAATCTTGGTTCCATCAGACCAGAGTTTCTCTTGTTTCTCATGGTATGAGAGTCCTTTAGGTACCTTTTGGTAAGCTCCAAGTGGACTGTCATGTGCCTTTTACTGAGGATTGTTTTCCGTCTGGCCACTCTACCATAAAAGCCTGATTGGTGGAGTGCTGCAGAGATGGTTGTCCTTCTGGAAGGTTCTCCAAACTCCACAGAAGAACTCTAGAGCTCTGTCAGAGTGACCATCGGGTTCTTAGTCACCTCCCTGGCCAAGGCCCTTCTCCCCCGATTGCTCAGTTTGTCCGGCGGCCAGCTCTAGGAAGATTCTTGGTGGTTCCAAACTTCTTCCATTTAAGAATGATGGAGGCCACTGTGTTCTTGAAGACCTTCAATGCTGCAGAAATGTTTTGGTACCTGTCCCAAGATCTGTGCCTCGACACAACCCGGTCTCGGGGCTCTGCAGACAATTCCTTCGACCTCATGGCTTGGTTTTTGCTCTGACATGCACTGTCAACTGTGGGACCTAATATAGACAGGTGTGTACCTTTCCAAATCATGTCCAATCAAATGAATTTACCACAGGTGGACTCCAATCAAGTTGTAGAAACATCAAGGATTATCAATGGAAACAGGATGCACATTAATTTTGAGTCTCATATCAAAGAGTCGGAATACTTATGTAAATAATGTATTTCTGTTTTTTATATTTTTATAAATGTGAAACATTTTCTGTTTTCGCTTCGTCATTATGTGGTATTTTGTGTAGATTGATGAGAAACAAAAGGGTGTAATATATTTTAGAGTAAGGCTGTAACGTAACAAAATGTGGAAAAAGGGAAGGGGTCTGAATACTTTCCGAACTCACTATAAATATATATATTTTTACAAATGATACTTGGGAGTCACAGTATCGATATATAAAATCGTCAAGGACTAATTGTAACACTAACAGTTCAGTACTAGTTGAAGTAACAGTACAGTACTAGTTAAAGTAATAGTACAGTACGAGTTGTAGTACCAGTACAGTACTAGTTGTAGTACCAGTACAGTACTAATTAAAGTAACAGGACAAGGACTGATTGTAGCACTAACAGTTCAGAACTAGTTAAAGTAACAGTACAGTACTAATTCAAGTTACAGTACTAGTTAAAGTAATAGTACAGTACGAGTTGTAGTACCTGCAATGCAACCGTGAGACTGGCGGACATGGTGGAACCAGAGAGAGGGCAGGTAGAGCATCTCCCCGGCCTTGACAGTAACATGGAGTGGGCATGCCAGGCGGTAGTCAGGGTAAAGCTCTAGGTCTGGCTTTAACGGGTCCAATGGTATCCAAGGAACCTGGGAAGAGAAAGGGAATTGCTGTTTCACTGCGCAGATCATCAGATCTCACAATGCCTGGAAAAGTTTTAGACATCCTTGTAGAATGCCAGTGGATTACTATCCAAAATAATCTAATAGGCACACTTCACTCAAACCCACCTTGTCTGAATCTGCCACATCAACCACGTCGAAGTCCCCGTCCTCTCTCTGTCTGTACACTGCAGGCTGGTAGTGCTCTGAGAAAAAACACACGGCCACAAAGTGGGCTTTTCATACAAATAACAGGATGCACAACATGACATGGACACAAGTTACTGTCTAACATTGTACAATGAGATATATACATACAATATAGATATATCTATATATATATATATATATCTATCTATCTATATACATACAATATAGAGAGATATCTATATATATATACAGTGGGGCAAAAAAGTATTTAGTCAGCCACCAATTGTGCAAGTTCTCTCACTTAAAAAGATGAGAGAGGCCTGTAATTTTCATCATAGGTACACTTCAACTATGACAGACAAAATGAGGGAAAAAAATCCAGAAAATCACATTGTAGGATTTTTTATGAATTTATTTGCAAATGATGGTGGAAAATAAGTATTTGGTCACATACAAACAAGCAATATTTCTGGCTCTCACAGACCTGTAACTTCTTCTTTAAGAGGCTCCTCTGTCTTCCACTCGTTACCTGTATTAATGGCACCTGTTTGAACTTGTTATCAGTATAAAAGACACCTGTCCACAACCTCAAACAGTCACACTCCAAAATCCACTATGGCCAAGACCAAAGAGCTGTCAAAGGACACCAGAAACAAAATTGTAGACCTGCACCAGGTTGGGAAGACTGAATCTGCAATAGGTAAGCAGCTTGGTTTGAAGAAATCAACTGTGGGAGCAATTATTAGGAAATGGAAGACATACAAGACCACTGATAATCTTCCTCGATCTGGGGCTCCACGCAAGATCTCACCCCGTGGGGTCAAAATGATCACAAGAACGGTGAGCAAAAATCCCAGAACCACACGGGGGACCTAGTGAATGACCTGCAGAGAGCTGGGACCAAAGTAACAAAGCCTACCATCAGTAACACACTACGCCGCCAGGGACTCAAATCCTGCAGTGCCAGACGTGTCCCCCTGCTTAAGCCAGTACATGTTCAGGCTTTTTGGTAAAAACTCAACTCGTCGTGTTTGGAGGACAAAGAATGCTGAGTTGCATCCAAAGAACACCATACCTACTGTGAAGCATGGGGGTGGAAACATCATGCTTTGGGTCTGTTGTTCTGCAAAGGGACCAGGACGACTGATCCGTGTAAAGGAAAGAATGAATGGGGCCATGTATCGTGAGATTTTGAGTGAAAACCTCCTTCCATCAGCAAGGGCATTGAAGATGAAACGTGGCTGGGTCTTTCAGCATGACAATGATCCCAAACACACCGCCGAACGAAGGAGTGGCTTCAGAAGAAGCATTTCAAGGTCCTGGAGTGGCCTAGCCAGTCTCCAGATCTCAACCCCATAGAAAATCTTTGGAGGGAGTTGAAAGTCCGTGTTGCCCAGTGACAGCCCCAAAACATCACTGCTCTAGAGGAGATCTGCATGGAGGAATGGGCCAAAATACCAGCAACAGTGTGTGAAAACCTTGTGAAGACTTACAGAAAACATTTGACCTCTGTCATTGCCAACAAAGGGTATATAACAAAGTATTGAGAAACTTTTGTTATTGACCAAATACTTATTTTCCACCATAAATTGCAAATAAATTAAAAATCCTACAATGTGATTTTCTGGATTTCTTTTTCTCATTTCGTCTGTCATAGTTGAAGTGTACCTATGATGAAAATTACAGGCCTCATCTTTTTAAGTTGGAGAACTTGCACAATTGGTGGCTGACTAAATACTTTTTTGGCCCACTGTATATATACATACATCTCTCTAGAGAGAGAGAGATATATATATATATATAGTTGAGACAGAATGTCTTACCATAAGGTATAAAGGGCCGGTCAGACGGAGGGAGAAGGATGAAGTGTTTCTCTCCAGTAATGACACAGTACAGGTTCTCATAGTGGTCCTTGTGCACTGGGAAACAAATACACTGATTTCAAGTTCTGAAAATCCTAAAAGTAGTTAGGCCTAGATTCAATCAGATCAAGCATTGACCGGCGATAGCAGACACCCACATAGCGGAGGTGGAACTGCGTTGGAGCCGTCAAATTGCTGAGCCGCTGCTTTTGCATCACTGCCACAAAGCCACACCGTCCCACTTACTTTAGAAGTTCAGCACGAGAAAGTGTAGGCTGTATAGACATAATGACTCTGTTAGAAAAACCATTAAACTAAATACTGAGGGTTTCTATCATCATAATGGAGATAAAGATCACATCTCACATTCCAGTGTTCCAACTTAAAAACAAGGCTACAAGGCTCTGTTAATGTAACTCCGTGCAGCCAATGGCAATGTTCGCTTTAGGTATAATGCCTAGAGGCACTTGTGGATTTTACAGTTCTAACGCAGCTCCTCCTCCTACACTGCCAAAAAAAACACTATGCGGATGTTGGTTAAAGCGGATCTGATTGAATCGAGCCCTTCGTTCTGTAACTATAAATTAATCCAATGCATCAAAGACATGCAAATAGCCATCAACGTGTTGCTATCTCAATGTAGGTGTCACTAGAACACTACTTACTCGATGTGACTGCACTGGCTTCTCCTAACCAGAAATTCACTGCATCTGGTAACTTCCCTAGGGAAAAGAAAAAAGCAAACACTGAAGCCTGGAATTACAATGAATGTCGGAGATGGCAAGGAGACCTGAAGAAGAGCTCTGCCTGTCTGTCAGACTGACTTTCTCCCAGACCATGACTAACAATCAATTTCCCGTTCTCCACTCAAGCCATACCAGAGACTGCCTTTCCAAACTGACACCATTCACTTTTTAAGTTTGATCATCTTTTGTGTTTGTTTATTTTTTGTAAGTTATAGCGGCAGGTGGCCTAGTGGTTAGAGCGTTGGGCCAGTAACCGAAAGGTTGTAAAAATATGTTGTTCTGCCCCTGAACAAGGCAGTTAACCCACTGTTCCTAGGCCATCATTGAAAATAAGAATGTGTTCTCAACTGACTCTCCTAGTTAAATAAAGGTAAAAAATTAAATAAACTAGGGACCACAATGGAAATAAGTCGCTGACTGTGATATCCATGTCACGTTTAAAAAATGTACTGTGTGTTTTATTAACTGGCACATCAAATCAAATTTCTAGGCATCTATTCTTAAGTTCTACAATTGTTTTTATTACTATGCCACTCAAAATGACACCCTATTCATTTTAGGCCTTTAGTGCACTACCTATGGTCAGAGCCTTATTTCGGACACAGACAGAGGCTGCCTCCAAAATTTCCTATGTAAGAGCAAAACTTTTTAAAGTGATGAACTATAAAAGGAATAGGGTGCCATGTGAGACAAAACTTTATTCTAGATGATGTATATGCCTGGTATGGAACTCACCAAGGGCTTCACTCATCCAGGGTATGTGAGTCTCCACGTCCCCAGTCAGCTCTGGTAGCTCCTCGGTCAGGTTAGAACACTGTTTCTGCACGTAGAACACTCCCCTGCTCTCCACCTTCCCCTCCACAACATCCAGAAGAGAGGAGAAGGTCATCAGCCGCTCCTCAGGCATTACAAAGCGGTCCTGGTTAACTGCGTCTGCATAGCCATTTGGGGTCACGGCCACACTGATGACCTTTGAACCCACCACTTCCCTGAAGTAAAAAACAAGATTATTGTACTCCAGTGCACACTCCAGTACATCCAGCGTGCAACACACACACACACACACACACGTACCGGAGATGGGAGGGATTCCATTTGGACAAGGCTGGCCAATGACTGAAAGCATTCCGGATGACGCAGGGTTTATTTGGACCAATCCATTCCCGGTAGAACTCAAGTGGGGAAAGGGGCTGCTCTAGACATGGCACTGTTTTGTTGAGATATAGCTCTGAAAATAATAAAGATCATCACCAAGCAGGCAATACGTTACACATTTACAGTATTTCAAACGTAACCTTTTTTTGTTTTAGAGGATAATGCTGTTAACGTACCACGTGCCTCCAGAGGGAAGTCTCTCAAACACTTTTTCACTGCATCTAACGTTATATTTTCTGCCATTACATTGCCATTAAACAATTTCTGCCATTTCGGCTCCTTCTATAAATCCCGATGAAGATTATTCATAGAAAAAACATGTAATATCAATATTTGTCCCCAAAAAAATGGATAGTAAAAACGTGCACATGCGTCTCCATATTTGTTTACCTTCTGTGCGCGCATGCGTCCTCTACTTCTTCTACAAGACGATTGCTACAGTTCGACTCAAATTGTCTCCCTCTTCTGGTGGAAGACTTTAGAATAATTTGTTTAATATCGGCGTTTCTTGATGTCATGCTCGCCATTGGTCTCTGGCAGTTTCTTTCATGTCGGGGACAACAGTTGTTGACAACTGTAGTATTGTAGCTAAGCCTAAGCCTAACCCTTTTCCTAACCTTAACCTCATTCTCCTAACCTGCTGTGTAAACAAAACATCTGTGTCAAGAAACCAGCAGTCTCATAACACCAAAACGGACCAATGGCAGGTATCAATGGACTAACCAATGGCAGACACCAATGGGCGTTTCCTGATATCAAGGAATGCCCACATCAAGAAACGCCCCGAATTTCGGTCTGCAATTACACCATATTGTACAACTGCAGGGCATGGGCTTTTGCTACAAAGTATTCACACCTGTACTTAATTTATGTCTGTCAATCAATGAACACCCCCAAGGCTCCCAGCGGTGTTTAAAAGTAAATCCTGTTTGTTTCTACATGATCAATCATGGATGAAGATTCAGCATTGGTTGACCCAATTGCAAATGTACCAGTAAGTACCTTACATGCACAGTATTTTGATGACCCAATTGCAAATGTATCAGTAAGTACCCTACATGCACAGTGGTCCTGCTTGCCAGTGTCAAGGGGATTATGAAAGCAGTCAATGTAGTGTTTTTGGAAGTGGGAGAAACAGTTTATTATTCAGCAAAATTAACCTCAACATTTGAAATGGCTTCAACCAGCAGGTGTTTAATCTTCAATAAGCCTATAGTACAAAAACGTATTCATGTAATTCCACTCTCCATTCATTGTTTTGTTTTTTTCTTGTGCCTGGGCATGAAGGGCCCCCTTCAGCTTCAGGACCCATCCTTCCTCTCCTCCTTGAGCAAACCGGAGAAGGACGATCTGGATCTCTGCTTCCTGCCGGAAGAGACCAGTGGAAATGCTGCTTCTAATGCTAACGTGACACAAGACAGCGGCGTCTTCGATGCCTATAGGCAAGAGGAGTCTGCTGAGACTGACCCTAAAAAGGTGGCCATGCCGGAAGCCTCTACCTTCTGTCCCATGACACCCATGACCCCAGTGGCTGAGAGTTCTGGAATCATCCCCGTGTTACAGTGCGTAATGTTACATTTACCTGGGATGTATTCATAATCAACATCCTAGCAAAACGTTATACAATGTAAACTGTTTACTCCAATCTTAGCCCAATATTGGAATAAAGGAGCGTAACGTTACTTCTTAGCCCAATGACCTTACATGTTCTGTTTAAAGGGCGAATTGGCTATGGAAGCAAAAACAGCCAAATGCTCAATCTGAGGGTGAATCGATTCTCAATTGTGGTACCATTCTTGAAACATAAATCCCTCTACTTCCATATCACATGAGAAAAATAATTTCCTAAATGCAAAATCTACACTTCCTCTACACTGTTTTAACAGTTGCAGTTGGCTACTGTCTTCCTTTTACACGCAGATGTTTGGAGATGCAGATAGACAATTAGCACAGGTAGTTCAGTCTGTTTTCTGTAAACAAGAGCTGTAATATGGCTGTGTGGGATCCCTAACCATATAAAGGTGTGTATCAATTTAGTCTTTATTTCTCACTGACATGAAAGATAAGGTCCTTATGCTTCCAAAACTGTACCTGCAAGAGGTGCGTTTTCAATATTCAAACAGAACTCCCCATACAGAAGATGCTTCATCCAATGGCTCTTATGTGTAATGGAACTTAGAGTCAAGGGCTTCTCCAAACGATCTAAATGGTTTCTGTTTTGAATCGTTTTGCTAATACTAGGGTTTGCATTAATGAATACGACCCTGGGAAATTAAGTAGTGCATTATACAGAGAGGGAATAGGGTTGGCTCTGGCCAAAAGTGGTGCGCTGAATAGTGTACACTGTCAGATTGGCCCCTACTTGTCTTGATCAGTGCTTGCATGTGAGCCCTTTTATTGTTTATGCCCAGGAATATTGTATCCACAGTGAATATGGCCTGCCCACTGGACCTGAAGTCCATTGCTCTACAAGCCAGAAATGCTGAGTACAACCCCAAGGTATTCAAGTATATTCAGTCTATGCTTAGTTTTATATACAGTATGTTGTAACTTGTTCCAAATTATGTTTTCCAGAATGATTGTAATTGGTCACGATCATATCTTTAGTTTTCAATTATCATGATGTGGGCATTGTAATCATGTTTCAGCGTTTTGATGCCGTCATTATGAGAATACTGGATCCTAGGACCACAGCGCTCCTCTTCAGCTCTGGAAAGATGGTCTGCACAGGAGCCAAGAGGTGAGACGTAAGGACCGTATGAACCATGGGTGTGTTTAGTAGAAAAACTGTTTAGAAACTGAGTTAAATTGAGATATTACCTGAACTTTTACAATAAAAGCAAATTGTTATTGTTTGTGGCAAGATGTTTTGTTAGAGTGCCCTACTGAACACTGGTATCACACTCATTTCCAGGGCCCTGTCCTTGTTTAGTTTTTTTAATCAGTTTTACTACATTTAAACATTAGGTATGTACCTCTCATTGCTTGAGCCATTCCACTATGCTGTTTTGGCTTTCTATTCTGACAGTGAGGAGCAGTCTCGCTTAGCTGCCCGCAAGTATGCTCGAGTGGTGCAGAAGCTGGGCTTTCCCGCCAAATTCCTAGACTTCAAGATACATAACATGGTGGGGAGCTGTGATGTCTGCTTCCCCATCCGGCTGGAGGGTCTGTTGCTGGATCATCAGCAGTTCAGCAGGTACATTTACTGGCTGCGTTAGGACTTTCTAACCTCCAGAAGTGTTCACTTGTTCACTCCCTCTCTTGCGTTTTAAAAGCAATGCATTGGTGCAAGCATGGCAGGAAAGATTCCACACACCAGTAGTCCGTTCCTTTTAAATCCATGTGGCGAGTGTTTTAAAAAGTAATATAGTTTATTCTATTGACAACAATTAGCAAACATCCTTTAGTCAGTGATTCTGTCCATTTTGTTGCTTGAATACAATGTCTTTTTATAACTTATTTTTCACAGAATATTCAAATGTACTCCAGACCTGAGCAACCTATTCTCCTGTAACTAACTGTGATGCCTTTTGGCCCTCTAGTTATGTGCCAGAACTGTTTCCTGGTTTGGTCTATCGCATGGTGAAACCACGTATTGTGTTACTGATCTTTGTGTCTGGAAAAGTGGTTCTGACAGGTATGTATGTTGACAACTGGGGTGGGTTCAGCAGGACATTGTTGTAGATCATGTCGGCTCTATTCATGGCATTTCTATCTGCAACGTTCAATATTTGGCTACTGAATGTGACCCAGGGCGTATTCATTACGCAAACAAAACATTTATTTGATGGGGGTGCCAACATCATATAAATAACACTGCATGGGTTTTGGCACTAAGGCTCTCACATGTTATCATACAACAGAAATACACGTGAGAAAGGAGACTAATGAATGGAGTGGGCTTCCTCACTCCATCCACCATGCGGGTCAGTCTGTGTGCACCAACCACTTGATCCAGTTCTTCACATACTGTATATAATTTGCTTTTACTTCTATCCGATAAATTTAATGAGGCACAGAGCCTTCTGTTCCATAGATACACAAAAAACTAACCCACTTCATTACTCCCATCAATGCCACCTCATCCACAATTTGTAGACTTCAATCGGATCTCCTAGGTAACATCGATGCAAAACCCTTACTCTGACCAAAAACTAACTAGGCTTGGATTTACTAGATTCCACTTTACTTCTCGTTTCCTTCTCCATTCGCCACTGTAATCCAATCATTCTAATCTCCACTCCACACGACATCTAATTCAAACATAACATCCGATTCTGCCACTTTCTCACCGGGTTGCTATTCTACATTGCCCGTCACCTACTGTACTGGGTATTGACTGTTACAGGGAGGAACCTACCTGAATGTGTTTAATACGGTACTATGATGGCCATGCTTGCTTTTCATATTTGAAAATGTTGCTTAATGTTCACGTTACAAAATGTAGCCAGACTTACTCGCCATTTTATTTCAGGAGCTAAAGAACGTCGAGAAATCTACGAAGCCTTTGAGAACATATACCCCATTCTGAAGGGATTCAGAAAGCAATGAAGTGCATTCGCTGGTGTGTGAAGACGACGAACGAATTTGATGCACTTTAATCTTCATTTGTGTGTGTGTAAAAAAAAAAAAATGGTTTAATTTTGTGTGTTGCACTTCTGAACGTGTGTAAATAAAGAGAAGTGTGTAGATGGCCAACTTGTAACATACTTTTTATAATTGTGTACTTTAATGAATCTGTAATGGAATACAGGACCCCACGTGACCATACGTACGTAAACAAACCATCTCCTGCAAAATACAGAGACAGTTTGCTGCTGGCTAGCTAACAGCAGCAATATATTCCATGACTGAACATAGCTACATTTCCGAAAATGAAGACTGTATTGCGGTGGTAAATATATCCGTAACATTTACAATAAGTAGTGAAAGCGATCAGACTCGATACCAGTAGCCAGAATAGCTATAATTTAGTTCGGTTAGCTGGCGCTTGAACGGCAGGTCCATCATGGCATCCTCAGTGCGAAGCGAAGTCCGCTCGGGAGAAGGGACTTCAGGAGCTCTGCCCGGGGCTCGGCCACCGCTTCGCTCGCACCCCCTACACTCCACAACCACCACAGGTTCCCCTGGGTCTCAAATGGTGGAGTCTGTGGACGATGCGGAGGGTTTGTATGTCGCCGTGGAGCGATGTCCCCTCTGCAACACCGCCAGGCGCAGGCTGACGTGCGCCCGATGCATCCATGCAGGCGATTTCGTTTACTTCGACGGTAGAAACACTGAACGGTGCGTGTTTACATTCAGCTAACTTCATAACACAGCTCTAAATAACGGCTTTATGAAATGTTGGCTATGCATCATCAGCTAACATTGATTGTTGGTAGCTATTAAATGCTAACTAACTAACTGGCTGGCTACTGGTAGTAGCTATGTTGTTCAGCTACAACCAACACCTTTAGCAAAACGTCAGCTAGCTAGCTAGCATGTTTACACGTGTAACATACATTATAGCCAGTAAGGCTGTTTGCGGAACATTATTGGCATAGATTGTACAACACTTAGCTTCGTGCTATTTTGAATCATGTCATTTGAGCAGCAACTTTCTCTTACTCAACACAGCACGTACAGTAACTAACTTTCTAGTGTCTTGAAACGGAAAATAACTGTCATCGTTACGTCATGGCTCTTTGTAGTCCTGAAGAGACATTAATACTTTACTTACGCTGTGACTGACATGTTGTTTGTATTTTTCCTAATCAAATGACTACATTGTATTTTTTTTTTTTACAAGAGTAAAATGCATCTCAACTTCTTTGTGTGAAGTAGGGAGGGAGCATTGTAAATAAGAATTTGTTCTTAACTGACTTGCCTAGTTAAATAAAATCAAAAGCTAGGCCATACTCTCTTGCCAACACCTGCTTGGAGTGAGCAATGGGCGCTTTTGCCGCATTCAAAACAACTGGAAAGTCGGAGTTCTGGAGTTGGAAATCCGAGTTTGGATGACTGTTCAAATCGATTCAGAGCAAATTTCCCCCCCCGAGTTCTCAGTTGTTTTGAACGCGGAATTTACTCATTCTGCTGTAATGTCCGAAAAAGTAACACTCCATTGTTTTTTAATGTAGGTTCTCTAATGGTACATTTGTTTCCCCCAGATACACTGAAAAATTGGAAAGACTTAAATTGCTGAAGAAGGACAAAGAATTTCTCCAACAGATGTACAGTATAATATTTTGCAGTTATCATGAATATGCTAAATAATACTTTGCGGTTTTCAAGCTTTTATATTCCTACCCTCCATTGTTTATTAGCCACATTGATATTACACTCTACTCTTTCCAGGGTCATTACAGCCATGGACAAGAAAGTCCAGGCAGATCAGTTGGTAAGTTGAATTATGAATTGAGGACCTCCCATATTTATATAAATTCTCATAAATTTACGCTGCCCTACGTGAGGTATGTTTTTCAAATGCGTCAATAGCCTGCCTGTTCTCTTCAACTCCCATCTACCTTTAGCATTTGTATTGTTTCATTCATTCAGAAATGGAAGATCATGTCATGCAAGATGAAAATAGAGCAGCTGAGGGAGGCTATTGGTTGTGGGAATGAAGAGGTGAAAAGTGGTGAGTTACATGGCCTTGACAGCCATTCAAGTCAGTGATACTCACCTCCATGTGTGCTTATAGACTCCCCTCCATCTCTAAACCATAAAACAGATATGTAGGAAATCCCCTCCAATAAAAGCTGACGTTCTGTACTGTCGCCTCATATGAAACATTTGATCTCAAATGTAAAATGTTAGCTTCACTGTCCAAATACATATGGAGGTGAGTGTAAATGACAATGCACTATTTGAATGTTCTATTATATTTTACATGATTTCGAATAATCACCTTGATTTATTGTCTTCCTCATACCCATGTCTTTATATCTTTAAGACAACGGGCAAACCTGAAATGGTGCAAGACATTGGCTTGCATCCCAAATAGCACCCTATTCCCTATTTAGTGCAGGCCATATGGGCCCTGGTCAAAATTAGTGCACTGTATAAGGAATAGGCTGCCACTTGACCCATATTAGTCAATCAACTTATTGTCTCTCCCTCTACTCCCAGGTAAGGACCTGCTGCTTCGCTCCCAAGAGGAGAGCCAGAGGCTGCAGCGGCGGGCCAGCCGCCACCAGGAGAAGAGGGACAAGATAGAGAGACACAACCGGCGGCTGGGAGAGCTGCTGGAGAAGAGGGGCAAGGAGCTGCAGGGTCGTCTGGAGCACCTGGCTGAGGTCCGCAGAGGACACATCCTGGAGCTCACCGCTCACATCTTCCCCACACAGGAGGAGAAACAGGGTAGCAGGTAAGCATTGTTAAGTTTATTTGAAGTGTATTTTACACTAACTCACCCGATTCACCTAAACAAGGGCTTGATGATAGGTTAACAAGTTGAATCACGTGTGCTAGCTCTCGACTAGATCAAATATATGGAACAGCAGGAGGTCCTTGAGGAGAGCTTTGAGAACCACTGTCATACAGCATTGGCCAGAGCCAAGTATTAAATATTACTCCATCCATGACTGGCCAGCATTATGAAGCTGGGCTTTAGTTTAAGGACAGCACCGATACCAAGGCTCTCTGTCCATTTGAGACATTGGTTGTTGTTTTAGGATTTGGGTCAGTCTCGGTCAGCTGATTCTTGATTCAAATTTGAAAGTGCATGCTGAGGGACCTCTCATCTGCTGTTTGACTTAGTTATAGAGATACTCTTCCTGTAATGACAGTCTCTCCCTCTCTTTGCACCTTTCCCTCAGGGACCCAGCAGACGTGTTGTCGGAGTGTGACTTGGCCCTGACCTCCAGCACGGTGAGTGAGTTGGCTGAGGCCCGCCGCACCACCTACCTGTCAGGGCGCTGGATCTGGGATGACCAGAATGGAGAGACCTCCATTAGCATCACCGGACCCAGGGTCACGCTGCCCAGCAACGGGGACTGCTCCCCCTATTACAGCTGGGTGGAGGAGAAGAGCACCAACGAGGGGCCTGGTAGGACGTTATAGCAAAATATGTTGTATGTAATAATTATATATGCAATTTAGTAGATGCTTTTATCCAAAGCGACTGAAAGTATAGTGTGTGCATACATTTTACTATATCTTTTAGTATACTTTTCTAGCTCCACACTTTTACTAAAATAAGACATCATCAAATGATCTGTCTTTTGAGATGTGACAAGGACAAATGACTAGCCGATTGAGCGGAACATCTAGTCCTTAGAGGTGACCAATCTGCAATATTGACTTGTACTGTGCCAAGGCTACTTGTTCTCATGAAGAGCTTCAATTTCCAGAGCTGGACCACATCAACCCAGCCCACACCATCAGTGCAGCCCTCTGTTTTGCGACCCAGCTCATCAACATCCTCTCTCACATCCTGGATGTCAATCTCCCCAAGAAGTTGTGTAACAGTGAGTTCTGTGGTGACAGCCTGAGCAGGTACAGGTTCACCCGGGCTGTCACCAAGCTCAACACCAACATCCTTCACCTCTGCTTTTCACAGGTACTACAGAGCATGATTTGTCTAGAAGTTTCTTCCTTCTGGGAGTATATTTTACTTGCCACTGTGCTGCTGCTTGCTCTTCTGGATTCTAGGCCGTTTTACTGTTAATCACTTTGTTAAATGATTGATCTAGCTTGTATGCATCAGCCCACACTGGAGATGCACGCCACTAACCAGTTGTGTGTATTCCTGTGCAGCATGTTGAGAGTGAGCTGCTGCACCCTCACCACACCCTGAGGAACATCATGTTCCTGGTCTCTCCTGACAACAAAAACCTGGGCAGGTAAGAAGATTCCTTGTCAAAAGTAGATTGCTATTTGGGACACAGCCTGACTATCTCCTCTCTGTGCAGGACGGGTCCGTACGAGGTGACTGCTGACCTGGAGGACTCCATGGAGTTTGTTGAGCCGGAGGCGGCCGGCCCGGTGGAGGAAAGCGGGGATGAGATGGTGACGGATGAGGAGACAGACCTGGGGACAGACTGGGAAACTGTCCCCAGCCCGCGCTTCTGTGACATACCCTCCCAACCCATGGACCTTTCCCAGAGCACGGCCATGCAGGTGTCCCAGCCCGTGGGCCAGGCCGGGGGCATGATCTCCTCAGCAGCAGCATCCGTCACCTCCTGGTTTCGGGCCTACACCGGCCAGCGCTGAGGGAGGCTGGAGGCTCACTGGCCAGGGTCATATATATTAGGGCACTAGAAAACCGTTTGCAACGTAGAATGGAAACAAGTGTTTTTTTTTTTTAATTGAACAAGTTCAGGTAGTGTTTCAGTCCGTTTGGTGTCTAATGAATACACCCCAGGACTGGCTGCAGCTATGCAGCACTACCCCGACCACCACACAGAGACTGTTCTGGCCTATGCCTGTAGTCAGCCTGCAGTCCTGGTCCACTACCACCAAGGGATATTTGTTTTTACTAAATTGCATGACTGAATCCCTGTGGAAGGAAGGGAAATGTATCGCTCACTTTCTACCGAAAGAGAATGTTGTCATTGCCAGCAGTGATTCTTCTGGTTAAAAGTGGTTATAGTGCGAAAGACTGTCGCTTGGGGAGGGTGTTATTCAAAGAGTAGTCTGTCTCACAACTCTCGGCCATCCGTACACTCCATCCCAGTGGTTGTGAGAAGACTATTCAAAGAGAGACTGGAGCTTCTGTTGCTTTCCCATGTACCCAGCCATCTTGTCGGTTCTTAATGTTTCTTTACTACATCCCAAATGGTACCCTATTCCCTATGTAGTGCACTACATAGTAGTGTAGTGCACTACATAGGGAAATGTAGTTTACTACGTAGGGAATAGGGTGCCATTTGGGACAGAACCTTCCTTCATGCTGCATTACATCAAAATGGTTTGTGTAAGGATTGTGTTTTGAAGACTGACGAATGCCAAACAAGGGGCATGACCTTAGAGTTCTTCTTACTAAATGATGGCATGGCACTTTCTTCGTTTTACTTCAAATGCTGTTTACTTACCGGGGTGAACTAGTGGCATTTGTTTTCCTCAAAAGGGTAGATTTATACTATTTATAGTGACGTGGGTGCCTAAAACCTCATCGGTGTGTTCTGTGGGTTTTTATACTACAGGTGATTCGAACAGTGACATAGGTGGCTTAAATGATAGGATAGGACACAATACATCTTTAGCTTACTTCATAAGATGTTAGTTTACTTTTCTTATTCAGGGCTTGTAGAAGTTCATTTTGAAATGACCGCTAATGCAGGTTAAGCATTTACATTGTCACAATAAGCAATATTTCACATGACAAAAAATGAAGACCTCTGTAATGACCTTTATAACTTGTACCTACTAGTGACAAAATAGGTTGTGTAAAAAAAAAAAAATAAGAGGATTCATGCGATTTGTTGGCATAAAAGTCTTATTTGAACCATTTAAGAAAGAAGCGTCACTGTCAAGTGTATTATACAACCATGTTCTGATAGAATCTAATGGCCGTGTGTTGGCTGCTCTGCAAACCCCAAACTATTTACTGGTATATTCTAACTAACTGCTTCACAGAAAAACAGGTTCCACAGTTGACTCAAAGGCTGCTTCTACACAGGCAGCCCAATTCCACATTTAAAAACAAAAAAAATTTCTCTCACATTCAGTGTAGCTCTGAAAAAGATTGTGATTGGTCAAAATCCCAATTAGTAGAAAAAAATTCAGAATTGGGCTTCCTATGTAAACGCAGCCAAAATAACCTTAGCTTTCTGGTAAATAACACTAGCTCTGTTGTATGGCAGGCAGGCACAGACTTTCTACATGAAATGAGGCCTATTAGTACTCAGATTTAACCCAGTGAGTCCCACCGGTGTGTTTGACTTCTAACCTGTTTGAAACAGTGTTTGAGCTACAGACCTCTGTGTTGTACCATTAGATTAGTCTATTTTGTTTTCATCCGTAGATACCAAGAATTAGGGGGCTGAGTAAGAGCAGTGTTTGTGAGACAAGGGTGAATCCCGAAGGGGTCCGGATCTTTTATATAAAAACGTCTGTAGCAGTTGTTACCACGACTGGTTTATCACCAAACATTTAAAAAAATAACAACGATAAACCCTTGCGTTCCTATTTTTTGTTGGCGTAGGTGCACTTGATTCAGCAGCCCTCGTGCTGGGATGGCAACGTGTTCCCATTTTTAACCATTTCATGTGTCTGAAGGTAGAACTCCGCCTACCCCCCAGAGAGCAAATCAAGTGCCCCTATTATTTATTTACTTATAGGGGATAATGCACATTAATCAACATCAATAATGCTACAGCCATGTAAATGTGCTGAGGTTAGCCAAAAGCTCATTTGCACCCATAGTCCCCGGGCAGGTAAGGGCCTTTACACAGCCACTATACAAATACTCACAAAAACAATACAAAATACATTACATCCAATAGTATATCATTCTAACAACAACAACACTATCATCAACTGCCGTCTGATATATGAAGAACCACATAACTCGTGTACAGGTTTGGATAGATTTTATTTAAAAAAATGATTCAGTGCAGCTTCTCAAGTCCATGGGCATTGCATTCCAGTATACTGTAGCTCTAACAGAGAAGGCCGATTGGCCGATTTTACTGTGTCGAAAAGGGACAACACAATCCCCTCTAGTTACTGCTCTTGTTATCCTGGAGGTGCTTTCCTTGAGCATGATATACCGGCATAGGGGTGGAGGGGCAAGACCATGCAGGATCTTAAAGACAAGGCTTGCATCTACATACTGCTTAAAGCTATCCAGACTAAATAAATTATGTTTGTAAATGGTATGACAATGGTGGTAACTGTTTCGTTTGTTATCAAAAATCTTAAGTGTTTGTTCATAGAGTGATTCAATTGGTTTCAGACTAGTAGTTCCTGCTTGTGACCAGCATGTGAGGCAATATGTCAGATGTCAGAAGATCATAGCATGACTATATAGTTTGACGGCCTCCAGAGATGGGTCTTAAACCTAAAGTTGGATAATCCAAACGTGACCGTGTTAACCACCTTCTTCACATGTTTCTTAAATGTCAAGTTGGAGTACAAAATGACACCAAGATACCTGAAGTTAGACACAACTTTCAGATTCTCCCCATTAACAAGAACAGCTCGTTGGGAAGAATCAATGGATTTTTTAGAGAAGTACATACAAACAGTCTTGTCGATATTTAAATGCAGGCAAGAATTAGTCATCCATTTAGAAACATGTCCCATAGCTTCAGTTAACTTGTTAACAACTAGTTGTCTATTTTTTGAGTGTACATACAGAACCGTATTGTCTGCATACATCTGCATGTTAACTTGTGGGAGATCATTTATATAGATGGTAAACAGGGGGCCTAATATTGACCATTGTAGGACCCCAGTGTTATAGTAAAGAGAGTCCGACTGAGTGTCCCCTAAACGAACCCTTGGACTTCTGTTTGTCAGATAGGAATACATCCAACTAATAACTTCAGTGGACACATTAAGGGAGGATAGCTTGGATAGGAGGACCTCATGATTCACAGTATCAAAGGCCTTTTTAACATCCAAAAAGACTGCGCTGACTTCACCACATATGTCCAGTTTTAATGCATTTCAGAAAATAGCAATTGGCTGTTTCGGTAGAATGGTTAGTTCTGAATCCAAATTTCATTTGATGTATGGAGTTGCCCTGAATGAGGTAATCGGTCAGATGATCAGCCACCCATCTTTCAGCTACTGTTGATAGCACTGGAAGAATGCTTATAGGTTGGTAATTTTCCACCAGTATTGGATCACCAGATTTTAGAACAGGTATCACGGCAGCAGACTTTCAAGCATTGGGTAAGAACCCATATTTGATGGACAGATTAACTAGATGTACAATAGGGGCAATCAGAGAATGTTTGTCTCTTCAGGAATAGTGTCTAGACCAAATACATATTTTGTTCTAGAGCTCATGAAGAAGCTAATAATACTGTCCACTGCTGACGCTGAGATTTCAGGAATTATGAATGTTGGTTTATTATTATCTATGGGAGTGAGAACTGTGGTCTTGGTTGAAAATATTTGAGCCAGTTCCCTGACAATCAGCAAAAAAAATGTTTATGGTGGTGGATATGAAATTGGAATCTTGAATTAGAATCCCATTAACCTTGAATTCAGGATGTTTTTTCTCTCCCTGTTGGTTTGTTGAGATTTTCCCAAACCACTTTGCTATTTCCTTTTGCTTCATTGGTCACTCTAAGAAAGAACTCTGCTTTTGATTTTTTTATATTCCTTACCAACTTATTTCTCTTCAGTGCTTTTTTTCAAGGAAAGATCCCATTCTCTCATCTGCCTCTAGAGGTCCTTGTTGAGCCATGGCAGAGAGGTTTTCCGTCTTGGCTAACTTTACATTTCCTAGTAAAAGAGGTATCCACTTTGTCAATAACTGACAGAAATGTTCTGTATCCAGACTGGTCTTCATTGCTTAACAGATCTGACCAGTCAATTTGACTTATAGCTGCATCGTAGTTATTCTGCTCACTTTTCAGGATTTTTTTGATTGTACTGTTGCACATTAATATGTTTCTTAAATCTCTTTTTAGTGAGCCTTCTAACCACCAATGTAACATTGTGGTCAGATATGCCAGTTAGTAAGTTAGTGGACTTAGTTATTCAATCAGGTCTGTTAGTAAACACCAGATCAATTTGAGTCTGGGATGACTGTGTTACTCTGGTTGGACCTTGTATTATTTGAGTCAGGTTGAAATAGTATGTGATCTCTTGAGTTTTTTCCTGCAAGTTTTGTTTCCCGAGTTTATATTGAAATCGCCTTATGATCACGTTCTTTAAGCATGGCATTTAGATGGTCATAAAACGAGATATCAGATGTCGGTGGTCGATATAATCCATTAATAATAGACATGAGGGGAGAGGAATACATTCAGCCCCATACATTCAAGGTCATTGGCATGTTTCCATATGATACAATTTCATTTAATGTACAAAACCAAACCACACCCTCTCCCCTGTCCCTCCTGAATATGGAACATCCAGGGAGGGACATTAAAGGCAGATTTTTTTTTTCAGCCATGTCTCAGAGAAACAGAAAAAAACTAGATTTGAGTCATTCAATAAATGTTCTACCTGTTCACTCTTAGAAATAATTCTAAGAATATTCAGATGACCTCCCAATATTCCTCTATGCTTGGAACGAGGGGCCCAGAGCATTTTAGCCTGATTAACAGTTTGAAAAGTTTCATGGTACAATGTTTTCTAATACCTGGGTTAAGGGAAATTAGTTTCTGTCTCGAAGGAGGGTTTTGTTTGGGACATGTAAGAGTTGGCATTACATTTTCTGCAGATTGCTCATTCTCTTGAAAAGCCATGTTAGTTACAGAGGTTATGCTCACATACACATATGTCCTTCTCTGAACCAGATAATATAGGCTACTTAAATATAGATTATTTCAATCATTCATGTTCCACTGTTCATCAATGATTTCTGTCTGGATGGCTAATTAGGGGGACTTTTCTCAAACTTCTCCCAGAATTACATCCTCCATATCAGCCTTTTTTTCTGCAGTTGACCTAACTCCAGACTCTGATGGGGAGCTTGGTACCCTGAGCCGCTTGGGTGTTGGTTGATTCGGGTTTGTTTGAATGAAGGCCAGCATTGATGTTTGGCTGCCTTCTTTTGTATTCCGCAGAGTTGCACCGCCTTCGGGGTCCCTTATTAGCCTCAGAGTTTTCTATTGGATTATGATTGTCACTAGTCTCAGCCACTTTCCCAGCTTCATTCTTATTCTTCTTGGAATGAGACGTCATTGTTGTAGACTCTGGCTCACCAGGTACCAACTCCAATGTTTCATTCACTTCCTCTATGTCTGTGGGAGCCCAGGAATTATCCTCTTCAACCTCAGTCTCACGTTGTCATATGTGATACGTCTGCCCTACTCATGGGGACAGGATTGTTGTCCTGCACAGTGTGAAAGTTTCCTCTATGCACCTTATGTTGTCCAGTATAGCAGGACTGTACTCTACCATCTCCTGACCCCCTCTAGTGTTAAAATTGTCAGCCAGTCCTTTCTACGCGCAGGACCTTGTCCATCATAAAAGACTTTGATCCAGTGAGGGCCCATCTCTATAGGCCTACCGCTGGCCAATCACATAGCTCAGATCACTGTCTGCACAGTTTCGTTGAGCCATAGACTGTAAAAAGAAACCTCAAACTCACAGAAAAGTTGAGATTTCTAAACTTTAAAACCATGACTAGAGAGACTCAAGGAATACAGCAAAGAGCTGCTGTTTTGATAAGTTCATGTTATTCAGAACTGTCAACACTTTTATAAGCCATAAAATGCACGTTCTCCCAACTTCCACTCACGTCACAACCAGCACTGCAGCTGAAATTAATGAGTATGGCAATTAATGAGTATGGCAATTAATGAGTATGGCAATTAATGAGTATGGCAACGTGTTCCGATAAGCTTGTGTTATTAGCAACTTGTCTTTTTTTAATATTAAGGGATATTTAACTTTCTCTGATCATAGGAGTAAGAACCATGAATTTATGCATGAGGCATAAATAATGCGGTGCGACTCGAGTTGCCATCAGCTGGAAGACTGTGTCCCCTTTTCTCAGTGGAGGGATGTTGAGTCGGATGAAAGGCAGCCTCACCGCTGCTCGCTCGCTCCCTCCCTCCCTCCCTCCCCTCAGACTGACCATCAGATGCAGACCATTAGTCTAGTAATAATAAAAAAAAAAGTAATTATACTCACTAAGCTGTGCCTCACAAGTAATACAACAAATGATCTCTTACCAGTGTGATCATATACCTACATATTTTCAAATATAATTGGCAGGGAAATTCAAGCCTAGCCAAGAGTACCACAGAATGAGTCATAACTATAAGTCATGGGGTCTGAATACTTTCCGAATGCACTGTATGTCCTGGGATTTCCTATGACCTAAGAGTACCTTTTATTTAGTACTTTGTTGAAGCACCTTTGGTGGAGATTACAGCCTTGAGTCTTCTTAGGTATGACGCTACAAGCTTGGCACACCTGTATTTGGGGAGTTTCTCCCATTCTCCGCAGATCCTCTCAAGCTCTGTCAGGTTAGATGGGGAGTGTCGCTGCACAGCTATTCAGGTCTCTCCAGAGATGTTCGATCAGGTTCAAGTCTGGGCTCTGGCTGGGCCACACAAAGACATTCAGACTTGTCCCGAAGCCTCTCCTATACTTTGCGTCGTTCATCTTTCCGTCGATTCTTACTAGTCTCCCCATTCCTGCTGCTGAAAAGCATCCCCACAGCATGCTGCCACCACACTTCACCGTAGGGATGGTGCCAGGTTTCCTCCAGACACTTGTCATTCAGGCCAAAGAGTTCAATCTTGGTTTCATCAGACCAGAGGATCTTGTTTCTCATGGTCAGAGTCCTGTAGGTGCTTTTTACTTTTATGTGCCTTTTACTGAGGAGTGGCTTCCATCTGGCCACTATACCAAAAAGGCATGATTGGTGCTGCAGCGATCGCGAAGGTTCTTCCATCTGCACAGAGGAGGTCCGATATACACAGGTGTGTGCCTTTCCAAAGCATGTCCAATCAATGTAATTTACCACAGGTGGACTCCAAGTTGTAGAAAGATCTCAAAGATGATCAATGGAAACAGGAAAAGGAAAGGGGGATGATGCATCGGAGCTCAATTTTGAGTCTCATAGCAAAGGGTCTGAATACTAAATAAGGTGTGTTTTTATTTTTTCAAAAAACCTGTTCGCTTTGTCATTATGGGATATTGTGTGTAAATTGAGGGGGAAAAAATATTTAATCAATTTTAGAACAAGGCTGTAACGTAGCAAAATGAAAGTCAATAATGTACTTTCTGAATGCACTGTAGTCTATAATACCGTAATAAGCAGTTGTCACTGACTAGTTGGATATTAATTTCCCAGAGAACCATTTCTGTACTTACAGCATTCATATTAAATCCACGTCCATTAAAACTATAACTGTTTGTTTTGTGTTCTCCTTGTAGCCACCCTGGTTGTGCTGAAATAACATTTTATAACACTTAATTGTGAAGCTAAATACAAGGGCTTGACATGCAGATAAATGAAAAGCTGATTTTTGCTGGGGTCTTGGGACTGAGGGTTAAAATAGAGATCTCTAGCTAGTAGCAAATGTATCAAGTTGGGATTTAGAAAATGATCCTCAATGCTCAAATCAAAACCACTGGCAACCCACAGGATCTTTTCATGCATTTTATTGCCATGTCTTATTCACCCCCTACTGGCTGTTGTGAATTCAAAGGTCACCCGAATGAAGAAAGAAATGAAAGAGCATGTAAAATGTGAACACCATTTCAGGAGGCACTGACATGACAGACAATTCCATGCTAGTGTTCATATTAGCACCCTTTGATACATTGCCTACTCATCTCACTTTGCCTTTTCAAGTGGACAATCCAGACCCTTTGTCGGAGTGCCATTTTGGTATTAAATGATCAAGTTGACAAGGGGAACATTTCCCTCAAATGTTTGAGATTTTTTATATCAACTTCTAGGAAGTAATTTCTCACACAGCAAGGAATACATATTTATTTTGCTTTTATAAATCTGTTGTGCGTGTCTTTGTGCTCTTTCCCAACACACCTGGACCCAAACAATACCCCTCGCCCCAATGAAAGGCAAGCCTACCAGCTCTACAGTACAGACCTTAAGTTGTGAACAACATTGACTGACGTATGTCAATGACAGCAAGATGTGATAAATAATAGAAAGGGGTGACATTTGTTTAAGGCTAGAGACCCTAAAATATACATTTAGTCTATATTCCTGAATATTCAGTCAAGAACAATATATTATTTTATGTTGTAACCTCTCCACTTCCTTTCAGTTTAAAGACCCCACGAGAGGGAAAGGTAGGTTATGACAGGTAACCTCAGAATGAATGCACTTTATTGAAGTAAAATGCTTTTGCAGACAGAATACAGCTGGAATATTATACAACAAACTGTTTTAAAAAATATCTGGGGACAAACTCCACTTTTAGAGACCATTTTTCTCCCCCTTTGTAATCAGCCCTGATTGAGTTCCGTTTTGTTTTCATGTCCAGTTAATCATTGTAAATAACAGACACACAGGTGAACTTCTCCAATGTTTCCCTTCAAGAAATGTCAGCATCATAAAAGGGTTGAACACTTGTCCAAAAATGGCACTCCATTCCATTTATAGTGCACTGCTTTTGACCAGCCCTGTTGTTCTGGTCAAAAGCAGTGCACTATATAGGGAATACTGTGCCATTTCAGACGCACATTAAAATGGTGGAGAATAATGCACTGCGAGCGGCCAATAAGCATATGGGTTATACATCTGGGACCCATTGTAAAACAAACATCCAATAATAATAATTCATAAATATATACATGACAGGGTCAAAATAAACTTTCTTTTTACCAAACTGAAGATAAATGCATTCAAGTCATAGATACTCGTGCTGCTTGTCAATCTTCTTCACTTTGTTTTTGATATAGGACTCTGTAGCACTATGTACAATGTAAACACAACCGGGCTCAGAATAAACTTCTTCCAATCAAACCAGATACAAGACAGACAAAACCCTTTCCCTCTCTGACCCGGAGACTGATACAGTTGAGTTGGGATATCGACTCCACATCCCAAACGGCACCCCTATGGGCCCTGGTCAAAAGTAGTGCACTACATATAAACAGGGTGCCATTTGGGACTGGATATAGGATGGGGTTGATTCACATTTTGCATAAACCGGGGACCTGCAGCAATGTATGTATCCACTTAGACAACAACACATTAAACACTGAGTAAATCACACTTGTGGGTGGGGTATACTGCATAACGTTGATAGGCTTACCTTGACTGAAATAGCTATCCCAACGTATTGGTTAATGCATAAGCAAGGAGACAATATGGCTGTGGCAAGGAGACACATTAAGCATCAACACTGCTTTTCTCTTCAACACACTCAGAATCAGATGTTTTAACCCAACATGTTAAAGCAAGTAAATAGAATACCCTGACAGAATCCTTTGAGGACTGAGAATTATGACCAGGGTTAAAGTGCTGACCATCTCAGAGGACCTGAGGAGGGGTTCGGGGTCAGGAGAAGGGGTAAAGGAAGAGATCCAGTGAATCCTCATCAGCACCAACAACCTGGTTGCGGTCAGAAACTCCCCACAAATAAATGCACATGCGCATATGGCAACAGACACGCACACGCACACAAAGCCCTCATTGGCAAAATAAAGCACACAGAAGTCAAGTCACTTTTTATCCCCTTGTCTATTCCACTACTCCTCAGTGACCGCCCTGGGTTTCTTATAGATTGGCATGTTGATACTATGGAAGGCGGGCACCCAGCGGTTGTCGTGGAGACCGACGTTGCAGCCGGGCGTGTCTTTGTGGGAACCGTGGCAACACATCCAGTACCCGGGGCCGTAGGGCAGCGCCTGGCAGTAGGGCTTGTGGTGCCAGCGGCAGAGGGACACATCCCCGCGCCCATACCGTTTTTTACACTGCTTGCAGGGATCGTCTTTGTAGCGGGGGTCGCACACCCAGCGGGAGTCCGCGGGTCGAATGCCGTAGCTCTCAATGAGGAACTTGAAGTAGTGGCAGGTGCACTTAAGCGCTGCCAGGTTCTCTGTGGGCAGCAGGCAGAAGATCTTAACGATGATGTGGTGGGGCAGGAAGGCCATGTACTGCTGGGGTTCCAGGAGCAGCTGGATCTTAAAGCGCATCTCCAGGAACTCGTGAGACACCAGGCGGCGCAGGGGGAAAGGCACGGTTTCGCACCGGCTAAAAGCACTCCCCTCTCCCTCACTCACCGCCTTCTCCTCCTCCTCCCTCTCATCCTCCTCTTTGGCCCAGTTTTCACTGTGCGATATGGTTTCAGGGAGGAGGGAGGTGATAGCAGGGTCGCATGGCTGAGTCTTGGAGGGTTCCGCTAAGTCTCTGGTGAGTTTAGGGCTGGACTCAGTGTCCTGGATGAGAGTACTGTTTGGGTGTGGGAGTGTGTGTTGTTCTAGCGCCGGCTGTGAGGGCGGAGGGTGTGAGAAGAACAGCATGCCTGGGAGGGGCTCCTCACCCTGTAGACTGCTGCTGGCCCGCTCTGACTGGAGCTGCCCAGCCTCAATGACCCTGCTCCCCTCCTGCTGTCCCTGGGCCTCACAGATCTCCTCTGGCTCTCTGACAGCGTGGACGGAGGCTCCACACCCAGAGTCCACACTGTGAGACGGAGAAGCTGGGTCAGAGGAACAGGAAGCCCAATGGGCAGCTTCATGGCAGCTGCTGGGAGCTAGTTTGTCCGTGTGGATGGTGCTAACAGAGGGACTAGCGTGGAGGTGCTGCACCCCCGTGGTCTCCTCTAGTCCGTGCTGGGGCCCGGTGGGAGTCGGAGGTGGCTGGGCTGAGATGGAGCAGGCGTCTGCTCCTGCCAATAACACCCGGCCCACCCTCCTCCGCAGGCTGTTGTTGCGCGACAGCTCTCCCCCAGATCCGGAGCCTTCCCTTGTAACACTCTGGCGCTTCAGGCACTCTGACTCCAGCTTGGCCACCATGTCCGACACCTTTACACACTCTGCCTCCTCATCTGTCCCCTGGGGGGCTCTGGTCTGGGGCTTTGGGCTGCTGGGGCTCTTGGGTCAGTGACAGCCCCCTGGATAAGGTAATGCTAGTGGAGCTCCGCAGAGAGACAGGCTTAGAGTCCCCTTGCTTGTCGCTGGCTCTCTGCTCCAAGAAGGCCACCAACTCCACCACAGAGAGAGCCTTGCCCGTCCCAGTCTCACTTCCCTCCTCGCCCTCCACCTTACATACCTGCTCCCCACCCACCCCTACAACCCCACACTCAGGCACTCTAGGGCTCTTGCCAAGAGCCACCTCTTCGGGGCTGTTCTTGGTGGGACTCAGTGGGCTCTGTCTCTCTAGGGCTCTGGGTGACTGTCGGTCGCTGTCCTGGTGGTGGCCCCGATGCCCTGACCTCCTCCTGCGCTTGGCCACAGAGCCACCCTCGTCCTCCCAGCAGCTTTTCATCTTCACAGACACCGTCCTCACTGAGATGCTGCTCACCAAGTCTCCCTCACACGCCTCCCTGACCGGCTCTCCTCCACCGCCACCATTCACGAGGCCGCCGCGGCACTGGGGTGAAGCGAAGATGGCGATTTTCTCCTTGGTGTTGCCAGGCTTGATGACAGCCCAGATGTCCAGCGGTCCCTCTCCGTCCTCCCCCTGGTAGGAGACGCTGAGGGAGTCCTCCTGGTTCTCAGATCCCCCCGAGCCTGTAGAGGAGGTGGAGAGGAGCAGCAGGGACGAGGTGGTGGTGTAGGAGGTTTCGGAGGTTTTCCTCCGGGCCCAGGTTGTACTACTATGGAACACATCTCCCCCAGACCCACTCAGCCTTGAGGTCTGCAGCCCACTACCACTGTTGCCATGGGTACTATTACTGTTGTTGTCACTGCAGCACAGGGTGTTGGTGGATATGACGCTAAGGGGGGAGCGGGCTGTGCCCGAGGCGAGCCCGCTGCTAGACGAGCCCACCGGGGCTGGACGGACCCCCCACTCTGTCCTCAGAGACAGGGCCCCCTGCTGGCTCATATGGTGAAGGCCTCTCTGACTGTCCTGACTGGACTCCAGGTGGAGCTCTTTCTTCTGCAGTTTGGGGTATGGCTTGAGGTGCATGGCTGCAACCCTGGAACAGAAGAAAGGAGTCAATGCGTTATTGTGGTGCATGTGATATGACAGCCTAAACAGGGGCCTGTTCAGGAGGGTGCAAGGTTAGAGAACATTCATAGAAGGCAGAATAGCAAATGAAGTCAGCTGTAGTTATTCTATTTCTATCTGAAACGTCCTGAATATTTTGCCAACGCAGCAAATATATTATCAACAAACGCAGTTGGGAGTGGGACAGCCAGAACTAGAACCCTCTATCTATGCTGGGACTACTGGGCCTCAAGTCAGCTACAAAACAAAATGAGGTGCATTCCAAATGGCACAATATGTAGGGTATAGGGTACTTATTGCAACACAGATAGAGCAGGGGTTCCCAAACTTTTTGGACCCGGGAGGAGACTAATGACGCGCTGGTCAGCTGTTTGTTCACCCGCACCCAATTGCTAATAACCCGTCCGCAACCACCCTTTTTTCTTCTCTTGAACATTTATTGAACAATGACGTTTTTCTTGAAACATTTATTCTTTGGGTATTTAGGCCTATTGAACAGTATGTGACGGTGTGAGCTCTCTAGTCACGTTGAACCACTGTTCTCCATTCCCCATGCATGCCAAGTAACCTACAAACATTTCCACTTCATTCAACTGCATTAGGCCTACTGCCATTGCACTAAACTTATGAGAGCACCATTCGTTTGTGCTAATAGTGGTAACAAACATTTGGTATCGGAGAGAACATTTTGTAGTTTAAGCTAAATTTCCACTAAAACAATTGTAATACAAGAGGTACTGTGTTGAAAATGTGATAATTGGTAGAGAACTGTGGTTACCAATATCCCTGTGAGCCTCCCAGGCCCATGTTACAAATGGTTAAGAACATACATTGTACATTAATAATATTACATAGTATTGTATTATCCCCGCAACTTATTCTACAAATTCCTTTGCCAAAATTTAAGTAATCTGTTCGCAATATTCCTAAACTCAAATGTCTCAGGGAACCCCTGAAATAGAAACTGAAGAACAGGTTTCTGCACTTGGCATGGAGAGGCAGACGTCGAGGCGGCCAGAAGGGGAAGATTTGCCCTGCCTGCACCGGCCAACATACACCAAGTGTACAAAACATTAGAAACACATTCCTAATATTGAGTTGCACCCCCCTTTTGCCCTCAGAACAGCCTCAATTCGTTGGGGCATGGACTACAAGGTGTCAAAGGCACTGAAATATTCTGAATGGCACACAAAGTTTTGTACACTCAGTGTATATTCCTCTGGCAAAACCTTCCTTGCGAAAACACTAAGTGTGGAAAAACGCTGAGCATGCCTTAAACTAAATAGCTTACTTTACGCTGGAGTAGGGTTTTGTGTCGATTGTGCACTGGGTACTTTGGTGCTCATCTATGAGATCGCTTTCATCCTATTGAACATGCAGGCAGGGAGAGGCAGCACTCGATCCTTTCCTTGGTTCAAACCCAGGTGATCCCATTTGTTCACACTGCATAGAAAGCCTGCTTCCCAAACAGCACCATATTTCCTATATCAAATCAAATATTTTTTTTTAAATAAAATTGTATTTGTCACATGCGCCGAATACAACGGGTGTAGACCTTAGTGAAATGCTTAACCAACAGTGCATTTAAGAAAAATACCTTAAAGAAATAAAACAAATAATTAAAGAGCAGCAGTAAAATAACAGTAGTGAGACTATATACAGGGGATACCGCTACAGAGTCAATGTGGAGGCTATATACAGGTGGTACCGGTACAGAGTCAATGTGCGGGGGCACCGGTTAGTCGAGGTAATATGTACATTTAGGTAGAGTTAAAGTGACTAGGCATAGATAATAACAGGGTAGCAGCTGCGTAAAAGTGGGGGAGGGCGGGCAATGCAAATAGTCTGGGGTAGCCCTTTAGATGTTCAGGAGTCTTATGACTTGGGGGTAGAAGATGTTTAGAAGCCTCTTGAACATAGACTTGGTGCTCCCGGTACCACTTGCCGTGCGGTAGCAGAGATAACAGTCTATGACTAGGGCCTTCCTCTGACACCGCCTGGTATAAACGTCCTGGATGGCAGGAAGCTTGGCCGTACGCACCACCCTCTGTAGTGACTTGCGGTCGGAGGCCGAGCAGTTGCCATACCAGGCAGTGACCAGGCAGGATGCTCTCGATGGTGCAGCTGTAGAACTTTGAGGCTCTGAGGACCCATGCCAAATCTTTTCAGTCTCCTGAGGGGTAATAGGTTTTGTCGTGCCCTCTTCACAACTGTCTTGGGGTGCTTGGACCATGTTAGTTTATTGGCAATGTGGATGCCAAGGAACTTGAAGCTCTCAACCTGCTCCACTACAGCCACGTCAATGAGAATGGGGGCGTACTCGGTCCTGTAGTCCACAATCATCTCCTTCGTCTTGATCACGTTGAGGGAGAGGTTTTTGTGTTTGCACCACACGGTCAGGTCTCTGACCTCCTCCCTATAGGCTGTCTCATCGTTGTCGGTGTTCAGGCCTACCACTGTTGTGTCATAGGCAAACTTAAATGGTGTTGGAGTCATGCCTGGCCGTGCAGTACTGAGTGAACAGTACTGAGTGAACACACCGGAGGGGCCCACGTGTTGATGATCAGCGTGCATCATTTGTGGATCTGTTGGGGCGGTATGCAAATTGGAGTGGGTCTAGGGTTTTTGGGATAATGGTGTTGATGTGAGCCATGACAACCCTTTCAAAGCACTTCATAGCTACATACGCGAGTGCTACGTGTCGGTAGTCATTTAGGCAGGTTACCTTTGTGTTCTTGGGCACAGGGACTATGGTGGTCTGCTTGAAACATGTTGGTATTACAGACTCAGGGAGAGGTTGAAAATGTCAGTGAAGACACTTGCCAGTTGGTCAGCGCATGCTCGGAGTACACGTCCTGGTAATCCGTCTGGCCCTGCGGCCTTGTGAATGTTGACCTGTTTTACTCACAACGGCTGCGGAGAGCGTGATCACACAGTCTTCCGGAACAGCTAATGCTCTCATGCATGTTTCAGTGTTACTTGCCTCGAAGCCAGCATAGAAGTAATTTAGCTCATCTGATAGGCTTGTGTCACTGAGCAGCTCTCAGCTTTGCTTCCCTTTGTAGTCTAATAGTTTGCAAGCTCTGCCACATCCGACGAGCGTTGGAGCTGGTGTAGTACGATTCGAGCTTAGTCCTGTATTGGCATTATACCTGTTTGATGGTTTGTCAGAGGGCATAGTCGGATTTCTTATAAGCTTCCGGGTTAGAGTCCCGCTCTTTGAAAGCAGCAGCTCTACCCTTTAGCTCAGTGCGGCTGTTGCCTGCAATCCATGGCTTCTGTTTGGGGTATGTACGTACAGTCACTGTGGGGACGACGTCATCGATGCACTTATTGATGAAGCCAGCGACTGATGTGGTGTACTCCTCAATGCCATCAGAAGAATCCCGGAACATATTCCAGTCTGCGCTAGCAAAAAAAAAAAACAGTCCTGTAGCTTAGCATCTGCTTCATCTGACCACTTTTTTTAAATGACAGTCACTGGTGCTTCCTGCTTTAATTTTGGCATGTAAGCAGGAATCAGGAGGATAGAATTATGGTTAGAGTCGCAAAATGGAGGTTGAGGGAGAGCTTTGTACGCGTCTCTGTGTGTGGAGTAAAGGTGGTCTACAGTTTTTCCCCTCTGGTTGCACATTTAACATGTTGATAGAAATGAGGTCAAACTGATTTAAGTTTCCCTGCATTAAAGTCCACGGCAACTAGGAGCGCCGCCTCTGGATGATCGTTTTCCTGTTTGCTTATGGCGGAATACAGCTCATTGAGTGCGGGCTTAGTGCCAGCATCGGTCTGTGGTGGTATGTAGACAGCTACGAAAAATACAGATGAACTCTAGGTAGATAGAGTATCTCATGATAAGCTGTAAACCACACTACCTCAGCCGAGCAAAACCTCACGACTTTCCTAGATATCGTGCACTACCAGATCCCTAGACCTTGGTCAAAAGTACTGCATTAAATAGGGAATAGGATGCAATTTGGGACACATGTGGTGTCTTGGGGATGGAAAGCTGTCACACTAAACTTGATTATGGCAAAAACAAGGGTTGCTGTTCCCCCAGCCCAGCCACCCTCATTCCATTGTTCCCCCAGCCCAGCCTCCCTCCTGCTGCTATTCCCCCAGTCTCTCTCCCTCTGCTCTGACATAATGGGAACAGGGCCTGTCCAGACACAGCTGGGCCCTTACACAAGCCCTGTCAGCTGACCCAGCCCCTGACACACACAGACACACACTCTCCATCAACGACACACAGGACTTCAAGTGGGACAGGACAGACAGCAGTACATATAAGGCATTCTTCACTGCAGCCCGGGAGCTCTGATAAATGTGGGACAGTAGGGTGGAGGCGGGGGGCACCTGAGGTGACCAAATCAGGGATGGCATGAAGGGGAGGGGGTGGTGGATGGGTTCGAGGGCGACTGCAAAGGCACTGGCTGCATCTCAAATAGCTTTTCTATTTAATACACACAACCAGTCAAAGGTTGACATCTACTTATTCAAGGGTTTTTCTTTATTTTTACTATTTTCTACATTGTAGAATAATAGTGAAGACTTAAAAACTAATGAAATAACACATGAAATCATGTAACTTTATACTTGAGATTCTTCAAAGTAGCCACCCTTTGACTTGACAGCTTGGCATTCTCTCAACCAGTTTCACCTGGAATGCTTTTCTAACAGTCTTGAAGGAGTTCCCACATATGCTGAGCACTTGTTGGCTGCTTTTCCTTCACTCTGCGGGTACCACTCATCCCAAACCATCTCAATTGGGCTGAGGTCGTGTGATTGTGGAGGCCAGGTCTTCTGATGCAGCACTCCATCACTCTCCTTCTAGCCCTTAAACAGCCTAGAGGTGTGTTGGGTCATTGTCCTACTGAAAAACAAATGATAGTCCCACTAAACGCAAACCTGGTGGGATGGCGCATCGCCACAGAATGCTGTGGCATGCTAGTTAAGTGTGCCTTGAATTCTAGATAAATTACAGACAGTGTCACCAGCAAAGCACCCCCACACCATCACACCTCCATGCTTCACAGTGGGAACCACCCCTGCGGAGATCATCCATTCACCTACTCTGCGTCTCAAAGACGACACGGCGGTTGGAACCAAAAATCTCAAATTTGGACTCCGACCAAAAGGACAGATTTCCACCGGTCTAATGTCCATTGCTCGTGTTTCTTAGCCCAAGAAAGTATCTTCTTATTGGTATCCTTTAGAAGTGGTTTCTTTGCAGCAATTTGACCATGAAGGCCTGATTCACGCAATCGCCTCTGAACAGTTGATGTTGAGATGTGTCTTACTTGAACTCTGTGAAGCTGCAATTTCTGAGGCTGGTAACTAATTAACTTATACTCTGCAGCAGAGGAGACTGAATCAGGCCTTCATGGTCGAAATGCTGCAAAGAAACCACTACTAAAAAAGGTCCCACAGTTGACAGTGCATGTCAGAGAAAAAAAACAAGCCATGAGGTCGATGGAATTGTCCGTAGAGCTTCGAGACAGGATTAGCACAGATCTGGAGAAGGGTACCAAAACAATTCCGCAGCATTGAAGGTCCCCAAGAACAGTGGCCTCCATCATTCTTAAAATGGAAGAAGTTAGGAACCACCAAGACTCTTCCTAGAGCTGGCTTCCCAGCCAAACTGAGCAATCGGGGGGAGAAGGGCCTTGGTCACGGAGGAAACCTAGCACTATCCCTACAGTGAAGCATGGTGGCAGCATCATGCTGTGGGATGTTTTTCAACGGCAGGGACTGGGAGACTTGTCAGGATCGAGGGAAAGCTGAACAGAGAAAAGTACAGAGAGATCCTTGATGAAAACCTGCTCCAGAGCGCTCAGGACCTCAGATTGGGGCAAAGGTTCACCTTCCAACAGGACAACGACCCTAAGCATACAGCCAAGACAATGCAGGAGTGGCTTCGGGACAAGTCTCTGAATGTCCTTGAGTGGCCCAGCCAGAGCCCGGACTTGAACCCGATCAAACATCTCTGGAGAGACCTGAAAATAGCTGTGCAGCAACGCTCTCCATCCAACCTGACAGAGCTTGAGGATCTACAGAGAAGAATGGGGAACAACTCCCAAAATACAGGTGTGCCAAGCTTATATCGTCATACCCAAGAAGACAAAAGGCTGTAATCGCTGCCAAAGTTGCTTCAACAAAGTACTGAGTAAAGGGTGTGAATACTTATGTAAATGTGATTAAATAAATTTAAAAAACATTAAAAAAAAACTGTTTTTGCGTTATCATTATGGGGTATGTGTGTAGATTGATGAGGAAAAAAGTCTATAACCTAACAATGTGAAAAAAGTAAAGGGGTCTGAATACTTTCCGAAGGCACTGTATATAAAGTGCACTACCTTTGACCAGGACCCATAGGGTATATAATTGGGTGCCATTTGGGACGCACACACTGCTTTCTAGTGGTGGGGTGGCTAGCTGGTAATTGGCTAGCTGGAGATCATGTAAAGCGGAGTGCCAAGGGAGAGAAAGGCCTGCAGTAGCCCCAGTCACCTCTCTGCCACCAGTCCCAGTGTTTTCACACGTGTTAACTGAAGAGGGGAAAGTGTAGCACCAACATCAACAACTGAGTGGGCTCACATTATATAGCCGTGGCAACAACTACACTTGTAATTATAATTCTTTACACTTTTATACCAGTTTGTATTACAATCTCAAAGCACTTTAAGCAACAACAAAGACATGCAATTTTGAAAAACAAATAATTAATGGACAATCATGGCAGGCATGGTTCTTGCACTAACTGATTAATATCAGTTAGCCATTAGCTGACGTTACCAAAAGGTAATTGAAGCTCAGACAGCGACTTGCTTCACTAATGTCACTAGCATCAGCCATTTTGTTCAGAGATCCACACTCCAGAGTACCACACAATGGGGTTGGATTATAATCAGCGAGGTGAAACTTAAGAAATGTTGCAGATAGAAATGTAAATGAATATAGATGCTGAAACTACTCTATTCTACATGTTTGTTCTATAAAATACATTTATATATGTGAATGTTCTGTAATATTGTGGTTGCACAGCCCCTTGGTCTGGCTTGCCAAGTTCGACTGTTAGTCATTATTACACAACCTGGCCAACAGAGACTATTTCCCCTTCTCAGCAGTGCTCAGACCCCACACTGAGACAGTGTCTCAAATGCCACCCTATTGCCTATATAGGGCTCTGGTCAAAAGAAGTGCACTATATAGGGAATAGAGTGACATTTGGGATGAGCCCATTACACAAACTCTACCCTCCTGCAAGTCCTACTTTCCTCAATGCCTGGTGCCAGTGCCAAAACACACATCAGTGCTAATGGCAATTTCAGGGAAAAGTACAATTTAGCGTTATGTAAAAATAAAATAAATAGTCTGAAGTGAAAAGCACAACAGAGCAGGCCCGAGGTGGACTGGAGGGGCAGTCATGGGCTCTGATGAGGTGAGCTCACGCCTGAACTCCTAGAGAGAGCAGCTTCAATTTAACGACCTCATTCTTTTCTCCTCTCTCCCCCTCCCTCCTTCAAGAGTCCATGACTTATTCTCCATAGGAGGTTGCCAGGAAACTGATCCAACTTCAAAAGTCAAGGAATGAAGTCACATGAGGGGCTGTGTTCTAAATGGCACCCTATTCCTTATGTAGTGCCAAAGCACTCTATAGGGAATAGGGTGTCATTTGGGAAACACACGAGCAATCAGTCTGAGGCTCTGCCTGCTTGCTGCAATTATGTGCAGCATCACATCATGTTCTTCCTGAGGCGAGGCAGGGGGCTACTGGAGCAGACCTGGGTTCAAATGCTATTTGAAATCGATGAAATACTTTTGAGTGTGTTTGCTCTCGCCGGCCAAGAGTACAAAAAGCGGCGGGGTTTGAAGTTATGGGACTATTCTATTTGTCCATTAAGCCAGGCAAACTCAATCAAGCACAGATTATGAATTATGAAATTATTTGAAAAAAGTATTTAAACGCAGGTCTGGTTGGTGGGGCTAAACAGAATCTTAGGCTGAGGCAGCCTGAAGCACGGCACGGGCCTCCACATGTGTCTGTAGTTTGTTTATGCCAAACGGCCTTCATTTACAGACACGAGGTAAGCTAGGAGGGAAGCAGGGGGGATAATATACTCAAATGTGTTTCGCGACATCGTTATGGGAAAGTCATACAAAATAATCCCACTACTTAAACCATCACTCACCTGGCTGGCAGGCACTGTCCCACAGAGCAGTACAACAGGTGTTATTCAGTCAAGTAAAACATTCCTAGTTCAATGCTAACGTTAGCAGTAGTGTCTAGGTAAACCAACCCAAACAAAGCACGGATTCTAGTCTTGTCCATAAGCTGCTTTTAAACATAGGAACCAAGTAAGTCATTTTATAATTTGAGTGCGCTGTCCCTTTAACTCACCTCTGAGGTATGCAAGTAGGTAGGTAGAGTGGTGATTTGTGAGTGAGGGGGGACTCGACGAGATAGGAGAAGCTTACTTCCAGTGTGTGTTTGTATCTTGTCTCTTACCTCCAGGCTGACAGCAGCAGGTTGGGTGGTGGTGGTTTCCTATGTTCCCTGTGAGAGGAGGCGGTAGCTTTGCAGTAACTCGTAGATTCACATCTCTCAGGCATTCAGCTCCTCCCTCCAGTCCAGTGTGGTGACGGACGTGTCTCTCCCACAACCCCCTGCAGGCCACGATACGATGACCTCACAACTCAGGGTCCCATCCACCACACTGCAGGGAAACACAGATACATGATGTACAGTTAATTACACAGCTCAGTTCCAGACCACCTCACACTTAATTGGAACATGTCTGTGTGTGTGTGTGTGTGGGGTGCAGGATTCTTGCCAGGATTTTTTTAACCCTTCTAACTGCCATTTCCTGCAAAAGATTGACTTTTATGATAACAAATAAAGTAAAACATTTGAATTAAAAAACTATTTAGACTGGTGCAGCCACTCCACAAGTTGGTTCAGCACCCCTCTTACATTCTTTGAGTAGAACCCTGTGGGGGGGGTGATCTTATGCCGATATAATGACAATTAAATTAGCCAACCATTATGGGTCCCAGGAACAATGATCTGAGAACTGCATAAGTCAATAAGCCCAGGGCCGAATCATAATCCAACACTTTTTGAAATGCAGCCTGGCTGAGATTGACAGATGGCAACAAGTTAATAGACAAGAAACATAGACAAATATTCACAAAAACATATTTCTTTCCACAAAGTTGTTCCTCTGAATGTGAATGAATGGCTTATGTAAAGCAAGCCAAACCTGGCACGTTCTAACAAAAACAGACAAAAACAACCAGATGCCTTTACAAAGTTTACAATGTTGTGTTTGTGGTTTAACCACCTTAGTTTCCATTATGTTAGGCCTCATTTCCAACACTATCCAATACATCTAAAAATACACCACTGATCTGCAACAAGTCAACCACAGATAGCCTAAACAAAGATGTGCCATTACATCAAATCATTTTCCACCTTCAACTTCCAAGTCAGATATGTGTCCAAAACGTGTTTGCGACTATTCAGACCGATAAACTGTAGATAGCTTCAGTTCAAACTGAGCCAACATTGAAGTGGAAACATGCTCCCTTCCAGGCTGCGTCCCAAATGGCACCCTATCTACTCCCTATTATTGCACTACTTTTGACCAGGGTCCATATGGCACTGCTCTAAAAGTAGTGCACTATATAGGGAACAGCGTACCATTTGGGACGTAGACTTGAGTCCTTCCCCCATTCTCATTCGCTGGCTGGGGAAAAACAAGCGGCCAGTTTGTTTTCAAAGAGATATGTCAGCCATGAAGACCAGATAAGCCTGAACAAAAGCTGCTTTGAGTACAGTGGAACAGTGGCCAGCCAGGGGACTGAGGGGGAGGTGGGGAAGGTGGGGAAGGGAAGCCTGCTCTGCTTATCATACACTTGGCTAGCTAAAACACAAGTCAGTCAATCACTGAGGGACAGGCTAGCACCTCATGGTACACAATGATGATAAGACTACCCGACTCATTCCTTTATATCAGCGCTATTTATTAGCCCAGCACCAGAATTCTCAAGTTGAGGATGTGTATAATCATATGAACCTCCTTTTCTTCATAGACTGTCCCTGCCAGGGTGGCTGGACAAGGCAGTTCAAATCCTAAATGTTTGGTTACACTCGATTCGGGTCATTCCTGGACATTGATAAATACACAGCGTGTTTTAAAAAAGTACTCAGACCCCTTTATCACGTTACAGTCTTAATCTAAAATTGATTAAATAGTCGTCGTCCCCCGCAACAATCTACACACAATACCCCATAATGACAAAGTGAAAACAGGTTAAGATTTATTTGAAAATTAATACAAATGTAGAAACAGAAATACCTTATTTACATAAGTATTCAGACCCTTTGCTATGAGACTTGAAATTGAGCTCCGGTGCATCCTGTTTCCATTGATCATCCTTGAGATGTGGACCAATCAAGTTGTAGAAACCTGCTGTAAATTCAATTGATTGGAAATGATTTGGAAAGGCACACACCGGTCTATATGAGGTCCCACAGTTGACAGTGCATGTCAGAGCAAAAACTAAGCCATGAGGTCCTAGGAATTGTCCGTAGAGCTCAGAGACAGGATGGTGTCGAGGAACAGATCTGTGGAAGGTACCAAAACATTTCTGCAGCATTGAAGGTCCCCAAGAACACAGTGGCCTCCATCATTCTTAAAGGGAAAAGTTACAACCACCAAGACTCTTCCTAGAGCTGGCCTCCCGGCCAAACTGTGCTATCGGGGGAGAAGGGCCTTGGTCAGGGAGGTGACCAAGAACCCGACAATCATTCTGATAGAGCTCCAGTGTTTCTCTGTGGTGATGGGAAAACCTTCCAGAAGGACAACCATCTCTGCAGCACTCCACCAATTAGGCCTTTATGGTAGATTGGCCAGACGGAAGTCACTCCTCAGTAAAAGGCACATGACAGCCCGCTTGGAGTTTTCCAAAAGGCACCTAAAGGACTCTGACCATGAGAAACAAGATGGTCTGATAAAACTAAGATTGAACTCTTTGGTCTGAATGCCAAGCATCACGTATGGAGGAAACCTGGCACCATCCCTAAGGTGAAGCATGGTGGTGGCAGCATCATGCTGTGGGGACGTTTTTCAGTGGCAGGGACTGGGAGACTAATCAGGATTGAGGGAAAGACAAACGGTGCAAAGAACAGAGAGATCCTTGATGAAAACCAGGACCTCAGACTGGGGCGAAGGTTCACCTTCCAACAGGACAACCAACGACCCTAAGCACACAGCCAAGACAACACAGGAGTGGCTTTGGGTCTCTGAATGTCCTTGAGCGGCCCAGACAGAGCCCGGACTTGAACCCAATCGAACATCGCTGGAGAGACCTGAATATAGCTATGCAGCAACGCTCACCATCCAACCTAACAGAGCTGGAGAGGATTGGGAGAAACTACCCAAATACAGGTGTGCCAAGCTTGTAGCGCCATACCCAAGAAGACTCGAGGCAGTAAACCCTGCCAAAGGTGCTTCAACAAAGTAATGAGTAAAGGGTCTGAAAACATATGTATTCTTTTTTGGTACATTAGTAAAACATGTGCTTTGTCATTATGGGGTAGTGTGTGTAGATTTATGAGGGGGGAAAAACGAATTCCTCCATTTTAGAATAAGGCTGTAACATAACGTGGAAAAAGTCAAGGGGTCTGAATGCACTGTATGCACTGTATGCATGTATGTATGTATGTATGTACAGTTGAAGTCAGAAGTTTACATACCTCAGCCAAATACATTTGAACAGTTTCACAATTCCTGACATTTAATGCTAGTAAAAATTCCCTGTCTTAGGTCAGTTAGGATCACCACTTTATTTAAAAAAAAAAGTAAAATGTCAGAATAATAATAGAGCGAATTATTTATTTCAGCTTTTATTTCTTTCATCACATTCCCAGTGGGTCAGAAGTTTACATACACTCAATTAGTATTTGGTAGCGTTGCCTTCAAATTGTTTAACTTGGGTCAAACATTTCGGGTAGCCTTCCACAAGCTTCCCACAATAAGTTGAGTGAATTTTGGCCCATTCCTCCTGACAGAGCTGGTGTAACTGAGTCAGGTTTGTAGGCCTCCATGCTCGCACACGCTTTTTCAGTTTCACAAATTTTCTATGGGATTGAGGTCAGGGCTTTGTGATGGCCACTCCAATACCTTGACCTACTTGTCCTTTAGCCATTTTGCCACAACTTTGGAAGTACGCTTGGGGTCATTGTCCATTTGGAAGACCCATTTGCGACCAAGCTTTAACTTCCTGACTGATGTCTTGAGATGTTGCTTCAATATATCCACATAATTTTCTTTCCTCATGATGCCATCTATTTTGTGAAGTGCACCAGTCCCTCCTGCAGCAAAGCACCCCCACAACATGATGCTGCCACCCCTGTGCTTCACAGCTGGGATGGTGTTCTTCGGCTTGCAAGCATCCCCCTTTTTCCTCCAAACATAACGATGGTCATTATGGCAAACAGTTCTATTTTTGTTTCATCAGACCAGAGGATATTTCTCCAAAAAGTACAATCTTTGTCCCCATGTGCAGTTGCAAACCGTAGTCTGGCTTTTTATGGCGGTTTTGGAGCAGTGGCTTCTTCCTTGCTGAGCAGCCTTTCAGGTTATGTCGATATAGGACTAGTTTTACTGTGGATATAGATACTTTTGTACCCGTTTCCTCCAGCATATTCACAAGGTCCTTTGCTGTTGTTCTGGGATTGATTTGCACTTTTCGCAGCAAAGTACGTTCTTCTCTAGGAGACAGAATGCGTCTCCTTCCTGAGCGGTATGACAGCTGCGTGGTCCCATGGTGTTTATACTTGTGTACTATTGTTTGTACAGATGAACATGGTACCTTCAGGCGTTTGGAAATTCCTCCCAAGGATGAACCAGACTTGTGGAGGTCTACAATTGTTTTTGAGGTCTTGGCTGATTTCTTCTGATTTCCCCATGACGTCAAGCAAAGAGGCACTGAGTTTAACCTCTCAGAGATTGCTGGGGCGCTAAGCGGGCTGCTCCCGACACTACCAGGTGAAATGTAAAGCGCCAAATTCAAAATCCCAAAGTTGAATTATTAAACACCCACCAATATACAAGTGTTCCATACTCATCAAAAGCTCTGTTTCTTGGCAATATCACAGCGTTCTCTGGTCTAATTCATCCAAATTGAAAATTTACACTGTCTCGAGACTGTTGACATCTAGAGGAAGCGATGGGTACTGCATTCATATGCCCTTATATGGTCATTTTCATGAGGGAGGGGTTCCCAAATGAGCAATGTGTCAATCACTTTTTCCGGGACAGAAATTCCTCGGGGTTTCGCCTGCCATATGCGTTCTGTTTTACTCACAGACAAATGGTTAACGGTTTTGGAAAATTCAGAGTGTTTCTTATCCAATGGTACCAAATATGTGCATATCCTATTTTCTGGGCCTGAATGGGAGGCATTTTACTTTGGGCACGCCGGGCTCTCCAAAACCGACCCCTCAGCTGCCACTCCCTAACAAGTTAAAGGAAATACATCCAGAGGTACACCTCCAATTGACTCAAATGATGTCAATTAGACTATCAGAAGCTTCTAAAGCCATGACATCATTTTCTGGAATTTTCCAAGCTGTTTAAAGGCACAGTCAACTTAGTGTATGTAAACTTCTGACCCACTGGAATTGTGATACAGTGAATTAGAAGTGAAATAATCTGTCTAAACAATTGTTGAAAAACTACTTGTGTCATGCACAAAGTAGATGTCCTAACAGACTTGCCAAAACTATAGTTTCTTAACAAGAAATTTGTGGAGTGGTTGAAAAACAAGTTTTAACGACTCCAACCTAAGTGTATGTAAACTTCCGACTTCAACTGTATTTCATAGTGTTGATGTCTTCACTATTATTCTACAAAGAAAAACCCTTGAATGAGTAGGTGTGGGGTCCGACCCGATACTAGGTGTACTTAAACTGGACACGTGTATATTTGTATCAAACAGAGCGAGCAGTGGCGCGAATGAGAGCACAGCCACCGCTTGCTCCTCATCTCCTTACAGTGCAGTGGTGCGCATCAGTTATACCTATTTCAGATTAATATGACCTCATTTTCAGTGAGACACAGAATCCTTCGCTGTGCAGACGATGAACAATTGAGGGCAAAAGGGTGAGAACACACTAGGCCTACTTTTTGTCTTGCATATGTAAAGTGTCCCCATTTTACAAGCTTAAGATAGATACATTTGTCCAGCAGCTACTGAACATAAATTAAAAGGCCTACTTATCCGCTTCTCGGTTTTGCCTTTTAAACTTTAATGAATAAGATAATGAAATCTAAATGATTAAGACCTGGGCCTGTATGAACAAATAAATCTGACTAGAAGTGCTGATAAAGGATCTGTCCATATAATCTTATTCAGCATGATCTAAAAGGCTAAACTGATCCTGGAACAGCACTCTTACTCAGAGAAGCTTTGTGGATACAGGCCCTGATCTTGATAACAAAACCACACTATGCTGAAAATGTGCAATCAAAATTTCTTTGCATTAATATAGAATAAATTAAACCTGGAACTAGGCCTTTGGCCATTTCACAGAGCATTTTTTTTTTTGAGAGAGGGACTGATTTATATGGTTCCTCAACATTCTTCTCCAGAGGCGTTTTCTCTTTAGCGAGTTCTCACAACCCAACGCTTCACTGTTTCCCATTGTGGCCTGCCTGCCTGCGGCACAGCACCAGTGTATACTAGAGTGTGGGTGTATGCATGCATGGGAGTAAAACTAAAGCAAGTAATATGCACACATTCTTCAAAGCCTTCCGTGTACAGCACAGCAAATCAGCACGATTAAACTGGTCGAACACACACACAGGCTCTTTTCACATAGATTGTGTGGTTTTGGACTCTAATCAAAGCCGGGAGAAAGATCTACTAAGCCAACATATAGAATTGTTTTAAGATGGTCATGCCATGCTTAAATATTGAATTTGGCCTTTACTACTATAGCCCATAGAAACGCATTGAATAACACATTAATAAATGGCAAAAAATACAGTAAAAGAAATGTATCGTAAGGAATAAGGTTTCATATCTAGGAGATGTAAGAAAGATCAGGAAATATTTCTCTTGTTTTGGACGCATATTTAATCCCTTATTTTTGTAGGCACAAAACTACCTCCATACTTCCATTCACTTCCATGCAAAAAAGCCCAGAATGCTAAAAAAAATGTGCACAAGTAATAGTGAAATGAAAATAAACTAATTGCAAAGACAGGCAATCCAGCTCATAAAGATATACATATAGAGCTACCGAATGTAATTTTTGGTGAGTTTGGACATTTACAAGCGAATGTGAACAAGAGATTGTGCAAATGAACAAAAGTTTACGCAGGCTGAAGAAATTTGGCTTGTCACCAAAATCACTCACAAACTTTTACAGATGCACAATCGAGAGCATCCTGTCGGGCTGTATCACCGCCTGGTACGGCAACTGCTCCGCCCACAACCGTAAGGCTCTCCAGAGGGTAGTGAGGACTGCACAACGCATCACCGGGGTTAAACTACCTGCCCTCCAGGACACCTACACCACCCGATGTCACAGAAAGGCCAAAAAGATCATCAAGGACAACAACCACCCGAGCCACTGCCTGTTCACCCCGCTATCATCCAGAAGGCGAGGTCAGTACAGGTGCATCAAAGCTGGGACCGAGAGACTGAAAAACAGCTTCTACCTCAAGGCCATCAGACTGTTAAACAGCCATCACTAACATTGAGTGGCTGCTGCCAACATACTGACTTAAATCTCTAGCCACTTTATACATAGGAATTGGATGTAACAAATGTATCACTAGCCACTTTAAACAATTTTGTATATAATGTTTACGTATCCGACATACTCATATCAAATGTATACACTGTACTCTAAACCATCTACTGTATCTTGCCTATGCCGCTCGGTCATCGACCCAAATCTCTAGCCACTTTAATAATTATAATTGGATGAAATAATGTATCACTAGCCACTTTAAACAATGCCATTTATATAATGTTTACATATCCTACATTACTCATCTCATATATATGTGTATATACTGTACTCCATACCATCTACTGCATCTTGCCTATGCCGGTCAGCCATCGCTCATCCATATATTTATATGTACATACTCGTATTCATTCCTTTACTCTTGTGTGTATAAGGTAGTTGTTGTGAATTTGTTAGATTACTTGTTAGATACTACTGCATGGTCGGAACTAGAAGCACAAGCATTTCGCTACACTCGCATTAACATCTGCTAACCATGTGTATGTGACAAATAAAATTTGATTTGATTTGATGCATGCAGTACTGGCTCTCCTGCAGCAGTACACGCTGTGTCTGTGTGGAATCTGGAGTCGCTAGGGCAATGGGCCTGCCTGTTCTGCTTGGAGAAGAGGGGGGAGGAGCAGATGGGCTGAGATGGAGAGGAGAAAAAAAAACAAGACAGCAGTGGCAGCTGTACAAATAACTAATCCATCCCGTGGCTATTTCCAAATACCCCGTATACGGTATACCGCTTAGGCCTACCATAGTGTTCGTGAGAGACTCTCCTTTCTACAGTGGTGTCACTCATTTGTAGCCCAAAAGATTCGGACGCTACAAACAAAAGCTGGCACATTAACTATACCGACGTTCGTGGAGGAAAACGGAGGACACTATCGTGTTCGCGAGGGTCTCATCTTTCCATAGAGTGGTCATATTAGTTTGTTGGCAAAACAGATTTTTCGGGATGTCTCATGGTGTGACAAACACCACTGTAGCTCGGCCACCTTCCACCGCCAATGATTAAGGCCAACATAGTCGGATGTGGTGGATTGAGATGCAGCCAATGCAACAAAGACCTTTATGTTACTTAGATTGATGCACAGGTCAATCTAAGGATGTTTGAGAGGTATCAAATCATTCTCAAGAGACATTACTGTAAACTCATCTCAAATGCTTCCTCCACAGGCCACGCACGACATTCGCCCGATAGATGCCCATCTCCAAGCAGGGCAGTGTAAACAGAATTGTCTCGTTGAGCCCAACATTCCTACAGTAAAAAAAATAATAGAGCAATGTTTTTGAAATAGCAAATGAAAAGAAATTTTGTAGACATTTTCAATATATTTGAGACTTATTGACTTATTGAGTTACCTGAAATTGCAGTAATAGCCTGTTACATTAACTTGTTGGGGATGAGCAGCTGAGGGGTCGGTTTTGGAGAGTCTGGCGTGCCTAAAGTAAAATGCTTTCCACTCAGGCTCAGAAAATAGGATATGCACATAATTAGTACTATTGGATAGGAAACACTCTGAGGTTAACATTTTGTCTGTGAGTGTAATAGAACTCATTTGGCAGGCAAAAACCAAAGAAAATTCCATCCGGAAATGTCATTCTGGTGGTTTATGGCTCACTTAGAGAGACTGCCTATTGAAAAGTCATATATACCAGGACACTGAATGTAGTACCTATTGCTTCCACTGGATGTCAGCAGTGTATAGGTAAAGTTTAATGGAAATCGGAACCATTGTGTTCAATCGGTAGTCGTTTTAGCAGGGGAGCTAATTTTCAGTTGCACGTTTTTGGGCGCACGTTTGGCTGAGCGGTCCACTTTATTTGACTTATATAACGTTTAGATGACCATCCAAGTGAAAGCTTATCTTTTATGAATAAAAGTGATAATCTAAGGTTGCATTTTAATTGGTTTTTGTTTTGTTGAGGGAAAGTTTATAGGTTTAAATGAACGCGTTCACTTCACGTTGGATTTTCTGAACACAAGGTGCCAACCAAACGGAGATTTAAGGATATAATAAATTACTTTTTCTAACCAAATACCCATGGATTGTCTTCGTTGGACACTTAGGAAGCCCTCTGCAGAAGTTCTACAAAAGGCACAGGTTTTCCTTTTAAGAAGTTAAGAAATAGTCGGCGTAGCAACAGTTCACACAAATTACAAATTGTTATTGTTTTTCTTAACCTGTAAGCAGTCTTGACAAGGTATGACATAAATCCATGCTTTGGTTCAGTTTCCCTGGCACCATTTCGAAATGCATGCAGCACATATCCCATTCAAATCATGGGACCGATATTAGCATTTTTTGCACATCCTGTTCAAATCATCTGTAAATTACTTTAACTTCTTAGGGAGCAGCTCCCGAGGTGACGGTTTTGGAGAGTCGGGCGTGCCAAAAGTAAAATGCCTCCCACTCAGGCCCAGAAAATAGGATATGCACATAATTAGTACTATTGGATAGAAAACACTCTGAAGTTTCTAAGTGAGTATAACAGAACGGATATAGCAGGCGAAATCCCGAGGAATTTCTGTCCTGGAAAAAGTGTATTTGACACATTGCCTCATTTTGAACCCCTCCCTATTGAAAATGACCATATAAGGGAGTAAGATTTCAGTACCTATTGCTTCCACTGGATGTCAACAGTCTCTAGACAGTGTTTTGATTATGTTTAGTTGCTCTGGATGGTAATAGAAGAAGAATTGGGAAGTGGTCATCAGATGTAAACAGAAGAGGATGCGCGTTCACCAAGCTTCTTGCGCGCTGTGGTTTTTCCTTTCCTATCGCCCAGTTTATAATCCGGTTGAAATATTATACTAAATATACATAAGTGTTCCTAAGGATACATTATCAATGATGTTTGATTGTATAGGTATAGGTTGAACGAGTTCTCTTCACGGTTCAATGGGCGAGTGGACGCTGTATTTTCTGATCATAACGCACCAATCAAACGCAGATTTATGGATATAATAAATGACCTTTTCTAACAAAAGAACCATGGATTGTCTTCGTTGGACACTTGGGAAGCCCTCAGCAGAAGTTCTTCAAAAAGGTTTGTTTTCGCTGTGAAATGTGTTGTGTGAACCGCGATGGTTTATGAATTTATGCTAACAACGCTGTGATATTGCCAAGAAGGAGAGCTTTTGATGACTATGCAACACTTGTATATTGATGAATGTTTAATAATTCGATTTTGAATTTGGCGCCTTGCATTTCACAGGGTAGTGTCGGAAGCTAGCGCCCCACCACTCCCTAAGTAGTTAATGAGCTTCACAATCAATTTTAGATACTTTCGGATTACTTGGACATGATGCGCGAAAAATGCTAATAAATCAGTACCAGGACTTGAATGGGATCTCTGTCCAAAAATGCTAAAACGTTAGCATTTGGAAACAGTGCCAGGGAAATAAAACCAAAGCATGGATTTCCTCATACCCTTTAAACAGTCCATAGACAAGGAAACCAATGTGTCATTTTGTATTTTGGGTGTAATTTGTTATTTGTGTCAACTCTCCCTGTGGAAGCTCAACTGTGGTTCTGTTCACAAAGAAACGATTGGAAAATAACTTCGGTATAACCCCTGATAACATTACTGTACTTTTATTGTCATATGTGAGGTGGTAAACATTCATGTTTCACATGCTAACGTACTAGCTGTATCTAGCTAGCTGTGCTACAAAATAAACCCTTTAGTTGTCTGCACATGCTTGTGAATTGTTGCATTAATCAAGAGTAATGTAAGCTAATACAGTGTACAAAACACAATTGTTTTCCTTATCTCCACATCCATACCGCAAGCTACAAACCTTTACACCGGCTCATCGCAGCTAGCTAGCTGCTATCCGAGTGGCTACTCCTGGCTAACGTCTCTGTCCTGAAGCAAGCACCAGTTAGCCTAGAACTAGCCCTGAGCTAGGCCCACCTCCCGGCTAGCTGAAGAGGTCCATCAGCCAATTTCTTGGGCTACAATACCCATTTTGCCAATTGGCCTGGACCCTTTTACTGCCGACACGTAGCCCTGCCGATCCATCACGTCTGGTCTGCCGACAAACCGTCCGAGGGGGCTTCAACAGACTCTTCCGTCGCGACGTCCCCCTAAGGCCCTTCTGCTAGCCCTAGCCCGCTAGCTGTCTGAATCGCCGTGTCTCCAGCTCGCCTAGCTACTCAATGGGCCCTATGATCACTTGGCTATGCATGCCTCTCCCTAATGTCAATATGCCTTGTCCATTGCTGTTTTGGTTAGTGATTGTCTTCTTTCATTGTAGAGCCTCCAGCCCTGCTCAATATGCCTCAGCTAGCCCTTTTGTTCCACCTCCCACACATGCGGTGACCTCACCTGGTTTAAATGGTGTCTCTAGAGACAAAACCTCTCATCTTCACTCAATGCCTAGGTTAACCTCCACTGTATTCACATCCTACCATACCCTTGTTTGTACATTATGCCTTGAATCTATTCTTCCGCGCCCAGAAACCTGCTCTTTTTACTCTCTGTTCCGAACGCACTAGACAACCAGTTCTTATAGCCTTTAGCCGTACCCTTATCCTACTCCTCCTCTGTTCCTCTGGTGATGTAGAGGTTAATCCAGGCCATGCAGTGCCTAGCTCCACTCCCATTCTCCAGGCGCTCTCATTTGTTGACTTTTGTAACCGTAAAAGCCTTGGTTTCATGCATGTTAACATTAGAAGCCTCCTCCCTAAGTTCGTCTTTTTCACTGCTTTAGCACACTCTGCCAACCCGGATGGCCTAGCCGTGTCTGAATCCTGGCTTAGGAAGGCCAACAAAAACCCTGAAATTTCAATCCCTAACTATAACATTTTCCAACAAGATAGAACTGCCAAAGGGGGCGGAGTTTCAATCTACTGCAGAGATAGCCTGCAGAGTTCTGTCATACTATCCAGGTCTGTGCCCAAACAATTCGAGCTTCTATTTTTTTTTTTTATCCACCTTTCCAGAAACAAATCTCTCACTGTTGTCGCTTGTTCTAGACTACCTTCTGCCCCAAGCTGTGCCCTGGATTGCCCCATCTATCTTCAGAACTCATACTGTTAGGTGACCTAAACTGGGACATGCTTAACTTCTTAGGGCTAGGGGGCAGTGTTTGGAAGTACGGAGAGTCAGACGTAAACTGCCTGTTACTCAGGCCCAGAAGCTAGGATATGCATATAATTGGTAGTTTTAGAATAGAAAACACTCAGAGGTTTCTAAAACTGTTAAGATAATGTCTAACAGAACTGATATGGCAGGCGAAAACCCGAGGAAAATCCATCCTGAATAAATAATGTTGAGCTCCCAGACCATCCCTATGCTGGCCTATTTAATTTAAAAACAAATAGCGCCCAGGTTGCAGTACCTATGGCTTCCACTGGATGTCAACAGTCTTTATACAAGGTTTCTTGCTTGTTTTTTTTTAAATGAACAAGAAATTGTACTTCTTCCAAGTGGCCCATAAAGTGGACACAAGTGTTTTGGTGCGCTTGAATGAGGGCACGCTCTTCGTTATTTACCTCCGATACTGAACATACTACATTCCGTCTTAAATTTAATAATTCATTTACATATTAGGGTACCTGAGGATTGATTAGACTTGTTTGGATGAAGTTCACCGGTATTTTGGGGGGATTCCTTTGTGTGCATGTTGAACAAGTTGAACGGGTGGATTACTGAATCAAAACGCGCCAACTAAACAGACTTTTTTGGGATTAAAGAAGGACTTAATCGAACAAAACGACTATTCATGTTGTAGCTGGGATTATTTGAATAATATTTTGTAAGTGGGGAGCTGTCCTCAGACAATCGAATGTTCTGCTTTCGCCGTAAAGCCTATTGTAAATCGGACAATGCGGTTTGATTACCAAGATTCTAAGCTAAAAAACATGTATGACACGATTTTGTATTTTGAATTTGGCGCGCTTCAATTTCACCGGATGTTGTCCAAGGTGGCACGCTAGCGTCCCACCGATACCTAAGAAGTTAACAACCAGGCCGTCCTACAATCTAAGATTGAGGGCATCTATCTCACACAAATCATCAATGAACCTACCAGGTACAACCCCAAATCCGTAAACACGGGCACCCTCAGATATCATCCTGACCAACCTGCCCTCTAAATACACCTCTGCTTCAACCAGGATCTCAGCGATCACTACCTCATTGCCTGCTTCCGTAATGGGTTAGCGGTCAAACGATCACCCCTCATCACTGTCAAACGCTCCCTAAAACACTTCAGCGAGGAGGCCTTTCTAACCGACCTGGCCCGGGTATTCTGGAAGGATATTGACCTCATTCTGTCAGTAGAGGATGCCTGGTTATTCTTTAACTTCTTAAGGATCGACGCACGAGGTGACCGTTTTGGAGAGCCTGGCGTGCCCAAAGTAAAATGCCTCCCATTCAGGCCCAGAAAATAGGATATGCACATATTTAGTACCATTGGATAGGAAACTCTTTTCCAAAAGTGTTAACCATTTGTCTGTGAGTAAAACAGAACGCATATGGCAGGCGAAACCCCGAGGAATTTCTGTCCTGGAAAAAGTGGTTTTGACACATTGCTCATTTGGAACCCCTCCCTCATGAAAATGCCCATATAAGGGCATATGAATGCAGTACCCATCGCTTCCTCTGGATGTCAACAGTCTCGAGACAGTATTAATTTTGGATGAATTAGACCAGAGAAGAAGAGGAAACCAGGAAGTGTCTCCTTTATGTCAACACAAGGGAATGCGCGCTCCCGACAAGGCGCGCTGTGTTTTTTTTACCGTCTTTATCGATCAGTTTATATTCCGGTTGATTTATAATAGTAAATATACGTAAAACTGTTCCTAAGGATACATTTAAAACTATGTTTGATTGTTCTTGGACAAGTTTATAGGTATAAGTTGAACGAGTTCTCGTCACGTTTCAATGGAGTAGTGGAAGCTGTCGTTTCTGATTATAACGCGCGAACCAAATGGAGATTTATGGATAAAATACATTACTTTTTCTAACAAAAGAACCATGGATTGTCTTCGTTGGACACTTAGGAAGACCTCAGCAAAAGTTCTTCAACAGGTAATTGATTTGTTTTCACTGTGAAATGTGTTGTGTGTGCCGTGATGGATTATGAAATTATGGTAATGGAGAAAATATGTGAGGTGCTACCCTCAAACAATCAAATGTGCTGTTTTCGGCCTTTTTGAAATCACAAATGTGCTGTAAGGTCTTTTTGAAATCTGACAACGCTGTGATATTGCCAAGAAACAGAGCTTTTGATGAGTATGGAACACTTGTATATTGGTGGATGTTTAATAATTCAACTTTTGGATTTGGAATTTGGCGCCTTGCATTTCACCTGGTAGTGTCGGGATTGGGGCGCTAGCGCCCCAGCAATCCCCAAGAAGTTAAAAGTGCTTTCCTCACCATCTTAAATAAGCATGCCCCATTAAAAAAAATGTAGAACCAGGAACAGATATAGCCCTTAGTTCACTCCAGACGTAACTGACCTTGACCAGCACAAAAACATCCTGTGGCGTACTGCATTAGCATCGAATAGCCCCCGCGATGTGCAACTTTTCAGGGAAGTTAGGAACCAATATACACAGGCAGTTAGAAAAGCAAAGGCTAGCTTTTTCAAACAGAAAATTGCATCCTGTAGCACAAACTCCCAAAAGTTTTGAGACACTGTAAAGTCCATGGAGAATAAGAGCACCTCCTCCCAGCTGCCTACTGCACTGAGGATAGGAAACACTCACCACTGATAAATCCACGATAATTGAGAATTTCAATAAGCATTTTTCAACGGCTGGCCATGCTTTCCACCTGGCTAGCCCTGCACCCCCCACAGCAACTTGCCCAAGCCTCCCCATTTCTCCTTCACCCTAATAGCCAATGTTCTGAAAGAGTTGCAAAATCTGGACCCCTACCCCCTCTCTTTCTAAACTTATCCGCCGCAATTGTTGCAACCCCTATTACTAGCCTGTTCAACCTCTCCTTCGTATCGTCTGAGATCCCAAAAGATTGGAAAGCTGCCGCAGTCATCCCCCTCTTCAAAAGAGAGACACTCTAGACCCAAACTGTTACAGACCTATATCTATCCTACCCTGCCGTTCTAAAGGTCTTTGAAAGCCAAGTTAACAAAACAGATCACCGACCATTTCGAATTCCACCGTACCTTCTCGTCTATGCAATCTGGTTTCCGAGCTGGTCATGGGTGCACCTCACCCGCGCTCAAGGTCCTAAACGATATCATAACCGCCATTGATAAAAGATAATACTGTTCAGCAGTATTCATCGACCTGGCCAAGGCTTTCGACTCTGTCAATCACCACATTCTTATCTGCAGACTCATCAGCTACCTTGGTTTCTCAAATGACTGCCTCGCCTGGTTCACCAACTACTTCTCAGACAAAGTTCAGTGTCAAATCGGAGGGCCTGTTGTCCGGACCTCTGGCAGTCTCTATGGGGGTGCCACAGGGTTCAATTCTCGGGCCGACTCTTTTCTCTGTATACATCATTGATGCTGCTCTTGCTGCTGGTGATTCACTATTCACTGATCCACCTCTACACAGACGAAACCATTCTGTATACTTCTGGCCCTTCTTTGGACACTGTGTTAACTAACCTTCAGACGAGCTTCAACGCCATACAACTCTCTTTCCGTGGCCTCCAACTGCTCTTAAATGCAAGTAAAACTAAATGCATGCTCTTCAACCGATCGCTGCCCGCACCTGCCCGCCTGTCTAGCATCACTACTCTGGACCGTTCTGACTTAGAATATGTGGACAACTACAAATACCTAGGTGTCTGGTTAGATTGTAAACTCTCCTTCTAGACTCACATTAAGCATCTCCAATCCAAAATTAAATCTAGAATCGGCTTCCTATTTCACAACAAAACATCCTTCACCCATGCTGCCAAACATACCCTTGTAAAACTGACGATCCTTGACTTCAGCGATATCATTTACAAAATAGCCCCCAACACTCTACTCAGCAAATTGGATAGAGTCTATTACAGTGCCATCCGTTTTGTCACCAAAGCTCCATATACTACCCACCACATGCTCTTGTTGGCTGGCCCTCACTTCATATTCGTCACCAAACCCACTGGCTCCAGGCCATCTATAAGTCTTTGCTAGGTAAAGCCCCACCTTATCTCCGTTCACTGGTCACCATAGCAGCACCCAACCGTAGCACGCACTCCAGCAGCTATATTTCACTGGGCACCCCCAAAGCCAATTCCTCCTTTGGCCACCTTTCCAGTTCTCTGCTGCCAGTGACTGGAACGAATTGCAAAAATCACTGAAGCGGGAGACTCATATCTCCCTCACTAACTTTAAGCATCAGCTGTCAGAGCAGCTTACAGATCCTTGCACCTGTACATAGCCCATCTGTACATAGCCCATCCCCATATTGTTATTTATTTTATTTGCTCCTTTGCACCCCAGTATCTCTACTTGCACATTCATCTTCTGCACATCTATCACTCCAGTGTTTAATTGCTAAATTGTAATTTCTTTGCCACTCCGGCCTATTTATTGCCTTACCTCCCTAATCTTACCTCATTTGCACACACTGTTTATTGAGTTTCTATTGTGTTATTGATTGTACGTTTGATTATTCCATGTGTAACTCTGTGTTGCTGTTTGTGTCTCACTGCTTTGCTTTATCTTGGCCAGGTCGCAGTTGTAAATGAGAACTTGTTCTCAACTGGCCTACCTGGTTAAAAAGGTGAAATATATATATTTTTTTAATAATTAGGAACACTTATTGATGGTGGATGAGGAGAGTTTCCCCCTACTATGTAAAGCGCTTTGAGTACCTCAGTTGGTAGAAAAGAGCTATATAAATCTATTATTATTATTGAGTTGCACCCCATCAATGTGTCTGGGCATAGACTCTACAAGGTGTAAAAAGCATTCCACAGGGATTTGGAGCGTCAGAGCAAGAATGTCATGTTGCCAGCCACAATGAAAGGCAATGATGTAATGTAAATGTAAAAGTTTATGTACATATTATGCTGATTTAAAACTCATCACGGTGCCTCTCAAACTTTTGTCAATGAGAATAGCCAACTTGTGAAAGATTCCCCTAAACAGTTGTCATTAGCCCTAGCTTGTCTGCAAACAGACACGTGTATGGCTGCCAAGGGGAAAATAAATGAAAGGGAAGTCTTGTGATGAGCCAATGGGCTGCCGGAACCCTCATGTCTATCTACCAATGGCAGAGATAATTCAATAGTTTTGGAATGCCGTCTGTCTGTCTGTTGAGGGGCTTCTCTTCTCTCTGCTTCATGATTATGTTGGTAGGTTTTAGATTCTCTCTTGCGACTCCACTCAACTACAATTGCCCCCCTCGTACACAAACACACACAAAACAGGCCTACACTCTACAAACACAAACCTGTGCCAAGCCAATGTCCCAGTCCCATGACTAGGTCGAGAAGAAAGACAAAGAAGCCCACAGAGCACAGCTGTACAGGATCTCCAATTTAATCAGTAGCAGCTTCTAGACCAAACCGAATTCTGATGCTGCTGCACCATGTCCCTATCCATGATGCATAGCTGCACCATAGAAATCTAAACAGTATTAGTCACTTTTTAAATGCTCTGGGTCCATCCATTAGAGACCCATTGACTTGAATGGGGACGCACATTCTAGTGATAATTTTTCTATGTGCTACCCATAAGGCGCTTCCTTTACCTGAACTTACTGAGGAGTTTCCATCGTAATACAATAGCAATTTAAACACAGTCAGGAAAAGGAGGGGTGGGGCTGCCTTCTGCAATTCTTATACAAAGCTATTTCCATTCCCAAGCACTTGGTTGACAAGCGCTAAAAGTGCTATGGAGTCCAGCTGCTGAAATTGTTTGAGGGGATTTTCTAATATAGGCTGGTACCGTAAAGTATATCCAACGATAAATCAGGAAAGCAACCAGTCCAGAGAGAGAAAGACACTTAGATTAATAGATTTTGGACCACACTAACAAAACAATTCTTTCTGCCCCCTTAGTATAAATCCATCATTACCAAAACAACTTTTAAATAAGTTCAAACACCTAATGGATTTCACAGCTCATGACTCCAGTCAACAGCAGAGCTGGGAATTGCCAGGGACCTCACGATACGATATTGTCACAATACATATCGCATCAGCACCTAAGTATTGCAATTCTCACGATTCTACACTGAACAAAAATTCCACAGATGTTCCTCCAACATCATTGTAGAGAATTTGGCAGTACGTCCAACCGGCCTCACAACCGCAGACCACGTGTAACCACATTGGACTCAGGAGCAGTAGAAACGTGTTCTCTGGAGTGATGAATCACGCTTCACCATCTGGCAGTCCGGCGGAAGAATCTGAGTTTGGCGGATGCCAGAAGAACGCTAGCTGCCAAAATGCATAGTGCCAACTGTAAAGTTTGGTGGAGGGGGAATAATGGTCTGGGGCTGTTTATGCTTCGGGCTACGCCCCTTAGTTTGTCTAGTTAAATAAAAATAAACAATTCCAGTGTATGGAAATCTTAACACTACAGCATACAAGAACATCTTCCATACAGAAATGGTTTGTTGAGATTGGTGTGGAAGACCTTGATTGGCCTGCACAGAGCACTGACCTCAACACCATCGAACACCTTTGGGATGAATTGGAACGGCGACTGCATGCCAGGCCTAGTCGCCCAACATCAGTGCCCGACCTCACTAATGCGCTTGTGGCTGAATGGAAGTCCACACAGCAATCTAGTGGAAATCCTTCCCAGAAGAGTGGAGGGTTTAAGCATCAAAAGGGGGGGGACCAACTCCATATTAATGCCGATGATTTTGACATGAGATGTCCGGAAGAGCAGGTGTCCACATACTTTAGGTCATGTAGTGTATCTGTGACCAATCTGTATTCCCAGTCAGGTGAATTCCATAGATTAAGGCCTAATTAACTAATTTCAATTGACTGATTTCCTTATATAACTCATTAAAATCTTTGAAATGATTGCATGTTGCGTTTATACCTATTGCGATTCAATGTTCCAAACATATTGCTCACCATATGTCTGCTGCAGAGGGACAAGAGAGAGACATAAGAAAATTAGCCAACTAGCACAAAAATATTATAGCTATAGTTAAAACAATACAATATATATCGTCAAAAGTAATATCCCGATATGTACCTATATCAATAGGGCATTCTGACCACTGACTGACCAGTGAAAGTTGTGCAAGTAGCCTGGGTAGAACACAAAACTCATAACAAATCAAGTAGAGACATCCATGATACTCTCAACAGTCCACACACCCATGCTGTGCAGCACTGATGAACTGTAACAAGTGCGGTCTTGTCTGAATAGTGACATGGCACACAAGACCATCGATTTGGGGGTGATCTCTCATAGCAACATGATTCTGTCATGGCCATTGAGACTCAGAGCCACAGTCTCAACAACACTTCAGTTGGCAACACTTCAGCTATCTGATCAGTAGCTACTAACTAGCTGGGGCCTGGGCCAATAAAGCCATTAGCTCAGTAAGGCCAATCTAAAATAGCGAAATATTAGGCAAGCCAACACACAATTTGACTATTGGAATCAGATCCTTCAAAAGTTCAAACCAAAAACATCCATATTTCTGAAGATTATGCTATTCAACATTGAAATAGAAATCAATGCTCCAGTTACACGTGTAGCCCATCAATAACAGACCATCGCAGGCCTACACAAACCGAGGACCTCTTACCTAACAGGGCTGGTCTTGAATTCCACACCTCTACTCAGAAGTTCACACCTATTCAGTAATTAGCCTACTTTTGGGTGGGCCATGTGAAGATCTATGATGAGTAGCTAGCGTGCACAGCCAGAAGTTTGTCTCTTCCTCCTTTGCCAAGCAAAAGGCTTCAGCTCTGACACCACCAGACCAGGAATAGCAACAGCATACAGCAGCACACCCGGCAATCTCACCCTGCCCATTGGATAGAGACTCATAAAGGGGAACGGAAACAACCACCACAACATGTTGCTGGAGTGCAGACAAAGGACACAGACAGGACCTAAGACAGAGCAAACCTGTTAAGTCAAGACTGGGAGAAGTGAGAAAATGGATGTGAGAAAATGGATATAGGCTTTCAACAAACCTTGTACAAAACACCCTTCCCAGTTATTTTTGGCTTAGCGAATTCCTTCCTATCTAGCCCTTTCATACAGTCGCACACCATTCAGTCACAGTTCTCCTATGCTACGGCATTTCAGTTATCTAAAAGCCCACCATACAGTTGGTCTGTCTGCATGTCGCAAAACACAAACTCTGCCATTGCTTTGTTGCAATTGTGTGTAGCCTACTGTCAAAGCATGCTTCTAACTTTAGCATTGACCAAAATGACTCAGTATGAGAAGACTAATAATGGAATGCACTGAGGGACAAAGAGCATGTAGGAGCGTGCATTCACAGCACAATGCAAAAAAACACTTGCTGTATGGGTATTGAACAGCCACATTGAAACGTAAAGGACAATCAGCAGGCAAGGCCACAATTCATACAGCACGAACACAAATTATTCAAACACAATTTGTACTACAAAAAGTACGTTTTCTTTGGTGCCAACTTAACCTCTTAGGGGTAGGGGCCCATTTTCTGAATTTTCGCCTGTCTGACGTGCCCAAAGTTAAATGCCTGCCACTCAGGGCCAGATACTAGGATATGCACATAATTAGTACTATTGGATAGGAATCACTGTGAAGATATAGTCTGTGGGTATAACAGAACAGATATAGCAGGCAAAAACCTGAGAAATTTCTGTCCGGAAATCCTTTTTCCTTTGCCCTCCACTCACTTTGAAGGCCTGGTAATAGAAGTCATTGGGGAATAGGACACAGGTTGCCGTACCTATGGCTTCCACTGGATGTCAACAGTCTCTGGAAAGTGTCTGGAGGCTATAGCCCTGAGGAGATCCTCATAGAAGAAGACAGACTACAGGAAGGGAAAAAGGTAAACAACCGTGCACGTTCGCGAGAATGTGAACGCGCCCAGCTTTCTTTTCCTCTTATAACGTTTCAGTTATCATCAGTGTAAAATATGATCGCTATTATTCATAAAAGGATACATAAGGATGCATTATTAATGATATTTGATTTGTTTGTGAAAAGATGAGGTATAACGTGAACGCGTTCTCTTCACTGTACAACGGGCGAGTAGACTGACAATGCTTGGTGGAGTAGCTGAACATAACGTGCCAACCAAACGGATGGATATTATGGATATAATGAATTACTTTTTCTAACAAAAGAACCATGGATTCTCTTGTTTGGACACTTGGGAAGCCCTCAGCAGAAGGTCTTTGAAAGGTAAGCGATTTATATTAGCTGTGATATGGACATTTTGAGAACCGAGCTGGATATGAATTTATGTTAATGTGGAAAATATGTGAGGTGCTAGCCTCAAACAATCAAATGTAGTGCTTTCACCGTAAAGCCTTTTTGAAATCTGACAACGCAATGATATTGCCAAGAAGCAGAGCTTTTGATGGCTATGCAACACTTGTATATCGAAGAATGTTAAATATTACGAATTCTTATTTTGAATTTGCCGCGTTGTTTGCTCTGAAAACGATCCCGCTAGCGGGATCCGTGCGCAGAGGTTAAATGGGTCAACCAAATGTTTTTTTGCATTTTTAAATGCAGCTTTTCGCAAGTTCTCAAGAGTGAATTATTGGGGCTCAGGTGGAAAGCTGCCTGGGAGTAAAGACAACGACAGAGCAGAGAGAGAACAGAACAGGATTCAAAGCCACTTATCTAAAAGACAAAAGCTTGTCACAACCTGTTGCACTCGCAGGCCTGGCCCGCCTCACCCACTCCAATTGAATTCAAAGGCAATCAACAGCTTGTTTTTGCCATGTAGGAAACACCGGTGTTGAACACATCTTTCTCTCTGGTAGTGCTATGTGAGTTCTAACAGAGTGGAAAAACATGTTTGACACTGTGGGCTGTCCAGTTGTCAGGATGCCTTGGTGGGAGGAATAGTCCAATTCATCCCAACAGGCAGAACTTTCAGACAGCTGCACTTGACTACACACTAAAGAGGTTCTCATTAATTTTTCATAGAAAGGTCGCAATGCACGGGCTACATCTACTCCAGATGATTTGCGAAAATACATATTTACCCAATGTGCAAGCACACTAAACCTATATGCATGTAGGATATATCTAGCCTAACCTACACCATGACAACTGTTGCGCAATGCCAATATTGGGCGACTCCATACCAGGAAGGCCCAAAATATTTTTGGTATCTCCGATTGTTCTGGCAATTCTCACATAGACACTTCATTAGGAGGAAGGATGTTGGATATGATTTTTACTAAGGATGTAACGACTCACCGATATGCATCGGCCCCCAATTCAAATGTTTAAGATGCATCGGTCCGTGGACCCCAAACCGATCCAAATGTAGCATGCTTGGTCAGAAAATTGATTCAAACGTTAGGAATCGCCAGTTCACTTTTTTTCCTCATAATACATTCTTCCTTCCGAAAATACTGTACTTCTCATCTTTTGTGACAACCGGTGAGTCCTCTTCTTCGGTGTCAAACTGCATGTAATTGTTGACAGTCACTGATTTACAAGTAATTTTGCATGCCGAACAACCCTAAGCAATGTCAGTAACCTAGTCAAATTACACACTGTGCCCAGCTTTGCGCACTGACCAATGCAAGGTAGGCTGCCTGTTCCTGATCTTGCACATCTGAGTGGCACATTTAGCATTCAAATCCTAAAATGGCTTGCGTGACATTAGGCTTTATTAGTTGAGTGACAGCATATGTAATTTGCTAGATTATCTATGCACGGTTGAAAATTGTGTTTTACCGGAATAAAAGTATGCTACCGGAGACAACTCTCATCTGGCTATACCTGCTGAACAGGGCTTACCATAGATTTTATTTGGATTGTTTAGGTTGATCATCAGTAATAGTTTTGGTAGTTTTGCTTTAAACAATCAGTGTATATGGACATTTTTAGATATAGAATTATCTACTTTACCCTTTATAACGAGGACAGCAATCACTTTTGCGAGGCGCTCTGCATGGCCAAAGCAAAAGATCACTTTGTTAAAGATTCAACATGTTTTGAGATGGGGGTGAAATCCAAAGTTGGACTATGTATTCATTGGCTATACCATAGCTAATTTGTAAACAACAAATATTGGTACATTACTAGCTCAAACACTTAAATCTGCAAAAATTACAAGTTAATTAATGGGTGATGGAGATTTCAAAACCAAAGTGGGGGGGACAAAAATATATAGGCTACATTTACCCTCCCACAGATGCCTAATCCCCGTATGGCTCAGCTCAGGTGCAATCATACAGTGCCTTCTTACCCCTTGACTTATTCCACTTTGTCGTTACAGCCTGAATTCAAAATGGATTAAAACATGTTTTTAGCATTTTTTTTAAATTACAAATTATTTTACATAAGTACTCACATCTCTGAATCAATACATGTTGTAGTCACCTTTGCACACCTGGATTGTACAATATTTGCACATCATTCTTTTTCAAATTCTTCAAGCTCTGTCAAGTTGATTGTTGATCATTGTTAGACAGAAATGTTCAAGTCTTGCCATAGATTTAAGACAACTGTAACTAGGTCACTCAGGAACATTTAATGCCATCTTAGTAAGCAACTCCAGTGTGTTTGGCCATGTGTTTTAGGTTGTCCTGCTGAAAGGTGAATTTGTCTCTTGGAAAGTCTGTTGGAAAGCAGACTGAACCGGATTTTCTTCTAGGATTTTGCCTGTGCTTAGCTCTACTCAGTTTCTTTTTATCCTAATAAACTCCCTAGTTCTTGCCAAAAGTAACTACAATGTTGATCCATCCTCAGCTCTAGTATCACAACCATTAAACTATTTTAAATCACCATCGGTCTCATGGCGAAATCCCTGAGCAGTTTACTTCAACGGCAACGGAGTTAGGAAGGACGCCTGTATCTTTGTAGTGACTGTCTTGATCCACCATCCAAAGCCAAATTAATAACATCATGCACAGGGATTATCAGTATCTGCTTTTTTTATTTTTACATATCTACCACATCGGTGCTCTTCTTTGTGAGGCATTGAAAAACCTCTAGTCTTTGTGGTTGAATCTGCTTGAAATTCACTACTCGGTTGAGGGACCTTACAGATAATGTGTGGGGTACAGAGAGATGAGGTAGTCATTCAAAAATCATGTTAACCATTATAATTGAGCACAGAATGATTCCATGCAACTTTTTTACGTGATTTGTTGAGCACATCTTTACTCCTGAACTTATGTAGGCTTGCCATAACAAAGGGGTTGAATACTTATTGACTCAAGACGTTTCACCTTTTCTATTAATTTCAAAACATTTCTACAAACAAAATTCAACGTTGACATTATGGGGTATTGTAAGTAGTGACACTAAATCTAAATTTAATAAACATTTCATTCACGCTGTAAGACAAAATGTGACAAAAGTAAAGGGGGTGTGAATACTTTCTGAAGTATTTATTCCAGTGCCAAAATTGACTTAAAAGTGCAAGTAGGATAATTTTGGTAATAAAGTCAGTATATTCCAAAACTGACTTGTGAGACTTGTGTGAGTTCGTCACGACTTACAGGAGGGTTGGGCTTTGATTACAAATATGTCAACACACAGGTAACAGCCAAAATAATGGAAACGCCAACAAAGTGTCCTGACAGGGCGTTGGGCCACCACGAGACGCCAGAACAGTTTCAATGCACCTTGGCATAGATTCTACAAGTGTCTGGAACACTACTGGAGGGATGCGATACTAAATCATCCACAAGAAATACCATAATTTGGTGTTTTGATGATGGTGGTGGAAAACGTAATCTCTGGCGATGCTCCCAGAATCTCCCATAAATGTTCAAATTGGGTTGAGATCTGGTTACAGATGGCCATGGCATATGGTTTACATCAGTTTCATGCTCAAACCATTCAGTGACCACTCATGCCCTGTGGATGCGGGCATTATCATCCACTCCCATCAGGATCACCTGATCACTCAATGTGTATTTACCTTGCCCCTTAAGGGGTTGAGTTTACCTAAACCATGCCAGGGAAATGCACCCCACACCATAAGAGCAGCCAGAACCCTCAATTACTCAAGTGCTTCCATTAACATGTGGTGGCAACGCCTAGGGAGAACTGTCATGCACGGCGAAACAGTCTTCCCCAGACAACATGGTGCTATGCGAAACAGAACAATTACTAGATTGCACACCAATGCGCATATTGCTCGGGAAATACATAAAGTTGTTCAGCAATCTTAGGCAAATGGCCAGGATATAGATTAGCCTAAATTCTATGCTAGCTACTACTTCCGCGGGCTATCAACCGTCAAACTTCAGACGGGTGTTATTGGTTAGTAAGTTTTGCTTATAACGTTTGCTAGCTAGCTACACTGTTTGATAAAGTTAGCGAGCCAGGCTAACTAAAGGGCATGTAGGCCTCAGCAAAAAAAAGAAACATCTTCTCACTGTCAAATGAGTTTATTTTCAGCAAACTCAACACGTGTAAATATTTGTATGAACATAAGATTCAACAAACAAACTGAACAAGTTCCACAGACATAACTAACATAAATGGAATAATGTGTCCCTCAACAAAAAAAAAGGGGTCAAAATAAAAAGAACTGTCAGTATCTGGTGTGGTCACCAGCTGCATTAAGTACTGCAGTGCATCTCCTACTCATGGACTGCACCAGATTTGCCAGTTCTTGCTGTGAGACGTTACCCCCCCTCTTCCACCAAGGCACCTGCAGGTTCCCCGGACATTTCTGTGGGGGGGGGGGGGTCGATGGACCTAGCCCTCACCCTCCGATCCAACAGGTCCCAGACGTGCTCAATGGGATTGAGATCAGGGCTCTTCGCTGGCCATGGCAGAACACTGACATTCCAGTCTTGCAGAAACCCACGCACAGAACGAGCAGTATGGCTGGTGGCATTGTCATGCTGGAGGGTCATGTCAGGATGAGCCTGCAGGAAGGGTACCACATGAGGGAGGAGGATGTCTTCCCTGTAACGCACAGCGTTGAGATTGCCTGCAATGACAACAAGCTCAGTCCGATGATGCTGTGAAACACCGCCCCAGATCGCGACTCATCAGTGAAGGCACGTTCACGCAGATGAGCAAGGACCCTTGGCATCTTTGTGTTTTTCAGAGTCAGTAGAAAGGCCTCTTTCGTGTCCTAAGTTTTCATAACTGTGACTTTAATTTCCTACCGTCTGTAAGCTGTTAGTGTCTTAACGACCGTTCCACAGGTGCATGTTCATTAATTATGGTTCATTGAACAAACATGGGAAACAGTGTTTACGTTGCACAACCACCTTTTGCCCACATAACAGCCTCAATTTGTCACGGTATTTACTCTACAAGGTGTCGAAAGTATTCCATAAGGATGCTGGCCCATGCTGACTCCAATGCTTCCCAAAGTTGGAAAGTTGGCTCGATGTCCTTTGGGTGGTGGGCCATTCTTGATACACATGGGAAACTGTTGCGTTAGAAAAACACAGCAGCATTACAGTTCTTTACATACAAACCTGTGCGCCAAGCACTTACTACCATACCCCATTCAAAGGCACTTCAATCTTTTTTCTTTCAAATTCACCCTGAATGGTACACATTCACAATCCATATTTCAAGACTTAAATCCTTCTTTAACCCGTCTCATCCCCTTCAGCTATACTGTTGAAGTGGATTTAACAAGTGACATCAATAAGGGATCATAGCTTTCACCTGGAGCAGGTTTCCTTAATGTTTTATGTATACAGTGCAATTGGAAAGTATTCAGACCCGTTTACTTTTTATACATTTTGTTACAGCTGTATTTGAAAATTGATTAAATTACTTTTTTTTCCATCAATCTACACCATAATGACAAACAGTTTTTTTTTTTATTCATTGCAAATGTTTTAAAAATAAACACATTTACAGAAGTATATTCAGACCCTTTGGTTGAAGCACTTTTGGCAGCGATTGCAGCCTCGAGTCTTCTTGGGTATGACACCACAAGCTTGGCACACCTGTAAGTCCACTACTTTCCAAATACGATTTGTATCACGATTCTATATGCATTCCAATACGATGTTAAAAACATACTGCTCAGTTTAGGTCTGCTGCAAAGACAAGAGCATGAGAAAATGACTTTTGATCAGTCATGGGGAGTGCTGAATACATTGGCTCACTATTTAAAAAGATGGAGAACAAGCTATAAAACTAAAATAAATTTTAAAAAATCCAGATTTTTGGCGAGAGTAGAGCCGACTAGCGCTAGGTAATACCCCCAATATGCCTATGAACCAGAGTAATACTGTTAGTACTGAGGTGATGTGCCCAAGCAGGATGTCCACTGTGTGCAGCGCACCCTGCACTAAAATAAATAACCTGAGCATGTCTACCTTGTAAAGCAATAAAAACAATCAAGCATCCCAGAAAAGTACTAAAAATAGCCCACGTTAATAACGCAGCTTAAGAAACAAGGTTCATGAAATCAATAATTTGCTAGTAACAGATGACATTCATATTCTGACAATCTCTGAAACTCACTTAGATAATACATTTGATGATACAGTGGTAGCAATACATGGTTATAAGATCTACATAAAAGACAGAAATGCCAAAAGGTGGAGGTGTGGCTGTTATATACAGAACCACATTCCTGTAAAGCTTAGAGAGGATCCCATGTTAAATACTGCTGAAGTAACATGGCTACAGGTTCATCTGCTTCACCTGAAACCCATTCTGGTGGGAAGCTGTTACAGATCACCAAGTGCTAACAGTCAGTATCTGGATAACGTGTGAAATGCTTGATAATGTATGTGATATCAATAGAGGTATAATTTTCTGAGTGATGTAAATATTGACTGGCTTTCATCAGGCTGCCCACTCAAGAGAAAGCATCAAACTGTAACTAGTGCCTGCAACCTGGTTCAGGTTATCAATCAACCTACCAGGGTAGTTAAACAGCACAGGAATGAAAACTTCCACATGTATTGATCACATCTTTACTATTGCTGCAGAAATGTGCTTGAAAGCAGTATCCAAATCCATTGGATGTTGTGATCACAATATAGTAGCTATATTTAGAAAAACCAAAGTTCCAAAGGCTGGGCCTAATATAGTGTATAAGAGGTCATACAATAAGTTTTGTAGCGATTCCTAGGTTGTTGATGTAAAGAATATTTGTTGGTCCGTGGTGTGTAATGAGGAGCAACCAGACTATGCACTTGACACATTTATGAAATTGCTTATCCCAGTTACTAATAAGCATTAGTAAGAAAATAACTGTAAAAACAAATCCCTGTGGATTGATGAGGAATTTAAAAATGGTATGGTTGAGTGGGATGAGGCAAAATAAAAATGGCAAATAGGTCTGGTTGTACAACCGATAGGCAACGTACTGCAAATTGAGAAATCATGTGACTAAACTGTATAAAAAGAACTACACTATGAAACAAAGATAAATGACAAAGAATGATAGTAAAAAGCTTTGGATCACCTTAAATGAAATTTTGGGCAAAAAGGCAAACTCCGCACAATCATTCATTGAATCAGAAGGCTCATTCATCACAAAATCCACTGATATTGCCAACTACTTTAATGATATTATAATTGGCAAGATTAGCAAACTTAGGCATGACATGCCAGCAATAAATGCTGACACTACACATCCAAGTATATATATATATATATATATATATATATATATATATATCTCCAAATTATGAAGAGACAAGAATCGTAATTTTGAATTCTGTGAAGTAAGTGAATGTATTGTTTGTCACAAATGACAAGCCACCGGGATCTGACAACTTGGATGGAAAATGACTGAGGATAATAGCAGATGACATTGCCACTCCTTTTTGCCATATCTTCAATTTAAGCCTTCTAGAAAGTGTGTGCCCTCAGGCTTGGAGGGAAACAAAAGTTATTCCCCTACCTAAGGATAGTAAAGCCCCCTTCACTGGCTAAAATAGCTGACCAATTAGCCTGTTACCAACCATTTGTAAAATTTTGGAAGAAATTGTATTTGACCAGATACAATGCTATTTTACAGTAAACAAATTGACAGACATTGAGCACGCTTATAGGGAAGGACATTCAACAAGCACAGCATTTACACAAATTACTGATTGGCTAAGAGAAATTATAAAACAATTGTGGGGGCATATTTGTTAGACTTCAGCTCAGCTTTTGACATTATCGATCATAGTCTGTTGCTGCAAAAACTTGTGTAATGGCTTTACACCCCCTGCTATATTGCAAATAAAGAGTTACCGGTCTAACGGAACAGATGGTGTTCTTTAATGGAAGCCTCTCCAACAAAATCCAGGTAGAATAGGGAATTCCCCAGGGCACCTGTCTAGGCCCCTTGTTTCAATCTTTACTAACAACACTGAGTAAAGCCAATGTGTCTATGTATGCGGATGACTCAACACTATACATGTCAGCTACCACAGCGACTGAAATGACTATAACACTTAAAGAGCTGCAGTTTGTTTCAGAATGGGCAGAAAAGCACAAGTATTTCGGACAAATCCTTCACTAAATATTGTAATGAATAATGTGTTCATTGAGACTAAACTGCTTGGAGTAACCCTGGATTGTAAACTGTCATGGTCAAAACATATTGATACAACAGTAGCTAAGATGGGAGAAGTCTGTCCATAGTAAAGCGCTGCTCTACCTTCTAACTTCACTATCAACAGGCCCTAGTTTTGTAGCACCTGGACTACTATTCAGTCGTGTGGTCAAATACCACAAAGAGGGACTTAAGAAAACTACAATTGGCTCAGAACAGGGCAGCACTGCTGGCCCTTGGATGTACACAAGAGCGCTAACAACAATATGCATATCAATCTCTCCTGGCTCAAATTGGAGGAGAAATTGACTTCACTACTTGTATTTGTGAGAAGTATAGACATGTTGAATGCACCGAGCTGTCTGAACTACTGGCACCCATGCATAAGACGTCTCTTCACAGTCCCAAAGTCCAGAACAGACTATGGGAGGCGTAGAGTACTACATAGAGCCATGACTACATCAAGTAATTGATGCAAGCAGTAAAATTTGATTAAAAAATAAAAATAAAAAATACACCTTATGAAAGTGGGACTGTGAAGCAACACAAACATAGGCACAGACATGCATACGATAAAGTACACACACACACACACACACGTAAAATCTGTTGTAATGTTTTTAAAAATGTATAACTGCTTTAATTTTGCTGGACCCCAGGAAGAGTAGATGCTGACTTGGCAGCAGCTAACGAGGATCCATAATAAATACAAATAACTGGTTGTGCCACCTTTAGCTGCAATTTCTGCAACCAAAACACTTCCTATAGTTGTTGATCAGTCTTTCACATTGCTGTGGAAGAATTATGATCAGTGTTTGATTTTTCGCCAGACATAACAGGACCCATGTCATCAAAAAGTTCCACTTTTGACTCATCTGAACATAGGGCCTTCTTCAAGCCCAGTGGTAGTGTGATGGTTTGGGGATGCTTTGTTGCCTCAGGATCTGGACACCTTGTCATCACTAAAGGCACCATGAATTCTGCTCTGTATCAAGATAATTCTAAAGGAGAGAATCAGGCCATCCGCCATTGAGCTGAAACACATCTGGGTCATGCAGCAAGATGTGCAAGATGTTGTGGCAAGTCTATATCAGAATGTCTGAAAAGCAAAATATTTAAAGTTTTGAAATGGCCTAGTCAAAGTCCAGACTTGAACCCCATTGAGATGTTGTGGAAGGACCTGAAATGAGCAGTTTATGCTTAAAAGCCAACAAATGTCTGAGTTAAAGTAGTTCTGCATGGAAAAGTCGGCCAAGATTCCTCCACAGCGATGTGAAAGGCTGAGCAACTACTACAGGAAGCGTTTGGTTGCAGTCATTGCAACTAAAGGTGACAACCAGTTATTGAGTGTAAGGGGGCAATTACTTTTTTCACACAGAGGCATTGGGTGTTGCATACCTTTGTTTATTAACCCTTTACACTCGTGATAATTGGCCTATATGAACAGGGATAAATGTTTTTCCGGAAGAAATATGAAATGCATATGCATAACCATGGTAGCAATTGGGAACAGTTTGGAGATTGGGCAATTATAAGACTAAATATGAAGACAAAACAGTTAATCTGACAAGACTAAATGCAAACATTACACACTGTTGATTTTATGTGCATTTTACATTTACGCCACATGTGTTGATAAAGAATTCTTAAAATTCTCTGGATACTCCTGAGCAACCAGTAAACATTCCCCTGTTTTGCTGTCACATGCGTTACGGTGTTGGAGTTTGTTATAACCAATTTATTGATGTGATTATCATAGGCTATAGGTCAGGTGAGAGAATAGGGCATGTTTTTCCCAAAACAAATAAAAGGATTTGAGTAACAGAACTTAAGCCAGAAAAGGCTGTAATTATGTTGCAGTTTCAGCAACACGGATTGCAAAACAAAACAAAAACACTTGATGTTCTGTGGTGGTCGCTGCAGCAGGGAGGAGAGAGAGAACATGTGCTAGTCACACAGGCACACGCTGTCTTCTCTCTTTAGTTTTTCTACAGCACAGCAAGTCTGAGCCCGATCAAATAGACTTGTCAGACTCCCTCTAGTCATTTATGTCTTAATTATTTCATCAAATGGTGCACTTAAAGCATCAGACAAGCTCAGTGCATATAGTTGATTTGATTAAAAACAGAGTATATGTCAAATAAACATTTGGTCGAAAGAACAGACTACTCTCGGTTGACTTAGATTTTTTGTTGTTAATGTCAGGGACAAACCTAATAAACGTTGACACTGTATATTACAGGAGTTATATGATATGGAAATGTGAAATGCACATTTGGACGCACGGGTGTTTGGCTTGCTTGTATGACAAAGCAGTATTTAATATAATCCTCAATGTCTCATCTTTCAAAATACATTGAGTCATCTTTATTTACAGCCTTTCCGTCACTCAGACTAAACATTTGCAAAGTTGCCCAATTAGTGGGAAGGATGGGGGCAACTTCTTGTCGCTTGTGGTGCTCAAGTTCAGAACAGTTAGTCAAAACCAATACTGCGCTGCGAACCTGAGAATTTGAGCTCTGATGTCATGTATCGCACGTTACTGTAGAGCCACTGCGTTTCAATTTGTTAGTGTCCAACTATGCCATTTTCAACCCATATAAGGGTAAAGAGTTAAATTAAATAAGTATCCAAATGGGTTATTTGTTCACTCAGGTTCCCTTTATCTAATATTCGGTTATGGCTGAAGATCTGATAACATTCAGTGTCAAAAATATGCAAAAAGAGAAAATCTGAAAGGGGGCAATTACTTTTTAACAGCACTAAGTTCAGGAATTGGACTCTTCTCTTCTGGAGGAAGCTTTGAATTGGTCAGTATAGACTACGGTATGAAAAGAGTGCAATCTTCTTGCATCTCACATCTGCCTGTAGTTATTGGACTGCCTGCTGGACTCATGAGTTGAAGCAAAATGCTGTCATATCCAGGATGGAGTGTTATGCACTCCACCCCTCCTGACAACTGACTGCACCTGCTCATAACCTGTAATAGATGGCAGGGACTTCATGCGCACCCACTGGAGAATTGAAGACAATTTTACCCAGAGAGCTGCGAATGTCATTGTGTGGTTACTGGTTTGACAGACAAATCCTTAGACAGACCATAGATGTATAATGCCATAATAGTTCTGGTTAGACAGCTGAAGTTGTACTCTACACAACTTATTTTGATTTGCTAGGTAAAGTGTAGGCGTTTATAAGCACATCAATGTGATAATTACAGCAGAAAATGTTTCGTATGTAACACAAACACACCCATTGATTGTTTGCCAATAAACGCATCGACACTCAACCTGGGCGATGTTTGTGCAATGTCCACATGTAGCCTACACCTGTAGGGAGATTAGTAGTTCTGGGATTTGTCGCCTGGAAAATATCTAATAGCGGCCATAAGGAGAGAGGAGACAAAAACTAGCCAGTTAGCTATAGAATATTGCTTTGTAGGACAGCGGACTGAAGACATGGCATTCAACTTGCAGTTGTTACCGTTTCCACTGTAACATTTCAGACACTGGTTCTTGCAATTTTGGCATAACTGGGATTTGAAAGAAATCTGCTAGTTAGGCTAGCCGGCTGCAGCTATGCCCAAGCTATACTAGCTAGCTGCTGTCAGCTCGGCTAAATACAGGTCAGCGCAGGCTTTAGCCAACGAGTCAGGACAGAAGAAGTCCTAAACTTCTCTACAATAGCAAAGCTAGCTTTGCTTACCTCGCTGTCACTACTCACAACTGTACTGCCCTTGGTTTGTTGTGATTGAATGGCCCAAAAAATTAATAAAAAATTAAAAACACACCAAACCACACCCCCAAGACAACTCACGTTTGGCATCAGTCATGAGCAAGCAAAAAAAAGGTCAGCGTCCCTTTAAAGCATAAAACAATGCGCATTTTCACACATTTGGGCCTATAGGCCTAACGTGAGATGATTGATGTTGGACAGTTAGGCTAATGGTTTCTTCTGATGGGTTGCCTGACCAAAAGGCCAAACAGATTGCCGATGAACGGTTAAAAGCAGCGGGTGGCTGTCCTATCGCCTCTGACCACTGAACAGCTGCCTTCATTTTCTGTTAATTTCCCAACTATTCTACATGTTGAATTACCACCGTTGGTCAACACCCAGCAGGTGATCTACTGTGCACAGCTGAAGTTTGTTATTGTGTCTTCTAATGTTTTACAGTAGTTGAGAGGTTATGGAGTTGCTGTACAATATTGAAAAATCGATGTAGACAACATCCGCCATGAAACATCTGCTTCAGTTCCCTGGAAGTGCCAAAGCCTTCTCTGGCTGTACAATTAACCGCTGAATGACTCGCTCAATAATCAGGCACTAAGCCTACATCCTCATCCCAAACCACAACCGACAGAATGAAGAATTAAATTAAATCATAAATAGTTATGTCACAGTAGACAGTACCATGAGAATAGGTAGAAATAGGAAGATTTTTGCATCATTGTACAAGAAATCTACCACAAGAACTCATGACAACATTTGTTCAAAATGCATTTTGCCAAATGGCTTATTGGGCTTTATCATCCAACCCATTTTGAGTACTGCACTGTAGGAAAATCTTGTAACTACACTCTGTACAAATGAGCAAAACACTGCTGTGACACTGAACATCCCACATGGCAAAAACAGACCCTTTACAACCTCTCAGACAATTGACTTGTTAAATCACAGTCCAGGCCTAAGTACAAAGTTTGGTCTAAAAGCGTATTGGCAGGACAAACAAGTGTATAGGCCTAATCATGAGTACCATAACCTTTAGCACTTCACAACAAGCAGCGGTTGACTTCTTTAAAAGATTGTCTTAAAATGACACTCACAGTTTAAATGGGAAGTGATGCACTTAAAAGCACAACCGTCAGAGGTTCTTCACTCCTATTAAAGATGGACATTTCCACGTAAAAGGACCCATATGAGCACCAACATGTGAAGTTCATAAGAACATGTCAAATTGGGTGTCAAATGAAAGCTAAGAGTATATTTGAGAAATTACGGCATATACATTGTTGTACCATTTCCCATTCTAAAAATTAGAAATAAGCAAAGGCTTTGATTTCTGGTCAAACAGATAGAAAAGGAGTCTTAGACATGTAGCAGAAAAAGTCTTAAAAATGTATTAGAAATAGACCAAAACACACTGTTGAAGTAATAACTAATATCAACACATATTTGGTTTGGGATAAATTATTTGCCTTCTAAGTTTAAGTAAGTGTGCTTAACAAGTCACATAAATTGCACGGACTGTATGCAATAGTGTTTAACATGATTTTCTTATGACTACCTCATCTCTGCACCCCACACAAACAATTATCTGGTAAGGTCCCTCAGTGAATTTCTGTGAATGCAGTGAATTTCAAACTACAAAACATTTGGTTATACCTCACATTCGTGTCAAAACTCTGAGCAAGCATATACGACATGGGAAACATGTATTATTTAGAAGATTCGCAAGTTAAGTTATTAATGAGTTGCATAAACCCCTTTCAAACATTGCCGCAGGACTGCGATGCGCGGAAATTGGTGGCAGAACACGGGGAGTTCTAGATCGCCAAAATGCTTTTGAGTGCATTTCACACTATTTCTGGATTATAATTGGATTCCAAGGCTTGTATGAATGTCATGCTTAATATGTTTGTTTCATCATCGCAAATCAACTGCATTATACTTTTAAAAAAACACTACCAGTAAAATGGCTCTTTGGCTAGCGTTTGCTACAGCCTATATCAATGCGCGTTAGCATTCTAGCTAACAACTGCTGCATCCAAAAGTTATTTTGCAAAGATCACAAGCAACTAAAACCTTAGCGACTGTTAAAGCATGAATCAAAACATAAATTGTAAGCGTATGAGAACCCCCCCAAAATGATTTTGTTTAATAGTAATAACGTAAATCTAGGCTGTGTTGAATGGGCGCAGATGGCGATGGCTGTTGTACTGCAGCCAAGCGTCGTCCGCATCTGTGCGTGACGTTAGTGTCATGTACTGGAAAGGGGTCTATTCATCCTGAAATTGAGTTGCATGTTTGCAAATCGCATGTCTTCAAATGTCAAGTTACAACTTTGCTACCGTTAAAATGTTCCACACATGATACAAGTTTGCGAAATGACACATTTGCAAATCATGATACAATACAAGCGTGGGTATCGACATACAAACTTGACTACTTTAGAATAGCATGTTTATCCCATTGATTAGTATTACCCATGTTAATAAATTAGGAAATTAGCTGTTTGACTATTTAGCAACACAACAGTAAATTAAGATAATTTTCACACATTGCCACATTCATGTTTACAAAACGACCATCCGTGTTACTGTCGGTCGAATTGGCTAACAAATGTGTGAGCTTGTTTCTCCTGTGCCGAAACGTGCTAACGTGCTTACGTATTGCCAAAAAAGGTGAACGTTACCAAGGTGATTGATATATAACTAGCTAGTTAATTATGGCAATAAATTAGTTCGTTAAATTGAAGCAAAACGACATGTCAACGTTTATAACAAAACGGTTTCTTCAATTGAAAAAGGCCTGTGGTGATGTGTGCAGGAACACAACATCACAGTCAAGCCTTGAATCAAGGGTGTAGCAGCTAGCTAGCCTATGCCATAATGGTAAAGCCAATTCCGTACAAAACAAGTCCATAACATTAGCTAGTTAACGTTGTGTGGACAAATATTCATCTAACCAATTACCTTATCAGATTAACATAAAATGCAGAGCAGTCTTCACAGCACCCACCTCGACTAGTAACTAACGTCAGCAATGTTAATAGTTAGCTAGCTACACACATTCTGTTCTGGCTAATTTAGCGAGACAACTTCACGATATATTTTAGCTTTTGACGCGCGCAGCAATGTGTCAACTCAGTTGAACAACATTAGCTATCTTTTTTTTTTTTATTCATCCATGTAGTTAGCTACATATTTTAGCCATAGTTAGAGTAGCAAAGCAAAGGTTCAAGCTGACCTGCTGCTGCGAAAACTCGGAAATGAAAGGTCTCCAATCCCCTTGCTAGGAGCACTTGAGGGGCAAAGCAGCGCCGTCTTCACTGTTCAGCAGAATCCTTACAAGAAATGATAACCGTATCCATACGGTCTTTATAACTGTGATTATAAGGAGTCAAATCTTTCTCCTTTCGGCCGTATTGGTGCGAACGTCGTTAAGCTAGCCAGTCACTAATGCAAAACTAGTCGCGGGGGACGTCCGCGCAGCGTTCTGACGTGCTTGGCGTGCTTATTCAACGCGTCCGCAAAAAGATCAGAGAACATACGGAACTTCATGCATAAGCAAATTACAGACGCACAATTATATTTATCCATTGAACTGAAATGGTGAGTCAGCACTTTTTGGTTGCACCTCGACTCACGTTGTTTGATCGCCCTACTACATTTTCTCCCCCCATTGAACATACAGTAATCTTTCATGAAAAGTTGAACAAATATTGATCATTTTATAGGTCATTTACAATTTGGGAGTAGGAAACAAATTAGAAATTTTTAAAATAGATTAGTTATAGGACACGCCAGAGTTCTGAATTCCGTATTAAGCCATTCCATAAACCATGCGCAAAAGCGATTTGAGAGCAAAGAAGTTAAGTTCCAAACTTTATGAAGTTCACACATGGGCATAAGAGTCATTGAATAATTCATCCGTTTTCAGTTTCCATCGAGACTGTCCATAGTATCAGTGACCTGACTTCAGGATACTAAAGTGTCTTTGTTTGTCTCCCTTAATGGCACCCTATTCTCTTTATAGTGCACTACTTTTGACAAGGGCCAATAGGACTCTGAAGTCCAAAAGTAGTGCACTATATAGGGAACAGGGTGCCATTTGGGATGCATTACTTGTTTCCCACATGCCACAACACAGTGTCAGTCAGGTAAGCATGTGCCAGCTTCCTTTGGTAGCCTGCATCAAGGAAGCATTTTTAAAACACCTTTGTGTGCATCAACTTACAGTACCATGGAGCTTTGTATTATTGTACACTCCATACTGTAAACATTTGCTCCACATCTGGCTGGCCAGTTGTTGGGGGAGTAGTTAGGAGACATGGTCTGGCTGGTAGATTATGGACAACAGCCAGAAGCATGCCGGAAACAGTGGCGGGGGCAAAGTAATGACAGACACCAGAAGAAGCACTCCTTAGTCTGTAAATAGAGAACTGAAATAAAGCAAAGCAGGAATTTGTGGTGTAAATAGCATATTTAGTTTAGTGGCTAGTGAAAAGATTCAGTGTTGATTTAGTCAACGTGCTCCTTCTGTAAAGTCAGTGCTTCACTTGAGACGATCGACAATATTGCTTAGACCCTCTCTTCCAAGTAAACATTTAGTGCTGATGGTTGGTAATAGAAAAACTAGAAATCTCACATGATCAACAAGCAAAGTCTAGAAACATACTCACGTTTGCAGGGTTAGAAGGATTTGACTGACAGTGCGTCATTGACTAATGTAAAGTAATAGCCTAGGTGTTTACGTTCCACTACTGTGTGCAGGTAGGCTACGATTAGTTTTCCCCCAGCCTATCCAAATACTAGACTTCTTGTGGTTTTCAAACATTCACGATCAACTCTGCCACCTAGTGGGATGCATTACACAATCACTTAAGACAAATCCTGGATTGTCTTTACATGGAGAAAAATCTGCCAACATTTATTGCATATAGTTTATACATTACTACAAGCTTACACAATGATAACTTAAATACCAAAGTATATGAATTTGCCATTCCTTTATCAAAATATATTTTTTAGAGAACAGACCGGCCTAGTACAAGTACAGAATGTGACAGTCCTAGTGGCTTAAAGCTTGTGATTCAAGCTACTGTACGTTTCTGTTTAAAGACAAGGGACTTCTCTGGAATCATATAAATAACTTGAGGCTAGGCCATGCTGGTCATTCTATTTCTATGGCTGGAACCAAACCTGCTAGATATTAGAGTTTATTGATCTCCACAGACGTGAGGGTGACGTCATTGTAGATACCCAAGTGTTTGATTGAGTCGAGGTCACGGATGCGGTGTTTGAACTCCAGGAGGTGCGAGCTGTTCACTGCCACCCGGAACTCATTGTTAGTGCACATGATTTTCATCTGGAAAAACAGGACCACAAAAACATTATGCAGAAGAAAATACTTGATAATATGAAATAAATGTTACTATACCGATCATAGAACATTCATAAATAAACCTAAAATGACAACTGAAAAAAACAATTAATACAGGGGTGTTAAATTCTGTCCTAAATGGCACCCTATATAGTACACAATTCATTTTCAATGACCCTGACCATCAGTTCCAGAACTGATTGGTTGACATGAAGTGAACAAGAATGTAGATCCCTCACCTCAAAGGGCTGGCCCTGAGTGAAGGGGAAGTGGTTGTGTTCTCTCTCCTCTTTGCCCCATTTACTGCCTATCAGACTGTTCCTCACAATCGTTTTCTTGCCCTGGCCATCAAAGCGAGGGTTAATGTGCATGGCAATGTCATTCCCTTTGGTCAGGTTCAATGTGAACCTAAAAGGAGATGTAACATTACATTAGTCAAAGATTACCCTGAAATTTACATTAAAATAAGTGCCAGTCTGTGCTAGAATGCCAACTCCCAACATTTGCATGTCCAACAATTTAGTTTGGCTTGACAATGACCAATGGAGTTTAGCACACAATCAGATCTGTGACCAGGCAAATAACATGGTGAACCGATGATATTGTGATAGACAAAAATGCATTTAACTAGTGTCTATTATAAGTCTGACAACCGCATGATGTTTTATGAGGAATGTGTGTTGTGCAAGCCATCTCATCAGCACTCAGACGTTTCCATGGTGACATGTGGACTCCGAGATTGTGTCCATAGTTAGTGCTCTTGACTTTAATGATTGGTGGTAGGTATTATCTGGCATTGAATTCGTAATTTGTTCATACCTCACCCATTGTCATTACATTTTCAGTTGAGAATTACAAATAATATGTCAAGATGCTGTTGGGATTAGGCTACCGTCTGCCAACCTTGTTCAAAGAGACCCCACTGATTTAAATTTCACTTTTGTTTTTACTAACCACTGCTTGATTATCTATGCAAATCCTCCCATTAGTCTCTTTTTACATCATGAGGTAGATACTTGAGTCACATTCTGACAAACAAAGGATCAACCATATTTGATCCTTAGATTGAAAATTAGTTTGTGCCATCATTTTAACCCCTTGTCATGCCAGAAGACATGTTTGCTATGGCAAGATTACACAAAGACTGGTACCCAGGCTACAGTAGAAGAGGTTTGCAGGCAACATATCAAGGAAGGGGTATGCCAATCAAGTACCTATAATTGGCTACAAGACTGAAATGGTAGTAACATTCAGAATCATAATGTGGAAATGACTGCAATGGAGATCTTCACAATTCACCTAAATTCTAACTATTTTGATGTGAATACTGACATTTTGGCATTGTGGTTAATTGTCCCGTTAATGGTGATGACCATCTTGTCATAGCATCCGTTTGGCAGGTTCTGGTCATATGGCACTTTCTGTTGGGGGAAATAAAAATGGGTCCGTTGAGAGCAAATACACTAAAAAAGAAAAGCAGTTTCATTCAGACAGGCTTTACACAAATATCAGAGTAGAGGTCTTGATGGCTGTCTGCCACAACAATAATGATGAACAATAAGAATAACCTTGCTCATGGTTTTTCAAATCATAACCAATATCTTCAGGATTAAATGTCTTCCCTTACCAGTGATTGATGAGGAGCATTAGGTTGGCTAGGCTGCCCTGGCCATGTTGGCTGGCTGGGCGGTCCTCCTCCTGGTTGTCCGGGCCAGGTTGGCTGGCTAGGCTGTACTCCACCTCCATATTGTTGTCCCGGCCATGAGGGTTGGGAAGGGTTTGGTTGTTGTCCAGGCCACATGGGGTTGGGCTGGCCTGGTTGCTGCTGACCAGGCCAAGCCGGTTGAACACCAGGCTGTCCTGGCCATGTTGATTGGTTGAGTTGTCCACCAGGCCACACACCCCCACCACCCTGCTGGTTGTTCTGGCCTGGACAGCCCAGTCCACCACCCAGAGCATCTGACAGCTACAGGGGAGCAAGGGGAAGAAGGGGACGAGAGGATTGGTGATGTGCACAAGTTTAATGTGTCAAGATGACTCCTTGATTTATTTAAAATGCATGGATATTCCTGCACTAAACAAATGATAGAATTAAGAAAATTACTTACATCCATTTTATCTGAAAAAGAGGGTGGGAAATGTGAATTGTATGTTTCAAAATACTTTCTCTCAAGACTTGTGATTGAAGTATGTTTAAATGTTAGTTTACATTACAAACTTTAGTCATAGCCTTAAATCTTTGTCCACCACCCAAAGGACTCCAGCCAACTTAATCTTTGGAACCATACCAGTCTTCTCACATAACTATGACAGATACACTGTGTACAAAAGATTTAGAACACCTGCTCTTTGCATGACAGACTGACTAGGTGAAAGCTATGATCCCTTACTGATGTCACCAGTTATAGCCACTTCAGTGTAGATGAAGGGGAGGAGACAGGCTAAAGGAGGATTTAAGTCTTGACAAGGATTATACTTATAAAAAGAAAATATGGGGATTGGAAATGCAGACAATTACATTGATAGAAGCCACAATCTGCAATATTAAAGCTGATCCACCCTCTAAAATAGATTGTTTATGTGTGCCATTCAGAGGGCAAATGGGCAAGAAAATATTTGTGCTTTTGAATGGGGTATGGTAGGTGCCAGGCACACCAGTTTGAGTGTCAAGCACTACAATGCTGTTGGGTTTTTCCACACGTATCAATGTTCCACCACCCAAAGGACATCCAGCCAACTTGACAACTGTGGGAAGCATCCCTGTGGAACGCTTGCGACACCTTGTAGAGTCCATGCCCCCAACAAATTGAGGCTGTTCTAAGAGCAAAAAGGGGGGCAACTATTAGGAAGGCATTCATTAATGTTTTGTTCACATCACTGATAAGGAGTACCACTTTCTGTACAGCATTGTAAGAATGCTTTCATGTCAGACCATATCAAACAGGGGAACACTTAGGGTTGCAAAATTCCAGTAACTTCCCCCAAATTCAATTTTTTCACCACTTCAGAAATCCTGGTTGGAAGATTCCTGGAATTAAATCAATAAGCATGCCATCTGGGAGTCCTCCAACCAATAATTCTCAAACCATGGAATTTTAGGAAGGTTACCAGCATTTTGCAATCCAAAACCCATCCTATCTTCACCATTTTGAATTCCTGTCACCATGCATGTCAGACCAGACTTACTTTGAGTCTGTAAATCTGGTTACCCAAACTATTTGCATTGCCTGCCCCCCGTTTTACACTGCTGCTACTCTTATCTATGCATAGTCACTAACTCTACCTACATGTACATATTACCTCAGATAACCAGTGCCCCCACACTGACTGTACCAGTACCCCCTGTATGTAGCCTAGTTATTGTTATTTAACTGCTGCCCTTTAATTTACTAATTATTTCTTAATTGCATTGTTGGTTAAGGGCTTGTAAGTAAGCCTTTCACTGTTGTATTCAGCACATGTAACAAAGACAATTTTATTTGAAATTGGAGGTGCCATGTTTAAAATTAATTTCAAAAGTAAACCAGCCAAGGTATGCATGTCAATATACATTTCAAGATTAGCCTACTTCCTGGATTCTGTGTGTATAGTACAGTGTAGCCTAACAATTATGATGAGGATGAGAGAAGGGAAGTCTCAACTCTACTTAGATTCCTAACAGGCGGTCATCATTATGTTATCAAACAGACTAATGTGAAAACAAGAACTGCAATAAAAGAAAAGCATGCACATGAAGCAGAGCAACAGGATGTTAAAAGACTAACAATCATTCAGTCAGAACTGCTAAGAGTTTAGTGGAATGTTCAGTGCCTCATGGAAAATTAGGGATCACAACACCAACATTTGTTAAACCCCATGTTGCATTGCCACAGATTAAAAAGGTAGACTCAGCATAATGACATATGTGCAAAGAAAATAGCATAGTGGGTCCACATCAACATTGAACCGTGAGGCTAAATTTCTCAGCCATTTTTGGTCCCGTACCTACCACACTCTAAACAGTGTTTTCCAAACTCAGTCCTCAGGACAAATATCAGTATATCAATGCAGATTAATATCTCCAGGCTAGAGTACAAGGAACTGACACATGACCACTGTGACTTCCTAGACATACCTGTTGTACATACCTGTTGTGCATTGCTGTCACCACGCTGCTCCCTTCATATGGCAGAGGTATACTAGACATGGAAAGGCTGCGTGTCAGAACGTATTTATACAGGTTTTCCCCCAAGGCCACTCCTTTATTTCCCTGATCCCTATATGGGAGACCACACCCTACGGCAGGGTTCCCTAACTGGCGGCCCGCGCGCCGAATTTGGACCGTGGGTGATTTTATTTGGCCCCACAAGTTCTGTGCAAAAAAAATTTTGTTTTATTTATTTATTTTTATTGTTGGATATAAAAGACTGTAAAAACGCCAGCAAATCAGCTCCAAGTGATTTTAATTTTTGAAATCTGTCCCAAAGTATTCCCACGCATAATATAGAGATATATGTGATCGTATACAAATGTAAGCAAAGTTTGAAATTATTATGTTTTAGTCAAATGTTATATCTGTTTGGGCTTCTTGTGGCCAATTTGCAGTCTACAAATAATTTGTAGTTAAGTTCCGGTCCCCTGACCATCTTCTCAAAAAAAGAATTGGCCCGCGGCTGAAACTAGTTGATGATCCCTGCCCTATGGAGCAACTTTCCCACCTGCATGAAAAGTAAGTACAACAACATAACACAGGTTTGCATGTGTTCATTTGAGAATTATGTTTTTATAGTACAACTATCAAATAACGGTAATGTGAGATTCTGACAGTTATCTGTTCACTTTTTGTTATGATGAGGGAAACATTTCCATGGAAAGTTTCCATGTGTACACATTTGCACCTCTGGGAGGGTCTGTTTGCAGACAGCCCCAACCACAAAGGTCTAATGCATACAGTAGGTGGGGGAGAAAACGGTCCGTTTCTATGGCTTGTAGGTGTGGGTGCAGGAATGTTGTCAAGCAGACTTTTCTAATGTGTCCCTTGTTTGTAGAAGTCAAACAGCAACCCACTCCGAGTGACAGATCTGTTATGTGTTTACCATGGATATAGGGTGAGGTTTGTTAGCATTGTGATCTTTAGGATCTTTATGTTTGTTACTAGGTGTGACGTTGATACCCACCTACATAGCAACCTACAGCTAATCCCTTACCATTATCAAGGCATCATCAATGAACCACAGCAGGCCTGTGAGAATGGGCAGGTTTAATTCAAACCAATCCTCAACATCATAAACTGAATTAATAGAACACAAGGGAACAAAGATGGAACAAGAACCAGGATTTGTCTGACATTCTGTTCCCCCTTCTCATATTACTTTTGGGAATGAGCCCGGTGATGAATCGAACACTATGATGCAGGACCCCACCCTGCAGCATTCATGCTATTCTTCCCCGTGCAGGAGTGGCAGGCAAAACTAACACATACTGTACCCACACGTAAACATATTCTTTGAAGCTTTAAATTAATACCCACTGATCTGATAGGAGTTTCAAACCCCCTTTCATACACAGACCAAAATCCCACTAATTTAACATGCCTGCATTTTTATACCAGCCTTTTCGTATATCTGAAAGGCATAGGGGGTAAAAAAAAACATGGAAAAATAAAAGACCTAGTCATGATTCCTGCATTTTCACAGACCCTGTAACCAAAATACAGGTATCAGGTCTGTGGGAATAGTTCTCAGCTTTTCTGCAGGTAAATTCATTAACACCTTACTAATTTGAACTGCACACAGCCCCCATGGTTTAACACCCCCCCACCCCTCCAAATTTGCCAGTCACCCACTGATATGTATAAAAGGGGTCTACTTGCAAATAAGTGGTAAATAAGAGGCTGTTTGAAAGGGGGTCATATAAACATATTTTTTGCAGGTAACATACATCTTCTGTCTGAAATGGGTATAAGAGTCTCTTACACTGTGTAATTCACTCTCCAGCACATGATGAGGTAGAGTCCAAGTCAAGTCTTAAGTCCCTTTTGGCAAGGGCTTTCTGCCTGCTGTGGGTTAGGTCTATAAACCTTGTCAATTATTTGAAGAGACTCCCTTGTTCATTAGTCCATACTTGTATGAAAGAAAGCACATCAGGCACTATTTAAATCAAAATACATTTCCTTATAAAATGTAGACAGTTTACATTAATACAAGTAATTGCACCAGATATGAAAAAAAAGCATTTTGTGGCAGACATTTTCTATATTTCACTTCCTTCTGTAACACAAACAGAATATCTGTAGGTGATGGCGTATGAATGTTATAAGGGCACAAGGCGAGACCCAGATGCAGACACAGGAGGCAGATGGTTGGAGTCTTAGATGTTTATTCATCCAAAAAGTGGTAGACAAGAGAATGGTCACGTCCAGGAAAAAGGTCAAAACCAGTTCAGAGTCCAGTAGGTACCGATGGGCAGGCAGGCTCGAGGTCAGGTCAGGCAGGCGGGAATGGAGTCCAGAAAACATTCAAGGGTCAAAACCGGGAGGACTAGTAAAGCGCAGCGAAAAAGGAGTACAGGAAAAAAAAAAAAAAAAAAACCGCTGGTTGACTTGACAAACATGCAAGACAAACTGGCACAGAGAGACAGGAAACACAGGGATAAATACACAGGAAAATAAGCGACACCTGGAGGGGGGGTGGAGACAATCACAAGGACAGGTGAAACAGATCAGAGTGTGACAGAACGCAAACAAAAATGACTGACAACTGCTGTTCAATAACTGCACTAATAAAGTGTCCTATATATCAAATGTAATGACCTTTATCACTAAAATATACTTACTGACCTGGACACTTAACAGAAATACAATTTCCTGTCACAAGTAGCAAATTACATCCCTTGCCCTAAGACAGAGAACATTTCTGTTGCAGACAGGTTACATTTCAGAAAGATCAAGTTTGTCAGCGTTCTTGCACTGTGCCTGGCATGATGAGAATAATCTCTGCTCTGACAAATTACTTTAGGTATCCTTTCTTCTTGCTGATCTAGCTGAGGTAGCCAGAGAACATTCTGGAGGTTTTGGCAGGTGATTGTTCTTCTTCTTCACCAGTACTGCTCTCCATAACGGTGACTTTCCGCGCCTCAGCCAAAACAAGGTAAAAGAATGCATTAAATGATGTATATGATCAAGAATATAACAGTATATATTATACACTCAGTTCTGACATTCTCAAACAGCCCCTGGAATCGGCGTTTGAGTGACCGCTGCAGCACTTTTACTAGACCGACTACGTGACGACTTGTGCTCAGTATACTTTGCAGATGATAGTTGAGTGACAGTACACAAGGAAGGGCAGCACGGAGTCATCACTTTCTCCCCCTTAGTGAGGTCGGTGGCCTGGACAAAAGGGTCCAAAATGTCCACTAGCTCCAATAGCTGGCTCCATTCCCTTGGTGATAATCAGAGCTCCTTGTGTCCTTGGGCCTCAAGAAGAGTTTTGAGGCTTTGTTGATTCAGACTCTCTAATCACCAGTTGTAATGAATGGGCAAAGCACTGTAAGCGCTGTTGCCTGCAGTTGGTTTGGATAGCTTCAACATCAGCAATGTACTCTTCACCAAATTCTTCCGATAGGCTGGGGTTATTATCCACATCATCATCATGATCATTGCTTGCTTTGGGAAAACAAACTGTGAAGGCCTTTTTCATATTTACAGCATTATCACATATGATATAATTATCACATATTACTTCAAATGTATCACTGATCCTTTCCCCAGTGTGTGACCCTGTGAATCTATCACAGCTCAACAGAACTGACTCCAGACTGGGAGTTTATTTCTCTTCCATGGCCATGTAATGGGCCGTTACTCCCATGATGCCCCTCATGGTCCTGTCAGTCCATATATCTACAGTGACAGACACTGATTCTGTCTTCCCTAGGGCACTTTTGATTGTAGCTTCTTTGTTCAGTGTTAAGTCATGCAGGCGCCTGGTCATATGGGCCTACCAACTGGTCTATATTTGTCATCTACCACTGACATGAAATGCCTAAAGTGAGGGTTGTCCACTAAGGACATAGGCAGGTTGCAGGAAATGATCAGGTCTTGCAGTATAGCCTCTTATGGTCTTCTGCCTGGGGTGGCCCTGGCTGAACACATGGACACCTGTGGTGGTCATGAATGAGTCAATGCTGCTCTGCGCTGGCCACCTTTGCTTAGCAGAATTCAGTGAACCTACAGATGAACAACATGATGGATAGTTGTTGCTGACTTGAGATGGAAGTACAAGGACACAAACAAATATATATGGTCTATGGGATTTTTCAGCAGAAAGAAGTTGCATGCTTCAAGCTCTCGTTTTATACTTAGTTACTTCCTAGGATCAGGCTACAACAGAAAGTATATTAGATCTCAGAGTGATATGCATATCGCAGAGATGTAATTTAATAATCTCTGCTAATAAGTAGGGCTAGCTATCTGACAACCCACCTCTTAACCTTTCAAGAAATATTCGACAGTATTAAATGTTCAGTTAGCTAAAAGATGACACCCGAGGGCTAGCTATATCAAGCAGTCATCTGCTAAACAGGCTACTACTAGTCTAACCACATTGTAACGTTGTTAGCTAACTGACCTTTTGCGGTGTTGGATGAAGTTAGATGTAGGTGCGCCAGGATTTTCTATGTTAATTTCAGTTTTGCAAACAGCATTTCGTGTTTTTGCCACCGGCATTATACTGCAAGTTCTTGTAACCAAATTTAATAACGAAAGCATCACCACCTGATGACGTTGTTGCTGATTACGATTGTCATTTTTGCGTAGTACTACAGCTAAACAATGAAAGACTCTTAAAGAGCATCTTGGAAGTTAACACCTCCAATTCATTTAAATGTAGCCAATGAAGGTGGAAACGTCATCATACTTTTCCCCCCAAATATAACTTACATAACTCAATATATATATCGTTAAATCCTTTTATTAAGCACTGGCACATTAAAAATAGCTTAACTCCAATGACGTAGAAGGTGAATGAATGGCCTCAGCTAGAACGTCAGCCCAGGTAGGAAAACATGGGAAACGCGGCTGCTGCTACAGAGTATTTATTCAGCTATCTAGTCGTTAGATGTTAGTAAACAACCCCTAGACGCCTAGGTAGTTGGATCTATTTAGCTAACGTTAGGTAATTTAGCAACAGTATGCACATAGGTTAACGTTATTCTTCGTTACTGTACCTAGCTCTCAGTTTACATAATTCATTAACAGTCAATTATAATCTAGTCTAGAAAATTGGGACAAAATGTAAAATTTGCCCAATCATGGGTTCCAAGATTGGCTAGCTTTAGCTGGTGGCAAACGAGCTAAACTTTCTTAACTACCAAGAAGGGTAGGTAGCACTCTACTCACTCACAGGCAATTTCAACATACATTTGAAGTCGGAAGTTTACATATACTTGGGTTGGAGTGATTAAAACTCGTTTTCCAACCACTCCACAAATTTCTTGTTAACAAACTATAGTTTTGGCAAGCGGGTTAGGTAATCTACTCTGTGCATGACACAACTAATTTTTCCAACAATTGTTTACTTTTTAATTATTTTTATTTATCCGTTATTTTACCAGGTAAATTGACTGAGAACACGTTCTCATTTACAGCAACGACCTGGGGAATAGTTATAAGGGAGAGGATGGGGATGAATGAGCCAATTGTAAACTGGGGATGATTAGGTGACCATGATGGTATGAGGGACAGCTTGGGAATTTAGCCAGGACACCAGGGTTAACACCCCTACTCTTACGATAAGTGCCATGGGATCTTTAATGACCTCAGAGAGTCCCATCCGAAAGATGGCACCCTACACAGGGCAATGTCCCCAATCACTGCCCTGGGGCATTGGGATATATATATTTTTTTAGACCTGAGGAAAGAGTGCCTCCTACTGGCCCTCCAACACCACTTCCAGCAGCATCTGGTCTCCCATCCAGGGACTGACCAGGACCAACCTTACAGACAGATTATTTCACTTATAATTTACTGTATCACAATTCCAGTGGGTCAGAAGTTTACATACACTAAGTTGACTGTGCCTTTAAACAGCTTGTAAAATTCCAGAAAATTACATCATGGCTTTAGAAGCTTCTGATAGCCTAATTGACATCATTTGAGTCAATTGGAGGTGTACCTGTGGATGTATTTCAAGGCCTACCTTCAAACTCAGTACCTCTTTGCTTGACATCATGGGGAAATCAAAAGAAATCAGCCAAGACCTCAGAAACAAAATTGTAGACCTCCACAAGTCTGGTTCATCCTTGGGAGCAATTTCCAAACGCCTGAAGGTACCACGTTCATCTGTACAAACAATAGTACGCAAGTATTAACACCATGGAACCACGCAGCCGTCATGCCGCTCAGGAAGGAGACGCGTTATGTCTCCTAGAGATCAACGTACTTCGCTGCGAAAAGTGCAAATCAATCCCAGAACAACAGTAAAGGACCTTGTGAAGATGCTGGAGGAAACAGGTACAAATGTATCTATATCCACAGTAAAATAAGTCCTATATTGACATAACCTGAAAGGCCACTCAGCAAGGAAGAAGCCACTAATCCAAAACCGCCATAAAAAAGCCAGACTACAGTTTGCAATTGCACATGGGGACAAAGATCGTGCTTTTTGGAGAAATGTCCTCTGGTCTGATGAAACAAAAATAGAACTGTTTTCCATAATGACCATTGTTATGTTTGGAGGAAAAAGGGGAGGCTTGCAAACCGAAGAACACAATCTCAACCACGAAGCACAGGGGTGGCAGCATCATGTTGTGGGGGTGTGTCAAGGTTCGTGTGTGGCTGGTGCATGAAGAGTCAGGCGCAGGAGAACAGGACTGAGTAATCAAAGCACTTTACTCAATGAATCAAACAAACAAAACGCTAACCGCGTAATACAAAACACTTTGCCAAACGCAAACAAGCGAGGCATAAATAAACCGCACCAGCCAGAACGAAAACAGCTTAACAACAATCACACACAAAGACATGCGGGAAAACAGAGGGTTAAATACACAACAGATAATGATGGGGAATGCAAACAAGGTGTGTGAAAAACAAGACAAGACAAATGGAAAATGAAAAGTGAATCGGTGATGATTAGAAGACCGGTGACGTCGACCGCTGAATGCCGCCCAAACGAGGAGGGGAACCGACTTCAGTCGAAGTCGTGACAGGGTGCTTTGCTGCAGGAGGGACTGGTGCACTTCACAAAATAGATGGCACCATGAGGAAGGAAAATTATGTGGATATATTGAAGCAACATCTCAAGACACCAGTCAGGAAGTTGTCTGAGAGAGAATTGCTATTGTATCAGGATAGGCTTAACCCGTTGGCGCAAAAAAATTAAATGACGACACACATAAAGTCCTGAAGCACCCCACCGTTGCGGTTATTCACTACACGTAGATATTCCTTCAGCGAAGTATGGCAGTTCCGTGCAGGTTTCCTCACAAGGTCCACAGCAAGCACATCTGTCAATGCAGACAGTACTCCTTAGCAGTAACCAATATCCCATAGGAACATGAACTCGCCAAGCTTTCCTAAGCAATTCTCTCTCGGTGTCACACGATGCTAGGCTAACCTCAAGGCTGTCAAATACCAACACGATGAGACGGTAGCTTCAGTCTTTACTAAGTCTTTCTTTACAAAATTATAACTCTTATAAAATAAAATCGGTATTTCCCTTCAAAACTTGTTAGGTATGGGTTTTGTTCTATTTTTATCATCAACGGTCATAATGTAATGTCCATCCTTTCTCAACATCTCTCTCTCTTTTAAACTAGGCCAACTCTCCCATTGGCCACAGCTTAACAAGCAAACTTTTTGGTCAAAACTTAAAGCAACTTATACATTAAAGAAATGCATTAACATTACAGTTCAGGAGCAATTCAATCACCTTAAATCTAATACCAATTAATTATAACAAATAAACTCAATAATTGGTTCTAACAAGAATAACCTCAATACTTAGTTCTAACAAGGGTATTACACACAACCCCCTCACCCTCCCCACACACACAATCATACGTGTTATGCTTTGATGGCTGATATCCAATGACCTGTCTGACTTCTTTTTTCCTTTGCCAGAGAAAATGTGACTAACTCTTCAATTACACACCCTAGAAATAACTATCATATGATTCAGATAATTTAATAAAAGGTTAATTAACCCAGAATGGTTTCAGAACCCACAACATTTCTGGGAATGTAACCAGTGTTGAGCCAGAGCTACCAATAGCCTAGCTCCTGCACCTTTAAGTGGCTTTTTGTTGAGCAAAACATTGCAGAAAAACGTTGAAGTCCAGCCTTAATACAGCCTTCTGGCGCAAAAGGGGTTGCCTAACGTTTTTGTTGCTTTGGGAAGGGTTGTGTGTTTTTTAATAGGCACAGGGGATGGTAGTTTGTTTGCCTGATTTACTTTCCCCATTTTGCAGGTTTTACTACTATGTCCTCATCTGCTTGCATGCGCTTTCCCTATCAAGGTGTTTTGGTACTTCCCTTGTGCACTACGCTTTTCAGCGCACTTACTATACCACAGGTCAATATAGTCTACCAGTCAACTTGTCATGATCGTCTTCTAAATGATAGAACCAAGGCGCAGCGTGCATGGAGTTCCACATATTTATTAAATGTGAAACGTACAAAAACAACAAAGAAATAACTGATCGGCCAATAACGTAGCGCTCACATGCACTAGCACAAAACAATATCCCACCAATGCAGGTGGGAACAGAACAAACTAAGTATGATCCCCAATTAGAGGTAACGAATAACATCTGCCTCTAATTGGGAACCATACACAACCCCAACATAGAAATAAACCAACTAGAAAACCCCCCCTAGTCACGTTCTGACCTAAAACACCATAGAGAACCCCGAGGGCTCTCTATGGCCAGGACGTGACACAACTGTCTATGCATAGTGACAATAGTGCAGGGTTTCCAATAACCGGTAATAACTGGCTTCGGGCCAATATTATTTTTAAAGAAAAAACATAATTGCCAATTGTCCATGAGAAGAAACAAATCCCATTGTAAAATAATGCTTTTAGCCTATTCATTGATGAAAATACCAGTAGATGTAAAGGCATTTGACCGGACATGCTTATCTGTTTATGGGTTAATTTGCATAATTTAGTGGAATTAAATTTGCACTTATGTATTTTCGTTAGTCGTTATGATTCTTATTTATCACACACGCACAACATACAGATACAGAGCCTAGTTTAAGTGGAAAATCTGTCAGACAGCAGGGTAGCTGCTTTTACAGTTTGCTGCTGGAGTGAAACGTGCTTTAATAAGCCCAATCATTGCGCAACAATTCTAAATTAAATCACATGTTAAAAACAGTTTGGATAGCCACGATTAAAAAGAGCTTCTATTTTTATTTCTCAACTGGTAATTGAAGTGCAGTTCCCATTCGCCATTCAAGTGCATACAGTGCATTTGGAAAGTATTCATGCCCCTTGACCTTTCCACATTTTGTTATGATAAAGCCTTATTCTAAAATGGATTAAATAGTTTTTTCCCCTCATCAATCTACACACAATACCCCATAATGACAAAGAAAAAACAGTTTTTTATACATTTCTTTTAATTTTTTACGGAAATATAACATTACATAAGTATTCAGACCCTTTACTCAGTACTTTGTTGAAGCATCTTTGGCAGCGATTACAGCCTCAAGACTTCTTGGGTATGATGCTACAAGTTTGGCACACCTGTATTTGGGGAGTTTCTCCCATTCTTCTCTAAAATCCTCTCAAGCTCTGTCAGGTTGGATGGGGAGTGTCGCTGCAAAGCTATTTTCAGGTCTCTCCAGAGATGGAGTTCGGGTTCAAGTCTGGGCTCTGGCTGCGCCCCTCAAGGACATTCAGAGACTTCTCTTTGTTGTCTTGGCTGTGTGCTTAGGGTCATTGTCCAGTCTGAGGTCCTGAGCGCTCTGGAGCAGGTTTGCTCCGTTCATCTTTCCCTTGATCATGACTAGTCTCCCAGTCCCTGCCACTGAAAAACCTCCCCACAGCATGATGCTGCCACCAACATGCTTCACCGTAGGGATGGTGCCAGGTTTCCTCCAGATGTTACGCTTGGCATTCAGGCCAAAGAGTTCAAACTTGGTTTCATGGTCTGCGTCCTTTCGGTGCCTTTTGGCAAACTACAAGTGGGCTGTGCCTTTTACTGAGGAGTGGCTTCCGTCTGGCCATTCTACCATAAAGGCCTGATTGGTGGAGTGCTGCAGAGATGGTTGTCATTCTGAAACGTTCTCCCATCTCCACAGAGGAACTCTGGAGCTCTGTTAGATTTACCATCGGGTTCTTGGTCGCCTCCTTGACCAAGGCCCTTCTCCCCAAATTGTTCAGTTTGGCCGGGCAGCCAGCTCTTGGAAGAGTCTTGGTGGTTCCAAACTTCTTCCATTTAAGAATGATGGAGGCCACTGTGTTCTTGGGGACCTTCAATGGTGCAGAATTGTTTTGGTAACCTTCCCCATATCTGTGCCTCGACACAATCCTGTCTCGGAGCTCTGCGGACATGTCCTTTGACCTCATGTCTTGGTTTTTGCTCTGACATGCACTATCAACTGTGGGACCATATATACAGTGAGGGAAAAAAGTATTTGATCCCCTGCTGATTTTGTATGTTTGCCCACTGACAAAGAAATGATCAGTCTATAATTTTAATGGTAGGTTTATTTGAACAGTGAGAGACAGAATAACAACAAAAAAATCCAGAAATACACGTGAAAAATGTTAGAAATTGATTTGCATTTTAATGAGGGAAATAAGTATTTGACCCCTCTGCAAAACATGACTTAGTACTTGGTGGCAAAACCCTTGTTGGCAATCACAGAGCTCAGACGTTTCTTGTAGTTGGCCACCAGGTTTGCACACATCTCAGGAGGGATTTTGTCCCACTCCTCTTTGCAGATCTTCTCCAAGTCATTAAGGTTTCGAGGCTGACATTTGGCAACTCGAACCTTCAGCTCCCTCCACAGATTTTCTATGGGATTAAGGTCTGGTGACTGGCTAGGCCACTCCAGGACCTTAATGTGCTTCTTCTTGAGCCACTCCTTTGTTGCCTTGGCCATGTGTTTTGGGTCATTGTCATGCTGGAATACCCATCCACGACCCATTTTCAATGCCCTGGCTGAGGGAAGGAGGTTCTCACCCAAGTTTTGACGGTACATGGCCCCGTCCATCGTCCCTTTTGATGCAGTGAAGTTGTCCTGTCCCCTTAGCAGAAAAACACCCCCAAAGCATAATGTTTCCACCTCCATGATGGTGGGGATGGTGTTCTTGGGGTCATAGGCAGCATTCCTCCTCCTCCTCCAAACACGGCGTGTTGAGTTGATGTCAAAGAGCTCCATTTTGGTCTCATCTGACCACAACACTTTCACCCAGTTGTCCTCTGAATCATTCAGATGTTCATTGGCTGACTTCAGACGGGCATGTATATGTGCTTTCTTGAGCAGGGGGACCTTGCGGGCGCTTCAGGATTTCAGTCCTTCACGTCGTAATGTGTTACCAATTGTTTTCTTGGTGACTATGGTCTCAGCTGCCTTGAGATCATTGACAAGATCCTCCCGTGTAGTTCTGCGCTGATTCCTCACCGTTCTCATGAACAACTCCACGAGGTGAGATCTTGCATGGAGCCCCAGGCCGAGGGAGATTGACTGTTCTTTTGTGTTTCTTCCATTTGCGAATAATCGCAGCAACTGTTGTCACCTTCTCACCAAGCTGCTTGGCGATGGTCTTGTAGCCCATTCCAGCCTTGTCCCTGACATCCTTGGAGAGCTCTTTGGTCTTGGCCATGGTGGAGAGTTTGGAATCTGATTGATTGATTGCTTCTGTGGACAGGTGTCTTTTATACAGGTAACAAGCTGAGATTAGGAGCACTCACTTTAAGAGTGTGCTCCTAATCTCAGCTCGTTACCTGTATAAAAGACACATGGGAGCCAGAAATCTTTCTGATTGAGAGGGGGTCAAATACTTATTTCCCTCATTAAAATGCAAATCAATTTATAACATTTTTCACATACGTTTTTCTGGATTTTCTGGTTGGATTCTGTCTCTCACTGTTCAAATAAACCTACCATTAAAATTATAGACGGATCATTTCTTTGTCAGTGGGCAAACGTACAAAATCAGCAGGGGATCAAGTACTATTTTCCCTCACTGTAGACAGGCGTGTGCTTTTCCAAATCATGTCCAATCAATTGAATTTACCACCGACTCCAAGTTGTAGAAACATCTCAAGGATGATCAATGGAAACACGGTGCACCTGAGCTCAATTTATCATAGCAAAGGGTCTGAATACTTATGTAAATAAGGTATTTCTGTTTTTTTATTTTTAATAAATTAGCAAAGAATCATAAAAAACAGTTTTACGCGTTGTCATTATTGGGTATTGTGTGTATATTGATGAGGATATTGTTTTATTTAATCCATTTTAGAATAAGGCTATACAGTAATAAAATGTGGAAAAAGTCAAGCGATCTTAATACTTTCCGAATGCTCTGTACGACGGTAGGCAGGCTTCAGCATGTCACACACCACTTTACAATGAGCTAGACGCAGTATGCATTTTGAAAACATACTTAAATTGTTTGAAACCTGAATGTTTTACTAAATATTATGATCAGGGATGGGGAAAATTGTCAAAATACAACACAATATACAATTACAAAATACCATTAATGTCAATCTATGAAAATACACTACAAAATGGTAATATGTATTTTAAAATACAGAAATACATTTGCAAGTAGCCGGGTCTGAACAGCAACAACATTCTCAGTAACGGTTACAGAAACGTTTAACTTGCTATGACTGTGACATGTTGTTGTTTATCTACATTAGTTGAATGCACTCTGGATGATCCAGGCTGCATCACATCACATCCGGCCGTGATTGGGAGTCCCATAGGACGGCGCACAATTGGCCCAGCGTCATCTGGGTTTGGCCGGGTTAGGCCGTCATTGTAAATAAGAATGTGTTCTTAACTGACTTAGTTAAATAAAGGTTAAAATAAAAAATAAAATAATTGTCTGCTACTTGACCAAAATTTAAAAGAATATGTGAAAATTAACATACTGTACTAAAATGAACTGCAAAGCACACTGGTTATTATTATTGGCATTGTTTCGTGGTCATGTCTAGATGGGATCCAGTTAACGTTCATTCTCCTAATCTGCACAAATTCTCCTAAACCCACTACGAAAAGTACATTTGGACAAAAACTGTATCCCTTCTAGACAAAACCTTGTTTCGGGGCAGAGCTCAGTGGAATAATACTCAGCATGTTTTGCAATTGTCAATGCAGGGTGAAAGAGGGCCACAAAATGTTTAACCGCTTTATAACCGCTTTATATTGAAAAGTATATTGTATTTTGAAAATACAAATTACATCTCTCGAAATTATCTTGTTACAAAATTCATTGGAGTGTAGTTCAGCCCTGTTTAATACAAATTATAAAATATTCAGAGGTAATTAAAATACATATTTCAAATACATGTAATAGAAATACTGCCCATCTCTGATTACGAGACATATTTACCTTTCTTCAAAGTAGCCTAAACAAAATACGATCAAACATGGAAGCAATTATTTTATAAAGACTTCCCTATGCCATTCAAACCAGTAGCCTATTTCTCTCATATACTATTGGTTTTCAAATGAACTTTCTTTCTTTGTCCATTATCCAAAAGGCACAATCCTAGTCATATTAGCATATTAGCAACCCATGCTAGTAGTTGCATCTTTATATCTCCACTCTTTCAGAATTTCTAAGGGATATTTTCATCTCTGTCTCATGAAACCGCTCACATGTGCAGTGCACTTTTGACAAAGTCTTTTCTCTCTAATTGCATTATGGAACGAACATTCGTGCGTAGCTTACTGCATTGTGCACATTGCTGCACTTATAACGTGAATAAATAGTTTATAAAAATGCAAAGCTAAACGTTCTAATCTGTTGCGTCAGCCTCACTGCTTTATTTAATGAAGTCTAGGCCTACTGGTTGTATACATTTGGGATCTATTGTCCCACAACTGTCCAAGAGTTTGTTTGGACTAGGCTATTTCTTTTTTGCACAGAAACACAAGCTGCACTGTTAGCTGTTTTTGGAATTGTATCAGTAACTTACAGTATTGATCAACAGCATGATAGTGTATAAACTGAATACAGTAGATTACTGTAGAATGCACAGTAAAATACCATAATTGTGGTTTACAGTTTTAATTATGCTGCATTGTAGGAAAATGTTGTGGGCGAGGAAAGAGTCTCTGACTCATTAACATATTTTAAGGCGTGCCTTGTAAGAGGCTATATTTGTTGCACCCATGAGTTAGAATGCTGTATACGGTAATATACTGTAGTTTAGGAATTATACGAAGACGACGTTAAAACTAGGAAGAGTTCTAAAGTGGAGGGTCTTACCATGTCTCTTAAGGGCTTAGCATGGAGGCTAAAAAGATTTTGGCTTGAAAACGTTTAATATTTTCAAAAGGAGTAAGATAGTTGGTTAAAGGAGGAGGATTGGAGGGAAAGAGGAAGGAGGTTGAAAATACTGAGGGAGGCAGAGGATAGGTTTTAATCTGTTAAAGCTAGCAATAACAAGGGAGAAGACATGTTGAGGAAGATTGGTGTCAAGTTCTAACAGAGTGAGCCGGATGCCAGTTTGAGTTCTGGAAATGAAATGGAAGGGGTAGAAGGTGTTGTGAGGAGCTTGGAGGCCGAGCCTTGCACTGATGGACATGGTTATGATACAGATACGTTTGGTCCAGTGGGAGTGAGATTTTGGCTGATCCATGGGTGGTTTCAGGTTGGGTGGAAAAGATGGTGGGTGCTGTTGAGTCGGTGATGGTAACCTGAAGTTGAAATTAAAAGGAGTGATTTCTGGGGTAGCGTTAAGTGTGAAGGTGGAGCAATTGAAGTTGAAGATTCCTGTTGTTTGTGACGCCCGCTGTTTGGTGCGACGCAAACTCAGTGGTGAGCGTGGTGAAACAGAGGAGTCACTATCAGTCCTTTTGAGTCAGAGTCTTTAGTCTTTTCCCGACAAGGTCATGTTAGGACATATCAGTTATCGTGTTAGAGCGTTTGTGGCGAATCCACTGCGCTGTTTCAGATGCAATGTTTATGGGCATGTTGTAGCAGTGTGTAGAAGGGAGATTCCAAGATGTGGTAAGTGTGCAGGAGGACATGGGACAGAGAAATGTGTCATTTTGGTGGAAAAATTTGTATGTCACAGAAAATAGATGTTGAGGTGGCAACCAGAGAAGTATTTGGGCGTACGAGATTTGACTTCAGAAGAGATACAGGGTGTGTTGAGTGGTAGTGTCCTGTCCTCTCAGGCTGTTGGCCTGAGGTCTACTCAGATAGGGTTTATGTTGTGGAATAAGGTGATGGGTTTTAATGAGTGTAGGGTTAGTTGGTAAGGTATTTTTCAATTTTCCCATTTTGTATCATAAAGTGTAATGGATTTATACTATAGTTCAGTTGGGGGGGCGATAATGAAACCGCCGTTAAACCTCACCGAAGCCGAAACCTTGTTATGAAACTCTACAGTAACTTACTGGCCAATTGCTGCCAGTAATTTACTGTAATTCAGAATACAGTACCATACTACATTTTTGGAGCACCAAAAACCTTTTGAACACTAGTGGGCCATGGACTCTACAAGGTGATGAAAGCGTTCCACAGGGATGCTGGCCCATATTGACTCCAATGCTTCCCACACTTCCCAGCAGTGTTGCATTTCTTGACACAAACAGGTGTACATGGCACCTACTACCATACCCTGTTCAAAGCCACTTAAATATTTTGTCTTGCCCATTCACCCGCTGAATAGCACACATGCAGAATCCATTTCTCAATTGTTTCAAGACTTAACAATATATATTTTTAACCAGTCTGCTCCCCTTCATATACACTGATTGAAGTGGATTTAACAAGTGACATTAATAAGGGATCATAGCTTTCACCTGGATTCACCTGGTCAGTCTATGTCATGGAAAGAGCAGGTGTTCTTAATGTTTTGTCTACTCAGTGTATAATTAAATATTCACTATTGGCAATTGCTGATTTTATTTTCAATACAATTCAACAATAAAGTACTGTATTGCTGTTTTGCTATATTTACTGCACATACTATATTTTTTAAATATTGTGGGAAGAGAATCGCTGGCTCATTAACATATTTTAAGGTGTGCCTTGTAAGTGGCTATACCAATTTAAATGATATGGGGTAATAGTTCGCTAAAGATTCAATGTATATAGGGAATAGATTAGTTTGGTAGCGGGTTTTAAACCTTTTAATGGTTGAATATTTACCGATGTCCATTTGATCAGTTTTGCCTTGTAATCACGGCCAGTTTGGAAGCCTTTATTAAGGCCTCTAAGAAGTGCAAGTGATAAAAAACATCTAGTATTCATTAATATGCTTTAATATGCAAATACCTACAGCCAACCTACTTGCTTGTAATTACAGTAAAATACTGTATAAATAATTTTCTTACAGTTTAATAGTCACTTTAAATTATTATAGATATTTTTTTATTTAACCTTTATTTAACTAGGCAAGTCAGTTAAGAACAAATTCTTATTTACAATGACAGCCTACCGGGGAACAGTGCGTTAACTGCCTTGTTCATGGGCAGAACAACAGATTTTTACCTTGTCAGCTCAGGGATTCAGCCCAGCAACCTTTCGGTCACTGGCCCAACTCTCTAACCACTAGGTTACTTTCCGCTGGGTAATATGACACTTCCAGTAATATACTGTAAATTTGATTACAGTAAAAATGTTGGTACCGTAAAATGGATTACCATAAAATGGATTACAGTAGATGCACAGGAAAATAAAGAACAGTAACTTATTGGCCAACTTCTGCCAGTAAGTTACTGTAACTTTTACAGGAAATGTTTTACTGTGTGACCAATAGAATAGGTCAACGTTTCTACTATGGGGGATAGTAGATTGACATGGACTAGTGATTTTTCTGTTCTAACATCTTCAAATGCGCATTGGAATTCATTATTATTAAAAATATAAATTCACAAGATAGAGGAATAGCTGATAGGCAGCGGAGAGGCCAGGTGCATCATTTTGCATGAAAGAACAGTGAAGACACACAGCTCAATAAACTCCCCTATTGATCTTGTTTAGGGACAATCAAATTAGTGAAAATGTCATTTGAATAATGGCGCAAAATCCCTGTTATTGCACTCATTCCATTTGGATCAGTTGTGGGTCTACTCTCGACAGATTACAGAAAGGCACATTACCAGTCCAGACTGTATTTTTACTTCTGATACTGATGTGCTGTCTGTTGTCGATCATCATTCTCCCACATCGTCCACATAGGCCCATGTTCCCAGCAGGCCCAGTTATTCAGAAAGGTTTAACGCGTTCTGCCTCTTTCTAATCCAAACAGCTATTTCTCGAACCTAGCACCTAATGCTTCAATATAGCCTAAATATTTGTCATTTAACTTTAAAAAAAATGTATTACCTTTTGTGTGTGGCATAAACACAACTAATCATAATGTTTTAATTTGATTAGGCTACTTCAAAAGTCTCCTGTAGGCTACCTGTGCATGTTCATCCATGGCACTCTAAAATAATTCCAGCATCCAAACTGCGCAAAAGCCATTCGGTTGATGCCAGTCTCAGAATTCAAGCTCTTCACCACACATTTCACCTCACTTAACTCGCACTCATTCACTTCCATTTCACTTCCAGAACTCCGTCTGGTGCACGACTTGCTCTGTTTGCTCTTGCCACAAGTCTTCTTTCGACACCCATCTCAATTTCTATCGGCATCGTACTCAAATTCAAATCTACCCTCTGTTTCCCCCATTCCAGCTATTTATTAGAATCGGGTGCGCTAGATTAGGGTTGGAGTGAAAACCTACAGGACCGTAGCTCTCCAGTCTGGCTCAACAAATAAACCTCTTCAAAATTCCCAATGTTACCTCTGAATGTCACTGTAGTTGGCAATACAGTGAAATGCTTATTTATTATATCAATATGTTGAACACAATTATTATGGTGTACTCTATACGGAGTATTCTATCTAAATCTCGAGGAGGACAATCATTCGAGAGCTTCATTATGAAGACATTCCATCCTGTGACAACAAAATCTGCTCTGTAATAAATTACTAGATAAGAGTGATAAATTAGATGATTAGTATAATCCCTTTAATATAATATAATGTAATTCTTACTAGTGAAGTACAGTGTGTAAATCAAACGATAGCGTAAGAAAGGGTGACGTGATGGTACATAGCCTACTTTGAACACTAGATGGCACTCTAATACTTCCAAATGACTATTACAGATTGAGTACATTAGGTATTGGTTAAGAATACTTTTGTTCCTCAACATTTCTTCGCAGTCCAGTTTGGATCCATTTAATTTCACAGTGACTCAATGCAGCTTAACTTTTGGAAAAACCTTTGCAGTAATAATATACTGTACATCATGCCAGTGTGGCTATTATCATCGCCATCTCTACCATGCTCTTTGATACATACTTATACAAATTACAGTATCTTGTGTTATAACTCAAAAATAATGAGTTTAAACCCAGTGGTAATTAAGTGGTAATGAGTTTAAACCCAGTGGTAATTAAGTGGTAATGAGTTTAAACCCATTTTGATCAAATTTGGTTATACCTTAGTTAGTATGTATGTATGAAGAGTGTGCTCTTCAACCAATGTGTACTTCAATACATGGTATTGTTGCCATTTCAGACACAGACATATCCAAGAACTAACTCACCAAGAAAAGCAGCACAATTGCCCTTAAAGGTGGATTGTCTTGTCAGTACCATAATAGGAACATAGTTATTTCTGTGGGATGGGATGCCTCCTCTGAAAGAGCCAGTGTCTGCTTAGTGCTTATACCCCGGCACTAGAACAACAAAACACACTGCATTCCAAGATATGGATCTCATCTAAACACAAATCGTTTACACATTATTGAAATTCCCTGCTCTGTCTTGAAGAGTTATGGTGAGAACAACATGTTTGTTTAAGGCTGTTTTATTTACCCTTTAGTCACAGGGCTGCACAAAATTTTACCAGGGCCCCTCTATAGAGAATAGGGGGCCATTTGGGACGCAGGCCATGTCTGAACAGGAAAGGCCCCTAACAAGCCCTGTCTAATTGTTTGGTTGAGATCTTTCTCTTCCATCTACCCAAGAAGAATCTAAACAAAAACAATCTCTTAATTTCCATTCTCCTGCCCATAGCTTGCCCATGATAAGCATCAGGTCTATGAGAGGTAGAATGAGAGAGATGAGAGAGTGCATGCGTCATTGCATGTGTGTATGTGTCCAGGCAGGGTCTGCAGCGCACCACACTGGCTGTGGAGCTCGACCTGCCATTTTGACGGCACAAAAAGCTCCTTGTATACATATAGCCCCGACTCCTGTAAATACAGCTAACGTTCTTTCTCTCTCTGCTGGCTGCAGGCCACGCCCTGGAATTCCACTTTGTTTTACTTGGAGGTTATTCAAGGGAGTCATGTATCCCTGCAGTCTGAGTCCCACTGCAGTCTCAGTCTATCCAGCCAGGCAGCAGGAAAAGCATCCTGACCCCTCAGAGTGGCTCAAGCCAGAACATTTTACATGGTTTGGGGAATTTAACGCTTAGCAATGCTACAGTGCTGCACTCCAATCAATAAGCTGACACATACTTTTTTGGCTTTCTCTCCCAATTTATGCTGTGACATTGTAGTAGGATAGATCTTTACAAAAATTATTGCGATTCGGGAAAGGGTAGCAGCAATGCAGTACCTTAATCAGAATTGCCACCAAAGATGAAGCAATATAATTCTGCAAGAATATTGCATTTTACGTCAGTAGTATGCTGTGGTGGCGTGTAGGGCGATATGTTCTGAAAGGTATATAGTTTGGAGAAAGGGTAGCAGGGAAGCAATAGCAATGCAGTACCTAAACCAGAATTGCCTGCTACTGAAGATTCTTCTTCTGGACATTACATGTTGCATCAGGATTAGGGCTGAGGGGTTAAACTAACTGCTAGTTGAATGTAATGCTTGGCTACTCTGCTTCCCTGTTGGTAGAACTATGACTAATGACAAAAGCAGAGCTTTGGTTCTTTCAGCGAGGAGGCGAAGGGGAAACCCACAAGATAAAGTGAACGAACATTGTAACTGCAGACCCAAGACGAACAAATACCAAGGTCGAATGGTACATTCATCAAATACATTAATTTAGCATTTCGTGCGCCAGAACTCACAGTGCATTATTCATTTGCTTAGCATCTAACCTAAAACCAGAAGGACTCTCCATTGCTTACAGTAGCTATATTTTTGCACAGTCTGCAAGTTACTTAATCATATAAGCAGCTGTAATAGGGCAGAACAGTCAAAGTAGCCTGCTCATTCTGGACCTAGCGTTGCATTACAGCAAGGCTCATCAGAATACAGGCAGATGTAATGAATCTTGTTGCCATTGTGTTCAATGTTTCTCCACTTAGCCCCAGAGTTAATGAGTGTCACGTCAAGTGCATTTAGTGCCGCAGTAGACTCAATTATACATGTTGTGCCCTCTATACTAATGTAAAAGCTTAGCTTGTTACTTGGACTTGTGGCGTACAGAATTGCTGCAGACTGTAGAAACAGGGAGTAATCTCTTGGGCAAGATAGAGTAGAGTACAATTTGAATGAGCAGTGAAGATTCCCTGTTTCCACGACAACTGTAGAGACATAGTGACAAACTACTCAGGCCTCTATAGAGCCAAAGTGAACTGTCAGCACAATCATGTGTTAGCTAACATATCCTGAGTTTACCCCTTTCGAGACTGAATTATTTAGTCGTTCATTATGAGTGTGTTTCCCCAAGGAGTCTTGCCATGGATCTTTGTAACATATGGCAGAGCCATCCAAGGTCAGGTATGTGGCTGTGTATCACTACTCAATGTTATGTTTACCGTATTATGCTGCATTGCACTAGACAACTGTAAATTACATTTGTGTGGACTGGAGATATTAGCATTTGAATGAAAATGAACTATTCTTAATTTTCTTGTTCTTCTTCTTCTCGTTCTGATTGAATGAATGAAAATATAATTATTGCATTGTTTACAAAGGGGACTCATTTGAAAGGCATTAGAACATTCAGAAAATCTCAAACTGAAAGACTTGTAGTTGGTTGGTTTCCATGAGACAAGACATTCATTTAACAGATGTGAACTATTGCACATTAATACAGCCAGCTGCTGACATCAAAGGAAATCCAACGTTGCCACATTTTGACCACTTGTGTGCTGCTTTTAACTCAACCCTTTTGAGGCAGATCTATTCTCACCAAGTCTTGGTTACATGGAAATAAAAGCTGTCTTTCCCTTCTGAAAAATATTAAAGCTGGAAACCTTAATTGAAACAATAACAAAGGGTCAGCCCGCCTGTGTTTTGGTAAAAAGCTGAAGGATGGGCATTGAGAAATGCAACTACTCTAAAATTCAAAGCGAGACCTACAGTACCAGTCAAAAGTTTGGACACACCTACTCATTCAAGGATTTCTCTTTATTTTTACTGTTTTCTACATTGTAGAATAATAGTGAAGACATCACAATTATGAAATAACACATATGGAATCATGTAGAAACCCAAAAAGTGTTCAAATCAAAATGTTTTTTATATTTGATATTCTTCAAAGTAGCCACACTTTGCCTTGATGACAGCTTTGCACACTCTTGGCATTCTCTCAACCAGCTTCATGAGGTAGTCACCTGGAATACATTTCAATGAACATGTGTGCCTTGTTAAAAGTTAATTTGTGGAATTTCTTTCCTTCTAATTGCATTTGAGCCAATCAGTTGTGTTGTGACAAGGTAGGGGTGGTATACAGAAGATAGCCCTATTTGGTAAAAGACCAAGTCCATATTATGGCAAGAACAGCTCAAATAAGCAAAGAGAAACGACAGTCCATCATTAATTTAAGACATGAAGGTCAGTCAATCCGGAACATTTCAAGAACTTTGAAAGTTTCTTCAATTGCAGTCGCAAAAACCATCAAGCATTATGATGAAACTGGCTCTCATGAGGACCGCCAGAGGAAAGGAAGACCCAGAGATACCTCAGCTGCAGAGAATAAGTTCATTAGAGTTAACTGCACCTCAGAAATTTCAGCCCAAATAAATACTTCACAGAGTTCAAGAAACAGACACATCTCAACATCAATTGTTCAGAGGAGACAGCGTGAATCAGGCCTTCATGGTTGAATTGTTGCAAAGAAACCACTACTAAAGGACACCAATAAGAAAAAGAGATTGCTTTGGCCAAGAAACACGAGCAATCGACATTAGATCGGTGGAAATCTGTCCTTTGGTCTGATGAGTCCAAATTTGAGATTTTTGGTTCCTACCGCCGTGTCTTTGTGACACGCAGAGTAGGTGAACAAATGATCTCCGTATGCATGGTTCCCACCGTGAAACATGGAGAAAGAGGTGTGATGGTGTGGGGGTGCTTTTCTGGTGACACTGTGATTTATTTAGAATTCAAGGCACACTTAACTTGTTAGGGAGTGGCAGCTGAGGGGGTCGGTTTTGGAGAGCCTGGCGTGCCCAAAGTAAAATGCCTCCCATTCAGGCCCAGAAAATAGGATATGCACATATGTAGTACCATTGGATAGGAAACACTGTGGATTTCCAAAAGTGTTAACCATTTGTCTGTGAGTGAAACAGAACGCATATGGCAGGCAAAACCCCGAGGAATTTCTGTCCTGGAAAAAGTGATTTTGACACATTGCTCATTTGGAACCCCTCCCTCATGAAAATGACCATATAAGGGCATATGAATGCAGTACCCATCGCTTCCTTTAGATGTCAACAGTCTTGAGACAGTGTACATTTTCAATTTGGATGAATTAGACCAGAGAATAAGAGCAAACAAGGAAGTAACCTTTTTATGTCAACAGTACCCAGTGCGCGTTCCCGACAAGGCGCGCAGTGTCTTTTTTACCGTCTTTATCATTCAGTTTATATTCCGGTTGATTTATAATAGTAAATATACGTAAAAGTGTTCCTAAGGATACATTTAAAACTATGTTTGATTGTTCTTGGACAAGTTTATAGGTATAAGATGAACGAGTTTGCGTCACGTTTCAATGGAGGAGTGGAAGCTGTCGTTTCTGATTATAACGCGTGAACCAAATGGAGATTTATGGATAAAATACATTACTTTTTCTAACAAAAGAACCATGGATTGTCTTCGTTGGACACTTAGGATGACCTCAGCAGAAGTTCTTCAACAGGTAATTGATTTGTTTTCGCTGTGAAATGTGTTATGTGTGTGCCGTGATGGCTAATCGATTCATGGCTATGGGAAGAATATGTGAGGTGCTACCCTCAAACAATCAAATGTGCTGCTTTCGCTGTGATATTGCCAAGAAACAGAGCTTTTGATGAGTATGGAACACTTGTATATTGGTGGATGTTTAATAATTCAACTTTTGGATTTTGAATTTGGCGCCTTACATTTCACCTGGTAGTGTCGGGATTGGGGCGCTAGCGCCCCAGCAATCCCTGAGAGGTTAACCAGCATGGCTGCCACAGCATTCTGCAGCGGAACGCCATCCCATCTAGTTTGCGCTTAGTGGGACTATAATTTGTTTTTCAACAGGACAATGACCCAACACACCTCCAGGCTGTGTAAGGGCTATTTGACCAAGAAGGAGTGTAATGGAGTGCTGCATCAGGTGACCTGGCCTACACAATCACCCAACCTCAACCCAATTGAGATGGTTTGGGAGGAATTGGACTGCAGAGTGAAGGAAAAGCAGCCAACAAGTGCTCAGCATATGTGGAAACTCCTTCAAGACTGTTGGAATAGCATTCCAGGTGAAGCTGGATGAGAGAATGCCAAGAGTGTGCAAAGCTGCCATCAAGGCAAAGGGTGGCTACTTTGAAGAATCTCAAATATAAAATAATATAAAAAACACTTTTTTGGTTACTACATGATTCCATATGTGTTGTTTCATAGTTTTGTTGTCTTCACTATTATTATACAATGTAGAAAATAGTAAAAATAAAGAAAAACCCTTGAATGAGTAGGTGTGTCCAAACCTGTGACTGGTACTGTATGTATTCAAGGACTGATGATATAAAAAGGTTTAACCATGTTTTAAGTCTATACAGTGTTTGTTTGCATTTACTTTGTTTACAAACATTGGAGTATAACAAGCTTATATTTTGGGTTGAACTAAGCTCATGAGGCATTTAAGTTATATTTTTCAAGAATCAATGAGTTTACAGTGCATTCTGAAAGTATTCAGACCCCTGGACTTTGTTACTTTACAGCCTTATTCTAAAATGGATTAAATAATTGTTTTCCCTCATCAATCTACACAAAACAGGGAAAACAGGTTTTAAGAATTCTTGCAAATAAGAAATACCTTATTTATATACATATTCAGACACTTTGCTATGAGACTCGAAATTGAGCTCAGGTACATCCTGTTTCCATTGATCATCCTTGAGATGTTTCTACAACTTGATTGGAGTCCACCTGTGGTAAATTCAATTGATTGGACATGATTTGGAAAGGCACACACCTATCTATATAAGGTCCCACAGTTGACAGTGCATGTCAGAGCAAAAACAAAGCCATGAGGTCAAAAGAATTGGCCGTAGAGCTACGAGACAGGATTGTGTCGAGGCACAGATCTTGGGAAGGGTACCAAAAAATTCATGCAGCATTGAAGGTCCCCAAGAACACAGTGGCCTCCATCATTCTTAAAAGAAAGAACTTTGGAACCACCAAGACTTTTCCTAGAGCTGGCCGCCCGGCCAAACTGAGCAATCGGGGGAGAAGGGCGCGATGGTCACTCTGACAGAGCTCCATAGCTGCTCTGTGGAGATGGGAAAACCTTCCAGAAGGACAACCATCTCTGCAGCATTCCACCAATCAGGCCTTTATGATAGTGTGGCCAGATGGAAGCCACTCTACAAGGCACATGACAGCCTGCTTGGAGTTTGCCAAAAGGCACCTAAAGGACACTCAGACCATGAAAACGAAATTCTCTGGTCTGATAAAACGAAGATTGAACTCTTTGGTCTGAATGCCAAGCGTCACGTATAGAGGAAACCTGGCACCATCCCTACGATGAAGCATGGTGGTGTTAGCATCATGCTGTGGGGATGTTTTTTTGCGGAAGGGACTGGGAGACTGGTCAGGATCGAGGGAAAGATGATCGGAGCAAAGTACAAAGAGATCCTTGATGAAAACCTGCTGTACAGCGCTCAGGACCTCAGACTAGGGCGACGGTTCACCTTCCAACACAACAACGACCCTAAGCACACAGCCAAGACAACACAGGAATGGCTTCCGGACAAGTCTCTGAATGTCCTTAAGTGGCCCAGCCAGAGCCCGGACTTGAACCCGTTCAAACATCTCTGGAGAGACCTGAAAATAGCTGTGCAGCGACTCACCCCATAGAATCTGACAGAGCTTGAAAGGATCTGTAGAGAAGAATGGGAGAAACTCCCCAAATACAGGTGTGCCAAGCTTGTAGCGTCATACCCAAGAACACTCAAGGCTGTAAAGGTGCTTCAACAAAGTACTGAGTAAAGGTTCTGAATAATTACAGTTGAAGTCGGAAGTTTAAATAGAGTCATTAAAACTCGTTTTTCAACCACTCCACAAATTTCTTGTTAACAAACTATAGTTTTGCATGCAACAAGTCATTTTTCCAACAATTGTTTACAGACAGATTATTTCACTTATAATTCACTGTATCACAATTCCAGTGGGTCAGAAGTTTACATACACTAAGTTGACTGTGCCTTTAAACAGCTTGTACAATTCCAGAAAATTATGTCATGGCTTTAGAAGCTTCTGATAGGCTAATTGACATAATTTGAGTCAATTGGAGGTGCACCTGTGGATGTATTTCAAGGCCTACCTTCAAACTCAGTGCCTCTTTGCTTGACATCATGGGAAAATCAAAAGAAATCATCCAAGACCTCAGAAAATAAAGTCTAGACCTCCACAAGTCTGGTTCATCATTGGGAGCAATTTCCAAACGCCTGATGGCACCACGTTCATCTGTACAAACAATAGTACGCAAGTATAAACACCATGGGACCACGCAGCCATCATACCGCTCAGGAAGGAGACGCGTTCTGTCTCCTACAGATGAACCTACTTTGGTGCGAAAAGTGCAAATCAATCCCAGAACAACAGCAAAGGACCTTGTGAAGATGCTGTAGGAAACAGGTACAAAAGTATCTATATCCACAGTAAAACAAGTCCTGTATCGACATAACCTGAAAGGCCGCTCAGCAAGGAAGAAGCCACTGTTCCAAAACCGCCATAAAAAAGCCAGACAATGGTTTGCAACTGCACATGGGGACAAAGATCGTACTTTTTGGAGAAATGTCCTCTGTTCTGATGAAACAAAAATATAACTGTTTTGCCATAATGACCATCGTTATGATTGTAGGCGAAAAAGGGGGATGCTTGCAAGCCAAAGAACACCATCCCAACTGTGAAGCATGGGGGGTTCAGTATCATGTTGTGGGGGTGCTTTGCTGCAGGAGGAACTGGTGCACTTCACACAATAGATGCATCATGAGGAAGGAAAATGATTTGGATATATTGAAGCAACATCTCAAGACATCAGTTAGGAAGTTAAAGCTTGGTTGCAAATGGGTCTTCCAAATGGACAATGACCCCAAGCATACTTCCAAAGTTGTGGCAAAATGGCTTAAGGACAACAAAGTCAAGGTATTGGAGTGGCCATCACAAAGCCCTGACCTCAATCCCATATAGAATTTGTGGGCAGAACTGAAAAAGCATGTGCGAGCAAGGAGGCCTACAAACCTGACTCAGTTACACCAGCTCTGTCAGGAGGAATGGGCCAAAATTCACCCAACTTATTGTGGGAAGCTTGTGGAAGACTACCTGAAACGTTTGACCCAAGTTAAACAATTTAAAGGCAATGCTACCAAATACTAACTGAGTGTATGTAAACTTCTGACCCACTGAGAATGTGATGAAAGAAATAAAAGCTGAAATAAATCATTCTCTCTACTATTATTCTGACATTTCACATTCTTAAAATAAAGTGGTTATCCTAACTGACCTAAGACAGAGCATTTTTACTAGGATTAAATGTCAGGAATTGTGAAAAACTGAATTTAAATGTATTTTGCTAAGGTGTATGTAAACTTCCGACTTCAACTGTATGTAAATGTGATATTTCCGTTTTTTTGTAAATTTGCAAAAAAATCTAAAAACCAGTTTTTGCTTTTTCGTTATTGAGAATTGTGTGTAGATTGATGAGGGGGGGAAAAATATTTAATCAATTTCAGAATAAGGCTAGGGGTCTGAGTCAAGGGGTCTTAGTACTCATGAATTTATTAGTTGAAAAATGGATGTAGGAACTAAGGATTCTAGCTTTACTATAAAGGGAAAATAATAGTTTGAGTCAATGTGCTTTTTGGAGGTGCACATATTAGTATCTGTGTATTACAGTCAGCATATCATGACATACGTTATATATACTACAAAACAGTAGTAGGTTTACTGTGTATTCACACGATCCTGTGTTTAAAACCTCTAACGAACAGTTCCGTTTGCGCAAGAGTTGAATGGCAAAACTATCACAGCAATCACTTGGTGATGAGCTTTGCTGCTCTCCATATGAAAGGACCGTATTATCGCTTCGCCACGCAAGCACGCAGAAAACAAGCTGTCAGGCTAAAACAATGGGGACAGTAATTAAAAAGGGCCGGATTAAACTAATCTGGAATTTAATAGTAAAAGCCCCAAACCTTACCAACAACAACAACTGAGCACTTACGACTGAATTAAAACCATCTTAACCTTATGTGGCTGGGACGGGAGGCAGGGGTGTAGCAATGCTATGCTAGAATATAGATGGGGGTCGCCGCAAACATGATGTCATATTTTTGGTTTCACTCCTGATGGAGCATTCACATCAGTGCTCACCCGCGCAAGACATTAGCTGACGGAGGCACATTAAACCCACTTCTGGCTGAGAAAGAAACTCATTGAGGACGTGTGTGTGTGTGTGTGTGTGTGTGTGTGTGTGTGTGTGTGTGTGTGTGTGTGTGTGTGTGTGTGTGTGTGTGTGTGTGTGTGTGTGTGTGTGTGTGTGTGTGTGTGTGTGTGTGTGTGTGTGTGTGTGTGTGTGTGTGTGTGTGTGTGTGTGTGTGTGTGTGCGCGCGTGCGAGTAAGAGAGGCTGCGGAAGACACAGAGAGAGAGAGGCCCAGAAGAGACAGCGGGGGAGCAAGAGAGAGAGAGAAAAGAGAGAGAGAGGCCCAGGCAGCAGCAGCAGATCCCTTGGCAGATAACCGGACAGGCTGACTCACGTCAGGGCGTCTGATTGGAGTGTCACTCAGGAGGGCAGGCAGCTCTGAGATTGGCCCATTGTGTGCCTTTCACATGGAAAACATTGAGTGAGTGGAGCTGCCACTGAATCATGAACATATCAGTGGGAATGCGACTTGGGAGGTCATCTGTTCTACAGAGGAATTATGTATTTGATAGATTAGAATAAGGCATTTGTGGTTGCACTGGTTATTATATTTTCCAAATCATAATGTTTTATAATCATTATCATGATTTTCGATGTATTTTGTTTGATTATCTAAGCATATAAATCTCTCATCTAACAGGATATGTCTTTATTATGTAATGTTGCTCCTGTTTGATAAATCTTATCACAACAGTCCTCACAATCTGTGCACTGAGGCAGACTTTATTGTTTCACAAAAGGAGCCAACAACAGAATTCTATGGCAGAGAGTTTCACTTTCTCTCAACCTTCAGTTACCATATCCACTTCACAATGTGGCCTTTGTAGTGTCTCAGTTATTTTCTATCATTGTATTTGAGCTCTGAGCATCATCACAATCGATTGACTAAAAAATACATGCATCACATCAACCAGGATTCCCGGCCGTAAAAAAAAAAAAAAAACTATTGTCTTTGGAAATCACGTTTCGATTGAATGAGGCCTGTCCCAGATATGAACCCTAATCCCCAAACTGAAAATTCACTCAAATGTTCACCCATTACACTCCGCCTCACTGCTCTGATCTGAGAGATTAAGCCCCGATGCGGGGGCCTTGTGAGCCGAGAGACCACATGGTGACACAGACATGGTGTCCCTCCACGTCTCCCTGTGGTGCTGCAGTGACAGGTCCCTTATTCCTGATCTCTCTCTCTCTCTCTCTCTCTCTGTGTGTGTGTGTGTGTTGTCTCACCACATGGGGAATCAGATCTAGCCCAGAATTAACGTGTGAATCAAGTTGTCAATATTGAAATGATCCCTCGCCTGCAGAAAGTAGACAGAGGGGGTTTGTTTGTGTGTGTGTCTGCGTGTGTGTGTCTATATGTATATTGTGTGTATGTAGTTGGGGAGTGGGCTTGATGCCTGGATTTGCATTGGAGCACTGTGTGCATGTTTCTTTAAGCTGTGGACCTGAGCAAGGTCATTGTTCCTTTAAGCTGAGGATGCATGACTGCACTGTAGACTCAATTTATCCAGCCTCTCATAGATATGCAGAGCAGACTATGCCTCCCCCACAATCCATTCATTCTGATTGCTCTGCATTCATTTACTGGAGAAAACACAGAACATAAAATCATTGTTTTTACTACCCATTCGGCAGCAATGTTATGGCATTGCTGCCGAATGACAGGTCATCATACAGAAATTGATTATGAGCCTTGTTATCGCAATACCAAAAATATCACTGTGCTGTGTATGTGCCGCATGCATGTGTATGCTTAGCTTGGTGTGTGTGTGTGTGTGTGTTTATAGTAGAGCGTCGGTCAGCACGTTCCTTTCCTGGGCAAGATGAGTCACCAGTGGCTACTGTCTATCCTTGGAGGACGGAGGCTCAATTTAGTTACACACAGAGGACTCACTGCTCTGCTCCGCTCTGCTCTCCACCATGGAAAGATATTACACCTAATCAACTTGTAGCCACTACATGCAAAGACACTTTTAACTGTAACAGACACTAATAATAAAACCGTGACATGGTATAATGCATTCATTGCATAATTGAACATAAGAGGAGTGCTGTAGTGCATTGATTAGTATCGCTCTCCAGCCTCTACTGAGCCAGCAGTGCTGTGGATGGAAGCTGCAATTTTCATTCTTAATGTAATTAAACATTATCCACCCTATCCATTCCCTTGTTATTTATTCTTATGACACCTAGCTATCAGCGTTGAGCTCTCATGGGTATAAAAGTTATTAGTAGTGATCATTAGAATCAGTAGTTCCAGTATGGTAGCTAGTGATTGGCTGACACATTGATTAGGAGACATTGTGAAGCCATTGGATCAAATAATCAGCTTGCAGCAGAGAATCCTTTAATTGGTTAATCTATACCCATTTACAATGCTCTGGGTGATTTACGCTTCTATAAGGCATCCCATGCAAATTTGAATCTAAGTTGGATTCTAGATTAACATGGTGGAGCGGTGATTATGTAAAGGGATTAGACTAGGCTACTTGTGATTCTAACCCTATAGCCTGTGATCGTCCAAGGTGATCTTTGCATTATTCACGAGTTTCCACATTAATAAACATTAGAGAGAATGGGAAGGTTTCTATTCTATGTTAAAACTGTTCTCACAGACCTCAATTCACATCGACGGGGCTGTAATGGAGCGGGTTGAGAGCTTCAAGTTTCTTTGGGTCCACATCACTAAGGATCTATCATGGTCCAATCACATCAGCACAGCCATGAAGAGGGCACGACACTGCCTCTTCCCCCTCAGGAGGTTGAAAAGATTTGGCATGGGCCCTCAGATCCTCAAAACATTTTACTGCATCACTGCTTGGTATGGCAACTGCTTGGCATCCGACCACAAGGCGCTACAGAGGGTGATGCGTACGGCCCAGTACATCACTGGGGCTGAGCTCCCTGCCATCCAGGACCTCTATACCAGGTGGAGGAAGCCCCTAAAAATTGTCAAAGACCCCAGCCACCCTAGTCATATACTGTTTTCTCTGCTACCGTACAGCAAGCGGTACCGGAGCGCCAAGTCTGGAACCAACCCTGAACAACTTTTACCCCCAAGCAATGAGACTGCTAAATAGATCCGGGTAGCTTTTTGGTTAACTATTCAACTATCTGCATTGACCTTTTATGCACTTTTTTGACTCATCACATACGATGCTACTCCTGTTTATTATCTTCACTTCATTCCTAGGTATATGTAAATACAGTGCATTCGGAAAGTATTCAGACCTCTTGATTTTTTCCACATTTTGTAAAGATTACAGCCTTATTCTAAAACTGATTAAATCGTTTTTTCTCCTCATCAATCTACACACCATACCCCATAATGACAAAGCAAAAACTAAATATTAAATTTACATAAGTATTCAGACCCTTTACTCAGTACTTTGTTGAAGCACCTTTGGCAGCGATTACAGCCTCGAGTCTTGTTGGGTATGACGTTACAAGCTTGGCACACCTGTGTTTTGGGAGTTTCTCCCATTCTTCTCTGCAGATCCTCTCAAGCTCTGTCAGGTTGGATGGGGAGCGTTGCTGCACAGCTATTTTCAGGTCTCTCCAGAGATGTTCGAACGGGTTCAAGTCCGGGCTCTGGCTGGGCCACTCAAGGACATTCAGAGACTTGTCCCGAAGCCACTCCTGCGTTGTGTTGGCTGTGTGCTTATGGTCATTGTCCAGTTGGAAGGTGAACCTTTGCCCCAATTTGAGGTCCTGAGCACCCTGGAACAGGTGTTCATCAAGGATCTCGCTGTATTTTTCTCTGTTATTATTTCCCTTGATCCTGACTAGTCTCCCAGTCCCTGCCACTGAAAAATATCCCCACAGCATGATGCTGCCACCACTCTTCACCATAGGGATGGTGCCATGTTTCCTCCAGACGTGACGCTTGGCATTCAGGCCAAAGAGTTCAATCTTGGTTTCATCAGACCAGAGAATCTTCAGGTGCCTTTTGGCAAACTCCAAGCAGGCTCTCATGTGCCTTTTACTGAGGAGTGGCTTCCGTCTGGCCACTCTACCATAAAGGCCTGATTGGTGGAGTGCTGCAGAGATGGTTGTCCTTCTGGAAGGTTCTCCCATCTCCACAGAGGAACTCTAGAGTTCTGTCAGAGTGACCATCGAGTTCTTGGTCACCTCCCTGACCAAGGCTCTTCTCCCCTGATTGCTCTTGGTGTTTCCAAACTTCTTCCATTTAAGAATGATGGAGGCCACGGTGTTCTTGGGGGCCTTTAATGCTGGATACATTTTTTGGTACCCCTCCCCTCGACACAATCCTGTCTCGGAGCTCTACGGACAATTCCTTGTATTTTGCTATGACATGCACTGTCAATTGTGGGACCTTTATATAGACAGCTGTCTCAATTTCCAAATCGTGTCCAATCAATTGAATTTACCACAGGTGGACTCCAATCAAGTTGTAGAGACATCTGAAGGATGATCAATGGAAACAGGATGCACCTGAGCTCAATTCCGAGTCTCATAGCAAAGGGTCTGAATACTTATGTAAATAAGGTATTTCTGTTTTTTATTTAATCCATTTTAAAATAAGGCTGTAACATAACAAAATGTGGAAAATGTTTAGGAGTCTGAATACTTTCCAGAAGGAACTGTATCTACCTCAATGACCCCCTGCACATCGATTCGCTAATGGTACCCCTTGTATATAGCCAAGTTATCATTACTCATTATGTATCTCTTATTACTTTTGTTATTATGTGTGTTACTTTTCTATTATTTCTCAATTTTCTTTCTCTCTGCATTGTTGGGAAGGGCCTGTAAGTAAGCATTTCACTGTTAGTCCACTCCTGTTGTTTACGAAGCATGTGACAAATACAATTTGATTTGATATGCATTTTGCTCTGATTACGTTAGCTTTAAAGTACAACCATGATTGAAGATGTGGCTTGCCTGGTCGTACAGTATGCTTAGTATGGAGACCTATCCCCACTGCAACCAGTACTCCATTCATTATCTCAAACAACATATGGATTTTATATTTTCAAGATCTGCTAAAACACTAAAGAGAAGCTCCTTTCAAATCCCTTCTCCTCGTCCCCACGTGTCTTTGAACTCTAACCTCTGACCTGACAGGACTTTGGGCTCCCTATTGGTGAATTTATCTTCAGAAGATCCTCTGTTTCATCTGGACCCCATCTCTCTCTCTCTCTCTCTCTCTCTCTCTCTCTCTCTCTCTCTCTCTCTCTCTCTCTCTCTCTCTCTCTCTCTCTCTCTCTCTCTGTTGTTTTAGCCCTGGTGCTAGCACTTTGTTGGTGCTCTCAGACAGACAGGCCATATGATAACAGTTGCAAGACTCACCTTGATCTAGTCTGCTGATTGTGTCTTGATGCAGGTCAAGAAATCAAACAAAACAGTCTGAGTTATCTCAGGCAACTTGACCCCGTCTGTCTGCTGCTGTTTTAAAGGGTTTATCTTTTAGACTGAAGACAGGGTGGGGTTGACGTTTGGAATTTCTAGGGAGCTTGATTTGTATGGCTACAGAGACACGCTGTAATATAACGGTGCATTTTTTTATGGTTCTCAAGCGTTTTTATGATCATGATCCTGTAATTTGTTTGAAAAATATTCTTCCCACACATTCCTAACCTTTCCTTCTGCATTCAACATACCTTGCATGGGAGCATATCTCTAAATGAAAGTCAGATCATTATCGAAAGGTGGAGACGTGAGGTGCAGTCACCATCCCCTCTCTTATGCCACGTTTTATGCTTTGGTGGCAGCTGCTCATCATAATATAATTTTTCTGTCCTAAAACAGAAAAAGCTGTTGCACTATCCCCGCGCCTAACACTTTCACCAGCGCTGCTTTTCATGACATAACATATTATTTCTCTGTTCCTAAATGTGTTCAGGGGATACCTCTAGGTATAGATCATACTCTTGAACCATGTACAGCGAGGGAGATTGACAGTTCTTTTGTTTCTTCCATTTGCGAATAATCGCAGCAACTGTTGTCACCTTCTCACCAAGCTGCTTGGCGATGGTCTTGTAGCCCATTCCAGCCTTGTGTAGGTCTACAATCTTGTCCCTGACATCCTTGGAGAGCTCTTTGGTCTTGGCCATGGTGGAGAGGTGTCTTTGTGGACAGGTGTCTTTTATACAGGTAACAAGCTGAGATTAGGAGCACTCCCTTTAAGAGTGTGCTCCTAATCTCAGCTCGTTACCTGTATAAAAGACACCTGGGAGCTAGAAATCTTTCTGATTGAGAGGGGGTCAAATACTTATTTCCCTCATTAAAATGCAAATCAATTTATAACATTTTTCACATGCGTTTTTCTGGATTTTTTTGTTGTTATTCTGTCTCTCACTGTTAAAATACACCTACCATTAAAATTATAGACTGATCATTTCTTTGTCAGTGGGCAAACGTACAAAATCAGCAGGGGATCAAATACTTTTTTCCTTCACTGTAGTTTTGTGTCATTTTAGTTCATTTTGGCCCTTGGTTTGCTGACATCCACTTGAGTGTGCCAATTGAATTCTTTGTTCTGATGTTGACGCTTTCCCAAATAAGGCCTCCCGAGTGGCGCAGCGGTCTAAGGCACTGCATCACTACAGACCCGGGTTTGATCCTGGGCTGTATTGTCTGGGTTAGGGGAGGGTTTGTCTGAGAGGGCTTTACTTGGCTCATCGCGCTCTAGTGGCTCCTTGTGGCGGCCCGGGCACCTGCAGGCTGACCTCGGTCGTCAGTTGAACAGTGTTTCCTCTGACACACTGGTGCGGCTGGCTTCCGGGTAAAGCGGGCGGGCGTTAAGAAGCTCGGTTTGGCGGGTCATGTTTCTGGGAATTGCATGACTAGACCTTCGCCTCCCAAGCCTATTGGGGGAGTTGCAGCGATGAGACAAGAAAAACGGGGGTAAAAAAAGGGTTGTTTCCCACAATAGATATCTAATTATTATAGTTATTATGAAGGTAGTATTATCCTTTACATCAGGAGAATTTTAAAATCACGGAATTAAGTTCAGTATTACACATCTTTGTAATTTCCTCTTATGATATACAGTAGGTCTCTCTTGTAAACACTGATGCCTATATTGCCTTGAGTTATTCATGTTATTAAGAAAGCCACAGTCTAGTGTCCAGTGTCCATTGTTCAGATTTGACCTTTAGGCCTACTCCTGCATTCTTGTCCAGCAGCCGGCCGTCGGGGTATCCTTTCCAGCATAGACCAGGGCACTGTTTGTTTGGTCCACGTGACAGACTCAACACCTTATCTGCACCCAGATCTGTTCAACCAGGTTATTCCCTCATGTGAACACTCAGGTAATGGTGAACTCAGCAGACTACATGGCACCAGCAGACCTTGTTAACCTTGCGGTCTCAAAAAAACGCTCTGATGGCGTTGCCGTGCAGGGGCAGCGGCAGGGGGGAGAGCAGCAGGGCAATATGGAACAAAATGATCTGGAACCTCCAGCGCTCCCCCAGACTCCAAACCACCTATACCTTCCACTCTCACTTTCCCAGAGCCTGCTCCTGGCTATCCACCATTAGAGCATGAGTGAAGTGAAAACAGCACTTTTTATCTATCTCAGCTCAACTGCCCAAATCATCCGTATTTGTCTAACTAAACTAGTAGATTGTCAGCAAAAAACAGACTCACATCAAATCAAATCAAATTTTATTGGTCGCATACACGTGATTAGCAGATGTTATTGCGGGTGTAGCGAAATGCTTGTGCTTCTAGCTCCAACAGTGCAGTAATATCTAACAAGTAATATCTATCAAATTACACAACATATACCAAATACACACAAATCTAAGTAGGAGTGAATTAAGACTATATACATATATGGACCGAGCGATGTCAAAGCGGACTCTCTACGCACGAGATTAGCTTTTCCGGAAATCACACTATCCACACTATCCTATAGCTATAGTGGATGAGCTTGAGATGGACTTGTCCGGAAAACACACTGTCCTATACCTATAGTGGATACGTTTTATAAAAACAAATATTTATTTAGTGCTTAGACCTTTGTGTAAATTACATGAGATGCTTATAGAAAGTGTCATACTGTATGTGCTAAAGGGAACACAAATGAAGTGTAACAAAGATGCTCATTCTAAGCCCAACAACATCAGTGGAATTAACTAAATGACTCAACTGTATAAAGAGTAGACTTTGTATTCAGAGAAGGAAACCATTGATAATGAGTCCCATTAATCTCTATTTCAAGTCCTACAGCTCCAGATTGCTGTCTGCCAATGTTTACGTTCACTCTGGATATTTCACTTACGTCATCATAGTCTATGTTCTCCTATTACATCTCTGCATGCATCCCAAATGGCTTCATAGTGCACTACTTTTGACCAGGGCCCATAGGATTCTGGTCAAAAGTAGTGCACGATGAAGGAAATAAGGTGCCATTTGGGACGAAGCCTCTGTGTGCTATTGTAATTTTGTGCTCTTTATTCTGTGACGTTCTGCGGCTGAAAATATTTTTGCAAGGATTTCATTGCTCTTATTCTGTACAGCTGAGCCAAGCCAAGGAGGTCTGCATTGAATTAATCTGAGAAGATCTTATCAACTGCAATGTTTGTTTTAGCGTCCGTGGCAGCGGCAAGAATTTACCCCTGCCAGAGTGTACATCAAAGAACTGTTCTCACTGTCAAAACATCTGATTTCCCTTTCAGTGATGTTTGTTGGGGTGGAACATGTTCATCATCAGTGGTATAATTAAAAAATATATATACAGTATATTGTGATCCTACAATAATGCATTTATAAGGACAGTTGTATGTAAAAATGATAGTTTTCTGTTCTTGCGGAAATGTGTCACAATCAAATGTTTCATCTTTCCCTTGGTCTGCCGTCCCCTGCACGCCAAGGCACCCACAGTGACCTCTGTGTGAAAATTCTGTCCAAACTCCACACGTCTGAAATAAGTGACATCCACTTTGTCATCTCAGACCCCTCTGATTCTAGCAGAGGAAAGAAGACAGTGAGAGACAGCTCCCCCTTTCATTCATCAATAACAAGACTGCTGGATATCTGGTGCTGGTGGTAAACTTCAGACAAATGGCACATTGTGCCGGGCAGAAAGCCATTGTCTTTGTAAAAGGGGAGTAGATTCTATGTGCTTGTCAATCACTTGACTTTTATCCATTGGCTCAGTTGGTTGGCTCCATGAGAATCTGAGAGAACAATGTCCAGATGGTTCATGGAAGTTCCCATATCACTCAACTCGATTCTGTCAGTATGTCAAGAAACTCAAGTCGAAAGAAAGTTATAGATTTGTATTTATTTAATTGTTATCGTATACATGTATACAACAGACACACATTAACAACTTAAATGCAATTATTCTGTCAACATGTTAGTTTTTGTACAACTGAGTGGATGTGAATTAGTGATAGAGTAGGAGACTGCATTGGGATCACACACTGACAAGCAGTTTAATGGACTGTTCCCATTGACTGCACATGTTGATGCTCAGCTTAAATGGGGCTTGAAGTGATACCAAGTGGTGCTCTTTCCTTCCTTGTCTTTAAGTCAACAAGAACAGAATACCCCATCTTTCAGCACAGCCCTTGAACATTTGACAGGGTAGTCTGTGTTCAACCACATTGTTGATTTGAAGAAAATTCCATGGGTATAGGCCTATATCGACAAAGAGAGAGTGTATGCAGACCTTCACTTTTTCTACTATATCAACAAAAAGCAACAAATACATTAACACGTTGGTGATGTAGCTGTAAATTAATTAGTGGCAGGTCCAGTGATGCCGATGTTGAACCAGTTAGTGCTGATTGGAGGTTATTCTCACATCCATGCCAATGGCAGCGGCTGAATGAATCAGTCTGAGTCTGGGCCTTCTTTACAGTTGTTGATTGTAAATTGAATAAACAAAGTTTGAATGCATCATTGTCATGCAGGCCAATATAACTTGGCTCCTGGGCTTGAGTTGTGTAATTACGTAAACTATGTCAGCATTTGTCTTCCAGGGAAACGTGGGATTGTTCCAATGGTCTTAGCTATATTTAGGGAGAAATTAAACCATAAGAACCACAGTTTAGCATGTGTCATAGGCAGCTGGTCTTAGGCCCTTTTTACATTGACAAGAGGTGAAGGAGATTCTCGAGAGGTATCGAAAAAATGTACTTTTACTGTAATGTAAACTTGTCATGTCTTGATTGCTACCTCCGGAGGTCGCCCAACAGTTGCCCCCCCTCTGAGTAGGGCAGTGTAAACAGAATTGTCTCATTGAGCCCAACACTCCTACAGTATAAATCCAAATAGCAGAGCAATGTTTTTAAAACAGCTAAAATGTGTTGGCATTTACCTTATATTAATCTGAAATTGCAGCAAAAGCCTGTTACTCTGAAATTGACGCCGTAGCTTTAGGGGAATCTCAGAACACTGAGAGCATTACCTGCCCAGTGAATTAACAACTTTTTCAGTCACAACTTAGCTAGCTAGTTAGTTAGTATGTCAGGAGAATGCAGTTGTTTAGTTACTGTACTTTTATATTCATATGAGAGGGGTAAACGTACATTTTTGCTATGCTGAAGTTACTTGATGAGCAAATGTTGTTAGCTAACGTTAGCTAGCTAGCAGCTGTGCCACTTTGGCTGTGTTATTGTAATGAACACGAGGGGAGACAGAGAGCTGGTTTCAAGCGCAGGGCGCAGCAGGAGCTTATTGTAAAGGACCACAGGAGGAGGCAGATAGCTGGGTCCACGGGCAGGCAGGTCATACACAGTTGGGTCCAAAAAGGCAACAGTACAGGCAGGAAAAAGGCTAGTAACGTCGTCCGGGAAATCAGGCAATAGGTTGATAACAGGAAATCCAATAGGCTAAAGTACAGGCAGGGAATAGGCAAAAGGCGTCATTAGTGAGGCAGACAAAAACTATCATACACGGGAGGATTAAATTACACCAAAACCATTGTTCCGAATAGACACGTGTCACAAAACAAACAATACCTCACAATGATGGGGTGCAAAGAACTGAACTAAATAGTGTGTGATAATGACATACAGGTGTGTGAACAGGTGATCAGGGGATCTATGTGTTTGAGCGTGTAATTTGGAAGCAGACGTTACAGTAATTGTATTGCAGCTAAATTAATGAGTGTATGGATGAGAAAATTAACCATTTAATGTCTGCACATGCTTGTGAATTGTTATGTTATTCAAGAGTGTAATATGGTAGGTGCATGACAAGTTGCTTGCATAGCTAGTTGAATTGTTTGCATGCTTAGCCTACTGGCTAGTGGCTACTACTGTGACATTTACTGTACATTTGAGCTGTGAAGCAAGAATATCACCTGAACCCTCAGCTTATGACATTCCCGTTGATTCTTCTTCTTCGGTGGAGTTTAACGGTGGTTGGCATCCAATATTTTTTGGGGGGGTAACTTCTTCCCTGAGAAATCTTTTAGTCCCAGGAGCCACTCTGCCGCATCCACAATAATGTCAATTTTTCTGGGCTTTCCCCTCCACTTTAGCCATGCCATTGATCACCATTGCCATAAAAATTGCAAAACATCCCTGAATCCTGCTGGAGGGAAGCCAACTCTGCAGCCTGCATTGAAGGCCTTCCTCAAGAGTACCTTTCATTCCATCCACCCTTTTGACCACCTCTGCCTATGAAATGTTCTGGACTTTGGCAACCTCATTTTATTTTGCCCTTGTCGGGCCCTCCGAAGATGTAACTACATGCTTTCCATCACAGTTGCAACACTTTGCAGCTTCTTCATAATATTCGCCATGACCGTCTTTTCCACAACTTCTCCATGTCTGTTTCCAGACATTGTCTACATGTCCAAAAATTCTAAATTACACTGTAACGGACGGAAATAAAAGCTCTTACAGAAAAGTACAGATACCCCAACTTCACTTGGGTTGAGAGGGACTTCTCTTTCTTGACATTTACCCAACAATTCATCCTCCGTGCATCAACCACTCCAGGAATACACCTTAGCTCCTTGATGCCCACTTCCTCCGAGACTCCAGCATGTACTCTCTTGACATGTGCTCTAATCCTTAGCTCAAAGGACAATACAGCATGGTCATCAATTCGCTTGATACCCAGCACACGCTTTCTCTGTTCAGCAGAAACACAAAAAATCAAGATCAGCCTACTTCTCGTGACCGACTCCACTTTACCCACACCTTTCTCCACCAATTCCCATTGTTAATGTGAATTGAAAAGTTTCTGTAAATACAGTTGAAGTCGGAAGTTTACATACACTTAGGTTGGAGTCATTAAAACTCGTTTTTCAACCACTCCACAAATTTCTTGTTAACTTCTTAGGAAGCGGTGGGGCGCTAGCAAGGCGCCAAATTCAAAATCCAAAACTTGAATTATTAAACATGCATCAATATACAAGTGTTTCATAGTCATCAAAAGCTCTGCTTCTTGGCAATATCACAGCGTTGTCAGATTTCAAAAAGGCTTTACGGCGAAAGCACCACATTTGATTGTTTGAGGATAGCACCCCACATATTTTTCCCATTACCATAAATTCATAAGCCTTCACGGTTCACAGAAAACACATTTCACAGCGAAAACAAATCAATTACCTTTTGAAAAACTTCTGCTGAGGGCTTCCCAAGTGTCCAACGAAGACAATCCATGGTTCTTTTGTTAGAAAAAGTAATGTATTATATCCATAAATCTCTGTTTGGTTGGCGCGTTATAATGAGAAAATATAGTGTCGACTCCTCCATTGAAACGTGAAGAGAACTCGTTCAACTTATACCTATAAACTTGTCCAAGAACAATCAAACATAATTCTAAATGTATCCTTAGGAACACTTTTATGTATAAATATTATAATATTTCAACCGTAATATAAACTGGGCGATAAGAAAACCAAAGAGCGCGCCAGCCGTGAACGCGCGTTTTCTTCTATTGACATCTGTGTGGCCACTTCCTTATTCGTCTTCTTCTATGCTCTAAAAGCATCTAAAAAGAATCAGGACACTTTCTCGAGACTGTTGACATCCAGAGGAAGCAATAGGTACTGCATTCATATGCCCTTATATGGGCATTTTCATAAGGGAGGGGTTCTAAATGAGGCAATGTGTCAAAACCACTTTTTCCAGGACAGAAATTCCTCGGGTTTTTGCCTGCCATATCTGTTCTGTTATACTCACAGACGAAATGTTAACACTTTTAGAAAATTCAGAGTGTTTCCTATCCAATGGTACTAAATATGTGCATATCCTATTTTATGGGCCTGAATGGGAGGCGTTTTACTTTGGGCACGCCAGGCTCTCCAAAACGGTCACCTCGTGCGCTGCTTCCAAAGAAGTTAACAAACTATAGTTTTGGCAAGTCGGTTAGGACATCTACTTCGTGCATGACACAAGTCATTTTTCCAACAATTGTTTACAGACAGATTATTTCACTTATAATTCACTGTATCACAATTCCAGTGGGTCAAAGTTTACATACACTAAGTTGACTGTGCCTTTAAACTGCTTGTACAATTCCAGAAAATGATGTCATGGCTTTAGAAGCTTCTGATAGTCTAATTGACATAATTTGAGTCAATTGGAGGTGTACCTGTGGATGTATTACCTTCAAACTCAGTTCCTCTTTGCTTGACATCATGGGACAATCAAAAGAAATCATCCAAGATTTCAGAAAAAAAAATGTGTAGACCTCCACAAGTCTGGTTCATCCTTGGGAGCAATTTCCAAACGCCTGAAGGTACCATGTTCATCTGTACAAACAATTGTACGCAAGTATAAACACCATGGGACCACCCAGCCGTCATACCGCTCACGAAGGAGACGCGCTCTGTCTCCTAGAGATCAACGTACTTTGGTGCGAAAGGTGCAGATCAATCCCAGAACAACAGCAAAGGACCTTGTGAAGATGCTGTAGGAAACAGGTACAAAAGTATCTATATCCACAGTAAAACGAGTCCTATATCGACATAACCTGAAAGGCCGCTCAGCAAGGAAAAAAAAAAAAAAAGCCAGACTATGGTTTGCAACTGCACATAGGCACAAAGATCGTACTTTTTGGAGAAATTTCCTCTGGTCTGATTAAACAAAAATAAAACTGTTTGGCCATAATGACCATTGTTATGTTTGGAGGAAAAAGGGGGATGCTTGCAAGCCGAATAACAACATCTCAACAGTGAAGCACGGGGGTGGCAGCATCATGTTGTGGGGGTGCTTTGCTGCAGGAGGGGCTAGTGCACTTCACAAAATAGATGGCATCATGAGGGAGGGAAATTATGTGGATATATTGAAGCAACATCTCAAGACATCAGTCAGTAAGTTAAAGCTTGGTCGCAAATGGGTCTTCCAAATGGACAATGACCCCAAGCATACATCTAAAGTTGTGGCAAAATGGCTTAAGGACAACAAAGTCAAGGTATTGGAGTGGCCATCACAAAGCCCTGACCTCAATCCTATAGAAATTTGTGCGCAGAACTGAAAAAGTGTGTGCGAGCAAGGAGGCCTACAAACCTGACTCAGTTACACCAGCTCTGTCAGGAGGAATGGGTCAAAATTCACCCAACTTATTGTTGGAAGCTTGTGGAAGACTACCTGAAACGTTTGACCCAAGTTAAACAATTTAAAGACAATGCTACCAATTGCTAATGTCAACTTCTGACCCACTGGGAATGTGATGAAAGAAATAAAGAAATAAATCATTCTCTCTACTATTATTCTGACATTACACATTCTTAAAATAAAGTTGGATCCTAACTGACCTAAGACAGGGAATTTTAACTAGGATTAAATGCCAGGAATTGTGAAACTGAGTTTCAATGTATTTGGCTAAAGTGCATGTGAACTTCCACTTCGACTGTATTAATGCCATTTAAATGTTGTCCTGACACCTCTACTTCAACACTCTTCAATGACAATAAGCTCTTAGCTATCTAGCAGCATGTCAACAACATGGCTAACGATCAGAGAGGCATCATACAAGGAAAGCTACTCAAGGTTTTCTAAAGCTAACCAGGCAGTCAAGCAATGCATTCCCCCAAGAGGCGTTCACAATCTAGTTTGGTTGAGGCCACAACTAGTCTAGACCTCGTTTCAAATGTATCAAGAAATAATCGTATTTGTTTCTATGCGTAAAGGACATGTTTAAAAGTCTCAGTCACAAATGACAGCTCCAATAAGCCCCCTATGGTGAACGAAATGTGAATGAGAGGCTTTGTAGAATCAGTTCATCGTTCGCCGGTAGGGGGTCCTGCGTTCTCTGGGCATGACTGACTCAAATTAACACAATGAGTCGAATAGATCAGTCAGTAAAAAGAACTCCCCATCACTAGATAATGCTCTTATGTCACACATGGCTAGTCGCACATCTCTGATTCAGAGGGGTTGGGTTAAATGCAGAAAACACAGTTGAATGCATTCAGTTGTGCAACTGACTAGGTATCCCCTTTCCATTTCCCTAATTTAATGCCGAACTATTCATTGAGACAATGCTGAAACATCAATCCATAGGTCAGTGACACATTTTCATCTGTGCTGAAATCAAAATGAAAGACATTTTATCTTTCAAATTAAGCAGGCTATGGTGTGAAATAAGCTTTAAGAAGTGTGTCTTTATTTTATTACTTATCATTATTGCCGACTTTGGTGAGCTTGTCAGTGCACAATCACAAGCAAATTTTTTCCCCACTCCTATCAATAAAATTACTTTATTAAGTCATACAAAAGTGTTACTATGTGTGAAGTTTAAAATGCATTCTGTCATTAAGAAATGTGTAATGTGATTTTAACATTACTTTTTTTAACCCACAAAAAAACATTTGATTAATAAAATATTTAATCAGTTGTCTTCTCCAAATGAATGGGATGATGACGCAAATCTTTGCAAGAGGGAGGGAATCTGATTTAATTTGTCCTCAACTCGTGGCTCAGTAATTTCACTCAGGGTACGTGGAGTTAGCCGTGAGTTAGCCTGCCCCGGAGCAGCTTAGTTCTGAAGGATTCATTACCATAGAAATGTACCTGGCTAAAGGTGAGCCACTTTTATTTGACCGGTTATCCCGTGTTGAACTCAGTTGACCAAAGTTAATTCGCTTACTCCTCAAACTTGCTTGCTAGGATACCCCTGGGGGAGGGAGGTGACTTTGGTTCATGCATCTTTGTCCTAGGCTAGCTCATCCAATGGAGATTGAGTGTGGCTGGGTGTGTTCTGGCATCTTCCACTGGTATACTGAAGAAGATTCTCCTGAATTACATTGCTGCATTTAGACCTTATCTTATTAGAGGCACATGCTTTCTCAAATGAATAGCTCTCGCTCTCTGAGTCACGCTATAGTGACACAAAACAACAAATGTTGTCTTCACTGAAAATTCTTATCTCATGTTGGGGTTAATTCCGTGAAACTTCCCCGCAACGCTCCCTATCACCTGCACTGCAGACATTGAACAGCCATTCCTTTATTCCACATTACTTTATTCCCCCTTTGACACATTTAGAATTTGACCAACACTGCATGATGTGGGGTCTTCTACAGCAGTGGTTACCGTACCAGCAACTACATTTTTCCCTTGCCAGAGTACCCCTGAAGTACACCCTCATGTGCATTTTACCAGTAGGCCTATCATGAGTCTTCTCAAGTACCCAATGTAGATTGGCCAAGTAGTACCAAGGGTCCTAGGACCCCTGGTTGGGAACCACTGTTCTATAGTAATCAGGGCAGATTGATAAAACCTAGTCATTTGTGTTATAGGCCTAGAGCTCAGCTGACCATGTGCAATTACATTTGCTGCAGCGTTTTTCAGCCAGGAAACCAAAATAGTACAGTGTCCTTTTGATAATGGCCCAAATTGCATTATATAGGGAATAGATGAGTTGGAACTAGAAGTCCCTCTGTATTCCTGATTGCCCAGCTAGCACATAACATTCCGAGAACAATATGTTTCTTAGAGCTTGGTGTGAGTTTGGTTGTCGTATGGTTATTTTGCATACAACATTCCCTCAACTCTGGGAATGGTGCAGGATAGTTGCTTGGCTTTGAAACATTCTCAGCACATTTAAGCAACCTGACAAAAAAAACATGATTTTCTCTGTATTTCAATACTTTAACAGAATGTTTCCTAAAAGTTCAAACATGGTTACATTTTATAAAATTTTTGGTAATGTCCTAGGAACGTTCTCCCAATCGTTTGACTTTGGGAATGTTCTCCAATAGCTTAGAGAATGTTAAGAAACAACTTTCTTCTCTGGGAATTTCAGTACTTCAGCATAACGTTTCCTCACTGTTCTATTTAAAGTAATTGTTCTCAAATTGTTCAGAGAGCTTTAAGAAACAACGTTTTTCTATGGTATTTTCAGAACTCCCACCGAACATTCCACACAAGTTCCCATGTGGTTCTATGTCCTATATTTACTACATTCTGGGAACGTTCTCCAAAATGGTGTGACTTAAAAACATGCCATGCTAGCTCCATCCTGGAGGCGCAGTTAAATCAAATCAAATCACATTGTATTGGTCACATACACATGGTTAGCAGATGTTAATGCGAGTGTAGCGAAATGCTTGTGCTTCTAGTTCCGACAGTGCAGTAAAAACTAATAAGTAATCTAACAATTCCACAATAACTACCTAATACACACAACTCTAAGTAAAGGGATGAAATAAGAATATGTACATATAAATATATGGATGAGCGATGATCTAATGGCATAGGCAAGATGCAATAGAATACAGGTATAGAATACAGTATATACATATGAGATGAGTAATGCAAGATATGTAAACATTATTAAAGTGGCATTATTAAAGTGAATAGTGATCCATTTATTAAAGTGGCCAATAATTTGAGTCTGTAGGCAGCAGCCTCTCTGTGTCAGTGATGGCTGTTTAACAGTCTGATGGCCTTGAAGCTGTCTCTCGGTCCCAGCTTTGATGCACCTGTACTGACCTCACCTTCTGAATGGTAGCAGGGTGAACAGGCAGTGGCTCGGGTGGTTGATGTCCTTGATTATCTTTTTGGCCTTCCTGTGACATCAGGTGCTGTAGGTGTCTTGGAGGGTAGGTAGTTTGCCCCCCGGTGATGCGTTGTGCAATGTGGGGTAATTCCACGGCTAAAGAACACTGATGCCACAATATATATATATATTTTTATATTTTTTTGAATGATTAATGCCTAACAGGCTGACTACAACACTCGCGTCACGTGCGCAAGCATTGCTAAATAAATGTAGAAATCTGTATTATTCAATTATTGCACCCACACTGCTCGCACGTGCCAACGAGTGTCTGCATTGCCAAGGGCTAAAATAGAAGTCAGTTCTATTTGTGACGCAGATTGCGCTGCAAGTCCTGCCTCTCCCATCTCCTCGTTGGTTTATAGAAGCAGGTACCCACGTGCCATCTCCTCATTGGTTATACCCACGTGGGTGACTGAAAGACAAACGAGGTCACTGGCGGTAATGCACCTAATTTATGAAAGTTGCCAATCGCAATATAAAGTCAAGAGAAGAAAAGGCCTGGAAGGAAGAGATATCTAGAAATGATTCGCTTGACCGTTTTATGTGTGGATTAATTGGCGGAGTAGAGGACCTTGTGCCTTTCAGGTAAAATAACAACTCAATGTTTATATCCCAGGACAAATTAGGTAGCAAGTGCAAGCTAGCTAGCTAAATTGCCATAAATATTTAATGCTTTTCGACCTGTCCCCAAATTAATATAATTGGTTCAGAGTTTGTTTTTATATTTTAACCTGCGTGTCGTGATCGCGTTTGGTGTGGGGGGGACAAAATACATTTATGCACAATGGCAGACGGTTTGGGTTCCGTGTTAGCAAATTAATTTCCTGCTGTGCTTTGAGTTCAAAATGTTTGCCCAACATAAGCTAGCAGTGTTGTTAATAGTCTTATTGAAACATTCAGTAAAAGTGTTAAGGAAGTTGATCAAAAACTGCCAAATAACCTTTACATTTCCTTTTAGTCATTTAGCAGACGCTCTTATGCAGAGCAAATTACAGGAGCAATTAGGGTTAAGGGACTTGCTCAAGAGTACATTGACAGATTTTGTCACCTAGTCAGCTCAGGGATTCGAACCAGCGTCCCTTCAGTTACTGGTCCATTCCCAGAACAGACAAAATATTAACTTCTGTTTTCAGAATGTTTAAAAAAACATTCTGTTTTACCGATCAGGAAACTTCGTTCCCACAGACAATTTGAAACCAAAAACATACGTTCCCTCAACTTCCAAGCAACCAAATGTGCTAGCGGGGTGATCTCTGTTTGCCATGGTAAGTGTTCTCTCATGATCAATTACTAGGCTATCTATAGGATAGCATCCCAGTATGTCATTTAGTTGCTGCAGCTTGGCCGTGATGCTACTGCCTGACTGACTACAGACCTGCGTTACTTGAAGGAGTCTGGCTGAATTATTTAGTACTGATTTAATTAACTCACAATAGCAGCTTTTTCATTTATGTAACTAACTCAGTGGCGACCTGTCAGTCAGGGCAGGGGGCACTTGCCTGTTTTGCTTGTTATTTTGCCCCCCAAAATGTAATTGAGTTAATAAAGCCGCATACAAACATGGTCTCTTTTTTGCTTTCTTGAGTAAGGCAGCTCCAAAATGCAGGTGTTTCAGCCTAGCTCAGTGCTTTCTGTGGTGGTGGGGCTGGCCAGCAGAAAATACAGAGCGTTGCGCTTAATTGGCTCAGTTTTCGGTCACTCATGGGACAGTACGTCACCCTATTGTCTAAGGTTAGAGCTCGAAAATGTTTGCCCCTTGGGTTCTGCCGTAGGGTTATATTAGAAGTGTCCATCCAAGAAGACATCAAATCACATTACATCTACAGTAGCTTTGATTGGACTGATCATGTCAACATCATACTTTCAAAATATTAGCTAGCAAGCTAGCAGTCGTCACCATGAATCAAGTTGACAATCTACTGGCATAATCATTTTCAATCCTTGTCAAATGAAGAGAAATTATAGATAAAACTTCTCGGTGCTCATCGGCCATTGGACATAAACATTACACAACATGTTGAAAATCGAAAAATTCAACAATGAGTGGTTTGGAAGGAATCAGTGGCTAACTGTGAGTTAAAGACAGGGAACTTGGGAAAAACAAGCTACGACTGGGAAAATAAGTTTTGAACGGTCATTCAACTTGGCATTGTAAATCCGGCATCTTTCTCTTTGATGACAAAATTTGCCCACGAAGGACCGCCACGCCACATTCCTGTCCAAGCACATCACAACAACGTGAGTCCAAAAATGTCTTATGCTGCTTCAAAAATTATGTAGGATTCCAGAGAGATATGTATACTGTAGCTAAGAAAGTAATACTAAGTGTATGTTGTGTAGTAAGCTGTTAGTTGCCCAAGTGCCTCACCCTAATAATTTGGTCTATTTTCACCAACGCGGTATTGTAAACATATCGTTTGTGGCAGGTGTGTGCTTGTTAGCATTTTTTTGTACAGCTTTGACAGTGCTACTGATAGTGGTACACTGTAAGAATGGCCCATGTTCTGAATTCTGTCGCTGTACATTTCAAAAGTGCTGAACAAATAGTTACATCGACTACGTCGGTTGTCGCTCACTCATTGTTTTAATCGAAATTACGGATTGCCTCTTATCCGCTTGTCGTCCCCTTATGCCACAGTTTGTACATCTCAATTGTCAGTAGAAACCACATTTGTTTAAGCAAGTCAGGCATATCAGCTATTTTCTTTTAAAGGCAGCGAATGAGGCTGAATGAACTGTTTCACTGCCAGACAAGGCTCCGCCGAAAGCCAGGTGTAGCAGTGGTAAGGTGTTGGGACTGCTGTTGGGACTCTGCTGTTGGGACAGCTTTATGTAGGCCCTAACAGTTTGTCGGTACCGTTTGCCACCGTTATATTGCAATTAATGTAATGTATTGTTTAGTGTTGTGTTGTGTAGTGGCTTTGCTGGCATGCATCCCCCCATTTTTTTTTTTTTTGCCCCACCAAGATTTACATGCTAAAATCGCCACTGAACTAAGTACATGTAAAGGACAAAATTGTTCAATCATTTTTATAACATTTTTCAAATGTTTGCATTGTAACCTTACATTATAACCTTGCATGTCAACAGCTGTTCTTGGTGCCACCTAGCTACAGTCTTAGCCACCCAGTGTTGATTCTAATGACAGTAGGACTATGCAAGCCTTCGGGGGAATTTTCATTTGGTTAATGGCTCTCAAATCCAACAGAAGAAAGGGCTCACTGATAAGGTAAGTGTTTAATCCCATGATCCAACTTCCAAGATCCCTTTGTCCTCAAAACAGAAATGTTGGTTGTCTCAAATTTGACTGGATTAGAGGAATGCTGAGGAGAAGAGAGAGATGTGGGTCAGTCATCCATCCCGGCACAGCAGAATCTTTGTCTGGACTCTGGAAGTCTGACTGACTGAGAGTTGTCACTTCAACTGGGAGAACAACAAACCTCCCTAAATCCAGTGTAAGCAGACAGACAGACAGACAGACCAAAGGCCAATTCATATTTGTGTGACAGTAACTCTTAGCCAGGCCGATTGGCTCCCTGCCTTTGGTTAACTGCTTATTGTCATGAACATAAAAATGTGCGAAATGAGAAATGAAATGTTCCAAAAGAGAAAAATAACACGAAAATGACCTTTCCCCCCCTGAAACTGACAAAAAACTGTAACAATATAGGGAACCATTGCGTTTTAAAATGTAGGATTATACATGACATGAGAGTGGTTGAAATCAGCTCAATCTCCATCACAGGATAGCAATATACTGACAGACATAAAAAATATTCTGTGTCCCTTGACCTTGTTGTCTACACTGAGAAGACCACCACTGCTTTAGTCCTAGACGAGGGGCCATTGTATTGTATTGAATTTAGATCAATCATTGACACTGTGGTTTTAGACGGGGTCAAGAGTTGATGTTTTGATTCGTGTAGATAGCACTCAGGGCAAATTAATTATAGTTGATATGTGTCCCCAAATTGGCAGTTGGGTCTCCTATGCATTACCACTTAATGTGTTCACACTGCTAAACGTGTGTACTCATGCAAGCGTACCACCTCTATTCTAACCCATCCGCTGACAAACACACACTTACTGTAACACACATTCAGAGCTATATATCAGTGACCTTTCCCAGAGCTTTGTCCCTGTGTGTGTGTGTGTGTGTGTCTTTGTGTGTGTGTTGTCAAGGGCTACTCAGGTGCTGATGAGCAGGCTGTATCAGAGTGCTGCAGCGAGGTGATCTGCCTGGGAGACAAATGACTGCAGCAGAGAGACTGAGATACTATCTCAGTGCTTGGAACAGCAGAGACACTCACCACCTGCCAGCCCACCCTTCACAAACCACACACACAAACCACAGCAAGGTCATCGACAGAATATCCCAGCGATGGTCTAATCATGTAAAAGCCCTTGACTGTGATATGTGGTTGTCTTACCTACCTTAGTTGAATGCACTGACTGTTAGTCGCACTGAATAAGAGCGTCTGTAAAATGAGCAAAGTGTAACAGCAAATACAGGCTTTGAATATCAAATCAAATTTTATTTGTCACATGCGCCGAATACAACAGGTTTAGACCTTACAGTGAAATGCTTACTTACAACCCGTTAACCAACAATGCAGTTTTAAGAAAAAAGATTGTTAAGTAAAAAATAGATAAGTAAAAAAAACAAATAATTAAAGAGCAGCAGTAAAATAACAATAGTGAGGCTATATACAGGGGGGTACCCGGTACAGAGTCAATGTGCAGGGGCAGCGGTTAGTCAAGGTAATTGAGGTAATATGTACATGTAGGTAGAGTTACAGAGTAGCAGCAGCGTAACGGTGGGCGATAGTCTTGGTAGCCATTTGATTAGCTGTTCAGGAGTCTTATGGCTTGCGGGTAGACTCTGTTAAGAAGCCTTTTGCTAGCCTAGACTTGGCTAGCATATTGCAATCATGTACTACCGCTTCCACTGACCACCAACACTATAGCGTATCATTTATTTAGTTTGGTTACATCTAGTTTAATAATCCGCTATACCTAGTATTCGTGCAGAAATTACACTAACTGTAGTTACATAATTATTACATGGGCCTATTAAATGATTACTTTCTGGTAACATGGGATTTATTTCAATTAGAACCATTTTGTACCAGGTATTGTCCTGAATTGCTGGTATTTCAAAGGAATTATTTTGAAGTACAGTAAGTAAGAGCCTAACCATTTGACTTACTGGTAAGAGCCTAGCAGTACTCTTTTGGTTACGTATTTCCCAGTAAATACCAGGTCAATGCCAGCACAAATAGTACTATAGAGTAAGGCATAAGGATTTTTCAAAAAACATTTATTTTGGTAGGGGTTACATAGCCAATATGAAAATATTGCTGTATAATACACTACAACCACATGAAAAAATACTTGGGTATAAATACTGTAGTATTACTTTATATACTATAGTATTCACTGAAGTGTTTTTGCGGACTTTGCTGTAGTATTCACTGTAGTGTTTTTGTGGACATATGTAGTGTTTTTGTGGACATGACTTTCGAGTCCCGTGTAGCTCAGTTGGTAGAGCATGGTGCTTGCACTGCCAGGGTTATGGGTTCGTTTCCCATGCGGGACCAGTATGAAAAAAGTATGCAGTCACAACTGTAAGTCGCTCTGGATAAGAGTGTCTGCTACATGACTAAAATGTAGCATTATATTCACTGTTGTGTTTTTGTAGACTTTACCATAGTATTCACTATAGTATTTTGCTGACATGACTAGCATACTGGAAATTTTACCATAGGGTATTTGTGGACATTACTGTAATGTTTTTGCAGACTACTGTGGTGTTCACGTTAGTGTTTTTGCAGGCATAACTAGTATACTATAGTATTCATTGTAGTGTTTTTGCTTACTTGACCAGTATACTGCAGTATTTACTGTAGTGTTTTTGTAGACATGACGGTTGTACATTGTAGTAACACCTGCCAACTAAGGTTAGCTAAAATGGCACTACCAGACTATGCCAATTACTGTTTATTGAAGGGAACACCTCAACCAGAACATAACACAGGTTTGTGACAGGCCACCTATTGAGTTGGGTCAACATTTCTGAGCAATGCAACGGACCAGACAACACCTTAGTAAAAACAAACATGTTTTTTTGCAATTGTGACATCTTAAAATGAAAGGGAAACAGTACAGACAGAGTCAGATAAAAAAAACAAGCAACGTTAAGCTTAGATGATTAGGTTTGATTGTTTGAAAGATACACATTAACAAGAGTACAACAAAATGACTTAGATCTGTTACTTCCGCTAGATAGCTTTCTGAACTACAGTGATTTCAGAGTGAGCTGACCAAGTTCAAGATGACCAAAAACAGTGACAAATAATACTGTACTTCTGAATGTAGGAAAGAATAGTTAACCACTGAAATACAAATACGCTGCCAATAAACTGCCTGGACCTCAAACCAGCAACTTCTCTCCAAACAAGCCAACTGAAAACAAAAGGACATTGCGGTGGCTTTACATAATGGTATGTGTTGAGTTTGATCATCAGTGAGTTTATTCATGTAAAAATATTCCAGATGTTCATTATGTAAAGCCACTGCAATAATGCCCTTTTGTTTTCAGTTGGTTTGTTTGGAGAGGTTTTGCTGGTTTTGAGGTCCAGGCTGTTTATTGGCTGCGCCCTCCAATAAGGTTGTCGCCCTCCAATAAGACTGTCTTTTTAAGTAAAGTCATTTGTTTTTCTAAGTTCTATTTATGTAAATGTAGTGGTTAACTGTTCTCTACCATCAGAAGAACAGCATGGTAAACAGTAATTGGTGTAGTCTGGTAGTTTTTGCATTTTACTGCAATATACGACAGTCATGTCTGCAAAAACACTACAGTGAATACTATATAATACTGGTCATGTACACAAACACAACAGTGAATACTAGTCATTCCTGCAAAAGCGCTACAGAGAATACTACAGTAAAGTCTGCAAAAACAATAGTAATACTACAGTATTTAGACCATCATATTTTTTTCATGTGGGTTAGCTGTAATGTTTGAACTACTGTAGGACCACAATGGCAATACATTAAACTTTTAGTGTCATTCTCAACAAATGTCAATATTATTGTATCCACATTTGTATTTTTAAAATCGTCAAATAAAATCAATCAATGGATACTACAGTGTGGAATATATTATACAGTACTACACAATTATATAGTAAGCACTAGATAGAGGGGGGAACCTCAGAGGAAATCCCTGGCATGAGCTCCCCAGTGGTGTCATTAGGCCTGGACTTCCGGGGCTCAAGCCCCAGATGTTTTTGTTCCAACCCCCAATCTTATGGTGGTAAAACAAAGACTGTTTCCATAACCACACATCATTGCGTTATGCAATATTAAAAACGTTTTACTGACATTTTAATGACAAACAATACATATATAATGCGCTAGGCGGTATTAGGCACTAGGGCGGTAGGTAGCCTAGTGGTTAGAGAGTAACCGAAAAGTTGCTAGATCGAATCCCTGTGCTGACAAGGTAGAAAAATCTGTCATTCTGCCCCTGAACAAGGCAGTTAACCCACTGTTCCTAGGCTGTCATTGTAAATAAGAATTTGTTCTTAACTGACTTGCCTAGTTAAATAAGAAGCCCCTGGAGTGATTGAGGTGCAGAGGGCTGGTGGTAACTAACTAGCTAGTCTTCCTCAGCATAAGGGTTGGCTAATGCTAATAAGCTAGTGTTAGTGCTCAGCATCCTTAATCTATTGGGTGTCAGAGTTATTTAACAGTATATTTAATGAATGGGCCAGTGTTGATATAAGTCATGATATTGGGAAAAGTGTTTATTTCCAGCGAGTGTATTTGATGGGTTTTGTTTCTGTATCTATCTTGGCTGGCTAGCCACTTCTGTAGCTACTGGCTACCGAAGAGATGCACACATCTTCTTTAAGTGACTGGACTCAAGCTGAACTTTTACTACAACATATTTAACCCTGTTTAAAATGAGCAATGTCTAGAACTGACAAAATGAAATGAATCATAGAGGTCTTATAACCTATTCCATTCTACAGGTAAACATGCTTGGCTCCTGTCTGTTATTTCCGTATAGGCTATGTAACTATATGTAAACTGCCCATTATTAAATTGGTGAAATTATTTGATTTACCTTTTACTCTTATTCACTTAGCTATGTACTTTTTTTTTTTATTGTTGCATTTCTAGAGGTTAACCTGCAAGTAAGAATGTCATTGCACTGTGTACTTCATGTACCGGTATATCATGTTTATATGACAAATAAACAAACTTACAGTAACTTTAAAGAGCAACTGCCCCCTAAAAACAACTTCCCATTTAGAACCACAGCCTATGTGGTATGAGTCAGAAACATGTATTATACAGTCAAAATTGACTACAAAGTATAAATAGGATCATTTTGGTCATAAAGTTAGTTTTGTGAGACTTGTGGTCGTGACAGCATCACAATGTAAACTCTGCAAAAAAAGAAACGTCCTCTCACTGTCAACTTTGTAAATATTTGTATGAACATAACAAGATTCAACAACTGAGACATAAACTGAACAAGTTCCACAGACATGTGACTAACAGAAATGGAATAATGTGTCCCTGAACAAAGGGGTGGAGGGGGGGAGTCAAAATCAAAAGTAACAGTCAGTATCTGGTGTGGCCACCAGCTGCGTTAAGTACTGCAGTGCATCTCCTCCTTATGGACTGCACCAGATTTGCCTGTTCTTGCTGTGAGATGTTACCCCACTCTTCCACCAAGGCACCTGCAAGTTCCCGGACATTTCTGGTGGGAATGGCCCTAGCCCTCAACCTCCGATCCAACAGATCCCAGACGTGCTCATTGGGATTGATCCTGGCTCTTCGCTGGCCATGGCAGAACACTGACATTCCTGTCTTGCAGGAAATCACGCACAGAACGAGCAGTATGGTGGCATTGTCATGCACAAGGGTCATGTCAGGATGAGCCTGCAGGAAGGGTACCACATAAAGGAGGAGGATGTCTTCCCTGTAACGCACAGCGTTGAGATTGCCTGCAATGACAACAAGCTCAGTCTGATGATGCTGTGACACACCGCCCCAGACCATGACGGACCCTCCACCTCCAAATCAATCCCGCTCCAGAGTGCATGCCTCGGTGTAACGCTCATTCCTTCTGCGATAAACGCAAATCCGACCATCACCCTTGGTGAGACCAAACCGCGACTCGTCAGTGAAGAGCACTTTTTGCCAGTCCTGTCTGGTCCAGCGACGGTGAGTTTGTGCCCATAGGCGACGTTGTTGCGGGTGATGTCTGGTGAGGACCTGCCTTGCAACAGGCTTACAAGCCCTCAGTCCAGCCTCTCTCAGCCTATTGCGGACAGTCTGAGCACTGATAGAGGGATTGCGTGTTCCTGGTGTAATTCGGGCAGTTGTTGTTGCCATCCTGTACCTGTCCCGCTGGTGTGATGTTCGGATGTACCGATCCCAATCCGATCCTCATGCCTCCTTGCAGCATGCCTAGGGCACGTTCACGCAGATGAGCAGGGACCCTAGGCATCTTTCTTTCTGTGTTTTTCAGAGTCAGTAGAAAGGCCTCTTTAGTGTCCTAAGTTTTCATAACTGTGATCTTAGTTGCCTGCCGTCTGTAAGCTTTTAGTGTCTTAACGACCGTTCCACAGGTGCATGTTCATTACTTGTTTATGGTCCATTGAACAAGCATAGGAAACAGTGTTTAAACCCTTTACAATGAAGATCTGTGAAGTTATTTGGATTTTTACGAATTATCTTTGAAAGACAGGGTCCTGAAAAAGGGACGTTTCTTTTTTTGCTGAGTTTAAATGAAGGTTGGCTTTGTTTCAATCCTGCCCACATTCCCACAGCTGGCTGCACACAAGTAATCATCAATTTGGAGTGCAGCTGCACGCAACCCGATCATAACTCCTGTGGTAAATGTGGGTTGACTTAGGGACCATTATGTACATGGGACAATATGTTAAAATTCCAATAGCTCCAAATGTCAATGACTTAAAAACCTCAAACAAATTATAAACTGTAAAAATTCCTATACAAATATTGAAAGCATTTAATAAGAAAACTAAAATGTGTGCAACATGATAATATTATCTAATTTACATTGTGTAATGTATTGACCGTCCCTAACTAGTCACAGAAATAGGCTATCCAAAGTCAGGTATCACACCAGCCGGATGAAGCTAATTGGCTAAATAATTTGGCTAACTCTTCCCACCTGCGAACACACACGAGACACCCACATCAAACCACACCCTGAAACCGACTTACATTTGAATTCAGTCATGGCCATTATTATTTCTCAATTAACCAAATCTAAAACAAGGCCAAATCAGGTGCAGTCACCCTTTAAAACGAATGAATAACATGTTGCAGCTTTTTGCTGTTCAGATGAGCCAAGGAGGATGACAGATGAGAACAGCAGGCCAGTGGAGCACTTAGAACAGCAGCAGCCAGGGGCAACTGGTAGGGAAGACGATGATTCAGGTGACCCAGACACAGGCCCAAAACAAGTTAAGCTACCCCAGTATCTCCTTGACCGTTTGTTTTGGATTGCAAAACTAAAGAGACGCAACAGAAGAGTCGATGGTGGAGAGACACACCAGACAATGAAAAGAGACAGCAACAGAAGAGTCGATGGTGGAGAGACACACCAGACAATGAAAAGAGACAGCAACAGAAGAGTCGATGGTGGAGAGACACACCAGACAATGAAAAGAGACAGCAACAGAAGAGTCGATGGTGGAGAGACACACCAGACAATGAAAAGAGACAGCAACAGAAGAGTCGATGGTGGAGAGACACACCAGACAATGAAAAGAGATAGCAACAGAATAATAGATGGTGGAACAGAAGATTCGGATATGATGGAGTGAGGCACCAGAAGAACAGATCAGGCCATAACAGAAGAGGATAGAGAAAGGAGAAACAAGAACCCGAGACAGCAACAGACAAGAGAAAAGGGGGGTTCTAATTATAATTTGTTTTATTTCTTTATTAGAGGTGAAATACAGACAGTGAAAAGCTAAACATGGTTTACAAAGAATTTGCTGGTGAAAAAGGCTTTTTACAACCCGGACAGGACGAGAGAGGAGGGTAGACAAGAGAGACAGCAACTGATGACACAGAGAAAGGGATGGAAAGAGGCAGAGGAGGGGTGAGCACATAGTAGACTGTATCACTTAAAGCTGCTCAATGGATTCAACTCAAATCAAAATCACATTTTATTTGTCACATGCGCCGAATACAACAGGTGTAGACCTTACAGTGAAATGCTTACCTACAAGCCCTTAACCAACAATGCAGTTTTGAGAAAAAAGTGTAGTAAAAAATAGACAATTTAAGTAACAAATAATTAAACAGCAGCAGCTTAATAACAATAGCGAGGCTATATGCAGGGGGTACTGGTACAGAGTCAATGTGCGGTGGCACCGGTTAGTCGAGGTAATTGAGGTAACATGTACAGTACGTGTAGGTAGAGTTAAAGTGACTATGCATAGATAACAAACAGAGAGTAGCAGCAACGTAAAAGAGGGGTATGGGTAGCCCTTTGATTAGCTGTTCAGGAGTCTAATGGCTTGGGGGTAGAAGCTGTTAAGAAGCCTTTTGGACCTAGACTTTGCGCTCCGGCACCGCTTGCCATGCGGTAGCAGAGAGAGCAGTCTATGACTAGGGTGGCTGGGGTCTTTGACAATTATTAGGGCCTTCCTCTGACACCGCCTGGTATAAACGTCCTGGATGGCAGGAAGCTTGGCCCCAGTGATGTACTGGGCCGTACGCACTACCCTCTGTAGTGCCTTGTGGTCGGAGGCCGAGCAGTTGTCATATCAGGCAGTGATGCAACCAGTCAGGATGCTTTCGATGGTGCAGCTGTAGAACATTTGAGTATCTGAGGACCCATGCCAAATCTTTTCAGTCTCCTGAGGGGGAATAGGCTTTGTCGTGCCCTCTTCACGACTGTCTTAGTGTGTTTGGACCATGATAGTTTATTGGTGATGTGGACACCAAGGAACTTGAAGCTCTCAACCTGCTCCACTGCAGCCCCGTCGATGTGTTAGAGAGAGAAAGGGTGTTAGGGTTCTGTAGGATTCTTAAATCAGTTAGACTCTGACCTGTACAATGAGCCAATGTTTGACGTTGAGTGGTTTTTGTCAATATGTGTTCCAGAGTAGAACGTAGAGAGTGTTCCAGAGTGGAGAGACCCACAGTAGCAACAGTAAATTAGTAATGATAGTGTCTGCTGTGGCAGGTGGGAAGGTGCAAGTTACCTGAAAAATATTGAATCTCTCAATGTTCATCCCAAATTCACGCATTTAGCTGTTGAAATTCCTTTTTTGCCAATTACTTAAAATCCTAGAAACACCCCTGGAGCTTCCAAAGCACAGCACATCGACTCAAAACTGCATTGACAAAGCTAGCAGTAAAGCTAGTTATCGGTCCAATTGATCAAACAGTACAAAGCATTCACATACAAATGGCAGTATACAGATGCTCACTAACATCAACAACATCACACCTGCCCAGTCCCACCTGCTCACACCCATATCTCCAGAGCCCACTTCACTCTGCCCCAGATGGTCATGCACTTTCAGCATTTAGATAATAAAGCATCTGACCTTTCCATTGTGTTAACGATGGAGGAGTGGTTGATTTCCAGTTTTTAAGTATACATTTTTTCAAGGTGATTGACGAGAAGTGTCATCCAGCCCATCAGGTATCTCACTGCACCCTCATATGTCTTTAAATATTAAGTCATTGTTAGTTTTACACTTAAGACATAAGTCTGCTGTTGTGCTGTAGAATTTGTCAATGTTGTCTCTTGTATAATATAATTCTGTACATTAGTTTATACTGGATTAAGCATACATTTTCGGTAATTGTAATTCCGTTAGTTATGTTCCAACATTCCCTCCATCTTCAGTATCAGTTGTTTTTAAGTCTCCGTTCCAGTAGTTTATATTTTTTTCTAAGATATGGTCAGTTGGATAGGATCTCTGCAAGGTTTTGGATATCTTACCTATCATATGAATATAATTTTATGACTTAAATAGGATTCCCCCAAGATTGCTCTGATATAAACATTTTGTGATATGGGTGGCGGGACATCCATGTCTTGTACCACTTTCTAAAGCAATTTAATCAGATAATGTATTATTTGTGTATATTTTTGCTTCATGACATTTTTATAATATTTTTATTAAATGTATTATTTATTAGTTGAAAGCTTCCAAAGTTTTGAATAGAAAAGGCCATTCAAGACGGTCTAAAGCATTGTCAGCATACACAGCCATTATTGATAAATCTACATTTAGTTTTTTAACGTATTGTATTAAACTGAAATATGTTATTGTATTTGTTTGTAATTGTCTATTTTTATCCAACCCTGTTTGATTGATATGTATCAAGATTGGTAAAACCTTTCCATTCTGTTACTTATTACAACCTATTACATATTACAACCTATGTGTTGTAATAATTGCGTTGTTTGCTCTGTAACCTGTTAGTTCATATGCCTTGACACTGATATATAGGCCTAAAGGCCGAGACAATAAGAAGACACAGTGCCAGAATAAATTCAACCACACATTTGTTTCATTACAAAACCGGTCAAGTCCACAAAACATATTGCATATTGGCTGTCCATGTTACTGATTTCTCTGTGTGTGTGTGTGTGTGTGTGTGTGTGTGTGTGTGTGTGTGTGTGTGTGTGTGTGTGTGTGTGTGTGTGTGTGTGTGTGTGTGTGTGTGTGTGCGTGCGCAAGCAAGCAAGTAGAAAAAACATGTTGACTCACCCTACTTGTAGTTAAAAGCCAATACCATCCTACTCTTTCAATTAGCCTAAACGGTCTATGACTGTCATACAGTACACCCTTTTAGTTTTCGTTGCTCACTAGTCCAACTTCCTTCCATGGACAATGATACGCCAGGCCAGCTAGTTAACATTACCATACTACATGTAGCTACATGTTGAACTTCCATCCTCTCAGGCCAGGGACACAATGTATGAATTTATGGATCAGAATCACTGTTATAATCATTGGCCAGTACTGAGAATTAAGTATAACCACAACTCCAAATCTCTATCTCCATCCATGGTTAATTTAGGAAAGGGACAATTTCAGCTAGCTAGCTAGCCACCAGAGGACAACAACACAATGAGATGCAACAATTCAACTTTTTTTCTGTCAATAATAACGTTTGGCTTGTGATGTGATTGGTCTAAAGCCAAATCCAAACTGGCTGCACTTGATACTTTTTTTTAGGTGTGCCAGGACCATTCACAGCTGAGCTCAGTCAGTTTAGCTCAGTGGTAATTGGCTATTATTTTATATATTTGTTTTATCAAGGTAGGCTTAATGCTCGCTGATTCCCTTGCATTCAATGCTATGGGGGGCAACAATGTCATACTCTTTCTGACCAGACAGCATCAGATACATACTACACATACTGAGACAGAGGGGTGCTGTTTTGTTTGCTCGGATGCGTTCTCCAGTGAGATACATTCAGCCTCTTACGAATTGGAGGACATTTATGAAACACAGAGAGACGAAAGATACATTATTTTGTATGTTTTTCTCTTTTTTTCTTGGTCTGTATTCACATCCTACCATAAGCCTTGTCTGTACATTATGCCTTGAATCTATTCTTCCGTGCCCAGAAACCTGCTCATTTTACTCTCTGTTCCGAACGCACTAGACGACCAGTTCTTATAGCCTTTAGCCGTACCCTTATCTTACTCCTCCTCTGTTCCTCTGGTGATGTAGAGGTTAATCCAGGCCATGCAGTGCCTAGCTCCACTCCCATTCCCCAGGCGCTCTCATTTGTTGACTTCTGTAACCGTAAAAGCCTTTGTTTCATGCATGTTAACATTAGAAGCCTCCTCCCTAAGTTTGTTTTATTCACTGGGGAGTTGCAATCTACTGCAGAGATAGCCTGCAGAGTTCTGTCATACTATCCAGATCTGTGCCCAAACAATTTGAGCTTCTACTTTTAAAAATCCACCCTTACAGAAACAAGTCTCTCACCATTGCCGCTTGCTATAGACCACCTTCTGCCCCCAGCTGTGTCCTGGACACCATATGTGAATTGATTGCCCCCCTTCCATCTTCAGAGCTCATACTGTTAGGTGACCTAAACTGGGACATGCTTAACACCCCGGCCATCCTACAATCTAAGCTAGATACCCTCAATCTCACACAAATTATCAATGAAACTACCAGGTACAACCCCAAATCTGTAAACACGGGCACCCTCATAGATATCATTCTAACCAATCTGCCCTCCAAATACACCTCTGCTGTCTTCAACCAGGATCTCAGCGATCACTGCCTCATTGCCTGCGTCCGTAATGGGTCTGCGGTCAAACGACCACCCCTCTTCACTGTCAAACGCTCCCTAAAACACTTCTGCGAGCAGGCCTTTCTAACCGACCTGGCCCGGGTATCCTGGAAGGATATTGACCTCATTCCGTCAGTAGAGGATGCCTGGTTGTTCTTTAAAAGTGCTTTCCTCACCATCTTATATAAGCATGCCCCATTCAAAAAATGTAGAACCAGGAACAGATATAGCCCTTGGTTCACTACAGACCTGACTGCCCTTGACCAGCATAAAAACATCCTGTGGTGTACTGCATTAGAATCGAATATAGCCCCCGCGATATGCAACTTTTCAGGGAAGTTAGAAACCAATATACACAGGCAGTTAGGCTAGCTTTTTCAAACAGATATTTGTAGCACAAACTCCCAAAAGTTCTGGGACACTGGAGTCCATGGAGAATAAGAGCACCTCCTACCAGCTGCCCACTGCACTGAGGCTAGGAAACACTGTCACCACCAATAAATCCATGATAATTGAGAATTTCAATAAGCATTTTTCTACGGCTGGCCATGCTTTCCACCTGGCTACCCCTACCCCGGTCAACAGCTCTGCACCCCCCACAGAAACTTGCCCAAGCCTCCCCATTCACCCAAATCTGGACCCTCTCTTTCTAAAATTATCCGCCGCAATTGTTGCAACCCCTATTACTTGCCTGTTCAAACTCTCTTTCGTATTGTCTGAGATCCCCAAATATTAGAAAGCTGCCGCGGTCATCCCCCTCTTCAAAGGGGGAGACACTCTAGACCCAAACTGTTACAGACCTATATCCATCCTACCCTGCATTTCTAAGGTCTTCGAAAGCTAAGTTAACAAACGGATCACTGACCATTTCGAATCCCACCGTACCCTCTCCTCTATGCAATCTGGTTTCAGAGCTGGTCATGGATGCACCTCAGCCACGCTCAAGGTCCTAAATGATATCATAGCCGCCATCGATAAGAGACAATACTGTGCAGCTGTATTCATCGACCTGGCCAAGGCTTTCGACTCTGTCAATCACCACATTCTTATCTGCAGACTCATCAGCTACCTTGGTTTCTCAAATGACTGCCTCGCCTGGTTCAGCAACTACTTCTCAGACAGAGTTCAGTGTGTCAAATCAGTGGGCCTGTTGTCCGGACCTCTGGCAGTCTCTATGGGGGTGCCACAGGGTTCAAATCTCGGACCGACTCTTTTCTCTGTATACATCAATGATGCCGCTCTTGCTGCTGGTGATTCTCTGATTCACCTCTACACAGACACCATTCTGTATATTTCTGGCCCTTCTTTGGACACTGTGTTAACTAACCTCCAGACGAGCTTCAATGCCATACAACTCTCCTTCCGTGGCCTCCAACTGCTCTTAAATGCAAATAAAACTAAATGCATGCTCTTCAACCGATTGCTGCCCGCACGTGCCTGCCCGTCTAGCATCACTACTCTCGACGGTTCTGACTTAGAATATGTGGACAACTACAAATTCCTAGGTGTCTGGTTAGATTGCAAACTCTCCTTCCAGACTCACATTAAGCATCTCCAATCCAAAATTAAATCTAGAATCAGCTTCCTATTTCACAACAAAGCATCCTTCACTCATGCTGCCAAACATACCCTCGTAAAACTGACTATCCTACCGATCCTTGACTTCGGCGATGTCATTTACAAAATAGCCTCCAACACCCTACTCAGCAAATTGGATGTATTCTATCACAGTGCTATCCGTTTTGTCACCAAAGCCCAATATACTACCACCACTGCGATCTGTATGCTCTCGTTGGATGGCCCTCGCTTCATATTCATCGCCAAACCCACTGGCTCCAGGTCATCTATAAGTCTTTGCTAGGTAAAGGCCCGCCTTATCTCAGCTCACTGGTCACCATAGCAGCACCCACCCGTAGCACTCGCTCCAGCAGGTATATTTCATTGGTCACCCCCAAAGCCAATTCCTCCTTTGGCCGCCTTTCCTTCGAGTTCTCTGTTGCCAATGACTGGAACGAATTGCAAAAATCACTGAAGCGGGAGACTCATATCTCCCTCTCTAACTTTAAGCACCAGCTGTCAGAGCAGTTCACAGATCACTGTACCTGTACATAGCCCATCTGTAAATAGCCCATCCAACTACCGCATCCCCATACTGTTATTAATAGTTTTTGCTCCTTTGTACCCCAGTATCTCTACTTGCACATTAATCTTCTGCACATCTATCACTTTAATTGAGAAATTGTAATTATTTCGCCACTATGGCCTATTTATTGCCTTACTTCCCTTCCCTTATTTGCACACACTGTATATAGACTTTTCTATTGTGTTCTTGACTGTATGTTTGTTTATTCCATGTGTAACTCTGTGTTGTTGTTTGTGTCGCAATGCTTTGCTTTATCTTGGCCAGGTCGCAGTTGTAAATGAGAACTTGTTCTCAACTTGCCTACCTGGTTAAACAAATAAAAAAATTGGGGGGGAAGAGGAACTGATATTGTCTTAATTTACGATAAGCTGGTTTTAGGCATCACTGTATGTAGCCTAGTGCACTCATCGTTATTTCCTACTTCAATTAAAAAAATGCTAAAGTGTGCACTACGTGCTCGAGGGATAATACAGTGTGTAGTATAGTATTCTACACAGTATACTACAACATTCTAAAGTAAGCACGATCAAGGGATACTACAGGGTGTAGTATAGTACTCTCCAGTATACTACAAAATTCTATAGTAAGTACTACACATGATCAATGGATAATACAGTGTGTAGCATAGTATTGTACAGTATACTACAAAAGTTTATAGCAAGCACTTCACAATCGAGGGATACTACAGTGTGGAGTATAGGATTCTACAGTATACTACAAAATTCTATAGAATTCTATAGTAAGTACTATAGTTAAGCATTAAGGCCCGAGGAGGTGTGGTATATGGCCAATATACCACGGCTAAGGGTTGTTCTTTTGCACGACCCAACGCGGAGTGCCTTAGCTGTGGTATATTGGCCATTAATCACAAACCAAGGGGGGCCTTATTGCTTTTATTAACTGGTTACCAACGTAATTAGAGCAGTAAAAACAAATGTTTTTTCATACCCGTGGTATATGTCTGATATACCACAGCTGTCAGCCAATCAGCATTGAGGGCTCAAAACACACAGTTTATAGTATTCTATAGTAAACTGTAATCGTTTTCATGTGGGCAGTGAGTATATTGTGCAGTCTCTTTTGCTTCATCAAGCAGATATAGGAAATACTCAATTAAAGATGCAATCAATAAGTTAAAACATTGAAAAATATTTGTATTTATTCTTGTATTTAATTGGCCTGGAATATACAATACAAGGCCTTTAAGGCCCAGGCCAGACACATTCAGTATAACAGGCTGGAGAAACAGTCAAACAGCTATTGATTGAGAAAGCCTTTCCTTTGATAGAGACATACATCTCACTGGGCTTTTCCAGGGGAAGTAAGGTTGGGGATATGATCATCCAGAAGGAAAGAAATTCCACAAATTAACTTTTAACAAGGCACACCTGTTAATTGAAATGCGTTCCAGATGACTACCTCATGAAGCTGGTTGAGAGAATGCCAAGAGTGTGCAAAGCTGTCATCAAGGCAAAGGGTGGTTATTTGAAGAATCTTAAATATAAACTATATTTTGATTTTTTTAATACTTTTTTTGGTTACTACATGATTCCATTTGTGTTATTTCATAGTTTTGATGTCTTCACTATTATTCTGCAGTGTAGAAAATAGTAAAAAAAAATTAAACCCCTTGAATGAGTAGGTGTCCAGCCACCCTAGTCATAGACTGTTCTCTCTGCTGCCGCACGGCAAGTGGTACCAGAGCGTCAAGTCTAGGTCCAAGAGGCTTCTAAACAGCTTCTACCCCCAAGCCATAAGACTCCTGAAAACCTAATCAAATGGCTACCCAGACTATTTGAATTGCTCCCCCCCTTTACACCGCTGCTACTCTCTGTTGTTGTCATCTATGCATAGTCACTTTAATAACTCTACCCATCATATACATATCACCTCAACTAACCGGTGCCCCCGCACATTGACTCTGTACCGGTACCCCCTTGTATATGTCTCGCTATTGTTATTTTACTGCTGCTCTTTAATTACTCATCCATATTATTATTTTTTTTAACTGCATTGTTGGTTAGTGGCTCGTAAGTAAGCATTTCACTGTAAGGTCTACATCTGTTATATTCGACGCATGTGACTAATAAAATGTGATTCGATTTGATTTGTTCTAAAACTTTTGACCGGTAGGTGTACATAGACTTGAAATCCCTGGCCACTTTAATCAAAGGAACACTAGTCACTTTAATAATGTTTACATATTTAGCATTACTCATCTCATATGTATATACTATCCTACTATCCTATATCTATCCTATAAATGACAGGCAATCATATATGTTCTACATGATCTGTTTCTATCTGAACGTTGTCTAATAACGTAATAGAAATGCAATGTCAGTGCGTGACGGGCCAGGCCGGGTAGAGAGCAGGGTGGGTAGCTAAGACCGCAGTCTTCATCAGATATAGCATAAGTCTCTGGGGGAATTTAGGGCTCTGAGCTGAGAGAGAGACCAGCCAACCAAAGATAAGTAGTCCAATCTGGAGCCGGAGCCAAGCAGATCCAGACTGCATCCGAATGGCACCCTATTCCATATGTAGTGCATTACTTTTGACCAGGGCTCATAGGGTTCTAGCTAAAAGTAGTGCACTATATATGGAATAGGGTGTCATTTGGGACACCACCCCAGACTCTTTAATATATAGCATTAACATAAGCCCACCAATCACACTTGCATAATATATGATGTCAGTAGGATTATATATAATGGCCTCATAAAGTATAAACTCCACCTTACCAACTAACAGCTGTTTGATTTAAACACTGTCTTCAGAAGCAGGTCAGCCAAAGTTGCTATCTAACTGGGTTATTTGACAAACGGAATGCACATGCTCTGTTATGTCTTCTTTCAAGCCCTTCTACCCTGATAATCTTATCTTAGGTTTTGGGCCTTTTTTGCACTTGTGGCAGGCTGGAAAAGTACAATTTAAACTGATGAGTACAGTTTACTAACCGATAGCTGGATTCCATATCTGATTTGGTGTTCTTTTGTCACAAAATTGTCAAATCCATTAATTATTTTCAATGTTAAATGTTAAATGTTGTTAAAAAAAAATCTGGCCTACCCCTGATGAGATACTAGAATGCAGAATTCTATGTACATGGGTGACCCAGTAACCTGTAGAAGCCAAAGGAAGTGAATAAGTAACCGGTCAGTGTCAGTATGTCACTCTTCACTGACAGACCTACTTGTGCAGCAGCACACCCATAGCGTGTGCGTGTGTTTCTATGTGCCTGAGTGTGCACGTGCGTGTGTTTAACGGGCTGTTTCAGGTGGTACATCCAGGAGGGAGGCCTGGGCAAGGTTTGGGGCTGTGGAAAGAGAGAGATAGAGGGCCCACCCACTGGAGAGCGTAAACAAACAGACTCTAGAGACTGGGGCTGTTTTGATTATCTCCATGATTAGCTCAGGTGCTGCCTGGGCTCTAACTCTGCCTGCCTGCCTGTCAAGCCTCCCTCACCGGGGGCTCTGTTTTCCTTTCAGGGACTCACAGGAGATGCAGCTGCTTTTAGTATCCCAGCTCCCCCAGCGAGACACAAGCTTTGTTTAGAGGGGAAACCATCCAACGAGAATCCAATGATTTTACTATCTGTCTATGAGACGAGGGACACTGGCTGTTTCCATGTCTGTTTCCCTGAGTATGTTATCACCTGTTTGGCCAGTGTTATAATAGAAACAAAACTGGGTTAATTTAAGAAATTGACTTGCTATTTTTTTTTTGCTATCCTTCTCTAGTTTTGTTAACCAAAGCTGCACGCACATTAAAAACAATACTTCCACTGCATGACCCCCTACTTTATACACCCTAAACTAATATATTATATTGATTTGAGCAAACCCAAACCCCACCACTTAACACCAAGAGACAATAAAAAAACGAAACATACAAGACCCAAGCTTGGACAATCTACACAGAATTTGCTCAAAAACATCCAGATAATTATAAATTGACGTAGTTCTGTCCTTGAGCTGTTCTTGTCTGTTAATGTTCTGTATTATGTCATGTTTCATGTTTTGTGTGGCCCTCAGGAAGAGTAGCTGCTGCTTTTGTAACAGTTAATGGGGATCCTAATAAAATACCAAAACATCTGTACAGCTGAAATTCACAAAGAAACTCACATCCTAGTCTTAAGTTGGAATCTTCAAAAGAAAATACCCTGTCATTATCTGCATTGTTATCAATCAGAGCAGCAATGCAGGGGACAGGGAGAGAAGGGAAAGGAAAGGACACTAGTGATCTCCTGCCTACAGTCCAGCACCATGGATACCTCCCAAATTGCACCCTATTCCCTTTATAGTGCACTACTTTTGACCAGGGCTCTGGTAATTTTTTTTGCAATAATAGGAAATCGGGTGCCATTTGGGACTCAGGCCACTACTGCCCCTGCTGATGTAAAAGCAATGTGAGACTGACGGTCGGGGGACAATTGAAAGCTCATTACCATGGCAAAGGTCCCCTCATTAAAGGGGATCATTAGAGGTGGTGGGAGATGAAAGGGCCGACAGATTGCTTGGATTCCGCATTAGGAGGTGTCCATCTTTAAAGGCAGGGTGCTGATTCGAAAGAGGGTGGGAGGGAGGAAGGAAGAGAAAGAGGGAAGGGAGAGAGGAAAGCCCCCTTCTCTTCTATCCTGTCCACCCTACCTTATATTCTTCTCAGTGACCTAGAAGCCATTCCTGCCACATTCTGTCCTGTACTACCCTTTACTTTACATCCTCTTTCTCTTCTGTCTCTCCCTGTCAAGTCAATTCAATGTAAGGGCTTTATTGGCATGGGAAACGTATGTTTACATTGCCAAAGCAAGCGAAATAGATAATAAACAAACAAAAATTACAGTAAAAGAATAAAGACATTTCAAATTTCATATTATGTATATATACAGTGTTGTAATGATGTGCAAAGTACCATTTGAAATGGTGTTTGTTCTTCACTGGTTGCCCTTTTCTTGTGGAAACAGGTCACAAATCTTTGCTGCTTTGATGGCACACTGTGGTATTTCACCCAATAGATATAGGAGTTTATCAAAATTTGATTTGTTTTCAAATTCTTTGTGGGTCTGTGTAAACTGAGGGAAATATGCGTCTCTAATATGGTCATACATTTGGCAGGTGGTGAGGAAGTGCAGCTCAGTTTCCACCTCATTTTGTTGGCAGTGTGCACATAGTCTGTCTTCTCTTGAGAGCCAGGTCTGCCTTCGGTGGCCTTTCTCAATAGCAAGGCCCTGTCTCTGTCCTCTCCCCCCCCCTTTCTGCCTCTCCATCCCCCCTCCCCCCTCCCAAAGCTGCAAAGTCATTATCAGTCTCCAGAGGCTGGTTGAAGAGGTTGAGGAGCTCCCTCCCTTCTCCTGTCCCATGTGGCCAAGGGGGATGAGAAGGCGGGTCACAGGGAGCAGGAGAGGGGTTGCTGGGGTGCTGCTCTGAAATTAGGGGGTTGGAGGGCGGTTGGGACGGGGGGGGGTAGGAAAGTGATGTTGAATGATGAAGAGGCCTTTGAAGACCTGGTGGAGATGGAGGTCTCCCTTTGAGGTTGCTCCGGCATCTGTAGGCTAGTGCACTGAGGGGGCTTCGTCACGGGGGGCCTTTGCTCTTCACAAGAATTGTTCCCATTACCCAAGGACAATGGCGATTTAAACTGCACAAAACAGGGTTAATCCACAAAGAACGGGGCCGGTGGCCACCATAGTAAGTGAAACAAGGCCTGAGAGAAAAGCCATAGTCAATAAAGGACTAATTAAACCATTTGCTTGTCAGGCGGTGCAGCGGACGATCAAAGGAGAACCGTGCCGTGAGGTAAGATTTTTACTTTATCTGTCACAAAGCGTACTTAGGGGATCCTGGAGAGAAGCAACACATGATATTAGGAACATACAGGGAATAAGAGAATGCCCTCAACAGATGACAAGCCCAGACGGAGGAAAATACATGTGTGTGTGTGTAAAATATAAATCTCAGAATGACTCACTCTTTCATGATTTGATTGATGCTGAATGGAAAAACATTTACACAGGTACAAACGCACAACATGGTACATGCACAAATGCACCTGCTTTTAGAATGACAGGCGTACACACAGAAACAGGCACACACCCACACATTTAGTCATTTTGATTATCTCCCCCATGCTGCGGAACTGGTCTCTTTGTGCAGTTTGCCAATTACGTCTTTCTTTGGGAAGTGGCTTTTATATCCCACACAACAGTCACAAATATATCCTTCTTTGTCATACGTATGCTATTTCCATGTTCCTATGTAGTCTGTTCTGTTCTTTGGGCTTAAACTCAAGTCCTCAACTCGAGTCCTAACGCAGCAGCAGCATTCTTTCATGTGTCTCAAATGGCACCCTTTTCCCTAGACAGAGTGCTGTTTTTGACCGGGCCCCTGGTCAAAAGTAGTGTACTACATAGGGAGCAATTTGGGACACAACCCTGCTGTTTCTAGAGCAGCAGTGTGTCTCTGGCCTTTCTCCAGGCCGGTCACCTTCACCTAGCTGAGCTGCTGCTGGGGGCAGAGAGCAAGAGAGCGAGCAGGAAGGGAGAGCGAGGCAGGAATGTTGTCTATTCCGGGGATGTTTGTGTTGAAAGCTTCGGCAGCATGCAGGTCCTGGCTCATGTCAGCACTTCTCTGAGTGATAATAAGAAACATGCCGGGTGTAAAGCCTAAAGCCTGCACTACCCAGTCCAGTCGTGCCCTGCCAAGTCTCTCTCTCTTTGCCCCATGTGTGGTGAGTCAAGGTCTGTGTGTGTGACGGAGGTGTGTGTGTGTGAGTGCGTGCCTGTGACGGAGGTGTGTGTGTGACGGAGGTGTTGAATACTGCATCAATGGTAGGCTACACACACCTTTCACCATCCACGGTCTCTCTCTCTCCAGACTGCCAATCTATGGACCTGCCGTTGCTATGGCGTCGGTAGATAAAACAAGTCCACAGTGTGAGAAACCATGGTTAGACTTTAATGTTGAAAGACATGGATAGAGAAAAAATTTAGAACTCTGTTTGAATAAGCTCATTCCACTGAATAAATGAAAATTTTACTTTCTTGATTTTCAATTATTGAATTAAAAGCGAGTTTGAGTTATTCATAAAACAACTGATATCTGCTTCTGTGTTAATTCTCCCAGTGAATGGTAAATTGAGCCTATAAATGTTTATTAATTTATCTTCTTCACCAACCTTGATTCAATTCTGCTACTTTGCTTTGACCAATTACACATATTAAACATGATTAAACTTTTTCTAATGTTTGGTGCATTGTACTGAATTCAAATAGCATCATGATAAGGCTGAATCTGTAACTATACCCTCATGATCCACCATGCGTCATTGATTCCCCTGACGTGACGGTTCCTGAGGATGAGGACGATAAACAAATGGAACTCTATTCCCTTCATAGTGAATGAACTATACACTGAGTGTACAAAACATTAAGAACACCTGCTTTTTCCATGACATAGACTGACCAGGTGAATCCCGGTGAAGCTATGATCCCTTATTGATGTCACTTGTTACATACACTTCCATCAGTGTAGACAGGTTAAATAATTATTTTTAAGCCGTGAGACATTTGAGACATGGAGGGTGAATTGGCAAGACAAAAGATTGAAATGTCTTTGAATGGGGTATGGTAGTAGGTGCCAGGCCAGGCGCACCGGTTTGTGTCAAGAACTGCAACGCTGCTGGGTTTTTCACGCTCAACAGTTTCCCATGTGTATAAAAAATGGTCCACCACCCAAAGGACATCCTGCCAACTGGACACAACTTTGGGAAGCATTGGTGGCAACATGGGGGGTGAGGTTGCAACTCAATATTAGGAAGGTGTTCTTAATGTTTTGTACATTCAGTGTATAAGGAATGCACTCTTAGAAAAAAAGGTGCTATCTAGAACCTTAAAGGCTTCTTTGGCAGAGGGTTCTACATGGAACCAAAAAGGGTTATTCTATGGGGACAGCCGAAGAACCCTTTTAGAACCCTTGTAGGGTGCCATTTGGGAGAGACCCATGGCTTTGTTCCTATATCCACACTAGCACTTGGAACAGAACCAGTGGAATGATCACAAGCGAAAGAGAGTAGTATAGTGTCTTGTGCTAAAGATTATGTATGTGTACTTTCTCTTCTCAATACAGACCAATGTTACCCTTGTATGTTGTCCTCCATCTATAATTATGGCTACCCGGACTACTTGCATTGACCCCCCTTTTTTTTTCACTGACATTGATGCTGTGGCTATATGTACACTCACTGGACATATACATTAGAGTGTCTAGATTGAGAAACAGATGCCTCACAAGTCCTCAACTGGCAGCTTCATTAAATAGTACCCGCAAAACACCAGTCTCAACGTCAACAGTGAAGAGGCGACTCTGGAATGCTGGCCTTCTAGGCAGAGAACTAGACACTCTAATGTACTTGTCCTCTTGCTCAGTTGTGCACCGGGGCCTCCCACTCCTCTTTCTATTCTGGTTAGAGCCAGTTTGCGCTGTTCTGTGAAGGGAGTAGTACACAGCGTTGTACGAGATCTTCTGTTTCTTGGCAATTTCTGGCATGGAATAGCCTTCATTTCTCAGAACAAGAATAGACTGATGAGTGTCAGAAGTTCTTTATTTCTAGCCATTTTGAGCCTGTATTCGAACCCACAAATGCTGATGCTCCAGATACTCAACTAGTCTAAAGAATGCCAGTTTTATTGCTTCTTTAATCAGAACAACAGTTTTCAGCTGTGCTAACATAATTGCAAAAGGGTTTTCTAATGATCAATTAGCCTTTTAAAATGATAAACATGGATTAGCTAACACAACGTGCCATTGGAACACAGGAGTGATGGTTGCTGATAATGGGCCTCTGTACGCCTATGTAGATATTCCATAAAAAATCTGCTGTTTCCAGCTACAATAGTCATTTACAACATTAACAATGTCTACACTGTATTTCTGATCAATTTGATGTTATTTTAATGGCAAGAAAATGTGCTTTTCTTTCAAAAACAAGGACATTTCTAAGTGACCCCAAACTTTTGAACGGTGGTTTACATATTACCTCAACTACTTCGTACCCTGCACATTGACTTGGTACCGGTACACCTTTAATAAAGCCTCGTTATTGTTACTTTATTGTGTTACTATTTCCTTTTTTTTACTCTGCATTGTTGGGAAAGGGCTCGTGAGTAAGCATTTCACAGTAAAGTCTACACCTGTAATGGCGCCAGAGGGGATGGCTGCCGTTTTACGGGCTCCTAACCAATTGTGCTATTTTGTTAGTTTTATTTCCGCATTGTTTGTCTCATTTTGTACATAATGTTGCTGCTACCGTCTCTTATGGCCAAAAATAGCTTCTGGAAATCAGAACAGCGATTACTCCCGTCAAACTGGACAAAAAAAATGTCTTTAATGAGTCTGACGCGAAGGATATACTGCTTCGTCAAGACAAGGCCCAAATCCTCCTCATCAGCGTGAAGAAAAGACGGAGGAAAAGGGGGAGGAGGGCGGGGTGCCTTGTAAGAATTCGACGACGAGTAGGTAAACCACCACTTCTCTCCGTATTACTAGCCAACATGCAATCATTGGAAAACAAACTGGACGATCTACGATTAGACTATCCTACCAATGGGACACTAAAAACTGTAATATCTTATGTTTCACAGAGACGTGGCTGAACAATGACACGGATAACATAGAGCTGGCTGGCTTCGGCAGGACAGAGCAGCTACGCCTGGTAAGACGAGGGGTGGGGGTGTATGTCTATTTTTTTAATAACTGTTGGTGAACGATGTCTAATATTAAGGAAGTCTCGAGGTATTGCTCACCTGAGGTAGAATACCTCATGATAAGCTGTAGACCACACTATCTACCAAGAGAGTTTTCATCTATATTATTCGTAGCTGTCTACCACCACAAATCGATGCTGGCACTAAGACCACACTCAACGAGCTTTATAAGGCCATAATCAAACAAGAAAATGCTCATCCAGAGGCATTGCTCCTAGTGGCCGGGGACTTTAATGCATGTTATGTCATATGTGCAAACAGAGGAAAAAAAACTCTAGACCACCTTTACTCCACACACAGAGACGTGTAAAAAGCTCTCCCTCGCCCTCCATTTGGAAAATCTGACCATAATTCTATCCTCCCCGATTCCTGCTTACAAGCAAAAACGTTTGTAATAAATCAAACAGACCACCATAGTCCCTGTGCCCAACAAAGCGAAGCTAACCTGCCTAACTGATTACCGCCCCATCGGACTCACGTCGGTAGCCATGAGGTGCTTTGAAAGTGTGGTCATGGCTCACATCAACACCATCATGCCGGAAACCCTAGACCAACTCCAATTCGCATACCACCCCAACAGATCCACAGATGACGCAATCTCAATCGCACTCCACACTGCCCTTTTTCACCTGGGCAAAAGGAACACCTATGTGAGAATTCTGTTCATTGACTACAGCTCAGAGATCAACACCATAGTGCCCACAAAGCTCATCACTTATCACACCCTGATCAGTTTCACCTGTCTTGTGCTTGTGTCTACCCCCTCCAGGTGTTGCCCATTTTCCCCATTATCCCCTGTGCATTTATACCTGTGTTTTCTGTTTGTCTGTTGCCAGTTTGTCTTGTCTCGTCATGCTTACCAGCGTGTTTTTCCCATACTCCTGTTCTCGCTAGTCCCTGTTTCCTAGTTCTTCCAGTTTTGACTATTCTGCCAGCCCTGGCCCTGAGCCTGACTGCCTGCCTTTCTGTATCTTTCTGACACTAACCTGGATTACTGACTGCCTGCCCTGACTCTGAGCCTGCCTGCTGTTCTCTACCTTTCTGACACTAACCTGGATTACTGACTGCCTGCCCTGACTCTGAGCCTGCCTGCCGTTCTCTACCTTTCTGACACTAACCTGGACTACTGACTGCCTGCCCTGACTCTGAGCCTGCCTGCTGTTCTGTACCTTTCTGACACTAACCTGGACTACTGACTGCCTGCCCTGACTCTGAGCCTGCCTGCCGTTCTCTACCTTTCTGACACTAACCTGGACTACTGACTGCCTGCCCTGACTCTGAGCCTGCCTGCCGTTCTCTACCTTTCTGACACTAACCTGGACTACTGACTGCCTGCCCTGACTCTGAGCCTGCCTGCCGTTCTCTACCTTTCTGACACTAACCTGGATTACTGACTGCCTGCCCTGACTCTGAGCCTGCCTGCCGTTCTCTACCTTTCTGACACTAACCTGGATTACTGACTGCCTGCCCTTGACCTGTCATTTTCCTGCCCCCTGTTTTGTAAATAAACATCTGTGATTCGAACTGTCTGCATCGGGGTCTTATCCTGAGTCCTGATATCACTAAGCTAAGGACTCCTTCTGAAACTGGATCCTGGACTTCCTGACGGGCCGCCCCCAGGTGGTGAGGGTAGGCAACAACACAACTGCCACGCTGATCCTCAACACTTGGGCCCCTCAGGGGTGCGTGCTCAGTCACCTCCTGTACTCCCTGTTCACCCACGACTCCAACCACATCATTAAGTTTCCTGACGACACAACAGTGGTAGGCCTGTTCACCTACAACGATGAGACAGCCTATAGGGAGGAGGTCAGAGACCTGGCAGTGTGGTGCCAGGACAACAACCTCTCTCTCAATGTGAGCAAGACAAAGGAGCTGATTGTGGACTATGGAAAAAGGAGGGCTGAACAGGCCCCCATTAACATTGACAGGGCTGAAGTAGAGCGGGTCGAGAGTTTCAAGTTCTTTGGTGTCCACATCACCAACAAACTATCATGGTTCAAACACACCAAGACAGTTGTAAAGAGGGCATGACAACGCCTTTTCCTCCTCAGGATACTGAAAAGATTTGGCATGGGTACCCAGATACTCAAAAGGTTCTACAGCTGCACCATGGTATGGGAACTGCTCGGCATCTGACCGTAAGGCGCTACAGAGGGTAGTGCGTACGGCCCAGTACATCACTGGGGCCAAGCTTCCTGACATCCAGGACCTATATACCAGGCGGTGTCAGAGGAAGGCCCAAACAATTGTCAAAGACTCCAATCACCCAGGTCATAGACTGTTCTCTCTGCTACCACATGGAAAGTGGTACCGGAACGCCAAGTCTAGTACCAAAAGACTCCTTAAACAGCTTCTACCCCCAAGCTATAAGACTGCTGAACAATTCATCAAATGGCCACCGGACTATTTACATTGAAACCCCCTGCACCTTTGTTTTTACACTGCTGCTACTTGCTGTTTATTATCTATCCATAGTCACCTTAAAAATGACCTTGGCTAACCTGTACACCCGCACATTGACTCAGTACCGGTACTCCCTATATAAAGCCTCGTTATTTGAGTGTAATTTTCTTGTGTTCCTTTTTTTTTTTCTTTAACTTTAGTTTATTTAGTAAATATTTTCTTAACTCTATTTCTTGAACTGCATTGTTGGTTAAGGGCTTGTAATTAAGCATTTCACGGTAAGGTCTACACCTGTTGTATTCGGCGCATGTGACAAATATAATTTGATTTGATTTGTTGTATTCGGAGCATGTGACAAATAACATTTGATTTGATTTAAATTCGTTCTATCAGGAGGAAACTAGCACCTACAACCAGAAACTAGACTTCACAAGAAGCACAAATGCTTGAACAATGTTGTTGTATCCCATGTCTTGGTTTTCAAGATTCCGATACAGGGATTGTAGTCCACCTATAGAAAGAAAAGGTAGCTGCACTCTATACATGTTTAAGCAACCCTGAACATCCAGTGAGAAGTGTTGTAGTCCACCAACCTGGAACATTGTAAGTCAATTGCAGTCACCACCACCACACACCCCTTTGGCGCATGTCAACCTTTTACTCTAACCAGAGCTCTTTACTCACACTAATCAAAGCCTGCCCTGTGACATACATTTAAAGTCTGCTAACATTCTCCTTTAAGGTGTAATGCCCTCCACTCAACACAGCCATAAACAGTATTAATTAATGCCAGCCCACCATCACCCTACTTCGGGTTGGCCTACTCCCTCACTTTCTCTCTCTGCCCCTCGCAACATCTGTCCCTAGGCCCGGGCCTGTCCATTTGTCATCTCTGTCCGACTCCCCCACTTCTTCTCTGCCCTAACCCAAAACCAACTCACGGACCCCACCCCACCTTCAACCTAACAAGCAGAGGGATTCCTGGGGGGCGAGGAGGGTAACTAACTACCATCGCCCTTGGAAGAGTCTTCTCCTCCTGAACAGGCTCTAAATAGCAGGCCAAGCACGGCTTATTGTCACCCTGAATCAGACAACACATAAAACGGCCAGTGGTCTTTAATGTCCCAGCCCCTGCTCTCCCTTGCTCTCCAGAATCGACACCTCAAACTCCAACCTCCACGTTACACAATGAGTTCAGGAAGCGCCGGGTGTTAAAGACAAATATTATTGCTCCTCATTTGCTCCTGTCCTGCAGGGCTGTGTCCCAAATGGCACCCTATTACCTATAAAGGGTCCTGGTCAAAAGTAGTGTACTACAGTATTTAGGGAATAGAGTGTCATTTGGGACAGGGGAGGAGAGGAGCAGGGGAGGAGAGGATGTCTCCCTGCAAACCGGGAGACATCACTTAGAGGTGGCGAGAAGAACGAGGCACCATCTGTCCAACAGTGGACGAACAACACTTCATTTGGTGAAGCAGTCCCCTCCTCTCAGATATTGATGAAGTATTATGGCTCTGCCAAACACCATGAATAATACATTAGAGGAGGAGGATGCTCAAGGGGGGTTGTCATGGTTTATGATGGTTTATATGCATCATACAGCTCTATTTCCCCCCCTTAAAAACACTTGAGGGCCACTGAGAGAAGGGTCTCTCCATTACAGACAGAGAATAGGTATTCCTCAAACAGCTAGATGATCAATTGCTCTGGTGTTAATGTGTCAGTGTAAAACATAAATGGGTGGTTGTTGTAGTTGATGACATTTTGTGGGCATCATTCTACTCTACTGTCCCCCTTAGACAGTACTTATTAATATTTTAGGGGGGTGAGATTGTCTCATATGTCCTTTAAGCAGCTAGAATAGATGATCAATTGCACTGGTATGAATGTATCAGTTCTCTTTCCTAGAGATATGAGTGGATGTTGAACTCAGAGGATGGCTAGAATATGTGTCTGTGTCTGAAATCACACCCTATTCCCTATTTAGCAACCTACTTTTGACAAGGGCCCATAGGGCTCTGGTCAAAAGTAGTGCACTATATAGGGAACAGGGTGCCATTGTGGACGCAGGCTAGGTCTCTATTACAGATGGCTGGGAATTACACTAGCTCTAATTAGAGTCAGGGCCCCATGCAGGTTAATCAGCCATCAGCTCCACGTTGGTGCACTTAATCTTCATATGAAACTGAATTAATCAGGAACTATCCTCATTTCCTAATACCTCTAGTCCTGTCTGGCTGTCTGTTCACTTCTATTCACTCATATTACATTCACGCCCCAAGGGCCTTGGGAGTAGCAGACTTGGATTCAATACTACTTGAAATCTTTCATACTTTGAGCGTTTGCTCTAACCTGCCTGGAGTGCCAGAGACAGGTTTTATCGTTTTGTAACTAAAAATTTGGTCCATTGAGCCAAACAAGCTCAATCAAGCACATGTAATGTAAATATTAGTTGAACCCAGGCCCCCACAGGAGAACGTTCCCTGGGAGACAGAAAGACTGATTTACAGAGTGGAATGTTTATTAAGCATTGTATTGTCCTGTTTAATCATACCAAATTAAAAGAAAGCTCAGCGGGCAGAAAGTCAACTTTTCTCCACCATCTGGGAAAGAGAATGCACCTCGATTGGAGAGGAGAGGAGCAGGGGAGGTGAGGAGAGGAGCAGGAGTGGAGAGGAGCTGGGGAGGAGAGGAGGTGGAGAGGAGGAGGGGAGGAGAGGAGGAGGAGAGGAGGAGGGGAGGTGAGGAGAGGAGCAGGAGTGGAGAGGAGCTGGGGAGGAGAGGAGGAGGAGAGGAGGAGGGGAGGAGAAGAACTGGGGAGGAGAGGAGCTGGGAGGGAGAGGAGGAGGAGAGGAGCAGGGGAGGAGAGGAGCTGGGAAGGAGAGGAGAGGAGGAGGAGAGGAGAGGAGATGAGGAGGGGAGGAGAGGAGCAGGGGAGGAGAGGAGCTGGGGAGGAGAGGAGGAGGAGAGGAGCAGTGGAGGAGAGGAGCTGGGGAGGAGAGGAGCAGGGGAGGAGAGGAGAGGAGCTGGGGAGGAGAGGAGGAGGAGAGGAGCAGGGGAGGAGAGGAGCTGGGGAGGAGAGGAGCAGGGGAGGAGAGGAGGAGGAGAGGAGAGGAGAGGAGGAGGGGAGGAGAGGAGCTGGGGAGGAGAGGAGGAGGAGAGGAGCAGTGGAGGAGAGGAGCTGGGGAGGAGAGGAGCAGGGGAGGAGAGGAGCTGGGGAGAAGAAGAGGAGGAGAGGAGCTGGGGAGGAGAGGAGCTGGGGAGGAGAGGAGGAGGAGGAGCGGAGAGGAGGAGGGGAGGAGAGGAGGAGGAGAGGAGCAGGGGAGGAGAGGAGCTGGGGAGGAGAGGAGCAGGGGTGGAGAGGAGAGGAGCAGGGGAGGAGAGGAGCAGGGGAGGAGAGGAGCAGAGGAGGAGAAGAGAAGAGAGGAGCAGGGAAGGAGGAGAGGAAGGAAAAGATTATCATACACACATGGTTCTATGTCTGTCTTCTTGACTTTCTCTCCTGCAGGCAGCAATCACTGTCTCCATCTTTCCCTAAAGCGTACGGTATGCTTCTGTAACAGTCTTGATCTGTCCTTCTCCTCGACCCAGACATGGGTTTGACCGAGGGACCCTTTGAACACATCGACAACAGTCACCCTCGAAGCATTGTTACCTATCGCTCCACAAAAGCAGCGGTCATTGCAGAAAAAGGGAAACAACTACTTCAAGGTCTCAGAGCGAGTGATGTCACCGATTTGAAGTTACACTAGCGCACCGCTAACTTGCTAGCCATTTTACACTTCCCAGTCAAAACTGTTTTATGACGTTTTTGTTCGTTTTGGTCTTTGGCGGTTTTTTTCTGCATGTTCGTGCACACAAAACATTTTCTGGAAGCGAGTCGATTTTCGGCAGCTGAAGTCTACGCCCCCTACTGTTGTTCAACAGTACTAATCCTAGTAGGAATTGAAACATGAAATGTTTGTTGTCATTCAAGGAGAGACGACAAGTTATCTAAGACCGACAAAAAACGTAAAAAAATGTATGACAGAATCCTTGATTTATCTTAGATGAATTCAGACTATTTTCTGGCTATGTTGTTGATACAGTGGCTCACGAGGGTCAAACAACAGTAATATTGCTGCTTTTTTCAAATTTTTCAAAGGTCTTTAGGGAGTATGAGAGCACAGAGGGTCGCTTAGCCTAGCCAAGTTCTGTTGGGAGCAAATCTATGTATGCGGACGCCTTTATGGCTGTGTATGTGTGTCTGCATGCGTACGCGTGTGTGTGCGCGCGTGTGTGTGCTATCGCTCCACATCTTTATGGGTTTTTGAGCCGAGTTAAGTTATCCCCGCCTGTCTGAAGACCCAGCCAGTCAGTCACTTTCAAATGAAGTCAATACAGCAGTCGAGTCTGCCTCTCAGGCTAATTCCTGGGCGTTGTTAATATAGAGTGATTTAAAATCCTGTACTGCTCCAGGACTAAGAGAATTTAAGGCTACTGAGCAGCGCAGCACATTTGATATATCCATTAATCTAGCTCAGTATTAGTGCTGTTGTGTAAGTCTGTCTGTAAGGTTGGGTTTGAACTTGCCTTACACATGAGTGTGTGTGCGTGCATGTGCGCGTGCATCACTCCCCAGACCTGAGACTAGGACTGCTTCCCAAATGGCAACCTATTCCCTTATAGTACACTACTTTTAACCAGAGCCCTATGGGAGAATATGGTCAGTGAGGACTCGAAAAAACGCTGACTGACTCTTTAGAGGTTGGGAAGTTGGAAGCCACCAGGTCTGGGATTCATTTTCCAGGTCCTGGAAGGAAATCTGGATACATCCACTGACTGCCCTGGGTCATATTCATAGGCACCAAATAGAAGAAAACAAACTGAAACAGGGAGGGACTCTTGTCCAGAGAAACTCTTGTTTTCATTTTTCATTGCAAAGCATTTTGCTACGTTTTGCATTGGTGTGCGCTAATGAATATGACCCTGGCCTGGTCTGCCTGCTTTTTCTGTCTGTCTGTGTCTGTCTTCCAGCCAGGTCTGCCTGTGCAATCTCTCCCATGCAATCTGTGGGTTTTGAAGTGAGCTCGTGAAACCAGATTCGGATAGAGGGGTTGAGAGATTAGATGGATTAGCTGCTAATAACACAGCGCTGCTTGCACTCCCTGAACCGTGCCCAAATCCCAGATGGTGGACTGGAGCTAGCATGTTAAATCACTTGAATTAGGCTAATGGCCTCTATCTTCCATCCGAGACTGTTTAGTCTGTGACGGCTGACTGGAAAAGAGGAAAAGGAAAAGGCAGTGGCCTGACTGGTTGACTCAGAAACGCGTGCCAAAATGGAAGTAAGTAAGTTGTTCTTTGGGACAACTGTGTTGTTGTCTGGTTGCTGTCCGCTGGGAATTGAGTGGAGGTTCTCTTCCCTCAACCTCCCTCTCTCCAACCCATCACCCCCACCAGTCTCCCCACTGTTTCACCGAACAGAACCCCCACCCCGCCTCCCTTTCACCACCACCAACACCCCCTCAATGAAAACAGCAGTGTCAGCTCCAACAGAAAAGACACTAAACCAACAGCTCGTTTCATGTTGACCGGTGCACTGAACAGTTTTCTGAACCGTTAAATTCTGAATGGAGCTTAATCTCCAGTGACAGGATCCCCCTCCCTACCCCTGTGTGTGTGTGTGTGTGTGTGTGTGTGTGTGTGTGTGTGTGTGTGTGTGTGTGTGTGTGTGTGTGTGTGTGTGTGTGTGTGTGTGTGTGTGTGTCGTTGTCACTGGTCCAATGGTTGCTTTCAGCATTCCTGCCTAGCAAGCATGACAACAGACTGGGATGCTAGGCGTTGTGTAGTGTAGGTTGTCTTTTTGCCTGATGAAATAATTACATACAGAGTGGGTCACCTTGTGTCTGCTGAACATGCTGGCTAGCCTCGCATGCTGATTGGCTATAGCCCATGCACGGCTAAGTACTGGCAGGCAGGAGGAATCAGTCTGTGTATTACAAAAATGGAATAGCACTGATGAGTTGACGGACCCTTGGTAGAGAGGAGAGAGATAACTGATAACTCCTGGATGTCAAACGGTTGGTCATGCAAGGCTGTGCAAAAATATAACCCAATGTGGGGGGTTATGTTAGTTTGCCAAACCGTCTAACTTTAAATCAGCCAGGAAGCAGCCTTCTGGTAGTCCTGTCAAGAGTTCTAAATAAGCATGTGTATCCGGTAACCAGAGTCTGACAATGGTCAAGTTTAGTTTTGAGTCACCCCAGGCGCACTATTATTCCTTAGGCTACGTTGTTTTATCATCTACCGCTTTAGACTGCCTACTATTTGTGATGATAAGCTTCATAGTTATGCTGCCATATCTTAGCAAGGGTTGCTGAAAAAAAACTAGCCAATGTTTGCAATGATAATGAGAAAATAATCACTATTTTGACTGCCTGTTTATGTCTTGTTTGTGTCTGATATGCTTGCCTAAAAATACTGTTACAGCAAGAAAACGTTTGTATGAACATGTTTTGTGCTACAACATGAAAAATGAACATGAAATCACGCTTGAGGCATGGAATGCCGACCTAATCTTTAGTGTACAACATGAAGTTTCCCCCTCCATGTCAGTGAAGGGGAATCGGCAGCGAATCAGTGGGAGCACTTAGCAGAAGCTTTGTAGGCAGCAGTGGGCAGCAGGTACGTAAAATCCAGAAATCTCTATCAATAGCCATCGCAAGTCGTGTTCCAGAAAATCCGGAACCTTAGCCACTCCATATAGCCTGGTTCCACTGGCCACCCCTCACAGCCTGGTTCTTCTCTAGGTTTCTTCCTAGGTTTTGGCCTTTCTAGGGAGTTTTTTCTAACCACCGTGCTTTTACACCTGCATTGCTTGCTGTTTGGGGTTTTAGGCTGGGTTTCTGTACAGCACTCTGTGACATCCGCTGATGTAAGAAGGGCTTTATAAATACATTTGATTTGATATAAGGAGTGGCAATTAGCAATAGCGGAGAAAAATGCATACTTTACAGACTGATTTCTGATAACAGTCCTTCCTAATTTTGGGGCTGCATGTCTACAACTTCAGCGTAATTCAAAGCTTAGCAAGCTTTTTATATCAGTAACTGTTAAAGGTGGAGCTATAGCTAGCTAGCTAACTATTGATGGGTTAGCTGACAATGTCACAAAAACGATGTGCACACTTTAATGGGGCAGAAGTTTGTGTGTTGTTGTGATTCTGGATGGCCAGATAGCTAGCAACAATGACAAGCAACTGTCATGTGGGGAATAGTAAGTGACTTCTTCCATCTTGCGCTTTCATGTCAATGCTAATATGGCCAAAAGTAGCCTACTCATGCAGTCCTTGCACGGCCAACTTTGTATCGTTGGGTCAGCTGAGTACAGTAACTTAGCTGACTCGGGAGGCTACTGCAATGACTCACAGAACAGCTGCTTAATGAAAACTCATAATGTCAGCATTAGCGCTACTACAGTAGCTTTCTAGCTAGCTTTTTGGAAGCATTCAACATTGTGTGTGCAACACTAGCTAAGTAGGTAGGTAGTTGGTTGCTTAGTGATTGGCATCGTTTCAGTGACTGGCTCAGCTAGCTAGCAAGCTAATGTTGGACACATTATGCTAGCTTTCGTGCCCGTTGTCAAGCTTCAGAAATACTGCTCCAAGAAACACAAAAATCCTTAGCTAGATGTAAAATGGTGGTACTAAGACTTCCTCAACAGAAAAATTACAACATTATTGATCGATGTATTGTTCTAACAGGCTGTTTTGAGGCAGAAATTGAGTTCAGCAGACAATGTCAAATAGTTAATATTTTCTAATGTTAGAGAGCACATTGTAACCAAACAACTTTTTATCTATCCCATACACTTTGCGAGATACAAGAAGTATCAGAGCAGGTGGAATCGACGCGCTATCTGACGTAAGACAATGCCAAAGCAGCTGATCTGCCCATCATATCACCCTGCCTGGGAGGCATCATCACATCAAGCTGCCTAGGAGGCAGCAACTCACTGTGTGGACTGGGAGTAGCAGATCTGTCCATCACACCCTGCTGCGTTGACTGGGAGGCCTGTCAGAGCTTGCCCAGGAGCCAAAAACATATCTCCTTAATTAACTCCCAGGCAAGAGGAACATCAAATATGCATGGAAGCATTTTCCCCTTACGGCAGCACAGACATGCAGGCAAATAAATGAGATTAAAATAAATTGGCCTGGGCCTGGAAACATCTCTCCCTGTCCTTGTCACTGTTTTGCTTGTGGAGACAGGTACTGTAGGTCTGCCTTGCCATCTGGACTGGCTGGCTTGCTGATGCACATGCACGCACATGCAGCAGGCACACAGGTGCACACAAATCCTGTGGGGACTTTATGCTTCCCATTCACAGCTGATACTGTAGGGTGAGCAGAAAATACTACATATTTTGTTAAAATAATGCATGAATATCTTAAGATGGACGTGACTGAAAAAATCAGAACCTAGACTATTACAGTAAATAAAGTGTCACTCATAAAAAATAGAAAAGAAGGAGCATTACTAGAGAGGAAATATTGGCCTAGTGGTTAGAGTGTTGGGCCAGTCACCGAAAGGTTGCTAGATCAAATCCCAGAGCTGACAAGGTAAAAATGTTGTTCTGCCCCTGAACAAGGCAGTTAACCCACTGTTCCTAGGTTGTCATTGTAAATAAGAATTTGTTCTTAACTGATCTGCCTAGTTAAATAAAGGTTCAATAAAAACATATAAGGTGGTTGTGAACAGGGCAGGTAGATAAGTAACTTGATTACAGAGGAACTCACCCCTGTCCTCTGACTGACCCCAACTCTGCCCCTGGGAAAGAAATCCCTCAAAGGAGAAGATCCAACTCTCTTCTCCCTCCTCTCTGCCTTTCCTCTCCTAGCAGAGATAGAGACATTGCCAAAGTCATACATACACATTGGCTTTTAAACAGAGTTGGGGGATTGGTGTGTAGTGGTTAGATATGCTGAGAGAGAGCATGTTGGATTCTTATTTAGCTGAACTACAGACAGACAGAGCACAGCTGCGACACAGCCAGCCAACTAGCCTGTCATGAGAATGAAAGGGGAAGATCAGAGATGCATGGCTGAGACAAGTCAGATGGTTTTAATAAAGAAACCCTTGAACTGATAACCTCTTGGATTATTACCATAGAGGGGCTGAGGGCTGCTCAGATTGAACAGGATAAACAGCAGACAGAGGTTAGGTTACTGACCCTGCTAATAATGAACCCAAGTCTTATCTCCCTCTCTACCCCCAAAACCAAAAGCAAAGTCTCAAAGGAAGTCAATGTGAACTCCAGACCCCAGGCCAACCCTCACATACTTAGGGGGTTGTCCCTAGGAGTCAAAGACCTGGGGTGTATTCATTAGGCAACAAATGAAAGAAATTTGCCTAAAACAAAAAAAGGGACTACTTTTTTTGTTTTTCCATTACGAAACACTTTAAAATCGTCTTCAGTTGCATACCCTGTGAATACGACCGGACCTAGGCTGTGGAAATTAAGAAGAAACAAAACACTGTGACCATGTGAAAAACCACTCTCTTATTAAACACATTTAATCAGTCAATGGGGGAAATTACATAACAAAGGTATGTTTTAAATGTAAGAAACATTAGGAAACACTAAGAAATATTATGTATGGACCCAGTTCAATATCAATAATAAATTTCTTCACCTCTTTACTTCATGAACCTCTTGTGTAAAGTGATTTTCCACTCAGTGTCACAGCATCAAAAGTTGGATGCAGGTTTAAGGGAATACTGTAGGGTCCCTCCATCTCAACTTCTTCTCCAGAACTCTTGAAGGTTTCCAAGAGTTGTAAAAACTGTTTAAGTGTGGGCGCCGAAGAAATGCAACATTGTCTCTCTCATGAGTAGCCAAATCTTTACTGGCCACTTCAAAGCTGCCCAGTATCTGATCTCTGCTTCTTCACTCATACTCACTGTTTTCTCTCGACAAAGCAACCTTTTCATCACAGCCCAACCCCAAACCTCTGTAAATCCCACCAATAAAGAATTAACTACATTCAGACATGGGCTAGGCAGGCTAGGCTAGTTGCATGTGTTTTTGATTGATCCCCTTGAAGGGAAAGAATCTTTGATATTTTTAAGTCAGCTAAATCAACATTTTTGGTGTGTAAGGCAGCTGTAGAGCACTTCTCGAGGGTCCCACAGGACCATCAGGCTGCGTCCCAAGGGGCACCCTAGTCCCTTTATAGGGCACTACTTTTGACCAGGCCCCATGGGACCTGGTAAAAATAGTGCATTATATACAGTACAGGTCAAAGGTTTGGACACACCTACTCATTCAAAGGTTATTCTTTATTTTTACTGTTTTCAAAACTATGAAATAACACATATGGAATCATGTAGTAACAAAAAAAGTGTTAAACAAATCAAAATATATTTGTTTTTAGATTCTTCAAAGTAGCCACCCTTTTCCTTGATGACAGCTTTGTACACTCTTGGCGTTCTCTTAAACCAGGTTCCCCTGGAATGCTTTTCCAACAGTCTTGAAGGAGTTCCCACATATGCTGAGCACTTGTTGGCTGCTTTTGCTTCACTCTGCGGTCCAACTCATCCCAAACCATTGAGGTCGGGGGATTGTGGAGGCCAGGTCTTCTGATGCAGCACTCCATTACTCTCCTTCTTGGTTATATAGCCCTTAAACAGCCTGGAGGTGTGTTGGGTCATTGTCCTATTGAAAACAAATGACCAAATCAGATGTGATGCCGTATCGCTGCAGAATGCTGTGGTAGCCATGCTGGTTAAGTGTGCCTTAAATTCTAAATAAATCACAGACAGTGTCACCAGCAAAGCACCCCCACACCATCACACCTCCTTCTCCATGCTTCACGGCGGGAACCACAGATGAGGAGATCACCTGTTCACCTACTCTGCGTCTCACAAAGACACAGCGGTTGGAACCAAAAATCTCAAATTTGGACTCATCAGACCAAAGGACAGATTTCCAACGGTCTAATGTCCATTGCTCATGTTTCTTGGCCCAAGTAAGTCTCTTATTATTATTAGTGTCCTTTAGTGGTTTCTTTGCAGCAATTCGACCATGGAGGCCTGATTCATGCAGTCTCCTCTGAACAGTTGATGTTGAGATGTGCCTGTTACTCGAACTCTGTGAAGCATTTATTTGGGCAGCAATTTCTGAGGATGGTAACTCTAATGAACTTATCCTCTGCAGAAGAGGTAGCTCTGGGTCTTCCTTTCCTGTAGCGTTCCTCATGAGAGACAGTTTCATCATAGTGCTTGATGGTTTTTGCGACTGCACTTGAAGAAACGTTCAAAGTTCTTGAGATTTTCCCTATTGACTGACCTTCATGTCTTAAAGTAATGATGGACTGTCGTTTCTCTTTGCTTATTTGAGCTGTTCTTGCCATAATATGGACTTGGTCTTTTACCAAATAGGGCTATCTTCTGTATACCACCCCTACCTTGTCATAACACAACTGATTGGCTCAAACACTTTAAGAAGGACTTTTAACAAGGCACTGTAGGAAATAGGGTGCCATTTGGGATGAAATCTTAGCATGGCTGGTTTTTATTACTGTCAGGCCCTTTTCCCAGAGTCCAGTGACTTTTCAAAGCAGTGGCCAGCTGAGATTTCCCATCCCTTCCTTCCTTCCTTCCTTCCTTCCTTCCTTCCTTCCTTCCTTCCTTCCTTCCTTCCTTCCTTACTCCATCCTTCCCTCTTTCCCAGAAGTCTCTTCCTTGGCATCACAGTTCTCACTCCTCCTCCCCTCTTCCTCTCATCCTCCCAGTTAAACAATACCCTTCCCCCTCACACCCCCCCTGCTAAGTCCTCACAGTAGGCAACCCAGCACTGCTCCATGTGTTACCTACAGGACACACTGGCTTTTAGAAGACTTCATAATAAACACCAACTGAGTTCCAGAAGACTTCAGAATAGTCACCAACTGAGTTGAGACTTAGATAATCCAACATTTTAAATGAAGAGTGAAGAGCATATTGTTAGAATAGTAAAGTTCAAATGGTTGGCAATCCTTTTGGAAAGGGTTGTATTGAGAGTGTTGTTCACTTATATTGACCTAATCTAGTTCTTACATTGATCTGATTTAGTTCTTACATTGATCTGGTCTAGTTTTTACATTGATCTGATTTAGTTCTTACATTGATCTGGTCTAGTTTTTACATTGATCTGATTTAGTTCTTACATTGATCTGATCTAGTTCTTACATTGATCTGATTTAGTTCTTACATTGATCTGGTCTAGTTTTTACATTGATCTGATTTAGTTCTTACATTGATCTGGTCTAGTTTTTACATTGATCTGGTCTAGTTCTTACATTGATCTGGTCTAGTTTTTACATTGATCTGGACTAGTTTTTACATTGATCTGGTCTAGTTTTTACATTGATCTGGTCTAGTTTTTACATTGATCTGGTCTAGTTTTTACATTGATCTGGTCTAGTTTTTACATTGATCTGGTCTAGTTTTTCATTGATCTGGACTAGTTTTTACATTGATCTGGTCTAGTTTTTACATTGATCTGGTCTAGTTTTTACATTGATTTGGTCTAGTTTTTACATTGATCTGGTCTAGTTTTTACATTGATCTGGACTAGTTTTTACATTGATCTGGTCTAGTTTTTACATTGATCTGGTCTAGTTTTTACATTGATCTGGTCTAGTTTTTACATTGATCTGGTCTAGTTTTTACATTGATCTGGTCTAGTTTTTACATTGATCTGGACTCGTTTTTACATTGATCTGGTCTAGTTTTTACATTGATCTGGTCTAGTTTTTAACTGGTGGTACCTCTGGTAGATCTCAATAAACCAGCAGGAGCAAATAGGAGAGTAGGCTGCAAGACTGGTCAATTCCCTTTTTTTTGTGTTAAGAAGCCACTACAATTAACAGCTACATTTTACTTTTCTATTTTGGTCATTTAGCAGACGCTTTTACCCAGAGCGACTTACAGTCATTGACAGCTAAACCTGAAAATAACAGATTTTCTATGGCTTAATGGTGTTACAATATTTTTTCCTTTTCAGTCATTTCATTGGATCTATTTATTTTGCTAATATGTTGAATGCAGCAAGGCCCCAGTCAGTGTTAATGGCTCGCCCCATCAGCCCACTGAGAGGTTCTACACAATAAACAATTTCATTCTTATTCACAGGGAACTGAGAAAACCTTGAGCGTGTGCCCTTTCTGGCACAGCTTAATCATCTCTCCCCCCTCCACCTCCTCTTCCACCTCCTCCCTTGCTTCATCTGCAGTCATCCATTTGATGGTTCTTTTCAGCTCCTTTTAGAATGACGTGGAGAGGGCATGTAATCACTGTCGCTGTTCAACTGAGACATTCAGAAATGTGATCATCCAGCACAGGAGGTTGGTGGCACCTTAATTGGGGAGAACGGGCTCGTGTTAATGTGGAATGGTATCAAATACATCAAACGCATGGTTTCCAGGTCTTTGCCATTCCATTTGCTTCGTTTAGCAGCCTCCTGTGTTATCCAGTAATGAAAGAATCCCCTCTGTGAAGAAGTGAAGCCGTGGTGAGGGCATTATAATGGCTCTGTGTTATAGCAGTAACACTACTGTGACAATCACATTGTATTTGTCACATGCTTCATAAACAACAGGTACAGTATAGACTAACTGCTTACTTACAGGTCCTTTTCCAACAATGCAGAGTTAAAGATAAAGATATACAATTAAATATGAAATGAAGAATATACTGTATACGCAGTGAATAACCAATAACAATAATGAGCAAAAATAACATGGCTTTATACAGGGAGTACCAGTACTTACTTTTTGTGTTGTTGAGGTAATTGAAGTAGCTATGCATATACAGTAGAGTAGAGGTAAAATGACTAGGCAACAGGATAGACAATAGACAGTAGCAGCAGCGTATGTGGTGTGTGTGTGTGTTTTGTGTGTGTGTGTGCTATTTAGAAGTCTTGTTTAGAAGTCTCATGGCTTTGGGATAGAAGCTGTTCAGGGTCCTGTTGGTTCCAGACTTGGTGCACTGTTACTGTTTGCTGTGCGGTAGCAGAGAGAACAGTCTATGACTTGGGTGGCTGACATGTTTGGGCTATCCTCTGACACCGCCTGGTATAGAAGTCCTGGATGGCAAGGAGCTCGGCCCCAGTGATGAACTGGGCCACACCCTCTGTAGCGCCTTGTGGTTGGGTGCCTTGCAGTTGTCGTACCAAGCGGTGATGCAGCCAGTCAAGTTGTTCTCAATGGTGCAGCTGTAGAACCTTTTGACGATCTTAGGGCCCATGCCAAATCCTTTCAGCCTCATGAGGGGGAAGAGGCAATGTCGTGCCCTCTTCGCAACCGTTTGGGTGTGTGTGGACTATGTTAATTCCTTAGTGATGTGGATACCGAAGAAATGTAATCTCTCGACCCGCTCGACTACAGCCCCATCGATGTGGATGGGGGCATGCTCGCCCCACTGTTTCCTGTAGTCCACGATCAGCTCCTTTGTCTTGCTGACGTTGAGGGAGAGGTTGTTGTCCTGGCACCGCACTGCCAGGTCTCTGACCTCCTTCCTATAGGCTGTCTCGTCGTTGTCAGTGATCAGTCCTACTACCATTGTGTCGTCAGCAAACTTAATGATGGTGTTGGAGTCGTGCGCGGCCACGCAGTTGTGGGTGAACAGGGAGTACAGGAAGGGACTAAGCACACACCCCTGAGGGGCCTCCGTGTTGATGGTCAGCATGGTGGATGTGTTTTTACCTACCCTCACCGCCTTGGGCAGCCCATCACAAACTCCAAGGTCCAGTTGCAGAGGGAGGTGTTCAGTCCCAGGGTCCTGAGCTTGGTGATGAGCTTTGAGGGGACTATCATGTTGTATGCTGAGCTGTAGTCAATGAACAGCATTCTTACATAGGTATTAATTTTGGCCAGGTGAGTGAGGGCAGTGTGGATTGCAATAGAGATTGCGTCATCTGTGGATCTGTTGGGGCGGTATGAGAATTGGAGTGGCGCCTGCTTGACTCCTGACAAAATTCTGATGGAAGTAGCTCATTTTCAGCATAGAAATCCCCAATCATCTTGTTATTTGAATCTAACGTTAACAGAACAATACAGAAAATTTCTTATTTACAAAATCAATAGCAAAGACTGAAACACTTCTGAAAGGACAACAAAAAAGATCCACAGTACGTGCAAACAGACAAGGACGGAATAGGGACAATATAGTCCCAACCACCCAGCCCATGTTCTGACAACTCTAACAAAAGCCCAAAAACAAAACATTGCGCCTGAGAGAATGGCCTGCTAAGAGCAGAGAGATGAGAGCAGAGCGGCTTTAAGTCCCCCACAGCTGCAAAGGCCTAAATGCAGCAGCGCCTTTATAAAAACGTACCCCCCCCCACCAGTTTGCTGGCTTGCATGACTGCTCTATTGGGTGAGTGCCTGAGTCAGAAGAGAAGAAGACAGCAAACTGCAGGAGGCCCAGTCTCAGGCCCCACCCAGACTGGAAACTCACAACCCCAGCCGCTAGCAGCTCCTAGCTACTCTCCAGATGACTATTTACCAGATTAAACTTGTTTGACACAATGGAACCAATAGAAAACTATCAAAACTTGAAATTCCATCTGGGTCTCTAGTCAGGCTAAAGCCAACGTTAACAGTATTTGAACAATTTCAAATAGTAGAGGAAACCAGCTGTGCTATTTTCAGCTTTGTCTAGACTACTAGGGGGACTTCCATCCTGACTGAAAAACATAACAGAGCAGCTTTGTTTCCTCATTAGGGGAGGATTAGCCTCCAGGTACAGTACATCTGAACATGGTAGGAGGACAAATTAATGTTATAAATAATTCCAACCAAATCACAATTTGTCTCCCTAGAAAATCTGTCATTATAACGACGTCTGTGCTGATGAATGGAAGGGCTACCTTCTGGAAAACCCTGCCGAATTATAACTAAACTAATTGTTAGGGGCCCATTGAGGAAATACCATATTCTCTCTGATAGGCTTCACTAGGAGGGAGCACATCCAGACTGAAGTCAAACTTAGAAACACAGAAAACAGAAATCCCTGGGAGTGCATCAAAGAGCATATTCACTAAGCAAAAGGGAACACTAAAACGAAACATTGAGCTAAATGGAGCCATTGAAATGTAATACAAGTTCAGATGAAAGAGAAACTCATGCAAGGTTTTAAGGAACACAGAAAACAGCTCAGTCAGAAAGAGTTTATTATCATAATCATTTTGGGGGGTGCTTATATTTGTCCTGTTACACACAGATGTGTAATGGAAATGGGTTTCTTGCATATCCCAACTCCCCCTGAGACACCTGCAGGGAGTGGGGTCACGGCAAGGGTCACCATTGTCCAGCACCCCTGGAGCAATTAAGGTTAAGTGTCTTGCTCAAGGGCACATCGACAGATTCTTTACCTTGTCCGTTCCTCAATTCAAACTAGCAACCTTTTGGTTACTGGACCAAACCTTGGGTTAGCCAAAAATAAAAACTTCACTCTGGGAAAAGTTCCATATTTTAAAATAATGCTTTTTAAATGCTAATAACTATTATTCCTGTTTAGAGTTGAATGTGACCAAACCTCAAATCTGACGCCACACACACTCACACACACTATCACACATGCACACACACTTTCACCATATACAATGCTGCTGCTATTTATTATTATTTATCCTGCTGCCTAGTCACTTTTTTTGGACCTTGTACATATTATCTCAACTTCCACCTATCCCTGCACATTTTGATGTGGTATTGCTACTGGCCGTGTATATACAGTAGCTTACATTTTGGTGGGTTCATTTCTTGTGTGCTTATTTTTATCTGACCTAGTGTTGTTTCTGTGCTTTTTTAAGACCATATTCTGGATATTCTATTTTGTGCCTCTGATTGTTGAGGAAGATCTTGCAAGTAAGTATTCCACTGTATGGTTTACAACTGTTGTATTCTGTCATGTGACAAATACATTTTCATTTGATAAGATGTTTTCCTCAATGGAATTGTGCAGGGGTTGCCATGATGTCGTCGATCCCCTAAAACATAGGGAAAATACCAAGCATACTCCTTTCACCTCTATGAGTACGCTCAATACGGCCACCAGTCCACCCAGTCCACCCACCATGGGACGTTGACTTGAATGGGAATGTTCATTCTAGTCATTATAATTTGATGCTGCCAGGACACCTCTGCTGCTCATCATTAGAACACCCGACACCAGGATGAAACCTGAGACCAAAGTGTCCACTTGTGGGGAACTAACCAGTTCAATAGGGAGGCAACAATGTTTGTACCATGTTTTGTGCTGCTACCGTGTTGCTGCCTTGCTATGTTGTTGTCTTCGGTCTCTCTTTATGTAGTGTTGTGTTGTCTCTCTTGTCGTGATGTGTGTTTTGTCCTATATTTTCTTTTTATAATAACTTTTGAATATCCCAGCCCCTGTCCCCACAGGAGGCCTTTTGCCTTTTGGTAGGCCATCATTATAAATAAGAATTTGTTCTTAACTGACTTGCCTAGTTAAATAACGGTTAGATAATATTCCAAATAAAAACAAGGCTGGTGTGTTTCAAGTAACGACTCAATAATTAGCCCAGTGTTCCACTCACATTTGAAGTTGTTTTCCAATCTCAGATTCAGATATAATCCTCTTTACAAATTCACACACAATAGCACATCCATGAAATACAGAAGTTCCAAGAAAAATCATATAAAATCAAATCCAATTGTATTAGTCACATGCGCTGAATACAACAAGTGTGGACCTTACAGTGAAATTCTTACTTACAAGCCCCTAACCAACAATGCAGTTTTAAAAAACGAATAAGAATTAGAAATAAAAGGAACACGTAATTAAAGAGCAGCAGTAAAATAACAGTAGCGAGGCTATATACAGGGGGTACCGGTACAGAGTCAATGTGCGGGAGCACCGTTTAGTCGAGGTAATTGAGGTAAACTGTACATGTAGTAAGAGTTATTAAAGTGACTATGCAGAGATAATAACAGAGAGTAGCAGCAGTATAGAAGGGGGTGTAGCCATTTGATTAGATGTTCAGAAGTCTTATGGCTTGGGGGTAGAAGCTGTTTAGAAGCCTTTTGGACCTAGACTTGGCAGTACTGATTTGACAATTTTGGACAATTTTTAGGGCCTTCCTCTGACACCGCCTGGTATAGACGTCCTGGATGGCAGGAAGCTTGGCCCCAGTGATGTACTGGGCCGTACGCACTACCGTCTGTAGTGCCTTGCGGTCAGAGGCCGAGCAGGTGTGAGCAGTTAGCAGGATGCTCTCGATGGTGCAGCTGTAGATCCTTTTGAGGAGGTAGGCCTGATCCTTTTGAGGATCTACAATCATCTCCTTTGTCTTGATCACGTTGAGGGAGAGGTTGTTGTCCTGGCACCACATGGCCAGGTCTCTGACCTCCTCCCTATAGGCTGTCTCGTCGTTGTCGGTGATCAGGCCTACCACTGTTGTGTCATAGGCAAACTTAATGATGGTGTTGGGAGTCATGCCTGGCTGTGCAGTCATGAGTGAACAGGGAGTACAGGAGGGGACTGAGCACACACCCCTGAGGGGCCCCCGTGTTGAAGATCAGCGTGGCAGATGTATTGTTACCTACCCTTCCCACTTGTGAGCAGCCTGTCAGGAAGTCCAGGATCCAGTTACAGAGGGAGGTGTTCAGTCCCAGGGTCCTTAGCTTATTATTTTTTTATTTTAGTTCTTTTAACCTTTATTTAACTAGGCATGTCAGTTAAGAACAAATTCTTATTTACAATGATGGCCTACCGGGGAACAGTGGGTTAACTGCCTTGTTCAGGGGCAGAACAACAGATTTGTACCTTGTCAGCTCATGGATTCGATCCAGCAACCTTTCGATCACTGGCCCAATGCTCTAACCACTAGGCTACATGCCACCCCACCAAGAGCAGCAGTAATGAGCTTTGAGGGCACTATGGTGTTGAACCCTGAGCTTAGTCAATGAACAGAATTCTCACATAAGTGTTCCTTTTGTCCAGGTGGGAAAGGTCAGTGTGGAGTGCAATAGAGATTGCATCATCTGTGGATCTGTTAGGGCGGTATGCAAATTGGAGTGGGTCTAGGGTTTCTGGGATAATGGTGTTGCCATGACCAGCCTTTCAAAGCACTTCATGGCTACAGACGTGAGTGCTCCGGGTCAGTAGTCATTTAGGCAGGTTACCTTAGTGTTCTTGGGCGCAGGGACTATGGTGGTCTGCTTAAAACATGTTGGTATTACAGACTCGGACAGGGAGAGGTAGAACATTTCAGTGAAGACACTTGCCAGTTGGTCAGCGCGTGCTCGCAGTACACATCCTGGTAATCCATCTGGCCCTGAGGCCTTGTGAATGTTGACCTGTTTAAAGGTCTCACTCACATCGGCTGCGGAGAGCGTGATCACACAGTCATCTGGAACAGCTGGTGCTCTCATGCATGTTTCAGTGTTATTTGCCTCGAAGCAAGCATAGAAGTAGTTTAGCTCGACTGGTAGGCATGTGTCACTCGGCTGTGCTTCCCTTTGTAGTCTGTAATGGTTTGCAAGCCCTGCCACATCCGACGAGCGTCGAAGCCAGTGTAGTATTCGATCTTAGTCCTGTATTGATGCTTTGCCTGTTTGATGGTTCATTGGAAGGCATAGCGGGTTTTCTTATAAGCTTTCAGGTTAGAGTCCCGCTCCTTGAAAGCGGCAGCTCTAGCCTTTAGCTCAGTGCGGATGTTGCCTGTAATCTATGGCTTATGATTGGGGTATGTACGGTCACTGTGGGGACGACGTCATAGATGCACTTATTGATGAAGCCAATGACTGATGTGGTGTACTCCTCAATGCCATCGGATTAATCCCAGAACATATTCCAGTCTGTGCTATCAAAACAGTCCTGTAGCTTAGCATCTGCTTCATCTATCACTTTTTTATTGACCGAGTCACTGGTGCTTCCTGCTTTAATTTTAGCTTGTAAGCAGGAATCAGGAGGATATAATTATGGTCAGATTTGCCAAATGGAGGGCGAGGGAGAGCTTTGTACGCGTCTCTGTGTGTGGAGTAAAGGTGGTCTAGAGTTTTTTACTGTCTGGTTGCACATTTAACATGCTGATAGAAATTTGGTAAAACGTATTTAAGTTTCCCTGCTAGGAGCGCCACCTCTGGATGAGCGTTTTCCTGTTTGCTTATGGCGGAATACATCTCATTGAGTGCGGTCTTAGTGTCAGCATCGGTCTGTGGCGGTATGTAGACAGGTACAAAAAAATACAGATGAAAGCTCTCTAGGTAGATAGTGTGGTCTACAGCTTATCATGAGATACTCTACCTCAGGCGAGCGCAAAACCTTGAGACTTCCTTAGATATCGTGCACCAGCTGTTGTTTACAAATGGCTAGTCCCCCTTGTCTTACCATACGCCGCTGTTCTATCCTGCCTATACAGTGTATAACCAGCCAGCTGTATGTTGATAATGTCGTCGTGCAGCCACGACTCCGTGAAGCATAAGATATTACAGTTTTTAATGTCCCATTGGTAGTTTAATCTTCCTCGTAGGTCGACAATTTTATTTTCCAATGATTACATGTTAGCTCGTAGAATGGAAGGCAGTGGAGGTTTATTAGATCGACTACGAATTCTCAGAAGGCAGCCCGACCTCGGTCCTCTTTTTCTCTGTCTTCTCTTCACGCCACTGACCTTGATTTGGGCCTGTTCCCGGGAAAGCAGTATGTCCTTCACTTCGGGCTCATCGGACTCGTTAATGGGAAAAAAAACATGTGGTGCTGCTAGTTCGTGGTGAGTAATTGCTGTTCTTAAGAGACGGTAGCAGCAACATTGTGTACAGAATAGGTAAAAAAATAAGATAAGTTACAAACAATGCAAAAAAAACGAACAAAAAAACACAGTTGGTTAGGAACACATAAAAACATCAGGCATCTTCTCCGGTGCCATGATACAAAAAAAAGAGATACAAAAATAAACAAGAGATGGATGTTATGAGAGAAATCTATGTAGCCCAACATAAGTGAAACAAATAATTTATTCTAAGCATTATTGTTTCAGAGCGTTAATAAATAGAAAGCAGCCCAGCCATATTGAGGAGGTGAATACTATTAATTCATTAATTCCCATTAGGGCCGGATGGGTCAACTCCCATTGAATTGCCAATAGTCCAGCAGAAAGGAAGGAAAGGGCACTCCAGCTCCTGGGTTGGGGAGCAATGTCTGTGTCCCAAATGGCACCATATTCCCTATATAGTGCACTACTTTTGATCAGACCCATTTTTTTTAAAGTAGTTTTTAAGTAGGGAATAGGCTGCCATTTGAAACAAAGCCCATCCATGTTAGTGTTCCTGAGAGCACCACCATCATTAGTCATCATCTGCAACTGTCTGATTATCATAATGAGGGGGTCCCTGTTGACAGCCAGAGTGAGTGCACAAGAGATAATGCCCAAATTGACCTGCAAAGTAATACCCTCCAACCACCCTTCACAGGGGGAGAAGTGCACCCCACCACCTCTCCAACCTATCCCCTCCCCTCTTCACCTCTCCCCTCCTCTCCAACCTCCACTCCAACATCAATCAGGTCCGTTTATGGCAGTGAGTGCAGCTCTGTTCGCCCACCACCACTTCTGCTGTGTTCGTTTGAGCTATTTTACAACAGAGAAAATAGGGAGTCATTACCAAGCTGAAATATGTCATTATGGCTATTACGTATGTCCCGGGACCAACAACTGACCAAAGTTCCTGTGTAGAGTTTTTATAAGTCCAGTTCTCAGGAAATTACATTGGCCACATTTGTTTTTACTCCAATAACCATAATATGCACTTAAAGGGTATAATATCAAACTTCCCCTAGTAACTGTACATATATTTGACCAACACTATGTAACTTTCCTTTTCCTTACTGAGCTCACCTTTAAGGAGATTGTGTTCGCTCTGCAATGGAGGACAGGCAACTCTGGAGGACCCACGTTTCATCCCGTCGATCCTAGACAACCAGATGATGATGTAACTTTACATTTGTCTACTTTCATCAGTATTTTATTTTATTTAACCTTTATTTAACTAGGCAAGTCAATTAAGAACAAATTCTTATTCACAATAACGGCCTACCCTCGCCAAACCCTAACCCGGACAATGCTGGGCCAATTGTGCGCCGCCCTATAGGACTCCCAATCACGGCCGGTTGTGATACAGCCTGGAATCAAACCAGGGTCTGTAGTGATGCCTCTAGCACTGAGAGTGCAAACCTTACTCCAGGCAGAATTGAACCCTGTGGTACCCCATAGAGACTGCCAGAGGTCCGGACAACAGGCCCTCCGATTTGACACACTGAACTCTGTCTGAGAAGTAGTTGGTGAACCAGGCGAAGCAGTCATTTGAGAAACCAAGGCTGTTGAGTCTGCCGATAAGAATACGGTGATTGACAGAGTCGAAAGCCTTGGCCAGGTCGATGAAGACGGCTGCACAGTACTGTCTTTTGTCGATGGCGGTTATGATATCGTTTAGTACCTTGGGCGTGGCTGAAGTGCACCCATGACCAGCTCGGAAACCAGATTGCACAGCGGAGAAGGTACGGTGGGATTTGAAATGGTCAGTGATCTGTTTATTAACTTGGCTTGGCCAGGGATGTGGTAGACAGGAGGAAAGCATGGCCAGCCGTAGAGAAATGCTTATTGAAATTCTCGATTAGCGTGGATTTATCGGTGGTGAGTGTTACCTAGCCTCAGTGCAGTGGGCAGCTGGGAGGAGGTGCTCTTATTCTCCATGGACTTTACAGTGTCCCAAAACTTTTTGGAGTTAGAGATACGGGATGCAAATTTCTGTTTGAAAAAGCTAGCCTTTGCTTTCCTGACTGACTGCGTGTGTTGGTTCCTGACTTCCCTGAAAGTAAGCAGTAGGCCTTTCTTTGGACAGTGTATACCAGGTGTATAATATACCTATCACTAATAAAGTGTGAAACTTGAAATTACTATGTGTTTGAACCTAGGACTGACACACACACACACACACACACACACACACACACACACACACACACACACACACACACACACACAGAGCCAGTCAACACATACAGCCAGTCAATACGCACAGGTGATGTTGCCACTCCATCAGACAGATCAAACACTACAGCTACAGCTGCATTCCTCGTCTCAAACTAACAAGATTAGTGTATTTATTCAACACTGTTGGCTGGGCCAGCCAAACTTAACACCCTTGATCATTAATGCCATGCCGGCCACATGAGAAAATTAACAACATTGACTGGGCTATGAGACGTTAAAGGAAAAATCCACTCAAAATCAATGTTTCTTTTTTCATTAGTCCACTGTTGATACAGTCCCAAACTGTTTTGCATGTCAGAAGTCAAGTTTTCAAGATATTGGACAAGATGGAAAGTTAATCTGACAGTTAGTGGATTGTTTTCCATGCGAAGAGAAAGGACAGCTGAGGAGAGAAAGTGGCATCATGGCTCATTACATCATCAGACCAGGGAGTGAGAGAGAGACAGAGAGAGAGAGATAGAAAGCCAGCGAGCAAGACAGAGACCTCTATGATATAAACGTTAGCTTAATTACAATAACTTTTTCAGTCTCGTCTGGCTGGAACGAGAAGAGCTTTTAACAAGACACACAGAGGCTCCATCCCAAATGGCACCCTATTCCCTATGCAGTGAACTACTTTAGGGCCCTGGTCAAAAGTAGTGCACTGTGTAGGGAATAGGGTGCCATTTGGGATGCAGGGAGAGTGACCAAAGTCTGCAGATCAGTCTGAGAACATTAATGGCTCCCTGTGGTCTTCTTATCTGAGAAGACATCAGTAGTTTAGAGTTGTGCTGTTCGCAGTGCACTTAGTTCACATTCTTTATACAACTTAAACCAGGTAAACCCATGTCAGTAGACTGTTACGTAAGCCACGGGTGGCAGTAGACTGTTACGTAAGCCACGCACGGTTTATACAATTATTCTGTAAATCACCACGATTATGCAATTTGGGTCAAAGCCCTTTGTGTGGAACAAATCAATTTTCTAGCAGCATTTCTGCTGTATTCCTACACAGGTCATATCCTCTCCTCTTTATCTCACAGCGGTAGATACAATAATGTGGCCGGCTGTTGTATTTTTACAGAAGTGTTCTTCTCATCAGCAATACCTGTACTAGACTTCCTACCTACGGCTCAGCCCAGTCAGCTTCACAATCACACTAAAACATTAGGCATGCCATGTAATTAAGAGGTTATTTTTTTATTAACATTTTTATTCAACCTTCATTGAACTGTTAAGAACAAATTCTTATTTACAATGATGGCCTACCCCGGCCAAGCCCTAACCTGGACGATGCTGGGCCAATTGTGCACCACCCAATGGGACTCCCAATCACGGCCGGTTGTGATACAGCCTGGAATTGAACCAGGTCTGTAGTGACGCCTCTAGCCCTGAGATGCAGCGCCTTAGATCGATGCGCCACTCGGGAGCTGGTTCAAAACTGACTGCAGAACAGAACAGAGAAGAGCAACGTTCCACTAAACCACCAACCAACATCAAATGGAGCCGTGGTTAAAAGCATCCTCAGATTCCCCTGAAACCAACTGGCTTACCATTCTGTTCTCCATGGAGGCTTTGATTGCATGTAAATGAGGAGAGGAGTCCTGTTGAGACCAACCTCCCCAAACCCCCTCACCACCACCTCACCCCCAGAGGCCTATCTGACCTCTCTGAGGCCCCCTCTCTCCCTCCAGGGTGCAGACAACCCCTCCCGGGCCGACCACGGCACAACCCTCAGTCTCCTGGTGACACACCAGGGAGAGGCCGGAGAAAAGTCCATAAAAAAAGACAATGTACTTCACCATAATCACCTATAACCCCTCCCTTTCCTCCATCTCTCCTCTCAGACAACAGGCCTGCAGCAGCATTCTAGCCAGAGGTCAACCAGGGTGCTCCTTTAAATAGAAATGCATTAATCAATTTTCTAGAGTTATGACCTGTCTGAGCAGCCTTCACTTCCTAGTGCCAATTCCACCTAAATAACCACCTCCCTGGACTCAGATAACAGGAGAAATATTACCCCCTAGAAGCTACTGAGAAACCACAGATGAGCTACTGTGGCTGCTTAACCAGACATTATATTGTGTTCCACATTGGTTTATGTTTCACCATTGTTTTGAAAAACCATTGAACTACTAATAATTCATAGGATATGACAAATTTGTTATAATATGCAGGAATGTACGACTTTAATTATCCCTGTGTCCTTTTGATATCTTCATCTGATAACTCAACCGGCGGATAGATAAAGACGTGTCAGTGGATGTTGTGGTTTTGGAGGAAGAGACGTTGCTCGTCTGTAGTTTTAAGTTTGTGATCCATCCCATCCTGTGATTTACAGACTCAATCTCTCCATCATATCGTCCCTCCATTTCCTCCCATTAAGTTTATGGCTTCTGAGACTGTTTGAAGATCAATGGGAGAAACACTGCTCTAGGCCCAGGGAGAGAGGAGCAGACCTGTGGGGCCAGAGCTGCCTCAGTAAAAAGCTTTCTCAGGCCTTTTGCTCTCTCTCTTTCTCTCTCTCTCATCTCTTTATGTCTCTCTCTCTCTCGCTCTGTGTGAGCAGTGCTGGGTCCATTACTATTAATTAAATTCAATTTAATTCAAAGGGCTTTATTGGCTTGGGAAACATGCTTACATGTTAATATGTTTACATTGCCAAAGCAAGTGAAATAGAGAACAAACAAAAGTGAAATAAAACAATCAGAAATGAACACTCACAAAAGTTTCAAAGGAATAGAGACATTTCAAATGCCATATTATGGCTATGTACAGCGTTAAAGCAATAACATAAATATAGGTTGTATTTACAATGGTGTTTGTTATTCACTGGTTGCCCTTTTCTTGTGGCAACAGGTCACAAATATTGCTGTTGTGATGGCATTGACACTGGCATTTCACCTAATACATATTGGAGTTTAGGGAAATGTGTGTCTCTTATATGGTCATACATTTAGCAGGAGGTTAGGAAGTGCAGCTCAGTTTCCACCTCATTTTGTGGGCAGTGTGCAAATAGCCTGTCTTCTCTTGAGAGACAGGTCTGCCTATGGCGGCCTCTCTCAATAGCAAGGCTATGCTCACTAAAGGTTAAATCAAATGTGTTAACTGAGTCTGTACATAGTCAAAGGTTTCCTTAGTTATGAGTCAGTCACAGTGGTCAGGTATTCTGCCACTGTGTACTCTCTGTTAAAGGCAAAAGAGCATTCTAGTTTGCTTTGTTTTTTAGTTAATTCTTTCCAATGTGTCAAGTAATTATCTTTTTGTTTTCTCATGATTTGGTTGGGGCTATTTTTCTGCTGTGCTGGGGCTCTGTGGTGTCTGTTTGTGTTTGGACCAGCTTGCTTAGGGGGATCTTTTTGGGATTTTGATAATAAGTGGGTATCGTCCTAATTCTGCTCTGCATGCATTTTTTGGTGTTTTCCGTTGTACAGGGAGGATGTTTTTGCAGAATCCTATCCCTCTGAGGCAAACCCATTGAAGCCACAGATAGTGTAAACCGTCCGCTAAGCCTGTGTTGAACAAGCACTGTAATTACTGACAGAAGGGCCCAGCAGCTCAGCAGGGAAGATGTGAGAGGCCAGCGAGAAAGGCCAGGGCAACAGAGAAGACATGAGCTTCTTAATGAGCAGCGCAATCAAGAGGGCATGTTAAAGTGGCACAGCCACCACATGAAGATAGTGAAAGAGTGAGACAGAGACAGAGACAGAGACAGAGACAGACAGACAAAGAGTGAGAAAGGGAGAGAAAGCGAGACACTGGCAGGGCCCTTCTGTCAGTAATTACAGCCCTGTGTTTGCTCAACATGGGCTTAGCGGACGGTTTAAACTATCTGTCTGCCTTAAATGGGTTTGCCTCAAAGGGATTGGAATGGACCCAGCTCTGCTCACAGACAGACAGACAGACAGAGAGAGAGAGACACAGAGAGAGGCTGGGCCCTTCTGTCAGTAATTACAGCCCTGTGTTTGCTCAGCATGGGCTTAGCGGACGGTTTAAACTATCTGTCTGCCTTCAATGGGTTTGCCTCAAAGGGATTGGAATGGACCCAGCTCTGCTCACAGAGAGAGACATAGAGATAGACAGACAGACAAAGAGAGAGATGGCGAGAGAGAGAGAGAACGAGAGAGAGAGACCTCTGCTCTGGGTTCTGACTGACTGTCGGTTTATTCCAGCAGAACTAATGACCCCCAGGAACTTTTATTTAACATGCAAGATTTACCGTCTGGGTCCGTCTTACAACTCGAACACACCACCACACACACACAAACCATCATACACCCATTATTACACCCACAAACACACACCACCAGCACAAACCCAGGCCACTGGCTTGTCAACATCAACACTGTCAAATATGCTTCAATTTCTATTCAGTGTCTCTAGTTTTCTATACTACAGTTCCTTGTGTGAACTGTACCTGACTGGGAGGTTATCCAGGGTTATCACTATTATTCCCAACAACAGTATTGTACAATATAGGGAACAGGGTGCTATGTCAGACACACCCATGACTAAAGGAGTAGAAGTAATCCTTTCCCTCAGCTGCCAGTTCAGCTTCCAGGCAAACTGTGCTTCTTCGTGTGAACTCCTGACTGGAAGGTGATGATGGCTGAACAAATCACCTGCAGCAGGCTGAGGTTCACGTAGAACGGTAGCCCCTCCAGCGTTACTGTATCCCCGCAGTGTGGCTGGATGTGGATCTGGATTTATAATAAAGGGCACTTGTCAGCTATATTTATAGGGTGAGGTGATGGTCACCTGATAGTTCACCGGTCTAGCAGGCCATCTTGGATCAGAGAATTTATATTTTTTTATATGCTCACATTGAAGAATTCATAACACTTGGTATTCCAGAAAAGGAACGGTAAATGACCACAAAAACACGGTTTTGATAATCTGATAATAAAATAAAATACAAAACATCTAGCTGTGTCTCACGGTGCTCAAAAAGCAGTAGAGGTTTACAATAAAAAATAATAATAATACATTCGTAAAATGCTTTTCATTATACGAGAATAATCTCAAAGTGCAATTTGTTTTAAGATGAACTAGAAAAAAATTGATAATAATCAGAAACTCCTTTTGTTGTGTTACAGCCTGCATTCAAAATGTATTAAATCTACACACAATACCCCATAATGACAAAGTGAAAACATATTTTTAGAAATGAAATACAGAAATATCTGATTTACATAAGTAGAGTATTCAGACCACTGAGTCAATACATGCTAGAATCACCTTTCACAGCTATTCCAGCTGTGACCATTTTTTGGTAAGTCTCTAAGAGCTTTGCACACCTGGATTGTACAATATTTGTCCATTATTCTTTTCAAAATTCTTCAAGCTCTATCAAATTGGTTGTTGATTATTGCTAGACAACCATTTTCAGGTCTTGCCATAGATTTTCAAGTAGATTTAAGTCAAAACTGTAACTTGGCCACTGAGGAACATTCACTGTCTTCTTGGTAAGCAACTTCAGTGTAGATTTGGCCTTGTGTTTTAGGTTATTGTCCTGCTGAATGGTGAACTAATCTTAGTGTCTGGTGGAAAGCAGACTGAAGTATGTTTTCCTCTAAAAACTCATTCTCATAACATGATGCAGCCACCACTATGCTTGAGAATATGGAGAGTGGTACTCAGTATTGTGTTGTATTGGACTTGCCCCAAACATAACACTTTGCATTGAGAATGAAAAGTAAATTGCTTTGCCACATTTTTTGCAGTATTACTTTAGTGCCTGTTGCAAACAAGATGCATGTTTTGGAATATTACATTTTTTACAAGTTTTTTTACTTTGTCAATTAGGTTAGTATTTTGGAGTAACTACAATGCTGTTACTCAGTTTTCTCTTATCAGAGCCATTAAACTCAGTAACTGTTTTAAAGTCACCATTGGCCTCATGGTGAAATTCCTGAGTGGTTTCCTTCCTCTCTGGCAACTGAGTTAGGAAGGACGCTGTATCTTTGTAATGACAGAGTGTATTGATACACCATCCAAAGTGTAATTAATAACTTCACCATGCTCAAAGGACATTCAATGTCTGCTTTTTTATTTTTACCCATCTACCAGTAGGTGCCCTTTGCAAACTATTGGAAAACCTCTGGTCTTTGTGGTTGAATCTGTGTTTGAAATTCACTGCTCGACTGAGGGAGCTTACAGATAATTGTATGTTTATTCATTTTGAATTAACCTTTATTTAACTAGGCAAATTCTTCTTTACAATGACGCCCTGCGGGGACGGGGGCTGGGATTAAAAATAAAAAACATATAGGACAAAACACGCATCACAACAAGAGAGACATAAAGAGAGTCCTAAGACAACAACATAGCATGGTAGCAACACAACATGACAACAACATGGTTACAGCACAACATGGTAGCAGCACAAAACATGGTACAAACATTATTGGGCACAGACAACATCACAAACGGCAAGAAGGTAGAGACAACAATACATCACGCAAAGCAGCCACAACTGTCAGTAAGAGTGTCGATGATTGAGTCTTTGAATGAAGAGATTGTCCAGTTTGAGTGTTTGTTGCAGCTCACTCCAGTCGCTCATTCCAGTTGCTAGCTGCAGCGAACTGAAAAGACAGTGCTTTGGGGACCTTTAACAGAATGTGACTGGCAGAACGGGTGTTGTATGTGGAGAATGAGGGCTGCAGTAGATATCTCAGATAGGGGGGAGTGAGGCCTAAGAGGGTTTTATAAATAAGGATCAACCAGTGGGTCTTGCGACGGGTACACAGAGATGACGAGTTTACAGAGGAGTATAGAGTGCAGTGATGTGTCCTATAAGGAGCATTGGTGGCAAATCTGATGGCTGAATGGTAAAGAACGTCTAGCCGCTCAAGAGCACTCTTACCTGCCGATCTATAAATTACATCTCCGTAATCAAGCATGGGTAGGATGGTCATCTGAATCAGGGTTAGTTTGGCAGCTGGGGTGAAAGAGGAGCGATTACGATAGAGGAAACCAAGTCTAGATTTGTGTGCGGTACAAAGATGACGTATTCATTCAAAGATCATGTTAAAGAATATAATTGAGTCCATGCAACTTATTATGTGACTTGTTAAACACATTTTTACTCCTACTTATTTAGGCTTGCCATAATAAAGGGGTTGAATACTTATTGACTCAAGACATTTCAGCTTTTAATTTTTAATAAATGTTTAAACATTTAAAAAAACATTTCCACTTTGACCTTATGGCGTATTGTGTGTAGGCCAGTGATAAAAACAACATCTACATTTAATACATTTTAAATTCAGGCTGTAACACAACATAATGTTGAAAAAGTCAAGGAGTGTGAATACCTTCTGAAGGCACTGTATATATATAGCCATATCATGAAGCAACATTCAAAGCTGGGTGGGCCAGCCGATAGAGATGAGTCTTAAGGCCTGCTTTAAAGTTAGTTAGTTAGTCAGTTAAACTAATTACATCCATTTCTGTCAGTCGCGCTGGTCTAGTTGCTTAATATCTGTTTTTATTGCAACATGAATGTGTGTCAGTGTGATTGCGGTCTGAGCAACAAAAATGGGTAACACTTTACTTGACACACAGTGTCATAACACATTATGACACGGTCATAACCATGTCATTATATGTCATAACTTGTCCTAACCTGTTATAATATGGCAATAACAGTGTCATGACATACAGTACCAGTCAAAGGTTTGGACACACCTACTCTTTTTATTTTATTTTATATATATTTTATTTTTTACTATTGTAGAATAATAGTGAAGACATCGAAACTATGAAATAACACATGGAATCATGTAGTAACCAAAAAGTGTTAAACAAATATTTTACCAAATAGGGATATCGTCAGTATACCCCCCTACCTTGTCACAACACAACTGATAGACTCAAACGCATTAAGAAGGAAAGAAATTCCACAAATTAACTTTTAACAAGGCACACCTGTTAATTGAAATGCATTCCAGGTGACTACCTCATGAAGCTGGTTGAGAGAGTGCCGAGAATGTGCAAAGCTGTCATCAAGGCAAAGGGTGGCTACTTTGAAAAATATAACATTTGTTTAACACTTTTTTGCTTACTACATGATTCCATATGTGTTATTTCATAGTTTTGATGTCTTCGCTATTATTCTACAATGTAGAAAATAGTAAAAATAAAGAAAAACCCTTGAATGAGTAGGTGTGTCCCAACTTTGACTGGTACTGTATATTTAGACCTGTTATGACATATATTGCGTTATGTTATGGATGGTTATGAGACCTCCATAAGAGTGTCAAAACCCACAAAACCTACCACACAAGGAAAAACATTCCATTACACTATAGCCTATGTGTCAACAGTATGTTTATGTTCTATACAGGGCCTTCAGAAAGTATTCAGACCCCTTGACTTTTTGCACATTTTGTCTTATTCTAAAATGGATTAAGTAAATAAAATCCTCAGCAATCTACACACAAAACCCCATAATGACAAAATGAAAAACGGGTTTGTAGAAATCTTTGCAATTTTTTTATTAAAGATTCAAAATAATAAAAAAATATATATATACCTTATTTACATAAATATTCAGACCCTTTGCTATGAGACTAGAAATTGAGCTCAGGTGCATCCTGTTTCCATTGATCATCCGTGAGATGTTTATACAACTTGATTGGAGTCCACCTGTGGTAAATTCAATTAAATTGGACATGATTTGAAAGGCACACATCTGTCTATATAAAGGTACCACAGTTGATAGTGCATGTCAGAGCAAAAACTAAGCCATGAGGTCAAAGGAATCTTCTGTAGAGCTCCGAGACAGGATTGTGTCGAGGCACAGATCTGGGGAAGGGTACCAAAACCTTTCTACAGCATTGAAGGTCCCCAAGAACACAGTGGCCTCCATCATTATTAAATGGAAGAAGTTTGGAATCACCAAGGCTCTTCCTGGAGCTGGCCGCACGGCCAAACTGCGTAGTCGGGGGAGAAGGGTCTTGGTCAGGGAGGTGACGAAGAACCCGATGGTCACTCTGACAGAGCTCCAGAGTTCCTCTGTGGAGATGGGAGAACCTTCCAGAAGGACAACCATCTCTACAGCACTCCACCAATAAGGCCTTTATGGCAGAGTAGCCAGACGGAGGCCACTCTTCAGTAAAAGGCACATGACAGCCTGCTTGGAGTTTGCCAAAAGGCACCTAAAGACTCTCAGACCATGAAAAACAAGGACAATGACCCTAAGCACACAGCCAAGACAGCACAGGATTGGCTTCGGGACAAGTCTCTGAATGTCCTTGAGTGGCCCAGCCAGAGCCCGGACATGAATCCAATCGAACATCTCTGAAGAGACCTGAAAATAGCTGTGCTGCAACGCTCCCCATCCAACCTGACAGAGCTTGAGAGGTTCTGCAGAGAAGAATTGGAGAAACTCCCCAAATACCGGTGTGCCAAGCTTGTAGCGTCATACCCAAGAAGACTCGAGGCTGTAATCGCTGCCAAAGGTGCTTCAACAAAATACTGAGTAAAGGGTCTGAATACTTATGTAAATGTGATATTTCTACAAAACAGTTTTTGCTTTGTCATTACGGGGTATTGTGTGTAGATTAATGAGGGAAAAAAAACAATTTAATAAATTTTGAATAAGGCTATGACGTAACACAATGTGGAAAAAGTCAAGGGGTCTGAATACTTTCCAAATGCACTCTATATACACTACCGTTCAAAAATGTGGGGTCGCTGAGAAGCTTCCTTGTTTTTGAAAGATAAGCAAAATTTTTGTCCATTTAAAATAACATCAAATTGATCAGAAGTACAGTGTAGACATTGTTAATGTTGTAAATGACTATCGTAGCTGGAAACGGCAGATTTTTATGGAATATCTACATAGGCGTACAGAGGCCCATTATCAGCAACCATCACTCCTGTGTTCCAATGGCACATTATGTTAGCTAATCCAAGTTTATAATTTTAAAAGGCTAATTGATCATTAGAAAACCCTTTTGTTAACACAGCTGAAAACTGTTGTTCTGATTAAAGAAGCAATAAAACTGGCCTTCTTTAGACTAGTTGAGTATCTGGAGCATCAGCATTTGTGGGTTTGATTACAGGCTCAAAATGGCCAGAAACAAATAACTTTCTTCTGAAACTCGTCAGTCTATTCTTGTTCTGAGAAATGAAGTCTATTCCATGCGAGAAATTGTCAAGAAACTGAGGATCTCATACAACACTGTGTGCTACTCCTTTCATAGAACAGCGCAAACTGGCTCTAACCAGAATAGAAAGAGGAGTGGGAGGCCCCGGTGCACAACTGAGCAAGAGGACAAGTACATTAGAGTGTCTAGTTTGAAAAACAGACGCCTCACAACTCCTCAACTGGCAGCGTCATTAAATAGTACCCTTCAAAACACCAGTCTCAACGTCAACAGTGAAGAGGCGACTCCGGAATGCTGGCCTTCTAGGCAGAGTTGCAAAGAAAAAGCCCTATCTCAGACTGGCCAATAAAAATAAAAGATTAAGATGGGCAATAGAACAAAGACACTGGACAGAGATATGGCTTTTTCTTTGCAACTCTTATGTATTTTGTGTCATAACCAGGCATAAAATAACTCAATATATGTCACAACAGGTGTAAATGTATGGGTCATGAGTGTTATGACCATATTATGACAGGTTATAACAAGTTGTCAACTGTTATAACATATTATGACATGGTTATGACCACGTCATAATGTGTTATGACACTCATTTCCTTTGGGCAAAAATGTTTGTGGCTGGGATTGAACTCTTTATGAACCGGTTACATGGAATGTAATGTGGTTGATACTTACTGTATACTCACTCACTCACAAAAAATAAATAAACTCTCCACGAATGCTCGTAAATGACTTCTTTTACAGCCTGGTCATACTGCGAAGAAATGACGTGACAAATATTTGTAGGAAACAATACTTGAGATTAGTACAATATGTTAGTTTTGGCCACTAGTTGGGACATACATTGTTGTGCAAAAGAAACCATGACAAAAGAAAGATCAAATTAATTATTATACACATGCAATCTATAACATAAAGAAATTAGTACACACTTCAACACATTTCACTGTTATAGCTTAGGATATATGCAACCTTTCAGACACCTCTTATGACTGGGGAGAAAAAGGGGGTAAAATACAAAAGAAAATATACAAAAATAATAATAAAAAATAAAGAAACCTCATATGACACATGATGCATAATCATTGTAGCTCAATCCTTGTATGAACCCCAAATGGCACCCTATTCCCTAGTCAGTGTACTACATTGGACCAGAGCCCTATAGTCAAAGGTAGTGCACTACATAGGGAATAGGGTGCCATTTGGGACAGAGTCCCTCTTAGTTTGAGCTGCCCTTCACTTTACATTATGAACGAGGGTCAACTTAGATCTCTCGTTCAAATGAATGGCATACAAACAGAGGCTTTGTCCCAAATGGCTCCCTATTCCCTACATAGTGTCCTACTTTTGACCACAGTCTATAAGGCTCTGGTAAAAAGTAGTGCCATTTGAGGTGCAAAAATTGTTTCACAACAGGCCTAAATACATTTTCCTCTATCAAGAATGACCTTTGAAAACATTTGCAGCTAGAAACAAAACAATTATTCCCCATGAAAGAGTCATGTGTTGTTGGCTGGGCCGGGATCTCATAAGAGATTTGGAAGTCTAAACAAAGCATATTAACATGTGACTGGGATGAAAACTAACCCAAAACAGTGAGGTGAGTTGCCAAATAGGAGAAAAACTGGGTCAAATATTCGAATCAGGTTACATGTTCTTACACACGCATTCACGTACATACTCTACCTTGACTATCATTTCTGCAGGGTAGAGAGAAAAAGCCAGGTGAGGTTGTGGATTGGAGTATTGAAGATATTGAGTCTGAGAGGGTTGACTACTGAAGTGTCACTGACACAGACAGGGTGTCATGTTAACACTGTGACGTGATCAGTAAGTTTAGCGTTTGAGCAAGAGACTGACACACCAAAGACAAAGAGGCACAAACACAGACAGGACAGTGATATGGACCAATATGTGGAGTGAAAACAGTATTTATTTAGTTGTCTAGGAGGAATTTATAACATTGAAGCAATGCTTCATTAGTGGGGGTTCTAGAATGATCTATGAAGGTGGATAAGGTTCTGGAACATGCTTTAGTACTGTAAAACATAGAATATACTTTTATTTATACACTGTAGAATGACCTATAAAGGTAAATAAGGTTCTAGAATATCCAAGTTACATTTATTGAGACAAAATAGAGTGAAAGGTCACATTGCATATCATAATGTCACAGTGAGGAGGTTGAGTTGGAAAAAATACATTAACATTTGTCAACAACACAACTATGCTACCTCAGTGCACACACTGGAGTACCAGACAGTCCCTCAGCTCCCGCAAGGTGGGTGGGGCCCACGTGCCTCTCATCGGTCCATTTTTTTTAAATTCAATAAATCATTTTGACAGTATCCCACCAAAAGTCATTCATAAACCATTTTAATTTCCATATGTACTAGGAAGCTAAGTGTTTGTTTCTTGGGCTTCAGGAACGGACTGAAAAAGTGCCTCAGGCCTTGAAAAATATTTTTTTTTTAAAGTATAAGGAACAAGGAACAAAATATTAGTGAACAAATGCTTTGTTCAAGGTTACGACGGCGCAAGTGCAATGAGTGGAGCTTACTCAGATGTTCAAAAGCTCATATCAGACCAAGAGCCTAACGCGTCTTAGGTAGGCCTAGTTCATTATGAGTTTTAGTTTAGAAAACAATCTCTCCACAAAAGCGTCAGTTGCAGGGATGGTAAAAGCAGCTTGTTTGCCAGAGAAATATCAGGGAAACTGGGCAGAAGGGATTGGTGCTTCAAACACAGCAGTTCTCGTTGTCCTTAATTTCCGGCCTCAACACGTTACGGAAAGAGATGAACTGTATAGGAAGCTCAGGAGACAGGTCGTCTGGATACTGGACAGCCAATAAAATGACAGATGCAAACAAATGATCATCTTTAGCGGTCAACAGTTCTTGAGGGAGTGAACAAAAAAAGTGGTTTGCGATTTCGTTCATACTGGTGAACCGGCGTTTGAGTTGTGTGGTTGCAATATCAACAGTCCCTTATAATTGGTATATCTTGGCATGCATTCAAATGTGTGCAGCGAAATGGACATACGGTCTAATGCACAATGTCTCAGGAAAGACTGTCTGGGTGGCAATACTGAGTATAGAAAAGTTTGTCCCGCAACCTGGACCTACAGGCTGTAGTGAAAACATTTGCACACAAAAAAAGGAGGACTTCAGGACACCAGGGGAGTGTCTCAAGTTGGATTTAATTTGATTTAATTTACCTTGAATATTTCTGTAGGCTATTAGCCAGACAAAACCCGCTCAACAATAAAAAGTGGCTGAATTTATCCTCAAGCTGACTACTTTTTACCTCATTAGGCTATTTGATGTGTAATTTTTATAACAAGTTTTTAAATAGCAGCTGAATACGTTATATAGCTATAGATAGTACACTGCATAATGAAACAATCCCTAGTAAACTAGTGTTTTCAGGGTGGACTGACTATTATTTGGCATTAATAGACTGGTTTTATGCACAACTTCCTATCCAAGCTGGGAAAGAGCATGGGGATGTCTCAGGTCATACAGGTAGTCTATACAGGACAGTTGTATATTCAAAAAAATCTATTGGTAGCTGATAGTATGCTATTGCAACGAAAATGTATGTTACTAACTGCAATGTTTGAATTTCCAACTTTAATTACTGAACAAGTAATTACATTGCCACCTGCCAGCAGTTTAAAAATGGCAGCATTGCGACAGTGTACAGCTTCCTGAAATGTTAAGCTTAACATGAGAAAATGACCAAATAGGCCTACCAATAAACAAATATCCATTACCTACAGCAAAGCTATACATGCCCTGGCACCACCGAAAGCCTATCATCGATTCGACAGGCAAGCAACAGCATAGACATGTCGCAATTTCAGCACCATGGACAGCAATTGGTAGTCTATACTTTGAGTGGCTGTCTGGCTGATACATTCCATTTCATTTTAGGGAGGCGGGGGACGACGCCGACCTTGCAGGGCTCTAGAGAAACTGGTTATGCCAGTGAGTGCACAATTCAGAAGAAGGGAAGGTGATGACCATATATTGATTTTAAAGCAGACATTTAATAAAGCATAAAAAGGTTAAGCACCAGTATTAACATACATTGACATTATATACAACAATTGGCAACTTGCTATCAACAACAAATAAGGTAAAACAGTTCCTCATGCATATCTTGTGTGTATATATATATATATGTGTGTATATATTATACAGTACCAGTCAAAACTTTGGACACACCTACTCATTCAAGGGTTTTTCTATATTTTAACTGTTTTCTACAGTGTAGAATAATAGTGAAGATATCAAAACTATGAAATATCACATATGGAATCATGTAGTAAACAGAAAAGTGTGAAACAAATACAAATATATTTTAGATTCTTCAAAGTAGCCACCCTTTGCCTTGATGACATCTTTGCATACTCTTGGCATTCTCTCAACCAGCTTCACCTGGAATGCTTTTCCCACAGTCTTGAAGGAGTTCCCACATATGCTGAGCACTTGTTGGCTGCTTTTCCTTCACTGTGGTCCAACTCATCCCAAACCATCTCAATTGGGTTGAGATTGGGTGATTGTGGAGGCCAGGTCATCTGATGCAGCACTCCATCATTCTCCTTCTTGTTCAAATAGCCCTTACACAGCATGGAGGTGTGTTGGGTCATTGTCCTGTTGAAAACAAATTATAGTCACACTAAGCGCAAACCTTAATGGGATGGTGTATCGCTGCAGAATGCTGTGGTAGCCACGCTGGTTAAGTGTGCCTTGAATTCTCAATAAATCACAGACAGTGTCACCAGCAAAGCACCCTCACACCTTCTCCTCCATGCAGATATCATCCGTTCATCTACTCTGCGTTTCACAAAGACACGGAGGTTGGAAGCAAAAATCTCAAATTTGGACTCATCAGACCAAAGGACAGCAAGTCTCTTATTTTTATTGGTGTCCTTTAGTAGTGGTTTCTGTGCAGCAATTTCGACCATGAAGGCCTGATTCACACGGTCTCTTCTGTACAGTTAATGTTGAGATGTGTCATTTGAACTCTGAAGCATTTATTTTGGCTGCAATTTATGAGGAACTTATCCTCTGCAGCAGAGGTAACTCTGGGTCTTCCTTTCCTGTGGCGGTCCTCATTAGAGAGTTTTATCATAGCGCTTGATGGTTTTTGCGACTGCACTTGAATAAAGTCAAATTTTCCGTATTGACTGACCTTCATGTCTTAAAGTAATGATGGACTGTCGTTTCTCTTCGCTTATTTGAGCGGTTCTTGCCATAATATGGACTCAGTCTTTTACCAAATAGTGCTATCTTCTGTATACCACCCCTACCTTGTCACAACACAACTGATTGGCTCAAACGCATTAAGGAAAGAAATTCAAAAAAAATGTACTTTTAACAAGGCACACCTGTTAATTGAAATGCATTCCAGGTGACTACCTCATGAAGCTGGTTGAGAGGATGCAAAGAGTGTGCAAAGCTTTCATCAAGGCAAAGGGTGGCTTCTTTACTTTGAAGAATGTAAAATAATATTTTGATTTGTTTAACACTTTTTTGGTTACTACATGATTCCATGTGTTATTTCATAGTTTTGATGTCTTCGCTATTATTCTACAATGTAGAAAATAGTCAAAAAAGAAAAACCCTGGAATGAGTAGGTGTGTCTAAACTTTTGAATGGTGCTGTATATCAAAGCATTATCATGGTATCATCAGCAGTTGTCAGTGATCAGAATATGTCTATCTAGCCATTAATATTCCTTACAGACACTTAATACTCTACTTTAAATCATCAGTCAAATAAAGTATAACGTGTCCAAGAAGTAGCAACCAAATATATTACGTTTGAAATATCTTTAATCCAAAAAGTAAACCAAGAACATTAAAAGCATTTACAGATTTTTGCCATGTACCACAGCAAGGGTAATGTCCATAATAAATACAAAAACTGCAACATACATCAAAATAAAAATGGGGGCTACTTAGATGCTTTTCACCTTGTCCAACGTTTGTCAGAAAGTGCAGGGAGAGGGAGTCTGCTGGACATTTTGTACAAATCCTTGCATCCCAATTAAATGTTTCCTTAAACGTCTGAGATCGATTTCAGTAAAGATTTTCTGTAAATAAAACAAATCTGCCTAGGCACTTGATCTTGGGCAGAGAGAGTGGCCAATTTGATTGGCTGAGTCACTGCTTCCTGCCTGACACCCTGAAGTCCCTCCCTCATACAGTCGTCATCAGTTTTAGCGAGCCCGCCGATCGGAAGCGGAGAATCTTCTTCTTCAGGTTGTGAGAGGCCTTAATCTTGATGAAGGCCTTAGCCTGGGCAGCGGTTAACTCATGATGCCCAGCGCCCTGCCCTGAAAACTGGGGCCAGTTCATCCCTCCGCTTTCCTCAGAGTCACTGCTGGTGGTGCTCTCCCCCACAAAGTCCACCTCACTCAGGCTGGACTCGCTGTCCCCGAAGCAGTTGGTGGTGTAGTTGCTCCGCTCATCCTCACTGGTGTCCACGATGGTGGAATGGAAGAGCGAAGCACACTCTGCGGAGTACTCCGAGTCGCTGCCAGCCACGTAGGCGTAAGGGCTTGTGAATTTCACGTTGGAGGGTAGGTACATGGTGGTGGAGACCTGGCCGAGGACCTCCCTCTTCTGTCCGCGGTGGGCTCTCCTAAAGGCCTCGTCGTAAGGTACCTCAGTGATGGCTTTCAGCCTTCCTCGGTTGTAGTCATGTCCGCTTGTCCTCTTGTACTTGGGCTTGGCCACCACCACTTCCCTGCCATGGTGACCATGATGCCTGGACACAGTGGACCTGGTTGTGGACACTGTGGCCGTGTGTTTCTCTAGGACCCGGCCCTCAGGGATGGAGGCAGGGATCGTGCGTTTGGCCCTGGAGTACGCCCCCCTCTTGGAGGAGACTTTGTGCACGTGTTGTACCTCCTCAGGCTGACGAGACTTCCTCAACCCTCCAGATCGGTGACCCTTCTCCCTCCCCCCCGTCGCCTCGGATGACACAGGCTCAGCGTGTGCGTGAACCCCTCGGTGTGGTTTCAGAGAGGCATTCTTCACCTTGACGATCTTGATGTTCTTGCCCCCTTTGCGAAGCTTGACAGTCTGCCTCTGGGCAGGGATGTACTGGGCACTGACCATGTGACCCTGACCTTCATCCTGGCTCTGGGAGGAAGATCCTAGACTCACCAGCTCCAGCATAGGCCTCTCTTCCTTAGTGCTCTGGGTTGTCTGGACAGAGACCAGGATGCTCTTAGGGCTTTTCTTGGGAGTGCCTGTTTTGGTGCGGTCTCTAGGGAGTGCCTGTGGGGGTTTAGTACTGATGTCCTCTGGAGCAGCAGGGAAATAAGGATACTTGCTCTCTTTGGGGGAGGAGTTGGCATTTGGGGCACCCAAGTCTTGGTAATCCTTAGACAGAGGACCGGTCGCCGATGGAAGTCCTCTATTGGCTGACGACCCAGACCCCTTCTTTTTTACCAGGCTGTTGGTGTGAATGTCACTGCCGTCGATTGTGGCATATCCGTTCTGAGGTTGGCCCAGAGACTGGGACACCATCCCATTTTCTAAGAGGAGTTCCCCTTTGCTCTCCACTGACCACTGTCTCTGTGAAGTGCCTGTTCCTGGATCAGTGTTACTGGCACCACCTGCATGTAAACACATCTGCCAGGCTGGTTTGAGGTCAGGAACAGGAGCAGCAGTCCTTCCTTGCTGCTGCTGGGCAACAGTAGCCTGTCTCACACACAAGCTGCCCTGCCTCAGGATGCTCTTGGAGGGGTCTGTGCTGATGCTTGTCCGCGGCTTATTGGTCCTAATGGGCTGAGCCCTCCTCTGAAGCAGGCCGAATATATAATTGTCCAGTCGTTTGCTGGTAGGCGCATGGGAGGCAGGCCAAGAAGTGTTCTGGGGCACCAGAACCGGCGGCTGCTTTAGTTTCTGACAGTCACCGAAGCCCTCGCCTCCGCTGCTCTTTGATGGCCCCCCGTCCTCTTTGAGATGGCCGGCAAGAGACTGGAAGAAGATGGGGCTCTGTACGGCCACGGCATGGAGGGGGCTGGGGTAGCGGTACACGTCGCTACCGTTCTTGGCGATCAGGTCACAGTGGTACTTAGACTGGATGTCTTGAGTGGTGGAAGAGACGTCCGTAGAGGGGGAGTAGGGAGTGGAGAGCAACTTCCTAACCGTCCCTATGGTCTGCTGCTCCGCACACTGGTTCTCACACTCAGCACAGCTGCCCAGCTCATCTGAAAACCACACAGGAGACAAAGAGTAAGAACTACAGTACAACAAAGACTACAGAACAACAGATGCACCACTAGTATCTCATATGGAAACCAGACTGGAAAGAAAGAGTACGGACTACAGACACACCACTAGTAATTCAAACAACGGAAACCTCCAGTTTCCATACCATTTCCTCATTTCAACAATAAAGACACACAGAAGCTTACAGTAGTGTAAGCAAAGCATGCAACCTCTCAATATGCTAACGAAGGGGGTAGTTGGTTTAGATGTGTTAATGGCCCTTTTGTTTGTGTCTTATCATCATAGGCGTGGCTGTTAGTTAGAGCCAAGCCATCTGCCTGGACTGGCCGGGAATCTAGCGCAACTGACAGTGTCTGTATCCCAAATGACACCCTATTTCCTACATAGTGCCCATAGGGCTCTGGTCAAAAGTAGTGCACTATGTAGGGAAAGGGTGTCATTTGGTGTTTCCATCCAATCTTTTCTCTATCATTCGTTTAAAACTGAATGAAAGTATTGTCACAACAAACCACACTATTGGTAACAACACAAAGGAAACTATTAGCTGAACTGGGGCCAGCTGGAATGAAGCACTGTAATAAAAAAGACGACAGTGTTATGTGGATGGTGGGCGTGATGGGGGTCTTTCGGGAAAGAAGGAAAGTGTTGTTTATACAGCAAAGGACAACAAAATTATTCAGCCCAGCGTGTTGCTCCCAAGATAGACCACGTGACATCAAACATCAGGATTCTGTCCTGCCCACAGGCATAGTGCTGGGCTGTGCTGCGGGGTTGGAGTCAACCCCTTTTTAATTCAGGAAGTAAACTGAAATTCCAATTCTCCTCAATGCTTCTCTATGAGAAAAACTTTGAATTTTTTAATTGACTGAATTAAAATGAAATTCACCACAACCCTTATGGGACTGGGCTGGGCTGTGAGGGCCTTTCTCTCACCTGCAGATTTGAGCCTTCCCTCGGAGGCACACAGTGATGTGTCGAGAGGACTGCAGAAACAGGTGCTGGAGCGACAGCTGGACAAACACTCACTGAACACCGAGTTGGACGAGTTGGAGAGGGACCCCGAAGCTCCGTCGCTCAGCTCGTAAAAACCTAGAGAGGGCAGAGAGAAAGAGAGCACAGAGAAAGAGAGAGCAGAGATAAAGAGAGAGCAGAGATAAAGAGAGAGAGCAGAGAGAGAAAGGGAGGGCAGAGAAACAGAAGGGACATTTTTTAACACGCTGATTTTACACCCCGCAGGGAGGGAGCTGTCATCCAACAATTTATGACATGTCAGGCTGTGGCTATTAAAAGAATTAACGCAGAAAATCTCAAGCACTTAAAACAAGGCTGGTGTAAATAGGGTTTAGACTAGTTTCAAGTAACATTTCTTCTATTTGCAGCGTAGTCTTCCCTACATCCGTTCTAATTTTCTATGAAATGAGCTTTGGAGTAGAATGGTGGAATGCCGATTCCATACCAACTGAAAAAAACTTCAGACGGATCTATCGGAAGTTAGTTGTGAACAGTTTGCGGAACAAAATATATTAAAATCCACAATCTCCAATAATATACTGTACATGAACAGTACGGAATGTTCTGTAGTAAGATTCACTATGTCACACTTTCCAAAGTGACCTTCTACATAAGGCATGTGGAATGTATAAATCTAATAAGGTGATACAGTACCAGCCCCAGCTCACGGACTGAGTGTTACCATATTAGTAGTCTAAACAATGGGTTAGATAAACACTTCTCTATTTGAGATGGTAGCCCATTTATTTAAAATATACAAAAATAAAATTGGTTAACACTTTACTTAGATAGATGGTCTGTAGAGCATCTACAGATGGACTACACAGATGGATCAGTAACATTTCAACAAACAATATACTAACCCTAGCTCTAACCTTAACCTTAACCCTTACCCTAACCCTAACTTTAAACCTAAACTTAACTTTAGCAAGCAGTTGCTTATCAACAGATAGTCCATCTGTAGATGCTCTACAGTAAATACTATCTGGACTATTCAAATAAAGTGTGACTAAAAATGTAGCATTGCCAGTCACTTCTAGGTCATGTTTGTGTTTATTTGCTAAGAACCCTACCTTTTGGGCATTACACATTCTGCAGTATCCTCAATTGCTTAAGTGGAACTGACTCACAATTGACAGATCCTACTGATATGGTCTAGTTTCCACAGGGTAACATTCTGAGGTAGAACCCTTAGAATCCATTCTAATTTTATTGTAGAACTAGACTAACCTGAGCTTGGGCGGCTGTCTGTCTCCACTTGCTCATGTGATGCCTCCGTGTCCAATCGGAGGTCACTGATCTGCCTGTCCAGCTCCTGCAGCTGATTGATCAAACCAGCATCTCTCTTTCTCAGACAGTTCTGGAGGGAAACACACACAGAGTTAGTTACAGTTGCACAGTAACATTTGGTTCCTATGTAGCTATATCTATTAGCCTGAGTGCCTGTCTATTTGTGCCATCATGCCAACTCCTTGTCATTCCAAACCAAACATGCCATGTTTGACAATGGAGATATTTTTGTATATTTTTTTAACCTTTATTTTACTAGGCAAGTCAGTTAAGAACACATTCTTATTTTCAATGATGACCTAGGAACAGTGGGTTAACTGCCTTGTTCAGGGGCAGAACAACATATTTTTACCTTGTCAGCTCAGGGATTTGATATTGCAACCTTTCGGTTACTAGTCCAACGCTCTAACCACTAGGCTACCTGACGATCCATGACTGAGTTGGCAAGAGCCCAAACTGATCTGGGACAAGGGTATGTCTATGAATTCTACAGCTCAAACCAATTCAGTGTTGTTCTATATTGCTATTGACAAGAAACAGCATGTTTAGCCTTCTATTTTTGGTTCAATTTCTGATTAAATCCATAGCCTTGCATGTTGGTTACTTAAAGTAGGGCTATAGTCCCTGTGCTGCAAGGTCTCAAACATCTTAGCGAGACTGTGTTGCCCTAAATTAGAATCACATCATGGGACAAAAACAATTCCTCCCTCAAACATGCGGGTTATGTGGAACAGCCCAGCCCGGGTCACATATGACAACAACCAGATCATGTGGCGGTTACATTCCGCCATTCTGCTCTAGAGTGTGGTTTGAATTCAAAGACCAACTGCAAATGTCAACCCTGAAGGCTCAGTGACAGTCAGACCAAATTTACATTCACTACATGTGTGACAATTATGTGCCTTGCAGACCACAGACATAGGCTACATTACGTCCAAGTACCTGCTAGCCATCTCAGTAGGTCTAGCTATCCCCTGTGCATTATATATTTACAGTTATACTATTTGATCCATGACTGAGGCCAGTAATGCAACATACACACAGATTCCAGGCTATTATCAAGCTGCAGCACTTCCTACAGAGCAGGGCTGCAGCAGACTAGCAGGCCATAAAACCAAGCCTGGTGACAAGAGGCAGAGGGTGATTCATGTGCTCCGAACATGCTATGGCTTCAGAGACCATTTCCACACAATGTACCATTTTCGAAAAGCAGAGGCAGGCACAATGGTTGTTTTACTGAATAACACTATCCTCACACTGGGTTGACAAGCTGAGTGTGAAGTGGTCTGAAATGATAGAATGAGGTTGAAAACATATGATTTAATTTAGGCTTGCATTAAATCGAAGGAGTAAGGAGATTTATATATATACACAACACAACATTCATAACTTTCCCTTACTGCCTTTATGCCAAATTGAACCCAGGTGTGTTTTGGTCTGTTTAAATCTCAAACGACCAGCACATAATTACCCAGCATCCTTTAACAGCAACGGGGTGTCGTAGATCTGCTTGTAAAAGTTAATTTCAGACGCAACATCCATTGTAACTCATCGGTAAATCTCATTCAAGAGGCTGGACCCCCTCGCAGACCACATTAGTACATCAGGAATTTCCTTCTCCCTTCAGGAAGTTAGATTTAAATAACACTCATTTTCTAATAGCCATCCTGCTAGTCCCTCCATTTAATTCTCTGGGAACCAACATATGTTCCGTTAGACGCCCAACTAGTGAATCTGCTTGCATTGGGATACGATGACATATCTAATAACGTAATCGTTAATTTATTGTAAATGGTAAATAATGTTCCATTGAACTTTTACAACATTATGTAGGCTACAATTTGAAACACACTTCTCTTGATTTAATCTGTGAGTTAAATAATACGGATAGAGGAGGTAGTGCTATTAAAGGCCAAAAAAGGAACAAATAAAACTGCCTGTAAAGTCATCTAATTTACAGGCCTGTTTTTATTTTAATCTTGTATCATACTAGACATCTACCTCATCCTTCGACAGATTTGCGCCTTCCCTGAGGAAACAAACTCAACCATCAGTAAGCTGGGCTATATCCTGCTATTCCCTGGACCTGCGTCCATGGAGCTGCGACTGGGTCAGAAAATAGACCTCTGGCTGAACAATTTGGATAGACTCAAACCAACATTAATACAGTGACTGTTGTATTTCACGACACCGTTTTAAAATGTAACCAAAATAACGGACCCAAATAAATCAAAGATTAATGTTAACCAAAACACTGCGGGAGTAAATAAATGACATTTTATTAAGTCTACATACCAGTTGTTTTCTTAGCAATAAAATGTTTTCTTCTAAAAGTTTTTCCTCCGAGTTCAAGTAATTCTCCTCATGCGTAACGCACATTGGATCTTCTCCTGTTGATATAGAGTCCTCTTGGCGATTCAACACATTTCTGACCAGTAAATCCTGCCGCTGTCGCAAATATTCCAGCTCTCCAAGACCTGCTAGAGTGGCTTCCAATCTCTCCCGAGTTCGTACACGACCCATCTCTTCCTCTATAATTTCCCTGGAGCGCGTATCGCATTCTCTCCTATCCCGCATCTGTAATGTGTAATCCTTGGAGACGAGCATTTCTGCACCAGCAGCCGTTTGTTTCATTGTGTCCATCCAACAAGCGACAATGATTTACAACATATAACTGGCAACAGCTGGCCACAAATTCACTGTGAAGAGTTTAGAAAATCATGATGTGCATCAAAAACGTTGACCTGTGGACGCACATACCGTGGTCTAACCTTACCGACCACTAAATTCTGTATTTTGGCAGCTATCCCAACACAATTTGCGTGCGTAAAAGCGGTCCTTTTTGTTGTCCAAACAGTATCTGGGCATTCAAGATAAAACAACAAATCTCAGTGCTTTTCAGTTTGATCAAATCGAAAAAAGTTGCATGGTGAAAACGACAAAGTTTTAGTGTAATGTAAAATAGGGAGTGTGCAGCTATTTCTCTGTCAAGCAGGTCGCAGCGTTCTGATGATAGTGGTGAGTAGCGTTGGACTATACCTCTCTCTTTAGAGACCCATCTACTTTCTCCGTGGTAGCAACATGTCTTAGTGCCTGCCGAATCTACGTTTCGCCCCTTCTCCCTAATTCAATTCTTCTCTCTTTCTGTGATATATAATAAAACAAAAATAATAATTACTTGGAGTTTCACACTTGTGATTGTTTTCATTTTTTACAGATAACATGTGCTTATTAGATATAATTAGCGTAACAATTGCAAGTAATAACTCCCGAGAGTTGTGATTCTGCTTTGAGAGGCGGATGGAATTAAAAGCTAATTGCGTTTTTATTAACAATTCATTAGGCAATTACGTTATGTTTATTATGACATATATGGTATGCAAAGGATGTGCCTTTTTTCAATGAGAATGAAGTTGTACTACAGATGAGGGCGCCCTCCTCTGTTAAGAAACCACAAGGAAGAACAGCTTCTAGTCTATGTCATATGGAGCGCATTTAACCCTATATGTTATTAGTATTAATATTATATTTTCTATAGATAGATCAATGGATACATACTATTTTCATGAAATTTAAAGGAGAGAGTTTATCAATATGTAACAAGTTTAAAAACACATTTTACTTCACAAGCATGACAGGTGAGTCATGTTTCAGTAATGGTCGTTGTAGGCCTAATCAGTATGCCTTGCATCCGGCATTAAAGTTTACAGTGTGTGCAAATAACAATTAACCAGAGAAGCTATAACACCCAGTCAATATAGCCTATCAGATAATATTATCTCTTTATATACAACCAACCTTCTTTTATTCCCTTCTTTATCTGAGTGGTGTGCATGAAAAGAAAACATATAGGATTTCACTGCCTGCTAAACCCTATCACTCTTAGGTGCCTATTCTTCATCTTACTAATGACGTGTGTTTAACCATGGAAGGATTCAATACCATCATATCACAAAGGTAAGGACATCATGTCTGAAGATCTTTTGTGAGCAAATTTTAAATATACAGTCAAGCCCAGAATATCAATTTAGACAGCACTGTAGGCAGCTGCTATCCCCACAAACATGTATTTTTCTTACATTTTCTCCATTTGTACATTATTCAGGGTTCCCGGTGCAAGATGGTCCAAATATAAATCCAAGCTATACAACGGTTCAACAAAACATGAAATCACACTATCAGTTTTCTGTATTTAAAAGAATGACAATGAAGAAGAAAATCCAGGATAGAAAACCCCTCTAGCGGAGGCAGTCTCTCTAAATTGGAATCATGATTTGCATAGTTAATGGATGAGCTCAGATGTTTAGGAGCCAGCAGTTCCCATGCAGGCTAATTAAAAACACAGAAACACATCTCTAACCTGTCCCAGTCAGTAGAGCACACACAGTTGACCTCATAGACAGTTGTGTTTGATATTATCTGAACTGATTTTCTGCTTGTGGGGTCAGGACAAAAACACACACATGCGTGTGCACACACACTGTAAAAACAACTTCACAGTAATGTACTGTTAAACCAAAGTTTTTTGGGAATTTACAATAATATAGTAACTTACAAGTAGCTGACATTAAGTTAACATAAAAACAACAGGATTTTTTTAGTTACATTGCACACACATGCACAAAGCTTATATCAAACACAACTGTGGGGGGAGTTTTCAGGGAAACACAAATGTAATCCTTCTCTCTAAACATGACAGGGGATTTAGGAAATTGGATTCATGGATAGCTCTATGAAAAACAGATGTTTGACATAGAAACTTATGTCCTAAACAAACATCTTCTGGACTACATGTCATCATCCAGCTAGCATTCCAACATGGACTCAAACAAACAAACCAAGCAGCCTGAAGAAGAAAGAGAGAGACAAGAAGAAGGGAGAATCAATTTACAATTGGCAACAATGAATCATAAGTTCAGTGTGTGTCTCTAGAGGGGTGGGGTAATACCATTTAAGGAACAGGGGAAAAGAAAGCCTGGGGATAAATACAAACACCTTAATGAGATCAGTCAGTGGAGTGGGGCCCTTTGTGCTGCTCTCTCTAATCAAATCCCATTGGCAAACAACAAGAACACTAGAACACTCCAGTAGCATGCCAGACTATGTCACTGTGACTGCCAGCCATATTCCCCAAAAATTATTTGACCTTTATTGATATAGGCAAGTCCATTAAGAACAAATTCTTATTTACAATGACGGCCTACCGGGGAACAGTGGGTTAACTGCCTTGTTCAGGGGCAGAACAACAGAATTTTACCTTGTCAGCTCGGGGATACAATCCAGCAACCTTTCGGTTACTGGCCCAACGCTCTAACCACTAGGCTACCTGCCGCACCACATGCCTGGAGTGGTTGGTTTGCCATGCAAATATGTTTTAGTATATCTCTACTTTAATTAGTACATTGGCTCCACTTATTATGCAAAACATAGTTCCATTTACTTAAAGGCCCAGTGCAGTCAACATTCAGTTTTGTATCATATTGTTCAACAGTTGATGAAACTAACACTGTAAAAGGGAACATTTTAGATCAGTGTTATTCCTGATCGTTTCTGGTTGAAAATACAATCCATATAGTCAGCCTGTTTGCATGGGCGGAAATTCCAAACCTCTCTGCCAGTAACAGCTAGTTTGAAGTTTTTCCTCCCCACTCCCCACCACTCCCAGACAATCCTAGCAAAATTCTTGCTTGACAAATAGTTTTTTTGTTGCTAAAAATATATTTTTGACCATTATAATGGAAAACAATTACAGTAAGGTACCTAATTGTTACACATAAATTATTTGATATTGATATAAAAACAGCTGCATTTGGTCTTTAAGGATTTTGAGAATTTGCAGTGCCAGAAGGAATTGATCTGGGATGTCTGTGTTCACAATGCTGTGAAATAAAGCCCTACAGGACCAGAGTTTTAATCCAGCTACTGGTTCTTGCGTATATTAATGTCAGGCAAGCAGCAATCTGATGATGATGGGAGTGCTACCCCTCGATGAGAGCATCATTATTATGACTCTGTCAAAATGGCCCCCGTCATACTGGCTCTTTTCAGAAGATGGGCTGTCTGACACAAATTACCTGCTTTTTAAACACGCAGGCATGCATGCACACTCGCGCACAATCGCACGCACGCACACACACACACACACACACACAGAAATTCTTGTACAGCTAACCTTGTGGGGACACACAATTCAGTCCCATTCAATATCCTAATTTCCCTAACCCTAAACCTAACCCGTACTCTTACCCTAACCTTAACCCAAAAACCTAACCTTAACCCTAACCGCAAACATAACTCTAGCTCCTAACCCTAATCCTAAAACCAACCCTAGCTCCTAACCCTAAACCTAATTCTAACCCTAACACTAATTCTAACCATAACCCTAAACCCCCTAGAAATAGCACCTGACCTTGTGGGGACCAACAAAATATCCCCAGTTGGTCAAATTTTGGTCCCCACAAGAATAGTTAAACACGTCCACACAGAGAGAGAGTGGAGTTTGTGTGTGTGTGTGTGTTTCTCCTCTTATAATGCCAGTGATGAATTACCTCATGTATTTTGTAAGGCCCATTTAACAACAAAAGGAAGCTATTATGTAGCCCTGGCGAGAAAACACAGAATAAATTAATACATCTAAACGCATCAAAGGCTGGCGCTTCAAATTCAGATACTATGGTACAAACTGAGAAAAGCACACCACAGTATATCTTGAAGGTTTATTCACAAGATGATTACTATTACTGTACCCTAGCAGTGACGGCTCTCTTAGAAATCAGATTTCTTTTTAAGAACGATGTCTGCTTACACGCTCTTACAAAAGGGACATAAAGTATGTTTGTGAAATTCTAAAGTCATTTTATTTTAATTGAATTTTGTGTCCTTGAAGTCAATATGAGATTCTCTCTCCAATGCTGGTTGGACAAATACTCAGTGTGAGTCAAGGTCATGAAGGCTTTGCCATGCCTTCTATCCCATACAGTGAGGCACAGAGGGCTCTAAACACACCACTGTTGAACCTAGAGACTGAATAGAGAGCCTTTCTTTGTACAGTAGGCCTATTATTGATTGAGAAATCACACACATACAGTATGACGTACTGTCAAATGTCGATAAATAGGACTGATTTTAAAAAAAGTTGAGAGAGAGAGAGAGTGTAAGAGGGAGAGGGAGAGAGAGAAAAACCAACACAGAGACAGATAGGGAGGTAGAGAGAGAGAGAAAGTAAAACATCTAAGAGAAAGAGAGAGAGAAAGAGAGAGAGAGAGACAGAGAGAGAGACAGAGAGAGAGAGAGAGACAGAGAGAGAGACAGAGAGAGAGAGAGAGAGAGAGAGAGACAGAGACAGAGACAGAGACAGAGAGAGAGCGGGAGGGCTACAAAAACCCCAATGCAACATTTATCAAGGTAAAGTCCTGATGAATATTTAAAATTCAAGTCTCTGTATAAAGCAATTATAAATGGCATTATCTCAGCACAGAAAATTATTTCCTGAGCTTAAATTAACACAGTGTCTAGTTTTCAGTGTAAAGCTTGTGGAGGTGATTGTGTGTGTGTGTTTTAGACTGGAAGAAGACTCATTTCCCATTCAGGAGCGAGGAGGCACAAGCTTCCTCGTTAATTAATGACACTTTCACAGGACCACAGCCTGTATTCAGACCTGCAGGCCCTCGGGCTATGATCAAGTTCAGTTCACCTTGCTTGGCGGTCGCAGGCAGGCAGTGTTTGGTGTGTGTTTTCCTGCTTGAAATGTCACTCATGCTACAGCTGTTTAACATGGGGGCAGTACGATGTCAAAAAACATGAATAGTGATCAAATCTGACCTGATGTCTGTCAACTAATGTTTATACAACTAAAATATTAAAGTGTTAAAATAGCTAAAGGGTTGAAGGTGCTAGGAGAGAAAGAGTGAAAAGAAAGAGAAATAGTTAAATTATAAATGTAACATGACCCCGATCAGATCATAAATTCCAAATCCACAGTTGAACACAATGTCCTAGTTAAAACAGCGCTGTGGAAGTAGATTTGTGAGTGAGCTAAGCTGCTTGTTGCCAACTGTAGTTATTACTATAATTATAAAAATGTGTTCACTCCTACTTCCTCTTACCACACAAACGCTTACTTTTCACAATGGTTCCACTTCCTGTATGAATTAACTCTTGTGCCGACAAGCCTCGGATAAAACAAAATTAAACAAAAAGACAGAAAGGTAAACACATAAAGTGTTTCTTTTCAGAAAGCATCGCAATGGCAGCAGGCAGATGGCTCAAGATTTACTGTTGCCACTAGGGGCAACAGTGAGCACTATTACCATCAAGTAGGCTTGGTTTTTGCTAGGGCGTTGTGGACGGATTTAATCCCATGACTCCAGAGTCCAAAGGTTGCGGGTTCAATCCCAGTGGTAGACAATTGTTAAATGTTTGGAGAAACGTGGATAAACGTCAGAATCTGAAGTCAAATTGGTAAAATCGGAAGAGATCATGTTGATGGCAGACCGCTTATTGTCCTAGAGAGAATATACTTTCACAGACACACGTATGCACTGTGGTCAGCCAGCCAAGCAGTTCTCCAGCACATTTTTACTGTTCGCCTCCAAGATTATTAATGGTTAAGTAATGTGGTGTGTGTGTGTGTGTGCGTGCTGGAGTGTGTGGGGCCAGGGGGGACTACTCCAGGCCTCTGTCGTATCATATGGCCCCTCTCAGGCTGAATGCCTTTCAAAGGGTCCTTTGAGTATTACCATGAGGCTGGGGTAATTGGCATTGTACACAGCACACACACGTTTGTTTTACAATCCTTGTGGGGATCAAACAATTGATTCTGATTCAAAATCCTATTTTACCTAACCCTTATCCTAACCCTAACCTCAAAACCGTAACTCTAAAACTAAACAAATCCCTAATTCTAACCATAACTATAATTGTAACCCTAAACGGCAGGTAGCCTAGCGGTTAGAGTGTTGGGCCAGTAACCAAAAGGTTGCTAGATTGAATCCCTGAGCTGACAAGATAAAAGTCTGTTGTTCTGCCCCTGAACAAGGCAGTTAACCCACTGTTCCCCAGTAGGCCATCATTGTAAATAAGAATTTGTTCTTAACTGACTTGCCTGGTTAAATAAACCCAAAGCCTTTATGCGGACTGGTGAAATATCCTCACTTGTCTGAATTTTCTGTTTTACTATCCTTGTGAGAACTTCTGGTCCCCACAAGGATAGTAAAACCAAACCAAACACACACAACCAGTTCTGAAGCGTATGTCTATATAGTGTAATTAAGCAAGGCAACAGTTTGATCTGAGCAGAGACAAGTGATGAGGGTTTTACAAGCTGCTAACCACAAAACTATGGTGGAGTTTCACTAAGCATTAAAAAGCACGTTGGGCTTCCCTCTGTACATACAGAAAGCAGTAAAAAGCTGCCAGAGTATATGAGCTGCCAGGATGCACAGACTGCTGTCACTTTTCCACTGGTGAGGCGAGTACAGCTGGCGAGGGAATTACACAGTAAGGCTGCATCCAAAATGGTACTCGATTCCCTACATTGGGAATAGGGTACCATTTCGGATTAAATCTAAGTGAGATATGAGAGAAGGGTATAGTTTGGGGACAAAGTGCTTAGAGATAGCTTGCCCTTCACAGTCTCATCTAAAAACTCTGCGCTAAACCAGTGGCGATTGTAGCATGTAAATCTTGGTGGGACAACAACAACAAAAAATGTGGGATGCATGCCAGCAAAGCCACAACACAACACTAACGAATACATTAATTGCACTATAACGGTGACAAACCGTGCCCACAAACTGTTAGGACCTACATAAAGCTGTCCTAACAACAGAGTCCCAACATCAGTCCCAACACCTTACTGCTGCTACAGCTGGCTTTCAGCGAAGCCTTGTCTGGCAGCGAAACAGTTAATTCAGCCTCATTTACTGACTTTTAAAAAAACATAGCTGATATGGCTGATTTGCTAAAACAAATGTGGTTTCTACTGATAATTGAGATGTACAAACTATGGCATAAAGGGACGACAAGCAGATAAGAGGCAATCGGTAATTTCGACTAAGACAATAATGAGCGAGCGACGACGGACGTAGTCAATATAACTATTTGTTCAGCACTTTTGAAATGTACAGCGACAGAATTCAGAACATGGGCCGTTCTTACAGTGTACTCCCTGTACACCAAGTCAGAACCGTAGTATAAATAAAGGGGCATATCAACAGACAACTAAAGCTCCTACAATATTCAATGATTACATTTCTCTGAAACAGGTTATAGGCTACATGTGCACCACCAAGTTAGAACAGTTGGCGAAATTAAGAGGTGAAAATAGACCAAATTATTAGGGTGAGGCACATTGAACGCCGTGTGGGTCTTTGCGTGTCAAAAAAGATACACGTCATATAACACTATTTGACGCGTTAAATAAGCTTTTCATTTGACACGTCAAATAACACAATTCTATTATAGAATGTTGTGTGTGTTGAATTTGCACGTGCAAGCCAAGGGTCACCACTACTATCAGTAGCACTGTCAAAGCTGTACAAAAAAGTCTGCAAACAAGCAAACACCGTCCACGAATGATGTGTTTACAATACCGCGTTGGTGAAAATAGACCAAATTATTTGGGTGAGGCACATGGGCTACTAACAGCTTACTACACAACATACACTTAGTATTACTTTCTTAGCTACAGTATACATATCTCCCTTGCATATTACATCATTTATGCAGCAGCATACAATACATTTATGGACTCACCTTGTGAAGGTGGCGCGGCGGTCCTTTGTGGGCAAATTTTGTCATCAAATTTTGTCATCAAAGTCTGGCATTCTCTGGATTTATGGTGTGAACTCTGATAAAAAACACAGCCACTCTATTGAATAGCAGGCTAACGTTAGTGGTTGCTTTGCAATGCTTGCAGTTAGCCACTGATTCTTTCTAAACTACTCATTGTTGAATTTGCGATTTCCAACTTGTTGTGTAAAGGCCGATGAGCACCGATACGTTTTATATATAATTTCTCTTCATTATTTTTCTCCATATGACAAGGATTAAAAAGGATTTGCCAGTAGATTGTTGACTTGATTTATGATGATGACTGCTAGCTAAGACTTTGAAAGTATGATGTTGACATGATCAGTCCAATCAAAGCTGCTGTACATATAATGTGATTTGACGTAATTTTATCTGTGGCCAATGACCTTGAGCCTTCTTGGAAGGACACTTGAAATATAACTCTATGGCAGGACTTCCCCAAAAGGGAAGAAATGTTGGATGTCTACCCTTACTAGGGACTTAAACTTGCCGATGATGTACTGTCCCCATGAGTGACAGAACACTGAGCCAATCACAAAGCAATGCTCCTATTTTCTGCTGACTCGCACCACCACCACAGAAAGCACTGAGCTAGGCTGAAACACCTGCATTTTGGAGCTGCCTGTCACGCCCTGGCCATAGAGAGCCCTCTGGGTTTCTCTATGGTGTGTTAGGTCAGGGCGTGACTATGGTTTTCTAGGTGTCTTCATGTTGGGTTTTGTGTTGGTTCCCAATTAGAGGCAGCTGCTAGTCGTTGCCTCTAATTGGGAATCCTATTTAGTTTGTTCCCTTCCCCACCTGCCTGTGTGGGTTATTGTTTTTGGTTAGTTCCTGTGAGCACACCTATTTGGCCGGTCTTCATTTTGTACGTTTCACATTGATAAAAAATATGTGGAACCCCATGCATGTTGCACCTTGGTCCATTTCTGAGCATGACCGTGACACTTCCTTACTCAAGAAAACAAAAGAGACCATGTGTGTATGCAGCTTTATTAACTGAATTATATATATATTTATATTTTTTGCAAAAAATGTGGGCTAAAAACAGGTGGGGCTCTGCCCCATCTGCCCTGAATGACGGGTCGCCACTGAGCTAAACACAGCTAATAAGCTACATGTCCATCTGCTGCCGTTCACTAATCTCAAATTGACAATGGCGGTGTCCCAAAAGGCACCCTATTCCCTATGAAGTGCAATACCTTTGATCAGAAAGCATATGCCAATGTCAATGAGGAAGTGTCACTTGAGAGTCCACATAACAGTGGTGACTTTGCAGGTTTGGACTTGTAAGGCACACCTGGGCTGGATGAAACTTGGGACTGAGTTACTGGCTTTTGGTGTGCTCCCTCTTCTTAAAGTGATGTTTCCTTGGTTTTACACTTACTTTGGCTTTAGTATATTACTGCTTTAGCATATTACTCCAGTCCCAGAATGGAGCATCCCTTTAAAAGCATGACCAGTACAAAAACAAACAAGAGGTGAAAAACAGGCTTGCTTCACAGAGCCAGAATTTTAGCGTACAGCCAGTAATTGTCACTGATATAATCTAAAGAAACGACTCAGATAAACCTACTGGCAGTGAGTCAGTGTTATGACTTTGGAAACTCTCTCTCTGACAGTTACAGGATGCATTTGAGTCTGTGTTTATTTCATCAACAGAAACTGAATTATACGATCGTGTCCACCTGAGGCTCTGGATGCCTGATTACCCCAACAGAACAGGACGCAATGTTCTCTATAGTCACAGACTCAGTAGCAAAATGTAATAGGTTTTACATTTTCAATAGCCTAACACACTGATGAATCATGAATCCAAGTCATTATTTTGCCATTGAAGATCAAGGTGAATGTTTGTATATGCAGGATCTGAAAATGTTTGCATTTTTTGGTCAGTTCCTTAGAGGCAAGAATGCAAAAGAGGTACCAGAATTCTGGGCATTGATGCTGCTTTAAAATTGCACATAAAACCAGTCTTTTACCTTAAAACTCTGTCTGGACTTTCAACATTGACTTTTATATCTTTAAGGCAAAACAAAACAAAACATCTCCAAGGAAATGCAGTGTTGGTTCTTCGCCAAGGTGACTGTGTCTGAGCAGAGAGAGATAACAATAGCCAACATCATCATTCTCATCCAGCCAGCTGAGCGTAGCTGAGCTGGGATGTGAAGTGTTGTGTTTCTGTTCTCTTAATCCTCCCAGCGTTGCCACGGCAAAGTTCCACCGCCGCCGATGCTGTCGTCATGGCAATGCCTCATCATCATCAGCCTCCTCTCCTCCCACACCCCCCCCTGTCCGAGTTTTTTGTCCGGGTGATTTGTTTGCAATTAAAACGCAGTGCTCAGAGTGGCATACAATAGATAGATGAACAAGCGGCTGTGCCCTCATTTCACCGCGGTGCACAGTTCCTCCGAGGCATTTGGCTGCTCATTAAAACTGCTAGTGCACCACTCATTGCCTGTATCAGACTATAGCATGCATCATCAGACCAGACTTGGCATTCAAGTGCTAAAATGGAGGAGGGAGGTGAAGGAGCTTGCCAGGAAATAAAACAGAGCTTCAGTGATGACTCGTAGTCTGGAATGGCGGCTGGTTTGGTGTCTGGTCTGGCTCTTATAAACAGTTGTTTTCATCTCTTGAAAGCAGAGACTCTATGCAGTGGGTAATGGACTGGCCACTGCACTACGGAATGAACATTGCTAGTGAGGTTATAGGAGATGCAAAAGGACTGCTGCCCACAAATGACCCACAACACATCAACAGTATAAAGTCATGTGTGTCATACATGTACAGTATATAACCCTTTTCACAAGTTATGAATCCCATAACTTGTGTAACGCTATACACAGTAGCTCCAGTTATTAGGTGTAACATTTAACATATCAATCGCCGTCATGCACACAAGGGCGCATTCACTAAGATCCCTCAGAGAGCCATAGAAAATCTGTTTTTTGAAGTGAAAAACATCAGAAAGATTCCTTAGAATTAAGCATAAAGGGCATACTTCCCTGACGTACATAAGATTACATTCATGACGTGAATTTGACGTCAAATTTCTGCCCTGCTTGAGCTGCTCCGGTCAACTGTAAGTGCTGTTATTGTGAAGTGGAAACGTTTAGGAGCAACAACGGGTCAGCCATGAAGTGGTAGGCCACACAAGTTCCCAGAACGTGACCGCCAAGTGCTGAAGCGTGTAGCCTGTAAAAATCGTCTGTCCTCGGTTGCAACACTCACTACCGAGTTACAAACTGCTCCTGGAAGCAACATCAGCACAAGAACTGTTCGTCAGGAGCTTCATGAAATGGGTTTCCATGGCTGAGCAGCCGCACACAAGCTTAAGATCACCATGCGCAATGGCAAGCGTCAGGCTGGAGTGGTGTAAAGTGCGCTGCCTTTGTACTCTGGAGCAGTGTTCTCTGGAGTGATAGATCACGTTTCCCCATGTGGCAGTCCGACGGACGAATCTGAATTTGGCGGATGCCAGGAGTAAGCTACCTGCCCGAATGCATAGTGCCAACTATTTACCATTTTGTGCCAACTTTTTACCATTTTCACATACACTACACTACAAAAGTATGTGGACACCTGCTTGTCAAACATTTCATTCCAAAATCATGGGCATTAATATGGAGTTGGTCTCCCCCCCCCCCCTTTGCTGCTATAACAGCCTCCACTCTTCTGGGAAGGCTTTCCGCTAGATGTTGGAACATTGCTGCGGGGACTTGCTTCCATTCACAAGAGCATTAGTGAGGTCGGGCACTGATGTTGGGTGATTAGGCCTGGCTCACAGTCAGCGTTCTAATTCATCCCAAAGGTGTTTGATGGGGTTGAGGTCAGGGCTCTGTGCAGGCCAGTCAAATTCTTCCACATCGATCTCAACAAACCATTTCTGTATGGACCTCGCTTTGTGCATGGCGGCATTGTCATGCTGAAACAGGAAAGGGCCTTCCCCAAACTGTTGCTACAAAGTTGGAAGCACAGAATCGTCTAGAATGTCATTGTATGCTGTAGCGTTAACAGCATACTGTACGTGCTTCAGCACTCGGCGGTCCCGTTCTGTGACCTTGTGTGGCCTACCACTTCTCGCGGCTAAGCCATTGTTGCTCTTAGACATTTCCACTTCACAATAACAGCCCTTACAGTTGACCGGGGCAGCTCTAGCAGGGCAGAAATTTGACAAACTGACTTGTTGGAAAGGTGGCATCTTATGATGGGGCCACATTGAAAGTCACTGAGCTCTTCAGAAAGGCCATTCTACTGCCAATGTTTGTCTATGGAGATTGCATGGCTTTGTGTTCGATTTTATACACCTGTCAGCAACGAGTGTGGGTGAAATAGCCGAATCCACTAATTTTAAGGGGCGTCCACATACTTTGTATATAGTGTATCTTGATGTTGAGGTGGTGCTGGAGATATGTAGTTGAATTTCTTTTTTCATTTCCCTTTAATGCAAATCCTTTTTAAAGTCATGAAAGTTTCAAGGTGGAACTCTTGGATATGTTTTAAAGTATTGATAACTTCTCCAAAAATAGCAAAGACAACGCAGCATTGTTCTTCTCAGAGTAAAACACTTTGTCTACCCAGAGAGTAGAGAGAACATGGACATAAATTCAATTTCAGACATGCTGTCCAGAAAGGGGTATAGAGGTCACTCACTCTTAAAGGGGCAATTCAAACAACAAAGCGACCCCCTACCACTTTTTGTCGTTGTTCTGATGGGGCACGACAGTTGAACTAAGCTCATGAGGCATTTATAAGTTATATTTTTCAAGATTCAATGCCTATATATCATTAATATAAAAGTGCATTCATATGATATAAAAATGGATGTACCAATCCCAGATTGCCCCTTTAAAGATTCAGTTTGAGCTTTTCAAGCCAGGCAGCATTTTCTCCTCAACATCCTGATCCAGGTTTGGAGTGCTTTGATAATATGATACGAGCCAGCTAATAATCACACGGTTTTGCTCGTTAAGACATGTTGGCAAACAGTGATGTAGACTACTCTGTCCTAGTGCCAGGATTTCTGTGGTTTTGGTTGGAGGCCCAAACCTCCACAAAATATATTTTTTCCTTTTAAATCTCAAAACTGTACTCTCAAATGTGTCAATACTATCTCAGATAATGTCCAAATTGTGTTTGTAGAGAACTACATTTGTTAGCTGAAACTACACAAGGCATTTCCATGAGAAACAACATGCTTATAATGACAGACACATCTGGAGTGTGTAGAGTCAGACACGTCAGTGACAGCCTGGTCCCCAAGGGGTAGAAGTGTGAAAACCAGAAATGTCAGACAGTTCTACCCAACTCTTCCTTCCTACTCTCTGACAGTAACACATAGAGCCATGTAGAACTGCTGATATGAATCGTCAAAAACAAGCAAACACTAATTTTGAGAAATGTTTATATAGATTTCTATGGTAATACAGTGCAATAATGATTTACATAAACAGCACATGGCATGTTTCACATGACTAAGCTGTCTTCTCATGAGGACAACAAAGGAATCAGGTTAATTGATCTTTGTTTATTCCCCCAGAAACAATTAAAAAAAATGTGTGGTGAAAATTTAAGAGACGCGAAAGTCTTCAGAGTCTAATTTAGTATCTGTAGCCTACAGGGAGTAGCCTAGCACTTCAGCTGCACAGACAGGCAGACATGTGTTCGGTGCTTGGAGCCTACGGCACTGCCCGAGGAATCTGGTTCTCCAGTTGGGAGCAACTAGAAGGCACATTTTTATCATTTTCTATATTTACTTGATGAAGCTTCTTCCAGTGCCTCTGTGCTGAGTTTCAGCTTTATGTTCTTTTCTACATCCTTGCATTATTCACTGTCTCAGCCTCTGCCCCCTTTTGTTTTCCTGTGCTCCATCTGTGAAAACCCCCTGACACAGCAACCTCAGTCTGTTAAATAAGTCATCAGGACTGTATGGAGCCATGCTCAAATCACGGCCCTTCACAGACATATAGTGCTCAAATCACGGCCCTTCACTCAGACCTACACAGTATATAGGCCTATACGTCTATCACTCTATACACTGGAATAACTATTGTCTAGGGCTTTAATGAATGTATTTATTGTCTTCATGTTTTGACTTCCGATATTATAATGACAATGGGATTTGAGAAATTACTCCAACAAATTGTAAATATCCTAAAAGTTCAGTTCTGTGGTTGCCATAGCGAGTTGCAGAATTGGGATGAAAAGTATATTTTTGGCTTATAACTAGCTAGCTGGGTGTTTGGATTCAAATAATGCAGCTCTGGCTTTATGGTTTCATCTGTCAGGAAGAATTAAAACAAGTACTGCATGCTGTGTCCAGAGATGGCAAAAGAGGCTCAGGGGCCGTTCTTAACCACTGCTAAGATGAGGTGTCTTTTTGTGCACTTTTCAGCAACCACGGCATCACCCAGGTCGGTGCTACATGTTCGAGAATAGAGGACCAGTACCTACTGGAGCAGGTCCTATGGAGGAACTGATCGTCGGAGAAGCAGATGTGGTGAACTGATGGAGCACTCCAGGCCTGTTTGTCAGACAGTCTTTGTTTCTCTCTGGCTGTACCATCTATGCCTCCTCCACTGAAGCTACAAGGTCTTTCCAATCCAAACTGCCTCTACTCCCAGCCTTTCATCCCAAGCCAAATAGAGACATTCAATCTCCGTCTCTACCATGTCAATTAAAATGTGTTGTTTGTTTAGCTTTTTATGCGCTTTGAGATAAAAAATGTTTTTAATGAAAAGCGCTATACAAGTTAAATAAATTATTATTAATTATTAAAAAACAAACTACTGTACTTCACTTGTAAATGTACCTTTTTGTTCGAAGAGGCCCCTAGACACTTACAGCCCACGCGTTGCTACACAACTTGGGGCCCCTGGCTGTACAAATAGGGGCTCTGTATGTGTAGTGAGGATAGCCAATGTCCAGGAGTCTCTATAACTGCAGAAAACAGCTGCCTGGATCAGGGTTGGGTTGGACTGAACATAGGCAAAGGGCATGGGGGTGGTGGGAGAGGACATGAGGGGCTTGATTGTTGTCTTGCTTCCTCTCTTCTCAGCTTGTCTTCCGTTTTCTCAGTCTTTCTCTCTTCCCTGACAAAGAGAATCCTGTCTTCTTGAGAAAAGGGTCAGCAATTGAGCACTTACTTCCACGCATGTGGACACAACTGCTCCCTCTGTGGCAGTGTGAAGTCACCAGGAAGGTCAGCACCATTAAACCAGAACATCCACGGACACTGGTGTTGTCTTACAGCTAGAAACACCACGGACAAATATCTAGATAATCTTCATTGACAGACATGATGTGTTTCTCTCACCAGGATCCAGGAACTGTGAGCCTTTTCATTACAATTACAACATTGACACATTGAATACACAACAGTCAGATGCATTGCACCATCACACTTTAACATACACTCATTGTCCCGTTCTGGTTGTTCTGTATATAAAATGTAACATTATATAGTTCTACCAATGTACTGTACTGTAGATTTCATTCAATCCAAAAAGAGAAGTGAACTGAATGTGAGAAATCTCCTGTAGGCTGGCTTTTTCAAATTAATGCTTGCATGGTTGAGTCAGATGTCTGTTGTTCCCCATTTCCTATTGGCTTGCAGAATCTCCTGTTGAGATTGATTTTAATAAAATGATGCCTTCTACACATCAAGGAGCTGTATATTGTTGACAACATATCAGGCAACCAGGACTATATGATTTAGAACCCCCCAAAATTAAGGGGTAGATCAGCTTTAATATTGCAGATAGAGTGTAGCTTCAATCAATGGGATTGTCTGCATTTAAAAAAATATATATATATATTTTACCTTTATTTAACTAGGCAAGTCAGTTAAGAACAAATTATTATTTTCAATGACGGCCTAAGAACTTCCTTCACTGCCTTGTTCAGGGGCAGAACAACAGATTTTTACTTTGTCAGCTCGGAGATTCAATCTTGCAACCTTTCGGTTACAAGTTCAAAGCTCTAACCACTAGGCTACCTGCCGCCCCATTTCCAATCCCCCATATATATTTTTGTAAATATACACTACCGTTCAAAAGTTTGGGGTCACTTAGGGGTCACTTCCTTGTTTTGAAAGAAAGCACATTTTTGGTCCATTAAAATAACATAAAGTCAATCATAAATACAGTGTAGACCTTGTTAATGTTGTAAATGACTATTGTAGCTGGAAACGGCAGATTGTTTTTATGGAATATCTACATAGGTGTACAGAGGCCCATTATCAGCAACCATCACTCCTGTGTTCCAATGGCACATTGTGTTAGCTAATCCAAGTTTATCATTTTAAAAGGCTAATTGATCATTAGAAAACCCTTTTACAATTGTGTCTGTTGTTCTGATTAAAGAAGCAATACAACTGGCCTTCTTTAGACTAGTTGAGTTTCTGGAGCATCAGCATTTGTGGGTTCAATTACAGGCTCAAAATGGCCAGAAACAAAGACCTTTCTTCTGAAACTTGTCAGTCTATTATTGTTCTGAGAAATGAATGCTATTCCATGTGAGAAATTGCCAAGAAACTGAAGATCTTGTACAATGCTGTGTACTACTCCCTTCACAGAACAGCGCAAACTGTCTCTAACCGGTATAGAAAGAGGAGTGGGAGGCCCCCGGTGCACAATTGAGCAAGAGGACAAGTACATTAAAGTGTCTAGTTTGAGAAACAGAAGTCCTCAACTGGCAGCTTCATTAAATAGTACCCGCAAAACACCAGTCTCAACGTCAACAGTGAAGAGGCAACTCCGGGATGCTGGCCTTCTAGGCAGAGTTCCTCTGTCCAGTGTCTGTGTTATTTTGCCCATCTTAATATTTTATTTTTATTGGCCAGTCTGAGATATGGCTTTTTCTTTGCAATTCTGCCTAGAAGGCCAGCATCCCGGAGTTGCCTCTTCACTGTTAATACAGCGATACGCCATCTGCAGCGATACGCCATCCCATCTCATTTTGTTTTTCAACAGGGCAATGACCCAAAACACACCTCCAGGCTGTGTAAGGGCTATTTGACCAAGGAGTGCTGCATCAGATGACCTGGCCTCCACAATCACCCAACCTCAACCCATTGCGATGGTTTGGGATGAGTTGGACCACAGTGTGAAGGAAAAGCAGCCAACAAGTGCTCAGCATATGTGGGAACTCCTTAGAGACTGTTGGAAAAACATTCCTCATTAAGCTGGTTGAGAGAATGCCAAGAGTGTGCAAAGCTCTCAGTGTGGCTACTTTGAAGAATCTCAAATATAAAATATATTTTGATTTGTTAAACACTTTTCTGGTTACTACATGATTCCATGTGTTATTTCATAGTTTTGATGTCTTCACTATTATTCTACAATGTAGAAAATATAAAAAATAGAGAAAACCCTTAAATGAGTTGGTGTGTCCCAACCTTTGACTGGTACTGTATATATATTTTTTTATATATTTTCCTTAATTTTTTCCCCCTAAACCCTCCCCTAATATGGAGTAAACTAATGGATAACAACACTTAGGCTTCTAATTCCTGCTTATACATACTATATAATTTTCACGGACACAGTATATTTTGTTCGTTTTTAGTCCCATCCTTCAGCTCCACTCAACCCCTCCCATCTATCTTTTAGCAACATACATTTCTATTTCTATTTGCATTATATTTTTCAACTGTGCTGTGATGTTTCACAAAAGTTCTGAACCTTTCTCATTGTTTCTACAGATTGTAAATTAAAGAAACATTTTTGCTAAAATTATTTTTATATTATTGATCGATTGACTAGGACTTTTCAAATCACTCAGCAGTGCTATTTACAGTTAGCTCCAGGTAAATGTTGCAATTCTTTAACCATTCCTGGACCTGTGACCAAAAACAAGCTACATATGGACAGTACCAAAACAAATGATCTAATGATTCTGTCTCCTCTCAGCAAAATCTGCTGAGCTGCGATGGTTGTATCCCCCATATATATAACATTCTATTGGTTGCAATAATTTTGTATAATAACTTAAATAGAAAAATTCTGTTTTGAATCCGGCATTGTTTTGCGTATCAGTTAAACCATGTGCCAGGACTATGTTTGACTATGTTTGTACTCAACTCTGCCTAACAATCCAACATATCTACATAGCTCCATAATTCAGGCCAGTTATCAAGGCTAAGCTCTGAGGGCTATAGCACAGATAGGACGAGGAGCCAGATGTTTCAACGGATGTATAAATCTGAAACATCTGCTTGGCATTTCCACTCACCACCAAATATGGTAAGACTTCTAAACAAGGCTGCTAAATAGCTAATCAAATGGCTACCCCGACTACCTGCATTGACTCTTTTTTTCTCTTGCACACACACAGTCACCACATATGCTACTGCTAGTCACTTTACCCCTAACTATATGTACAGTGTATAGCTATATGTACAATTACCTTGTAGCCCTGCACATCGACTTGATACTGGTACTCCCGGTATATAGTCATGTTATTTTCTACTCCCTATATCTAGCCATGTTATCTTTTATTCGTTATTCTCTGTGTCAATATTTATATATTTTTTATCCTATCTTTAACTCTGCATTGTTAGAAAGGACCCATACGAAAGCATTTCACTGTTAGTCTACATCTGTTGTCTATGCATGTGACAAATAAGATTTGTAAAATTTGAGGCCAGTGGCTGGCAGTCGGAGAAGATGGAGCATGGTGGATTTTGGCCGACATACTGCAAATCTTCTCCTCAACGAAACCTTTGATCTCAATACAGTTTTCTGTTTCCAAAACTATAATCTGTAATGAACAGAGTACAGTCGTTGGCTAAAGTTTTGAGAATGACACAAATATTCATTTCCACAAAGTTTGCTGCTTCGGTGTCTTTAGATATTTTTGTCAGATGTTACTATGGAATACTGAAGTATAATTACAAGCATTTCGTAAGTGTCAAAGGCTTTTATTGACAATTACATGAAGTTGATGCAAAGAGTCAATATTTGCAGTGTTGACCCTTGTTTTCAAGACCTCTGCAATCCGCCCTGGCATGCTGTCAATTAACTTCTGGGCCACATCCTGACTGACGGCAGCCCATTCTTGCATAATCAATGCTTGGAGTTTGTCAGAATTTGTGGGTTTTTGTTTGTCCACCCGCCTCTTGAGGATTGACCACAAGTTCTCAATGGGATTAAGGTCTGGGGAGTTTCCTGGCCATGGACCCAAAATATTGATGTTTTGTTCCCCGAGCCACTTAGTTATCACTTTTGCCTTATGGCAAGGTGCTCCATCATGCTGGAAAAGGCATTGTTCGTCACCAAACTGTTCCTGGATGGTTGGGAGAAGTTGCTCTCGGAGGATGTGTTGGTACCATTCTTTATTCATGGCTGTGTTCTTAGGCAAAATTGTGAGTGAGCCCACTTCCTTGGCTGAGAAGCAACCCCACACATGACTGGTTTAGGATGCTTTACTGTTGGTATGACACAGGACTGATGGTAGCGCTCACCTTGTCTTCTCCGGACAAGCTTTTTTCCGGATGCCCCAAACAATCGGAAAGGGGATTCATCAGAGAAAATGACTTTACCCCAGTCCTCAGCAGTCCAATCCCTGTACCTTTTGCAGAATATCAGTCTGTCCCTGATGTTTTTCCTGGAGAGAAGTGGCTTCCAGCCGGGATGTCCTTGTACCATCGGGCCAATTGTGCGCCGCCTCATGGGTCTACCGGTCGCGGCCGGCTGCGACACAGCCCGGGATCGAACTCGGATCTGTAGTGACGCCTCGATGCAGTGCCTTAGACCGCTGCGCCACTCGGGAGGCCCTGCCCACCTCCTTGCCTGTTCTGCCCACTATGATTGATTTGCTCCCGTTGGAAACGACAGGCCGGGGTCTATCTTGGGTTATTTGCCTACAGTGTCGATAGGTGCGCTCAGGATTCGTAAAGCTATCCAAACATTGTTTCAGGTAAGAAAAAGAGAGGGGGTGATGTTCTGATCCCTCATGTACAGGGATCTAACAGCTGCCAGACACACACACAAACACCTCATAATGAAGCTCAGACTGGGAGAGAAAAAATATTCTGTAAAGTAATGAGCTCATTGGAATGCAGTTTTCTAGCAAGGGCGTATAGAGTTGCAAGTGTCATCGACCGGCGAGCTTGATGTGACTGACTAGGACAGACTTCACACCGAGCCTGATTTGGCTGACTAGAACAGACTTCACGCCGAGCCTGCCAGCCATGCGGTTCTGGATCCAGTCCAGTTACTATGGCCCTCCTGCTGGGTTTATCCCCATTAAAACTCATCAGGGCCTAATAACAAGGCTCCTCCTATACACCAATCAAATAGGTTTGTGTCCCAAATGGCGCCCTATTCCCTATGTAGTGCACTGCTTTTGACTAGGGCCCATAGGGGCCAGGTCAAAAGTAGTGCACTATGTAGGGAACAGCGTGTCGTCTGAAACCCAGCCCAGGATTCTACCTAATTAAGCCCATCACCTTAAGGAAACTAAAGCTGTTGCTTGTGTCCAAACAGACTACTCAGGATCTAAATCATTCATAATCTCATTAGTATATTATCTTAACTAACTGGCTCACGGAGTTGACATTGACTGGGGCAAGCAGGGGGATAGATAGAGAAATACAGGGTCTCTGTCCCAAATTACACCCTTTCCCCTATGTAGTACACTGCTTTTGACCAGGGCCCATAGGGCTCTGCTTAAAAGTAGTGCATTATGTAGGGCATAGGGTGCCACTTGGGACTCAAGCATGAAGTCCTTCCACATGATTAATGAAAGGAAAAAGCTAATTTTATATGCAGATTTAATTGCCATTTTGAGAGTCATCAGGGAGGGATCCTTTGGAATGAGTCGACAACTTAGAAATGCAACGCTGTATATGATTAAACAAAGATAAAAAATACAATCTTCCACATCTGATGGTCTCCATCAATGTAATCTGAATGCAACTTTACAGCTTTCTTTTCAGACACATAGGCTCAAAACAATGATTATCTACATTGTAAAAGCCATGATTAATATGACCTACAGTTTTAACTGAGCCAGTAGAGTAGTGGCTTGGTGTGTGGTCTACTCTGCTCAGAGGCAGCAGCAGCGGAGTTAACGTTTTCAGATGAGGCACTCATTCATTCATGGAACCCAAATGAAATGTTATAAGTATGAATGCTTAGTAATGCTTGAGAATCAGTCGTACTGCTTTACCACAACCCACACAGCACACTCACACAAACAAACACACACACACACACTCACACAAACAAACACACACACACAAACAAACACACACACACACACACACACACACACACACACACACACACACACACACACACACAAGTAGCGTCTTCATCTTGAAAGATGATAAACATTTGTAGACACTACTAAGGGTTTTCCAAGTCATCATTACAACATTTTCAAACTAAACAGCCTCTGCTCTACGGTCTAACCTCTCTATCCCACCACAAGTATGAATCCTTAATGTTCTGCATGGATTTCACCTTCATTTCACCCCATTTAAACACCTTAACACTCACAGCGGAATCCTCCCTGAGGTTCAAATGGAATATGAATAAAACGTTCTCAAAGCCTCTTTCATATCCACAGATGGAAGTTCCTGAGGGGTAAAAACAAAGTTGTTTTAAGTGCAATTCTAACTACAGTATCTCCTCCATAAGGATGTCAGTGGCTGTGTCCCAAATGGCACTCTATTGCTTAAATAGTGCACTACTTTTGACCAGGGCCCTAGGGTCAAAAGTAGTGCACTATGTAGAGAATAAGGTGCCTGTGGTTCATGTCAGGGTTAGAAAACTCCATGTTTGGACTGCCAGCGAACATCTAAATCATGTCAGACCTCTCTCTGGAGTCCAAAGGGTGTCTCAGCTGAAAAGCTCCAACGTAATATTGAAAGGGTGCCATCTCCGATGTGTTAAAACGCCAGTGACGACAGTGGCGTTTACTGTAGCCTGGTTCCAGTTCTGATTGTGCTGTCTTGCCAACTCCTATGGTCATTGTCATGTCAAATGCCAAGGAGTTGACTAGACAGCATCGACAGATCTGGGACCAGGCTGGGTTTGCTGTAGGGTTGTGGGTAAAAATAAGTGGCGTCTTGTCCCTCGCTGCAGTGCATTCTGGTGCCTGACTGTGAGGAGAGTGGTCAATGTCACGCTCGATTTCCCTCCTCTTCCTGCCCCTCACATCTGGCTTTGATAAACAGCTGGGCTGGGCTGGCCGAGAGAAAGCTGGAGCCACTGGGGTGGGGGTGGGGAGAGAGAATGCTCTGCACCCCTCAACCTCTGGTCTAGTCTTTACTAACAGTTAGAGTTTTTTCCCCAGCTCAGAGATTAGCTGTAGCTCAGACATTTAAGACCAGCTCAGAGATTAGCTGAAGTTTGATATTTTCCCCTGGACAGGGCCGGCTCAGCAATCCCAGCTAGTGACACACTACATGTATCTGAGGTCATCGTACTGTAGTGTAGTCTTACTATTCGACAGGAACGTGTGTCATGGTCCCAGATGGACTGGAAAACCTTGTCTGCATCCCAAATGGCACACTGCTTTTAACAAGGGCAAAGAAGTCTTTATGAAGGGAATAGGGTGCCATTTGGGACACAGTCCTTGATTTTCTGGAATGGAAGCATTTCTCAACAGAACATGTCCATCCAAAAAACGACTACAACAATGTAGGATGAATTTGTCGTTGAAAAGCTGAAATCAATCTTATGGCAATTTACATAAAATACTATTTACAATTTCAAAGAAGATACAAGGCAGAGCGAGAGAGGGAGGGAGAGCGAGAATGACACAGAGAGAGAGAGAGAGAGAGAGAGAGAGAGAGAGAGAGAGAGCTGTTGCAGATAGAGGTGCAGTTTCCTGGTCAGTGTCATGCCAGACCATCTGCCCTCCTGTCTTTAATCTCATTTCCTTCTTCTCTTTCTCATCAAGACTTATCACTACTGCATGGCCTGACATGGAGCCACATTTAATCCTGTTACTCTACTTAGCTACAACCCTTTACTGATTCAGTCTATCAGTGAAGTGAAACACTAGTCAAATGGAGCGATATTCTGTTTGGATTCCAGGCTACTCCATAGAGAGTGAGCAGCAGTTTATAGCAGATTCAACATCTCCTTTGGTGAACTTTGGTTAAGAAATGGGACCCAACTAGACTTCTTCTCTTTGGTTTAGCTAGGAGGGAGAGGAACGTTCATTTAGCTTCTCCTCTTGGCACACTTGGTGAATTGAAACAGGATGCTCATTAGGCTGGCGTTGTTAGTGTTGCGTACAGCACACCAACATCAGATATACTGGGTCACAAATTCACTATTCCCTACATAGTCCACTACCTTTTGGGCCCTGGTCAAACGTAGTGCATTATATGTAGGGAATAGGGTGCCATTTGAGACGGAGATACTGTCTTCATCTGGGGCAGCAGGAAAGCAAATGGGTGTGTAATGAGGTGAAACGCCAATCTCCGTAGTCTAGTGCAATGTACTGTAGTAGCATGCATGACCATGACATCACACTGTTTACATGGGCTTGGGAAAAAACTCTATGAAACATTTGAATGACTGGCTGACTGAATATCACAATGTAGCTATGAAAACAACCACATAACTGATATGCCTGGAGTTGGCTGTATTTAAATGAAAATGTGTATTTGAATGAAAAATCTTTCATTTGCATAGGGTAAGTATGAAGTTAAGATAACAGTTTATATAACAGTTGTTATTAAAACACTAAAAAGTATCAACTTTATTGGTAAAAAAACAATAATGGATTATTGCTACATACAATACATTGATTATCGGACAGGCAAATTGGTCCAAACACATGGTTATTGGTTCCAGAGGTAAATAATTAGCGACTGTCAAAGATCTTCACAAGAAATGGAATGCTCTCTCTCTCTGCTGAGCTCTGTCCAGATCTGGTAAGAAGGCTTTAGTGGTCTCCCCATCGATCCACTGAGTGTGATGAAACGGAGATGGAAGTAGTTGGCGTCTTGATGGAGGTATTTTTCTGTAATGTCTCAGTAATGACTAAAGCAGGTCAGCAGCACTAGAACATGTCATTCCCTGATGAGTCTGTGTCTCCTCCTCCTCCTCTGGTGCTGAGCCCCAGACTGACAGAGACCTCCTCCTCTTCTTCCTCTGGGCCAGTAAAGGGCAGTCGGACGGCCACCACTCTGGAGCCCTGCTGAGCCCGCTCCCCTGGAACATAAACACACATTACTCACTACACCGGTCTACTGCCTGCCTGACCAGCACAGTACAGCCCAGCTCCAACCACCAGCCCTAGCTCCAGCCCTGCCCTGCCCAGCCCCAACCCAACACAACCCCAGCCACCAGCTCTACCACTAGCCCTAGCTCCAGCCCTGCCCAGCCCCAACCCAACACAACCCCAGCCACCAGCTCTACCACTAGCCCTAGCCTAGCCACTTCGCTAGCTGCTCCTCTATACATCTGTGAGTAGGACAGACAAGTGCTAAGCTGGCTAGCGGCGGGCCACTTAGCCTGATGAATGAGCCGTGTGTTGTGTAGGAGCCAGCGGTGTTTGGTAAGGTCAGTGGTGTTTGTACACAGAGAGATGTTCAGGCCTAGAAGGATGAAGCACCACTAATGCAGAGTGGAAGCTGAGCCTGTGGTGGTGGAGCTACTGTAGGACCTATCTGCTAGGTGACTCATTCAGCACAGACTGGAGCCAAGACAGAGGTTAATTTCTTACTTTCTTTAAAGGTTGCTCAAAAATACTTTTTGACCATGGTGCTTTTCCAACGTCAGGATCGAGGGTCGATTCCCACTGTGGCCACCCGTGAGAAAATGTATTTGAGGATGAAAAAGTCACTTTGGTTAAAAGCGTCGGTTAAATGGCATATACTATTTTATTCAAGTACCCCATGTTATTACGATATCTAAGGAAAATATTCCAAACCAAGAGCTCTCTTACATGGCAACTCTACTTAGATCAAATACAGCCACATCACAGTTAGCCTGCGTCTGCTAAATACATACAGCACATTACGAGGTTTGGCTTTGACATTCGAGTGCTTATAGTTGACTTATGACTAGTTGACATGACTCTATTGAAGGAGTAGTTCACTATTTTACAGCTTGACGTTAGACGATTCCTCACCCTGAAAGTAGTCTATGGGGCAGGAGAAACTGTCATCCATGGTTCAGTTTTCTATATACAGCCATTACAATCTTCAGCGGCCTTTAGCCACCACATGCTACAAATCGATGGAAGTAATGGGGGCACGTGAGCGCGTTGTTGTTTTTTATGGCCAAATCACCTCCTGTTGTGTTCGTTTCATGTTCATGAATTCTGTGTTCCCGACCCATTATAGCTGATTATAAATCCATATTAATACACATATTATCATCTAATGTTGTGTTAGATCTTTTTATCAACTTAAGTTATTGTGAACATTACAAGTTTTGAACTTCTATTTGCTATTTATGGCCTGTAGGCCTCAATGAGGCCTGTAGGCCTCAATGAGGCCTGTAGGCCTCATTGACCTGAGCTCATACAAATGTATGGATTATTTTTATACTCAGATGAAACATATAACATACTTTGTGTCAAAGTTTAACTAGGACATTTGTTATGAAACCATTTCAAATTTTGAAAATGTGGTACAAAATAACATTGTTGTGTTCCTGGTCAAAACTGACCGGTATGATTATATTAGTAAAGAAAGGACATAGGCCCAAAACTACAAATGAAAACTTTACCATATTACAAAATTAATGTCTGAACACATTAAAGACCAACAGTAACAATAACAGTATTACTAACAATAACAAAAACATTCAAATGTTCACAATCTGTCAATCAATGGTTACATTTGGTGTGTTCTCATGCACACGTTGGACAATACGTGGTGGTTGTTGCATGTGCCTTGCAAATATATGCACTGCATTAATGGCACATAATGCTGGTTTTGACATCTCTTGGTGCACACAGATTGCACCTCCTTCCGTGTGTCTCTTCTGTCTCTGGCGGCCGTAGATCTAGCTTCTGGCCCTTGTATATCTCTCACCAATCCAGCAGAGGATGGTGTTCGAGGAAGGTGTTGGCACCCCTCGTTGGCTTTCCCCAACTCTTCTAGGAATAGTGTCCTCTTGAAGAATGTCCCCTGCTTCCAGCCTGGATTCACCTCCATCCACACCACAAACGCCTTGTAGGCCGACACATCTAGGATGTTGAAGAACACCACCATGGGCCAACGTGCCGTCATCCTCTTACAACAGTATGTGCCAGTAACCTGCAAAAGTGCAACAATCAGTAAATAAAATAACGAGTACATACAAGTGATACTTCATGCCTTGCATAGTAACGTGAAAAATTGCATCAAAGCGTTGTTTTAATTGATCACATATTTACATATTCAAATGAATAGAATCGACTCCATATTGTTCACAAATTCAATGAGCATTTCACCAATCAACAACAGGTTTTATTTTTATGGTGCAGATAAAACAATCTGGTAATAGAACAAAAAGTACATAAGACTTGAAAGATAAAAAGTAACATACCTCTTTATTCCTGTTGTAATCAGGACAGCGCTGGGCTTCCTGTCCTCCCTGGTACTCACAGCGGCATCCCTGTGCAGAGTTTTCATTAGAAGCACATTCTTCTTTTTCTTTGGGCAGTAGGACACAAGAGTGTGTGTATCTGTGAAGGCACATTTAGAGGAAAAGCGATCTCTGTCCTTGGTAAGTAAGGCAGGAGGCAAGTCAGGCTTGTTCCTTCTGACCGTCTCCACCATGGTCATTTTTTTGGAGCAGCTCCTGACTAAGAGCATATGGGGTGAAGAAATTGTCACGTTACGTTGTGCCCCTGGAGACCTGCAGTCATTTCCAGACAACCAGCTTCCCCTGGTTTCTTTCGGGAACACCGTCAGCAGGTTTCCCGGTGTAAACCTGCATGTTCCAGGCATTACTTGTCCTGGCATCACATGCTGCCCATATCTTCATTCCATATTTAGACGGTTTGCTTGGCATGTACTGTTTGAATGGGCAGCGTCCCCTTAAAGAGACCAGACGCTCATCCACTGTGATGTCTGGACTTGGGTTATAGATGAGTGGCAGGCGCTCCACCCACTTGTGCCAAACATCTCTGATCGCTGCCAGCTTGTCTTGTTGACGGCGGCCTGGTCTTGTATCACGGTTGTCGAAGCGAATCACCCGTGACAACACATGAAATGTCTGGAGTGCCATAGTGGCACGAGAATTGCCCGACCAGACTCTGCATCTCATAAACTGGTGGTAGATTAGATTCTGGATCTGTACACACCAGTCAAAATCAAAAGACCCACGTACGCTTGGACGATTTTATGTCATCAACCAGGGATATGGCGTATCTCATTGGCCCTGGGGTCATCATGATAACATTTTCAGCCGACCTCTCCTCTCAGGTGGGGATGAAGACCAGGACAAATTCCCATTCTTTGACCGGAATGCAACAACAACCTCAGCAGGGTCCTCTTCCTCATCACTGGATTGTTCAACATCGGTTGACTCTTGGTCTGGATCACGCTCTGTGTTGTCTTCAACTTCTGACACTTCCTCCTCTAATGCATCTTCACTGTCAGTTCTCTCAGGCCTCTCTCCTCCTCACCAGTGTCATGATTAAAGATATGATCAAGAGCCTCACATACAGGATATCGTTTGGTAATTGTGCTGCCACAGAATGAATTGTGAGCAAGGCCTCAAAAAAGCTTTATATAACAGAGCTGCGAGAAAAGTTCAATATATTATTGAAACAATGTTGCGATTGTTTGTGAGAATGCCAACAGGTGTGGTTCCTGTGCGGAAAAGATTCTATTGGGGAAAGGTTCCCATGGGGCTTGCCATGGAAGCCAAGAAGGGGAGTGAAGTGGGTGTGTGTGTGTGTTCAAACACACATGCATGTGGGGGTCTGGGAGAGGAAGTGTGTCCATCTGATGAATGGGCATGTGCCTGAACTCAATTTTATACACTAATTGTAGTCTCACCCATTCATTTCTAATGACCAGTCATTTTTGACCGAGAACACCACAGGTGTACAAAAGTTAAATAAAACACCCCATATTTTATGAAAATGTGTGTTCAGACGCCCTGTGTGGACAAAGTCATGGAACCTTATGACAGTCAGATTAAATTAACTACATTTTTCAGAGAGAAAACTTGTAAATCGGTCCAATTCGACCAGAACACAACAGGAGGGTTAAGTAACATCAAACCAAATATGGAGTTGATTTCAGGTGATTTGGACATCATTTTTGTCAACATACTCACATCACTTTCAATGATTTTTAGCTAGCGATTGCTAAAGTTTGTAATTGCTGTTTAAAGTAAACTGAACCATGAATTACAGTTTCTCCTGGTCCCTAGACAACTTTCAGGGTAAGGAATCATCTAACATCAAGTTGTAAAATAGTGAACTAGTCCTTTAACATTTATAAAAGTCTTGGATGGGTAAGGAGGAAACTGCTGAAAAGTCTGATATGGCCCAAAAGGGACAAATAAAGTTCCATTGAATTGAATTGAGTCTTTCACAGTCTAGATAAACATAAACTTTTACTCGTAGCGAGACAAACACCAATATAGTGTACTACCTTTGACCAGGGCTCATAGGGCTTAAAAGTAGTGCACTATTTGTGAATAAGGTGCCATTTGAGGCACTACATCACAGTGAGGTCCCAGTTCCCAGCGCTGACTAAGGCTGACATGTTTGCTTATGCCAAGCCTCTGCCATATGGATGCACACAGATTGGTTGTGTTCTGCAACTCAGGGCTTGGAACTCACATGGGAGAGGCAGGCCACAGTGGCTCTCAGGGTTATCACTCAGTCAGATGGGGTATTTATAGTTTGAAAATAGAAAGAGCATAACTAATATTGGTGGACTTAATTGAACCAACTGAAATATAGGTCAATAAGCTAATTCATTTCACATTACAGAATATACCAGGAAATCATTACCAAATACCTTTCTTATTTGAATGAGGTTCTTACTTTGCTAAAGTTGAAACACAATCTGTCCCTAAAGTGGACCTTAAATGCATAGAGAGGTCAAGCATAACAATCAATATGGTAACAGTCGCTATCAGCCTGAACCATGCAGGCAGCTCTCAATGAAGCTACCTATGCTTTGTCCGAGCGTGCAGGCCAGCCAGGGGGAAAACAGCAGCCTGGCGACATTAAAGACAATACATTAAAGACATCAATGTTTTTAGACATGGTGGGTCTCGTGGGGCAAAAAACTCTCCAAGGCCTGGATTCTCAAATTGACAGTGTATTTGCAAAAAAAGATTTGGAAGGGGCCGAACACAAGGTTGTCCGTCTATGCTGAGTAGATGGCCAAAATTCAAGCAGGTTTCATTTCCTCCACGAGGGATAGTGATAGAGAGATAGAGAGAGGGGGAGAAAGCCCATGGCTAGCGAACACAACAGACGGCCTACACTACCTGGGGGTAGGTAAAAGAAGAGTGGGAGTTGGAAAAGTACTGGAGGACAAAACTACTTTGAAGCCAAAAACACAAGTAAACAGCCCGTAGCTACAAAAGGCCCAAATAAGCTTGTTGGTGGTGGAACAAGCCAATAAACGACATGTAATAAAATATATATGATACAATTATTCAAATCTTAATTGGGACTCTTAAAGTTATTGTAGAGAGTGAATTGAAAGGAAAAGAAAAGGGGTTTGATATAATATTTTTCAGTATCATTGCCTCCTCAGAGTGACCGGCTGGGTCCCTCCCCTACCCTGCAGCTGCTTGACTCTGGTCTACGTCTCAAATGGAACCCTATTCCCTATATAGTGCACTACTTTTGACCAGTAGATCACTAAATAGGGAATAAGGTGCCATTTTGGACACAAGCTAGCTTTGGCCTTTCTGCTGCTGGGTTCTCCAGAGACCCACCGTATTCTCATGGCTCCCAGAGCACTGCCAAGTGTTTGAAGTGTGAAAAGCAAAAAGGAATGATTTTACTTTCGATGTGGGCCTTCTTAACAAATATTCACAGCTGCATGAAAGATCGAAATTGCGCTGCCAAAACAATCAGACACATGGATACAGACAGACAGGCAGAGGCAGGCAGGCAGACATGCAGCCAGGCAGGGCAGAAAGGCAGCGCAGGCAGGCAGGGCAGAAAGGCAGCGCGCGCAGGCAGACAGGCAGGTAGGGCAGAAAGGCAGCGCAGGCAGGGCAGAAACGCAGAGCAGGCAGGTAGGGCACAAAGGCAGGTAGGGCAGAAAGGCAGAGCAGGCAGGTAGAGCAGAAAGGCAGCGCAGACAGGTAGGGCAGAAAGGCAGCGCAGGCAGGTAGGCAGGTAGGGCAGAGCAGGCAAGTAGGGCAGAAAGGCAGCGCAGGCAGACGTTGCTATGCACAGAAGAGCTCCAGTGTTCTCAGCTCAAGAACACACGTGGGAATTTGGGTCTTGGTGAAATATTTGGATTGTGATTAAACAGCCCTAACTCTCCTATTTTCCAATTAAAAAGTGTTTGGAGAGCGGTGAAGGATTGATCAGATGTCACTACAAATATTACTCTCTAGTGTTCCAGTGTTGTTGATTCAACTCATTTTTCCAGAAATAAGATATGTTTAGCTGAGGTTTTCTTCTCTCATGCTTGAGAGCTGTGCTTGATCACATTTCAAATGAGAAAACGTTTTATTGGTTTGTTTGGATCATCTTTGGCAGTTTTGCTCAAATAGCTAGACAAAGGCGGAATCCTATTCCCTACATAGTGCACTACCAGAGCCCTATGAAATTTACTGCACTATATAGGAAAAAGGGTGTTTTTTGAGAAGCAACCATAGACGTAACTGAACACCAAAATGTTTAATGTTCCAATGTAAAGGACATAAGAAAGGACCGTCCCCCCTCCATCAATCTCAGTATTGAAGGTTATTATTGAGCCCACATAGCAACGTGTATGTCATTCATAGAAGTGGCTATTCACAACAACCTTGAGGCTTTGACTAAGAGTGGCAATACCAAGTAAATAGCAAGATGTCTGTATGCATCTCTACACCAGTCAACTTAGAGATAGCCTTCACATAGGCAGAAGAATAAGACGCTAAAACACGCCAGCCACGGCTAGCGAGTGTATGTGTGTATCTCTACACGGCTAGCGAGTGTATGTGTGTATCTCTACACGGCTAGCGAGTGCATGTGTGTATCTCTACACGGCTAGCGAGTGCATGTGTGTATCTCTACACGGCTAGCGAGTGCATGTGTGTATCTCTACACGGCTAGCGAGTGCATGTGTGTATCTCTACACGGCTAGCGAGTGCATGTGTGTATCTCTACACGGCTAGCGAGTGTATGTGTGTATCTCTACACGGCTAGCGAGTGCATGTGTGTATCTCTACACAGCTAGCGAGTGTATGTGTGTATCTCTACACGGCTAGCGAGTGCATGTGTGTATCTCTACACAGCTAGCGAGTGTATGTGTGTATCTCTACACAGCTAGCGAGTGTATGTGTGTATCTCTACACAGCTAGTGAGTGCATGTGTGCAGAAATAAAACATGCCAGTAGTGGATGTTAGGCTTCGTCTCTCTTGACTTTGAGCAAAACTACCAAGAAATAAAAAATGAATGATTCAGATAGCGTATTTGTTTTACCCTGTTGTCTTAGAAACACACAGAGCATGATGTGGTGTCAGATAACAGTTCCATTAAAGCCTATTGTTGGGGTGCTCTTGTGGTACTCGTTCCAGCAGTGAAACTGACTAAAAGCACCATATTTTATTGATGCTGCTAGTAGCTGGTTTTTCATGGTGTTATTTTCTCCAGGCCACCTCTGCTTTGTAACATGCTCCTTTTCCTTATCCCCTCTAAACTATTAATGCAAGATAAGAAAGAGGACATCCTCTTTGTGAATGAGCCGAGACAAAGAAGTAGCTGGATGTGTCCCAAATGGCACCCTGTTCCCTATATAGAGCACTACTATTGACCAGAGCTGTGTGGAACCTGGTCAAAAGCAATGCACTATAAAGGGAATAGGGTGCCATTTTGGATGCACATGCTATCTTGGAAATGAGCTATTTATCATCCTTCCTGTCAAAGGCTGCCTGTGTCTGCTCAGTGCTTCCTGTAGTACTAGCAGGCTTAGGAGCCTACTATCTGCTGATGTGAAAACTGGCCCAGGACAGGAAATGCCCCGTAGTGGATGAAAGAGAGAGATGTTTAGAAAGCAGTAAATACTCTCCCTGTGCGCTGTCATCTATGTACCCACCTTACATCCACTTAGCAACTCAAGGACATCTTTGAAGTCCATGTAATAAATATTGTCAAAATTCTAATGAATTCTGCTAACTGACATATCAAAGTTTTTAAACGGCCAGTCTCCCTAGTGAGGAAAGACCGCAAGCTCCCTGACTTACGACCAGAAACGTCAGCGGAGAGCCCTTGCATTTATATACTTTCAGAAGGGTGACAGTGATACTATCAACATAGCAAATATGAATTCCTGTGGTGGATTGCTCCATTGATCAGGTGCTGGCTGTTGACACGCGGTTTAAAGCAGTCTTGCTCTGTTTCATGTTGCTGTCAACGTAACATTTGGCTGTCTCTTCCTTTTTCAACTGGTGAACAGTGAAGCACAATCCTGTGACCTTTGCACTTCGCACGTCTTCCTTCTTCAACACAACTAGAACAACAACCGTCAAATGGTCAAGCAGCTTTTCCTGAAAAACATGCCTTTGACTGACCCATATCTGTCATCACAGCTTGAAATACTTTGAGTTGATTCGATCAATGACACCTTGAAAAATGAATACTTGATACACAACAGGTGTGACAACATAAGCGGAATGGTGACCCGAGAGGATATGTGGACCAGGTGCAGTGAGGTCAAAGGTCAACCCTTGGTCTGCGTCCCAAATGGCACCCTATTCCCTTTATAGTGCACTACCTCTGACCAGGGCCCATGGAGAGGAAACATTCACACACATAGAGAGACCCAGGACAGGAATGCTTTAGGAAGAGCACCAAAATAAAGAACGTCTGAGACAAGTCTGGCTGAATGGCCGGGCTGCAAGGATGCTAGATAGCTAGATTGTGAACGACGCACGCACGCACCAGGGAGGAGAAAAGCGGTGTTCTTCTTGTCTCAAAAGGACACCTGCAAACACTTAAAAGGTTGTTCTCCACCCTCCTCTCAGTGAACCAGAGTTGACAGACTACGCTCTCACCAAACTCACATTCCCCTGCCTCCCTTCACTGACTGAGCCTCCCAAGGTTGACTGACTAACTGCAGAGGGTGTGGGACACTGACGTAAGAGCCTACTGGCAGTCCATTCCTGGAGGTAGAGGACTTCTGGAAAGTTCCTTCTCGTTTGATGTTTCAGTTTAATAGTTCTTGGAACCAATGACGGACATTGTTACATGAGAGCCCTCGATGATAAACTGAACAATAAAACAAACGAACCTCATGGATTCATGTTGGAACCGTTGGAATGTTTTTTTTGGTCTGAATATCTGAACTCAATAAATACAAAGGGAAAGGAATGACAAAGAGTTTGTGCACGCAGTTAAGTATTTACATTTGATTAAAATTCCAGTCCTCAAAGACATGGGTGGTGAACCACACCAGTGAGAATGGGAAGGTTTCCACTATCTCAACATAAAAAAAAACTGTATAAAAATGTATAGCCTAGTGAAAATAAGTGTAACTCTATTCATTCTGTGTCAAGTCTGTTCTGAAAAGCTGGCCTTTCTTAAATGTGGAGATAGATAACCACAACCCCACAAAAGGTACAAGAAGTACAAGTACAAACATATTTTCAAAGAGGAGGCTATCTTTCTTGTTTTCTCTGCCTGATATTTCAGCGTAAAGAAAAAAAAGGCTACAACTGACAACAGCTGGCTCTGTGGTGCGACTGGAGGGAAAGTCAAAGCCATGGAAACCAGTGAACCCCTGACCTGGCCTACAGGCATGGCTGTCTAACGTAGAAAACACTCCTCTTCCTCTCATATCCACCGACAACAACACACACACAACTTTACTATCCACCGACAACAGCCTGGAGCCCAGGACGAACAGTTACTGCTAGGCTACCACTGCTCTTCATAGGGAAGTATATTTATCTGGATGGAAATGGATCAAAACAAGAAGAGAGACAACTGGAGGAGAGTCCAGCCCTGCAGGTGCAGTTGAGTGAAGAAAGTCGGCCAGTAAACGACTCCTAGACAGCGTAGAGGGAGTACTGTAGGTTGTACTGAATATAGGAATAATACCACCCCACCCTAACTATCTCCCCAATTTACAACTCCTCCGGAGTGGAAAACCCACCAATCTTTTTCACCTACAAAAGCATCGAAAAGCTAAATGTGGCACAATGTAACAATTAAGTGGCGCTACATTTACATTTGAGTCATTTAGCAGACGCTCTTATCCAGAGCGATTTACAGGAGCAACTAGAGTTAAGAGCCTTGCTCAAAGGCACATGGGCAGATGTTTCACATAGCCGGTTCAGTGAGTCGAGCGCGACTCTCTGAACCGCTAGGCTACTTGCCGCCCCTAGGCCAGCTCTTGACACCAGCAGACTGGGGACTCTGCTAGAGCAGGATTAAGGCTGTGTAGCAGTGCTGGGAATAGGACTTAAAGGTGTATCCAGAAGGGAAAGACTAACCCAGTATCCACACTCTATGTGCTGTAGCAGACTTGTATCTATTTATTCATTCAACCTTTATTTATCTAGGCTCGTCTTATAGAGATCAACTACAGTCTTCCACTGTTGGCTATAGCATTTAAAGTATGGACACAGGACTAAGACAGGACAGCCTTGCTTCATAATCCCTCCACACTCCACACGTACATATCAAAACTACTGTATATTCACCATGGCAACACATCATTCATTAGAAAATACACCTAACATGACATCACCACCTGAGAAGCTTCATGCAGAATTAACGTGGCTCATGGTGTACTTCTGGAATATTCATTCATTACTTCATCTATCTGGATGTTAATAGACTGTACGTCCCAAATGGCACCATATTCCCTGTATAGTGCACTACTTTTGAGCAGCGCCCTTTGGCAGACACCTTAGGGTCAGTTCATCGGTCCTAAAGACAAAGTGGAGCTCATTCTCTTTTGGCCCCACTAGGTATCCATCATGGAGGTTTAGCTCAAAGAGGGTCAGGAGTGGAGTTAGGGGGTAGGATAGGTCACCCCTGGTGTAAAAAGAGAACCCCATCAAACTTCCTTTCCCCTCAAGACAGATTAAGTCAATCAGAAGACTTCAATGGCTCTTTTAACCAACCCTTTTCTCTTCACTTGTTTACACCACTGAACAGGGAAACTGTATGCGCTGTTGATTGAGTCATTGTGTTGTAAAGAGGGGCAGCCAACCCCCCAGCCAGCCTCGACCCAAGCCCTACCTTCACAACACAGAGAGCACAATGAGAGTAACGCTAATTGAAAGTCAGAGGTTGCGACCTTTGTCAGGGGGCACTGAGCCCCTCTCTCCCGAGCCGCCACAATGCGTGGGGTGCGGAGCCTGGTTTGCAGAAGGGGTCTCGTGGAAAGTCCCTGCGGCCGCACAGAGCTCCTCTCCTGCAGTCAGTAGGCTGAAAGGAGAGGCAGCTGTGTGGGTAGAAAAGCCTAGCAGCGGGGGGAAAGGACAGGAGGATTTGCATTTGCCCCAAGAAGAAGGCTTTCATCCCCCCAGCTCTATTCCTATGGAGGGTGGGTGGGGCAGGGAGTGGGAGTGGGGTGCAGGCCAGGGTACAGGAGAGTGACAATCATGGGCTTTTCATCTCAGGTACCTGCCTAGTGGAGGGATATAAAGGAAGGGTATCTGGCCCTAAACAGAGACCTACACAGTGGCAGAATAGCTGACCACTGTGACTGACCCAAAATGTACAGACTCAGTGAGCATAGCCTTGCTATTGAGAGAGGCCGCCGCAGGCAGACCTGGCTCTCAAGAGAAGACAGGCTATGTGCACGCAGCCCAAAAAATGAGGTGGAAAATGAGCTGCACTTCCTAAACTCCTGCCAAATGTACAGTTGAAGTTGTCAGTTTACATACACCTCAGCCAAATACATTTAAACTTCCAAATACATTTAAACTTTTTTCATAATTCCAGTAAAAGTTCCCGGTCTTAGGTCAGTTAGGATCACCACTTTATTTTAAGAATGTGAAATGTCAGAATAATAGCAGAGAGAATGATTTATTTCAGCTTTTATTTCTTTCATCACATTGCCAGTGGGTCAGAAGTTTACATACACTCAATTAGTATTTGGTAGCATTGCCTTTAAATTGTTTAACTTGTGTCAAACATTTTGGGTAGCCTTCCACAAGCTTCCCACAATAAGTTGGGTGATTTTGGGCCCATTCCTGCTGACAGAGCTGGTGTAACTGAGTCAGGTATGTAGACCTCCTTGCTCGCACACGCTTTTTCAGTTCTGCCAACAATTTTTTTTCTGAGGCCTTGGCTGATTTCTTTTGATTTTCCCATGATGTTAAGCAAAGAGGCACTGAGTTTGAAGGTAGGCCTTGAAATACATCCACAGGTACACCTCCAATTGACTCAAATTATGTTAATTAGCCTATCAGAAGCTTCTAAAGCCATGACATCATTTTCTGGAATTTTCCAAGCTGTTTAAAGGCACAGTCAACTTAGCGCATGTAAACTTCTGACCCACTGGAATTGTGATACAGTGAACTATAAGTGAAATAATCTGTCTGTAAACAATTGTTGGAAAAATTACTTGTGTCATGCACAAAGTAGATGTCCTAACCGACTTGCCAAAACTATAGTTTGTTAATAAGACATTTGTGGAGTGGTTGAAAAACCAGTTTTAATGACTCCAACCTAAGTGTATGTAAACTTCTGACTTCAACTGTATGACCACATTAGAGACACAACCTCTGTTAAAGCCTCTTCAACCTCAGGAGGCCAAAGAAATGTGGCTTGCAACTAAAACACTCACAAACATTTATAGATGCACAATTGAGAGCATCCTGTCGGGCTGTATCACCGCCTGGTACGGCAACTGCACCACCCGAAACCTCAGGGCTCTCCAGAGGGTGGTGCGGTCTGCCCAACGCATCAACTACCTGCCCTCCAGGACACCTACAGCACCCGATGTCACAGGAAGGCCAAAAGGTTTTAAGGACATCAACTACCCGAGCCACTGGCTGTTCAGCCCGCTATCATCCTGAAGGCGAGGTCAGTACAGGTGCATCAAAGCTGGGACCGAGAGACTTAAAAACAGCTTCTATCTCAAGGTCATCAGACTGTTAAATAGCCATCACTAGCACATTAGAGGCTGCTGCCCCATATACATAGAATTGAAATATTGATATATTCCTTAATTACATTCTTTTACTTTTAGGTTGTCTATTGTTGTGAATTGTTAGATATTACCGCACTGTTGGAGCTAGAAACACAAGCATTTCGTTACACCCGCAATAACATCTGCTAAACATGTGTATGTGACCAATACAATTTGATTTGATTTATTCCCCACAGATCACAGACCCAAAAGAATTTGAAAACAAATCAAACATTGATAAACTCCCATATATTTTAGGTGAAATACTGCAGTGTGCAGTCACAGCAGCAAGACTTGTGGCCCGCTGCCATGAGAAAAGGGCAACCAGTGTAGCACAAACAACATTGTAAATACCAGAAATATTTATCTGTTTATTTATCTTCCCCTACTATTCTATCTTTTTGAGTGCAATATTTACTGTCAAATTCAAAAAGTTTTTGTTGATGTTGTTTTGTGTCTTCTAACTTTTGTTTATTGTTTCCCATGCCAATAAAGTCCCTTTGAATTGAACTGAGAAAGAGAGAGAGGGAGAGAGTCTCCTGTGTAGAGGGCAATTGAGGAGGGAGGGAGGGAGGGAGGGAGGGAAGGAGGAGGGGCAGCTACAGGGAGAACAGACATGGATAATCCTTCTTCATTTAGAGAGCCCCTGCAGGCTGTTTCAAACCAACGCTACTGTATATCCATCTTTCTCTGACACACACACTCTTTAGAATGCAGCTACATACCAACAAACCAACCATACGAATCAATCAAAACAAGACGTACAAATGTGGTGACCTGTGCTATTTTGAGAAAGACATTGAAGAAAAACCCAGAATAATAAAATGGATTTACAGACTCGTCGTGAAAAAAAGGGTTGCTATGGCAACCTGTTTTACACACTAGTAGGCCTGCTACACTTGAGGCACAGCAAGCAAATGTTGGGCTAATATTATGAAGCCATGGTTTTTATAAAAAAATGTAGGATACACAATGTTACAAGACATGAAAACAGACAAGTCATCAGTCACAATTCCCCACAGCCTAAGAGGTCAGGCATTGCTAGAAGTAGCTTTGTTCTGCATCGTTCTGCTTTAGAAAGGTGGGCCAAAACCAGATCTCAAGACAGCCCCTCAAACCCCCCTCCTAGTCCCACCGAAGACCCCTGCAATAGTGCCAATTATTTGGAGACTTTTTTAAGTGGGTTGGCCTGTCTCACGAGACACCGCAAGGTTCTTCAGAAAGCACAACTTGAGAAAGAAAACAAGCACACTCCACAGAATAAGGGAAAACCCTGTTAAAGCTAGAATAGTATTGAGACCATTGTTACAGCAAGCTAAATGGAACTGAGTTTGAAGTCATTAAATTTTAAACAATTGGTAATAGGAATGATCCATCTTTGAAAATTCAACTAATTGAATCAACGAGTGGTATTAATTATTATGATTATTTGGGGGTACATCAGTTGATTTAAAACTGTTATTGTACAAACATGTTCTTGAAACATTGGAAGAAATTGGAAATTAATAGATGTTTATTTTTACTATTGACACCAGGCAGCTACATTCTGTTAACAAAATAATAATGTGTTACTGAGTCTATTTACAAAACAGCTGTAGTGAGAAGTAGAGATCTCACCCACACAAAGATGTAATCAGCGGATCACAGTATCTCCAGCTTCTTAAACCGGACAATATTCCTATTAAACCAAACATAAATCTTACCCGCTTTGAAAAACAACTGCTTTGTAGTAAAGTTTGTCTGTGGCAAATTTCTAAATTCCCTATATCTTAAACCCTAAAGTGAAAAAGTCCTGTTAACTTTAAAATGGTACAACCAAACACCTACTTTGATTTACTCACCCGCATTGTAAATTGTTCATCTTGTTATATGTGCAGAGGTACATGCCCAAACATATAACATGAATACATACACAAATATTATGTACAGTCATCCTTATGAACACATTCACAAAGAACAGATGAGTCCTTCACAGCTTGGTGATTTTCCAGTATTTGGATTTGGCACTGCACTAGACTAGGGGCCCTCTGAGACACCTACCTGCCATCCTCTCCCTTCATCAGAGGGGGCCAGATGTGACATGGTTTAGTAATGAAACCTGATCCAGGTGCCATTCCAAATGCTACCCTATTCCCTTTATAGTGCACTATTTTTGAACTATAAACGGAATAGGTTGCAGTTTGAGACACACCCAGGGTTTAGTAGTGAAACTGAAAGCTGATCCAGAGTCAATATGACAGGCTGCTTTTGCCCTGATAGATGGAGGGTGACCTGGGAGGGACAGTGTTCTCCAGGTAGGTACTACAACGCATTACAGTACCCAGGCTGTTAGGGCTCCATACGTCTGTCTGTCTGTCCATCTGGGCTCAGATCACAGCATATGGTGGCATTCCAGACCAACTACATTGTAGTGGCGCAGCGAGCAGCAACCAATGGTTGCGTGCCACGTCATCGACTGAGCAATTGGGCATCAGATGGCTGAATCATATGATGGTTGGTTAGCTGATATGTTAAACACCTATCCATGCATTGTGAAATCTGGCAGGTGTCTGACCCTGCAATGTAGTCAGCCTGGAACACGGGTCATATCTGGAGAAGAGGGTCATCCAACAACCATCTGTGATCAGAACAGGGGAACAGGGGAGTAGGTCATCTGTCTGCTCTGTACACATCCACTTTAATGATCTTGGATGGGAAATGAACGAACGCAGCAGTTTGGATCTTTCGGTGCGTCTCAAACGGCTCCCTATTCTCTATATAGTGCAGAAGGCTCTGGTCAAAAGTAATACATTATAAAGGGAATGGGGCACCCTCTGTCTGATTAATAATTGTAACGTTTGACTTATTTAGGACTGGTGCTGTAAAGGCGGGTATTACTAATACCAGGATCCTTTCAGCCATTGCCCAGTTAGTGACAGATTCATAAACTGAATTGCAGTGAATTTCCATTCATTGGTTTTGCAGCCAAGCTAGTTTAGAGACTAAGCAATTTTCCCTATAAAGGGAACAGCAACATGCCGTTTTAATAAGGAGGACTACAGCGTTACATGTGTGTATGTACGTGTGTGTGTGGTGTGGGGTAACACAGTCAGTCCTCTGTGGCTCATTATTGGTCTATAATCCAATCCACACTGATGGTCACCTAACCTCTGAGCTTTGAATTGTGTTCCAACATGGCTTCAGTCAGTCAATGGGGCTGGACTGGGAAGTGTGTGTGTGCGGGTCTCTGTGCGGGTATCTGTGTGAGTGAGTTAGCCCAGTGATTGGGGATTGGGCAGTGGCTCAGCTCAGAGTATAGCACTGTTATGTTTCTTAGGCAGTGCTAGCTGTAGCTGTAGTACAGGACAGGACAGACAAAGGTGATAGATTCAAGATGCTGCCTGAGTTGTGGTGGTGGTAGTGGGGGGGTGAGAGGGGGCTTTGATATGAGATAGGGAGAAAGGGAGGGAGCTGCCTGGAGGAAGAAGAAGAGAGAGGGGGATTGGCTTGGAGCTAAAGCAGAGCTTAATGTAAACCAGATGAGAAGAGGAGTCTCTAAAACAAAAAGACAAGCCAGAGTTCAGCCAGGCAGCCTGCCCAGGCAGCCAGCATCCCCCACTGCACCATCACCTACTAATCTTCACATTACACAGGCTGACTTCCAGCAAAGTAAGGCTAAGGAGGGTTGATTACTTTCGGGATAAACCAGGGTATGTATCTTATTTCGAGGGAAAATAATGTTTTCTAACTAATCCAGTTAGCTAAGAGGCCCTCTGTAGCTTCGCTAACAACAGTCATGCTGCTACTGGTGTAGCTAACTTCCTAACTATTTAAACAGTCTGCACACCAAATGGCACCCTATTCCCTTTATTGTGCACCCTACCCAGGTCAAAAGTAGTACACTATATACAGAACAGGGTGCCATTTGGGACGCAACCCTAGACTCCCATGAGAGAGACATGCCATATTGCCTCATGGTAATTTTGATGACCCACCACATCTGCCTCTGCCTGGACTCTCTTTCGGCCAAAATCAAACAGAGAGGGGAGGGGTGGGGGTGGGGGGCAACCCTGTCAGACATGGCTGAACTGAAAGAAGAGCTCTTCTTAAACCTGGCTGCTCCTCCACCTGCCTGTGAAAGCAGAGCCCCTGTCCTTCTGGCGCGTGGCTTAGCACCCAGGGGCCTACAGGGGCCAGGCCCGTCTGGGGGCCCCGCTGATCAAAGCCCCACGGCCAGGGGAATCGGGGAAGCATCCCATCTCCGGTGCCCAGATGAAGGGCCAGGGGTGAAGAGGTGAGGCCTATCAGTGGCATGATACGGCCGGGACCTACTCAACAACAGGGACTTGGGTTTCACTGATGTCTCCATCTGTGCGAGGAACATTATCTATAACCCTTCCCTCTCTTCATCCCTCCCTATTCTCCCCCCCCATCGCATGCTGCGGAGGATGAGAGCGCCGCAGAGATACGGTTCAGGCATCACAGCAGAGGCATGGCCAATCTTCAAAATCCTAATGGAAATACCACATTTCCTAGGTCACCAACCGGCAATATAGTTGGTCCTTTCACAACGTCAAAAGTTTTTTTAATGATTTCTGCATGATTTAAGAAGTTCTTTTAAGTTGATGGGGATTCGGTTCAAATAGACCGCATGTGTTGTAAAATTCTGACCTGTGTTCTTGTGAGACCGTCGGTTAATAACTACCCTATGAAAACAGAAGTGTGTGCAGCTGCTCTGTATGAAATTATCTATCTACCAGACAATACCAGGGAGGATCACAGCAATTAACAGTGAATCTGACACATGGTTCCTCAGTACTTTGGCCCTTGTTCAGGCTCTGCTTTAGCAATTAACAGGACTTACAAAGCCTACTGGCAGGGGTGAGGAGAAGCAATCTGCTGCATAGTCAATCTGCGTCCCAAATGGCAACTTAAACCCAATTTAGTGCACTATTTTTAACCAGGATCAGTCACTGAGGACCCTGGTTGGTCGGTAAAGAAATGTAAACGCGTGGTGGAATCTTTGGCAGACACAATAAAATGATATGCCTGGGCTGGTCAAGCCATTAGGAATGCTTAACGCTCCCTCGGCTTGAGCCAACAACATTCTGTCTACGTCCCAAATGCTATTCTCTATATAGCACACTACTTTTGACAAGAGACCAATGGGCCATGGTCAAAAGTAGTGAACTATGAAGGCAATAGGAAGCTATTTGGGACGCACAATATTCTCTCTATGATTTTCTCTCACATGCCCTGCTACCTGCAGCTGTTGCCTGTTAGACATACCAGTGCAGCTGTGGAGGGTGGAGGATGAAACCAGGCCTGAATACATAGGATGTTTCCCAAATGGCAACCTACTCCCTATATAGTACACTACTTCTGACCAGGGCCCATTGGTCTCTGGTCAAAAGTAGTGCACTATATGGGGAATAGAGTGTCATTTGGGACGCATCCATAGTGTTCTCCCCCTCATTTAAGGCCAGGCAGCTACCAGAGCAGACAAGATAAATGGACTAAATATATCGAACTCCCAACAGACAGAAAGCACAGCGCTCTGTTGATTAGCTGAGCCACGCAATGGTTGTCTACTAGACTAGACCATTGTTCAGGCTTGCTAGAGATTTCTCTGGGCCTTTAGATCTTCTTCAATACGGGTGTGACTTATAGCTGATGCAGAATATTGTAGGTCACAAGCATGCATCGTGTGGTGATGAAAACAATTGGAGGATAGGTGGAACTCTTTATATTTCATCTCCTAGAATTTATAAAACACAAACTGTAGGTTGGGAATCTATTATTACCATTGAAAGGGGAAGATAGCTAAGGGACGGTGTCCCAGACACAGATTAGGCCTTGTACTTAAAAGGTCTTTCAATGGAGAATGTCCATTGAGAATGCTTTTTAGTCCTGGATTAGGCTTAATCTGTAACTCACTATGCAGCAGATATCTTCTCACCCCTGCCAGTAGGCTGTGGAAGTCCTATTAGAGCCTATTAGGGCTCTAATAGGACTTCCACAGCCTACTGGCAGGGGTGAGAAGATATCTGCTGCATAGTGAGTCTGCATCTCAAATGGCAGCCTTTACAGCTACAGAAGCCCTACAGTAAAAGGGTTTTGGGCAGTATTTTCTTTACCAGTCAATGACTCTGACATTGTAAATGGAGCAACAATAACCGAGGAAGTCCTCTGACACGTGTGGGTGAAATCTTACGTCACCCCTTTGAAGTTGAAATGTAAAATGGTTAAGGTATGGGGTAAGGTTAGGGTTTAGGGTAGGGATGTCCCAAGAATCCCAGATAGCACTAACCAACCACAATCCCTCACTGACATCATTCACATTACACACAAACGATATACAACAAGACTCGACACATCAAGTTCAATAGTGGAGTCTCTTTGAATGTGTGTTCCCTTGTGCTGACCATTGTGACAGCATTTGCCTGCAGTGTGACCGGGGAGTGAACTGGTGCTGCAGTCAGTGTCTCCAGGTCAAATAATGGGAGAACACAGTCAACCGTGAATATAAACATACCACTTGAGCGCTGATGTCGTACTCAATAACCTCGGGGGAATCGACTCATCGTAGCGCCACAGAGAAAGAGTGTGTCTCACACACACACACACACACACGAAGGCATGCTCGTTCTCCCGGTCTGTCAAAACATCAGTATAACAGGAGAACAATCAATGAAGGAGGCAGTTGTGGTTGGTGAACGAGGCAGCAGGATGACAAACACTGTTTGGCTTTTCACTGTTGATTTGGGCTAGCAGCTAGCTAGCTGGTCATCATCTGCCTGTAGGAGATGTCACGAGTAGAGCAGCATTTACTTTCTCCAACTCTTTCTCGCTGTCTCTCAAACTCGCTCTCTCTGACTCTTATCTTGTCTCTCTCCAACTCCAGCCTCTGTTCCCTGGGGCGCCGATGACGTGGATGTTGGTTAAGGCAGCCCCCGCACCTCTCTGATTCAGTGGGGTTGGGTTAAATGCGGAAGACACATTTCAGTTGAATGCATTCAGTTGTACAACTGACTAGATATCCCTCTTTCTTTTCCCTCTTTCTCCCTCTCTATTTTGTTCGCTCTCTCTTTTGTTCGCTCTCTTTCTGGAGTTTGACTCATGTTAAGTACTCCTGCATTTGTTACAGACACTTTCAGAGCTGACATGATTTCTTCATTAAGTTCTCGTGAGCGCTGTGGTCTGCAGTGGTGATTTATGTAACCATGAGCCTGGCTGCTAGATAGAAGAACAACCAGAAAAAACTCCTTCATTGTGCAGATGCTTGGATGCATCCAAAACGGCACCCTATTCCCTATATAGTGCACTACCTTTGATATAGCACTTCAAGGGCAACACTAAAATGCAGGGATTTACACAGAAGGAGCTCTATGTTTTCCATACTCAGTAGCAGTGGAGGCTGCTTAGGGGAGGATGGCTCATAATAATGGCTGGAACGGAGTGAATAGAATGGCATCAAAGACATGGAAACCATGTGTTTTGTGTATTTGATACCGTTCCACTCTTTCTCCTCCAGCCATTCCCACGAGCCTGTCCTCCCCAATTAAAGTGCCACCAACCTCCTGTGCGGCGCAGTAGTGCCCGGACTGTTGGCAGACTGCGAGAACCTGGCTTGTCTTTTGTTGGTTTAGCAGCGGATTTGATCATTGTTACTCCACTTCCTGCTAACCAAAACAACAACACAGTGAAATCCCCCTTAAGACCAGAGCAGCAATGTCCATCTTGTCTGGCCTCAATTCTAAAGAGGAGCCAGTCCGGCCAGCCAACGCTGCTGATAAACATGTTTGTGCTAACACTGTCAATGACAAAACGTCAGAGCTTTTGGCAGAAAATGCAGGACTCAACACGAGCGTGGACGATAACAAACAGGCTCCCATCGTGCTTTAGAATTGTTATCCCCCCATTCTTGTCCGCTTGTTGTAATCGTGTTGCCCTTTTCCACATAACTCAATATCTAGGGAGGTTGACTGAATGAAATTGGGTTAGAAATGGGTTGAAGCTAGGTTAAACACATGTAAGCGCACCGAGTCTGTTGTGTTTGTTGAAACGACAAAAGGTTATTAAATCTTGGCTATCGGCCAGGGGAGAGAGAGTTGTTTAAAATAAGGAACCTAACTTGTGTATCTTTCACCTCAAAGTAGAGGGCAGACATCCACTCTGCTACAGGGTAAATAATCATTCCTCCCTGGGAGAACCATGAATAGCCATAAACCTATACACTATTTGTCTAAGGCGGTGTCCCAAATGGCTCCCTACTATTCCCTATATAGTGAACTACTTTTGACCAGAGCCCACTGGGCCATGGATGAAAGTAGTGCACTATGTAGGAAATCGAGAGCCATTTTGGACACAACCAGTGTGTCTAAATATGTACTGTTTGTTTGCTTTAGCGAAGACTGCTGCCTGGCTGAGTGGAAAAAACCCAGCAGGCAGACTAATCTCTCAGCATGAAAAAACACTAATAACCAAACAGTCAGGGAGATCAGTGGGAAGAGTTAGTTCAATTTACTCAAAGTCATGAGTAAACATTGATGAAATGTAACAAGGCATAGTCAGATAAACAATGGTAAATCACTATAGGAAAAACAGGGTGGCGCCTCAAAGGAGTTAGGCCTAAAATCCTAGAAACATCACACTGTGCAATGTACGCAAATACGTCCTCAAATATTCCCATTACGATAAATGACTTTGTATCCCAAATGGCACCCTATCCCAACAGTTTTGTCAACTCAGTGGTGCTGCTGTGGTAATTCATTCTACAGCAGCTAGTGTTGTGAACTGGGGGGCCTGACGGACTGTTAATTACAGATCCCAGCTCAGAAGCACACCAGCTACATGAGGATTAACTGGAGAGAGGGAGAGCTCTTTGAAAGTTGAAACTCCTTGAGCGAGTCGGTGTGGTGTGTTTTGATCCTGACGATGAAAACATAACTGAAGCTTGGAAACTGTTTAGGTTCTATATCCGTATGGTGTTCTTCTAGTGAGCCTGTTAGATTTAGAACTCTACACTTCATCTGCTGCCAATGACGCAGGACGGTAGGGAGGGGAAAGTAGACCCCTGCTCCCCCTGTCGCACCTCCTCAAACACACATACTATACAGTAGGTCCACATCACAGAAAACAGACGAGCGTTCAGCCAAGTTGGTCTGGCTTCAGGGCAGGCTGGGGCTGACTAGTACAGGACCACAGCAAAATAGTCAAACGCAACATAAGAAAACATTCATCCTGAAAAATGTATACAATTTAGTGCCAGGGAGCCCAGCAGAACACCCCCTTTCCAAATAAATAGTACAGTCCAGTACTTACTGGTGCTAATAAAGGTATAGCTTTCAGTACGGATCATTGTTCGTCAAAATGAAGCTAAAACAATATACCATTTCTTGGTCATTTTTATTCAAGCTTGCATTCAGTAGTAGCTTTGCCATACATAACAACAACAACTGTGGATGTATCCTTTAAGACAACTGCAAGCCATGGTTATATAAAGTCTCATTCACTATGATCTTGTTACACTCCAGTGCCTGGAGTGAACACTAAACTGAGGCAGGGAGACAGACAGACAGTGCATCCATATATACTATATAGTTTCTTATTGCTTTCCCGACCTGTAAATAGAACCTGCGTCCTAAATGGGACACTACATCCCCATAGGGCTATAGCCAAAAGTAGTATAGTATATAGGGAATAGGGAGCCATTTGGGACTCAAGCCACAGTTAAAGCAATGAGACACCGGACAGGCAACCTGTACTGTGTCACGTCCAGTCTAAATGATTAGGCTACAGTACACATTGAATCAGACCATTGGCCCATCTATAGCATGGAGTGAGGCAGGACAGGAGGCAACAGCTTACTGGTCTTGGGACTTACGTAAGAGAATTCAGGCCTTTGTCACTCAGTACTCTAGCTCCAGCGCACACAATCAGGTCCTAGACTGCATTCCAAGTCGCACCTTATTCCCTATTTAGTGCACTACTTTTGACCAGAGCCCTATTATTTAGTGTACCCATAGGGCTCTGGTCAAAAGTAGTGCACTATATAGGGAATAGAGTGACATAGTCCTAGTGTAGTGCCTTGACAATACCTTTAAATGCAGTTCCTCATTGAACCTAGTAATGAACGGCTAGTAAAATGTATTTTTTTTATGTGAATGGCTTTTTATTTGACCACTCAAAGCAAAGCCCCCTGCTGTTGACTGAGTTCAGTTTCCCCAAGTAAAGCTAGAGCACAACATATACACAATAACTGAGTGGTAACATAATCATGTTAGCCGCAAAGGCGTCAGTTGAGTTGTGCCTTTCAATTCAGGCTTGTGTTTCCTTCCCTAACAACAAGTAGCTACAACGACTAGACAACTGGGAAGAGAAGAAAGGGTTGAAGGCGCTGAGGCGATAAACAAAAACAAAACGAGAAACATTAACATGCAGGTGGAAGCTTTGCTCTTTCCCCTGTCCCTTGTCTTGCTGGTCCATCAAATTACTGCTGAAACAAAATCCCTACAGCGACGCAGTGAGAGACAAAGCACACTGACATTCAACACAGCTACAAAAATATCCAAAAACAGAATGAATTACTTTAACAGATTCAGCCGACTTCTGCTGGCCATCACAAAATACCAGACATGGACGCTAGCTAGTTATCATCACAGACTCACAGGCTCAAAGGACAGGCAGGGAAAGTGTTTGATTTGACAGAAAAGCAGATAAGGAAAACTAATCCAACTGATATACTGGATAAAGTTTGATGCAATTTCAGATACATAATGAACCATTAGATATGAGGGCACAGGATCAAGTCGAGAGATTCTTACAGATTCATATGATTTAAGATGATAGTTTGAATCCCAAATGGCACCTATTCTCTATATATTGCACTGGGGGGCCCATAGGGCTCTGGTCAAAAGTAGTGCACCATGTAGGGTGCCATTTGGGACACATTTAGTGAAGAAAGCCAGCAGGGATAGGCATTAGCCAGCACAATAAAGGCTCCAATAAGCAGTTTGGACTGGCTTCCACTGGTCAACATGGTGACATGTATGTTCTCTCGCATTAACAAACACATGAGAGGTAAATGCTTTTACAGCAGCAGTAAGCCCCCAGTGCCTAGTAGCCTACCAGGAGCTAAAGCTCTGTATGCACTTTTACATTTACAGTTTTGTCATTTAGCCGACATTCTTATCCAGAGCGACTTACATGCGTCCCAAATGGCACCCAATTCTCGACATAGTGCACTACTTTTGACCACACGGGAGCCATCTAAAATGCCCAGTGCAGTCGAAAACACGATTTTATATACAGTTGAAGTTGGAAGTTTACATACACTTAGGTTGGAGTCATTAAAACTTATTTTTCAACCACTCCACAAATTTCTTGTTAACAAACTATAGTTTTGGCAAGTCGGTTAGGACATCTACTTTGTGCATGACACAAGTAATTTTTCCAACAATTCCAGTGGGTCAGAAGTTTACATACACTAAGTTGACTGTGCCTTTAAACAGCTTGGAAAATTCCAGAAAACTATGTCATGGCTTTAGAAGCTTCTGATAGGCTAATTGACATCATTTGAGTCAATTGGAGGTGTACCTGTGGATGAATTTAGTGCCCCTTTTCTTGACATCATGGGAAAATCAAAAGAAATCAGCCAAGACCTCAGAAAAAAGAATTGTAGACCTCCTCAAGTCTAGTTCACCCTTGGGAGCAATTTTCTAACGCCTGCAGGCACCACGTTCATCTGTACAAACAATAGTATGCAAGTATAAACACCATGGGACCACGCAGCCATCATACCGCTCAGGAAGGAGACACGTTCTGTCTCCTAGAGATGAACGTACTTTAGTGCGAAAAGTGCAAATCAATCCCAGAACAACAGCAAAGGACCTTGTGAAGATGCTGTAGGAAACAGGTACAAAAGTATCTATATCCACAGTAAAACGAGTCCTATATCGACATAACCTGAAAGGCCGCTCAGCAAGGAAGAAGCCACTGCTCCAAAACCGCCATTAAAAAACCAGACTACGGTTTGCAACTGCACATGGGGACAAATATCATACTTTTTGGAGAAATTTCCTCTGGTCTGACGAAACAAAAATAGAACTGTTTGGCCATAATGACCATCATTATGTTTGGAGGAAAAAGGGGGAGGCTTGCAAGCCGAAGAACACCATCCCAACCGTGAATCACGGGGGTGGTAGCATCATGTTGTGGGGTGCTTTGCTGCAGGAGGGATTGGTGCACTTCACAAAATAGATGGCATCATGAGGTAGGAAAATTATGTGTATATATTGAAGCAACATCTCAAGTCATCAGTCAGGAAGTTAAAGCTTGGTCGCAAATGGGTCTTCCAAATGGACAATGACCCCAAGCATACTTCCAAAGTTGTGGCAAAATGCTTTAGGACAACAAGTCAAGGTATTGGAGAGGCCATCACAAAGCCCTGACCACAATCCTATAGAACATTTGTGGGCAGAACTGAAAAAGCGTGTGCGAGCAAGGAGGCCTACAATCCTGACTCAGTTACATCAGCTCTGTGAGGAGGAATGGGTCAAAATTCACCCAACGTATTGTGGGAAGCTTGTGGAAGGCTTCCCGAAACGTTTGACCCAAGTTAAACAATTTAGAGGCAATGCTATCAAAAACGAATTGAGTGTATGTAAACTTCTGACCCACTGGGAACGTGATGAATGAAATAAAAGCTGAAATAAATAATTCTCTCTACTATTATTCTGACATTTCACATTCCTAAAATAAAGTGGTGATCCTAACTGACCTAAGACAGGGAATTTTTACTAGGATTAACTGTCAGGAATGGTGAAAAACTGAGTTTAAATGTTTTTGGCTAAGGTGTATGTAAACCTCCGACTTCAACTGTATTTTTTTCCACACTATGAAGTTGGAATAATACTGTGGAATATGGAAAATTATGATATTGCTCTTTTAGTGTAAGAGCTGTTTGAAAAGAAATCTCAGCTTGTTTTGGTGAGATGGAGTTTTGGCCTGCTTGGTGACATCACCAGGTGGTAAATTTGTTAATAGACCGATAAGAAAGAGAGTTCCAAACGTCCCTGCCAATAACAGCTAGTTTTCAGTTTTCCCCTCCCCACTCAGACCACTCCCAGACAGTCCTAAATAAATTCTTGGTTGAGAAATTTCTATTTATTTGCTTATTTTTGACTGTTTTAATGAAAACAATCACAGTAAGCTACTTAATTGTTTCCCCAGAAATGATTTGATATGGAGATAAAAACAGCTGCATTGGACCTTTAAGACAAAGCCCACGAGGACCCTCTTCATTTAGCAGTGTTAGAACTACGTTCTCCATCATCCTTCACTGTTCCTCTCTATTAGATTGGATTAGTCTACCTAATCTCAACGCAGTGAAACTGCTTCACTCCCAGAGTCTCTCTCCCACTGATATACAATAACCTTACAGTACCCCTTCTTACGCCAATGGTGCGTCCCAAATGGTACCTTATTCTATATGTCGTGCACTACTTTTGACCAGAGAGACTCAGTGCCTTCGGGAAAGTATTCAGACCCATTGACTTTATCCACATTTTGTTACGTTACAGACTTATTCTAAAATGTGTTAAATAAAACAATTGGAGTCCACCTGTGGTAAATTCAATTGATTGGACATGATTTGGAAAGGCACACACCTGTCTATATAAGGTCCCCCAGTTGACAGTGCATGTCAGAGCAAAAACCAAGCCATGAGGTTGAAGGAATTGTCCGTAGAGCTCCAAGACAGGATTGTGTTGAGGCACAGATCTGGGGAAGGATACCAAAACATTTCTGCAGCATTCAAGGTCCCCAAGAACAGTGGCCTCCATCCTTCTTAAATGGAAGAAGTTTGGAACCACCAAGTCTAGTCAGGATCGAGGCAAAGATGAACGGAGCAAAATACAGAGAGATCCTTGATGAAAACCTGCTCCAGAGCGTTCAGGACCTCAGACTGGGGCGAAGGTTCACCTTCCAACAGGACAATGACCCTAAGCACACAGCCAAGACAACACAGGAGTGGCTTCGGGACAAGTCTCTGAATGTCCTTGAGTGGCTCAGCCGGAGCCCAGACTTGAATCCAATCAAACATCTCTGGAGAGACCTGAAAATAGCTGTGCAGCAATGCAGAAACTCCCCAAATACACGTGTGCCAAGCTTGTAGCGTCATATCCTGAGTGGCACAGCGGTCTAAGGCACTTCATCTGAGTGCTACAGGCGTCACTACAGACACCCTGGTTCGAATTCAAGCTGTATCACAACCGGCCGTGATTGGGAATCTCATAGGGCGGCGCACCATTGGCCCAGTGGCATCCGGGTTTGGCTGGTGTAGGCCGTCATTGTAAATAAGAATTTGTTCTTAACTGACTTGCCTAGTTAAATAAAGGTTCAATAAAAGACTTGATGCTGTAATCGCTGCCGTCCTTCAACAAAGTACTGAGTAAAGAGTCTGAATACTTATGTAAATGTGATATTTAAGTTGTTTATTTTTAATAAATGAGTCAACATTTCGCCAAACCAAGTTTTTGCTTTTTCATTATGGGTTATTGTGCGTAGATTAATGAGGAAAAAAACTATGTAAGACATTTTAGAATAAGGCTGCAACGTAACAAAATGTGGAAAAAGTCAAGGGGTCTGAATACTTTTACGAAGGCACTTTATAGGGCATGGTTCCAACTGGCTGCCTCTGGGACAAATTTTGCCCGCTAGTGGTTTTATTTGGACATAAGACTGTAAAAACACCAGGAAATCAACTCCAAGTGATTAGAATTTTGGAAATCTGTTCCCAAGTATTCCCACAGATAATAGAGAGACGTGCTCATATACGGTTTGAAATTATTATGTTTTGGTCAAATATTTTATATCTGTTTGGGATTCTTGCGGTCAAATTGAAGTACAAATTATTTGTAATTATGTTCCGGCCCCTCGACCATCCACCTGAAAAAAAAATTGGCCCGCGGCTGAATCTAGTTGATGATCCCTGATATAGGGAATAGAGTGCCATCTGAGATGCAGCATATTTATTCAGTCACTCCGTGTCTATCCTCCCTTCCTCCATGCTGAGTGACTCTAATGCCATCTCCTCTTTCCTCACCTCCATGTTGTGTTGTCACTGAGGTGTGTCCAGCCCCATGTACAATATTGAGTTTTAAAGCACTGACTTGAGCAGTTCCTAGCCCCCTGTGGTCTAGATGTAGCTAGGGAGGACAGGACACAGCAGTGATGTCAGGCAAAATGATTTCACCCTCTCCGGGAGAACAACTGCAGTGACCTGACTTGGAGACAAAGGAGAAGAAAATGAGAGGGAAGGCAAGGGGAGGGGAGGAGAAAAGGAGAGGGGAGGAAGTTGAAGTGCAGACGGCACAGATACACTAGTGCCATCTGGTGGTCAGAGGAGAACAGAGGGACACCCGATGGTCGACCCACGTTGTTGTATGTTGGCTTCTCAAACACCTTGTTTGTGTCTAAGATGTACCCATTTTTCCCAAAGCTTTCAGATGAATTTGTGGTCTCTCCCAATAACGTGCCACACCGTCCCCTTTACAAGAATCAATTAGAATGTTTTTATATTGTACCATTGGTGAGACCAATTGAACGAATGAACACAGTTCTATCAATAAAAATGGACTTGAGCAACCATACCTGGTTTCTCTGACATCTCTCCATTGGTCTTTTGCCTGACCAGGATGGGAGCAGGTCTGGGAGCTGGAGGACAAGACAACTCAGCTGCCTAAACATAGAGGAGAGGTAACACAATAAATACAAGGCTGGTTCAGAGCCTGGTTCTTCTCTAGGTTTCTTCCTAGGTTCCTGCCTTTCTAGGTTTTTTTTCCTAGCCACTGTGCATTGCTTGCTCTTTGGGGTTTTAGGCTGGGTTTCTGTGTAAGCACTTTGTGACACCTACAATATGTACATGTACAGTCGTGGCCAAAAGTTTTGAGAATGACACAAATATTAATTTTCACAAGTCTGCTGCCTTAGTTTGTATGATGGCAATTTGCATATACTCCAGAATGTCATGAAGAGTGATCCGATGGATTGCAATTAATTGCAAAGTCCCTCTTTGCCATGCAAATGAACTGAATTTCCACTGCATTTCAGCCCTGCCACAAAAGGACCAGCTGACATCATGTCAGTGATTCTCTCGTTAACACAGGTGTGAGTGTTGACGAGGACAAGGCTGGAGATCACTCTGTCATGCTGATTGAGTTCAAATAACAGACTGGAAGCTTCAAAAGGAGGGTGGTGCTTGGAATCCTTGTTCTTCCTCTGTCAACCATGGTTACCTGCAAGGAAACACGTGCCTTCATCATTGCTTTGCACAAAAAGGGCTTCACAGGCAAGGATATTGCTGCCAGTAAGATTGCACCTAAATCAACCATTTATCGAATCATCAAGAACTTCAAGGAGAGCGGTTCAATTGTTGTGAAGAAGGCTTCAGGGCGCCCAAGATAGTCCAGCAAGCGCCAGGACCATCTCCTAAAGTTGATTCAGCTGCGAGATCGGGGCACCACCAGTACAGAGCTTGCTCAGGAATGGCAGCAGGCAGGTGTGAGTGCATCTGCACGCACAGTGAGGCGAAGACTTTTGGAGGATGGCCTGGTGTCAAGAAGGGCAGCAAAGAAGCCACTTCTCTCCAGGAAAAACATCAGGGACAGACTGATATTCTGCAAAAGGTACAGGGATTGGACTGCTGAGGACTGGGGTAAAGTCATTTTCTCTGATGAATCCCCTTTCCGATTATTTGGGGCATCCGGAAAAAAACTTGTCCGGAGAAGACAAGGTGAGCGCTACCATCAGTCCTGTGTCATGCCAACATTAAAGCATCCTGAGACCATTCATGGTACCAACACATCCTCCGAGAGCAACTTCTCCCAACCATCCAGGAACAGTTTGGTGACGAACAATGCCTTTTCCAGCATGATGGAGCACATTGCCATAAGGCAAAAGTGATAACTAAGTGGCTCGGGGAACAAAACATCAATATTTTGGGTCCATGGCCAGGAAACTCCCCAGACCTTAATCCCATTGAGAACTTGTGGTCAATCCTCAAGAGGTGGGTGGACAAACAAAAAACCCACAAATTCTGACAAACTTCAAGCATTGATTATGCAAGAATGGGCTGCCAGGATGTGGCCCAGAAGTTAATTGACAGCATGCCAGGGCAGATTGCAGAGGTCTTGAAAAAGAAGGGTCAACACTGAAAAGATTGACTCTATGCATCAACTTTGACACTTATGAAATGCTTGAAATTATACTTCAGTATTCCATAGTAACATCTGACAAAAATATCTAAAGACACTGAAGCAGCAAACTTTGTGGAAATTAATATTTGTGTCATTCTCAAAACTTTTGGCCACGACTGTAGGTAGGATAGACATTGTATTCGAAGGAGATCAGACAACAACAGAAAGCAGAGGAGGAAGCCAACACATTGTTTTGATGTCTCCATTTAGGAAGAGTAATCCCCAAAACACACACATGGACTATATCCAGATCTGGTATTCAGACTGATGAGTGTGTTTCATGTGCCAACACACAACAAGAGAGTCCACTTTGCTTATTTGATTCAGAAAATATAGGAACAAAAAATAGGATACTATATTTATGTATGTTTATTATATATATATATATATATATATATATATTTTTTTTTTTTTTTTTTTTTATTATTATTTTTTTTTATAAACTCTGTGTCATTGGGAAAGGCTAGTAGGCAAGCATTTCACAGTAAAGTCTACACCTGTTGCGTTTGGCGCATGTGGAGGCAGGACATGGGGCTAAAATAAAACTGGTTGTTGTTTGTCACTGTCAACACTCAACACCAGACAATACTGCATGGAGGCTGCCGCAGCCTGCCAATGATTCACACAGGTGGACATCTGCGCCAGTTTTACAGAAGATAAAGGCTTGTCACCAATGGCACCCCATTGCACTAGAAAGGGAATAGTAAATCCTCCTGATCCTTCATATGGGACAGTACATGGCTGTACTCTCTGTATTGTCCTATGAGCCAAGTTGATATGCAAGAAGATAATCTATTCTAAGAGGTTAGGTTGCAATTTATCTTGGGTGAAAGAAGCACATTGGCTAATCCTTATTACAGCTGTTGAAAGAGACTCTTCTCTTGTGCAAGTGTCCTCAAATCAACTATATCTTTAACAGAAACACAACATGGTGGAACCTTATCCTCACCTACCTAGCTGCCAAGAATAACACAGTATGAAAGACAGAGAGCCAGGTCTGTGTGTGTGTGTGTGTGTGTGTGTGTCAGAGCAGAGCAGAGCAGATGCTGTGTACAGTATAAATGTGTAATGCTTGCCTGTGGTGCACAGTGGGAGACGGAGTCCTCCATCGGTGGAGGTGACATTGAGGTGTCAGGCTGAGGAGGCTGATCTGGCTCCACATAAAGGACTCCGATGTCAACTGGCCACTGAGTGTCCTGGAAGCTCGTTGCATCTGTAGCATCTGTAGAAACACACTTTCATTCTTTCGTATCCAAGCCTAGCTAACATTTCCCCACTAATAGAGATATACAGTATCATTTTGAACTTCATGAATTATTGCATCAATAACTGGTGTCCATGCAGTGTAGCCTCGAACGGAGAGGGTGCCTTGTCACTTCAAACGCTCTCACAAGTCCAAATACAAGGCGTTGCAGTCTGAAACTGTTTTCAGATGACACAAAGCCACACAAACAATGGTTTCTCTAGCCAAAACATGAGGTTTGCGATGCTTTTCAGGATAAGCCACAACAGAGGGGTTGTCAAACTGTTTTACAGGCTCTGTGTCAGCTCAGTGATATTGTAATTGAGTCCCCAGTCTGTTGGTGTCAAGAGCTGCCCTAGGGGTTAAGAGTGTTAGGCCAGAAACTGAAAGGTCGCTGGTTCGAATCCCCGAGCCGACAAGATGACAAATCTCTCTATGTGCCCTTGAGCAAGGCATTTAACCCTAATTGTAAGTTGCTCTTGATAAGAGTGTTAAATTATTAAAAAGTAGTGTGCATCCCAAATTGCACCCTATAAATTGCACCCTAGTCCTATGGGCCCTGTTCAAAAGTAGTGCCAAACAGCCCCAGTTTGAGTGGAATACAAAATGTCTTTGAGTTCTTCCTCTGTCATTAATTCAGCCCCTGCCTTTTCTGCTTGGATTGCAGGGTCGTCCCCCCCCTTCTCTCTGGTCTGGTCTCCAAGCAACATTGGAGCTCTTTTTTTACTGCGGATCGAGTTGATTTTGAGTTGGGTAAATATTGGTTTTGGTCAACACAGGAAGAGGATAGGAATCTGCTATGAGGTTCTTCTGTCTGAGTGGAGCCATGTGAACACAGAGGAGCATTCAGAACATGTGACCGACAACCGTAACAGAATTGCATATTGCTTTTCGACCACTAAGTAAATATTACAGTATTAATTTCACACTTTTTCATCCAGCTCTAAACTGGATAATTATATAAACTGAAACACCAGTATGCAGGGTGTCAAACACTGATAAGTGCTAAGCTTTTATGAGAAGAGGCCTAGTTAGGAGTGTACATCATGGTTAACGTACCAGGACTGGGAAACCGAGGACATCTCTAGTTCCCCTGCCATACATGGTTATGATCGCCACTATATATATATATATATATATATATTTTTTTACCTTTATTTAACTAGGCAAGTCAGTTAAGAACAAATTCTTATTTTCAATGACGGCCAACCGGGGAACAGTGGGTTAACTGCCTTGTTCAGGGGCAGAATAACAGATTTTTACCTTGTCAGCTCGGGGATTCGATCCAGCAACCTTTCGGTTACCGGCCCAACGCCCAGCTCCTCCTCCTATATCATGTGAATCATCATCTTTTTAAGAACCTTATCCCACTTCCTTTTGTCTTTATTTGTCATTTCTAGTTCTGGGTTCTAGTAGTATTTTAAAGAGTATTTGGGTCCTAAAATAGTGCTGTATAAATTCAATGAATTACACGATTACATACTATATCTGGAAGGCAGATGACGTAAAGACACACATAGCCCCCCTAAGAGGCAGCAGCAGCGGTTTTCCGCTGGCCTGGCCTCTCTGTGCTCCCAGCAGACCCTGATGGATAATCCAGGCTGTCTGATTTCCCCTATGACTCAGGATAACTCTCTCAGCACTGTGTCTCTGCTCTGTGGTGTCAACAGCTCTATTCCCCCTCTCCTCTCTTTCTCCTCCCCCGTTCCCTTCCCCTGTGTCCGTGAACACCGTATCAACCATTATGCTGTCTTGTATCTCTAGTACCCCTCTACTCTCCTCCTCCTCCTCATACACATGTCGATTAATTTGAATGAGATAGAGAAGTCCGGTCGTAAGCCTGACGTTTGTGGGTTCTGGTCCAGAATTTTAAAAGGCAACATATTTTGTCATTTGAATTTAACACATATACAGTGAGGGAAAAAAGTATTTGATCCCCTGCTGATTTTGTACATTTGCCCACTGACAAAGAAATGATCAGTCTATAATTTTAATGGTAGGTTTATTTGGACAGTGAGAGACAGAATAACAACAAAAGAATCCAGGAAAACACATGTGAAAAATGTTATAAATTGATTTGCATTTTAATGAGGGAAATAAGTATTTGACCCCTCTGCAAAACATGACTTAGTACTTGGTGGCAAACCCAGAAGTCAGACGTTTCTTGTAGTTGGCCACCAGGTTTGCACACATCTCAGGAGGGATTTCGTCCCACTCCTCTTTGCAGATCTTCTCCAAGTCATTAAGGTTTCGAGGCTGACGTTTGTCAACTCGAACCTTCAGCTCCCTCCACAGATTTTCTACGGAATTAAGGTCTGGAGACTGGCTAGGCCACTCCAGGACCTTAATGTTCTTCTTCTTGAGCCACTCCTTTGTTGCCTTGGCCGTGTGTTTTGGGTCATTGTCATGCTGGAATACCCATCCACGACCCATTTTCAATGCCCTGGCTGAGGGAAGGAGGTTCTCACCCAAGATTTGACGGTACATGGCCCTGTCCATCGTCCCTTTGATGCGGTGAAGTTGTCCTGTCCCCTTAGCAGAAAAACACCCCCAAAGCATAATGTTTCCACCTCCATGTTTGACGGTGGGGATGGTGTTCTTGGGGTCATAGTGCAGCATTCCTCCTCCTCCAAACACGGCGAGTTGAGTTGATGCCAAAGAGCTCCATTTTAGTCTCATCTGACCACAACACTTTCACCCAGTTGTCCTCTGAATCATTCAGATGTTCATTGGCAAACTTCAGACGGGCATGTATATGTGCTTTCTTGAGCACGGGACCTTTGCGGGCGCTGCAGGATTTCAGTCCTTCACGGCGACATTGTGTTACCAATTGTATTCTTGGTGACTATGGTCCCAGCTGCCTTGAGATCATTGACAAGATCCTCCCGTGTAGTTCTGGGCTGATTCCTCACCGTTCTCATGATCATTGCAACTCCACGAGGTGAGATCTTGCATGGAGCCCCAGGCCGAGGGAGATTGACAGATCTTTTGTGTTTCTTCCATTTGCGAATAATCGCAGGAACTGTTGTCACCTTCTCACCAAGCTGCTTGGCGATGGTCTTGTAGCCCATTCCAGCCTTGTGTAGGTCTACAATCTTGTCCCTGACATCCTTGGAGAGCTCTTTGGTCTTGGCCATGGTGGAGAGTTTGGAATCTGATTGATTGATTGCTTCTGTGGACAGGTGTATTTTATACAGTTAACAAACTGAGATTAGGAGCACTCCCTTTAAGAGTGTGCTCCTAATCTCAGCTCGTCACCTGTATAAAAGACACCTGGGAGCCAGAAATCTTTCTGATTGAGAGGGGGTCAAATACTTACTTATTAGACTGATAATTTCTTTGTCAGTGGGCAAACTTACCAAATCAGCAGGGGATCAAATACTTTTTTCCCTCACTGTATACCCCAAACTCCTTTAGGCAGGGGGAACAGAGGTAGAATGGAAAGAGAAACATTGCCGTGTGGTTCCAGTTCTACCTGCTGACTGCAGGGTGAGCTGTCCTGGGGAGGAGACGTGTCCCTGTCTGGGGTTGGGCTCTGTCCCAGTCCTGGTCACTCTCCTGCTCCTGGGCTGGACAGTGAGGGAGTGTCCAGTCACTAGCCTCTCCCCTGCAGGATGCAGTCTGGGTCTCTGGCCTTCGCTGACCTCTCCCTCCTCCTCCCAGGACTCCTGGGGATTGGGGGACACAGCAGTCACAGCTCATGGAGCTTTTGCTAAACATTTTGCTATGGTCTGCCATTCTGAACATGACCCTGCACTGCAAGGGCTTAATGCCTTGGCTGTTTGCTTGTGAATCACAATATTTTTTTACTCAAAGTCAGCATAAACCCAGTATTTATGTACACTGTGCCAAAGCTTTTGCCTATATTGCATTTCATTGGATTTCCCTTGCATAAATACTATGCACAAACATAATAAGGTCACCTTACATTTTGGCATGCATTGACAAATGGAGAAAACCTGCCGCCTAGAGGCATTATAATGTCACAACAGGAAAAATATCAGACAGGCATTCAATATAAGTAGAATCATGGACAGCAGTGACAACAGAAGGTTCCAGTATGTACAGAGCAGTGCAATAATCTGATAGTTACCTCCGGGTCAGGGTGTGTCTGCGTGATGACCCCCTGGTCCATCTTAGCCAATAGAGACAGGATGGGGTCGTGTTGGGACGGGATGACAGGCCTCCTGACCTGACCCTCACTGGGAGGGTCGTAGTCCTGAGTGACACAGAAAATAAATCGTTAGCATGTTTGCTATGTATGGGAGCCATTTTCACATTTGTAATAACAGTGTTATTAAAAGAAAAGCAGTGGAGACTGTGCCACTCACCATGTCCTGAACCTCCTGCAGGGAGCTGGAGAAGCTGTTGATTAGATAGGGAACAGAGAAGCCTTCCTCCTCAAAGGCTAGGTGGAAACAGAGGAAAAGGCATCAATGGGTTTGACATGATAATAATCCCAACAATGATGACTATGGATTTTACAATCTTAGGAATGGATGGCCTTTTGTAGACCACCCGACGTCTGAGGAAACCATCAAGACACTCCCAAATAAGCCCAACACTGTATGTGTGTGTGTGTGTGTGTGTGTGTGTGTGTGTGTGTTGAGCTGCGTTGTCTATCCAGCTCACCTCGTGCTGCTGCAGCCTGGCTATAGCTGAGGAGCAGCTCTCCCTCTGAGATGTGTCTAGCAGCCGCGTCTGTCCCAGTGACTGTGGAACTACTGCTGCTGCTGGTACTCTCCTCCTCCGACGAGGAGGGAGTGGAGGGGGGAGTGGAGGGGGTCGGAGGCCCAGGTGGGGGTGGCGGGGTAGGGGAGCGGGGAGACAGAGTCTGGGGGCTGGAGGTTACAGGTGGGACTGGAGGCACACTGACAGGCTCCTCCTCAGCCACTGACATCACTCTGCAGAAAGAGAGAAGAGGGAGGGAAAGAGGGAGAAAGAGAGAGAGAGATATTAGCAGGATGGGTGGTACTCAGTCAGGTTAAAACCAATAACCATCCATGTTCCAGGCCTGTGTGTTATCTTTATGTTCTTTGTAACTCTAACTGCATTGTAATCTCCTGACAGCAGGGGGGAGCTGTGGTACAATACAACCGCACCCAGCAGTGCATCCTACACGCTCCACTATGTACCCTCATTGTCTTCTGAGGGAGGTCCCCACGCAGTTCCACCATTCAGAAAGGCAGACAGACATTCAGTCAGACAAACGGACAGTAGAATCAGCAGACAGACAGACTCACAGTGGCTTGTTGTGCTTCTCATGCTCCTCTACAGGGCTGTGGGGATGCTCCTCAGCCAGGGGCAGCGACGCGTCTCCCCAGGGTCCGGCAGGGCCAGAGGGAGGGGACACCGCCAGGCGAGAAGAGTCTGGAGTGGTGACGGGGGGTCACTATTGGCTCTGGGTCTGAGATCAAAGTGGAACAGAAATGTTCAGCATCTCATAGGCTGGGGATAGGCTGGGGATCAATCTATCATGGATAAGCCCAAGTTTTTCCTGACCACGTGACCTGCACAAGACAAACTCTAGGTCCTTGCTCATAACTAGGGCCCTGAGTTGTCCCTTATCAGGTCACATGACCATGAAAAGCTCTGGTCCCTAGTCATGGACCACTCAATTACTCAAGCAGAGCGTGCTTGTGTAATGGAGATACAGTAACTATGCTATCAGACCTGCAGGTGTAGAGGTGTGAAGCTCCTGAGACTGGGGTTCTCTGGGTGACTGCTGGGGGGTCCCCTGCTCTGAAGCCTGTGGGGTGGCCAGGGGGGACAGGCCTCTGCTGGGGGGCCCAGGACTAACACTGGGCTCTGGGGTGGGCACTGGGGTTGGCACCAAGGGCTCCTACAACAGCACAATATTGTGGAAAGAAAGAATACAAATACAATAAAATACTGTAGAAAAAGGAACAAATAACTCAGTGTAAATGTTAGATTAGAAATACTATTTAAAATACTATTTTTTATTTATTTTTATACAGTAAAGACTGATTTATTGATTGATTGACTGTACACAGTACCTCCTGTGGCGGAGGATCCTGAGGCTTGGCAGGTGCCACAGGTCTCTCCTGTCCCTCTCTCTGTCCCAGCATCAGGGCTATGGTCTCTGCCAGCGCCTCGTTCACATACTGTCTGATCAGCTCTGAGTCCACAGGAACACTGGCGTCCACAAACAGCTGTAGGCCCTCTCCCCCCGCAGCCTCCACTAGAGCCACAGGTTCAGTAGGGCACATTGTAGCAGAGCGATTTTCAACAGAAAACCAAAATCTGTGTTCTTATTGGACGGACACAAAGTTTCAAAACGGATTCTCACCACTGAACATCTACTATTCTGGTATTCCCATCCAATAGCTGGGTTTATATTGCACAAAAGAACCCCAGCATTATTCCCCTCATTCTTCTTACTGTTCTGTCTAAAGGGAAGTAGCAGAGTCAATGGGAAAAGTGCTGACAACCCTCCAGTGATCACAGAGTGGAGGCCTCATCTGCAAATGGTATACATCATTGATCTTTCTACTAGATGAGAGTGTGAGGTAACGTCCCAAATGGCACCCTATTTCCTATTTAGTGCACTATAAAGGGTGCACTACAAAGGGAATAGGGTGCCATTTGGGAGACAACCCGAATCAATGGCCCGCTAACTCCGCTGCCACTCTTAAGTGTTCTGACTGCAATCCGTAGCAGCGAAGAAGAAGGAGAAGCAGAGCCGAGTAGCAGAGAAAGAGCAATCAATGATTTAATGAGAAAATGTATTGTCGTATTGGAGCTTTGACATGTATTTTTCCTTCACGACAGACAGCTCGCACTCAAAGAAACCATGAGGCATAACTTTCAATGAGGCACGTTCTCTCATCCCACCCCGCTCCTGCGCACACTCCACTGGCTTCCAGTCTGGTGCTTGCCTATGGAGCAGCAAGAGGAATTGCCCCTCCCTACCTTCAGACTATGCTCAAACCCTACACCCCAACCCCAGCACTCCGTTCTACCACCTCAGATCTCCTGGCTCTCCCACTACTACGGGACAGCAGCTCCCGCTCAGCCCAGTCCAAGCTCTTCTCTGTCCTGGCACCCCAATGGTGGAAGCAGCTTCCCCCTGAAGCTAGGACAGCAGAGTCCCTGCCCAACTTCATAAAACCTCTGAAACCCCCCCTTCAAACAGTATCTTAAAAATTCTTCCTCCTCACCTCGACCCCCCACAAAAAAAAACCCATTAACCAGCAGTAACCAGCACTAACCAGACCTCCCAGCTATCTAAAAAGGAATGTAAGTCGCTCTGGATGAGAGCGTCTGATAAATGACTAAAATGTAAAATGCATGGAGTTATAAACAGCCCAGCTACATTGCTCCTGTTCAACAGCAAAGGAAGGTCAGCTACTTGAACCAAGGGGATGATGTATAGTTCATCTATTCAGTTTAATGTCAGTCAATATCTCAGCATGCATACGAACCCCATTTGTGCTCATTTTTTAAAAGCTCATTTTTTAAAAGCCACGAGGGACATTTTGGGATTCCTGAACATGAGGATTGTGGTCGGTGGCTTGACAAAGCCGTTGAGCTTCAAGTAGCGTTTCGCATGTCATTGGATGGTTAACAGCACTCACAATGCTACCACAGAGCCCCACTGATACAGTCCCTGTACCACAGAGCCCCACACAAATTCCCTGAGGAAAGTGGCTACCAGAATCTCCCATGCCACAGCTATGCTGTAATGCATCATTGCTGGCTGGGCTCAGCTGCACAGGCATGGGGATGACCTGACCAGGACTAGACATTTTGCAGTGAAAGGACCTAGTTCTCACATAAGGCTGGTGATGGTTAAGGTCAGGGTTGTGATTAAAGGAATAATCCACTCAAAAACTATATTTTTGGTATTTTTGTTCATTAGTTCACTGTTGATACAGTTCCACAATGTTTTGCACATCAGCAATAAAGTTTTCAAGATATAAGACTTTCAAAAAGCAAATTGTAACTTGCCACGTGATCAGGATGATGTATGTGGCAAGTTACAGTAAGGGTTAGCATGACCAAGTTAGCCAGGTCAAACTAGTGCTGTAAGGGAATCAGATTAAGAGTTATCATGCGGTTAAGGTAATGTAACCATGTAACCAGTCCCAGTTCTCACCGATGTCAGAGGTAGCACTGTCCTCTGGCTCGGAGTGGGAGGGGCTCTGGTTCTGGGCGGGGTCAGCTAGAGGGGGTTGGTACATCTCAGAGATCATTCTGGCCATCAGCTGCTGCTCCACCCTAAACGAACAAACAAACCAGTTACTTCTAACTATATCCCTTTATGTTGATTGTGAACTCTACATTGCCTGTTGGCATGAATTTGGCATTCCAAGTAGTACACCAGTAGGGATATTGAAATGTGGCTTGTGTATTCTGCATTCAAAAACAGTGTTCAGCTTCACTGCGTAACATAATGCTATCCTCCTCACCAGTCAACCAGCCTGTTCTCCAGGGTCTCTCTGTGTTGGATGGAGCTGAGGACAGGGTCTGGGGGTGGTAGGGGCTCTGCAGGGTAGCAGGGGAACACAGGACCGTGGTACATAGCAGTAGGAGGAGAGGCCAGACCGCTCAGTTCTATAGGACCATCATGGAGCTCCTCCTCCTCTGGATCCTGATGGAAAAATACATTTTAATTGTAGGAACAAGATGGGTGGGGAACGCTAGATGGATACACTAGTAGCTTTATGGTGTCCGTTTAGTACGTTTTGGTCACTGGTTTGCATTACTTGCAGATTCCTTGGCAGTAAAGACAGGGAAGGCTGCATCAAGCTGGCTCTTTTATCTCATTTTTTAGTGGAGAGAGAGAGAGAGAGAGAGAGAGAGAGAGAGAACGAGAGAGAGAGAGAGAGAGAGAGAGAGAGAGAGAGAGAGAGAGAGAGAGAGAGAGAGAGAGAGAGAGAGAGAGAGAGAGAGAGAGAGAGAGAGAGAGAGAACGAGAGAGGGAAAGTGAGGTTTGCCTGCCAAAAGGAGACTGTTTGAAGTAAATAAATAGCTAAATACTGTTAGGGCTAAGGCGTTGAGGTGGGGACACTCTAGTAGCTGGCGTCTATACACGGTTGTGTAACACAACAGAGTCAGCCCATGTTTCATGATATCTCTTTTTTGACTGGATGCAATTGTTTTGATGGGGTTTTAAAAACAACTCTTTATTAGGTTGTTGGGAAACGTTAAAGAGTGATTGCAGGGAAAGATCACAATTTTTAAAAAAAAAGTGCTTAATTATGGGCAATGGTTCCAGATCACATTAAAACTTTTACAGCTTTAACGTTTTTGGAAATGTGTGCATTACTTATTGGAACAATCTCTCTGATCCAAATGACCACAATATGAAACAATGAGAGGGAGGACTGAGTACCCCAGACAGGGATTCAGCAGCAGGCAGCAACTGAACCCTACTAATACATCCCAAATGGCACCATATTCACTATGTAGTGCCCTACTTTTGACCAGGGCCCTGGTCAAAAGTTGTACACTATGTAGGGAACAGGGTGCCGTTTGGGACACCATTTTCTACCAAATGTAAAACTCCCTCTCCTCTGCCATCTCCTCTCCTAACATTATTTCCATTGCATATCAAATCCACACAAAGCTACATTTCAATCGGCCTTGTTTGAGAATGTAGTTCACTTCCCGACCAAAAGAGGGCACTGTGGAACCATATGGATGTTCTTCAATTCAACTCCCCTTTCTATTCCAATACCTTTCTTTTCTTTCTGACAGCTATGGAGCCTGTTGTTCTCCTAAGCCTCCTTACACAATCATGACAACAGGAGCATTTCTATGTTAACAAACTATTTGCCCTTGTGTGACCGCAAGGAATCTGCCTTAATGGCCCGATTTGCGTCAGTGCTGCTTTGGCTGCTTGTTAGGGGTGAATATGGAAAGCTTATGGTTTGTGTGGATTTGCTGATTGAGGGGATGCATGTTTACATAATATACAAATTCCTAGCGAAGCCACGGTGGAGGGCTGCTGGAGAAAGACAGTGCATCAAACAAAGAGAAAACGTACAACAGCTATTACAATAGATGGTGGAAAAAACGTAGGCCTATTATTGACGAGAGATTGTAATTAAATTAACATCCATTTATGATGATTTGAAAATGTTTGTTGTTTTTTTGTGCGTGGAAGTGAGGATAAATTTAAAGCACTGCTCTGAACATCGCTATCTCATTGGCATGCAAAGGTGACACACTGTATGGAAAACAAATGAATAAAATAATCTATTCCTTTTGCAATATTTCAAATCAGCCTTCCAAGGAGGTGAACGTCAAGGGAGAAGGAGGGGTTAAAAGTGCTGGAAGCAGCAGACCTGATTTCTAGATGCCCTTGAGCCGGTGACTCAGATGCCACATACTTCCCACACACACAGGACTGGGCACGCACAGACACAGACACGCAAATGGATTTTCAAATGGACTCTACCTGGGCAATGTCAGCAACCTCCAGGAAATGTGTTCCGGGGAAAACGCTCTCCTCCTCATCGTCTCTCTCTTCATCAAGAGTCCCCCCCACACTCTGCAATAAGAGGACGGATAGATTATATTCCTTATTTAACCTGTGTCTAACTATTGGGGCAAAAAGAGAATTAGCACTCATTTCCCCCAGCTATGGCAGACCTGCAGTTCATGCTAGACAAATGCCTGGAAAACCAATTATTATCGATAGGGTTGTGGTGACATTCTAAGATTTGTGTACGGCTACTGACCGTAAACAATAAACAACAACACCCTGGGAGAGAGAGTCAATTATGAAGCGCGTTCAACTCATCCTGCTTTCCATTCATAAAGTACAACCCAATCAATCCAACGCAACGGGCCGATCGAAAATCTACAGTAGCCTCTCGCTGAGTCCCGCCCGTCCAAATATTGAATCTCTGATAGGAAAAACACAACTGTTCTTCATGCTCAATGATTTATTTTGGTGGGATTGCAGGAGGTACCAATACGAGCAGTGTTCTTGATTATTCCCTACATACAGTGCACTCACCCCATGTAGTGTGGTCTCCGAGAGGGCCATGAATCAAGGTGGAAGGTTTATTACATTAGTTCAATGACCTAACCGTTGCTCAGACTGAAACCAGTGCTTGGAACCGGGTTTATTCACACAGCACAGGATTACAGGAGAGCGAAGCCTCCGTATTCAGCAGAAAACACACTGCTATGACTGATTGAGAGGCCTGTGATACATGGGACATATGCACTGGTTGCTGTAGTAAACACACACACAAAACATGCTTGGTTCAAATACTTGATTCATTTCCCATTGACTCCCCTTGCAGCATGCCAGTAATATACGGAGTAGTAGACGGTTCACTTTTAACAGACTGACGCAATTTGATTGACAGGTGCTATTAGGCTACCGGGTAAGGAATTTGGTCATTAAAAGGAATGCCATTGTGCTAATGAGTGTTCACTGCTGAGTTTGTGTGCTGTGTTGTATTAAGCCGTCTGTGCTGTATTGGGCAGTCTGTGCTGTATTGGGCCGACTGTGCTGTATTGGGCCGTCTGTGCTGTATTGGGCCGTCTGTGCTGTATTGGGCCGTCTGTGCTGTATTGGGCCGTCTGTGCTGTATTGGGCCGTCTGTGTTGTATTGGGCCGTCTGTGTTGTATTGGGACGTCTGTGTTGTATTGGGACGTCTGTGTTGTATTGGGACGTCTGTGTTGTATTGGGCCAACTGTGGCGGTAGGTGAGTGAGCGTAAGAGAACTGAGAGCTGCGGTGTTTGTTGTGGACTGCGAATAAAGCTCCAGGACTTGGAGGGCAGAGTGTTGCAGAGAGAGAGGCACAGAACCACACCAACACATTATCATTCCACTCAGTCAGCACAGAGAGGGGAGGAGGGGGGGACTAGAGGGGGAGTGAGGGCGAGAGAGGTGGTGAGAGGGGATGGGGTGAGAGATGGACCGGACAGATCAGGCCAATAGTGGCCAGGTGATTCACTGCTACCTCAGTGAGACAGAGGAAGAAAATGGCCAACGCACCCACACTTAAAACACACTTCACTGCTCAGTGGCTAGGCTTCATAGAAAATTAACAAACAGAGGTAACCAAAGAACAGCAGAGCGGAACGGACATTTTTCATCTCTCTAAAGTAGCCCTCAGACAGTGTGGAGTGCTAGAATATCAAGTCCATAGCAAGACATGACTCAACTGAAGGAGTGCTGATGACAAAGACATTAGTGTCAGGCCGGTGATCGGAATGAGAACACATTTAGACCACCAGTGGAAACGGGGTAGACGACTCCAGGGATCTTTCAGCAATTCTAGGACATAACCAAAGCTGCAATCAGCATAACTGGTATGTGACAAGCAGTATTATGAGGAGGAGGAAGGAAGGATGCTCACTGCAGCAGTCAAGGCATCGGCCATACCTCTACAGAACTGCTTTGTCCTTGCATCGACTGACTCCCACTGCAAGCACAGAGATTGATAACCCACATCCGTTGCCAGGCAACCATATGTGCCTGCCTGACTGGAGCGGAGTTGAATTTGTAAGAGAGAGAGAGAGTGTGAGTGGCCGGGGCCTTTAAGTGTGAGCAGCACTGCAGCCTGGCAGGCTCCACCACAGTCTTATCAGTGGAGGCTGCTGAGGGGAGGACGCCTCATAATAATGGCTGGAACGGAGCGAATAGAACGCCATCAAAGACCTGGAAACCATGTGATCGATACCGTTCCACTCGTTCCCCTCCAGCCATTACCACGAGCCTGTCCTCCCCAATTAAGGTGCCACCAACTTCCTGTCTTAGTCTTATTATACATTCACTTCCACACACACACTCACAATGGAAATATTTGCGTGGGAGCAACACACACAAACGAACACATCTCATTGCAAAAAAATGTGCTATGCTGCATGAAGAGAAAAAATCTCTCTCCTATAAGCCATCAGAAGCCCCCGCGGTATGGAGCAGGACCAAGCTCAGACAGCCAAACTGCCATCTACAGCCAGCGAATGGTCTGCCACCAGCTGCTATATGGGAGACATTATAGGCCCTCTTCCCACAACACCATCACAGCCAGTCCAGCATGGAGACATTACTGAGGAAGGCTAGCGGCGTCAGGAATCACAGTCTGGGAGAGACTGGCACCCTATTCCCTATATAGTGCATAGGGCTCTGATCAAAAGTGGAGCTCTATATAGGGAATAGGGTGCCATTTGGGATTCCTCCTGTGGAAACGTTAGCAGGCAAGAAACACTGGTGTCTACAGAACAGAACAGGCATCACAGCAGGCACGGACAACCCCAGCCCTGGGACCACTCCCTCCTTTCTCTCCCCATACGGATACTGTTACACCGCTCACTCAATGCTCCTTTTGTACCCCAGTCTGTGGACTCAGCAAGAAGGGAGTCCCGGTCTGGGGGCAAGCATGGGGGAGGGGGTCTTTTGTCCCGGGGAGTGTGGAAAGGAAAGGCCTGGTCTAGATGCTGATTGATGGATGTTTTTGAGGCTGAGCCCATTACAGCATAATGTTACATTATGTTACTGTATAATATTGGGCCTTCACGCCGCTGGCTAGGGGGTGGGTGGGGGAGACAAGTACGTCCCATTTCTCATTGGGGTGTTACTGTACCTGTATGTCTGGAGGAGGAACAGCAGCAGGAGGAGGAGGTGGTGGAGAGGGAGCTGGGCTCTGGCTGGGGGTTGGAGTTGGCGTGTTGGGTTCGATATTCACACTGGGCTGAACCTGGTGCATTCAGAGAGAGATACATGATTCAAATATAGACTACACAGTCCACACAACGATGCCATTACATTTGGGATGATTGTCCACAACCAGGCAGATTTTGAGGCTGACCGATGAGGCTACCCTTACTTGCACTTGGAGCTGTGGTTGTCTTCTCCTCTGGCCAGACGTCACCTCTAGCATGGCCACGGTGGGTTTGCGGGGGGCAGGGGCCCGTCTGGGTGGGGAGGGGGGCATGGAGGTGGTCACCATCACTGGCCGTTCATTGATGAGGACATGGGAGGGCTGGGGGGCCAATCCATCCACTCTGGGCTGGCCTGGAGGTAGAGAGGAAGACATGTCAAATACAGACTCAATTAGACACACAAGACACATAGACAGCAGACACTAACATCAAACTAAATAGTATGCTGAAGAGGTACTTCCTACTAAGTGTCTAGGCAATACTGTTATATCAGCTATCGTAACGAAAAGTCACCAAGGGAAAAAAGCAGTTGTTTGTTGTTTCAGCACTAGCATATGGTGATACATGCAAGGGGAGGCTATAATATCGCAGCTAGACGCACTTGAGAGAGGGGTACATCTCTCTCTCTCCCTCGTTCTCCTCCTCCACTCTCTCCCGTCCAGCTCACAGAATATATCCCCTTGGTGCAGAGCAGATAATATCTCAACCGTATTTACACAACACGGGGGTAGTGAACAGTGAAGAGCATTACGTGCTGGGCATGCTAAGAAGGGAGCTGCTCTCCTCCCATGGCTGGCTCGCTCCGCCAGTGGAAAGCGCCAAGCACAGTGAGCACACCTGGCTCTTATTTCTCCTGAGCTGCTGTTCGGTTTCGTTGTGGGCGGAGGGCTGTAAACGACATCCTAAATAATAACTCTCACGCATCACTCTTTTGTCCTCCACACATCTGTTAACCTGGGACGCTGCCCACTCGACCCGCTCCGCGCTCGCAAAGATTGGCATCTGTTTGGCGAGGAGGAGTTTGGGAAAACTAGCTCGCTAATACGTTCAGACAGTGTATTTCGGTTGTATAATGTATTATTGGACTCGTTGGTGAAGGCTTCTGTTGATGAGTTAACTCCTATTAAGAGACATGTGGCCATGCAGCCCTAAAACCCCCAACCACCACCACCACCACTACCCCTGTAATATAACACACAGGATTACATTAACGTAAATCTGCTCAGAGCACAGCGGACTACAGAAAGCTGTTTATCCAGCCCTGAGCCCGTAGCTGGGGAAACATAAGCTTTATGATTTCCATAATTTGGCTGAAGGGCATCCAAAAAGGGTGACTTCTTTTTTTGTTAGTTCATTCAGAGCAAGTGGCTCTGAGTCATTTGGAATGCGCAAGTACTTTTTATGGAAAACACGTGGGCAGGGTTGGTCGGTTGTGTAACTGCTGGCAGTATAGGAAAACCATCCCAGCTAATTTGCAGTCGTCCTCCTCGCCCCAAGACTGCCTGAATGTAAATAGAACTGGAAGGAGCACCAAGCCAAAATAACAGATAATGAGACACAAGGAACAGATGAACTGACGCAGAATGTTGGTATTCAAACCCAGTGACCAACAACATGCACGAGATGGGAAACAAAGAACTCAGTGTGTGGAGTGATTTTAGGGAAAGTGTGGCCTTGCTGCTGTACAGTGATACCCTACGGGGTTCACAAGCAAGAAAAGCAGCACAGATTCCAATGTGTCTGACCAACCACTCTGATAGAAGACTTGTCTCCAGCACAGCACACACACAATGGGATGAGGCTACTTATTTTACGCCTTGACTGCAAACCCAAGAAACTTCTTCTTGCACAACTTCCTAAAACCGGCTTGCAGTGGAGGGGAGGGCAACCTGCCCTGCAGTGTTAAGTGAGTGAGAGAGAGAGAGAGAGGAGAGAGGGAGACAGAGAGAGAGGCGGGGGGGGCAGTCAGTGAGCTAGCTGGCTGTCGTGAGCTGTGTGTCGGAGGGAGTGAGAGTGGGAGCGAGAGCATCTGCAGCAGATGAAAGGGCTGGCAGGCTCCTGGAGGCCTCCTCCCTCCCTGGGGATGCACAGCCAGAGAAGAAGAATTAGGCCAGCTCTAATCTATACCCTCACAACGTGACACACTGTCTCTGACTAGCTAACACACACACTCCGACCGACTGCTCTGCTCTCCCAGTCCTAACCCCTTCCAGGCATAGTAAGTTACCATCCTCATCAGTTATTAATGGGAGCCAGAAACTTTCATCCCAGGCCTACTTATTTAGGAGTGGTAGGGTCTGGTCTAGTGGTAGTGCTGCAGACTCCAGACCACACATGCCCTCTGCCCCTACTCTCGGTCTCCCTCTCTACCTTCCGACTGTCAACAATAAAATCTATCAACAAAATCTGCTTAGTTAAAAGGCTTAGTTAGGATCCCTACATGGTACGTACAGGGTACTCTACTCTGACTGGCTGCACTGGGTTCACTGTCTCAACGGCGCCAAGAATATTCAAATGATACACCTACACCTGAAACAGGAAGTCCAACATAGATATGGTGATGCCATAGATATAGAAACACTATACGATGCTGCTAATTGTGTTTAACCAGGAGTTGCATGCAGTACACATGTATGATATTGATTATATATATATATATATATATATATATATATATATATATATATATATATATATATATATATATATATATATGCTGCTATAAGTGGAATTAGCTACCCAGATTTATAGACTCAGATTATAGACTGCATAACAGCTAGAGAGCTTTACTATGGGACTGCATTACGATGCTGCTGTGGTAGAAATCAGGCAACCCCCCATGCAGACAGACACACTGATAAATCAGCCTTTATTGTCCTTGAGAGGGAACCATCAAGACACTCCCAAATAAGCCCCAACACTAACAAGTGTGTGCATTTGTGTGTCCCACTAACACATGGGAATGAGTCTCTATTACAGAGTAAAGGGACTTCTCCCTCTCTCGAACACAGTAATGAGAGAGACACTGCATTGCAGATGCTATTACCAGATTTCTTTTGTTCTCTCCGTCTGAAAACCCCAGCAGCACTTGAGGTCAACAAAGCAGACAGGAGACAAGAGACAAATGATCTCCCGCTGTTTGAACAAAAATATTTGATTTAATTCTATTTGATTCCATTTCGGATACGACGCATCATTAATTTGACTTGGCTGCTGGCCAATTACAGGTTATTACTGAAGCTCCTATCAGAAATGCTCATTTAGCTTTTTGTGTGTGGAGGTGCTGACATTTCAGAGAGGATATTATCATACACTTTTAAACAAAAATAAAATAAACATATTTCTCAAAATAACGATATAAATTCAACAAATGTTAATAGAAGTTTAGACGAGGTCATTATCATTAAAGAAAAGGAACATGCTATCTTTTAAAATGTATAACACTCGCAACTTCAAAAAGCTTTTAATAAGCAAAATTACTATTGCCTGATAAAGTAGTCGATCAGATGCAACAAATGAGAGAGCTGGGTTCTACTTGTAGTTTATTCAAATAGAAGTTCGGGAATTAGAAAAAGAGGGAAAATAAGCTATAATTAAGCTTTAAACTGAGAAGCTTCATTGTAATACAAATGAAGGCCGTTAGATTCCTCCTCTCAACATTACTTTGTGCCAGTGTGTGTTTGGTCTGTGCCACAATCCAGTGACCTTTCAGCTGAGAGAGGATGGAGATGAACAGAGTGGCACACCACACACTGAGGCACCACACTCCTATAATAGGTCAGTCTGGGAGCCATTTAATTGCAGTGAGGAGCTAGATGGCCTTTGAAGGACAGCCAACAAACAGTAGAGAGAGGGGTGAAAATAAGACCGATGTCAACAAGAGAATTGTGTTAAGCTAGCTTCCAATGGGAAAATTGGAATTGGTGTCCGAGTCAGCACAGTAAGGGTCGGAATGGTGGTGTAAAATGGGTATATCAGCCCTAGGTAGAGTCCAGTCTCACCCAGTGGGATGGCCATGGGGATGAGGTACCCCTCCAGCGAGGTCCCAGGGTGGTACTGGGTTCCTCCATGGGTCGGGCTGAAAATGTACTGAGGCTCACTGGGTACGGCCGGGTACAGGGGAGAGGAGACTGACCATCCATGGGGGAGACTGGTCTGGGTCTTCGATGACTTCATCTTCACCCCTGGAGGGAGGGAGGTGAGAGAGGAGGGAGGGAGGGAGGGAGGAGAGAGAGGAGGGAGGGAGGTGAGAGAGGAGGGAGAGTGTGATTAAGTGCTAAGGAAAGAGACAGAGAGAACATGTCACATGAACTTTGGGAAGACATAAGCCTGTTGAGATCTCTGGTGAGCCACTCTACCTCGCACACACTCTACCACTCACCTCGCACACTCTCTACCACTCACCTCGCACACACTCTACCACTCACCTCGCACACTCTCTACCACTCACCTCGCACACACTCTACCTCTCACCTCTCACACTCTCTACCACTCACCTCTCACACTCTCTACCACTCACCTCTCACACGCTCTACCACTCACCTCTCACACTCTCTACCACTCACCTCTCACACTCTCTACCACTCACCTCTCACACTCTCTACCACTCACCTCTCACACGCTCTACCACTCACCTCTCACACGCTCTACCACTCACCTCTCACACACTCTACCACTCACCTCTCACACTCTCTACCACTCACCTCTCACACACTCTACCTCTCACCTCTCACCTCTCACACACTCTACCACTCACCTCTCACACTCTCTACCACTCACCTCTCACACGCTCTACCACTCACCTCTCACACTCTCTACCACTCACCTCTCACACGCCCACCACCCACCTCTCACACACTCTACCTCTCACCTCTCACCTCTCACACACTCTACCACCCACCTCTCACACTCTCTACCACTCACCTCTCACACGCCCACCACTCACCTCTCACACTCTCTACCACTCACCTCTCACACGCCCACCACTCACCTCTCACACACTCTACCACTCACCTCTCACACTCTCTACCACTCACCTCTCACACGCCCACCACTCACCTCTCACACACTCCTACCTCTCACCTCTCACCTCTCACACACTCTACCACTCACCTCTCACACTCTCTACCACTCACCTCTCACACGCTCTACCACTCACCTCTCACACACTCTACCTCTCACCTCTCACCTCTCACACTCTCTACCACTCACCTCTCACACGCTCTACCACTCACCTCTCACACTCTCTACCACTCACCTCGCACACTCTCTACCACTCACCTCTCACACTCTCTACCACTCACCTCTCACACGCTCTACCACTCACCTCTCACACTCTCTACCACTCACCTCTCACACTCTCTACCACTCACCTCTCACACTCTCTACCACTCACCTCTCACACTCTCTACCACTCACCTCTCACACACTCTACCACTCACCTCTCACACACTCTACCACTCACCTCTCACCTCTCACACACTCTACCACTCACCTCTCACACACTCTACCTCTCACCTCTCACCTCTCACACACTCTACCACTCACCTCTCACACTCTCTACCACTCACCTCTCACACGCTCTACCACTCACCTCTCACACTCTCTACCACTCACCTCGCACACTCTCTACCACTCACCTCTCACACTCTCTACCACTCACCTCTCACACACTCTACCTCTCACCTCTCACCTCTCACACACTCTACCACTCACCTCTCACACTCTCTACCACTCACCTCTCACACACCCCCACCACTCACCTCTCACACTCTCCACCACTCACCTCTCACACTCTCTACCACTCCACCTCTCACACTCTCTACCACTCACCTCGCACACTCTCTACCACTCCACCTCTCACACTCTCTACCACTCACCTCTCACACACTCTACCTCCCACCTCACCTCTCACACACTCTACCACTCACCTCTCACACTCTCTACCACTCACCTCTCACACACTCTACCTCTCACCTCTCACCTCTCACACACTCTACCACTCACCTCTCACACTCTCTACCACTCACCTCTCACACTCTCTACCACTCACCTCTCACACTCTCTACCACTCACCTCTCACACTCTCTACCACTCACCTCTCACACACTCTACCACTCACCTCTCACACTCTCTACCACTCACCTCTCACACACTCTACCTCTCACCTCTCACCTCTCACACACTCTACCACTCACCTCTCACACTCTCCACCACTCACCTCTCACACACTCTACCACTCACCTCGCACACTCTCTACCACTCACCTCTCACACTCTCTACCACTCACCACTCACACACTCTACCTCTCACACACTCTACCACTCACCTCTCACACACTCTACCACTCACCTCTCACACACTCTACCACTCACACACTCTACCACTCACCTCTCACACTCTCTACCTCTCACACTCTCCACCACTCACCTCTCACACACTCTACCACTCACACACTCTACCACTCACCTCTCACACTCTCTACCTCTCACACTCTACCACTCACCTCTCACACACTCTACCACTCACACACTCTACCACTCACCTCTCACACTCTCTACCTCTCACACTCTCCACCTCTCACCTCTCACACACTCTACCACTCACCTCTCACACACTCTACCACTCACCTCTCACACACTCTACCACTCACACACTCTACCACTCACCTCTCACACTCTCTACCTCTCACACTCTCCACCACTCACCTCTCACACACTCTACCACTCACCTCTCACACTCTCTACCACTCACCTCTCACACACTCTACCACTCACCTCTCACACTCTCTACCTCTCACACACTCTACCACTCACACACTCTACCACTCACCTCTCACACTCTCTACCTCTCACACTCTCTACCACTCACCTCTCACACACTCTACCACTCACCTCTCACACTCTCTACCTCTCACACTCTCCACCACTCACCTCTCACACACTCTACCACTCACCTCTCACACTCTCTACCTCTCACACACTCTACCACTCACCTCTCACACTCTCTACCACTCACCTCTCACACACTCTACCACTCACCTCTCACACTCTCTACCTCTCACACACTCTACCACTCACACACTCTACCACTCACCTCTCACACTCTCTACCTCTCACACACTCTACCACTCACACACTCTACCACTCACCTCTCACACACTCTACCACTCACCTCTCACACTCTCCACCACTCACCTCTCACACACTCTACCACTCACCTCTCACACTCTCTACCACTCACCTCTCACACACTCTACCACTCACCTCTCACACGCTCTACCACTCACCTCTCACACTCTCTACCACTCACCTCTCACACGCCCCACCACTCACCTCTCACACGCCCACCACTCCACCTCTCACACACTCTACCACTCACCTCTCACACACTCTACCACTCACCTCTCACACTCTCTACCACTCACCTCTCACACTCTCCACCACTCACCTCTCACACACTCTACCACTCACCTCTCACACTCTCTACCTCTCACACACTCTACCACTCACCTCTCACACTCTCTACCACTCACCTCTCACACACTCTACCACTCACCACTCACCTCTCACACTCTCCACCACTCACCTCTCACACACTCTACCACTCACCACTCACCTCTCACACTCTCTACCACTCACCTCTCACACTCTCTACCTCTCACCTCTCACCTCTCACACACTCTACCACTCACCACTCACCTCTCACACGCTCTACCACTCACCTCTCACACACTCTACCACTCACCTCTCACACTCTCTACCTCTCACCTCTCACCTCTCACACACTCTACCACTCACCACTCACCTCTCACACGCTCTACCACTCACCTCTCACACACACTACCACTCACCTCTCACACACTCTACCACTCACCTCTCACACTCTCCACCACTCACCTCTCACACACTCTACCTCTCACCTCTCACACTCTCTACCTCTCACACACTCTACCACTCACCTCTCACACTCTCTACCTCTCACACACTCTACCACTCACCTCTCACACACACTACCACTCACCTCTCACACACTCTACCACTCACCTCTCACACTCTCTACCACTCCACCTCTCACACTCTCTACCACCACCTCACCTCTCACACACTCTACCACTCACCTCTCACACTCTCTACCTCTCACACACTCTACCACTCACCTCTCACACTCTCTACCTCTCACACACTCTACCACTCACCTCTCACACTCTCTACCTCTCACACGCTCTACCACTCACCTCTCACACACTCTACCACTCACCTCTCACACACTCACCACTCACCTCTCACACTCTCCACCACTCACCTCTCACACACTCTACCACTCACCTCTCACACACTCTACCACTCACCTCTCACACTCTCTACCTCTCACCTCTCACACACTCTACCACTCACCTCTCACACGCTCTACCACTCACCTCTCACACTCTCTACCTCTCACCTCTCACACACTCTACCACTCACCACTCACCTCTCACACGCTCTACCACTCACCTCTCACACTCTCTACCACTCACCTCTCACACGCCCACCACTCCACCTCTCACACGCCCACCACTCACCTCTCACACACTCTACCACTCACCTCTCACACTCTCTACCTCTCACACGCTCTACCACTCACCTCTCACACACTCTACCACTCACCACTCACCTCTCACACGCTCTACCACTCACCTCTCACACGCTCTACCACTCACCACTCACCTCTCACACGCCCACCACTCACCTCTCACACGCCCACCACTCACCTCTCACACTCTACCACTCACCTCTCACACTCTCTACCACTCACCTCTCACACACTCTACCACTCACCTCTCACACTCTCTACCACTCACCTCTCACACGCTCTACCACTCACCTCTCACACTCTCTACCACTCACCTCTCACACTCTCTACCACTCACCTCTCACACACTCTACCACTCACCTCTCACACTCTCTACCACTCACCTCTCACACTCTACCACTCACCTCTCACACTCTCTACCACTCACCTCTCACACGCCCACCACTCACCTCTCACACACTACCACTCACCTCTCACACGCTCTACCACTCACCTCTCACACACTCTACCACTCACCTCTCACACTCTCTACCACTCACCTCTCACACACTCTACCACTCACCTCTCACACGCTCTACCACTCACCTCTCACACGCCCACCACTCACCTCTCACACACTCTACCACTCACCTCTCACACTCTCTACCTCTCACACGCTCTACCACTCACCTCTCACACACTCTACCACTCACCACTCACCTCTCACACGCTCTACCACTCACCTCTCACACGCTCTACCACTCACCACTCACCTCTCACACGCTCTACCACTCACCTCTCACACGCTCTACCACTCACCTCTCACACGCTCTACCACTCACCACTCACCTCTCACACTCTCTACCACTCACCTCTCACACACTCTACCACTCACCTCTCACACTCTCTACCACTCACCTCTCACACTCTCTACCACTCACCTCTCACACTCTCTACCTCTCACACGCTCTACCACTCACCTCTCACACGCCCACCACTCACCTCTCACACGCCCACCACTCACCTCTCACACTCTCTACCTCTCACCTCTCACACACTCTACCACTCACCTCTCACACGCTCTACCACTCACCTCTCACACGCCCACCACTCACCTCTCACACGCCCACCACTCACCTCTCACACTCTCTACCTCTCACCTCTCACACTCTCTACCACTCACCTCTCACACGCTCTACCACTCACCTCTCACACACTCTACCACTCACCTCTCACACACTCTACCACTCACCTCTCACACTCTCTACCTCTCACCTCTCACACACTCTACCACTCACCTCTCACACGCTCTACCACTCACCTCTCACACACCCACCACTCACCTCCTCTCACACTCTCTACCACTCCACCTCTCACACTCTCTACCACTCACCTCTCACACACTCTACCACTCACCTCTCACACACTACCACTCACCTCTCACACGCTCTACCACTCACCTCTCACACTCTCTACCACTCACCTCTCACACACTCTACCACTCACCTCTCACACTCTCTACCACTCACCTCTCACACTCTCTACCACTCACCTCTCACACACTACCACTCACCTCTCACACTCTCTACCACTCACCTCTCACACACTACCACTCACCTCTCACACACTCTACCACTCACCTCTCACACTCTCTACCACTCACCTCTCACACTCTCTACCACTCACCTCTCACACACTACCACTCACCTCTCACACACTCTACCACTCACCTCTCACACTCTCTACCACTCACCTCTCACACACTCTACCACTCACCTCTCACACACTACCACTCACCTCTCACACTCTCTACCACTCACCTCTCACACACTACCACTCACCTCTCACACTCTCTACCACTCACCTCTCACACACTACCACTCACCTCTCACACTCTCTACCACTCACCTCTCACACTCTCTACCACTCACCTCTCACACACTCTACCACTCACCTCTCACACACTACCACTCACCTCTCACACTCTCTACCACTCACCTCTCACACACCACCACTCACCTCTCACACTCTCTACCACTCACCTCTCACACACCACCACTCACCTCTCACACTCTCTACCACTCACCTCTCACACTCTCTACCACTCACCTCTCACACACTCCTCTACCACCTCACCTCCTCACACTCTCTACCACTCACCTCTCACACACCACCACCACCTCTCACACACTCTACCACACTCACCTCTCACACTCTCTACCACTCACCTCTCACACTCTCTACCACTCACCTCTCACACACTCCTACCACTCACCTCTCACACACTACCACTCACCTCTCACACTCTCTACCACTCACCTCTCACACACTACCACTCACCTCTCACACTCTCTACCACTCACCTCTCACACACTACCACTCACCTCTCACACTCTCTACCACTCACCTCTCACACTCTCTACCACTCACCTCTCACACACTCTACCACTCACCTCTCACACACACTACCACTCACCTCTCACACTCTCTACCACTCACCTCTCACACACTACCACTCACCTCTCACACACTCTACCACTCACCTCTCACACACTACCACTCACCTCTCACACTCTCTACCACTCACCTCTCACACACTCCCCACCACTCACCTCTCACACACTCCACCACTCACCTCTCACACTCTCTACCACTCACCTCTCACACACTACCACTCACCTCTCACACTCTCTACCACTCACCTCTCACACACTACCACTCACCTCTCACACTCTCTACCACTCACCTCTCACACGCTCTACCACTCACCTCTCACACTCTCTACCACTCACCTCTCACACACTCTACCACTCACCTCTCACACGCCCACCACTCACCTCTCACACGCCCACCACTCACCTCTCACACACTACCACTCACCTCTCACACGCCCACCACTCACCTCTCACACACTCTACCACTCACCTCTCACACGCCCACCACTCACCTCTCACACTCTCTACCACTCACCTCTCACACACTCTACCACTCACCTCTCACACGCCCACCACTCACCTCTCACACGCTCTACCACTCACCTCTCACTCTCTACCACTCACCTCTCACACGCTCTACCACTCACCTCTCACACACTCTACCACTCACCTCTCACACTCTCTACCACTCACCTCTCACACTCTCTACCTCTCACACGCTCTACCACTCACCTCGCACACACTCTACCACTCACCTCTCACACACTCTACCACTCACCTCGCACACTCTCTACCACTCACCTCTCACACACTCTACCACTCACCTCTCACACTCTCTACCACTCACCTCTCACACGCTCTACCACTCACCTCTCACACGCTCTACCACTCACCTCTCACACACTCTACCACTCACCTCTCACACTCTCTACCACTCACCTCTCACACTCTCTACCTCTCACACGCTCTACCACTCACCTCTCACACGCTCTACCACTCACCTCTCACACACTCTACCACTCACCTCTCACACTCTCTACCACTCACCTCTCACACACTCTACCACTCACCTCTCACACACTCTACCACTCACCACTCACCTCTCACACGCTCTACCACTCACCTCTCACACACTCTACCACTCACCTCTCACACACTACCACTCACCACTCACACTCTCTACCACTCACCTCTCACACGCTCTACCACTCACCTCTCACACACTACCACTCACCACTCACACTCTCTACCACTCACCTCTCACACGCTCTACCACTCACCTCTCACACTCTCTACCACTCACCTCTCACACTCTCTACCACTCACCTCTCACACTCTCTACCACTCACCTCGCACACACTACCACTCACCACTCACACTCTCTACCACTCACCTCTCACACGCTCTACCACTCACCTCTCACACTCTCTACCACTCACCTCTCACACACTCTACCACTCACCTCTCACACTCTCTACCACTCACCTCTCACACTCTCTACCTCTCACCTCTCACACACTCTACCACTCACCTCTCACACGCTCTACCACTCACCTCTCACACGCTCTACCACTCACCTCTCACACTCTCTACCTCTCACCTCTCACACACTCTACCACTCACCTCTCACACGCTCTACCACTCACCTCTCACACTCTCTACCTCTCACCTCTCACACACTCTACCACTCACCTCTCACACTCTCTACCTCTCACCTCTCACACACTCTACCACTCACCTCTCACACTCTCTACCACTCACCTCTCACACTCTCTACCACTCACCTCTCACACTCTCTACCACTCACCTCTCACACTCTCTACCACTCACCTCTCACACGCTCTACCACTCACCTCTCACACTCTCTACCACTCACCTCTCACACTCTCTACCACTCACCTCTCACACGCTCTACCACTCACCTCTCACACGCTCTACCACTCACCTCTCACACGCTCTACCACTCTTGGCCGCGGGGCTTTGGACTTTGGGGAGGGAGAGTTGAATCGGAGATAGGGCCCTTTCTTCAGTGTCCTCCGATTGCCTTCGTACAGAGCCTTCCCATACAGTTTCACCAAATACTCCTCTCCATCCTGGTTTGACTTAATCTCTCCACACTGACTCTGTAATAATAATACACTATCAAACACTACTGTGTGTGTGTATGTGTGTGTGTGTGTGTGTGTGTGTGTGTAACCGATGAAGCTACATTTTGCACTTCAGCACCATTGATTCTTGTACCGAGTGATGTTTTTCTCAGCCTCACAATATTTTCTGTTGGACATTCAACCTTATATCTGAAGTGCTGTCTTTGTGGCTTTTTCTTCCTGTGTTTGAGTAATAAAGAGAACACCTAACAGGTCTGTAGACAAAGTAACCATGGATACTGCACTGACCTGTATAGAACACCTGTATAACTGCATTCTCATATTTCTTTTCTTCTTCTCTGCCATTTCACATGCTTTATTTCTTCTGTATGTTACTAGCTTTATTGTGCATTTGTTGGGAAAGAGCTGGCAAGTTAAGCATGTCACTCAACTGTTTTACACCTGCTGTATATGTGACCCACAATTATTTTTAACTGAAACTTGAAAGTGGATAGAGCAGACACAGGGGTAAACTAAACTAAGCACTGTCCTGGTTGCTAGGTTCTGTATGTTGTTCTTTGGCACATGGCAACGGGTCGGCCATTAAGCAAAAAAGGTATGAGACTTGGAGATAAGCAGGCTCGTTCTCTTTGTCTGGTTTAGGTGTTGTGCTTCTTATCAATGTGGGAAGAAACATATGGCCAGTTAGAAAACCTAATTTAGTTAAATCGACGTGACGGAAGCTTCAGAAACGCAGTGTTTGTATCCAGATGGGAAGATTAGCAAGACATGCGACGGAGTGGTGTGACCACTTTGTAGTTTGGGCCCTGTCGATAAGTCAGTCAACACTAAAATCTAAAATAGATTACGTAAGTCAATACAGGGTTTCAGAAAAGCAGAGGCAGAAAGTTGTGTTCAAAGAGACAGTACAGATACGGGCTGTGATGTCACGCTGCTAATTGTCTGTTGATGAGTGAAATGAAGGGGGAGTATGGTTCAGTGCTGTCAAAGGCTGAATTTATTGGGTTGACCTGAGAGGCTGAGAGCTGGCAGGGCAGCAGTCGTCTTTGTTCGAAATGGCACCCTATTCCAAATATAGTGCCCTGGTCAATAGTAGTGCACTATATAGGGAATAGAGAGTAGGTTCAGTACTGTCATGTTGCTCACCACCTGTTGAGATGGAGATCGTCTCACATTGGGGCCAGTGGTGTGTTTGCGCTTGTTGTTCAGCTCCTCAGTGCTTTCTGTCTGTCCTCTGCCTGCTCTCTGACAGGGCTTACTTCCTGCTGTTCGAGGCCCACCAGTCTGAATCCTGCTCTTCACGTCATTAAGCCTGAAGGTGGTGGTGTCCTTCTTGGTCCCTCTGTCTTTCTGGAGCAACACGGCAGCAGCAGACTCTTTGACTTTAGCTCTCGTCGGAGCAACAAGGTCTTCTTTTGTAATGTCGGCCTGCAAAAAACAACCAAGCAACGGCGGATTTACTCGAGGACAGCATTCAGTGATCTATCTTGGGATAGTCATTTGTTCAGAAATGGTCATTGTCTTCTTCAGCTAAGACTGAAAGCCTCTCACAAAGACGATGGATTCAGATGCTATAGACAAGTAATAGACAACATTCAGCCGTGAGACACAATTGAACCCTATTCTCTTTATAAAGCAGTTTTTTTCTACTGTATTATTGACTGTATGTTTGTTTTACTCCATGTGTAACTCTGTGTTGTTGTATGTGTCAAACTGCTTTGCTTTATCTTGGCCAGGTCGCAGTTGTAAATGAGAACTTGTTCTCAACTTGCCTACCTGGTTAAATAAAGGTGAAATTAAAATAAATTAAAATAAATTGCTTGTGTTTCTTGGCCCAAGCATGTCTCTTCTTCTCATTGGTGTCCTTTAGCAGTGGTTTCTTTGCAGCAATTCGACCATAAAGGCCTGATTCACGCACTTTCCTCTGAACAGTTGATGTTGAGATGTGTTACGTGAACTCTGTGAAGCATTTATTTGGGCTGCAATTTCTTAGGCTGGTAACTCTAATGAACTTCATCCTCTGCAGTAGAGGTAACTCTGGGTCTTCCTTCCTGTGGCGGACCTCATGAGAGCCAGTTTCATCATAGCTCTTGATGGTTTTTGCGACTGCACTTGAAGAAACTTTCAAAGTTCTTGACATTTTCCAGATTAAGACATGAAGGTCAGTCAAAGTAATGGACTGTTGTTTATCTTTGCTTATTTGAGCTGTTCTTGCCAAAATATGGACTTTTACAAAATAGGGCTATCTTCTGTATACCACCCCTACCTTATCACAACACAACTGATTGGCTCAAACGCATTAAGGAAAGAAATTCCACAAATGTACTTTTAACAAGGCACACCTGTTAATTGAAATGCATTCCAGGTGACTACCTCATGAAGCTGGTTGAGAGAATGCCATGAGTGTGCAAAGCTCTCATCAAGGAAACGGGTGGCTACTTTGAAGAATGTCAAATATAAAATATATTTTGATTTGTTTAACACTTTTTTGGTTACTACATGATTCCATATGTGTTATTTCATAGTTATGATGACTTCACTATTATTCTACAATGTAGAAAATAGTAAAAAATAAAGAAAAACTTTGGAATGAGTAGGTGTGTCCAAACTTTTGACTGGTACTGTAGATATTTGGACTTCAGAACCTGAAAGTCTGGGGACATTCATTTGTCACAGTCTGCAGCCTTTACCGCTGCTCAAACGCTCTTCCTTTTATGGAGCATTACTCTTCGTCTACCGTAGTGAAATTGTGGACCTACCATCAACTCTGAATTTGAGTCAGTTCTCAACTGTGCCAGATGCAATCTTCGGGAAAAACAAGAAAAAAAAAAAAAAAGAGAACAACTTGGAATATGCTCTCTGCTGCAAAGCCTATAAAAAGGGCGGCTGAACTCAGTCCCTCACGGCTTTTGTGGCCGAGATATTTACTTTCAAACAGCACAGAGCATTTAAACCAAATTGCATGGATTATTTAGATCTCTCAGAGGAGGACTAAGGGTTGAAAATAAGTTGAAAAAGATAGTTTTCTGGATCGCATACCACTCTGGCAAACTACTTAGAGTAATGTCAATGAAATGTAATATCTTATGGGGTGTCGGTGTTCATAAGACACTTTGATCTGGCATTATTAAATTGGACATGAATGTTGTGCACTATATACTTTCTTTTATATTTCACCTTTATTTAACCAGGTAGGCTAGTTAGAACAAGTTCTCATTTACAACTGCGACCTGGCCAAGATAAAGCAAAGCAGTGCGACACAAACAACAACACAGAGTTACACATGGAATAAACAAGCGTACAGTCAATAACACAATAGAAAAAAAGAAAGTCTATATACAGTGTGTGCAAATGGCGTGAGGAGGTAAGGCAATAAATAGGCCATAGTAGCGAGGTAATTACAATTTAGCAAATTAACACTGGAGTGATAGATGTGCAGATGATGATGTGCAAGTAGAAATACTGGTGTGCAAAAGAGCAGAAAAGTAAATAAAAACAATATGGGGATGAGGTAGGTAGATTGGGTGGGCTATTTACAGATGGGCTATGTATGCTGATCCAACTGGACCAAAAACTAAATGGCAGTTGGAACAAACCAACTGAAATGACCCAAGGTGACCTGACTGACTCACCTGGATATCCTTACTCAGGGCATTGATCCATGCATCCACTGTCTTCTTAATCCTGACTTCTTCTGTGGTGTCCCTGCAACACATGGATGCTTTACCATGCTGGAGCTGTAGCCAACGTCCCTACTTACCAACGGAATGGACATATCCCCCATCCACACCACATAACACGAATCACACATTATTGCTCTTCCCAGGACACTCAGTCATATCAACGTGAACTCATAACACAGCACTTGATATGTTCCCATGTGAGGAAACACTAACACGACTATTAAGTACGTGTCATAATAACATGAATGGGTGCGTACTGTTCATGTTTACTAAACTAGTAGCTAGCTCTATCCACTAGACTAGTGCATTGTCTGTCTACCCATATGAACACACACTTGGACCAGATTATCTAGTATATCCCTAATATACTGTGTCATCATCACAACAGATCAATACACCTTTTTTCTACTCCCTACATCTAGCCATGTTCCATGTTATTTGCATTGTTGGATAAGGACCCGTAAGTAAGCATTTCACTGTTAGTCTACACCTGTCGTCTACGAAGCATGTGACAAATACAATTTGATTTGACTTCATCAGCTGTGGAAATGAGAACGGCAGAGCGATATAATCAGAGGGTATACTACATTATGCAGATCCCACTTTCTCCTCTCCTTTTGTATTTCTATAGCACCACGCCAGCTATCAAGACAGAACAAGGAATAAGAGTTAGAGGGTACTGAGGCTTGACAGATGCGTACCCGAACTCAGAATCAATGCAGCAGCTCAGTGAGGAAAGCCCACCAGGGCTGCTGTGTGTGCGTGCGTGCGTGTTTGCGAGTCTGTGTGTGTGAGTGTACGTGCATCAGCCAGGCAGGGAGGCAGCTAGCTCCTCATTTTGATGCTGAGGGGAGAGTCGCTGTCTCTGGGCAGAAAAATGCCATCTCCCTTTCCCTCTGAGTTCCTGAGGAGTCAGAGAGGGGGGTCTGGTCTCTGCTGTGAGGTGAGCAGCTGGCTGGATTGGGAGGGGGGGAGAGTGGAGGGTAGAGGAGGGTAGAGGAGAGGGAGTTGAGCTTTATTGACACAGACCCAAACCTCATTACCCATACAGATGAAGCTACCCTCCATGGCTGCGTTAGCTCCAAGCCCCGGTGTGTGTCTCTTTGAGTGTGTGATCTGGGATGGATCTACCTAATCAGGCGATGCCTCCAGAAACTTCAAAAAATATATATAATAATAATTTGTCACAGGTGCAGTGAAATGTGTTGTTTTACATGGTCATCCATAGTAGTATGGCGCCCCTGGAGCAAATAAGGGTTAAGTGCCTTGCTCAAGGGTATTCGAACCAGCGACCTTTCGGTTACTGGCCCAAAGGTCTAACCGCTAGGCTACCTGCCGCCCTAGTGTGTCAGTCCTCAGTTCAGCATGTGACCTTCAATAAACGACTTGCTTCTAAAACAAACCTGTACTATTCTTCTTATTATAGAATGTTCAAAGCCTCCCATTATGGTGGCATAACAACACCACGCCTGATTATACCTTTATTGTAACAGGCTTGTCCATGATGGCAAACGTATCAACTGCTGGACAAAATTCCTTGTAAAACTTTTAAATGATAGCTGAAAGCGGAGGCCTGGGAATCACACAGCCAATATGAAATGATTCATACAGATGGTAGGAAATTAGCAGAACTAGGCCTAATGATAGTTGTCTGCAGGCATAATATCCCCATTGGAACAGCATCAGGAAATTCTCTGGAATATGAAAAACAGGAACAGTGCGTCACTGTCTATGAGGTCTAGGAGAGAGAGCACTACGATTCAACTATTCTGTAATCCAACGCAGAGACAACAACAGACAAGGCTGCCTGAACCCCTGCCGAGAAATGTTTTGTTTGAAAAATTCAAACAACTTTCTGTGCCAACTGCCAAGGGTCGTGGACAAATGACTGTCTGCTTCTAATTTACAGACAGGGGATATCAGGATTCATCTTTAAGCCAGAGACAACATGTGTCCAGCAGCAAAACGCTGAAGAAGCCAAACAAAAGAAATGAGAGGAAATAAATCTAATCGAGAACAGTTTTTGAAAAAGAACAAAAAGAGCTGTGGAGTGGTGAAAGTGGAAGTAGTCCACCAACTCTAGGAACACAGATAGTGCAGACAGGCAGAGAAAGGTGTGGACCAGGGCCAAGACGCCCGTCCAAGTGTGTTCTCACTGAACCCACCTGGTGAGATATAACACAAGTAAACAGAGCACAAACTGTCACGCTCGTTTGAGCAATTGAGATGGAGGCACATTTGTTTTGCAAATGGCTTCATTAATATGTTGTGTGGAAATGGATGGCACGCATTAAGTCACACCCCTGCCTCATTTTGCAATGTCATGCAATACAAATGACTGAATCCATTAAGCAACCAACCAACCAACCAACCAACCATCCAGTCACATTTGAGGGGGATGCCAAGCCATCCGCTACAGTTCCCTCCCCCTTACCTGAGCATCTGGCAGCCCCACCCTAGTCCCGTGACCTTTCCAAGGAAGGAAAAGATCAACGCCATTATGGAGGGGGCAGCTGCATCAATCAGTGTGTTTGTGTTGTCATGCTCTGACATTAGCTCAGAGCTGATTATCGGACGGCTGCCATTTTGGAGATGATTAGCATACGAGCTGACATTTGGGCTTGGTTTTAGTTATATTATAATACGAGGTGGACGGAGTAGTGTCCCACTGAGCCAACATAAAAACCTGAAAACACATCATACCGTAGTAATGTGTGTTGTGTGGTTGGTATGTGATGACATCATCTGAGTAACCTGTTCACTGTACTTTCCTTTATGTTGAAATTCTATGGTTCCTCTCTTTGCCCGTTCTCTGGACAGACTTATCATTCACACCATGTATAATCCTTAGAATTAGAACACCATATTGAGTGAACCCATGCGACTCAATCAGTGAAATTGCTGTGGTCTGAGAAGCTTTGTCCACTCTAGTAATTATATTTTTCTGGTGTAATCTAGCTTCTTCAGTGCGGGAGAGAATTATAACCTATTTCTATGATTAGAAGAGCATTGAAAACTCCTGTTATATTATGGCTGTAATGAGATAACTTTTCACCGAGAGAGAGACTCAGTATCGTTATGCTAAAGACTACTCCTTCTGAAGGACCCTGTCTGTGTGCTGTGGACGTAAGGCAGCCAAACCTTCTCCATTTCAATGTTTAAACCACTTCTTCCGCACTCCATTAGAGAGAGAGAGAGAGAGAGAGAGAGAGAGAGAGAGAGAGAGAGACAGAGAGAGAGAGAGACATAGAGCTCAGCCTTGGGTGCTGCATCGCAAGCCATTAGGCAATCTCACCCACTGTGAACTTTATTAATGTCACAATGAATCTCTCAATGAATCTCGCTCCGCCACCACTCCATAAGATGAATGCAACGCTTCGGATGTGTAGCGGGTATTTATACTGAACAAAAATATAAACACAACATACAACAATTTCAAAGGTTTTACTGAGTTACAGTTCATATAAAGAAATAAGTCAATTTAAATAAATGCATTAGGCCATAATCTTTGGATTAGGCCTGGGAGGGCATAGGCCCACCCACTGGGGAGCCAGGCCCAGCTAATCAGAATGAGTTTTTACAGAAATAAATAGCACCGCCCCCTCCCTCCCATCAGACGATCCCACAGGTGAAGAAGCTGGATGTGGAGGTCCTGGGCTGGCGTGGTTACACATGGTCTGCGATTGTGAGGCCGGTTGGACGTACTGCCAAATTCTCCAAAACGATGCTGGAGGCGGCTTATGGTAGAGAAATTAACATTAAATTCTCTGGCAACAGCTCTGATGGACATTCCTGCAGTCAGCATGACAATTGCACACTCCCTCAAAACTTGAGACATCTGTGGCATTGTGCTGTGTGAAAGAAGCACAAGGTGCACCTGTGTAATGACCAGGCTGTTTAATCAGCTTCTTCATATGCCACACCTGTCAGGGGGATGGATTATCTTGGCAAAGGAGAAATGCTCACTAACAGGTGAGACCAACATGGGACCAACACTTTACATGTTGTGTTTATATTTTTGCTCAGTATACTTCAAATAACCTCTCTCTTTTATATGAGGAAGTGATTTGACAATTTTCTGGCTTGTTTGAAAGGCAGTAAACAAACAAACATAACCAAACAGGTTTTAAAACATTGATTAATCAATGGTCTCTCCATGCTTTCACATACGTTCTCCCTGGTCAGTTCTCCAGAAACAACATGGCAGGTTGGCCTACTGGATACTAATGTTGGCAAGGAAGGAAAACAAAAATCAGTCAAGAATGAAAGAAAGGACATTAATTTGTGTGCCATTACCTTACCATTAATAAGGTACCATTTTCCTGGGTAAAACCTGCAGGGTGCTCATCTGCTGGAAGCCCTGAGATGTCCCTACATGTCAAACATCTGCTACGTTACAGATTCTCACTGCTCACCACAACATTGCATGTCTATCTATGCAAGGTGCAGTTGACCTCCAGAGGTTCTGCCACGGCAGGTAGCCTAGCGGTTAGAGCATTAACCGAAAGGTTGCTAGTTTGAATCCCCGAGCCGACAAGGTGAGAAATCGGTGGATCTACCCCTTGAGCAAGGCATTTAACCCTAATTGCTCCAGGATCACTGTCAATAATGGACGATTCCATTTCACACCTTGCACTTGTACAAGTTACCCACTTGCAGTGAAACAGGACACATATAAGCATCCCCAGTTTCCAGTCAGACAGTCAGTCACTTCAGAGTCCACATCTCACATAGAATTTATTGGGTTGAGCTGAGAGGCTGAGAGCTGGCAGGGCAGCTGTCGTCTTTGTCCCAAATGGCACCCTAATCCCTATATAGTGCACTACTTTTAACCAGGAACCATGGGGAATAGGGTGTCATTTAGGACGCAGACATCCTCTCCTCCCCACTGACAATTGCCTGTCATAGTGATTGTTCCATTTGGCTTAGACCTCCGCAGCCTCCAGTGTGCTCTCAACAGGAGATACACAGCCCTCAACAATGGAGCTCAGCGCAGGCAATCACTGCCCTGAATTCTCCCAATTTGTCCTCCTCACATTTCCCACTTGACAACAACAACCCAAAATGTTGCGAGGTCATTTATTATATTCCGAAAGTTTGTCCATGAGTAGATTTGCTTGAATGACCATGCTGTAGAACTGTTGGGTTTGTTATCCATCTTTATCATTTCTACCCTCACATTGGTGGTGATACATACTGGTGGTGGAGGGGAGTTACCTCAAACATTTAAACTGCTTAGAGTTCAAGAAAGGTTCTATTAAGGAAATGATCCGTTTATGTCCATTAAAGCTTGACTCTTTAGTTGCCACATCCATTTTTTGACTTATAAATTAAAGCTATTTACCCATTGATTCTTGAAGAATATAAGTTAGAAATGCCTCATGAGCTTAGTTCAACTGTCGTACCCCATCAGAACCCATAATATTAGCTTGTTTCAGGCTAATTTTGGCCCCAAGCTGCAGGGGAGACCGGAGCAGTCCACCTGTGTGTTACCTGTTGCAGGAGAGTGCCTCTAACTGGGAGTGCAGTGTCTCTCCGTCTTTAGCCCTCAGCATGGCCTCCAGATTTTCCTCCAGGGTCTTCTTGTGTTGTTGGACCTGCCGGAGGACCCTCTCAGCATCCTCAAACATGGAGGGGTACGGCTGGCTCTTCTGCAGCAAAGTGGGGGTCAGCCTGGCGGGAGGCAGGGGGAGGACTGGAGGGAGCACTACGGCCACCTCTTCCCGAGACTGTTGGGGGGAGGGTGGGGGACCTTTAGATGACACATACACAGTTCACCACAGAGACATATATATATAGAAAGAAATATCTAGATTTCAATGGATATCTCGATTACCTTCTAAATATACAGAAATCTAAATATATGGCTCTGGTTCCACACATTTCAACATTTGTCGGCTGGGCTTAGCTATTAAGTCATAACCATTCAGAAGCATAAGAGGAGTAAAATATTGGGTGTGTCACAAGGAGAACAGTTTGGAAGAATATTGCAAGAAGAATCCATTATACTCCAGTTCGATTCTGGCTTTAATAACTGTCACTTATGGGGCGACAGGCGACGGTGAGAGAGAATGCTAGCCAGGCTCTTGCATCTGCTTCATCCACTACCAATAGTTACTCCAAATCACCTGCTCTGATGAAAGAGACAGAGAAAGATAGGGACCCATTCTCTTCCATTCTGTTCCCTCTTTTTCTCCCCACCCATCACAAGGCATTCCTTTCAGGCAGATCTGATACAGCTGGAGACCTTGGCTGTTTCTTTCATCCTCCCCTCATCTCGTTCTCGTCTCGTATATATATATTATATGAATCTGTGTGCCTGGCTGCCCTGTGTGGCTGCGTGGGGAGGAACAGACGAAAGCCTTCCATCGTTCGCTAGGGTCGTTTGTTTCAGCCTCGTGCTTCCCCGTCACTTTCGCAAATAATGCAAAATCAAAACCACTTACACGGCTATCAGACACCATTTCCCTACTTTTGTGTATAAGGGGGTTATTTGTCTCGTTTGTTTCTGTGGGAAAGGCATTTTTACAGCAGCAGTGCACTGCAGTAAAGGGAGGAAGTTCGTCCTTGCTTTTCACATCTGCGCTGCTGACAGCAATTCAGTCATTCTGTCTGAAATGTGGCAACTGAAAGAGTCTGGTGAGGTACAGCATGGGAGAAGAAATTCCCTAGTTGCCAAGTCAATCCTAGAACATTTACAGAACAGGCATTGTGACAACACCAGAATGACCAAACTTAATCAGAATGCATGTCAATGAGTCACATCCAACAGAGTATTCACCCAACACACCAATAGGCTAGCACAGGTCCAACCAACCAATGCGACAACTGTCATCATTACTCTTTCTCTCTGTAGAAAAAGCTATAGTGGTTGAATAATAGGCTTGGGGAAATCTCTTTCTGCTCTAGCCATTGTGCATTCTCCTTTGGTCCATGTGTAAAATAGAGATAACAACACCACTGATTTATGGTTTTCTGTCCATAAAATGGGGACACAGCTGAAATTGCAGGGATACAAGGGTGGCATTGTGTCTGTCCGCTGCTTGGCGGTGGCTTGGTATGGATGGATGGCAACACAGACTGTACAACACAGAATGTAGGGAGGAAAACCTCCCTACCTCGTGAGGCTGGCACTGCAGAGGCAGGCAGGGGTTGCTATGGGAACCTACCATGGAGACGCAGGGAGGAGGGTGGTGGTGCATGGTGGTGGGAGAGGGGATAGTGGGCTGCTTTCTGCTGCTGCTGTTTGTGGTGTTGCTGGTCTTGGCTGATGCCGTCTCTCTGACAGTCACTCTGCTCTCTGCAGCAGGAAAGACATCGCGAGCCTGGATGAGAAGGACAGTGGAACGCAACACAGGCTTTCTGAGTACCAACCGACTGGCACAAAGCAGTGTTGGTTGGACATGTTTTCCCTACTCAAAGTCATATTAGAGGATCTGATCTAGTTGTAAGAGGCCACACTTGATCATTTGTGGGACACAGAAATGCTGTACTCATAAATTTCCATCATGACCAAGCACCAGCTTCATACATCACCAGAACAGGCGACCATTAAATGATCATGCGTGCCACTAAACCCCACTATAAAGAACTACTGCATTAAAACCTGGTGTGACAATGACAGGCATTCCATTTAATCCAGACATACAGCGAAGGGACCTGGGTGTCACTGCCTATTCTGAGGGCAGAGAGAGAGAGAGAGAGAGAGAGAGAGAGAGAGAGAGAGAGAGAGAGAGAGAAACATGCTTCCTTCCTATTCTTGCAGCCCACAGACAGACATACAGACCGACAGGCAGACAGACTGACAGAGACAGTGAGACAGACAGGCGGGCAGACAGACAGCGGCAGGCCAAATAGCATTCACACCCTGCATCCTCAATTATATGCTAATGTATAATTTGCCGTGTGCTACATTATTCTAAGCTGATGGAATTTTTCAGCAGCGGCAGAGGCGTGCTCGGAAACTAAATTCCTGGTTGGCGCGGCGACGGGATCAGAGTGTAATAGACGGGAACAGGCGTCGGGCGGCTGTGGCAACGCGTTCGTTGGGTAAGGATGAAGAAGTGTTGTAATTTATTAAGGGGAGAGGAGAGGGAGAGGAGAGGGGGTAGAAACAATAGAACACTGCTGTCTTGGTCATTGAAATACCAGACACACTCGTGTCTTGGCTTGATTTCATCAGTGGTAAAGGCACCAATTAGATTAGCAAAATCCCAAAGCTAAACACAGACGAGAGGATGATATTGGCCCACTTAGGGAAACAGGAAACGTCCTGACGGCACTGTGTGTGTGTGTGTGTCGGGGTGCCTCCCGTCGTTCAGAGCAATAACTGGGTACAGGGATAATCTCATTCTCCAGTCTGAATGTCTCCAATATGCCAATAATAGATTTAGGGGGAACTGAGCAGCGCCAGCGATAACAGCTTATAGACTTGGTGCATTAGAATACAAAAGGAAAGTTAATGGAAAAGGCCACACAGAACTGGTGTAATGGGAAAGTCATTGTGAGGGCCTACAGCAGTTGACAGTTTCTCTCTTGACCTTGATTATCTTCTAGGGGAAAGGAGTTCCTCAAGGCTCTGTTCTCAGACCACTTTTGTTCTCATTATATTCCTACCAGTAGAGGTTATTCAAAGAGGCTTAAAAAAAGTGCAGGGTAAATCTCTATATACAGTATTCTTGATGAGATTGACAGTTGATATTTCTTGACAGTTTATAGTTCCTCTCAGTCAGTCCATCTCACCTGCAGCAGGGTCTGCATCTCAGTTTTGAGTCGTCCCAGGTTCTGAAGTGTATCATTTGCTCGTTTTACGGCTGAGCTGGGTCGCTCAGGAACCTCAAAGGATGATGGGAGGCCTGGCTGGTGACCTCCTTCTCCTCTACCTTGGTGATTCATGTCGCTGTGTTTCGCCAATGCTGCAATGACCAGCTCTCTAACCCCAGAGGTAACATTAGAGACCTCTTGCTGGTGTTGGCCTTCCCTGTAAGAAAATAAAGTGTGGTTGTTAGATGAAGAATGCCTTTATTGTTCATTGTCTTGTCAGATGACACAAATTCCATCTTTGCAGGCAAAACTGTCTGCAATGCCAATGCTATGACATCCTTACAACTTTGCAATGATGGTATTACAAAATGAGAATGTGCCCGCTGAGCTTGGTCAGCTCATCCATTAGGAAAGTGGGTGAGGAGAGCCAGCCTTCCTCCTTCCTTCCATCTGGCCTGGAGAAGTGTTTGCCCTTCAGGGAAGAGGGCCAGAGTGGTGGCACAGCACCAATAACATGACTCACACATAGGATAGCTTCCAAGCAGACTACATAATGCTGTTGCTAGATCACTAAAGACTTCAATTGCATTAAGTGGCTGAGTAGAGTGAGTCCTGCTTTGGATGGAGGGGAAAGCCCATAGAGTCATTCAGAGGACAATGAGGCCGGCTTGTTATATGCCATACATGGTTGAGACTCTGGTCCGCTACTATATCCAATAGTAATAGGCTGTTATTAGTGTATGAAAAAATAACATGAACTGTCCATCCTTTTCCTGTACAGTGAGCCTCATTATTTACATTTCAGTTTCATATGAGTGATAATTGGCATACAATCAAATCCGTCTAATATTGGAGCTGAGAGCTGTGTTTACACTGGCAGGGATGGAGCCGATAATGAGTGGACTCCGAAGATCTGAGAGAGGGGGTTCATGGAGGTACAACCAAGGCCTCTCCGACTCTGTGCGTGTGCTTCAAATGAACTGTTTTCATAGTGTAGGGTTGCCAATTCAATGTGTGTTACTGACTGTGAACTCAATGGCTCCAATCCTGCTGGGTCTGTCCACTTTTTTGAGCAATTAAATCACAAACACAGACAGTTTCCATTTAACTTCATCATAGTAACATATTTGAAATGATACAAAAGCAACTTCTTCCACAGTAGACAGACTGTTATTATTTTTCCCTGTCGGGTACTACAGGCAGGAACAGAACCACATACTGTTAATTGCCAAAACTGTCACACAAAAGTACAGCCATTGAAATCACAACGATCCTCTAGATTCTTTTGTCTTGTCATGTCGCCAAAAAAAAAAAAAGGTATTCCTTAATTTCTATGGTTTCACAGCGGGCCAATGGAGATTTCATTGATGCTGCAGACAGATATAGCGGTATGCTAATACAGGATTAGTAAAGGCCCTGTGCACTACTTTTGTAAAAAAATAAAAGAATGTACAAAAAAAAAGAATGGAGAGAAAGAACACTGAGGCCTACACATTTTAATGTGGTGTATCCCACAGAGGGAAGGAGGAAATGAGAGAAGATGCGAGAGAGGCTAGCTGACATGTATGGCTCCCCCTGAGCCGTGCTCACAATGCAAAGGTCACCATTGAGAGGCAGAGGCAGCTGTTGAAAAATGTCATTGTTGTTTATCAACTTGATTTTACAATCAAAATATCAAAACCTTTAATTTCGTTTTTTTTTTTTTATCTACAAAAAAAACAAAAAGTCAACAATAAATATTTGTTTTACTCTAAAACATGTGTGTCAGAATTATTGAAATTCTTATTAACAAAATCGAATTGATTAAGATGTTACTTTTTAAAGTAAATCTGAGTCTTTGGGAACTCTTAAGTGGTCCTCCATGGCTTCCTGTTTCTCTGGGGTATAAATATGAGATAGGGATAGGCCAGAGAACACACAAATGAAATGAGACGAAAGGTTGTTGACCTTCATAAAATCAGGCAGTGGCTATATAAATATAGCTACACTCCTGAAAATACCCATATCCACTATTAGGGCAATAATTAAGAAATATGAAACAACTAGAGCTGTGATGAACCTGCCATGGAGGAGGAGGCAAGTGTATTTTCCCCCACGCACAGTGAGAAGTATGGTTCAAGTGGCATTCAAATCTCCAGGGATCACAGTTAGAGAATTGCAGAAGTTGGTTACATCTTGGGGTCACAAAGTCTCCAAAACTACAATTAGACGCCAACTCCATGCCAACAAGTTATTTGGAACGGTTGCCAGAAGAAAGCCACTGCTGTCACCAAAACACAAACGTTAGCGCCTGGAGTTTGCTAAATGTCCTTGGAACTTTGATTGGAATCAGGTTCTATGTTCTGATGAGACTCAAATAGAGCTTTTAGGAAACAAACACCAGAGGTGGGTTTGGCATAAGAAGAGCCATGGTCATGCAGACAATAATCTAATCCCCACTGTGAAGTACGGCGGTGGATCTGTAATGTTGTGGGGCTGTTTTACTTCCAAAGGCACTGGGAACATTGTTAAGATACATGTCATCATGGACTCCATCAAGTACTAGGACATTTTAGGCCAAAACCTGTCTGCCTCTGCCAAGAAGCTAAAACTGGGTCGTCGTTGGATATTCCAGCAGGACAATGATCCAAAGCATACCTCTAAATCCACACGAAAATGGTTCACTGACCATAGAATCAAGCTTTTTCAGGCCATCCCAGTCCCCTGATCTAAACCCCATTGAAAACCTGCGGGGTGATCTGAAGAAGAGAGTCCACAAGTGAGGACCAAGGACTCAGACGGATCTGGACAGTTGAATGGAGGAATGGTGTAAAATCCCTTCCAATGTGTTTTCCCACCTCATCAAACATTATAGGGGACGACTCAGAGCTGTTATCTTGGCAAAGGGAGGGTTCACAAAGTACTAAATGTTCTTTGAACAATTTAAACAAATTAAAGGTTAGACTCATATCATATTTTGAGTGTAAAATCAAGCTGATAAACAATGGCATTTTTTCACAGATTCTTTTGTTCATATTTACTTAGGGTGCCAACAATTCAGGAGGCAACTGTATTTAACAGAACGGAGGGCTGCCGTGTGGGTACCAATCATCCTGTCAACTTTTGGAGCAGAAAAAGGCTCTGCAGCACGCGTCTCTGCAGCATGTGTCTAGCAACCCTGGAATCTTCACAGTACTGCCTTATACAATACCCAGGCCACTGCCCCTGCACTCACAACTTCATTCTGTAGAGAGAGAAAGATTTTTTCGACACATCTCAAAGAATCTTACAGATTAGGAATGTTCTGACTCAAACTGACAAAGGACAGGATTTAATGTGGATGCATAGCAGTGACAGATATTGTGTACTTGACATTCCACTTCATTCCAGGAGAACGCAATCCTAGCGTCCAGGCTAAAACAGAGAAGTATTGCTAGGACGGCAGCATCTCTACTCAGTATACTAAGTCCTCCGCGGTGGTAGAACCATGCAAGTCAGTTCAGCTGTGTGGGGTTTACAAAAACAAGTAATAATGTATTCCGTCTTTTAGTGCTGGGCGGGAATATGATACACATTGACATTTATGTAAGCAACTGAGGAAAATGTATGCATAAATGATACAATGTAAACTTCAAAGGGAACGAGAATCTAACAACCTCAGACCATTATCAGACTTTTAGATGCATGGACTAACATGGAACATGTTGTAAATGTCAATCTTCCCAGTGGCGACACGCCATTCAGGGGAGGTGGGGGAGAGCCCCACCTGATCAGCAAAAGAAAAAAGAAAATACATGTTTTAGAAGTGCCCATCCAAGAAGGCTCAAGGTCATTGACCATATATAAAATGAAGTCAAATCACGTTATATCTACCGTAGCTTTGATTGGACTGATCATGTCAACATCATACCTTCAAAATCTTAGCTAGCAAGCTAGACAAGAAGTCAACATCATGAATCACATCGACAATCTACAGGCAAATCCTTTTCAATCCTTGTATGCTGCTTCATAAAATGATGTAATATGCCAGGGAGATATGTATACTGTAGCTAAGAAAGTAATACTAAGTGTATGTTGTGTAGTAAGCTGTTAGTAGTCCATGTGCCTCACCCTAATAATTTGGTCCCTTGCCCCCTCATAACTTAGCCTACTGTTCTGACTTGGTGGTGCACATGTAGCGCATAGCCTGTTTTAGAGAAATGTAATCATTGAATATTGTAAGAGCATTCATTGTCTGCAAATATGCCACCTTTATTTATCATATGGCTCTGACTTGGTGTACAGGGAGAATACTGTAAGAACGGCCCACGTTCTGAATTCTGTCGCTGTTCATTTCAAAAGCGCTGAACAAATTGTTATATTGACTAAGTCCGTCCTAGCTCGCTAATTAATGTCTTAATCGAAATTACGGATTGCCCCTTATGCGCTCGGCGTCCCCTTATGCCATAGTTTGTACATCTGAATTGTCAGTAGAAACCACAAGCAAGTTAGCCATATCAGGCAGTAAATGAGGCTGAATGAACTGTTTCGCTGCCAGACAAGGCTCCGCTGATAGCCAGGTGTAGCAGAGGTAAGAATTCACTCCATGGTGCTGAATAGAAAGCTCTGCTGTTGGGACACCTTTACATAGGCCCTAACAGTTTGTGGGCACCGTTAGTCACCGTTACAGTGCAAATAACGTATTGTTTAGTGTTGTTGTATGGTGGCTTTGCTGGCATGCAAAAAAACATTTTTACATGCTAAAATCGCCACTGCAATTACACAATGATGTGTCTGTTCTGCCCTCAGTTCTGCCCTCTGAGGGAGACACAGACAGAAAGAAGAAGCGTTGGTTCCTTCATTTCCCTTTCGGGGGTGTTCTGTTCTCTTCCAATAAATAAACATTAAGGCAGAATGTCATGCTGTGTGTCTGGTAGCGCTGATGTATCCCACTCAGTAAGATGTTTTCAATCAGCCTTAAGACGCCTCAAAATGAGCTAATCCATTTGAAGAGCGAGAGCGCCTTGTTGATGCCACCCTTTTTGATCTTGCTCAAATTGATTAGGGTGGGATACAGGGACTCAGACAAAACGTCCTGTTAGAGGTCACCATACCTCTCCCCTTCCATAGGAAATGCGTTAAAATAGAACAGATTGTTCAACTCACTCAGGCAACGTCTGAGTGCAACCATGCATGTGTGCCTGTGTGTAAAACCTGATCATAAAATCATTATGGAGGTAAAGAAATGATGCCACGTTGACAGGAAATCTATTTGTTGATAACGTCTTTTTGAAAGTCGATATGAGAACAAGATCAATATTATATTTCTGTCTTGTTATACGACACATCAGATTGGGTTGGAGCTAGAGGTCTTGGTGATTTTTATGCCAACGGATCTACTTGATTATTGTCAGCAGCTTCTTAAATTTCACATCATGGTCATACACTGTCTTTCTCTCGGGTAACGAGGTAAGACCGTTCTGTATTGTACTGAGCACAGCCCGTTTCTCTAGCTAGCCCTTCTCTCCTGCAGAGGCACACACACACATACACACACACACACACACACACAAAGTGGTATCTAGTGGACAAAAGAGGGGAAGATACCTTCAACTAAAAGGGCTGAAAAATAATGGGTTGTTGATGGAGGGAGGACAGTGCCAGATGTGAAGGAGAGACTTCCCACTGACTTCCCTTCCTCTGAAAAGGTAGAACGAGGATTCGTCGCCATGGGGACAGTTTCAAACATCTCTCTCTTTGTGAGTGCAAAGGAGGGGTGTCGAGACAATTCATATCCCATTCGTAAGCCAGATACAGTATTCATAGATAGAACTATGACACATGTAGAGTGGGTGTGAGGTGACGGGGATGTCTTTGACAAACAAGTGACTTAAAAAAAGAATGAATGAACCACATAGGGAAAAAGCTGAAATTATTCAAAACATAATATAATACATCCGGTAGGTGTATTATATTAGCTCTTAAAACATCTGTCTTTATGAGTTCTACGTGTGATCCTCCAGCGCACCCCGCCCCCTTGAACATTGGGATTATTTTGGCCTCTTCCTAAACATCCTCATCCTGCCTCCCATTCCGTCAACATGCGGTCATTACTCCCACCACCACCAGAATAGCTGCTATTATCTGATCAATATCAGAGGCAAATCAGGGAGCCTAGTGGTGGTGGTCTCACCCTCCACCGTCTCTGCTCTGGTGTTGTCACTTGTGTCTGTCCTGTTGGCAAGCTGCACCATCCACCATCCAGGGCCGTCATATCCCCATCCTTTACCTTGGCTGCCACAGCACCAGCTCCCCAAACGCCCCAATCTCATTGAAATGTTATCATCAAGCAGCACGTTTGAATTCCACCCCCTCTATGTCCAAATAAACCAAGTCTACCAGATGTGACCTCATAGTTTACGTTGATCACCTGACGCCCCGGCAGCTATTCTAGGAACACCAGCCACTCCTCCGGCTCAATGTTGTTCCCTCTAGGGTGGCGTCATTGGTGTAACTCAGCCTGTTGAGCCTGACTGTTTGCAGTGGCCAATGCCTTTGTAGTCAAAACCATCCAACATCTGTTTCCTTTTGACATAAAAAGGCCTGGGTTTAGTTTACCCAATTTGTGCTGTGATATCTGGAGCCTGGACTATGAATAACATACTTTGATCACACAAACATTCATCAAACACATGTTATTCAATCCCAGAGCTCTGGGTAACGGATTCCCCGATTCCTGGCTATTATGGGACCTAGGGCTGACCGGTATATCGTATTCTACAATATACCGGTATTGATGCACGTAACCGGTATGGGTTTTTACTTTACCTTCTAAAACGGAATTTGTTTGGTTTGTTAAAAGTGATACGCAACTCCGGCGCGTGTAATATCCGTTTATATAAATCAAATCAAATTTGATTTGTCACATGCCCCGAATACAACAGTGAAACGCTTACTTACAAGCCCTTGCAATCAAAGCCATTTGATTAGCTGTTCAGGAGTCTTATGGCTTGGAGGAAGAAGCTGTTTAGAAGCCTCTTGGACCTAGACTTGGCGCTCAGGTACCGCTTGCCGTGCGGTAGCAGAGAAAACAGTCTATGACTAGGGTGGCTGGAGTCTTTGACGATTTTTAGGGCCTTCCTCTGACACCGCCTAGTATAGAGGTCCTGAATGGCAGGAAACTTGACCCCAGTGATGTACTGGGCCGTATGCACTACCCTCTGTAGTGCTCTGCGGTCGGAGGCCGAGCAGTTGCCATACCAGGCAGTGATGCAACCAGTCAGGATGCTCTCGATGGTGCAGCTGTAGAACCTTTTGAGGATCTGAGGATCCATGCCAAATCTTTTCAGTCTCCTGAGGGGGAATAGGTTTTGTCGTGCCCTCTTCATGGCGGTCTTGGTGTGCTTGGACCATGTTAGTTTGTTGTTGATGTGGATGCCAAGGAACTTGAAGCTCTCAACCTGCTCCACTACAGCCCCGTTGATGAGAATGGGGGCGTGCTCGGTCATCTTTTTCCTGTAGTCCACAATCATCTCCTTTGTCTTGAATTTACTCCGTTTGATACTTGAGTCATCTTTCTCCATCTCCTGCTGCATGCACTCAAGGAGAGAGCAGTTGCTCGACCACAGAGTCACGAGCACGTTCTTGCATGTTGGTGAAAACGATTCTGCTTTCCACAAGCCCATTCAGTCACACTCAGGTGGTGTAGCCTTGCTCATCCTATTGTAGCCTGATGCCGACCTGGCTTTGTAGTCAGAACGATTCAACGTTTCCACTTTATATGACATCAGAAGCCTGGATTTGGTTTAGCCAACTATTTTCAGTGGAGTCTGAACTGAAAATACCATACTTTGACCACACACACGTTCAACCACATTTCATTCAACCCTAGAGCTCTGGGCAAAGTGAAATTGGATATCATGAATGGTTATAGTCACTTCTTTCCATGCACTGATAAAAGTAAGGGTTGCTGAGAAGCCCCCTCTCAATGTAATTTAAAAGCAATTTCCCTGAATATGTCAGTGATGTGTTGGACCTTCAGGGTCCTTAACAAGGCAGAATTGACTGAATTTTCGTGATAACAATGAAAAGGGAAGAAGTAAAATCAATGTTGTTATCAAGGTGGTCAAGGTCACTGTATGAATTAATGATGCTCAACATAGCAACTGTATCCCATGGGACTGTATCCCATGTATCCCAACTGTATCCCATGGGAGTGTATCCCAACTGTATCCCATGGGACTGTATCCCATGTATCCCAACTGTATTCCATGGGACTGTATCCCATGTATCCCAACTGTATCCCATGGGACTGTATCCCATGTATCCCAACTGTATCCCATGGGACTGTATCCCATGTATCCCAACTGTATTCCATGGGACTGTATCCCATGTATCCCAACTGTATCCCATGGGACTGTATCCCATGTATCCCAACTGTATCCCATGGGACTGTATCCCATGTATCCCAACTGTATCCCATGTATCTCAACTGCATCCCATGGGAACAACGCAGCATGTGGAATCTCTCGTCTGCTGAGAGAAATGCTCACCAACAGGGATGTAAACAGATGTGTGCACACAATTTGAGAGAAATAAACTTGTTGTGCTTGTAGAACATTTCTGGGATCTTTTATTTCAGCTCATGAAACATGGGAACAACACTTTACATATTGTGTTTATATTTTTGTTCAACGTAGAATCAAGCCTGAATGAGAGAGAGAGAGAGAGAGAGAGAGAGAGAGAGAGAGAGAGAGAGAGAGAGAGAAGCTGTGGGGTGGGTCCGAGGAGCCAGGGAGAGAAAGACTTAGAACAAAAAGGTATATGGGTGCATTAGTATTCTACTCACTTCTGTGTTCTGGCCACACAGCCCTCCCCTCATCCTAGCCCAGCGCTCAGCAGCTCACAGCACACACAACCCACCCACCCACACGCTTGTTATTAAAGCGCATCCGTCCATCGGTCCGCCCAATAGACCCATCCTCATTCATATTTATCTGTGTTAATATAAAGCTCAAGCATTTTTTATGAATGTATAGGTCCTTTTTTTATAACAAATGGGGGCATGCGGACAGATGGATGCTGGCCATACATATTTATGTTTGCCGTGGAGTGTTTTTCGTGGGCGTATTTATTCTGGTGGCTGGCAGGCAGGCTGCTACTTAATCATAGAAAATGTGGATTTAGTTAGTCTCTCCCAAGGCAGAAAGTCCCAACTAAGCATTATGCTCTGCTGCTGGATAAAGAGGCTGGAATTATGCAGCCGGCATAACAGGCTCCTTCTTCCTCCTAAATATAAACACACTCATGGAACGCATCATAATGGGACTTCTTATCGCATGCCGCATCTCTGAATTTGAACCCATTCCATCCGTCCACATTGTGCTGCTTGGACTACTAACAGACTATCAACCCCCATCCTTCCCTCTCCAAGTCATCTGTTCCCAATTCAATGTAGGAATATTGTAAATGAATACTCCTCAGTAACAGTGATGAGTATGTTTTAGCACTACACAAAAAAGCCCTGTGCGTACTACCACAACCAAGGAGTGTGTTCAAGGCCAGTGTGTCTAATCTAACTAACTGCAATAATATGGCACAGAGAGTTAGCTAGACAAAAGGAGAATTGTGATTTGCATTTCCAACTGCTTAAAACAGTTCAATACATTAACCCTTAACATACAGCATTGCAGAATTTCTAACTGGTAAAATCCTAACAGCTTCCAGATCTGCCCATAGTAAGGGACGCCGTAGCCATGTGTTTTGGCTATGAACAGAACAGTACAAGCTGATTTAATAGCTGCAGATCGGTTTAATGGGGCAAGCAGGCAGGGAGGGACAGCCTAATATAGTGAGTGAGAGGACTGCCTGCTTGTCAAAGAACCCGCTGTATTTAACAGGCTGTCTGGGAATGGGACTGTGACTGGCCGGGTATGGCAGAGTTATACTATACATTACAGGGAGTGGAACTGAACACAGGCCTGAGTACTGCAGAACCAGAGATGCTCTTAAATACATCATATCTACTGCAAATTGGAAAACACCCTCCTCAATGAATGTCTTCACACCACAGTGAGTCTCTCCGTCTTTACAGCCCTGTGCCCTGGCCTGCACTGCTCTGCACTGCCAGGCTGGTAAAATACACCCACCCATCTATCCAAAGGCGTTGGTCCTATCATCAAGTGCTGTGGTGATTCATTTAGTGGACATGAACCTTAGGTGATGAGAAGGTCTGTTTTTGCCACCTCCTCCCGATTCCATCTTCTGTCCGTCTATCCCTCCCGTCAGTCCCCTCCTTGTTTTTCTCCACCTCAACATGTCCTCCTCTCTCCTGCATTTCAATTTCCTCTCCTCCCCTCTCAGAAAGACAAATGCTCACTTGTAAGAGGCATCTCCTAGTCCTCCCCATCACTGAGAGGATGCACCAGTGGCAGAGGCAGCAGCATATTAGCATACCTCAAAGGCGAGGCCAGGGAGCCATTACCTAGCAACAGAGCTGGCTGTGATTGGCTGAGGAGACATTAACTGCCAAGTGGGTTTGGGGCAGACTGGGACCAAGCGGCTAAATGAGTAAGCGGGGGGTTATTTCTGCCCGTGTCATCTCTGCTCGTCACATCAAAATGACATTGGCTGGCTGCTCCTCCCCCCACGCAGAGAGCAGAGACAGAGAGGAGCAGTGCAGAGGACATCAGAGGAGTCTTCCCATTGACTGACTGAGGCTGAAGGGGTAGCAGACCGGAGCCGCAGCAGTAGAACCAGCAGCAACCAGACATCCATCTATCCTTCTGTTCTTTCTTTCTCTTGTAACCCAGCCACCATGGCTACAAACTAAGGTATTATATGAACCTCCACAGCTGATTTCATTTCTCATTTCTTCCACAACCTCACCCATCATCATAACACACCTAATAGAATGTCGTGCCTGAGTCCTCTCTCCGCTTGGGTAACCCGAGAGGCTGTTAACCAAACAAACCCAACAGACCGGCCCTGTTCAGGCCATGTTTGGCGGACTGCTCCGGTCTCCCCTGCAGCATTGGGCCAGAATTAGCCTGAACCACAGCTCTGTTAATATGACTGGTAGAACGGTCAGAACTGGTCGCACACACACACACACGGTCAGACAGTAGGTAGTAGTGCTGTAAGACAGTAACTATTTACTTGTGGAACTGACAATCAGTATTCTACAGTGGTTTCCACAGTTTGGAGAGAATACAGCAGGTTCCTACAGAAGTTCTCTTAAACCAGAGGCTTGAAACTTGTAAATGTCTGTTGCCTAGAAATACAGGAGACTAAGTGTGTCCACTGTCTTCAGGTAAACAGAGCGCAGCCTGTGGGGGGTGAGCAGTGGTCCAGAGGAGGGGGGGGATGAACAGAGCTCCATTAATCACACTGGAGGGGGAGGCAGTACAGACGACAGACAGGCAGGGAGGCTGCAGCACACTGGCTGGATGCGTCATGTGGCTGCACAGTGGATGCACTACCATGGAATGGCTGTAGGAGTCCTCCTGGCAGTGTACACAGGCAGTTCTGTGTTGGCCACTGTGAGGGAATGTATTAACACTTAGTACACTGGCTGGTAGCATTTTAGAGATGAATGAGCCTCATGAATCTGAAACATGACCTCAGATGAGCAATTACTATTTTACCTCAGGAAATAACTAACCAAGACAAGTCTTGTCTGTGTCCCAAATGACACACTGCTCCCTTTACTACTTCTGACCATGCCCCATAGGCACTATATAGGGAATAGGGTGCTATTTAGGACACAGCACTCGTTTCATTGTTGTAAAATAGGAAAGCACCGTGTTCATTTAGCGTTGTTCTGGCTGAGTTTCTGTAATGTATTTTACACCTGGGTAGAGCTGAAACACATGCATCCTGTCTCAACTGGAGTAGAGAACTGGTCAGGTCAGATGTGCTATGCATTGAGACCTATCCATTCATATGACAAAAATAGGCCTCCCATCGCATAATGGAACATACCCACTACCTGGCTCCGTTATCATTTCTTTCTCTTACAGGCTGGAGCAGCACACAAAACTATTCATTTGATCATATTCAAAATCAAACACAAACCCCCCCATTATAATCAGGTGCAGTGGTAAATCAGGTTTTTAAATTAATCAGAAAGATAGCAGAGCTCACAGGGTGCAGCAGACTATCATTCACCTTGTCATTCAAATTCATTCTGGAGGGAGAAAAGAGCCAGTAGAAAAATACAATCCTTTGGAGAGTATTGAGGTAAAAAAACAAAATAAAAAAAAACTCCACGCCATCCAATCAGCATCACCCGATGGCTCTGTCGCCATGGTAACAGGCATCTGGTGGAAGCAATGCGGTGGCTCGGTTAGGTTATTTCACAACAGTTCATGACAGAGACGATGTTCTATTCCCTTTACCGCAGGTAGCTAGGGGGTTACTGCAGGAGGAAGGGAGGAGGCTAGATCTACCCTTAGTCTTGATTTATAATAGTGCGTGTGAAGTAATACCTTAATGCTTTCAATCAGGAAATGGAATTCAATAACGGCATGCTGCTTGAAAAGTAATCCCCCCTTGCAATCAAAATAACTACATGCCATACACAGATGCTATTACTTGGCAGTTAGGTAACTAGTTATATACCTTCCTGCCAAGTATTCATTGTGATAGACGTCAACTGGCACTTCCATCACTCATAAATTATCATTATGAGTACATAATACAGTTATTCTCCTACATCATGTCATACAGCACATCACCATGCATGAAATTACTATTTACTATGTACACATTTATTAGCAGATCTGTTTTCCAGGACCAAAAGGTACAGAATCAGATCAGCATATAGCGGCATGCTGTATGTTGACCTCTAGGGAAAGTTGCAGCTCATTTGTGCGAAACCACCAACCATCTAATTTCCATAGTATGTAGCTAGCGGAGTGAAAGGGGAAAGGAGTGGGGCTCAGGCAGGAACACGATGCCGCTGACTGCTGCAAAACAGAACAGGCTACTGTCTTTATTAGCTGGACAGGGAAGGTATGGTTCTTTGTCTCTCATATAAAAGAACATGTGTTTTTGGCACTGAGGGGGCAGTCCAGGCCATCCAAGACTCTACTGCTGCTTGAATGCCTTGACACTCTCTCTGAATACATAACGTACCACTGTCAGCCCCAAACTGTGCTTAGAGCCTAATGTCGTTACCCCCATAGCAGCCAGCCCCAAACTACACCCTTTTGCAAGACACATTTCTATGTAGTGAATTACATCAAGAAATAATCCAAATATGAAGTTCTGAATGTGAAAAGGCTACTTTCTTTGAAAAGTATTAACAGCATATTTCTAAACTAAAGTAGCGTTATTTATTAGTTCATGCCAGAAACACAACAAGGATCATTCAAACTTTCATTTTCAAAGACTTTTGTCAGCTGTATGAGGAAGTGTGAGAGGAAGTCTGCCACATCTGCTGTTTGACAGTAGACAGACAAGACAGGCAGCTAGCTATAGCACCTCAATTAGCATCAGCCATCGCAGCCTCATTCACACAACAGATGTTTGGAGAGAGAGGGAACAATCCATACTTGACCCAGGTGACGAGATGATGAAGGGACTCGGAGGGAGGTGACTGCAGCTGTACTACAGCACACCAAAACACACACACACACACTGTGTGGGGGGTCTCATAACCTATTGGCTCTGATAGAGCTGGAAAGTGTCAATAGAATCTGGCAACACTGTCCACAGGTCCCGATCCCACACAGTCTGTCAAAATACTTATCACACTGGAAATGAAGGTGATGTAGGCCCTGGCTGGCTGTTGTGGGTTGGTAGTATAATGGAGGAATAATGGCATGTAATCTCCAATTCATTTTCTCTGTGTAATGTTTTGGAAACACTACACCAACACTTTCTATGACATGTTGTTTGTTTGGGCAAGGGAAAGGAGTCTCACACTGTTGCAATTTACAAAACAAAAGCAGTGAACTGAACAGAGCTGAATGAAAGGCGGTCGGTCAGTGTGGATTGTGTTGGGGGTTGTTGCTGCCCTCAGAAAGCTCGTTTTTCACAAGGAGTTGTCCTCCATTGATAATTCACAGCAAACAGTTAGAGGGAAGGATCAGGAGAGTGTCAGAGTAAACTCCCCAGAGAGAGGATTCCAAATGTCAACAGAGAGCCGCTGAGGCCTGGCCTTAGATATGGAAATTCTGCCATGCCTGAGAGGACACAAGGCTGTTAGCTTCCTCTCATCAGCGGTTGTTGCCAATGCGAAACAATTGAAAAGTGTGGTGACATGTCGGCCTACAGACCTACTTGATGTAAAACTAGGCCACGGCTACATTCTAGTTATCCTATTGCTTGTTGCAGTTATATGTTAAATGACTTGAAACACATGACTTAGACAAAGGAGATGATACGGAGGGCCGAGCACACCCCCATTCACATCAACGGGGCTGTAGTGGAGCAGGTTGAGAGCTTCAAGTTCCTCAGTGTCCACATCACTAAGGACCTATCAAGGTCCAAACACACCAACACAGTCGTGAAGAGGGCACAACAATTCCTCTTCCCCCTCAGGAGGCTGAAAAGATGTGGCATGGGCCCTCAGATCTTCAAAAAGTTCTACAGCTGCACCATTGAGAGCATCTTGACTTGTTTCATCACCGCTTGGTATGGCAACTGCTTGGCATCCGACTGTGAGGCGCTACATATGGTACAACACTGGGGCCGAGCTCCCTGCCATCCAGGATCTCTATACCAGGCGGTGTCAGAGGAAGTCCCTAAAAATTGTCTGAGACTCCAGCCACCCAAGTCATAGACTGTTCTCTCTGCACAGCAAGCGGTACTGGAGTACCAAGTCTGGACCAAAAGGCACCTGAACAGCTTCTACCTCCAAGCCATGAGACTGCTGAACAGTTCATCAAATGGCTACCCAGACTGTTTGCATTGACCCCCCATTTTTGTTGCACTTTCATTCACAGGCTCTATGTACACTTACTGGACTCTAGCCACACACTCACACATACTACACTGACACTCCAACACACACTATCCTGATTGCCTAGTCAATGTTACCCCTACCTACATGTACATGCAGTATTACCTCAATTACATTGACACGGTAGCGGTACTCCTTGTATATAGCCTTGCTAATGTTATTTTATTGTGTTTTTTAAGTTTATTAACTCTGCATTATTGGGAAAGTGCTCGTAAGTAAGCATTTCATGGTAAAGTCTACACCTGTTGTATTTGGTGCATGTGACACATAACATTTGATTTGAGTTGAGTGTCTTTCATTCCCAATGTGAGAGTAAAGTTATTTTAACCAAGGGAATGCTGTGCTCTTCGTGTTAACTATTTTCATTATGTGGTTGTTATCACAATGTTTGACCAGTCAAGGCCTGAGACAAAGGATGCCCTGATACACAGTCAACTGACTCCCCCGGAGCATGTGCTATCTGATACACAGCCAACTGACTCCCCCGGAGCATGTGCGATCTGATACACAGCCGACTGACTCCCCCGGAGCATGTGCTATCTGATACACAGTCAACTGACTCCCCCGGAGCATGTGCTATCTGATACACAGTCAACTGACTCCCCCGGAGCATGTGCGATCTGATACACAGCCGACTGACTCCCCCGGAGCATGTGCTATCTGATACACAGCCGACTGACTCCCCCGGAGCATGTGCGATCTGATACACAGCCGACTGACTCCCCCGGAGCATGTGCTATCTGATACACAGCCGACTGACTCCCCCGGAGCATGTGCTATCTGATACACAGCCGACTGACTCCCCCGGAGCATGTGCTATCAGTCAAGCCTTTCTAGATATGGATCAAAAAAAGACAAAAGGAGAGCCTTATATTCCAAGAAACCTGTGTGGAGAAAAAGAATGCAAACAATGCAGAATATCATACAGAAGCTTAGAGGGGAAGGGAGCGTGCAGGAAAAAGGCAGATATAGCATTGTATCCGTGAGTGATGAATGTACAGAACATTCTCATCTGTGGGATGAATGTCGTAGGGAACAGTGGGCCCCAGTAGTAGCTGATATTCATGGCAGTCTGCCGTCTGAACTCTGTGCTCTTGGAGGGCTGGGGAGAAACCAGAGGAGCACGCAGCTCAGCACCCCTTCCCTTGCTTGTGGCAGCAGCCTAAGATGGCTGCCAGAGCCTGGTGTAAACAAGGCAGAGAATGAAAGCGCTATATTTCTCCAGCCTGCATGCCAGGGGCTGCAGGGGCAGTACTAACCCAGAGTGTTGAGGGGGGAGTTAACTCCTTCCCTTCTCCAGCTTCCTCATGTTCAACATGAGAGAAGAATTACAGATGACTTTAAAAACATGAGGAGGAAATGAGGAATTATACAATAAGGAGTATAATAGGACTAGCTAACTGCAGCCGGGACGGAGAGAAAAAACAAATCAAATCTGAAGGGGCTAGCATCTGAAACTAGAGCAGAAAACTGGTGACCTTATTGTCAGTGTCTCCAAAAACAACACCCCTCTATTTGTGCCCCACTAAACAGGGGGTCCCTCTAAGATTTGGCGGTTAACTTCAGAATGGCTGCAGTAGGCTGCATCTCCAGGAGGGAGGGCCTTGAAAAGCAAATGTTTTGGAATTCTTTCCAAAGGGTATCAGCACTGGACAATTAAGGAACCAGATGTATTTTTTATTTTTTTACAACAAACAATCTCTGCTAACCAATTTAAAACATGAATGTGATAAGAGGACAACTGGACAGACATGTATACAAATACACACATTCTATTCAAATTAAAATACACAAGTGGAAACAATACATATATGATTAAATGCATATGTAAAACGAGTAGGATGTTGCAGATCAGTCCTCAAAGGTGATTTAAAAACAAAGAAAATACGCATTCAACATCGATTTATTTGTCCAACTAACTATCAAATCAATTGAGTGAAGACGCTCTAAAAATAGATCACAATAAAGACAACCTCAGCCTTTCCTTTCCAGCTCTATTTTATTTTCGGAGAAATAAGGCGGGAGAACGAAGGAGAAAATAAGTGGGAATAAAAAAAATGAAAAGGGGCAAATCAAATTCCTTTCTGTGCTGCGGCTGTGCGTCGCACAAAGAGGCAGGAGGGAGGCACACGCCTGCAGCTCCCGGCAGTTCATTCGCCAGAGAGGAATGTTTGAGTGCATACATTATCTGCTAAGGGGGCCCAGGGCTGTGAAAGATAGTGCTGACATCACCATCTATAAATGGCTGGGCTTTGAGACACTGGGAGGGAAAACAAAACCCTTTCCCCACACACACTTCCCCTTCCCCTAGAAACAGCATGCTCGAGTCTCGACCAGATGAAAGTGGTTTGCTTGTTTCTAGGAGAATAAAGGAAGCTGGGATTTCAAAGCTGACCTGTGATTTTTGTGCATTTATAAACAATCTGCTATATGTTACATATACTTTGATACACCGAATACGTACAGGCATGTCATGCACATTGTTTCGTTGCTATTCGGGTAATGTAGTATTACCTCCAGTAATGCAAAGTTACAAAAGCAAGCAACATTCTATTCGACGCAACGAAAAAACAAGTATTGAATCGAAGCACGACGCAAATTAACCAAAAAGAGAGAATCTGTGTAAGGGGAAAACATCGTCCTTCCAGCGCACGCAGGGTTAACCACCAGTCTGTCGTCTCCCTCCCCCCTTTGTGTCCGCAGCACATTCCTGAATAAATGATGTTTTGAACAAGGCTGGTAACCCATGGCAACAGCAGAGCGGTGGCACTGCAGAGTAACCTTTGGGAAGGCGGTATTTTCATCTGCTGTAAACTCTTCCTGACTGGGGAGAATGGGGGGATGGGAGGAGGTGGAGACAGATTGGCATCCCTGGCTGGCCAACAGAAGGAAAACATACTGATGTGATTTGAGAATGTAAGCTGAAACAGTCCACTGAAAGCCTGGCCACTCCAGACTAGGTTTGTTTGAGGAGAGAAATGGGGTTGGAATTATATTTCTACACTGTAATGGAAGAACATTCATAATCATGTAGCTACTGTTATGAGCAGTTATATGTTTGTTCTCTGGAGGTAAATGTGTCACGAGGTGCTGGAATTAACTGTTTAAGCGGCTATGCAGGGCAATAACACAAAATCCCCTTTAACCTTGTAAAAAAAAAACTACATTCTACAGTTATTTATTTTATTTATCTAAGCAAGTCAGTTAACAACAAATTCTTATTTACAATGACGGCCTACCCCGGCCAAACCCTAACCGGACGACACTGGGCCAGTTGTGCGCCGCCCTATGGGACAATACCCTAAGAAATTATGCAATTCATCATTCAAGACATTGGAGATATCAGTCAACCACTTAAGTTGAGGATAGGTACGACATTTGGTGAATGTGGAACAGAGGGGTCTGTCTGTGGCACCAGCAGGACCTCTTTCGCTTGGCCTCCCATCCTAGGTCTATGTGATGGAGCAGAAACCCCCTGCAATTCCATCGACACCAGCCTTCCTCCTACTCCCAATGACACTGCACTCGCTCTGCTTGGCTTGCACAGCCACGAACATACGTTCACAATGCTCATATTTTCAATCATGTGTTTGAGACGATTAGACGTGTTCAGTGCAATTCTTAGAAGTTGCAAAGGGAGGGCATATACATAGACACTTTCATAAAAAATGTCTTAAGAAAATGTGGTCCCTTTTCAGTTCACATTGATCATTTTTTCACCAGACAACCTATAAGTATAGAAGGTGTTTATCAACTTAACCGATTTCGGGATTTCACGCAACATATCAGCTATTCTAGACGCAATCTAGCGTTACCTCAGGTAATTCAGAGGTCTGAAGGAGAGAAAATAAAAGAGCGTTTTGCACTCAGAATGAAGGCGGTGGTGGTACGACGTGAGTGTGTGTGTGTGCATTTGAATCTAACGAGTGAGAAGTCTTGTGAATTCTAAACAGGTCGAGAGCAAGAGAGAGAGGGAGAGAGAGAGCCTTCCCTGAGGGGTGTCTGAGTGAGTAGGTGCCTCTCTGCTCCCTCTTTTGCATGCACACTGCAACCTGAAACCTAAAGTATTGAGACAGCCAAGGGCACCTTAACCATGGGCCGCTCTGTTCTGTTTTAGCATGACAATAGAGACATGTTCCATCCCAAACCAGGTGCTTTGTTGCCTCACAGCACCTGGGATAGATAGGCCAATGGAAACTGAAGCACTGCAATGCACCATTAGATGGGTAGCTACGATTCAACGTCTCAATCCTAGCCTATAGGCCTGTTTTTGTTGGGGGGTGTGTGCATGTTGGTAAATAGAGAGATTGTTTTGGATATACTAGTCGGATAATGCCATCTGGGAGATGAAAAAATAAAGATTGAGTTTATAAATCAGACTTGGAGAAAGGGCGAGGGGGGGGGTCGCTTTACTCACGCAGACTGCTGCTTTCTCTATTCGAACTGATGAGCCAATTTGTGTGAACTGAATTTGAGAAACTCGACACTAACAACCCCGTCTTCCTCTGGCGTACAACCAATTATTTTGACCATAGTATTCCCCAGGCGGTAAAAACCCTACTTTGAAACAGGGACAGTAACCAGGACAGAGTATTCAAAACTAACTATGGCAGTCGGTCGGAGCATTACATAGAAGACAGGAGTCCCTGAGGAAAAGTCCTTCTCACCTTTCTATCTACAGAACCATCTCATAACCCACCAACAAGCAGGGATGATACTGTACAAAGGCCACCACCTCCAACAATCCCAGGCTGGAGGACAGACTCCATCTAAACTCAGCCCAATGTTTAGGCCTAGGCTACATCTGGGCTGCTGCCTTCACATTACCAAATACTCCTCAACGGGCGTATCAAGGCTCTTCTCCTCCATTTCCAGTATATGTACATCGGTTGGTGCTCTTGGAAAAAGGATACTAGTTTGTGACATGTTTCCGGGACATACATAGCAGCCATTGTCTTAGTCTCTTCCCCGAGCTCACGTACAGAAGGCTCTAGTTGAGCCTGGTTGGTATTTATGGGGTTATCTGACCTCCCAGTCTCTACCTGCTCTATGCGCTCCATGGCACAGAGCCACGTGGGATTGGGAACCACGCTGCCTGCTGCAGACTGTGTGTACATAGGACCATTTGTCTCCGTAACCCAGAGCAGCGCTAGGCTATTAAGCTCGAGTCACAGCTACATAACAGGCATGCACCAACCGTGCTCTCTCTCTCTCTCTCTATATATCTATATATCTATAATATATATATATATATCTATATATATATATATATATATATATATATATATATATATATATATATATATATATATATATATATAAAATCACCGGCCAATGGAACAGTGAGGAACCGTGTCCAATGACCGCCTGCCTGCTGCATTGTAAACGAGGAATGCCTTCCCTTGGGCTATACTGAAGCATGTGCAAGAATTTTCAGACAGACGCGCGCACACACAGCGTAAACATGGGGAAATCGTAGTACTGCTTGAGCATGCACCAATACTGTCGTTAGTGAGAAGCTTGCCGTAACAGCTGACTGTTATAAGCAGAAGGAGGAGAGCAACATGACATTCAATGCCAACTTGTTGAGGCCTTTTTTTTATTGTCTTACCGAGAGGCACAGCTGTTGAAATTGTGGGCATATTCAATGCAAGGAACCTATTTTCCATTCAGATAGATGCAACTAAGTGATACTCATTTGGGGGGGGGTCTGTTGATGTGCCCTTGAGCAAGAAACTTAACCCTAATTGCTCTTGTAAGTTGCTCTGGACAAGAGTGTCTGCTAAATGATTAAAATGATAATTTAAAATGGAAAAATATTTAAAGCAGGGATCATCCCTGTAGAATGCAAAGTAATGTTACTTTGACATACTGAAAGAGGTGATGAATAAACATAGCATCATCTGATATATATATAAATAGATTTGAGAGCATGGTTAATTTGGCTTTGCAGCAAGGTGTGTGCGTAATAAACACATTTGAATATAAAACACTTTTGAACCAGATCTTAATGTCAAGGTTGTTATCTCCAATTAGAGCAAATCTTATGTCAGGGATAACATTGTAAATTGTTAAAATGCTATGGTTGAGCAATACACTAAATGTACACAACACTATTGGAATTATTCATTACACCTCAGTGACCCAGATTTTGTAACAGTCTAAACTTGTTAAATAAACTGACATTTCACCAAGGGTTAATATCAATGGAATTTATTACAATTTACTCAGCTCCAAGGCACATTACAAGTCTTCTGTTACTACAGAAATGTATCAACAAACAGTTTACGTTCATGTACAGCATTTTGCTCTACCTTTTTAAGCATCCGTGCATCATCAAAGCAAACTGGAAGAGAAATTAATAACACGTAGTAAAATATTTTCAATCACAAGATGAAAAGAGATATTTGCTGTAAAAAACATAAAAAATTAAAGATATGAAATAAAATAAGAAAAAAAAGTCATCATAATGATTCCTACCCAATACAGGAGTTAGGGCAATGTAACCTGCTATTGGATATTCACTATGAGTAGTTGAATTTTACAGACATATATTCATTGGGAGTAGAAACTGGCCTTTTTCTAATGAGAAGTGCATTAATTGGAAGGAATAAAACTGCAGCAGTGATTACAAAGTTAGAGATTTAACTCGTCACTGCCAACCAAATACAACACTACTACCCGTCAAAACACCCCCCATAACATTAGGTGACATGACATCTCATGTTCCTTTGTTTAAAAAAACAGACATGAGGTGGAGAACGTCTCTGTACATCGACTATTTTTGTCCGTTTTGAGTAAATCACACGTGTATATATTCGACTAAAATTCACGTTTCTATGTGAAGCCATAGATCACACCTATGGGTCTCTCTCCTTTTTTACCTTAACGTCCCCAGCTAATATAGTTGCTATCTCACCTTGCATGAACGCCCAAGGCACATTAGAACCTACCAGGGGGCATTTCTCTCCGCTAGGACAATACACCTCGCCAGTTGCTCCCTGCGCTTTGATGCTCTCTCGAGAACAAGGGAAACAGAATTTATGGTTGGGAACTGACGGACACTGAACGAAATGGGTATCCTCTAAACGTTCGTGGCAAATGGTACAACACAGAGGTCCGTTGTTTGCCATGGGAGAATCTGGAATGTTTTGCGAGTGGACCTGATCCATGCCAGAATGCGCATTGGACTGAGAGGGAGTCCCGGCCAGATTGAGCTCTCCGTTACGGGAAGCCAAACGCCTCTGCCCAGAAACAGAGGCTGGGGATACTGGGCTGCTGCTGTTATGCCTGGTGGATGTTGTAGAGTGAACAGAGTTGTTGTCCTTCGGAGAGTGCGCATTGCCCAACGTGTCCGCGACAGACATGAGCGCGGCCATTGGAGACTGTCCATTCTGGGGCGCAGATTCAGGGGGTGTGGCGCGACTTGAGTGAACAGAATGGCCAGGGCCAAGCGGCGGAGGTCCCCCGTGTGAGGCACCGAATGATCCGGATGACATGGTCAGTTTTAACGCCTCGCTCTGGCTGGCCATCCACTGCTGCCTCTGTTGTTCCTGTTCAGATAGTTTCAGCGCGCTCTCTACAGAGTCAGGTTCTGGGGAGGCTTTACGCTTACGCACGCCAGTCCTCGGTGCACTCGTAGATGGCAAGGCACGAGGGATGTTGACCAAAGCAGTGGGCAGCAATGGGCAGCTGGCATCGATGTAGGGCTGAGGCAACATTTCAACCCCCAGCCCCTCTTTAAAGAATCGGACGGATTCGGGCAACAAATCACCGAGGAGTCGCCAGTCCCCCGAACCATGCTTTTTCTCATACTCCAAATATTTAAAGCCCGAGGAAAGCCCTCTGCCAAAGTCCTTCATGCAGTCCTGATACATTTGTTTGGCCACCCCTGATGCGCTGGAAAATATATTACCAGATCCACTTGGGTACTCGACAAATATTTTCAATTCATAGTCCATTCCAGGCTTTGACACTGCATCGAATGCAAACACCCTGCCCACGAGTGAATGGTCCTTTTTAAATCTCACATCAAACGGGGAGCTGTTCGAAAGAGTAACCAAAGTGTCCCTTACTATTTTGGGTTTGTTTCCCCAGTCTTCGTTTCTGTTCCTTAAACTTTCACTGAGCTCAGCCAAAGCCTCTGCGTTACGCTGTTTCTCTTTCAGATCTCTCTCTTGGTCAGTGCTCGACACAGAACCTGGTCGTTTACCTTGTTCTGACATTGACTGAGCGGCCATGGACAAAGAGGGTCCCACAATGGATGGAGGAGGGGGGCGGCTGGACAGGCTATGCGGGGCTATGGCTGTTGCCGAGGAGGGTCCATTCAACATGGTCTGTGGGAGAAGGTTGGGGGGAACGTTCATTTGTCCTGGGACCGCAGCGAGACCGTGGCTCCGACGGGAGTTAGGGCTCTGTCGGTTCAGTTCTGGGGGACCATCGTCAGGTTTGGGGAACCCATTTGGACCGCTCATTCCATTGGGAAGTCTGCTGGCATGGGCGCCAATACTGGAGTAGTCAAAGCGAGGTCTTTCTGCACTCAGAGAGTAGCGGTCCATCCCCGACTGTTGTTGTTTAGAGGGTCCGTCCACATGGCTGATTTGCACCGTTTCCTTGGCTGATATTGCCGACTGTGTTTTTACTGTGGGCGGCGGTGGTGGACCGGGGGATCTCCCCCCTTGGAAACCATGAGCTCGTTTGAGGTGGCGTGCAGTTTCGATAACAAACTCGATCCGATCCGCACCTTCATAATTCACACAACCCCTGCACACTGCCTCCGTAAAATCCCAAATCATAGCCCATGGCATGCGGGGTAAATCGCACAGGTAACATGACTGTCTCCGAGATGAAGATACTTGTGCAGAAGACATCTTTAATGTCCCTTGCCTTGGTCCTTTTCCCCCAGATTATTCGTTTTGAATTCTTTTCAGTCCGTGAATTTGCCACACAAAAGGAACCCTCTTCTTCTCCTACTCCTCTTCTGACTTCTGATGCCAGTGACGAGCAGTGTTGGGTTGTAGGAATGAAATTTGCTTTAAGCGCGCTTCACATCCTTACTTAGTTTGTGATTTGGAATTTTGATTGTGCCTCCACGTCTCCTCTCCCCACTTGGAATGCCACCTGGCTTGAGCAGTGACGCAAGCACCACGTTCCGCAGTTCCTTTGAAACAAATGACATGCCACTTGTTGCTTTCCAAACGCGCAAACTCAAACCACTCCCTCCTAATCTTCTGAATGGACTGGGAGCTAGGCTACACCAGCGCACGATGCTGACCAAATTACATGCAGCAGAATACGGGTTTGTACAATATTGGCATTTGAATGAGATGTAATCATTATACCATTCATTATTATTAAATAAACATTTTATGTTTCAAACAGGTTAGTTTTGCTTATGTCAGCAAAACTAAACCTTCAATATGATAAAACAATTTATGATAATGAAACAAACTAATTTATTATGCGTCGTGCTTGCAATGCAGGGACAGAATACATTATTTTATATCAAACTAATCACTGAATCAAACAAAACGCCTGGTTTAAATGCAAACGCCTGGCTATAGTTTACCTTTATGTAATCCAGTAAATTTCTGACCAAATATGCTGCTAATCTGATTGAATTTGGCAACCTATTTATTGCAATAGATATGAGTGATTACAATAACCGTTGTATGTATTCTCCCTATAAGAAAATGTTTTAAAAAAGCACAGTGTGATGGCTAAAATAAAACACGGTGGCTTAGCAATATCCTCTGTAATAATTACACTGGGCTAGTTGAGCACGAGCCAGGGGTTCCCTACATGTTGATTGTTAACCTAAGTACAGACAAGCATAGTGTGCACTGCGCCCCCTCCATCCTCCCCCCTTTCCCCAGTCTCCCCTTCCTGATTAACAACACCCAGTAGGCAGGCAGAGCAGATTTTCCTTATACAACTGGAGGAGGAGAGAGAGGGAAGAAAAACAGGGTAAGGCAGCAGAGGGAGAGAGGAAGAAAAGTCATATATTGCAGTCTACACATACCGCTGGCACAGTACTGCATGGTAGTGGTGTGTTCCCTCCATCCAGCCAAGAAGGGGCCAAGTATGGTCTCGGTCAAGAAAGAGTCAGCGCCATGCCGCCGCTTTCCCAAAACAATGTTGCTTTCACTGTACCGTGGTTTTAGGCTAAATTGGTACTGTGTGCACAATGGTGCACATTGGTGAGTAGTTGTAAATACTGTGTTTTGAGTACAGTACAGACTGTAATTACAAACACTGATAATGTCTCTGAAGTCACAGTTTATGAAATATGTGAAGTATGTATGATGCAAAGTCAGACCAAATTAAAAGATTGCACTTCAACATATTAACTGCCTTCCTTAACTATATACCCAATATAAATCATCAGCAATAGATGATTATTCTTCCAGCCCATCCAGTGGTGGGGGAAGCTAGAAACAACAGGACCAGAAGAGAAGATGGATTGGTGTTTTTCTTCAGTCTGTGCCAGACAGAGCAGGCTCTATGACTACCAGCAGCAGGCAGCAGCTGAGGTTGTTATGTGGACAACTGTCACTTTATTTGTGCTCCAGGGATTGTGAAGGACAGGCAAATGAAAGTGACAGCCATCATCAGTCTACAGACCTGGGCCGGGGAAGGGAACAGTCTGTTTGTTCCATTTACTCCAACAATACTATTCCAACACTAACAATAGTTGTGCCTGATGAGTGTGGAGCACAATCTTACAACTATAAAAGGTCTGAATGATCCTAAAAGCATGTGGCAATACAGAGATGTAGACATATGGATAGAATTAAAACATAAGCTTATAAGAAATCTATGCCACATCTAACTAACTAACCAGTAACATATATCCATCCATGTAAGTGGTAGTTCTGCAGTAGAAATATAATTTGCAGAACTCAACATCCCAGCAATGTTAAAAATCAGCTAATTCTGCCTCAGACGACTTCAAAAACAACCAGATACATAACTCCACACACTGTCTGCCTGAGCACCAGCCTCGAGCTCCCCTCCTTCCTGAAAGGATCCTGTGCAATCCCCACGGTCCCTCATGCATACACTGAGCAGCTCACACACCAACTTGATCTCTCTCTCTTTGTGGAAAATTCTGCGGGGCCCACACAGTCAAGCGCAGGGGTTAATATTTTGCTTCCGCTAAGCACCTGGCAACTTGCCAGACAGATGAATTCTGGGAGAAGGTGAGACTTGCCAAGTACAAACTGCCAACATTAAGCAGGCCTGACAGCTCCTCTTTTCCTCCAAACTTGGCAGCAGTTCAAAGTGCTCTTCCATTTGAGATGTTGGCAGACTGCCAGCAGCATGCAGATATACAGTGCATTCGGAAAGTATTCAGACGCCTTGACTATTTCCACATTGTGGAAAAAGCCTTATTCAGCCTTCTTCTAAAATGGATTAAATTGTTCTCCCCCCTCATCAATCTACACACAATACCCCATAATGACAAAGCAAAAACTGGTTGTTAGAAATCGTTGCACATTTATAAAAAATTTAAAACAGATAACACATTATTCATAAGTATTCAGACCCTTTACGCAGTACTTTGTTGAAGCACCTTTGGCAGCGATTACAGCCTTGAGTCTTCTTGGGTATGTCACTACAAGCTTTTCACACCTGTTTTTGTGGAGTTTCTTCCATTCTTCTCTGCATTTCCTCTCAAGCTCTGTCAGGTTGGATGGGGAGCATCGCTGCTCAGCTATTTTCAGGTCTCTCCAGAGATGTTCGATTGGGTTCATGTCCGGGCTCTGGCTGGGCCACTCAAGGACATTCAGAGACTTGTCCTGAAGCCACTCCTGTGTTGTCTTGACTGTGTGCTTAGGGTCATTGTCCTGTTGGAAGACGAACCTTCACCCCAATCTGAGGTCCTGAGCGTTCTGGAGCAGGTTTTCATCAAGGGTCTCTCTGTACTTTGCTCTGTTAATCTTTCCCTCGATCCTGACTAGTCTCCCAGTCCCCGCTGCTGAAAAACATCCCCACAGCATGATGCTGCCACCACGCTTCACTGTAGGGATGGTGCCAGGTTTCCTCCAGACGTGATGCTTGGCATTCAGGCCAAAGAGTTCAATCTTGGTTTCATCAGACCAGAGAATATTGTTTCTAATGGTCTGAGAGTCTTTAGGTGCCTTTTGGAAAACTCCAAGCTAGCTGTCATATGCCTTTTACTGAGGACTGGCTTCTGTTTGGCAACTTTACCATAAAGGTCTGATTGGTGGAGTGCTGCAGAGATGTTTGTCCTTCTGGAAGGTTCTCCCATCTCCACAGAGGAACTCTGGAGATCTGTCAGAATGACCATCAGGGTTCTTGGTCACCTCCCTGACTAAGGCCCTTCTCCCCGGATTGCTCAGTTTTCCTGGGCGGCCAGCTGTAGGAAGAGTCTTGGTGGTTCCAATCTTCTGATGGAGGCTACGTTGTTCTATGGGACCTTCAATGCTGCAGACATTTTTTGGTACCCTTAACCAGATCTGTGCCTCGACCCAATCCTGTCTTGGAGCTCTACGGACAATTCTTTTGACCTCATGTCATGGCTTTGTTTTTGCTATGGCGTGTACTGTCAACTGTGGGACCTTATATGGACAGGTGTGTGCCAGATTTAAGCACCAGCTGTCAGAGCAGCTCACAGACCACTGTACCTGTTTATAGCCCATCTGTAAATAGCCCAACCAACTACCTCATCCCCTACCGTATTTATTTATTTATCTTGTTCCTTTGCACCCCAGTTTTTTCTACATTGCACATTCATCTACTGCACATTTACCATTCCAGTGTTAAATTGCTATATTGTAATTACTTTGCCACCATGGCCTATTTATTGTCTTACCTTCCTTATCCTACCTCATTTGCACTCTGTGTATAGATTAGTTTTTTTTCTACTGTATTATTGACTGTATGTTTGTTTTACTCCATGTGTAACTCTGTGTTGTTGTATGTGTCAAACTGCTTTGCTTTATCTTGGCCAGGTCGCAGTTGTAAATGAGAACTTGTTCTCAACTTGCCTACCTGGTTAAATAAAGGTGAAATAAAATAAATAAAAAGCGCAAACCAGATGGGATGGCGTATCGCTGCAGAATGCTGTGGTAGCCATGCTGGTTAAGGGTGCCTTGAATTCTAAATAAATCAGACAGTGTCACCAGCAAAGCACCCCCACACCATTTCACCTCCTCCTCCACCAACTCTGCGTCTCACAAAGGCACGGCGGTTGGAACAAAAAATCTAAAATTTTGACTCATCAGACCAAAGGACAGATTTCCACCGGTCTAATGTCCATTGTGTGTTGCTCAGCCCAAGCAAGTCTCCTTCTTATTGGTGGTTTTTGCAACTGCACTTTTGCAACTGCACAAAGTTATTGAAATTTTCCGTCTCGACTGACCTTCATGTCTTAAAGTAATGATGGACTGTCGTTTCTCTTTGCTTATTTGAGCTGTTCTTGGCATAATATGGACTTAGCCCTATTTGGTAAATACTATATCCTGTATACCACCCCTACCTTGTCACAACACAGATCTGTGCCTCGACCCAATCCTGTCTTGGAGCTCTACGGACAATTATTTTGACCTCATGTCATGGCTTTGTTTTTGCTATGGCGTGTACTGTCAACTGTGGGACCTTATATGGACAGGTGTGTGCCTTTCCAAATCATGTCCAAACAATGGAATTTACCACAGGTGGACTCCAAGTTGTAGAAACATCTCAAGAATGATCAATGGACACAGGATGCACCTGAGCTCAATATTGAGTCTCATAGCAAAGGGTCTGACTACTTATGTAAATAAGGTATCTGTTTTTTTTAATTTTTTATAAATGTGCAAAAATGTCTTAACCTGTTTTCGCTTTGTCATCATGGGATATTGTGTATAGACTGAGGGAAAAAAATTATTTAATCCATTTTAGAATAAAGCTGTAATGTAACAAAATGTGGAATAAGTCAAGAGGTCTGAGTACACTGTAGACTACTTTACCTACTCTCTCCTCTCACTCTCAGATGGAGCTGATAAATGCCGCTGTCGTTTGAGAAACAGACGCCTCACAAATCCTCTACTGGCAGCTTTATTAAATAGTACCCGCAAAACACCAGTCTCAACGTCAACAGTGAAGAGGCAACTCCAAGATGCTGGCCTTCTAGGCAGAGTTCCTCTGTCCAGTGTCTGTGTTCTTTTGCCCATCTCAATATTTAATTTTTATTGGCCAATCTGAGATATGGCTTTTTCCTTGCAACTCTGCCTAGAAGGCCAGCGTCCCTGAGTCGCCTCTTCACTGTTGACGTTGAGACTGGTGTTTGCGGGTACTATTTAATGAAGCTGCCAGTTGAGGACTTGTGAGGCGTCTTTCTCAAACTCTAATGTACTTGTCCTCTTGCTCAGTTGTGCACCAGGGCCTCCCACTCCTCTTTCTATTCTGGTTAGAGCCAGTTTGCACTGTTCCGTGAAGGGAGTAGTACGCAGCGTTGTACAGATCTTCAGTTTCTTTGTAATTTCTCGCATGGAATAGCCTTCATTTCTCAGAACAAGAATAGACTGACGAGTTTCAGAAGAAAGTCCTTTGTTTCTGGCCATTTTGAGCCTGTAATCGAACACACAAACGCTGATGCTCCAGATACTCAACTAGTCTAAAGAAGACCAGTTGTATTGCTTTTTTAATCAGGACAACAGTTTTCATCGTTGCTAACATAACTGCAGAAAGGTTTTCTAATGATCAATTAGCCTTTTAAAATTATAAGCATGAATTAGCTAACACAACGTGCCATTGGAACACAGGAGTGATGGTTGCTGATAATGGGCCTCTGTACGCCCATGTAGATATTCCATAAAAAGAATCTGCCGTTTTCAGCTACAACATTAACAATGTCTACACTGTATTTCTCATAAATGTTATGTTATTTTAATGGACAAAAAATTTGCTTTTATTTAAAAAAAAAAGACATTTCTAAGTGATCCCAAACTTTTGAATGGTAGTGTATGAAATAATCACTGTCAAACATTGATGGGTAAAATTTGGGAGGACCATTTCAAAGACAAAAGGTATCCAATGGTTCTTTCAAATCCTGAAAAAAATGACTGACCACACATTTGTTTTTCTTTCTCTCTTACCTGGATTGCGCTGGATGCTGGCAGCCGTCATTGGGCGTTGCTATGGCAGCCCTAGCAGAAGATTGCTGTTGCACACCTCTGGTTGCCAAGCTGCTGCTGTTGTTAGGGATAGCCTCCAGAAGTCTGCCATTTCCTGCAGAGACAGAGAGAGACACCAGCAATCAGCCACTCAGTCTCAGACACCTGCCTCAGCTCAGTCAGCACTTTATCTCCCCCTCTCTCAGTATTCCACACAAGGACACAGTAATTCACATAGCACAATGAGCTGATTGCTTCACAGGGCCTCATGGGTTTCTTATTACATTTATCAGAATCTCTTTCTTCTGTAAATCATTTACTACCTACATCATGTGTTTATGTTCTAGATTAAAGATTTTGTCAATATTGTCAATATCTATTATTGGATCCAAATGGCTTTTCTCTCTAGGCTAACTAGTTCATAAGTAAAAGGCAGATGGATGATATTCGTTGTATTCATAGTCATTGTCATCACTGTATTGAAATGCTTAGCTCAGTCAGGGGTATGACACCCATATAAACTAAGAATACAGAGAGAAAGTGAAATCAGTTAAATAAACATATGGATAACATACGCATAACATATGGATAGTACACTCCAACAGTCTGCCTGTCTGGTGCAGGGGGAGGCAACAGGCACTTCATGTTTTTGATTTAACTGACCTGGAAGACCAGGTGTGTTGAATTTAGGCAATCAATGAACTGGTCAATTAGCTCAGTTGGTCAGGTGTGGTGCCTAGTTGGAACAGAATCCTAGCCCTGGTCTGTATGTTCTATCTAGCATAATCATTTCCTCTGGTCAAAGGAGAAAGGTCTCTTCCCACTAAAACAATATTGACTCAAACCAGACAGGAAGTGAGAGGTTTTACACCGCCCAAAATCTGTCAACGAAAATAAGCCTATGAAGTGAGGAAATTTTGGATGGAGGTCAATGAGTCTCGAATACATGCAAAAAAAAATAAAAAATAGATGATTTGCTAAGTGAGGCTTATTTGATCGAATAGAAGTTTCGTAATGGTTAGGTTGTTACGAATGCACTGATAAGTGGACGCACATGGTATTTCGGCAACTTTAGAAAAAAGAGACTACAGTATTTCGGAGTTGTGCCTGTTGTCCTTGAGATAGATAGGAGGACTCATCAAGGATATAACCCGTTCTGGCACGGACATTGCCATTGAGGGCTTCCACCATTTTAAAGTAGTTAACTGGGTGAGGATTCCTATGAGTTGGGAGCAATCAGCCAATGAAAAAGAAAATGGACTACTTTAAAATGGAGATAGCTTCAATGGCACTGCCATGCAGTCACAGATGCTATAATGGTATAGATACAAAGCTGAGTCCTCTATCTATCTCTATGGCCTGTTGTTCCCACGCATATCTGCCCTCTCATTGGCTAGAATGGTCCCACCTGATCTCACCTCCTCCCACCTGCCTTCAATCTTTGATGTATTTCCATTGTTAGAGTGTTCCCAAAACTATCTCATCAATATAATAGACAAACCTTGCTCTCATGCTGTCCTCTATAGCTCAGTTGGTAGAGCATTGTGCTTGCAACACCAGGATACTGGGTTCAATTCCCGGGACTACCCGTAAGAATGACTGTAAGTCACTTTGGATAAAAAAAAAGTGTCTGCTAAATGGCATATATTTAACATTATCACACTATGTTGAATCAAGTAGGACGAAAAGCAACTGAACGGAAACAAACTTTCTTCACCCCTACAACAAGTATAATGATTCTGAGCAGAGTGAAGTGCTTATTAAAATATAATTACAGCTGGATTTTGTGCAACATTATGTCTCACTGGATAGAGCCAACTAATTTCAAACAAAGCAATGTTGTGCATAGATATATAATATATTGCCCCCAATATATTGGGTCGTGGATGGGTATCCCGGGGGGGGGGACACACGACACACTGCTGAATGAAAAGGATTGGTCGCTTGATTTGTGCCCTCCATTAGCTAGTAATGCATGCCCCACCCCCTGCTGACCATCAGCTGCAGCCCAGGCCATGGCAGGGCACCAGGCTAATAATATATAGTCTGCAATTTCTGTTCAAAAGGGCATCTCTACAGTGGCCAGACATGGGGCCAGACCCGAAGGGGGCCAGACCCGAAGTGGTATCTCTCAGGCGCCGTAATGGCAGCATGGAATCCAATCAATGATGAGTGGCAAAACCTAAATGGTGGACTTGGCTGAAGGAAATGATAAAAAGACCATTCTATAAAGTAACTTAAACTACAAAGTCATGTTTTGGATGTTACCAAAACACATTAAGAGATTTCCTTTGCTTATCATAAAAGGTGTGTTCCACTGGTTTAATTATGAGTCTACAAAAGCTATCCAAAATGACCTGATGAGATCACCGTTGAAATGCGGTGTTTTTATGCAGATCAGAAAAGCAATTACATCGCCTGCATCCCAATTGGCACCCTATTCCCTACATAGTGCACTATATTGATAGGGTACCATTTGGGAGGCATTTACCTCATGTGATCTGGTGCTGTGAGGAAATACCCCTCAGAGGAGAAGATTAGTCCTGAGTCCGTGTCATTCATCAGAATTAGGCCCAGGCTGACAGATGAATGCTATAACCATGTGTGTGAGTTGAGGGGAGGGGTGTCTGGTATGGCTGGGACTTAGTCTGTGTGTATCCGGATGACGGATGATGAAATACTTGAAGATGACATCACATTTTAAAATCAGGAGATTACAGAGCGCTTCTCAAGGACACATTTTTTTATTTGACCTTTATTTTACTAGGCAAATCAGTTAAGAACAAATTCTTATTTTCAATGACGGCCTAGGAGCAGTGGGTTAACTGCCTTGTTCAGGGGCAGAGCGACAGATTCTTACCGTGTCAGCTCGGGGATTTGATCTTCAACCTTTCGGTTACTAGTCCAACGCTCTAACCACCTGGCTACCTGCCGCCCCTATGGGGATGTAGTGCCATTGCGTTCCAGTCAGATTCGTCAACATGAATTAATTATGAGAATAAGAGAAGGACAAAGCACCTGGGTGTGAGGCATGTAATTTAAGGTATTCATGGGCCAGAATTCAGCTACAGTGATGGAAAAAAGTATTTGATCCCCTGCTGATTTTGTATGTTTGCCCACTGACAAAGAAATGATCAGTCTATCATTTTAATGGTAGGTTTATTTGAACAGTGAGAGACAGAATAACAATAAAAAAATCCAGAAAAACACGTGAAAAATGTTATAAATTGATTTGCATTTTAATGAGGGAAACAAGTATTTGACCCCTCTGCAAAACATGACTTCGTGGCAAAACCCTTGTTGGCAATCACAGAGGTCAGACGTTTCTTGTAGTTGGCCACCAGGTTTGCACACATCTCAGGAAGGATTTTGTCTCACTCCTCTATGCAGATCTTCTCCAAATCATTAAGGTTGAGGCTGACGTTTGGCAACTCAAACCTTCAGCTCCCTCCACAGATTGTCTATGGGATTAAGGTCTGGAGACTGGCTAGGCCACTCCAGGACCTTAATGTGCTTCTTCTTGAGCCACTCCTTTGTTGCCTTGGCTGTGTGTTTTGGGTCATTGTCATGCTGGGATACCCATCCACGACCCATTTTCAATGCCCTGGCTGAGGGAAGGAGGTTCTCACCCAAGATTTGACGGTACATGGCCCCGTCCATCGTCCCTTTGATGCTGTGAAGTTGTCATCCCCAAAGCATAATGTTTCCACCTCCATGTTTGATGGTGGGGATGGTGTTCTTGGGGTCATAGGCAGCATTCCTCCTCCTCCAAACACAGCGAGTTGAGTTGATGCCAAAGAGCTCCATTTTGGTCTCATCTGACCACAACACTTTCACCCAGTTGTCCTCTGAATCATTCAGATGTTCATTGGCAAACTTCAGACGGGCATGTATATTTGCTTTCTTGAGCAGGGGACCTTGCGGGCGCTGCAGGATTTCAGTCCTTCACGGCGTAGTGTGTTACCAATTGTTTTTGGTGACTATGGTCCCAGCTGCCTTGAGATCATTGACAAGATCCTCCCGTGTAGTTCTGGGCTGATTCCTCACCGTTCTCATGATCATTGCAACTCCACGAGGTGAGATCTTGCATGGAGCCCCAGGCAGAGGGAGATTGACAGTTCTTTTGTGTTTCTTCCATTTGCGAATAATCGCACCAACTGTTGTCACCTTCTCACCAAGCTGCTTGGCGATGGTCTTGTAGCCCATTCCAGCCTTGTGTAGGTCTACAATCTTGTCACTGACATCCTTGGAAAGCTCTTTGGTCTTGGCCATGGTGGAGAGTTTGGAATCTGATTGATTGATTGCTTCTGTGGACAGGTGTCTTTTATACAGGTAACAAACTGAGATTAGGAGCACTCCCTTTAAGAGTGTGCTCCTAATCTCAGCTCGTTACCTGTATAAAAGACACCTGGGAGCCAGAAATCTTTCTGATTGAGAGGGGGTCAAATACTTATTTCCCTCATTAAAATGCAAATAAATTTATACCATTTTACTTTTTTGTTGTTGTTATTCGGTCTCTCACTGTTCAAATAAACCTACCATTACAATTATAGACTGATCATTTCTTTGTCAGTGGGCCAACGTACAAAATCAGCAGGGGATCAATTACTTTTTTCCCTCACTGTACATCTAGCTAGTACTCCACATTTATCTACAGAAATCAGATACCATGGGTCTCGGTACCAAATCGATACCATGTTCAGTCATCGTGATTGACAAAGGAACTGACCCCACTTGTGTTTGTTGATTTCCAAGATAAATCATTGATTCTAAAATGACGGTTCACACACTGGTCACCTTGAACTGCAATTATCTTGTCATTATATCAGAAGGGTTTACATCATGTAAACGATGGTGTTCTGTAAATCGACAAGAGCGATCAATCGTAAGTGGCCTGAATCATGTAATTTCATGGCATGGGTTGTCTCACATACGGTTTGATGATGTGCTTGAGAAACAAAGGACTATAAATAGCCAATTCTCAAAGAGAGCAGTTTGGCAGCTGGTGAAAAGAAAAATAGAGATAAATAAAAAAATAAAGAGAAAAGGCCAATAGAGAAGAAATAGCAAGGTTGCCATGACAACTGGTTTGGAGTTCCTACCAGCAACAAAATGGTGCCCCTTCAGACATCTTATGGCATAACATACTAGTCTGACTAACACCAATGCATCGATAATGAAGGGGACTGTGCTTTTACTGGTTGGCTCTTCTGTGTCTTTCTCACTTAAAACACCAACACACAGCCCCCAAACATTACAACGTTTGGATTTTCAAATCCAAACAATTAGAGGCCTCAACCCCCCCCAAAGAAATAAAAAATAAAGGTTTTTTTGAGAGAACCAATCAAACCCGTCGCACAACTTCCATGTGAATATTGCATTAACAAACTGCCTCCTTTCCAGACCAGTGTCTCACAGCTCTCCCTGCGCTATGAGTCACGTGGGTCGAGTCTGCCAGGCTAACATCCTCCCTCAAACATGCTCTAATCATTACAATAACCAGTGAGTCACACCAAATATGTGCAGTACATAAAGTACATTACATCACCATGCTTGTTGTGCCGCAGTGATAGTTCATGAACATTTATGTCCAGCTTGAATAAATTCTAATTGATAGAAATGGCAAGTGATGATAAATCCAAGTGATCTGACAATGTACATTTAAAAACATGTGAACAGACAATTCGATATAAATGTTAAATGCCTGTTCTCAGTGCATTCCCTTATCATAACTGTGTCCCTCTGACTGCATTGCTGGCTTTAATAGGGAGGCTGATCTAGTAACACTGGTCAATTGGCCAAACAAAGCAAGGGTATCGAGTCAATCTTACAAGACCAACGCATTTCCCAAATGTCTCCCTTTATTTCTTACAGCACCCGCTCACGATCCACCCATACAGACAAACACACACACACACACTGATGATTTCCAAGCCATAATTAACACTCCGCTCTCCCCCCACACATCCATCACCATGGATACCAATTCTAGAGGAGGGAGGCCTATTCGATTTCGAGGGGGAAGGCTTTTAGTCGGCAGTGTCTAGGGTGTAGCAGAGAACCTGGCACTCATCTTTCTCCCCAACATGTAGCACTAGACTGCACACAAATTACAGTTGAACCGAGGACAGAGGAGGAGTAGCCAGTAATAGTCCTTGTGGTGAATGACACAATGAATAGAATAGTAGTTTTATGACCTTTCTGAAGGTACTGTTGTTGTCAGTGTGCACTCATTCAAAATGGCTGAGTGTATATACACTATCAACAATAACTACATTTGTTCAACCCTGGTGATCTTCATAGGTGTCTTACAGTTGACTTGCTTGCTGCAACATCTATATGTGAAACATCAATTACCTCCACATCAACAAAAAGGCACATCTATTCAGATGTTAAGTCCCCTATATGGAGGAACTTTGAGCGGTTCTGGACCAGTTCAGACTGACATTTTGGTGCACAAAGCGCTCTATGAACGCTGTAGGGTCCCGTGCCTTATAGTGCCAAAAAGACCCATCTGTCTGCCCTCCGCTTCCACTCTGTCAGCGGAACCGACTTGAAGTGTCAGGTTTCACACCCCACATTTGCATAGGGAGTGACGTGTCACATTTTCTGGTCTATCCAGGCAAAGAATACATTTGCTCTTCCTCTGAACAACAGAGCCCAGCCTGGGAGATAGCATGTGAATGTTGTCAGTCTAGAGAATCCAACCGTGGTGGCTTCATCTTGCTGTGATATTCTCAGCATGATTTAGAGCTCTCAACATGACAAAAATACTAAATAATTTCATAGAATTAAAACAAGACCACTTTCTCTTGGTCCCAGACGGACTAAATCACTTTGTGCATAAAGCTGAAGTAGCAATGAGACACCATTCGAATGGACGTTAGGAGAAACATTCTCTGTTGTCAGTTATATGAAATAGAGTCAATATTGTACTATCACTAACATGCTGACTACACCGCTTGTGTCGCATGCGCGAGCGTTGCAAAATAAATGTACACATACATGTTATTCAATCATTGCACCCACACTGCTCGCGGGCATCAGTGAGCGTCTGAAATAGAACCGATTTCTATTTGTGACGGTCGACGCACTGCAAGTCCGGCCTCTCCCATCTCCTCATTGGATTTTAGGAGCATATACCCACGTCCCATCTCCTCATTGGTTTTTAGGAGCATATACCCACGTCCCATCTCCTCATTGGTTTTTAGGAGCATATACCCACGTCCCATCTCCTCATTGGTTTTTAGGAGCATATACCCACGTCCCATCTCCTCATTGGTTTTTAGGAGCATATATCCACGTCCCATCTCCTCATTGGTTTTTAGGAGCATATACCCATGTGGGTGATTGAAAGATGAACTTAGGTCCACACTCCGGTAGGTTGTAGTAATGCTGTAAAGTTGGTTATAACAACCCAATGTTTACATACCAGGACAAATTAGCAAGCAACAGCAAGCTAGCTAGCTAAATTGCCATAAATGTTTAATGCTTTTTGACCTGTCCCCAAATTAATAATTGGTTCAGAGGCGTGTCCTGATCACTTCTGGTGTGGGTGAACAAAATCAATGTGCGCGTGTCCGGTTTGGTCACCATGGAAGTATGATCATATGTATTATACAGTTATAAGAAAGGTGAAATCTTATAGTAAGTCATTTATAATTTAAATGTTACTATATTTAGAAAGCATTTCAGTCATTTCAGGCCCCATTGCCCCACTTTTGTTGAGTAGGAAAAACAATCATATGATTTTTCATAATAATTGTAATATATACACTTGAGTTTGTGTCCTCAAAGGTGAGTACAACTCAGCAATTTATAACTATTTTTACCAGAAAGGTGAGTTTCAGACCTTTGTGAAACTATGCAACATGTGCAGGTATGTTTATTTAGGTGGAAATCTAAATTTTGCCCCATCACTGGTTAAAAAGCCAACTATTTGTTCAAAGTATTTCAAGAGTGATGACTATAATTCTTTATTTATTTAAACTTTATTTAACTAGGCAAGTCAGTTAAGAACAAACCCGGACGATGCTGGGCCAATTGTGCGCCGCCCTATGGGACTCCCAATCATGGCCAGATGTGATACAGCCTGGATTCGAACCAGGGACTGTAGTGACAGATGCCTTAGACCGCTGCGCCACTCGGGAGCCCTAAAATAAAATCAATAAACTGAAGCACTGAAGGGCGCAGTCTGCCTTTCTGTCTGTTTGTCAATACTTGCACAGCCGTGCACCAGACATTGTTTTCACCTGAATGGTTTCACCCTTAAATGAGTTTTACACAAAGAGAGAGGAGCGGGACCTAAATCTTCCCATGCAACTGAATGGATATTGGCAGCTAACACAATATAACAGCGGTACAGAGTTAATATACTGTACAAAAATATAAATGCAACAATTTCAGAGATTCATATAAGGAAATCAGTCAATAGAAATAAATGGATTTCACATCAAAGGGCATACAGATAAGCATCTGTTGGTCACAAATACATTTAAAAAAAAAAAAAAGAACGTGCCTCACAATGGACTTCAGGATCTCGTCACGGTATCTCTGTGCATTCAAATTGCCATTGATAAAATGCAATTGTGTTCATTGTCCGTAGCCTATGCCTGCCTGCCCATACCATAACCCCATCCCACCATGGGGCACTCTGTTCAGAACGTTGACATGAACAAACCGCTCGCCCACACGACGCTATAAACGTACGTGGTTGTGAGCCCAGTTGGACATACTGCCAAATTCTCTTAAACGATGTTGGAGGCGGCTTATGGTAGAGAAATGAACATTCAATTCTCTGGCAACAGCTCTGGTGGACATTCCCGTAGTCAGCATGCCAATTGGAAGCTCCAACGGATATCTGTGGCGTTGAGTGGCCTTTTATTGTCCCCAGCACAAGGTGCACCTGTGTAATGATGCTGTATAATCAGCTTCTTGATATGCCACACCTGTCAGGTGGATGGACTATCTTGGCAAAGGAGAAATGTTCACTAACAGGGATGTAAACAAATTTGTGTAAAACATGAGAAAAATACGCTTTTTGTGCATATGGAAAATTTCAGGGATCTTTTGTTTCAGCTCATGAAACATGGGATCAACACTTTCCATGTTGTGTTTATATTTTTGTTCAGTGTATATTCATGCGGTGCGACCCTTTTTCCTTAAGAACACCACCATGTTCTGCCTACACTGTAAAATGTGGCCTTTAAAATAGTCAATGGTGCTTTGTATAAATGTAATTAACATCTCCAGTGATCAGGAGGCTGCATTCCAAAATGTGTGGCTGGGGAGACTGAGCAGGGCCCAGCGGCCATTGTAATAATTCAAAGTAGTCTTGGTGCTCGGGCAACAGAGCCAAACACAGGGAGATTAAGTATGATTATCACAAAACCAAGACAGAGACATGATGGACCGCCAAAGCATGAGCTGTATGTATGGCATGTATTTATCATTGTATCACACAACCTGTCCAAACAATATGTTAATAAGTCAGCCGTAGGTCTAATTCCAAACACACAGTGCAGTCTGGCTTGTTGTACAAAGCAGGAATTTCAATTCAGTGGGTAACATTTGAGATATATTTTGGAATGCAGATACTAACAGTACAACAAGTGTTGACCTAACTGCAGTATTGTGTAGAAAATGACCAAATGGAAATGTGTTGAGCTGGCATTGACATAAAATTATGAATTACTTTTTTGTAAATAACGAGAGCTTGTCAGTCAAACAGAGGAGTACAGAAGGCATCTGGTTATTTGTTGAACGAACCGAGGTTGAAAGTAACAGTTGTTTTCTTATTCCATCTAGGGCTGTCCCCGAGGAAAAAAAATATTGGTCGACCAAGAGTCGTCTGTTCTTTCTACCAATCGATTGGTTTAAATGTTTAAACGTGTATTTTTTAATATATAGACATCCTATGTGTTTTAATCAAACCAACTATATGCACTGAGCTTGTCTGATGCTTTAAGCAAACAGTTTGTTGAAATAATTAAGACACACAAATGACTAGAGGGAGTCCGACCAACAATTGATTTGATTGTGCCGGGCCGGGCTAAAAAAAGAGACAGCAAGTGACTGTGACTAGCTCCAGTTGTCTCTTTCTCCTCACTGCTGTAGCGACCACCACAGAACATCAACAGTGTGTATCGCGCTGTCCGTGTTGCTGAAGCTGCAACCTAATACAGCCATGTCTGACTGAAAAGCTGTTACTGAAATCCCTAATTTGTATAGGAAAAACATTCCCTATTCCCTCAACCCTTGCTCTCTTCACGTGACACATTAATGCATCGCATGCACATGACAAATAGGGCCTGACCTATTGCTTATATCATTATTATAAAAATAATTTCGGACAATTTGGAAGTGTAAACAACACTAAATAAATGAGGAATAACACCAGAGAGGCTGGTGTAACACAAGTGAAAAGCCTTTATTACAGCATAGCAAAGAATAAAAACAGTCACATTTGTGAAATTATTTATCCGACATGTGGGTTTCATGAGGCTTGCAGCTCACGGAATCAGTAGGCTATTAATCAAGCAGGAAACAGAAGCAGGATCTGTCTTATTTCTGTAGATATAAATGGAGGATTAATAAAGCCAGGCACATTTAACAGTTAGGCTATTGACTATAGATTAAGTTGGGGTTTCCTCTCTCCTCACTTTTCTTAGACAATAAGGCAAGGGTTGTTTTCTAGTCTCCTCATTCTGCTGCTACCTCCGCCGCATTGTTCTCAACACCAATATTCTGGTTAACTTTGCTATTATGCACATAGCAACATAGTCTAGGAAAAGGCACCAATTTAATAGTGCACTGATGCGTTTCTGAACCGTGGACAACGACCACTATCCAACGCAGGAGAAAGCGCATTTGTTATAAAATAGTATAATTTGTATTAGTGTTGCACCATTGTTCTTACATAATATAAACATATACAATTTCAGTAGCACATGTCTTAGAGTGATGGACTGTGCCATCCCCACAGCTTCCACAATGGATCAGTCCACTCAGACAGGCGCCAATCAGACAGTTGTCTTGTACACCGTGATTTTAAAAAGTTATAAATATGCTGCTGCTCGACAAAAAAAAATCTCGGTCAACCAACAGCCTATATATCATAGAAACAATCGACAAATTGGGTGAGCCCTAATTCCATCTCATCAAGGGGTGACAAAGGGGAAATAGCAATCACAAAAATCAACAAGGCCAGGAAAAAACACAGTGACATTAAAGCCTATGATTAAAACATGTTTTCAGATTTTTGGAATAAACACTGCCTTTTTCAAATCTCCTGCAGAAGCCTGTGCTTCCTAAAGAGCCAGAAGGCTGGAGTGACGCTACTGCCCCCAAGAGGTGGAAATATAAAGGACTTGCATCTGACAAGAAATCCATAGATGGGTACATCCAAAATGGCCTCATATTCCCTATATAGAGCACTACTTTTGACCAGGACCCATAAGGCTCAGCTCAAAAGAAGTGTACTATATGGGGAATAGGGTGCCATTTCAGGCAGCCCATGACTTAACAGATGCAGATGACTAACCTTGCTGTGCTGTGCGAGGTGTTTTCTGTGTCCTGTAGCTGTGCTGCTGTGTAGCGTTCTGTGTGTTCTGGACGTTGGTGGTGTTCCAGCGCGTAGGCTTTGGGATGACCCTGCGAGGAGCTGGGGTCTCCAGAGGGCTCTTACTCCCTCCTCCCCTCTGCTGGCTAGCTGGGTCTGGAGATGCTTCAGAAGAAGAAGCGATACAAAGCAGATGACATACAGTACCAGTTACAAGTTTGGATACACCTACTCATTCAAGGGTTTTTCTTTATTTTTTACTATTTTCTACATTGTAGAATAATAGTGAAGACATCAAAACTATGAAATAGCACATATGGAATCATGTACTAACCAGAAAAAGTGTTAAACAGATCAAAATATATTTTAGATTCTTCAAAGTAGCCACCTTTTGCCTTGATGACAGTTTTGCACACTGTTGGTATTCTCTCAACCAGCTTCATGAGGTAGTCACCTGGAATGCATTTCAATTAACAGGTGTGCCTTGTGAATTTCTTTCCTTCTTAATACGTTTGAGCCAAATCAGTTGTGTTGTGACAAGGTAGGGGTGGTAAACAGAAAATAGCCATATTTGGTAAAAGTCCATATTATGGCAAGAACAGCTCAAATAAGCAAAGAGAAACGACAGTCCATCATTACTGAAGGTCAGTCAAAGCGAAAATGTCAAGAACTTTAAAAATGTCTTCAAGTGCAGTTGCAAAAACCATCAAGCGCTATGATTAAACTGGCTCTCATGAGGACCACCACAGGAAAGGAAGACCCAGAGTTACCTCTGCAGCAGAGGATAAGTTCATTAGAGTTACCAGCCTCAGACTGCAGCGCAAATAAATACTTCACAGAGTTCACGTAACAGACACATCTCAACATCAACTGTTCAGAGAAGACTGCGTGAATCAGGCCTTCATGGTCGAATTGGTGCAAAGAAATGACTACTAAAGGACACCAATAAGAAGGAGAGACTTGCTTGGGCCAAGAAACACAAGCAATGAACATTAGACCGGTGGAAATCTGTCATTTGGTCTGATGAGTACAAATTTGAGGTTTTTGGTTCCAACTGCCGGGTCTTTGTGAGATGCAGAGTAGGTGAACGCATGTGTGGTTCCCACCGTGAAGCATGGAGGAGGTGGTGTGATGGTGTGGGGATGCTTTGGTGATGACACTGTCAGTGATTTATTTGGATTTGTTTAACACTGTTTTGGTTACGACATGATTCCATTTCTGCAAATGAAAATGAAATTCACTGCTCGACAGATAATTGATAATTGTACGCGTGGGTTACAGAGATGAGGTAGTCACACTATTATTGCACACAGAGTGAGTCCATGCAACATATGAAGAAAATGTTTACTCCTCAACTTATTTAGGCTTGCCATAAAAAAAAGGGGTAGAACACTTATTCAAGACATTTAAACTTTTCATTTGTCATTAATTTGTTACAATTTCGAAAAACATACATCCACATTATGGGGTATTGTGTGTAGGGCAGTCACAAAAAAAATCTACAATTAATAAATTTTCAATTCAAGCTACAACACAACAAAATGTGACAAAAGTAAAGGGGTGTGAATACTTTCTGATGACAGATCTCAATGCCATTCTCATAATTTGTTTCAATGAGGAAACATAGCACCCTACCTGTGGCTGGAACAGCAGGGGAAGAGTCTACAGCATCAAGGTGGGTAATAAGAACGTGGCTGGGAAGGTCCTGGGGAAGCAGAGGGTCTGGATGTACAGTGGCAGCTGGGCCAGTGTTCAGCATGGAGGGTGAGGGCACAGGGGCGTGGCCAGTCACTACACTCAGAGCAGAGCCTAGGAGACGGTTCTGAGAGGATGAGAGGGCATGGATAAAGTGGTCAGAACTGTTATTGAATGACTAAAAGTAAAAAGAGTTGAGTATAGCAGTGATGAAACATGCAATAGAAAAGAAGTACACTGAAAAACCACACTGCTTGAAACACTACAGACATACTCGGACTCTGAAACTGTATAAAGATGTGTACACCTTTAGGGGTCTACATAAATATACTCTTACATAACTTCATGCAACGATTAGAATGATAGCAACTTATTGAGGAAAATATTACTATCTGGAGCACTCGAGTGAAGGCTCAGTGCTCCTCCTTCCCTACAGTACCTGCAGCTCCATCTGTTGGCTCTGGATCCACTCCAGGTGCTGCAGTCTCTGCTGGGTCACGGTGTTGAGCTGCTCCTCCAGCTGGGTCACCCTCTCTGATGCTCTGTCCTCTCTGGCCTCCTGAGCCCTGTCTGGGTACCTGTCTGACTCCAGCAGCCTCTGTAGCCCCTCCCACACCTGGGAAACACACGCCTCCATGCCACTCTGAGCCTGGAAAAAGAAAGAAAGACAGAAACAAACCATTAGGCATTCATATCCAGTCCACTAAGCATTGTAGGTAGACTTGAGGGTTTGGACTTACAAAAGCTTTCTCAAATGCCATCATAATCTCAGATGGACCCAGAAAAAAATAACACACAACTGCTCTGCTACAACAATACCTTGATGAGTGGTGCTGTGGCAGCAGCTGTGACTACGGCTGCAGTGGAGGCAGCTCCCGTATCCCCTGAGAGGCCAGAAACAGGCTGGGGCTCCTGGCTCGATAGTGGCCCCTGGTCCAGTAACTGCACCTTCACCTCTCGCCTCAAGGGGGCAGTCTGAGACCTGAGGAAAACAGTATTGAATGGAGTCATCATGACTAACACCTAAAGATTTGGGATGTACAACTGTGTTGCAACGTAGACAAACATTACAAACACAAATACATCTGGCATGTAAAAAGTGAAAATCATCCCACAGCTTTGTGCAATGCTTACCTCTGTCTTAGAGCTGCCAAGATTGCCCCTTTGCCACCAGCAGCATATCGGGATATTAGCAGATCATGGTCTAAGGGACAATCCAAGAGTGGGTTTAGGATACAAAATGTCATACAGTGAACTACCAAAGTATTGGGACAGTGACAATGTTGTTGGTGTTTACCTCTGTAGTCCAGCACTTTGAATTTGAAATGAAACAATTACTATGAGGTTAAAGTGCAGACTGTCAGCTTTAATTTGAGGGTATGTTCATCCATATTGGGTGAACCGTTTAGAAATTACAGCACTTTTTGTACATTGTTCCCCCATTTTAGTGGACCAAAAATTAATTAATGTGTTTTAAAGTAGTCAAAAGTTAGTATATTTAAGTCCCATATTCCTAGCACACAATTATTACATCAAGCTTGTGACTCTACAAACTTGTTGGATGCAATTGCTTTTTGTTTTGGTTTTGTTTCAGATGATTTTGTGCCCAATAGAAATGAATGGTATTTGGAGTTATTTTTATTGTAAACAATAATATAACATAATAGAATGTGGATACTACCATGATTACAAATAATCCTGAATAATGATGAATGAGAAAGTTAGACGCACAAATATCATAGCCCCAAGACATGCTAACCTCTCACTATTACAATAACAGGGGAGGTTAGCATTTTATATCATAGCCCCAAGACATGCTAACCTCTCACTATTACAATAACAGGGGAGGTTAGCATTCTTGGGGGGCGGTATGATATATATATATATATATATATATATATATCTCTGTAACATTTGCTCTCATCCTTATTCACGATTCATTCCGGGTTATCGGTAATCATAGTAGCATCCACATTAATGTAGAAGTGCTAAAAAAACATATTCTTATTTCGAATAAAAGTAACTCCAAATACTCTCAAATGAAAGCTGACAGTCTGCACTTTAACCTCAGTCATTGTATCGTTTCAAATCCAAAGTGCTGGAGTACAGAGGCAAAACAACAAAATCACTGACCCAATACTTTTGGAGCTCACTGTATATGAAGTAGCCAGTAGATAATCAATGACAGCATAATGTCCAGTACATCAGAGGTTTAGTCCAAGGACACTTACCTTTGTCCTCACTGCCCTTAGGTTGAACAGAGGTCGGTGTTTCTTTTCCATCTATACTAGGAACCTGAAATTGGAAATGACACCAGTTCAAAATGTATTATATTTGTCTGGGTGACATACTTGTGAGGCACACACTTCTCAGAAAAGAACAAGCTAGAAGACATCTTACTTGGGACTCTTTTTGTGGGACTCTTTTTATGGGACTCTTTTTGCGTGCTTTCGTTCCCTCTGGAAAAGACAACATGGGAAGAGCAAAATGTTGCTCAGACTGAAATCAATGGCATATACAACACAACTGAAATATAATATAACAGTTTCACTGGCCTTATAACGAGTGTGGGTTTACTTAGCCTACCCAAGGGTGAAACTGATGGCAGGTTTGCTTGCAGGGCAGGAGGCACATGCCTGTGCTCTTGTTTCCTTGCTTGTCTTTGCTTTTCAGTCTTTGGTGGCTCGTCAAGAATAGAGGGCTGGGCAACATCACGCAACTTATTCACTGTTATCTTTACATTGTCTGTTGTATTAGATATGGTGGACAACGACCCCAAATCCCTCTGCCCTTCATAGCTCTGCTCAGGAAAGTGGATCTTAGTTGCACGAATCAAGACGTCTCCAGCGTCAGAACTTGAAGTGGATTCGTCAAGGTTTATATTCCTTGCAAAGTTCAGAAGTTCATTTGATCGGCTCAGAAGAGTATGTGCCATATCTATTCGACTCTGACGCTCAGTTGATTATCTAGTAGCGAGCACTGCAGCAGACTAGATTGTATGATAGCTAGTATGCTCAACACCAGACCTGATCAGGCGTTACACATAACATAGTTGTTACTAAACATGGGAGTTGATATAGATAAATAAACAACCAATGTCGTAATTTTCCTTAAGAAGTCGAACATTTAAATATCCCGCTTGTTTAAATGACGACGTTATGCGAATTGTAGCTAGCTACTGACGTTAGCTGGCGAACACCTCTAAAAAGTTGAAAGCACAGCGCGACAAAACTCAGTATAAAGTAGCTAGCTAGACCTATGTAGTTTTGAACAAACTGAATTCGTTGCAACCCGAAGTCAGAATCGAACGAAACATAATAACTTCCCAACTGCTCGCTAACGATGGAAAATATGAAAACACAGCAACTGTTGCTGACAACAATAACTTCCGGTCAACGACCGATCCTCTCTCCGCGAGAAATATCGCCATCATCTGCTGGGCATGATAGGGACTCCATGGAGGAGGAAACATTAATCCAAAGAGAACATATATGAATAAAAATAAAAAAAAATAAACGTATGTTGTTGATTATTATTTATATTAGATAAAGGGAGGGCTAGCGAACAACAGGATAATGAGGTACTGAATATTTTTAATTACCTCGTGTTACACCGGAGTGTTTATGTAGTGACACAGAATTCATCCTAATTTGACATTTCGGTTATTATTTTCGAGAATTTACTTTTCGTTTTTGAGTTCCATACATATCCATACAGTTCCATACATATACAATATTTAATACTATTCTATAAATATTTGTTTGTTTTAAAAACAATGTTTAATTTCCAATATCTGGCCTTTCAAGCCTCTCGAAACTGTTGGTGCCGCAGCCACTGCAGTCCCCTTTTTCACAACGTCACATGTCCTTCGGAATCTGGGTGGGTGAATGACTTATTTTCTGTGTTAAAGAAAATTTAATTTATCATGCATTTTGTGCACACAACTTGATATCAAAATGTATGTAATGTCTTCATATGCTTCACTTGACCTGCAGTACTAGGCTATACAGTTAGCCTGTGAACCTTACCAAATCAGCTAGGGAGCTTTTAACGTTAGCTGTCCACTGAGCTTGGTAGCTAGCGTTAACTAGCTAGCTAACACAAACAGGCGTAAACTATGTAGTAGCTAGCTATGGATATGGTCAGTTATGAATGCATGGTCAGGTATCATATATAGCTAATCAACGAGTACTCTGTAGCTATCTTGGCAATTCAGTAGTCCCTATGCCTAGTTATTTATAGCTAGTGAACGGACATCATAGATGCATAACAATGGATAGGGCTGTCATTCAATCAATTACATTCATGGATGTAACTTTAATCCAACAGAAATCTCGTCTATTTGAACCACCATGGCTATCCAGGTAACAGAAGCGGACCAGGTTAAACAGGTATGTAAATTGAGTATACTCGCACCCCAGTGGAGGCTGGTGACTTGAACAATTGAGGAGGATGGGAGACTCACGGTATAGGGCGGGAACGCACGGAGACCACAAAGTGTGTTTCAAAAGTCATCAAAGACGAATTATTTTAACCTAAAGCATTTAATAAACGCATTTATAGTACAATATTACGGGGAAGGGGAATGAGTGGGCTACTTACAGTGTTGGGAAGGGATCACAGCAGTGATTGAATGAGGGTATGTGGCATGAGTTGAGGTGTTCTGAGGCTTGACCAGTGCAGGACAGGATTTTACTGGGAAGACAAAAAACTATAACAAGACACTACACAGTTAGACAAAAGAGCTAAGAATGATTTAGTACAAGCAAGGAGTAAAATCGTTGATGTGTAATAATGTGATTGTGTATGTGATTGACTACATACGGTAATGAGAGAAAATTGATAGGGGTACTCAAAGTGCTTGAGGCGTTGTGGCTTCAGTTCATGTCAGGAGAAAGTTGACAATGGTAGTGGAGTAGTCATCACCTCTTAATCAGGGAACAGGAGGGGACTTAGCTGTAATTACAAATAGCAGATACATTCCATTACAGCTGCGCCAACGTAGGTTTGGACGACAAGTTTCTCTATGAAATTAAACTCGGTGACATCTCAAAATTCATGAAGTCAAACACAGACTGTGCATCCTGCCCACTTGACACATCAAAGTAGCTCAAGAAACGTTCCTGAATAAAGCCCTGATCATCCACATATCTGATGATAACTGCAAGCAGACTGGTGGTCCCAGAGCGGTGGGGCAATTTTTAACCCCTAGGGCCTGGAGTTTTTCCTTATATGTTAACCTAACTCGGAAAACTCTGTACCCTATAAGGTATGACTAATTAATCAGTTGTAAAAATGTTTTAAATGGGCTATTAAGGGACCAGTTTTTCATAATCAAGTCACATGGCTTTAACTCCTGAAAAACAACTCCTGGCCCTGGGGGGGATGAAAACCCTCTCAAACTGCAGCTACCTTGTATTTGTTCATATAAATACAATTTTGACTAGATTTGGAGGGGGATTTTCTCTACCCAGACACATAGACAACAACTGATAGACAATAGAACTCACAGGGCTGAGCTTTCTTTATGCATGTTTGCATCATGCAGGCCTATGCAACTGTAGGCCTGTAATTTTTTTTTGTTAATGACTCACATCTGCCATCACTGTTATGTTGATTGATTTTATTCCAGGTAATCATTTTGGATTAAAAAAACGTATAGGCAGTTTAGCCAGCCCAATTTTGAATAGAGAGAATGATTTATTTCAGCTTTTGTTTCATCACATTCCCAGTGGGTCAGAAGTTTACATGCACTCAATTAGTATTTGGTAGCATTGCCTTTTAAATTGTTTAACTTGGGTCAAACGTTTTGGGTTGGCTTCCACAAGCTTCCCACAATAAGTTGGGTGAATTTTGGCCCATTTCTCCTGACAGAGCTGGTGTAACTGAGTCAGTTCTGCCCACACATTTTCTATGGGATTGAGGTCAAGGCTTTGTGATGGCCACTCCAATACCTTGACTTTGTTGTCCTTAAGCCATTTTTCCACAACTTTTGAAGTATGCTTGGTCATTGCCCATTTGGAAGACTCATTTGCGACCAAGCTTTAACTTCCTGACTGATGTCTTGAGATGTTGCTTCAATATATCCACAATTTTCTTTCCTCATGATGCCATCTATTTTGTGAAGTGCACCAGCCCCTCCTGCAGCAAAGCACCCCCACAACATGATGCTGCCACCCCCGTGCTTCACGGTTGGGATGGTATTCTTCGGCTTGCAAGCCTCCCCCTTTTTCCTCCAAACATAACGATGGTCATTATGGCCAAACAGTTCTATTTTTGTTTCATCAGACCAGAGGACATTTCTCCAAAAAGTACAATCTTTGTACCCATGTGCAATTGCAAACCGTTGTCTGGCTTTTTCATGACGGTTTTGGAGCTATGGCTTCTTCCTTGCTGAGCGGCCTTTCAGGGTATGTTGATATAGGACTGTTTCTTACTGTGGATATAGATACTTTTGTACCTGTTTCCTCCAGCATCTTCACAAGGTCCTTTGCTGTTGTTCTGGGATTGATTTGCACTTTTCGCACTAAAGTACGTTCATTTCTAGGAGACAGACCGTGTCTCCTTCCTGAGCGGTATGACGGCTGCGTGGTCCCATAGTGTTTATACTTGCTTACTACTGTTTATACAGATGAACGTGGTACCTTCAGGCGTTTGGAAATTGCTCCCAAGGATGAACCAGACTTGTGGAGATCTACAATTCTTTTTCTGAGGTCTTGGCTGATTTTCTTTTGATTTTCCCATGATGTCAAGCAAAGAGGCACTGAGTTTGAAGGTAGGCCTTGAATTACATCCACAGGTACACCTCCAATTGACTCAAATGATGTCAATTAGCCTATCAGAAGCTTCTAAAGCCATGACATCATTTTCTGGAATTTTCCAAGTTGTTTAAAGGCACAGTCAACTTAGTGTATGTAAACTTCTGACCAACTGGAATTGTGATACAGTGAATTATAAGTGAAATAATCTGTCTGTAAACAATTGTTGGAAAAATTACTTGTCATGCACAAAGTAGATGTCCTAACCGACTTGCCAAAACTATAGTTTGTTAACAAGAAATTTGTGGAGTGGTTGAAAAACAAGTTTTAATGACTCTAACCTAAGTGTATGTAATCTGCCGACTTCAACTATACCTCCTCCATCTCCTGTCATTTAAAAAACTAATTTGAATTGAATAATGTCCCAAAAATGCTCAACTATCACTCGTCACTCTTAATCTCTATCCAACAATGTCACCAAGCTTCTCAACACATAGAACCCCTATAATGCTCTGTGGCACAATCCCAATACAACACACTAGGTTCATTCTCTGACCGTACATCTATGATTGGATGGACAACATGTCAGTTCATACTGCAAAAGCTTTGATTGGTTGGAGGACGTCCTCCGGAAGTGGTCATAATGTAAACTCAGCAAAAAAAGAAACATCCTCTCAGTCAACTGCGTTTTATTTTCAGCAAACTTAACATGTGTAAATATTTGTATGAACATAACAAGATTCAACAACAGAGACAAACTGAACAGACATGTGACTAACAAAAATTTTATAATGTGTCCCTGAACAAAGAGATGTTTCTTTTTTTTGCTGAGTTTGTCTATGGAATGGGGTGAGGCCTACCAGCCTCCTAGGTTGTGTATTGAAGCCAAGGCTACTACTACCACATATCTACAACACAAAATCCATGTGTACGTGTGTGTCAGTGGAGGCTGCTTAGGGGGAGGACGGCACATAATAATGGCTGGAACAGAGCGGATGGTGTTAAACACATGAAAACCATGCGTTTGATGTATTTGATACCATTCCACTTATTCCGCTCCAGCCATTACCACAAGCCTGTCCTCCCAAATTAAGGTACCACCAACCTCCTGTGGTGTGTGTGTATAATGGTTATGTTATTGTGTGTGTCTGTCTCTCTCTTTGCACAGTCACCTCTGTTCCATAAGGTGTATTTGTATCTGTTTAATATGTATGTGTTTACAGTTCAAAGAATTTCTTGGCACCTACAACAAACTCACAGAGAACTGCTTCATGGACTGTGTGAAGGATTTTACCACTAGAGAAGTAAAGTCAGAGGAGGTAGGTTGATTTCCTTGATGTCTTCAAGACTCAGGTCATGTTCCTCTGCTCAGACGTTGCTGACGCATGTCAGATCTTCTAACGCCTGGATAGGTATTTTATGTATCAGCTAACGACATTAGTCGTGTTCCCCTGCTCAGACGTTGCATGCATCAACCAATGGTTGCGTACCATGTCATCGACTGTGCAGTCGGACACCAGATTACTATAACAATATGATTTGGTTAGCTGATACAATGCCTGGACAGGTATTTTACTTAAGGTCTAGCATGCTTCAGCAACGTCCATATGTATAGGGAAATTCCACAGTAGCAGAATGATGCCGACACTCAGATTTTTTTTACTTTAAAATATGTCAAAACAAAAACCAACGATTGCAAAGTTAAACAAACCATACAACTCTATGCACAATGACTACTTTTAAAACAATTTCCAAAGAGAATTGTACAAAAACACATTTACTAGTAGAAGAGTGCATATGAAAAAGAATGGTAACAGAATGACAGTTTGATGTTTGTGCCATTATTCTGTTACCAAACTTTGCATCTACAAACTTTCAGGATCATGTCCCAAGCTGATTTTGAATGGCATTCAAAATTATATAATCAAATCCATGAAAACATGGCCATTTAAGATATGTCAAACTGTATTTGTGGCTTAATTTACTTTTACCTGAAGCTTTTAAACCACAAAAAATTGTATAATTTTACATATCTTAAATTACTACGTTTTCATGAATTTCATGAAGGCTATTCAAACATGATCCAGGAAGTAGGCGGGACTTTCATACTGTATCTGATGCCCGACGGCACAGTCGATGACGTGGCACACAACAATTGGTTGATGCATGCAAGATCTGAGCAGGAGAACACAACCTCATACTTATTGCTGGGTAGTAGGCAGTCTCGAGGCCATACTTCCAAATCCTGTCTCATCGTTTGAGGCTCTGTAGTTGGTAATCTCATCCATCAGTAGGCTCTCTCTAGCAATCGAGCCTGGGGACAATGTTGGGTAAAATAGGACACAATGTGGCACCATTGCTTATCAACAAAATGTTGTCACTGAATGTTCCTGTATGTTGTCAAATTTAACATTGTACCAGGTTAGCTTCTTTAGAGTAGAAGCCTTTGCAATGGTACAGCAATAGTTGGAGAGGTGTGATATGTGATAGTGTAATTGTTTCCACCTCAGTCCACCTGCTCGGAGAGCTGCCTTCAGAAGTACCTAAAGATGACCCAGCGCATCTCCATGCGCTTCCAGGAGTACCACATCCAGCAGAACGAAGCCCTGGCTCAGAAAGCAGGCTTAATGGGACCACGGTAGAGAAATCCTGCCCTTTACACAGACAGATAACGCCAGGAGTCACCCATCCAGTCTGGTCCCAACTCAATGGATGGCTAACACCAGCCACAAACTTGTCCTTGCCTACCTCCACTACTTCTTGGGCTGCTTGGACACTTTTATCCAGAAAAGCCTGATCATGTTGAGTTGCGATCCAGGCAGAACATGAGAAAAATATAAAGTAGCGATCTTTTGTTTTTAGTGTAAGTCTGTTGAATAAGGTAATGATAATCCTGGGTATTAGTTTGGTGTCTCCTTTATCCTATGCTTATTTGTTCTCTGAAATGTTTCGTACCAATGATTGTGCACCATTCATTAAAGTTGTACATTGGCATACTGCTAAATTACCCATTGTATAATGTCTTGTTTGACCTCAACACTTTACCAACAGATGGCAGCAATTTAATGGATTGTCACTACAGCTGAGATGGACATAATGAGGAACAGCTCCATGACATAACTGTCCTCACATCTGGGACTTGAAGGTCATTGGCCTAGAGATACATAACCAGAGGTTGACGATTATAAACCACGTAGTTGGAGTTCTGGATGCTGATTGGTTTACACAGCATTTTACACAGCATCAGACAATATACCATAGGTATGACTCAAACTTACTGTTCAATTTATGTTGGTAACGTGCACCTCAGGGGTTTGTGTATATGGCCAATATACCACAGCTGAGGGCTGCTTCCAGGCACTCGGCTTAGCATTTACACAGGCAGCCCAATTCTGATCATTTTCTAAATTGATATTTTGACCAATAGGATCAGCTCTGAAAAGATGTGATTGGTCAACAGACTGACTGACTGGGGGGAAATCAGAATTAGGCTGCCTGTGTAAATGCAGGTGAAAACCTCATCACAAATTGATGCAGCAATCCAAGCAAAATGGTTTGTTTCCCAACCTGGTAAAAAAAAGGACAAAACAAGATTTTAGTACTGCTTGAATCTAGTGTAGGGCGTATCTGTAATGAGGGAAATAACAGTAAGAGTTTAGCAGAGGTGGCTGCAGGACAACCCCCGGAGCCAGATTTCTGTCTCTCGGCAATGACCAGTATTGCACAAAGGAAATATTTAAAAAAACTTTTATTAGAAATGAGAGCTCTGCTTATTTTACATAAAGATACAATGGCTTTGCTCAGGGAATCTTAATACCTTCATCTAGGAATCCGTAGATCAACTTCGATTTTAAGAAGTACGTTTTTCACAATGAAAGTCTAAAACATTGAAAAATGTTCTGAATGCTTCCATTCTCTTCTATGGGGTTCAATATATACAGTATGATGTGTGCTAACGTTTCTACCTACTTGACAGAAAGAAAAAAGGTTTTAATATACTGGTACAAAGATGAGGTTAAAAATAAATCATTCTTTACAGTTTGTAAAATGTATTTTTCAAATACATGGTTTTGGACAATATATGTACAAAAGAAACAATCATGGGAAACCCCCTGGGCTTAACATACATGCTTCTTATGCAACTTTTATTTAACTGGTCAGAACTCATGCCGAAAATAAGATGTTTTAAATAACAAAATACAAGTACCAAGAAACAAAGTGAAAAAGTGAAGGCCACCAAATTATGGTGTTCCCAAAAACCATCTAGGGAAAAACAAACATTAAGGGAAATTAGTGGGCCCTATTAAATGGGGGAAACGTACACTGAGTGTCCAAAACATTAGGAACACCTCTTTCCATGCCAGACTGACGAGATGAATGCTATGATCCCTTATTGACGTCACTTCAATCACTAAATCCACTTCAAGGGAAGGAAACAGGTTATTAAATAAGGATATTTAAGCTTTAAAATATAGATGTGGATTGTGTGCCATTCAGAGGGTGAATGGGCAAGACAAAAATAGTTGAGTGCCTTTGAACGGGGGGTATGGTAGTGGGTGCCAGGCGCACCGGGTTGAGTGTGTCAAGAACTGCAACGCTGCTGGGTTTTTCCCGGGCAAAAGGGGGTGAAACTCAATATTAGGAATTGGTTCCTAATGTTTTGGACACAGTGTATCTACCCAATTGAAACAGTCTGATTTTAGGTGAGCACATTCCATTATTTCGATATACTTTCCCATTGGCCAAACTGGAAGGTTCATGTCTCTATATTGTAAAAAATACAAAAGTGTCCACTAACAGAATAAATATATTTAAAGCAAACCATGACTTTATTTTACACATTTTCAGTTCGAGAAATCTTTCATTAAATAACTTCACTGCTGTGATATAGTTTTTGAAATTTTCCATACTAAAATAAAAACTCTGCAATTACATATAAAACGGCAAAATACACTCGCAAAGGAAATTAGTCCACTGAAATCATTTTCTCGTGTTCCACTGTAAACCCTTTTCTTATTTTTTAAATTACTTTTCTTAAGAAGATAACAAAAAAATTGTTTGCATAATTAATCTGTGCTGACACTGCAATAGTGGAAGACAACAGCTGCAGTTTTCAGTAAACTACGTTCCCTTTCACAATTGAATTTCACACTTTTCCAAAATAGGGCACTCTGCTGTAACACTAGTACTTTGGCAGTTCTGATGGTGCAAGCGAACATAATTTACCTTTTTGCAAACCATGTCCAGCTGGTTAAGTGACCATTATTAACATAGGTAGGGACCCTTTACATTGTAGGTTACATACATTGCATTTGTCTGGGACATCATTGATTCATTACTGCATCCAGATTGGTCCCGTTTAGGGAACCAGAGGAGGTTATATGTTTCTGTGGTTCTGACAGAGGAGGAGAAAAGTGCCATGGACTGTTCAAGGATGGAGAGTCTGACGGGGTTTGGCTAGGAGTATCTTGGGTTTGTAGTTCACTTTACATTCAACTCACATGGAATCCATTTCCTGACTGCGATAAGTGGACTACAATGACTACGAGGCAGGAAAGTGCAGGAAGTGGGAGTGGTGGATGGGATATGGTAGAAAGGATAAGGGGTGAAAGGAGACCGAGGGGGGCAGTCGAGTGCCTTAGGTCGCTTGCTCCAATGTGTCAGTACGTGGGTGCGTCCCAAATGCCACCCCTATGCCATATATAGTAGACTACTTTTGACCAGGGTCTAGTCATTTGACATGGGCTTCTGGTCAAAAGATATTCCCTATATAGGGTGCCATTTCAGACGTACCCTGTGTCTCCAGGGAGGAAGCGGGATGCTGGGATGGCAGGCAGAGATGGGCAGGGTGGTCGCCATGGGGGAGGAGGCGTGTCATCACCTACACTCGACAGCCACAGTGTTCTGAGTGGGCGAGGCAGAGGGGCTCATCCCAGTGTCTGACGAGCCGGACGACGTTGACGCTGTGGTATGGGACACTGGGAGGGAGGAGAGACCAGGTTAGACAGCTGTATCTGTCTTTCATACTCTACAAAGTATTATGGTGAGCAAAGAGACCATGGAAATAAAGCAAACCACTACAATGAAAGCTATAAACAGTAGTAGGAGAGGGAGACGAGGTTAAACAGCTGTATGTGTGCCAAAAACAGACTACGGAAATATTCCAAGTAAAGCATTACAACACAAAGCTATTCAAGCAGTTTGCTCTGGAACATGACTGAGGATTAGAAGAACATTGAGTCTTCAGCGAAATCAGTTGACAGGAGGAACGGAGGAAAAGCCCTATTACCTTCTCTTTCTTTCTTCTTTAACCTCTTCCGCCTCCTGTCTATGGAGGCCACTTCAGACTTGAGTGACATGTAATACTTCCTTATATCCTGTAGTTTGTCTTGTAAGAAGGAAATCCTCTCAGCACTTGTCATGCTGTCCAGTTCATCTGCTCAGAGACACACAAATGTTCTTATTGTAAAGAGCAGAACAAATAAAAACAAACACTTTGACCATTCAGCTATAAAGCTATGCATGCTTTCAAAACCATTTCATTTAGAACACTGAATACAATATTACATTTAAGAATATTCACAAAATTAAGGCTAAAATCCAAACTCCTAGGGCCAGTTTCCCAGACACAGATTAAGCCTAGTCATAATTTTTTTTAGTCCAGCACTAGGCTTAGTCTGTCTGGGAAACCGGCCCCTGTTGTTATTCCTCATCCTCAACACCTGAGATCAGTGTGATAAGCTGATTAGGGATAAGTGGTTAGTTCAACTTACTGAGCTGGAAGGTCCACTTGTACGTGCGAGGGGAGGGGAAGGAGGACTGCTTGTCTTTGTGCTTATATTTCTCTAGCTCCTTACTGTTAGGAGAGACCAGCTTCTGGCTTCCTTTAGACATGGAGTGTTTCACTGGAGTCAGCTTACTAGAGGTGTCCATGACAGCCAGGTCCTCACTGTCACTGCTGTGCCCTGTGGTCACACACATTTTAAATACTTTATTTGAATCCACAAATCACATCACTGCCAAGAAGGATTCTAACATTGACACGTTTTTTGGGGGTGAGTTGACAGCCTGCCATTAATGGAATTGAACAAAACTTACCTGCTCCGTTCTTATCAATTTTTGATGTTGTGCTTGGCCGTTTCTGGTTTCGCTTCTGCTTCTTTGCAGAAGAACTCATATTGCAGTCCATCAACCTTTTCTGACCTGATCGTGAAAGGGAGAATTGAGATTTTTTCTTTCTTTCAGAGGGCCAAATCACTGTATTTATCACAAAACATCCACTAACAGGTCTATCATAATAAATATATTTTTACAAATACCTAACGCAACAATGTTCTAACGTTAAGAGATACACATCCATCAAATTATATGCCACGGATATAAAGCACGCCGCAAGTCAGTGTGGCCATGTTGGAAAAATGGCAGAGAAAGGCAAGCGAGTTGTGACAGCAGCGAACAGCCTGCTCTGCCCCAAGTCAGTACAGTACCAAGTCTACTGCTGCCTGGCTGCTGTGGAAGCATGCTGAAGTACAGACTGACTGCTGGGAGCATGTCTACAACTTCATCAGCAAGCTGTCAAACTATCAGAAATACACACCGTTTGTCAGTGCAGTGCCCAACAGCCATAGCTTTCTAGCTCAAATTCCATCCCTGTGCCAGTGAAGCTAGCAAGCAGAAGAAAGGTTATAACAACCTAAATCAGCTGATGAAATCACTGGCGACCGATATAAAATTGCACATTTTGTGCAGGAATAGGAGATGTCTTGTTTTTTACTTTCTCACTGTCTATCAGTATATGCGGCTGTATGCCCCAGTTTCATAGCGAGTGAGTCATACACAAGACAGGTCAAAGGACACAATGCTCGCAAATAGATTTTTGGGATATTGGTAAGCGGCAGTTTGGACGTTGAGTGCGCATTGTCTCAATACTCATTTGCAGACTTGAGTGGTTGCTATCAAACAACAGTAAGTGGCCACTATAAAAGGGCTTAGGAGACAAGTGTTGGGTTTGAGATGCAGCCTGACTGCGGTAGATAGAACTTCATTGTGACCATACGCAATAGGACCATATTCTGCATTCTGAAATTGATTTAATTGTTTTAAAAACAAACAAAACAAAAATGGCAATTTCAATGTTAAGAAAAATGTGCCCTTTGTCACAACCCTGAGATAGCCTATTCTATGCCCTTCTTTGTGTGACCCACCTCTGTCCTTGGTGTCCCTCTCCTGTAGTGACATGCTGGAGTTGCTGGAGCTGGTGCTAGCTTCAAAGCAGTTTGAGTTGGTCGACTCGTTATCACCAAGCCCCTCCTGAGACTCCCCGGCTACACTGTCCACCTCGATGGGGACATCGCTCTCACTCTTGGTGCTGTGGGACTCATCAGGGCTGGGAGCAGAGGTGGGGGAGAAGACCTGTGGAGGAGCAGCGCCCCCCGAGGACAGAGGAGGGTTGTTGTGGGTCTGGGGGTGGTGGGAGGAGGCATTGGACGGAGGGGGAGCATGGACCTTCCCCTGACTCATCATCATTAGGAGGTCTTCTGCTAAGGTCTTGTCCTTCTCATCCAGGTCATCCAGATCCACCTCGTGGCAGACCAGCGCCTCAGGGCCAATCTGGGGCATCACCTCCTCCTCGACCCCCGAGCCTAGCTGCTCCGACCTGGGTCGACCTCCTGCTACACCTCCCTCTCCTAGACCTTGACACTGCACCTCCGGAGTGAGGGCAGGCATCTCTGTTTTAACCTCGGGATCTGTTTTACCCTTAGCTGGCGTCAGGCGCTCCTCGCCTCTCTGTCCCCCTGCCTCCAGCCTCCACTCTGGCGAGTCAGCGGGCCTCCTGGCTGGCGAGTCAGCGGGCCTCCTGGCTGGCGAGTCAGCGGGCCTCCTGGCTGGCGAGTCAGCGGGCCTCCTGGCTGGCGAGTCAGCGGGCCTCCTGGCTGGCGAGTCAGCGGGCCTCCTGGCTGGCGAGTCAGCGGGCCTCCTGGCTGGCGACGCCATCTTGGTAGTCTCTTCCCTCCTGTCCAGACGCACCTTCTTGTCCGGCGTCCTCTGCTCAGTGGCTTTACGCTTGGCCACACCTCGCTCCTCCCTGCAGATCTCCTCCGTGGCTGAGTCTGTGTCCGAGTCCATGGTGGGAAGGTCAGGGATGCTGGGAATGTGCTCAGCAGGGAGACAATGAAGGACCACCATGGGCTCATCCTGCCTGTTCAGGGGGCGCGGGCAGGGAGACGACTCTGTCTCAGTGTAGTTGGAAGTGGTGATGGTGGTTTTGGTGGGCGTTTCAGAGCCAGTGTCGTTGTTGGTGTTCCTCTCTGGCTCGCGAACGTTACTTCTACGTGCTGCTTTTGACCTGGGGGATTTCGGGGTAGGGGGGTCCTCCTCCTTGGTTCTGTTGGGTTCAGGGGTCATGGGGGGCACCTGGGGCTGCTCCTCAGCTTTCTCCGGCTCCCTCCTCTCAGGGAGCTTGTCCTCCTGCTGCTCCTTCTCCTGAGGGCTGCTGGGGGGCTGGTCCTGGGCTGCGACCTGGGCTGCTGCGGCGGCCGCTGCCTCTGCTCTTCCTCTCTCCACCCTACGGTCTTCCTCCTCCTCCTGCTTACGGGCCGTGGCGGGGTCCGTCCTCTCCGCCCACGCAGGCTTCTTCTCAGGAGAATCCTCTGACTCACTGTCCTCGGACGAGTTCCCTGATTCTTCTACCAGAAGTAGAGAGGGGGGACATCAAGGGTTAGCTTGCATCCATAAAGTCCAGGCTTCAATCCTTAAAATAACAATTACTTCCCAAACACCAAGGGGCAGTTTCCCCAGACAGATTAATTATAGTCCTGGACTCAAAATCAATCTCCACTGAAAGGGCTTCATAGTCCAGGACTAAGTTTAATCGGTGTCTGGTAAAACCAGCCACACGTGGCCAGAAACGCCCTCTAATCATTCTTAGATGTGGACTATCATAGTTATCCTAATTAAACTAGTGACTATACTGCATCTAGAGTCATGTTGACCTACCATTGGAGGTAGAATCCCTGTCCGAGTAATACATCCCAGAGGTTCTTCTTGTGCGTCGGCGAGGGGTACCTGTTTACACAGACCGACCGACAGATTAAATCAATAGAGCTGTCATGATTCACTATTCTACATGACAGACAACGATATCAGTTCTATATAATAATACATTTCGGTCTGAACGAGCCCCACTGTCTTACCCTGTCCTTAATACTGATGATCGGTGCAGATTAAGGTGAGGAGGAGATGGGAGAAAAGGAAGCCAGGGTTCAAGATGCAACATGGTGTTATGTTACATGCTGGTACCTAAGTACAGGTGTCGGGTCTCTTACCCTCTCCGTTGGGCAGGGCTGATACATCAGATTTGCTCTTGCTGCTGGAGCGCCCCTCACTGCTGGGGGTCTTGGAGACGCTGCGGTTGGCGCTGGCAGGGGTGGTTCTAAGAAGAGGGCGACCTCGCTTCAAGCCACCCAGCTTCCCCTGCTTGTCGTCCTCCTTCTCGCCTTCCTCTTTATTCTTCACTTTCTTTTTCTGTTTCTTTTTTGTTCCGCCCTTGTCGACAGGCCAGATGATCCGGTCTGCTTTGACCCACTCATCATACCTAGAGGGGAAATGAAACCATTAACCTTATAGCTAGACCCACTCATTCATCTCTCAGATTATACACATACAATAAACATACTGCTTGCAATAAGTAGCAAAATATTAAATTGAAAGTCAGTCACTTAAAAAAACAGAATGGAAGCATGTGTCCGTGGGTTACCTGACGTTCCAGCCGTAGTAGTGTACCAGGTAGAGGACATCTCCTCCATCATCGTTCTCGGCCTTCTTGATGTTGGCCTCGTAGATCTTTTGGGTCTTCCCTCGACCGTACTTTACCTTCACCTTAGTCCCTGTTACTGAGTCTTCAGAGTCTTCGTCCTCACCCCTGTCCACACACACACACACACACACGTCAACTTAGAACCACGGTTCAAGGCTGTCCCTGAGAGCCTTCAAATCTTACGGTGCCCATTCACAAAAATGGAAGCTAGCTAACATCCAAAAGCAGGTTATTAAACACTGCCAATACTGTGGTGTATTCACTAGGAACCAAACAGAGTTTTCTACAATGTGCACTAATGAATGCACACCTGCGTCAAAGTTTGTTCAACATAAAATGGAGCAGCTGAGCTGACTTCTGTCCACAAAGATGCACAAGCCCACGGTTCTGATGAAAAGGAGTAGAACACATTGCTTTACCCTGATAGTGCAACTAAGTAGCTTGGCGTATGCAGAAATGGCTCTGCCATTTCCTGGTTGCTGAAACTCTTAGTTCACCTAATTTCAGTTTGTGACAAAATAAGATAGTGTAGAGCAGGTATTCCCAAACTGGGGTAAGTATGCGCAATGCCGTCGGGGGTATGCCAAATAAAAATGTGATTCACATAAAAAAAAAAAAAAAAGAATAAATGTATAAAAAAATGTTTTTTTCCCCTTCACATTTTCAAACAGTCCATTTATATTTTCCAATGGGGCTATACATTTGGGTGAATTCCCTCGCCTGAGTAGCCTCGTTTCACTGCCAAAAATGTAATTAAACCATATAGTGTTCAGCTAAACAACAAAACAATATCAAATAAAGGTAGCCAAATAAAGGTAGTCAAATAATTAACATCCAATCACATTAACCATTCCTCTCTAGCGGGAATTCCACTAACGTTCCGTATGTAGCCAAACGTAGCTGCTGCTCATGTTGGTGTCTGTACTGATGGCGCAAAAGCCATGACAGGGAGACCTAGGAGTGGTAATGCATGTGCAAGCAGTTGCTCCCAACGCTACTTGGGTACACTGCAGCATGCACCGAGAGGCTCCTGCTGCCAAAGGAATGCCTGACAGCTTGAAAGACGTTTTGGACGCTACAGTGAAAATGGTTAACTTTGTTAAAGCAAGGCCCCTGAACTCGTGTATTTTCTGCACTATGCAATGATATGGGCAGTGACCCTGTAACGCTTTTACAACATACAGAAGTGCGCTGGTTATCAAGGGGCAAAGTATTGACACGTTTTGTTTAATTGAGAGACTAGCTTAAAGTTCTTTACTGACCATAATTTTCACTTGTCTGACCGCTTGAATGTTTCTCACACGACTGGCGTATCTGAGTGATGTTTTTTCCTCACCCGAATGATCTGAATCTAGGAGTACAGGGACTCTCCACAACTATATTCAATGTGCGGGACAAAATTGAGGCTATGCTTTAAGAAGTTTGAGCTCTTCTCTGTCTGCATTAACAAAGACAACACACAGGTCTTTCCATCCTTGTATGATGTGTGCAAATGAACTCAAGCTTACGGACAATGTCAAAATGTGATATAGCAATGTACCTGAGTGAGTCGGGTGCGCAATTACGGAGGTACTTTCCCGAAATGGATAACAAAACTGGATACGTTATCCCTGCCTCCAGCCCACTTACCAATATCTGAACAAGAGAGCCTCATCAAAATTGCAACAAGCGGTTCTGTGAAAATTGAATTTAAAATCAGAAGCTACTGCCAGATTTCTGGATTGGGCTGCGCTCAGAGAATTCTGCCTTGGCAAATCGCACTGTTAAGACACTGATGCCCTTTGCAACCACGTACCTATGTGAGAGTGGATTCTCAGCCCTCACTAGCATGAGAACTAAATACAGGCACAGACTGTGGAAAATGATTTAAGAGACTCTCCAATACAACCAAACATTGCAGAGTTATGTGCATCCTTTCAAGCACACCTTTCTCATTAACCTGTGGAGAGTTATTCAAAATTTGATGAACAAATAAGGTTTAATATGTAAGATGGTTAAATAAAAGAGCAAAATTATTGATTATTTGTGCCCTGGTCCTATAAGAGCTCTTTGTCACTTCCCACAAGCCAGTTTGTGACAAAAACTCACACTCATTCTTATGTTTAATAAATGTATCATATAGTGTGTGTGGCAGGCTTACAATGATGGCAAAAAACATTTGGACTATAAAAGGGGGAACCACTGGTGTAGAGAATCATTGTACCATCTAAACCACTGAAATATATTTTGCATAACAGAAAATATTTTTTTCAGCTGTGACGCTGGTGTACAAAACTGAAGACACAAAAAAACGTAAGTTGGCGCCCCCCTCGGGGTTGTGCCGTGGGGGAGATCTTCATGGGCTATACTCGGCCTTGTCCCAGGGTAGTAAGGTTGGTGGTTGAAGATATCCCTCTAGTGGTGTGGGGGCTGTGCTTTGGCAAACTGAGTGGGGTTATATCCTGCCTGTTTGGCCCTGACCGGGGGTATCGTCGGGCGGGGCCACAGTGTCTCCTGACCCCTCCAGTCTCAGCCTTCAGTATTTATGCTGCAATAGTGTGTCTCGGGGGGCTAGGGTCAGTCTGTTGTATCTGGAGTACTTCTCCTGTTGCCACTTTAAGGTGTCCTGTGTGAATTTAAGTATGCTGCCCCCCCCTCTCTCCCTGAGCCATAGGACCATGCCTCAGGACTACCTGGCCTGATGACTCCTTGCTGTCCCCAGTCCACCTGGTTATGCTGCTGCTCCAGTTTCAACTGTTCTGCCTGCGGCTATGGAACCCTGACCTGTTCACTGGACGCGCTACCTTGTCCCAGACCTGCTGTTTTGGACTCTCTCTACACTGCACCTGCTGTCTAACTCTGAATGATCGGCTATGAAAAGCCAACTGACATTTACTCCTGAGGTTCTGACCTGTTGCACCTTCTATAACCACTGTGATTATTATTATCATCATCATCATCATCTGACCCTGCTGGTCATCTATGAACGTTTGAACATCATGTTCTGTTATAATCTCCACCCAGCACAGCCAGAAGAGGACTGGCCACCCCTCAGAGCCTGGTTCCTCTCTAGGTTTCTTCCTAGGTTCTGTCCTTTCTAGGGAGTTTTTCCTAGCCACCGTGCTTCTACACCTGCATTGCTTGCTGTTTGGGGTTTTAGGCTGGGTTTCTGTACAGCACTTTGTGACATCGGCTAATGTAAAAAGGGCTTTAAATAAATTTGATTGATTGATGAACAGGAAGCATAGAAATAGCACACATAGAACAGGTCTACCACTTCTTAGACTTGCTTTCAAGTAGATAGCTCTATAACTCACATTTCTATGTGAAATTGGTCAGGTCCTCCAGAAAGTTACATATTGCCACTTTAAGGGTTTTCTGCAGACCCCCTTTCCGTGATCTAACAAAGAGTCCTAAAAAATAGCTTTGGGCTCACTGTAGAGCAATCAGAACAAGGCCCTCAAACTCAGCGAAGAAGCTCTTCAGTCAGTACTACAAGCACAACTCCAATTTCACATGATAGAAATGGGTCGTATTCATTAGTTCACACCTTAGCAAACCGTTTTACAACGAAAATGTGAGTTTCTTATTGGAAAAGTTCAGATAATCACTCCACGTTTCAGGCAGTTTGCTTCCTAGTAAATATGACCATTAGCTCTGCATGTTACAGGAAAAAAATGTATCTGCAGCACTGCCATCCAATAGGAAACTAACCATGAAACATGACATCACAAGACTTCAGCAAGTATGTGAAACCACACTGATTGTAATCATATTCCTCCTGTTTGTGTGTTACCCAATTCATGACATTCTAGTCGGTTCAAATGGCCACACATCCTGACAAGTACAAAATAGAGGAACTTGAGAAGATTATCATTTGGCGGCTAATAAACTTGATGCCCTGAGGTGACATTCAATTATTACATCAGCTTGAATATTCCATGAATTCTATCACCATTTATTTTACACTGATTGTTCATTAACATTCAACTGTACCCTTCTCCGACTCTCCTCTCGCTGTCCTCCTCATCCTCCAACTCTTCCTCCTCCTCCTCTTCGTCCTCAGACTCTTTATCAGACTCCTCCAGGCGTCGGCTGCGTCTGTTCCCCGGGGGGTCCCCTCCATCTGACATGCTGCCGTCTCTCGGACCTCCAGTCTCCTCTCCACTGGCCTCCCCCACACCACTCTGCTCCTCTTTCTCCTTCTCCTCTTTAATCTTCTCCAGCTTTGAGGGCTCCTTCACCTCAGCTTTAACCGGGGTCACAGTGCACCGTCTCCTCCCCTGAGATAAAGAAGAAAGTAAAGTGATTAGTTTCTGTGGAGGAGGAAACCTAGGCTGCCTGCAGCAAAACTACCTACTGCTCCGTCTCCAATGTATTTCCTCGAATCTGCCCTCCGGCTCCTTCTCAAAACGCATTGAAAGAAGATCCAAGGGAAGGAACAGTAGAAAGAGAACCTACCCTGGTCACGCTGACTGACCATGAAACTGAACAGGATTTCAATCTAACAGAGTCCAACATTGAATTGTCTTCAGTGTTATGTACAAATTACGACAAAAAAAAAATAAAACAACTTTTACTAACCCTTGGAGAGGAGACATCTTTGTCACTCTCGCTCCCCGACTCTGCCTCCTCCTGGGCAGGCTTGTCCTCCATGGCCGCAGCAGACTCAGTTTTGACGGATGGTGTTGGGCCCTGGCACTCCTTCACCTCAGGGATCTGGGCAGCCTTCTGTTCTGTCTGGGACTGGGAGGCTGGTGGATCCTCGCTGTGGTGGATGGTCCTGAAGACGATGCAGGCTGAGCGACAGTATTCCTCAAAGCCATACAGGTACCTACACACACACACACACACACACACACACACACACACTGTATTAGCACTCCCTCAAGCACAGTAGACATGACTCACAACACTTATAAACAATCTTGGTGCATAAAACAGAAATATCAATCAAATCTATTTATAGTGTCTTTTTTTACAGCAACATATTTCACAAGTGCTTTACAGTAATCTGGCCTAAAATACTGTTTGAAGCACAGAAAATGACTCAACAGCTTCAAAAGAAAGAACCATCTGGTAAAGAGCATTTGTAAGTCTAAGTGAAGTGATCAAACACCTACTTTCTATAGGCAGTCTTCACATTGTAGGAGGCAGCAGAGTTTAGGACGGGAATGCCAAGGTCTATGTAGATTTGCTTCCACACAGATCCACTTTCAATCTGCAAAAAAACACCATCACAATAACCATTCATGTAGGCTACACTATATCAATAAGATATTCAACAAAAGAAACAGAGGTACTGAGACAAAACGCTACCAACATCACTTGATCGAGCAAGTCCAAATTGTTAAGTCATTTTTTCAGGCCTGTTTTCTTTTCCCTCACTGCAGCCGATGTGCAAAACACCAGCCAGACAGACACCTCTTGACCTTGACAGTCCACTAAAAAGCTACATGCTGCAATTTTGCTTACAGAGGCAAGGCAAAGCTGGAGAGAACAGGTTGTTCACATTAGACGACGAGACCAGACAGTCTGCCTGCCGCTGCAGTGAAGAGGACTCAGAGGGAGGGAGGGCGAGAGTGCAAGCTGTAGAGATGATGCACTCACTTTGTCACAGCCCCCCTGGTGGTAGACTAGCCTGAAGAGCTTGAAGAGGTTCAGATCCTTGTAGCCGAGCACAGGAGGCTTGTTAATTGGCGTCCCTGAGGAGGAAAGGACGAGAAGAGTGACGTCACACAGAGGAAAAAGTAGCCCATTTTAGGGCATTGAAAAGTCACAGGATCCTTTTATATTTCATGGGTTGTCATTGAATGAGTGATTAGGATGCATTGTGTTACAAAAACCTGTAGTGAAATCAAATGAAAGATGGATGGGGAATTCAGAGCCGGGCCAGGTAGTGTGTGTGTGCCCGCAGTAAAAGTGTTGTGTGCAGTAAAAGTCATATGAACGATAGCCAATTATTTCCCATTCTTCTCCTTGACGTGTGCATTTATTCACTCTCTCAAGGATGTAAAAGCACTGGATTGGTGTAGAGAGTGGCCACCATGTTTCTTACATCAATCCAATGGTTTCAAACTCTTGTGGGTTAGTGAGTGAAGTAATGCACAATTCAGGGCTGCATCCCAAAATGTTACCCTATATAGTCCCTGGTCAAAAGTAGGGCACTATATAGGGAATAGGATGCCATTTCGGACGTAGACGGGCTGGAAGATAAATGGGACAGGGCTGAAGGCTCACCTCGATCCTCCATGAACTTATACAGCTGCTGCAGGAAGTGATCCCTCTCCTCTGGGTCCGCCTCATCCTCAGGCTGCAGGAAACATACACCTTGGTTATATAGGCAAATTAGACATGAACTGACAATCATTTATAATAGTCATTATCCTTCATTGAGTGTGCTGCTAATTTGACACGGTCTCGACAAAAACACACTTGAGTCAAAACATCAACATAACTAACCTGGTAAAAAGGTTACTTTTTTAAAATTATAAAGACAAAAACCAGTCAATCTCTACTGACTAGTCTAGCAGAGTAGACAAGGTGACATGCAAGCCATCAGTCTTGACATAATTAATACATTCCTGTAGCGTTAGCAATGCTACTAGAGCAGAGGAAGATTTCATGTATGCCAAGGCCAGTAGTCAGGTGCTGAGATTATGTTGAGCTCATGCTTTACCTCTGAAGTCGTTGCACATTCTGTTACTTGCCAAGTCACTTGCGCAAAACAACTTACTGTACGTTAAATTCAAGGGCAGATTTAATGGTTAAATATATTTAACAATCACTTAAAACGGGTAATCCGATAGCCAAGAGAAACATGTCATCATAACGTCCGATGAGTTTGCGAAACCATTCTCAGAGAATCATATTGTACGGTGTGTAACCTATTCACAGCATCCAGGACCATAGATATGGCTCCCTATGTACAGTGCCTTCGGAAAGTATTCAGACCCCTGGACCTTTTCCACATTTTGTTACGTTACAGCCTTATTCTTAAATGGGGGAGAAAAAAAAAGTCATAAGAAATCTACACACAATACCCCATAATTATAAAGCGAAAACAGGTTTTGAAGTTTTGCAAATATATACAGTGGGGCAAAAAAGTATTTAGTCAGCCACCAATTGTGCAAGTTCTCTCACTTAAAAAGATGAGAGGCCTGTAATTTTCATCATAGGTACACTTCAACTATGACAGACAAAATTAGGGAAAAAAATCCAGAAAATCACATTGTAGGATTTTTAATGAATTTATTTGCAAATTATGGTGGAAAATCAGTATTTGGTCACATACAAACAAGCAAGATTTCTGGCTCTCACAGACCTGTAACAACTTCTTTAAGAGGCTCCTCTGTCCTCCACTCGTTACCTGTATTAATGGCACCTGTTTGAACTTGTTATCAGTATAAAAGACACCTGTCCACAACCTCAAACAGTCACACTCCAAACTCCACTATGGCCAAGACCAAAGAGCTGTCAAAGGACACCAGAAACCAGGTTGGGAAGACTGAATCTGCAATAGGTAAGCAGCTTGGTTTGAAGAAATCAACTGTGGGAGCAATTATTAGGAAATGGAAGACATACAAGACCACTGATAATCTTCCTCGATCTGGGGCTCCACGCAAGATCTCACCCGTGGGTCAAAATGATCACAAGAACGGTGAGCAAAATCCCAGAACCACACGGGGACCTAGTGAATGACCTGCAGAGAGCTGGGACCAAAGTAACAAAGCCTACCATCAGTAACACACTACGCCGCCAGGGACTCAAATCCTGCAGTGCCAGACGTGTCCCCCTGCTTAAGCCAGTACATGTTCAGGCCCGTCTAAAGTTTGCTAGAGAGCATTTGGATGATCCAGATGAGGATTGGGAGAATGTCAGATGAAACCAAAATAGAACTTTTTGGTAAAAACACCATACCTACTGTGAAGCATGGGGGTGGAAACATCATGCTTTGGGGCTGTTTTTCTGCAAAGGGACCAGGACGACTGATCCGTGTAAAGGAAAGAATGAATGGGGCCATGTATCGTGAGATTTTGAGTGAAAACCTCCTTCCATCAGCAAGGGCATTGAAGATGAAAGCGTGGCTGGGTCTTTCAGCATGACAATGATCCCAAACACACCGCCGAACAGCGAAGGAGTGGCCGTAAGAAGCATTTCAAGGTCCTGGAGTGGCCTAGCCAGTCTCCAGATCTCAACCCCATAGAAAATCTTTGGAGGGAGTTGAAAGTCCGTGTTGCCCAGCAACAGCCCCAAAACATCACTGCTCTAGAGGAGATCTGCATGGAGGAATGGGCCAAAATACCAGCAACAGTGTGTGAAAACCTTGTGAAGACTTACAGAAAACGTTTGACCTCTGTCATTGCCAACAAAGGGTATATAACAAAGTATTGAGATAAACTTTTGTTATTGACCAAATACTTATTTTCCACCATAATTTGAAAATAAATAAATTTGTGATTTTCTGGATTTCTTTTTCTCATTTCGTCTGTCATAGTTGAAGTGTACCTATGATGAAAATTACAGGCCTCTCTCATCTTTTTAAGTTGGAGAACTTGCACAATTGGTGGCTGACTAAATACTTTTTTGCCCCACTGTATATAAAAAAATATCCTTATTACAGAAGTATTCAGACCCTTTGCTATAAGACTCAAAATTGAGCTCAGGTGCATCCCGTTTCCATTGATCATCCTGATTGGAGTCCACCTGTGATAAATTCAATTGATTGGAAATTATTTGGAAAGACACACACGTCTATATAACGTCCCACAGTTGACAGTGCATGTCAGAGAAAAAAACAAGCCATGAGGTCGAAGGAATTGTCCGCAGAGCACTGAGACATGATCATGTCCAGGCTCAGATCTGGGTAAGGGTGCCAAAATATTTCTGCAGCATTGAAGGTTCCAGAAAACACAGTGGCCTCCATCATTCGTAAATGGAAGAAGTTTGGAACCACCACGACTCTTCCTAGAGCTGGCCGCCTCGCCAAACCGAGCATTTGGGGGAGAAGAGCCTTGGTCGGGGAGGTGACCAAGAACCCGATGGTCACTGACAGATCTCCCGAGTTTGTCTGTGGAGATGGGAGAACCTTCCAGAGGGACAACCATCTCTGCAGCAATCCACCAATTAGGCTTTTATGGTAGAGTGGCCAGACGGAAGCCACTCCTCAGTAAAAGGCACATGATAGCCCGCTTGGAGTTTGCCAAAAGGCACCTAAGGAATCTGAACCATGAGAAACAGGTCTGATGAAACCAACATTGAACTCTTTGGCCTGAATGCCAAGCGTCACATCTGGAGGTAACCTGGCACCATCCCGACGATGAAGCATGGTGGTGTCAGCATCATGCTGTGGGTATGTTTTTCTGCGGCAGGGACTAGTAAGGATCGAGGCAAAGAATGGGAGGAATTCCCCAAATACAGATGTGCCAAGCCTGTAGCGTCATACCTAAGAAGACTTGATGCTGTAATCGCTGTCAATGGTGCTTCAACAAAGTACTGTGTAAAGGGTCTGAATACTTATGTAAATGTATTATTTCAGTTTTTAAATTTCTAATAATCTGTTTTTGCTTTGTCATTATGGGGTATTGTGTGTAGATTGATGAGGGGAAAAAAAACTATAATCCATACAAATTGTGGAAAAAGTCAAGAGGTCTGAATACTTCCCTGAATGCACAGTACATATATTACTGAACAGATACTGTCACAGTACACTGAAGTCTAAAATGGAGGAACGAGAAAGAAAAATCAACAATGTCCATGCCATTGTAATCTATGTAGGCTGTGAATTATACCTTGACTGACAACGTGCGCCAGTCAAGCAAATACAGTGAAGTGAACCAATTTCACTCATGAGAAGCAAAGCCTTTATGACAAGCAGCAGAGGTAGAAAGAACGAGGAGTCAGGAGCCTCCACTGGCCCTCAGCCAATCCCCACAGCCCCTCTCTAAACGATAGGAAGTAGCTGCCAGTTGCTATGGGAACAGTGTCTGAAACCACACGAATGGCCATTTGTCCCAAACTCTGGGAGCAGAAAGAACCATTGTTGTTCCGGAGGAAGGGGCTTTCCCACACACTGGGACTAAGTCCCAAATGGCACCCTATTCCCTATGGGCCCTGGTCAAAAGTAGTACACTAAGAGGGAATAGGGTTCTATTTGGGATGCAATCAGGGTCTATTGGGAGTCTGGCTCAATCAAGGTGGCTCAGTAGCCACAAGATGTCAGAAAGGGAATGCAATGAATGCATGGTGCCAAGCCAACTTCATTCTCAGAGCAGGTGAGGTCACTACAATGTACAATACACAGCTGGGTTTACATTACTGAGAGCCAGCTCTCAGATAAAACTTATCACAACAAAATGAATACGCAGCAAAGAGAGTGATAACCTTTCTCTCTCCATAAATTAGTAGCTATTCAAGCAGGTTGTAATGGTCATTGTTAGTAGAATATAACACACGTCAGGAAACAGTCAAACAACTGGATAAGCTACTGCCTTGTCAAAACTGATAGAAAGACTTAATTTATGAACATAAAAAGGCTCTGGCCTAATCAGCATCTAAAAGGAAAGTGACTTACTTGTAGTCTTAAAATCACCCACCAGACTAAAACAGTGTTCTTCTTACCTCATCACTGGCATCTTCCTTCTCCTCCTTCTCCTCCTCCTTCTCCTCCTCATCGTCATCTCTCTCCTTTCCTTCTGTGTCCTCCTCGTCACTGCTGGAGGATTCTAAAATCTCACTCATGTCCATCTTCCAACTGTCAGGAACTACCTTGGTCTTGAGGAAATGCATTGCCCCATCCAACCCTGAGAGTAGCCAGAATAAGGGTACTTTCACACACAGTTCAAATCAGACTTAGATTATGTTACATTGTTGTTGTTATCCCCCCATTTGGTCCAGTTGGTTTCACATTGCCAAATGAACTAAAATGCCCAAACAAAACCACGAGTTCATGCATGTAATTTGTTTATTGGAGAAAAATTCTCACGTTAAATCCATCTATTATTACCAAGAAGCATAACTTGTCGCAAACTTCATATTACTTTCGCTTTGGTCTTCCAACAACATTCGGGAGGGAACAGACGCAATAGCTGCTCTAACTGGGATGTGAATATCCTATATCCCCGGTATAGCCTGGATGCGATCACAAAATGCGCTGCTACTCACAGAATGTTTCAGAGATATCAAGTAATGGTACTACGTGCATTTTATCAAATGCACGCAGTCAAACAACCAATAATACTCCTTGGTTATTTTCCTGTTTGGTCCGGACTGCGTTCTCACCTGCAGCGAACCGCATCACGGTAAGAATGGAATCGGACTGAGACCACCCTTTTTGAGCGAACCACGGTGAGTTGTTTAGTGCGCATAGTGTTCACACCAGTCCAAACGAACCGAACTAAGGGTGGGAAATGCGCCAGAGTTCGGAAAAACCGCTCCGAACCAATTTGGTGAAAGCCCCCTAAGTAAAGAGTTAGGCCTACAGGTCAATTTCATCTCAATTCAGTAGAAATAAACATAATACCATTCATTTGTTTAACTTACTGGAATTGTAAGTGTTGAGCTCCCTAGGTGAGCCTTCCTTACCTTTCCTCGGCGAGAACTCAGGTTTAGAGATGCTGTCCATGTTCACTTCATGGATCTCCTTTCTTGCCACAGTGTGACTGAAAAACAACAAACATCTTAATGTGCATTCAGATTTAAAACATTTAAGTACCAATTCTGAGAAGACTGCAACAGCAATTTACATTATACATGCGTATTTACATTGCATGGCAGGGCAAACATATACCAAGACAAGGGAATTCTTTAAAACTGTATGATGTAAAAGTAGGATGCTTACAATTTGGAGTCTGCAAATGATCGGACTAAACATTGGTCCTTCTTGACTGTTAAGTCATCATTGCAGCTGGGTGATATCACCTAGACAGAACCAATAAAGAACAGTTAGGAACAATCATACAACAAGGGCCTAAGGTCTAGGAGGGTTTTTGACCATTTGCTTTCAATTTCACAATGAGTTGTTTTTCCAGGGGGTTGTATGAACAGAACTAACATCTCAATGACACTTCTCAATTAGCAGGTAGGACAAGTGTAGCTGAATGTGAAAGATTGCAGATCAGTTCAGTTTCACAACTCATTAACTTGTCAATGGCTGCTAAGGTCTAAGGCCATTAAATTATACCATACACATTGAGAGAGCGAGAGAAAGTGAAAGTGAGCAGGACAGAAAGTGAAAGCAGAGAAACAGAGTGTGTGTAACTGGGGCTGTGCAGGTTGTGACTCACCAGGGCCAGGTACCAGGATGTCCGCTCTGTCCCAGTCTGAACACTGGCCACTTTACCCATCAGGTCATCGTTTAGCCTCCTCCTGTCCTCATTGTCATCTTCACTGGAAGACGACTCCTTGTCATCGTCCGCACTGAGGAGTTGAACAACAGGACTCCCCATCAGAACAGAATCGTTACAGGTCAGAAGCTATAGTCCGTCTCCATCAAAACCTTTAGTCTCAGTCAAAAGCGTCTACAGAGCTCTATAGAAGCTCAACGCTGTATCAATCACAAAGGCCCACAGTTGAAGTCGGAGGTTTACATACACTTAGGTTGGAGTCATTAAAACTCGTTTTTCAACCACTCTACAAATTTCTTGTTAACAAACTATAGTTTTGGCAAGACGGTTAGGACATCTACTTTGTGCATGACAAGTAATTGTTCCAACAATTGTTTACAGAAAGATTATTTCACAATTCCAGTGGGTCAGAAGTTTACATACACTAAGTTGACTGTTCCTTTAAACAGCTTGGAAAATTCCAGAAAATTGTGTCATGGCTTTAGAAGCTTCTGATAGGCTAATTGACATCATTTTAGTCAATTGCAGGTGTTTCAGAAAATAAATTGTAGATCTCCACAAGTCTGATTCAACCTTGGGAGCAATTTCCAAACGCCTGAAGGTACCACATTCATCTGCACAAACAATAGTACACAAGTATAAACACCATGGGACCACGCAGCCGTCATACTGCTCAGGAAGGAGACACGTTCTGTCTCCTAGAGATGAACGTACTTTGGTGCGAAAAGTACAAATCAATGCCAGAACAGCAAAGGACCTTGTGAAGACGCTGGAGGAAACAGGTACAAAAGTATCTTTATCCACAGTAAAACAAGTCCTATATCGACAAAACCTGAAAAGCCGCTCAGCAAGGAAGTGCTCAAAAACCACCATAAAAAGCCAGACTACGGTTTGCAACTGCACATGGGGACAAAGACCGTACTTTTTGGAGAAATGTCCTCAGGTCTGATGAAACAAAAATAGAACTGTTTGGCCATAATGACCATCATTATGTTTGGAGGAAAAAGGGGGAGGCTTGCAAGCCGAAGAACACCATCCGAACCGTGAAGCACGGGGGGTGGCAGCATCATGTTGTGGGGGTGCATTGCTGCAGGAGGGACTGGTGCACTTCACAAAATAGATGGCATCATGAGGGAGGAAAATGATTTGGATATATAGAAGCACCGTCTCAAGACATCAGTCAGGAAGTTAAAGCTTGGTCGCAAATGGGTCTTACAAATGCACAATGACCCCAAGAATACTTCCAAAGTTGTGGCAAAATGGCTTAAAGTCCCTATTGGAGTGGCCATCACAAAGCCCTGACCTCAATCCTATAGAAAATGTGTGTGCGAGCAAGGAGGCCTACAAACCTGACTCAGCGACACCAGCTCTGTCAGGAAGAATGGGCCAAAATTCACCCAACTTATTGTTGGAAGTTTGTGGAAGGCTACCCGAAATGTTTGACACAAGTTAAACAATTTAAAAAGGCAATGCTACCAAATACGAATTGAGTGTATGTAAACTTCTGACCCACTGAGAATGTGATGAAAGAAATAAAAGCTGAAATAAATCACTCTACTATTATTCCGACATTTCACGTTCTTAAAATAAAGTGGTGATCCTAACTGACCTAAGACAGGGAATTTTTTACTAGGATTAAATGTCAGGAATTGTGACTGAGTTTAAATGAATTTGGCTAAGGTGTATGTAAACTTCCGATTTCAACTGTATATGGGAGCCAGTTTTAAAATGTTCAACCGTCAACAGGCATTCAATTTTGTTCATCTGTATCATAATTGGGCTTGGGAAGATGTCCATCTAGCTTGCTATGTTGTTGTATATAATGACCATGTCTGAATGTATGCCGGCAGAGCATTTAAAGAAGCATGCTTGCTATAGATTAAAATCATACTGCTAAATGTAAGAGGTAATGCTTGTTAAGTCATAAAACCGCATCTAAAGCAAAGAACGGTGTGGTTCCCTATAGCCGAAAGTTAAAAGAACGGTCAACTTACTGAGCCTGAGATGACCTCCTCCCTCCGCGGTTTCCCTTCTTCCCGATGACGGGGGTACCAAAGTGCTCTGGGTTGGTTAGGGGCAGTTGGTCCAATGTCTAGATGTGAGGGAGAGGTGAAATGAGAGGGCTTAATCAATGTATTAACATGTAACATAACAGAGAGGCCACCAAATCAAATGGCTAAGAATAGTCAGGTCAGAATACTAGTCCCTTCACCTCACTCTCAGCAAAATGTCTTTCCCCCTTCAGACACAGTGACGTCCTGCGGAGTGTCTTCTCGTCGCCATCGTCAAACACTGGAACACATGAAAAACAGCGCCCCTTGCAAAAGTAAAAAAAACTGTGCCCCTTGCAAAAGTCACACCAAAATATGAGACTTCCTAAGGACTTTATATAGTCAAATAGTTATTAACAATTAGGCAAGTTGAGAGAAGGGGGAAATGCAACCAACAAAGACATACAATATGTAGCTACCCATTAACTGATGAGCAGGCATTGTATATTAGTTTGGGTGTTGTTGCTGTACTTGCCCACTGTGTACCAACTGGCGTCTGTGAGTTTGTTGATGGTTGCCTCACTGCAGATCCCCTCTGCACTCTTCACCTCCACTGTGGAGCCCACCTGCAAAAGAAAACAAAGGGATGAGACTGAGACACCTCATACGTTCTGCTCTTTTACTCCCATTTCAACAAGAACTCAAAACGGCAAAAGTTAAGAGACTTCCCCTAAATAAAGAACATAATGTGCCTGAGCAGAGTGAAAGCCTATCACATAGGTTCAAACAATGAAAAGGGAACCACACAGGGCTTAGAAAACACCAGGAAAGAAAAACTGAGGCCATTTTGAACCGTCTGGGAACTCTGAATGTGTAACACTTGCAATGCTATTGATGTTTACAGTTGTTGAAAAACAGGTGATCAGTGTGCTTTGCCAGAGCATTAGTCACATGGCCATTGCAATATACATAAGCTTTACGTCAACAATACCTCATCTGTACCAACTGTCCCTGTTCTATATACTCCTGTCACAAGCACAGCACCATTGTTGTATCCAACAGATCAAATCTTAGACTCATGTGAATAACAGATTATTTATTCTGAGAACCAAAAGGACACAGGGCCTAACTAAATTTTTCCTTGTCTTCCTGTGACAAGTTTGGTGATGCCAGTTAGTTCCAACTTACCCTTAACGGTCCTTTCACTTGGTCATCTTGAACAACTTGCGAGGTGGTGTCTCCTTTGACCATCACCTAGGGAGAGAGACAAAGAAATAGAATGAATGAGATAAGAAGTTCAGTCAAGGTGAAATAATTCAGTTGTGTAACAGACAAAACTCTTCCCTTCCTGGCCTGTCCCCAAAGGACTTTAGATCAACTCCTGTATTCAGGGGCTACACATGGCAGTGCTGGAAGACAACGATAGGGTAGTAGGTTTGTGCTTATTGTATTACCAGGGAATTGTGCCTTCACTTGCAAAGTCACTGTTTCCTCATTGTTCACATCAGTTTTTAATTTATTTAACTAGGAAAGTCAGTTAAGAACAAATTCTTATTTCAAATGACGGCCTACTTACAATGACGACCTACATTTAATGTGGAGAAAGTTCAATGGGGCTACCTACCATGTCCCATGAAACAATCAGTCAAGGGAACTCTGACCTTGTGACAATCATAATGGAAGTGCTATAGCAAAGGAGAATAACGGAGAATACAGGAGGTCAGGTCACAATGTTGCTACCTGGTGGGGGATCATCTGGTCTTGAAACAATAACCATCATCAACTAGAAGCAGGTTCACCAGTTCACTAACTCCACATTTTCACAATGGGTTTTGAATACAAAAGTACATGTTAACTTAAATTTCTAGTCCTATCCATAGCTCAAAAACATACAAAACAAGACCTGGCTAATCCAATGTCCAAGCATTATCAGTCCCTATTTAATGTACATTCATGTGTATTACCGAATGTTAAAGCCAACAGATTAGGTTAGTAATTGAATACAAACAACCTGCTGATTAACAGCAGAGGTAAGGGGAGAATATCCAAGTATCGCCGTGTTACGATTATGTAGTGACTAAATTAACTTTTTTTGGAGTGTATACCTGCTACAATGTAGGCTGTTACAAACTGCCTAATGCTTTATAAAACAAACTGAGGAAAATTGTTCATAGAACAAGTCTCTACTTGAAAGATGCCACTGGCACAGACACTAATATCTAGATACGAGAGAAGGGGGAAGGGGGTCACCCGAAAACTGTCACCCGAAACTGGACAATCAGCTTGTCTATATAAACAACATATTGTTATAAGATTTGGACATCAACATTTGCTGACACAATGGACCATTCCACTTACTACCTTGTTTGATTACAGTGTCATTGTCCCAAATGACACACTACCTATATAATGCACTACTTTGGACCACAACCCTACGGGTCCTGGTCAGAAGTAGTGCACTATAAAGGTAATAGGCTGCCATTTGGGATGGAGCCATTGATGTGTGGTGCTCTTACCTTAACCTTCACCATCCGTTTGACAGTCTTGATTTTTGCCTCACAGAAGGCACCTCTGTATTTGGCACTGACCTCCGTCCCCACGGTCAGGTAGGCAGGCTCGTTTGCTGCCTGTGAGAAAAACAGACACGCCATAACATGTATCATTGTCCTTACTTAGGAACAAAACAGTTAGGCCAATATTAAATGAAATGTCGATTAACTTGTAACACCCATCATATGCCACATAAAACCTCTAATGCAACTTCATGTTTTCAACTAAATATCTTGTTCAGGAAGTGGTGGTGGTGATGCCTAGACTAAAACGTGAGAACATTTAAATTAATTTGAAACATTATATGCCTGACATTCTGACACATTCAAGTTGACATGTTGACCCTGTCTCTTTGCAAGCTAAGTGGAAGAGGCGTTCCTGTTTTCAAATGAGGTTAGCCAAGTGACTTACCTTCATCGTATATACTATTTGAGGGAGTCCAGCTCGATTGGTTTTGATTGCTGTAAAACAATATAGTAATAGCAGATTATTAAAGACGTGTCAGGATAGCTATACATTTTGACAAATTAATAAATATACTAGCTAACAAACTAGCTAGCTACTTAACGCATTCTTTTCAAGCTCGATGCAGCCGCCCCCTCCTTCCAGATATACAAAAATGTGTAGCTAGCTAGTTTTAACTGTATGCTGATTGTTAAAATAGACCTCAAATAATTAGTCGAAAGCTTTTTAAATGAGGACGTTGCACATAGACAAGAAGAATAGTGCGTGTTTCTTCCCGCTTGCCTCGCAATCTGACTGTGTGTGTCACGTCGCCATCATAGCTCGCCGTGCTGCACCATGTCAGGCTGGGGGTTCATTCCAAACTGCTTGAAATAACGTTACAAATAACATCTGTCTCTAAAATGTGTGCCACACAGTCATCTTAGAACAAGGTTGTTTCAGTAAATTAGAAAAAAATATATATCGGCAGTCTTCGTGAAAATAAGGAAAGACAATATTTCTCTCAACTCGGGAGCTAAATGTAGCTACCTAGCTAGCTAACAACAGTTTATCGATATGGCGATTTAAACCGCCTTGCTAGTTATTGAGCTTGTCAGCTAGCTAGTTCCGGCATAACATTTCAAACGGTGGTTCTCTTTTGAAAAACGAGAAGCAGGTAGTTCACGACGATAAAACAAAAAGTATAAGGACAACAATTATTTATTTATTATACAGTTTCACAAAAGGCGCATACATTTCTTCACTGCAAAAACAAGCCGACTGGTCAACTGCCATTCAATTCCTTACGGTCTAATCTTGCAAGACAAAATAACGAGACATTGAGCTAAGTGTCGTTCGTATTTAACAAAACGGGTGTCACCTTCATCTAAATAGCTTAAACTGTTTGTTATTCATTTGAGAGGAATATTAGCTAATATATTTTTATACTTACTGCAACGACTCGACTGCTCACCACTTGCTAGAGTTGCAAAGCAATACACGAAGAATAAGCTTGAGCCGAAGCTGTGTTTCTCGAAATCAGATTGGCTGCCATGACAGCGGTGGTCGAATCGCAGAAATGTGATTGGTCAACACATGCTTCAAATGCTATAGGACATAACTAATCTGTATTGATGGTTGGTAGAGATGAAATCGGCTCTTTGAGGGAAAAGTTGCCATTGGTCCTCATATACTTGGCTTTTTTTTATCCTTCAGAACACCCCAATATGGAAATATGATTGGCTTTACTTATCTCAATCCGAGCCTTTCACTGGTTAGACCTATTTTACAATGGACCGCCTATTTTCGACACTGGCTGGAAGCTTCCTTGTCACTCCTACGGATGGAAATGGACTGTATGTGAAAACACGTGCCATTTCTACTCACTCGTTGGATGGTGCTGGCCGTGACTTGTATTTGAACTAAGGAGTTACTAGCGATGTAGTCGTGTGCTGGGGATAGAATGCGATACGAGTTAAATACATAAGATCGATTTGTTTGGGGTCGAGGGCAATGGCGCCGTGTACATGTTTGTAGGACGTCAGAGCGGGCAAGTTGGTTTACGTAACCGGAAACATGTGCAGGTAAAAGCGGACCTCGCTATTGGGCTTTTTTGGGAAGTCCCTGCCCCATTGAAGTTGACATTTTAAATGGTTAGGCTTATGGCAGTTTCTAAACATACTGTATTTTGTCTTTCGTTATAGATGTTAGGCCATGGACGTCCCAAGGATCCCGGATAGCACAGACCAAAAAAGCTAGTGAAGTGATTGCTGTCAAATCTTGTTTACGTCTTACCTAAGGCCATAACATGAATTTGTCCGAGACAGCATTGCATGTGTTCAAATGTACAGTTGAGATGAGCTAAATCAGATTCACAACACTGTATTATCGTCAGGTCTTCTGCATTGAGTCTCAAATTGTATCCAAGCAGAGACAGAAAAACATAAGGATGGAATGGAGAGGCAAGGTAGCCAGAGGTGGCGGTCTATGGTAAGGTCAATGTGGAGACTACTGCCCTTCTGGAGTCACTGAACTCATGTCATAGTTGAAACATCACACTGTGCACTGAAATAGTATGTTCTTACACAACTGGCACCACCAGTAGAAGGATCAAGTAGTGATAGTCCTTGAGGTATTTACAAGACTAAATACATATACATTGGCAAAATATATTTTTTTAAATGGTCAAAGATGCTTTTAGTATAAACAGTGCTCATCAACTTTTATTTCAAAGCTGTGTATTCCATCAAACCAAATAGGAAAGAAATGACATGAATGGTCCATTAACTACAAAACATATAAAATAATTTCAGTCTGTTTCTTGTAGAGCTGTCCTGTCAGTAGGTGTGTGTGACGAGTGAAGAAACCGCAGAATTGAGTTTACATGTTGTCTTCATCAGAGTCATCCTCCTCCTCCAAAGAATCCTATGGTAGAAGCAAGAAGCATTGTGAATCAGACACCAGAAAGACAGATTCATGTTATCACGAAAGCAGAAATGACTTGATACCAGATTTAGAAATTTAGTCAAACCCCCGACAAAAGGATGGATTTCAGTTTTTTGCACACACACACAAGTATTTTTATAGAAAAGAAATACAACATTGTTTGTTCTTAGTCCACAACAATGCTTAAACCACATCTGGAGATCACTTTTTTTGAGGTCTGGGGAAAAACATACATCATTTGAGTGTAGTTAGCCTTTAATTCAAGTGCCACTCTGTGGAGATGGGAGAACTTTCCAGAAGGACAACCTTCTCTACAGCACTCCACCAATTAGGCCTTTATGGTAGAGTGGCCAGATGGAAGCCACTCCTCAGTAAAAAGGCACATGACAGCCCGCTTGGAATTTGCCAAAAGGCACCTGAAGACTCTCAGACCATGATAAACAAAATTCTCTGGTCTGATGAAACCAAGATTGAACTCTTTGGCCTGAATGCCTGGCACCATCCCTACAGTGAAGCATGGTGCTGACAGCATCATGCTGTGGGGATGTTTTTCAGGGGAAGGGACTGGGAGACTAGTCAGGATTGAGGGAAAGATGAACAGAGCAAAATTCAGATAGATCCTTGATAAAAAAAAACCTGCTCCAGAGTGCTCAGGACAGCAGACTGGGGCGAAGGTTCACCTTCAAGCAGGACAACGACACTAGGCACACAGCCAAGACAAAGCAGGAGTGGCTTCGGGACAAGTCTCTGAATTTCCTTGAGGGGCCCAGCCAGAGCCTGGCCTTGAACCCGATTGAACATCTCTGGAGAGACCTGAAAATAGCTGTGCAGCGACTCTCATCCAACTTGAAAGAGCTTGAGAGGATCTGCAGAGAAGAATGGGAGAAACTCCCCAAATACTGATGTGCCAAGCTTGTAGCATCATACCCAAGAAGACTCGATGCTGTCATTGGTGCTTCAACAAGGTACTGAGTAAAAGGTCTGAATACTTGTAAATGTGATAAAAATAAAAAATGTATACATTTTTAGAATGTCTAAACCTGTTTTTGCTTTGTCATCATGGGGTAGTGTGTGTAGATTGTTGAGGGGGAAAACAATTTAATACATTTTAGAATAAGGCTGTAAAAGTAACAAAATATGGAAAAAGTCCAAGGGGTCTGAATATTTTCCAAATGCACTGTAATTGAAAAGATTTTTGGGTAAGCCTTTCAATCTGCCTGAAGACGGTTATTATTATCATCATCATCATGCTAACGGCCAGGGAGTAACATTAAATGTAACTAGCTAGGTTTCCATCCAATTGGTGATCGATTTATGCAAATATTCAAAAATCCAAAGAAAATGTGAGCGTTTCCACCACATGGACATGTTGCGGATAAAAGCAGTGCGTGGGGACGTAGTGCACACAATGTACTTTTTCATGTAAAAAATTATTTCACAAAATAAATATCGAAAAGTGAAATGCGTTTCCATCGCATTTTCAACTTTACCGATAGTTGTCACAAACTCGGGTTAAATAGCAAATGTGCGTACTCTGGTTTTAGGACGTGCGCTGTAGCCAACAGCTCGTAGATACTGTACGGGTAACGTTAGGCTAGTCTACATGAGATTATTATGTATAAGAGCGAGAATACTTGCATTTGTAAAACAGCAGTTAAGCGTCTAATGTCACCAGAATCAGACCCAAGATATTTATTGGCAAGGAGCATCCAGTTCACCGTGCACTTACCACCCTGTGAAGTTCATAGATAATTTCATCTGTAGCCTAATAAAATGCATGGTTTCCCGAGTCGTAGTGAGAGGACCACACCCCATATCATCGCGTGACTCCATGCTTACTTCGATATGATGATTATTATATCAATATGATTATTATATTTGCACATAAAGGAGTTTCCACTGCCATTTCTCAGTATTTTACAGACAAAAAGATCCCACAATGTCGAAAGATGATTTGTTCAGTCTGCATTCATGAAGTAGTACCGAAACGTTCTGTTCTCATCACCGCTGTCGTGATTTTGTATTTTTATACCATATGACTTTACTCGCATAAAACTGGATGAAAACATGGTTAATGATTACCCCCCCCAAAAAATGTAATCAGATACTTTTGAAGAACTAGATTAAAGGATGTTTGCGAAAAAGTTTGACACCTTTGTTTTCTCAATGACATTCAAATCAGCATTGAAAAAAGGTGCACGTTTTTCCCCACCTGAGTGAGTCTGACCACAAGTCAGAGACCACTATGATGACATACAAAATGTGCTTGATGGCTCATAGGAAATGAGCAGGAATAGGCTTTCGTAGGCTATAGTCCAAGCCATGTCTTCCTATGGTATGACTGCTGTTGGCATCAAAATATTATTCAACTTGAATAAACGCTATGCGATATGGACAACAGCAGTGGTGTAGACTTCGGGCGATACGGATAAACACTTATTATTGACATCTACATATTGCATTGATGTGAATCATACTGCTGCTCTCTCATTAAGCTATTTGCGCCTTACGGATTGTGGTTATTTGTGGATGGCTGTTCAAGGTATTTGTATTTTAACCCAGTAATGGTTGAATTGAAGAGGTTTAAATTGCCTATCAAATCACTGTTTTTGTGACCAGTGGACAGCCAGTGAAATTGCGTTCACTTCTAAACTCCTCTGTGGTACTGTGCTCCATACCGTCAGAACAAAAAGTTAAATTAAATAAGACCCCGAGTGGGGCTTTTATTGAGCAATCTTATTCATGCTGATAAAAACTATTACTAATAATAATCCATAGGAAGTGTTTGAATTTCGCCAGACACAACAGGAACCACGCTTTACAAGAAGTTGACTCAAGTTAGCCAAAAAGCACCTGGATGATCATCAAGACTATTGGAAGAATGTTCCATGGACAGATGAGTCAAAAGTCTAACTTTATGGACAACATGGGTCCCAATATGCCTGGCGAAAGCCAAACCCCATTCCACAGTAAGAACCTTATACCAACGGTCAAGCATGGTGGTGGTAGTGTGATGGTTTGCTGCCCCAGGACCTGGACGACTTGCCTTAATGGAAGAAACCATGAATTCTGCTCTGTATCAGAATTCTACAGGAGAATGACAGGCCATCCGTCTGTGAGCTGAAGCGCAGCTGGGTCATGCAGCAAGACAATGATCCAACACACACAATCAAGTCTACATGAAAATGGCTAAAAAGCAACAAATTTAAAGGTTTTGGAATGGCCTAGTCAAAGTATGTCATTGTTGTGTTATTTGTTCACTCAGGTTCCCTTTATCTAATATTAGGTTTTGGTTGAAGATCTGATAATTCAGTATCAAAAATATGCAAAAGTAGAGAAAATGTGAAAGGGGGCAAATAGTTTACATACAGTGCTGTGCAAAAGTAACATTTATTTATCCTGCAATAGATGTCATTCAATTGATAATTCATTTTTGTCTTGTTCTAATGCCTCTTAAGGGGAAGGTAAGCAGATTACGTTTAGAGTTGGGTAATCCAAAAGTTATGTTACTGATTACAATTTTGTACAGGTAACTTGTAACTAACTGACTACATGTAGAAAGTAACCAACCCAACCCTGCTAACGGCTACACAAAGTGGTCGACATATACACACCCAGACAGGCATTCCAGTGCCGATGCTTCTTCAGAAAGTAGCAGGGATTACAAACACTGATGCATTCTGTTAATGTCTTGTAATCATTTGGCCAAATGTATCATATTTTCTAATAAATTCAACACATTTAGCTCATTTCCAAACGTGAGACATTCATGCAACACTAACAGATAATGTATAATGGTGGTTTAGTGAACCACGCTCGTGTGATGAGTAACCTTGCCTGGGACCTGAAGACTAGTTAGCTCCCTGGGCTAAAACCTAGGATTTAGCTCAGAAGGCTAACAGTCTTGTGGCGCACAGGAAACCCAAGTTCGATCCATAGACATACAGTGCCTTCAGAAAGTGATTATTTCTGGGTAAGTCTAAGAGCTTTGCACACCTGGTTTGTACAATATTTGCAGATTATTCCTTTTAAAATTCAAACTCTATTAAATTGGTTGTTGATCACTGCTGGATTTTCCCCCAAACATAACGCATTCTATTCAGGACATGAAGTACATTTCTTTGCTCTGTTAATTAGCGTAGTATTGTGAAGTAATTACAATGTTGATGATCCATCCTCAGTTTTCTCCTATCACAGCCAATAAACTCTGTAACTGTTTTAAAGTCACCATTGGCCTCATGTTGAAATCCCTGAGCAGTTTCCTTCCTCTCCGGCTACTGAGCTAGGGAAGGACGCCTGTACCTTTGTAGTGACTGGGTGTATTGATACACCCTCCCAAGTATAATCAATAACTTCACCACGCTCAAAAGGATATATTCAATGTCTGCTTTTATATTCAAGCCTTGTTTGCGAGGCATTGGAAAACCTCCCTGGTCTTTGTGGTTGAATCTGTGTTTAAAATACAGTGCTCGACCTTACAGATAATTGTATGTTTACGGTACAGAGATGAGGCAGTCATAAAAAAAACTATGTTAAACACCCTTATTGCACACAGAGTGAGTCCATGCAACTTATGTGAGTTAAGCACATTTTTACTCCTCAACTTATTTAGGCTTGTCATAACAAAGATGTTGAATACTTATTGACTCATTATGGGGTAATGTGTGTAGGCCAATGACACAATCTCAATTTATTCCATTTTAAATTCAGTTTCTAACCACAAAATGTGGGAAAAATACTTTCTGAAGGTACTGTTGTTTTGAACCCAGGTCACAGAAATGCCATGCAACATAAACTGGTGGTCGTGGTGCATACCTTAGCATACTTCTCTGCCTCCACCCTGATGTCTTTAGGAACCAGCTCATGCTTTCCATTTGTCACTGGTGAAAGGAAATGAAGGTCATACGTTACGCATAACATTGATTTGACCGGCAGCATTTTAATTTAGCGGACAATTGAGAAATTTACCAGACCCTTTTGGATTGGGTGCATAACCTGATTAGGGCATCCACCCACGGTGCTCAGAATGACATTTAGATTATGGTCATTCATATTAACAGAACATGCAAGTCGAGGATGCAACGATGTGCGGTCCTTCTTACCGAATTGTGATGCGCACTTTGAAGATGTTAGAATAACTATCCACATTTACTTTTCCTCATCCAACAAGACAGGTAAAAAACAGCAAAATCACTAGCCTCTCTCAATCTGCTATCCCCCATAGTAGAAAAGTTGACCTATTCTATTGGTCAGCTTGTTGAGAAAGAAATAGCCTGTTGTGGGACGATAAGTCCCAAATTCACACAACCAATAGGCATAGGCTACATTTAAAAAATAAAAAATGAGTGAGTGATGCAACAGATCAGAACTTTTAGCTTAAAATGTTGACGAACCATTATTTCTTCACATTATAAATGTTGACGAACCATTATTTCTTCACATTATAAGCGCAGCAATGCGCACAAGTGTGAATGTTTGTTTCCTGCAATTAGCAGGAAACCACAGATATCAAAAGCTCACTGCACATGCCAGCGCTTTCATGTGACAGATGAAAATATCTGTTAGAAATGTAGAAAGAGGGGCGATTGAATTTGCAACTACTAGCATGGGCTGCTAATATGACTAGAAGTGTGCCTTTGGCTACTGGACAATGAAAGAAAGTTTACATAAAATAATTGCCTCCGGATATGGTCTGATTTTGGCGTGGCTACTTTGAAGCCAGGCAAGACATGCCTCATATGTAGTAAAATTCAGGTTTCAAACAAGTATATGTTTTGAAAATGCAAAGTGGTGTGTGACACGCTGATGAAGCCTGCCTTCCGTCCGTTCCCCCCCCCTATTCATCAGAACAGCCTCAATTCATCAGGGCATGGACTCTACAAGGTGTCGAAACGTTCCACAGGGATGCTGGTACATTTTGACTCCAATGCGTCACACAGTTGTGTGAAGTTGGCTGGATTGTCCTTTGAGTGGTGGACCATTCTTGATACAAACGGGAACCTGTTGAGCGTTAAACCCAGCAGCGTTGCAGTTCTTGGCACAAACCGGTGCGCCTGGCACCTACTACCATACCCCATTCAAAGGCACTTAAAATCACATACACAATCCTGGTCTCAATTGTCTCAAGGCTTAAAAAATCCTTCTTTAACCTGTCTCCTCCCCTTCATCTACACTGATTGAAGTGTATTTAACAAGTGACATCAATAAGGGATCATAGCTTTCACCTAGACAATCTCATGGAAAGAGCAGGTGTCTGTTTTGTACACTCTGTGTATATAAGAGAAAGCTGCATTACCTTCTCCAACCCAGCTGAGTTCCAACTCGAACGCTTTGTCTTTCACTTCATCGTGTACAATGTAGATTCTACAAAATAAAAAAATTCAACAATACATATAAGTAATACTCAGTGCCTTGATTGAAGGCTATTGATGAGAATGAGCAACAGTAGGTGTATTCCTTTAATAAAATAAAAAACACTTACATTTTGGCCACCTCTTTTACTAACTCCCTGCAGGTCATGTCTTTCATCTATTGATAGCAATGACATACAAAGTTAAACAATCAAGATATTCCCACGTTTTATGATATTGGACAACTTGGCTGAATTAATATTCTTACCTGAAGCTTTTCAATTTCTGTTTTGGCGGCTTGCTTGGCTTTTCCAATAGCACATCCCCAGTAACCCTTAATAAAACAAACATTTCAGTGGCCATCTTGAACATTTTCACTACAATGTTACACATTTCACATAACTTTGAGGCTGCATGATGACATATAGAGTTTGTAAAACGAACATTCCCTTCTGAATACATTGCATAGTTCCAAACACCTTAAAAGGTCAAAATCTGCTGTTTTTTAAAACTTACTATTTAACAATGAAGTACTTTAAATTAAAATGGTAAAAAATTATTTCTCAAGCAAGAATTTTGCCTGTCTGGGGAGGGAAAACTGAATAATAACTTATTGGCTTGCAACTCTTTCTTATTGGTCTATTCACTAATTTACCATGGTAGGCCAAAACTCAATAACACCAGAACGGGCTGAAAGTTCAGGCAGTCTTTTCAAACAGCTCTTACACTAAAAGGGCATTATAATTTTCACAATATTATTCTAACCTCTGTGTGGAAATGTATATATAAAACACAGGAAAATCTAATTTTTGACTGCACTGGGTCCTTTAAATGGCAATTTTCCCAGACCCAGATTAAACCTAGTCAATTGTAAAATCTCCATTGAGAATGCCTCTTACTCCTGGACTAGTCTTAATCTGGATTCGGGAAACCGGCCATAAGAGTGTAGTGTGACAACAGTAAGTTAATGACATTAGACAACAGTGATGTGTTTATCACATTATCACAATAGTGATAAACACCCAAAACTTAACTCACAAATGAGATTCCAGAGGGATCAACCATGTACAGCTGAGGACCATCATCTTGATCATAAGAGCCAAAGATGAAGCTGCATCCAAACGGCCGCACGGCACTGTATAACGTGTAGGCATGAACGTACATGGCCACTCTCTCTGAGAGATACTGTAAAGAGAGATTATATTCAATTCAAAGAATATGATGACTGTCCATAGGATTTAGGGACTAAGCAATTCATAATATGCCGCCAAAATAGTTTAGTATAGTCACAGTTAACCAGTTGAATCAGGTGTGGTAGTCCTGTAATGGAATAGATCAACTATGTGGAACTGACAGGGTATCCGAGGAGGAGTTTGAGGGAAACACCGATGAATAGCAACAGAGTTATTTTTACCTTCAGTGGGATGTTGTGTCCATAGTTGGATCTGAAGTTGGAGGCCTCCTCTCTGGCCACCTCAGACAGGGATCGAGCATCAGCCAGTAGTCCAGCCACTGCCTATGGGTAAGAAAGTTCGATTCAGCAATGCACAAAGTAAACAGCAGAGTTGGGACGACTTCCACAACAACTAAGAGTGTTAGGCTTGATGCTAAACTTCTCCATTGTTATCTGCAATATCTGTGGTGCATCCTGCTGCTCGTGGCAACATTGTATAATCGCTGAGTCTCATTTTAACCTGCCTTAATTCGCCCTTTCTATGAGATGACCTGGTAATGAAGACCAATCCCTGCTTAAACAGCTGAACCCAAAAAACTCTTTTTGAAAACTGTCTGTTGCATTGATATTCGATATTAGTCAGAAACATCGATACAATTGTAGAAATTGACTACAAAAAGTGTTAATAGCATAATTTGTCACAAAGTCAGTATCTTCCAAAACAAGAGATTTGCGAGATTTATGGAAGCTGTTCCATTCCTAGATCATCCTATGTAACCGGAGTGAAATTGCAAGCTTGCTAGAGGTGCGTGCTCTGAGACTTTGAATTAGTAGTTTTCCTTGCTCTGCAACTCTATTCAATCGTACGGCAGAAACTAGACAGACAGACCTGCCCACATTACACAGCGCCTCATAATTGTTTAGATAAGACAACGCGTCGTCAATGTTCCGTTGAAAGTAGGGTTGAGTGCTATTACGGTAGCATCGTCTATTTATGATGATTGACAGCCATCGTAGATTGTGACAACATTGTGATGTGACAGACGATGGTTTAGCCTATTTGAACTTGACTGGCGCCCCACAGTAAAGAACAGAGTCTCGCAGCACACAAGTGACCTTAAGAGTAATTAGCATATTCCTATAGCCCATTTCAGAAAATCTCTATCTCCCTCTGTTGGATGCATGGGCTATTGCCTAAACCTATTAATGGTTTTATTTTTTATAATGGATACTCCTTAACTATCTTGTGTTTCTATTCGATAGGCTCCAACAGATATGGTCACCCTGTTCCTAGCCAACTTCGCAGTATTTTGTTTTTTTGTGTGTTGTTTCTTATATTATTTGCTCAAAACGTTTCTAGCATTATTACCTATAGCCGAAAAATAACTTTGGGATATTAGATCGGCAGTCACTCACCAGCATTTTGACCAGAAATTCGACATTCCTGAATTGGATCCTATGTTCGTACCACCGCCCCCTAATAAAGCAAATGTGAGGGAAATGCAACCAAAGCTTTATCAACACGTCACCTGCGCTACTCGCTCATCAAAAAATCTTGAACATTGCTACTCCCCCCTTCGGCAAATCCGATCACGCCTCCATTCTGCTACTCCCTTCACTCCTACGAGCTCTCGTTCTCCGCGGCCGACGTGAATAAGACATTTAACCGTGTTAACCCTCGCAAGGCTGCCGGCCCAAACGGCATCCATAGCCACATCCTCATATTATGTGCAGACCAGCTGGCTGGAGTGTTTACGGACATATTCAAATCTCTCCCTATCCCAGCCTGTAGTCCCCATTTCTGTCATAATGAAGTGCTTTGAGAGGCTAGTTAAGGATCAAACCTCCCCCATACCCAACACCCTAGACCCACTACAATTTGCATACCGCCCCAGCCCCAACAGATCCATGGATGACAGCCTGCAGGGAGGTGTTGTGGGCCCTGGCGGAGTGGTGCCAGGAAAATATGAAGAAGACGGTGTAGTGAAGCGCAACAGCACCTCTTCAACCTCAGAAGGCTGAAAATTTCAGCTTGGCCCCTAAGACCCTCGCAAACATCTACAGATGCACCAATGAGAGCATCCTGTTGGACTGCATCACTACCTGGTACGGCTACAGCACCGGACGCAACCACATGGCTCTCCAGAGGGTGGTGCGTGTGGTCAGCCCAACGCAACACCGGGAGCACTGCCTGCCCTCCAGGACATCTACATTTCCCAAATATTCTAGCCTACGAAGATGTTCTCCTAAAGTTGTGGCTTTCAAAAATAACAACAATGAAAGTCTCAATCACACCTTTATGATTGAAATAATATTGTTATATTATTTTGCCAGGCAAATAAAGCAATTATTACCAGTTCTGAAGACAGACTTATTCTATCCAGCCCATGTCACTACAGTAAGATAGCCCGTTCCTCAGACAGTCACTGCTCCATCACAGAGCACCACACACAAACCTCCAGACACACACTTCGGTAATAGTGAGAATATTGTAAAAATGGCATCGAAGCACTATGCCACTCACCAGTGACTTGATAAGCAGATTTAGTTCACGTGGCCTGCCTGCTCAATGTGCATGCTAGCTACTAGCTAGCTTCATTGACAAACAGATGTGATTTTGTGATTTTGGGCAATGAGAAACAGTGTGTAGCTAGTTTGACAGCTTTCTGAAGTTGTAGAAATGTTTGTCAGAAATAAGTCCTGAGGGAAGCAGCAGCCTCGTCGATAGTGTCAGGAGTGCAGTACTAGGTAGTTTTCATGCACATTTAACTAGAGAGATACTGTACCAAATACTATTAGCTAGATGTAAAATTGCACAACTAAGACCTCTGACAAAAACTTCAATTTATTACAGATTTCTTGATTTATCTTAGATTCTTTCTGACTATTTTGAGAGTGAAATGTTTTTACCATGACTCAAGAGGGACAAACATAACACACCCCCAAATCCATTTTTTCCATAATGAGCAGCAGAGTTCAATCCCCCTCTAAGATCTTTGGAGATGAATATACGGGGTTGACAACATCATGACAAATGCATGAGCAACCCAGAGGAAAAAAGCTGTGTCAGATAGCAACATTGACTAGAAGCTGGTGTGGTTAATTTTAGAAGGCTTGTTTCAGCTAGCTGTATTTTGTTCTTAATACCATCTCTTGTTTTGAAGTGTTTAGTCGCTTGTCAAGTCTATGCTAATGTAGCTAGGGTTAGCCAGCTAGCCAACCAATAACTGTAACAAAACAAGTGCATTGGGTAAATGTTTTTATGTTTTCAATAAAGATTTGCAGACAAGCTCAGAAATATAGTTTACACGTTGTCAATAATCCTTTGATTATAAGACAACCCAATAAGACAAACTGTGCACATCAGTTTTGTTGGTCAACACCCTACCAGTAATTACATGGATATGGTCTGGATGAATACATACCATTCCTACGTGACGGTCAACATTGAAGATGCGCTTGTTTGAGCCTTGTTCATAAAGTTTGGAGAGAACCAATTTCTCAACACCGAACACAACCCCATCCTTGCATCGGATCCCAATTGCTGTGCTGTAAGGAGAAAGAACAAGAACCAACAAATTGAGACACTTGGGTTATTTTCCATCATGTGGGTACTGCATTGAAAACATTCAAAACAAGGAAGGATCATATACCTGCTGTTTTCTACTGCCTTCATGGCATATTCCACCTGGAATACCCTTCCATCAGGTGAAAAGGTGGAGGCAGACAAGTCATACTAGAAAGGGAAAGAGTTTTGGATGTTATATTTCGAAGGTCACCGCTGTTGAGATAACATAGCTACACTTGTCATTGACAGGAACTGTCAGACTTCATACTTTTCCATCAATCTAACCAAACTCAAGGGTGTCAATTTTCTAAATATTAGCTAGCAAAAACAATGGAAGTAGCTTCATGATAGGCCTGAATGATCACCCACGACTCTTTGGCCACGCACAACTCCAACACCATTATCAAGTTTGCTGACAACATGACGGTGGTAGGCCTGATCACCGGCGACGATGAGTCAGCCTACAGGGAGGTCAGTGACCTGGTAGTGTGGTGCCGAAGCAACAACCTCTCCCTCAATGTCAGCAAGTTCCTCTGTGTCCAAATCACTAAAGACTTAAAATGGTCCAAACACACACACAGTCATTAAGGCAGCGTGACAGTGCCTCTTCCCCCTCAGGAGGTTGAATAAGTTTGGTATGGGCCCTCCTGGAAAGGTTTTACAGCTGTACTAGTGAGATTGGCTGCATCCCTACTTGGTATGGCAATCGCACCACCCTCGATCGCATGGCGCTAGAGGATTGTGCGGACAGACCAGTACATCACTGGGGCTGAGCTCCCTGCCATCAGAGACCTCTATATCAGGCAATGTGAAAAGAAGGCCCGGGAAAGACCCCAACCACCCAAGCCATAGTCTATTTTCTCTGCAGTCGCACGGCAAGAGGTACCAGTGCATCAAATCTGACACCAACAGGCTCATGAACAGCTTCTATCCCCAAGCAATACACCTGATAAATAGCTAACAAAATAGCTCCACAGACCGAGAGAACCTTGTATCTTTATTTACCTTTTATTTAATTATTTTGCACTGTCTATGCACACTCACAGGGCCCTACACATTCACTCCATTTGCTCACTCACACATAATATGCACATACATGACTCTGCACACCTGCAAGATGCTGCTACTCTATCTTATATCCTGTTGCCTTGTCACCTTATCCCTATACATATCTACCTCCATCACTCCAGTATCCCGGCACATGTAAATATGGTATTGGAACTGACTTTTTAAATATTTCCTGTATATAGTATGCTTAATTACTTACTTCTTCGCTTATCTCATATTTCTCGTGTGCTTTTTTTCTAGTAATACATTGTTATTGATTACTGCATTGTTGGGTTTTCAATTAAGACATTTTACTGTACTTGTGCATGTGACATTACAACTTGAGTAATCCCATTTTTACAATACAGGTGACAGCGCGTCATTCTAGCTATTTAAAAGATGAAAGAACTTGTAAATAACATGTTGTAAAATTCAATTTACCCAGTGGTGAAATAAAACCATGGTGGAGCGATAGGAGAGCAACCAATACCCAACACCATTCGGTTGAATTTGTTTCAATTTCGATTTAGTTCAGCCAGCATTGCTAATTTAGCTAGCGAGCTGCAGTACAAGTGAGTCAGCAGGCATGACAACTAGTTAGCTTGCTAGTTCTGTAGGGAAATAACTAACTAGCGTTACTTAGGTAGGTAGCAGTAACCAATGTAAAATGTGCTTCACTCTACATACGATTATAGATCTTAAACGAATGACGTAATGTGTTATTAGTAATCTACTAACGTTACTGTAAAACCGAAAACTACCACAGAGCAGCCACAGTTAGCTAACATTAGCAAGTTGGCTAACTTGTCCAAGAATGAGCCGGTGCGAACAAGTTAGCATACAAATGTATAACGAGCAGTATCTTAGCTATCAAACTTACCCCAGTTCCAATTGAACTCATTGTGAACAAAACTTTAAAAACTCCTTTCTAACAACTCCGTCGGATGTGTTTCAGCACATCCCAGTCATTCACCAACCATCAAGAAAATGCCTTGACGTACAACAGCAGCCGCACTGAACATGCAAAACTACTGCCACCTACTGGGGTGGATGACTGAGGGGGAAGTGCACCGCACACTCATCACAAACTTCATCCTAAACATCTACAGGAAGATGTTATACACTAGTCATACTCATTTTAAAATACTATAGTCTTCAATGTTTAATCTCATTTCAAAATGAAGAGATTTAATCGGTAATACACTGGTAAACAAACTAAGTTCAGCAGTTAACTTGCCATCAATCCTGGCTGCAAACTGCCCTAATCAATAACAGAAGCGCCCCCCTACCGTTTGTTTCTTTACATTCATACATTTAATTCAGTTCCTTCTCTTTTCTCAACATTCGTGGGAGAAGTATGTGTATTGATGTTTATGAATTATTTCGTTTAGCTAATCATCGACTGCTCCCTGGTGGACAAAAGTTATGCAATAACAGAATTCCACTTGGAATGTAAACTTCCTCAATCCACAGAAACCACTGTAGCGTTGTGCTATCAGTTGCGTGAATACTTAAATGGGTTTTTATTGGCACACATAAACTGGTCTCTGGTCACATTTCTGATTTCGTGGTAAGTGCTTCAACAATGTAACGCTATACTGTCTTGTGAAAAGAAAAGTTACATGGTTAGCTAGCTACATTAGCTATTTTTCAATGAAGTTAGCTAGCTACTTAGCTAGCTTTGCTCGTTAACTTTAGCTTGATAGCTACCTAGCTTGACCCAGGGGGTGGATCTTCGCTTGACACTGGCGGCTGACAAAGCAGCATATTCATTTATGCAATTTGTACACGTGGCGAATGTTTTTAGATTCGAAATGTGTGCAAAACTTTGATTTAAGAACAAGAGCCACACCAACTCAAAGTTAGGGTTTGGCTATAGCTTCCATGTAAACTATTTGACATATTTTAGGCATGCCACAGCAAATGTAGGTATAGGGGTGTAATATTCTTGTTATAATACTGCATCACGTAACGTTTTTTGGCTGTCAAGAAGGTGTACAATACAAATGGTATCTGATTTCTATAATGTAGCCTAGTCAACTTGAGTTTGGGCAGCAAAACAATGTTGTACTATGCATTTAGGACTGTACAAAATAAGATATGGTGTGAATCCCTACCTCAGCATGTGAACCCCTCAAACACAGACCAGACTTATTTTAATGGCAAAAAGTAGGGTGCATAATAGCAAGGTACTACGACATAATTGTTTACTCAGGGAGATTGTTCAAGATTGACTTCGAAATTGGACGTCTATCCATGTCCTGAGGAGGTCGGGAAATGCCTTCAAAACCGGCCACTATGGGAAACAGTTAGCCCTATTACCATCAAGTAGACTTGGGTTTTGCTAGGGCGTTGTGGACAGGGATGGCGGATGGGCGTAATCCCATGACTCTGGATCATGCATGGTGGACACAGTTTTTTTGTTTTAACCCTATCCCATAACTCTGCATCAGAAGGTTGTGTGTTTGAGCCCAGTGGTGGACACTTTATTTTATTTTATGTTTTAACCCTATCCCAAACGTTAACCCTTACCTTAACCATTCGGAAGGAGTGCCTACACTTAACCCTTAAATGGGACGTTTACCTAAAATCCAACATTTCCCAAGTGATTCCATACATTGAAACTAGTTAGATGGAGTTTGCCTTCTCCCCCTCTCTCTATGAAGTCTAGATCTGGAAAGCTACAAAAAAAAACGTGTCACGTGACGTGTCATTGTGCACTGCTAGCTCTGTTCCGTTGTCAGTCGAAGAGCAATTGAGAAATCTACGTATTGTTGAACAATTCTTTGTTTGATTGAAAGCCATACGCTTTCAATAAAACAGTTTGTCTACAATTCATGGATTTCTCAATTGCTCTAGCGACTCCTTGTGGCAGGCTGGGCGCCTGCAAGCTGATGACAGTCGTCAGTTGAATGGTGTTTCCTCTGACACATTGGTGTGGCTGATTTCCGGGTTAAGCGAGCAGTGTGTTAAGAAGTAGGCGGCTAGGCGTGTCATGTTTCGGAGGATGCATGTCTCGACCTTCGCCTCTCCCGAGCCCATTGAGGAGTTGCAGCGATGAGACAAGGTCTAGCAATTAGTGAGACAATGGGGTAAAAACTACAAAAATCTGCTTCTTGATTTGCCATACCTGTCAGGCAAAGGAGAAATGTTCACTAACAGGGATGTAAACACATTTGTGCACAGAATTTGAGAGAAAGAAGCTTTTTGTGCATATGGAACATTTCGGGGATCTTTTATTTCAGCCAATGAAACATGGGACCAACACTTTACATGAGCGTTTATATTTTTGTTCGGTATAAATTGGCCTGTGTGTATTTTCGTTAGTCATCATGTATCTTATTTATCCAACACAACTATCACACGCGCACAGGATACAGAGCCTATTTTGACAGGGATTTTTCCTGAAGCTCCTCAGCTGGTTGCTGCTGGAGTAAAACATGTGCTTTTAGAAGCCCATTCATTGCTCTAAAATTCTAAATGCAATTGTGGGTTAAAAACTGCACAATTAAAAATATTTACTATTATCTGAGTATCTCTCTCTGATTCCAACTACTGATTCATGTTTGGACATATAAATACTGTACATTTACCAAAGAAAGGTCTGTTAATTGCTCTCTTGAATATATGCAGTTTAAGGAACAAAATTCATGAAACATGCTGTCTAGTGCAGTCAAATAATATTAATGTATTGGCAATATCAGAGACTCACTTGGACTCTTCTTTTGAGGATGCTGAGATCGCTATACATGGATACAATTTGTTCAGGAGGGACAGAAATAGATCTGGGGGTGGAGTTGCAGTTTACATCCAGAACCAATTCCAGCAAAACAACGTCAGGACTTCATGTTGAATGGATTAGAGGCTCTATGGGTACAGGTGCATTTACCACATTTGAAACCTATACTAGTTGGTTGCTGCTATAGGCCACCTAGTGCTGATGTGAAATATCTTGATGTAATTTGCGAAATGTTGGATAAGGTATCTGATGAAAATAGGGAAATATATTTTTTGAGAGATATGAATATCGATTTTTTTTAATACAAACTGTCCAAAGAGAAGGAAAGTTATTTCTGTTGCCAATGTATGTCACCTATCCCAAGTTATGACAAGTTATGACACGTTCACTAATAGGTCTGGTATTACATCATCAACTTGTATCGATCACATTTTTACTAACATGGCTGAACGTTGTTCTAAAGCTGTATCAGTGGCACTAGGTTACTGTGATCATAACTTGGTTGCACTCACTAGGAAAACTAAAATACCAAAGGCTGGCCCTAAAATAATCTACCGCAGGTCCTACATAGTGTTCAATCAGGACTCATTTGTGGATGAGATTAAGAATGTGCAATGGTTAGAAGTGTGTAGTAAGGATGATCCTGAAATGTCACTAAGTTTGTTTATGAAATTATTTATGAGTATAGCTGATAAGCACGCCCCTTTAAGAAAATGCACTGTGAGGTCAAATGGTGCCCCATGGATTGATGATGAGCTGAGAAATGTAATGATTCAACGTAATGATGCCAAAAGAGTAGCAGATAAATCTGGTACTTTGTTTGATAAGCAAAGTTATTGTAAATTAAGAAATCTTGTGACCAAGCTAAACAAAGGAAAGAAGAAGAGATTCTATCAGCACAAAATTGATGAAGTAAAGGGTGATGGGAAAAAGCTGTGGAGAACGTTGAACACTATTATGGGTAGGAATTCAAACATGTCTGCCTCTTTTGTTGAATCAGAGGGTATATTTATTACAAAACCACATGACATCGCAAATTAATTTAATGAATATTTTACAGGCAAAGTGGACAAGTTTGAGGAATGCTATGATTCCAACTGATGGCTCCATGTCGTATACCCTTATAAAAGATTGTATCATAAAGGAGAGGCAACGCAGGTTCAAATCTCATCAAGTAGAAAGGGAAGAGGTAGAAAGGATGCTGTTGTCTCTTTTGGATGACAAGTCGCCTGGTACAGATAATCTAGAGTTACAGCTAACCAAATATCTACCCCAAACTCTCATATTTTAAATAGGTGCTTGATGTATGGGGTGTGCCCAGAAGTCTGGAAAGAGTCAAAGGTTATTCCACTACCTAAGGATAAAAAATCTGCATTCACTGGTCCTAATAGTCGTTCTATAAGCTTGCTGCCTGTGTTAAGTAAATTATTGGAAAAAATTATATCTGTACAAATCAAGGACTATTTCTCATATAATGGTCTGATAACGGGTTTCCAGCATGCATACAAAGAAGGGCATTCTACGAGTACGGCATTAGCACAAATGACAGATGATTGGTTAAAGAAAATGGATGACAGGAAGTTAGTTGGTGCAGTGTTGCTAGATTTCAGTGCTGCTTTTGATGTAATTGATCATGAACTGTTACTAGGAAAACTCAAATGTTATGGTTTTAAGGATGCAGCTCTATCCTGGATGGAAAGCTATCTATCCAGGAGAAGGCAAAAAGTGTTCTTTAATGGTAGCTTTTCAAATAGTTAAGATATACGTTGTGGTGTTCCTCAAGGAAGCTGCCTAGGCCCACTGCCCTACTCTATCTTTACTAATGATTTAGCTTCAGTAATGAACAAAGCAAGAGTGGTCATGTATGCTGATGACTCTACAATATATAGTGCAGCATCAGAATGTAATGAGTTAACAGATGTACTGATCAGTGAACTAAGAATGGTGTCTGACTGGGTTGATAAGAACAAATTGGTGTTGAACATTTCTAAAACTAAGTGTATTGTATTTGGTTCAAGATATATGCTTGCAGATGACCCCCAATTGAATTTGTCAATTAATAGAATACATGTAGAGCAAGTGAAAAAAACTAAACTACTAGGCGTCATGTTGGACGCAGCTTTATCATGGTCAGAACACATAGATAATATTGTTATTAAGATGGGTAAGGGAATTGCTGTTACAAGAAAATGTTCAGAGTATGTAACATCTATCATCTACTTCATGAGTTTCAAGTTTGGGGAAACGTACAATTTATCCTTCCATTTCTCTAGTTTTGCATGCCAGTTTTGATTTTCATATGCGCGCATTTTCATGAACAGTTTAATTTCAATAATAATTTGTTTGGTTATCAATCATTGTTGTGGTTAATTCTAAAAATAGGAATGAAAATGATAAAAATCTAAACGTAAAAGTCAACTAATGCGAGATCACCAGCCTCTGCCGTATGGACACATTGATACATCGCGATCCATTGGTGGCTAAAGAAATGAGCGCATGGAACCTATAGCCTATAGGCCAATGCAGCAGTGTGGTGTGTGTGTAACCTTTATTTAACTAGGCAAGTCAGTTAAGAACAAATTTGTATTTACAATGGCGGCCTACCCCGGCCAAACCCGGAAGACGCTGGGCCAATTGTGCGCCGCCCAATGGGACTCCCAATCATGGCCGGATGTGATACAGGGACTGTAGTGACGCTTCTTGCACTGAGATGCAGTGCCTTAGACCGCTGCGTCCATGTGTGTGTGTGTGTGTTAACTATTTAATTGTAGTGGAATGCTTAAAAGGCCTCAAAAAGGTTAAATATCGGTATCAGGTTTTTTAGCAAGGAAAGTATTGGATATGGGTATTGGCCAAAAATGTCATATCGGTGCATCACTAATGATGATGGTTATGAAATAGACCAAAACTTGTTTCTCACAAAGTGTAGCAGGTTGTGAATGACTAATTAATCTGAGCATTAACAGAAATTGATGTAACCAAATGTTGGGGATTAACGTTACATTTACTACTGGTGACATGTAATGGGGAATTGATCAAAATCAAAAGGCACAATTCACACAATGAAACAATGAGCAAGAAGAGCAGGAGACAGCTGACCCGTTCTGGAGAGAGACTCACCTACAGTTGAAGTCGGAAGTTTACATACACCTTAGCCAAATACATTTAAACTCCGCTTTTCACAATTCCTGACATTTAATCCTAGTAAAAATTCCCTGTCTTAGGTTAGTTAGGATCACCACTTTATTTTAAGAATGTGAAATGTCAGAATAGCAGAGAGAATGATTTATTTCAGCTTTTATTTTTTCCATCACATTCCCAGTGGGTCAGATGTTTACATACACTCAATTAGTATTTGGTAGCATTGCCTTTAAATTGTTTAACTTGGGTCAAATTTTTCGGGTAGCCTTCCACAAGCTTCCCACAATAAGTTGGGTGATTTTTGGCCCATTCCTCCTGACAGAGCGGGTGTAACTGAGTCAGGTTTGTAGGCCTCCTTGCTCGCACACGCTTTTTCAGTTCTGCCAACAAATTTTCTATAGGATTGAGGTCAAGGCTTTGTGATGGCCTCTCCAATACCTTGACTTTGTTGTCCTTAAGCCATTTTGCCACAACTTTGGAAGTATGCTTGGGGTCATTGTCCATTTGGAAGACACATTTGCGACCAAGCTTTAACTTCCTGACAGATGTCTTGAGATGTTGCTTCAATATATCCACATAATTTTTCTGCCTCATGATGCCATCTATTTTGTGAAGTGCACCAGCCCCTCCTGCAGCAAAGCACCCCCACAACATGATGCTGCCACCCCGTGCTTCACGGTTGGGATGGTGTTCTTCGGCTTGCAAGCCTCCCCCTTTTTCCTCTAAACATAAGGATGGTCATTATGGCCAAACAGTTCTATTTTTGTTTCATCAGACCAGAGGACATTTCTCCAAAAAGTATGATCTTTGTCCCCATGTGCAGTTGCAAACCGTAGTCTGGCTTTTTTATGGCAGTTTTGGAGCAGTGGCTTCTTCCTTGCTGAGCGGCCTTTCAGGTTTTGTTGATATAGGACTCGTTTTACTGTGGATATAGATACTTTTGTACTGGTTTCCTCCAGCATCTTCACAAGGTCCTTTGCTGTTGCTCTGAGATTGATTTGCACTTTTCGCACCAAAGTACGTTCATCTCTAGGAGACAGAACGCGTCTCCTTCCTGAGCGGTATGACGGCTGCATGGTCCCATGGTGTTTATACTTGTGTATTATTGTTTGTATAGATGAACGTGGTACCTTCAGGCGTTTGGAAATTGCTCCCAAGGATGAACCAGACTTGTGGAGGTCTACAATTCTTTTTCTGAGGTCTTGGCTGATTTCTTTTGATTTTACCATGAGGCATTGAGTTTGAAGGTAGGCCTTGAATTACATCCACAGGTACACCTCCAATTGACTCAAATGATGTCAATTAGCCTATCAGAAGCTTCTAAAGCCATGACATCATTTTCTGGAATTTTCCAAGCTGTTTAAAGGCACAGTCAACTTAGTGTATGTAAACTTCTGACCCACTGTAATTGTGATACAGTGAGTTATACGTGAAATAATCTGTATGTAAACAATTGTTGGAAAAATGACTTGTGTCATGCACAAAGTAGATGTCCTAACTGACTTGCCGACCTCAACTGTACAGGGCGCATGCTTCTTTCCCATTGGCTGTTCATGACAGGTGAATTGAGTTTATTGTTCATTTGACCAGGATGTTCTTTAAGAGGCTGTGAGAAGTGTTGTCATGGATATGTATCAAATTGCAACCGAGGTGCCCAGAACATTAGCTATTCAGTGTCACTACAGCACCCTGGTGGACAGTCGGCTGATGGCTACAACAATGAGAGCTTACGACGTTAGAAATGCACTACAAAGAGCTAAGCACAAGATATCTAGCTTAAAAAAGGAGCTCTCGGTGAAGTAAGTACCACAGCTCACATGTTGCAATAGCCTACTTTTGTTACGGCTAGGCAGCCTACTTGGCTTCTGAGTTGATATCATGCATGCAGTTGGTTCATCAAATGTAGAAATGATCGCCTAAATTGACTGTCAGATTGATTTAAAGGTTGTTTTAATGTTTGATTATAGTCTTTAATACTTTGAAGTGCCATCAAGGATTTAGGTCATTGCAGTCAACTTCAAATCCGTAAAGATACTTATCCTTATCATACAAGTAGGCTTATCCAAAGTGTTGGGATATTGGCAATGATCTATAATTCCTGACTGTTAGCCTATATTGAATGATTCGAGTTTAAGGATAAACTTGAGAAGTATAAAGGCTAATGATTTGAAATGTGATACATTGGTTTCTTGAAATGTGACACCTCCATTCTCAGATAACACAGACCAGACAGTGCTCAAAGAGGGAGGGAAGCTAATAATAAGAGATAAACTTGTGGTTGTTGATAAAGCCTGACCGATATACAGTGCTTTCAGAATGTATTCAGACCCCTTTATTTTTTCATCAATCTACACACAATACCCCATAATGTCAAAGCGAAAACAGGTTTTTAGAAATGTTTGCTAATAAAATAAAATGAAATCACATTTACATAAGTATTCAGACCCTTTACTCAGTACTTTGTTGAAGCACCTTTGGCAGCGATTACAGCATCGAGTCTTCTTGGGTATGACGCTACAAGCTTGGCACATCTGCATTTGGGGAGTTTCTCCCATTCTTCTCTGCAGATCCTCTCAAGCTCTGTGAAGTTGGATGTGGAAAGTTGCTGCACAGCTATTTCTTGGCCTCTCCAGAGATGTTTGATCGTGTTCAAGTCCGTGCCCTGGCTGGGCCACTCAAGGACTATATTCTTCAATTTAAGAATGATGGAGGCCACTGTGTTCTTGGGGACCTTCAATGCTGCAGACATTTTTTGGTACCTTTCCCCAGATCTGTACCTCAACACAATCCTGTCTCGAAGCTCTACGGACAATTCCTTCGACCTCATGGCTTGGTTTTTGCTCTGATGCACTGTCAACTGTGAGACCTTATATAGACAGGTGTGTGCCTTTCCAAATCATGTCCAATCAATTGAATTTACCACAGGTGGACTCCAATCAAGTTGTAGAAACATCTCAAGGATGATCAATGGAAACAGGATGCACCTGAGCTCAATTTTGAGTCTCATAGCAAAGGGTCTGAATACTTCTGGAAATAAGGTGTTTTTATTTTTAATACATTTGCAAACATTTCTAAAAACCTGTTTTCATTATGGGGTATTGTGTGTAGATTGAAAAATAATTGTTTTTAATTAATCAATTTTAGAATAAGACTGTAACGTAACAATGTGGAAAAAGTCAAGGGGTCTGAATACTTTCCGAAAGCACTGTATATCGGTATCAGTAAGTTTTGTCCCCCGTAAAATTGGTATCGGACCCCAAAAAAAACATATCGGTCCGGCTGTTGACATGAGAATTTTGCATATTGGTTATGTATGTCTTATTAATGTGTTATCAAGTCCTTATATAGGTGTCCTTCAAGTAAAGTGCTACTAGCATTTCCTTATGTCATCTGAAATTATAAAAGCCGCATGGTTGTAAATCTGAGGCCCCCCACCTCAGTCAGGGCACATTGTGAGGGAGATTAGTCAGACGCCGTAATCTGAAAAGCATATGACCTGCTTGATTTGCCACATAAAATCCCTTGAGGGGAAGTTAGTGAAGTCTCAAACAGTTGAGCTGAACTAGTCTGGGATTCTTCTCTTAGAACAGAATGCATGAAACCCAGAGGATATTCTAACATTCAAACAAGTTAATTCTCATTCATTCCCAGGGAGAGCTGCTTCTCTGCGAGTGAAGAGGAACGCAGTCTGTCATGGACACACAGCAAGGAACTCAAAGACTCCCTCGTTGATATGTACAAAGGTAAAGAAAAATGTTCAACTATGTATTCTGGTTATTAAGCCAATGTTACACATGTCAGATACTGATTTCCCTGTTGCTATTGTAGACTTTTTGTGAGAGTGGATGTGTAGCAGAATGTTCAAGTAGGATAAACCAGTCTAGAAACGTTGCAATATGTTGTTCTATAAATATTGAATTGTTCTGTTAAGATAAGGTGTAAGACAACCAGAGTGTTTATAGTGAGTCCACTCCATAAGGGAATCAAGAACACATTCTGAAGTGTAGCCTAATAACAGCAGTTCTAAGACCTCAACTCAACCAATGTGCATTTTTTTATTTCACCACTGAGTTGCTAAGGCTTCTGAGAAACCGTCCTTTCCTTTTGACATTAGAGACCAATGTGTGTAAGAATTTAATCTTGTGTGGATGATTTTGGTGTTAAATGTAATGTATTCAGAAGAGAGTGTGATGTGTTGGAAGGAATTACCAAAAAGCGCTGTCTGAGAAAGACATTTTATTTGAAATGTTACACCCAAGTCTCTCCTCAAGAGGGCACACTTGCCATTTCAAATTGTTGTTTGAGAACTTTGGTATGAAGGAAAACTGAGCTAGAGGTGGACCATCCTTCTAAAACGAAATAAGTGAAGTTAGACCTTTTTCAGCCTATTGAAGTGCTCTAAACTGTGGGTGTGACTGACATATGTTTTCTGAACTAGCCTATTCCATTTATCGACAATTATATCAAGTCTCTCTTCAAACAGGAAAATGTTGCATTGTCCTTGATTCACTGCTAATCTTCAAAGTAAATAGAATGGAAACAGGTAGCCCATAGGCATAGACAGTCTGAACACCATAACAAACATGTTTGCCAAAAACCTTTTATTACAATTTATTTGACCCAAATGAATATTTTCATCCATATTTTCTAAAACCTTTAGGCCTGTTACTTGTTATTGAAGATCCTATTCATCCACAGAGATGTGGTGCTGGTAGTCCTCATTTGACAGTGTTCATCTTATCTTAAATATATTTTTTGGGAGATATGAATATCGATTTTTGAATACAAACTGTCCAAAGAGTTGCCTATGTAACCTAACCCAAGTTATGACAAGTTATGACACGTTCACTAATAGGTCTGGTATTACATCATCAACTTGTATCGATCACATTTTTACTGTGAGGTCAAATGGTGCCCCATGGATTGATGATGAGCTGAGAAATGTAATGATTCAACGTAATGATGCCAAAAGAGTAGCAGATAAATCTGGTACTTTGTTTGATAAGCAAAGTTATTGTATATTAAGAAATCTTGTGACCAAGCTAAACAAAGGAAAGAAGAAGAGATTCTATCAGCACAAAATTGATGAAGAAAAGGGTGATGGGAAAAAGTTACAGCTAAACAAATATCTACACCAATCTCTCATATTTTAAATAGGTGCTTGATGTATGTGGTGTGCCCAGGAGTCTGGAAAGAGTCAAAGGTTATTCCACTACCTAAGGATAAGAAATCTGCATTCACTGGTCCTAATAGTTGTCCTATAAGCTTGCTGCCTGTGTTAAGTAAATTATTGGAAAAAAATTATATCTGTACAAATCAAGGACTATTTCTCATATAATGGTCTGATAACGGGTTTCCAGCATGCATACAAAGAAGGGCATTCTACGAGTACGGCATTAGCACAAATGACAGATGATTGGTTAAAGAGTATGGATAATAGGAAGTTAGTTGGTGCAGTGTTGCTGGATTTCAGTGCTGCTTTTGATGTAATTGATCATGAACTGTTACTAGGAAAACTCAAATGTTATGGTTTTAAGGATGCAGCTCTATCCTGGATGGAAAGCTATCTATCCAGGAGAAGGCAAAAAAGTGTTCTTTAATGGTAGCTTTTCAAATAGTAAAGATATACGTTGTGGTGTTCCTCAAGGAAGCTGCCTAGGCCCACTGCTCTACTCTATCTTTACTAATGATTTAGCTTCAGTAATGAACAAAGCAAGAGTGGTCATGTATGCTGATGACTCTACAATATATAGTGCAGCATCAGAATGTAATGAGCTAACAGATGTACTGATCAGTGAACTAAGAATGGTGTCTGAGTGGGTTGATATAACCACATTTCTAAAACTAAATGTATTGTATTTGGTTCAAGATACAGTGAGGGGAAAAAAGTATTTGATCCCCTGCTGATTTTGTACGTTTACCCACAAAGAAATGATCAGTCTATAATTTTAATGGTAGGTTTATTTGAACAGTTAGAGACAGAATAACAACAAAACAATATTTGACCCCCTCTCAATCAGAAAGATTTCTGGCTCCCAGGTGTCTTTTATACAGGTAACGAGCTGAGATTAAGAGCACACTCTTAAAGGGAGTGCTCCTAATCTAAGCTTGTTACCTGTATAAAAGACACCTGTCCACAGAAGCAATCAATCAATCAGATTTCAAACTCTCCACCATGGCCAAGACCAAAGAGCTCTCCAAGGATGTCAGGGACAAGATTGTAGACCTACACAAGGCTGGAATGGGCTACAAGACCATCACCAAGCAGCTTGGTGAGAAGGTGACAACAGTTGGTGTGATTATTTGCAAATAGAAGAAACACAAAATAACTGTCAATCTCCCCTCGGCCTTGGCCTCCATGTAAGATCTCACCTCATGGAGTTGCAATGATCATGAGAACGGTGAGGAATCAGCCCAGAACTACACGGGAGGATCTTGTCAATGATCTCAAGGCAGCTGGGACCATAGTCACCAAGAAAACAATTGGTAACACACTACGCCGTGAAGGACTGAAATCCTGCAGCGCCCGCAAGTTCCCCCCCTGCTCAAGAAAGCACATATACATGCCCGTCTGAAGTTTGCCAATGAACATCTGAATGATTCAGAGGACAACTGGGTGAAAGTGTTGTGGTCAGATGAGACCAAAATGGAGCTCTTTGGCATCAACTCAACTCGCCGTGTTTGGAGGAGGAGGAATGCTGCCTATGACCCCAAGAACACCATCCCCACCGTAAAACATGGAGGTGGAAACATTATGCTTTGGGGGTGTTTTTCTGCTAAGGGGACAGGACAACTTCACCGCATCAAAGGGATGATAGACAGGGCCATGTACCGTCAAATCTTGGGTGAGAACCTCCTTCCCTCAGCCAGGGCATTGAAAATGGGTCGTGGATGGGTATTCCAGCATGACAATGACCCAAAACACACGGCCAAGGCAACAAAGGAGTGGCTCAAGAAGAAGCACATTAAGGTCCTGGAGTGGCCTAGCCAGTCTCCAGACCTTAATCCCATAGAAAATCTGTGGAGGGAGCTGAAGGTTCGAGTTGCCAAACGTCAGCCTCGAAACTTTAATTTGGAGAAGATCTGCAAAGAGGAGTGGGACAAAATCCCTCCTGAGATGTGTGCAAACCTGGTGGCCAACTGCAAGAAACTTCTGACCTCTGTGATTGCCAACAAGGGTTTTGCCACCAAGTACTAAGTCATGTTTTGCAGAGGGGTCAAATAGTTATTTCCCTCATTAAAATGCAAATCAATTTATAAAAATGTTCACATGCGTTTTTCTGGATTTTTTTGTTGTTATTGTTCAAATAAACCTACCATTACAATTATAGACTGATAATTTCTTTGTCAGTGGGCAAACGTACAAAATCAGCAGGGGATAAAATACTTTTTTCCCTCACTGTATATGCTTGCTGACCCCCAATTGGATTTGTCGATTAATAGAATACATGTAGAGCAAGTTAAAAAAACTAAACTACTAGGCGTCATGTTGGACACAGCTTTATCATGGTCAGAACACATAGATAATATTGTTATTAAGATGGGTAAGGGAATTGCTGTTACAAGAAAATGTTCAGAGTATGTAACATCTATCACTCTGAATCAGGTGATTCAATCCCTGGTCCTTTCACACTTAGAGTACTGTCCGGTTATATGGTCAATCCCTGGTCCTATCACACTTAGAGTACTGTCTGGTTATATGGTCATCTGCAGCAAAGAAAGATATAAAAAAGCTCCAAATGGCTCAAAACAGGGCTGCCAGATTATCTCTTCATTGCTCTAATCGAATGAATATTATTAAAATGCATCAGAATCTTTCATGGCTTCACATTAAAAACAAATTACTATCTAGTCTTTTGATTTTCTTTAGGAATGTTATGTTTTTCAAAAAAAACACAGTATCTTTCAATCCAATTAGTACATACTAGCGACACGCATAACCACCAAACCAGACAGGCAAATTCAGGGCAGCTAAAACAACTCAAGTCAAGGACAAATTGCCTAAAAATCTACAGTTTTAAATTAGAGCAATAGCTGAATGGAACTTTTTACCAATCCATATTTCTCAGGCAAAAAGTAAATCCACCTTCAAGAAAAAAATAAAAGAACATCTTATGTGATAGACTATATGACTGGACAGGAAATAGAAAGTAACAACTGAATGTTAAATGTGTTTCCTGTCAGGTATTTTAATTGTCTGTATTGTCTACTTGTTGAATGTTTGTGAAGTCTTGATTGTGGTTGTTTGTAATGTCTTGTTAATTGGCGTTGGACCCCAGGAAGATTAGCTAGCGTTATGGCGTTTGCTAATGGGGATCCTAATAAAAATGACAAATTCCCAAAATCTTCATGACAGTGTGAAGTGTTAAACAAAGTAGTTTGAATTATAAATGTTGTTCTTTCATAGAGAAACCACGAGTGGTTATCAAGCATAGGGGATTGCTGCAGGACTGGTGGGGGACAAAAACAGGTAGGAGCTACTTCAGCAATCAAGAACTGCCCCAGGGCTGGTAGCCTATGCATTTTCCTGTTTCAGTAGAGGCTAGTACAGCTGAATAGGAAAATTCCCAACAGTAAGCTCTCTATGTTAATTGAAGCTGTTTTGACCTAGCGGCATGTTTGTTGCGTTACTGATATGCAGATGTGTCCTTCTCCAGCTCTGCTTGTCCTACAACATCCTAGTGCAGGAGGGTGGAGCCCAACGACTGGAGCGATATGTAGCCCAACACAAATCCTGATATTAATATAAAGGGCCTTAGAGGAAGGTGTGTCAGCTTGTCTGTGACCGGTACCTTGTCAAAAACTACACCTGGAGGCATTGTAGCTCACATTAATGTCAGCCCTGAGCCCCTGCAGGTACCCCATCAGACCCCAGCAGACACTGGTGGACATACACAGATAAAGAAAGCATACAAGGATGACAGGCAGATTCGCTCCTAGGTCCCAGCCTCTTGTGTTTCAACCTCTGTGAGACATGAAACCGTCACAGTGTCTCAATCAAGTCTAATCTGTCTTTAGGGGTTCATTTAATCTCTAGTTATTAACCTTTTCCTACAGAGCCTGTGTCTGCGAGCAGCGTTGAGCTCTCAGTTCTCAGATCCTACTAGCAGCCGTTCGTCATCACTAAGCAAATCCCTAATTCTCTTTAAAACAAGAAACACTTTGCTGCGTGGGTCTGTCTGACTCACTTTAATAAGACTGACTCAGGCAGGTGGAACAATAGGTGTCAAATATCCTAACTTGTCTGAATCTTGGACATGAATATGCTTTGAGGATTATCCCGCGTTTCTTTCAGATGATTATGTGTCCATCCATAGTTAAGCAACAGTCAGAAATAATCGGAGTGGTTCCTACTTGTCAAAAAAAGGTTAACTTAACATGTTCTGCAAATGGAGAGAATTTGCTGTCTAAATACCGCAATATAAGTAATATGGTTTATCAAAGATCAAAAGAATTGTGCCTTTTTTTAAGGGTAGTTAGGAAATGCCGCTTAGGCCTGTCCTATTTATTATGTATTATTATTTGTGTAAATTGAATAAATATGTTTGAATTTGAGAGTCATTTCCCAACGAAGTAGCTAGCTCTGTTCCAAGTCAAGTGGCAGGGCTATCGTTGCACTGGGCTGAAACACATAGCATCCAGAAGACGACAGCTTTTTGAACTAAAGTCTGGTATGTCTAATTCCTGTGTATCTGTTTGCTGACTGCTTTTTCTCCCACCAGAGAATTCAAAGTGAAGCCTGCCTTCAAGCTCGGGCCAAATAACAAACAATGTAAAGTTTCCTAGGGAGTGGAATTGGCTCTCTGTTCAGGGAGAGAAGAGCTACAGTTCCAGAGAGCTTTGTTCTTAGCAGGTGGATCGACCTCTGCCCTAACCCTTACTCCCTCCTACTTTCCCGCTCATAGCATCAGTCTCCCAGGAAGAAAATGTAGTGTTTAAACCCATTGGGTCAGTGATACTAACAGCAGCTGGTAGCGGTGTGGAAGAAACAGTTTGGTCTTTGGTTTTCCCCCATCATTCACGACCCTCTGCGATGTTCCTACAACACCCACCCACCCAGCCTCTCACTGACTCCCCCCTCCACTGGGGCAAGAGGCGCGCTATCGGCACGTTTGGGCTACCATGTGGGTCTGATTGAAGTCCTGAAATCCTTGGAATTGAGTGTGGTGTGGCCTAACAGGCCGCCCCGCTTCCTAAGTGGGTGGTCTCACTCTGAGCGGAAGGCAGGCACAGGGATTCTCAGCCTCTGTCCCTCTTTGTCTCCCTGTGTTTGTTTAGGGAATAGACACAGGGTGGGCACTGTTAAAACGGTGCCTGGGGTGAGTATTCTGATCTGGGACAGACCACAGCACATACATAGACTCACACACACATTGTTGTTGTAGAGGTTTTGGCTGTTTTTGTGGTTCACTAAATGAAACATCTTAATTCTTGAGTTATTCATGTTTTGTTAGCATTTCCCATACAAAATCGCTATGTGTAATATAGCCTTAACCTTCCTTGTTGAAAGTAGCTTCTCAAATGAAGCATCTCTGTTGACAATGGATACCCTGTTGTAACTTTAGCCAGCTGCCAGGAAGGGAATTGTGTCCAGTCCAATGCCTTGTTAAGGAATTTAAAAGAATTCACCAGGAAAGTAGCCTATTGTTTAGTCCCTGCTAGGTCTCAATAACATTGCAGCAATGTTGTGCAAATGCTGCGTTGCAAGTCCCCCTCAATTGTGACGACACACCCGATGACCGCCTATGAACCATAGAGCAAAACAAACAGGGCTGGCTTTGCACAAACGGTCACTGCTGTGACCCATGCTCAAACATCAAGTGCTAATGAGGACCTCTTGGTTGTGCTGCTGCTGTCAGACATGGGTTCAAATAGTATTGGTTTTCTTTCACATACTTTAAGCTGTAGTTGATTGAGCTTGCCTGGAATACCAGATGGGCTGTGTTTGCACTCTTTGGGACTATCCCATTGGTTCCATTGTGCCAGGCTAGCTCAGTCAAGCAATTTGAAATGAAACCGATACTATTTGAACCCAGGTGTGATTGGTTGGTTGTGCTGATGTGATCAACCCTCAGCCACATTCACCCCCCAGAGGAGCTCTGCCAAGCACAATGGTGCTGCAAGGCAGTTTTGACGGCTAGGAAAACATGTATTTAAATCCCACTTTTAATATTTTTGTGACCTAAACCCCACCTCCCTACCTCCCCTTCTCATTATTATTAGCTACTACAACTTATAACAAGGAAAACTTTTTCCCTTTTCCTTTGGAAAGAATCCTGGAATGTTTGAGGCTGTTTCCCAAATGGCACCCTATTCCCTATATAGGGAATAGGGTGCCATTTTGGCTATGGTAGGGCTCTGGTCAAAAGTAGTGCACTATGTAGAGTGAAGGGTGACGTTTAAAACGCTGGCTGAGTGTTGATTCTAGAGCTGGGACACTTGTCTCCTGCTGGTTGTTCTGAAGGACAGGTCGAAGCCAGAGCATCACTCATCCTCTACAAAGCGCTTCATTTGGATTCCGTCCTAGCGCATAGCAAAGGTTCCTGTTTAAAAGCATGTTAGTAGAGGGATTTTCTTAACAAAAGAAAACACCCCAGTATAAAGTCCTCCTTAACACTAAAATAATCATTGTGTGTGTGTGTGTGTGTGTGTGTACACATTGTGAATCCTCACATTGAAATGTAGTGACTAATGGATTGTGAGGCTAAAAGAAGATTAAATAATAGTACAAATTATGTTCATTGAGGGTACTGCTAACTTTGTCCTGCAGTAGTGAGTAATCTAGTGCTGCCTAACAGTTGCATAAAGAACTCAATTTACCCTATCCTGTGGATGTCACACTATTGCACCATGCAGGTATAGAGGGATAGGTGAAAAGAAGGTGAGGATGTGAAACTGCCTGCCAATGCTGGCCACGTCATGTGACCCTGAGTTGACTCCTGAAGGCAGGCGGACCCACCCACCTATCCCTCCTCAGTAGTTTCTGTAAAGTGACTAATAACATGTCCGTTCTTGTGACACACCACTCTTTACTGGTTTCACAAGCCTGTCGGTTACAATGAGGCTTTGTTTGGTGTTGTTACTATGACACAACATAACACTTTTGCACTTACAACCATATAATTACATATTAGAAGTATTTTGGAGTCTCCTGACCCATCCTGAGTTTATTCCCATTGTTTGACATCATTTATTCATTATCTTCATGAAAATATCAGGATATCACGCTAGAGACACGTAGTTGATTCCCCATTGATTTTGATGGTCAATTTATCAATTACGTGAAACAAGCGTTCTAATAGAGAATGTGAAGGAAAAATGACATTTTCATTTCCCAACAAGAACTAATGTAGCCAAATATGCCGGAACGTATTATCTACTTATGGATAAGCCGAGGTTGTCTGACACAGATTTAGTTTGTTCTGAAGTGCTAGTGTTAAGGTAAGCAAGGAAGGACCAGGGATGGGTCCTAAATGCCACACTATCCCCTCTAAAGTCCACTACTTTTGACTTGAGCCTAATACTCCCTAGTCACAAGTGAATATGGTGCAATTTGTAAAACTAGTTTATTGTTCTCTGGAATAAAAACGGTTGAGAAATCCTGGCCAACTAGATCTAGACAATTTAGGTAGGGATCCAAGGGAGTGTGTCTGTCTGCTGAGTGCTGATGAGTAGTTAGCCCTCTGGTTGATGCTTGATAGATCGTCATTATTCAGGCTTTACATTCCCAATAAAGCCTCTGCTAAACCCAAAGCATTGAATATATAATCACATGTGATCGCTGTAATTCAAATAAGCACATTGGATGATGTGAGTGACAATAATTAGAAATCTGATTATCTGCACTGTATTTGCACTCTTGTTAGCTTAACTGATAAGATTTGTCTTCCTCATTCGTCCAACAGTATTAAGAATTTAAACAAGTCCTTTATAGTGACTAAGGCCATACACACTGTGAGGGGTTTGTGTTATCATGTACTTTTAGCCAAGCTTTATTCACTGTGTAAACGGTGTGTTTGGATAAATGCTATTAGACAGCGTTGACATTGATTCAAATGCAACCGCTTTTGAATTTTACCTCAGACATCAATCTTGGCTTTTTCGTCACTGGTTGTCAGTGCTCCCGAGTGGCACAGCGGTCTAAGGCACTGCATCTCAGTGCTATAGACGTCACTACAGACCCTGGTTCGATTCCAGGCTGTATCACAACCGGCCGTGATTGGGAGTCCCATAGGGCGGCGCACAATTGGCCCAATGTCGTCCAGGTTAGGGTTTGGCCGGGGTACGCCGTCATTGTAAACATTAATTTGTTCTTAGCTTGCCTAGTTAAATAAAGGTTAAATTAAGGTTAAATACAAACAAATCTTCTGAAGAGCTTACAATAGATTTTTAGAGTACTAGTAAGCGATGACTTTTCACTTCCACAAATAGACTTGATATGAAATTGTAACTATACGTATAGCTAGCCATAGTTTACTTTTCAAGTTACCGTCACAAAAAAATCCTGTATCTCTTTCTTAGGCCTACATACTGAGGCTATGCATAGTTTTCTATAAAGCGCTTGTGAAAACAGGTTCACTATTTCTCATAGTCACTTTATGTGCAGAGGCTTTAGGATCACCTTTTTTTCAACCAGGGATACTATCATTGTATCCTGATTTAACAATAGAAGCAATGCAGTAAGTACAATCAGACAGAGCGATGCCTTTTTCTCTCCTGAGTGTGAGATAAGATATTCAGGGACTGATCTAGCAGTCTGCAGGAGGGTTTCGTGCTCTAAGCTGTTCACTCTGCACAGCTGTCACACCTACAAGGGATTTGGAAGGGTGGGCTTGCTTCCTTGGCTTTCCCCAAGCCTCCAGGCTCCTGGATTTTTCTCGCCAAAAATTAGCTGGATCTTTGTGAAAATGAGGCACTCATCCCGGCTGATTCTGCAGGTCATTCCTCCGGGCCCCCCCCTTAATGCTGGGGGATCAGAGCTTCCCGTCCTGTTGACAGACTGCCACCCAGAATGGATCCATCCTGCGGAGGATCTGCAGTGGTGCGGCTTTCACCATACTTTCCCCCATTCCCCAGGGCTCAATTCAATTATCACTATCACTGAGGCTGAGCCTCCGATAGATAGAGATCTCGTGGTCCAATTCCTTCCTCTCAGGGCTCCCAGTCTCCCATCAGAGAGGCACTAAGCCCAGGTATAGGCCTAATCAGGGTGTAGGCACACATTCACACACCATGATTAGTGAGGTGGTTTAATAGGGCAGTTCTACTGGGTTGATGTAAACTATTTGACCAAAAGTTTTACTTTCCAATAGTCTTTCACTTTGACGTAGCAGCATAAGTTTGAGGGGGAAAAGTTCTGCAAGAGTGATGAGACGCAGGTTCATCATCAATACTTATTAGAGGTGACCTCTCTCTGCCTGCACCATGGTAGTGATGTTGTCTGAGGTTTACCTTTGTCAACTTAGCACATTTTTTGGCAACAAATATGCATTGTCTTCTGAAACTTGTACACAGCACTAGTACCTCAAACAAAGTTATGCTGTCTGACGTAAGACAATGACGAAAATGTCATTCGCTCGGCAATCATGAGTTCTCCTAGAAGTTGTAGCCACACATCTATCTAGCTTTAGAACGTAGTTATGTTATAATGTATATCACTTGAACGTGAACAAATGTAACTAGCTATGTCACTGTTTCAGGCAGGACACTGGCGGCTGTCACCTATAGTGGCTGTGAAACGACCTCAACAGAAAGCTCTGCATCACTCGTCGTGGTCGGCCATTGTGTGTTCCCTATTTGTTCACCTCTCACACACTTCCTGCTCTCTCTTTGCCCTCCATTTATCTTGTGGAAATAGTTAATATTACACACAGATCAATATTTGTCCCTTCAGAGGTCCTCAAGTTTAGTGGGGGTTTTTGTGTTTTTTTTACCTGCCTATTTAGCATTTTGTCAGTTTTGACGGTGGATGAACTATAAAATGAAAAGGTGCAAAGTTCAGTTACTGCATAAAGGCTGAAACGTGCCCAGTGGATGAACTATAAAATGAAAAGGTGCAAAGTTCAGCTACTGCATAAAGGCTGAAACGTGCCCTGGCTGGCTCAGTGCTTCATTGTCCATACCTTTAATGTCAAGGAATTCCACCCTGTACTCACCTCTCTTTAAAATACCCTTTACAAATTAGCTGTTCGCTTTCTTTTAAGAATAGCCCCATGCCCAAATATGTAGCACTGGCATGTAGACCTATGTAAGAACCCTTTGTGGAAGTTTTCAGTGAAATGTTGTTGAAAGTTTGAGAAGTTTTTTGTCATCATTTGGATTAATGACTTAAAGCCCCCAATAATTGTCTAACCACATTAGGCTTATGTCTCCTGATAGTTTCAGAAAGAATCGGTTGGCTTTCACTTGTTTTTTTATGGTAAACAAAAAACTTGTATTTGGAAAAACGAGTGATTCCATACCAGTTGATTCAAATGGGAAATTGGTTGTTTTTCTTGTATTTTTAGTAATAATAATAAATGTTAACTATATTTCCACACTGTTATTGCAATAGTCAAATCAAAAACGACAAATTAAAGTTTTAATACATTTAATAAAATAATTCCACATGCCATAGAGGGGCCTTTTCTGGAGCAAAATAGGAAGAATGTATCCAAATCTTTTCATCCCAGGGAAGTCAAGCCCATCACCTGCCTTGGAACAGGCAGCCCATGACAATCAACTGTCTCAGCAAGTGCCCTCTGGGTTTTAGTGTTCCATGCCGTATGAGATGTATGTTTACCTAACCACCTACTACATTCTCCATCCATCTGCTTTTAACTGGACGAAAAACCATAAGCACGCCGCTGCACAATTAAACCTGCTTTAAGTTCCTCTCCAGATTAATGTCTGTATCAAAATTCATAAAGAATAGTGGGAAGATTTGAGGCCTGAGCTAGAGGATTCACAGGGATTTTGTATGAAGCCCATTTAATCAGGATAACACTGTTATTAATATTCATCAAGTCAGCTGGAATACAAATGACTGTGGAATCTGGAAACTTTTGCAGCGGAAAATGTATTAAATGCAGCTTAAAAAATTAATGGAATTTTGTTTATATTAGGGGGTGAGTGGGGGGAATGCATAACCCGGTATTGGTTGACTGAGATTGGGCTTAGATATTTCTTTTTGAAGAATTCCATCTTCGACAGACTTCAAAGGCTTTTTCAAGGAATGCGATGCATGAATGGTCATTTAAAAGGATTTAAAGACATTACGCTGCAATAATTGTACATGAATAATAAGTAGCCCAAAGAGGCAATTAGCTCAAAGTCTACAAGGCAAGAATATGAAGATCATAGAAAGACAGGAAAGGACAAAGAAAATGAGAAAAGTTTGAAATGCCGGATAAAGCTGGTTTCATCATTTAAAGGCTATTGTCATTGATTTTAGTTTTCATATAATTCTATTACTTTTAAACCGGCACTCTTTCACCGTTGTTTCCATTGCAGGCACCTGTTTGTCTCTTGAAAGTCACTTAATTGAAACAAAAGTATATGAATTCTAATCCAATTCATGAATCGGGATAGCTCACAATTTGAGTTAGGGTTCTCTTTAAGCACCCAATGATGTTCTGTTGACCATACCAGGCACTTGTAACATGATTGAACAACATGCATACTATTTTTACTAACACATTTGTAAAAAGTGCCCAACCTTGCTTGTGGGAAATAATGACCTTGACAAAGAATGACCATAATATAACAGCTAATCACCATGAAAGGATTTACTATGATGACTATAGGGTGATGATTGGATTGATTGTTTCACATTTATTCATTGATAGGCAGGTCTTTGTATCTCCCACATAACCTCCTCTAAGTGCAACATTAGGCTTTAAAAGAGCAACTCCCAGACTCATCTCGTGGTGCAAAACTTCTATGAAAGGATAGAAATAAAGTCTCTTTTTGGGGGCGGAATGGATTATTGGATCATATTTCATTAAGGCTTTGTTTGGTGATTCACTGTGTGGAAACCCACGTCAATCAATGATTCAAGTTCGTATTTTGTCGAGCTGCGCCCTTTGCCGTTCCAATCCCATCTCGGTTCCTTCATCCCCCCCCCCAACCAAAATGATGAGAACATCAAAAGGTCAGGTTTGTATGCTCTGTTTTTCTGCTTCTCCTTTATCAAAGCTACTTTCTCATGTTCATGTTAAAGGATTACCAATCTCCTGAGCCATACCTACCACTGCTACCAGCCGTACCAGCTCAAAAGTCCCTCTCCTTCTACCAAATCCTCCCCCAAAAGACTAGCTTTTGCCCAGAGTCTATCACTGGGATTAATGGAGCCCTGTGGTTTCTCCCACAAAAAGCCAGTTGTCCGTTCACGCCTCACCGTGTCAGAGCTGAATAGCGTGTGAGCAGTGTGTGACCAGTGTGTGAGCAGTGTGTGCTGGCTTACAACACAGGGATAACGTTCCACTGGCATCTGCCCTAGAGGTCACCCACCCGCCAAGCACCCAACCTCCCAAGAGCTTTCTCTTTTTCCCTCTCTTCTTTCTTGTTCACTCAATCACTCTTTCTCTCTCCTCTCCTGGATCTGTCTCTAGGTCTCCTTCTTCACCTAAACTCTCAGTGGTTGTGGACCCACAAACTCATATGCCTTGTTATATCTGTCTTTCAACAACCCTAGCCCTCTTCTAGAAACATTGTCCTTATACCGAAAAGAGAAGGATAGAGACACTTCAATAGCCCTTTCTGTAGATTCTAAAGTGATTTGTATATCTATCAATATCTATATGGTTCATACAATAGAAACCACTTTGTGCCTCTGAGGTTGCCCCACCTTCAGAATGCTACCCCAGCTCCCATTTTGCATCTGGAAGGGTTCTGTTGAAGTCGCTTACTGCAGTGGGTGTATTCTAATTGTCTTTTGTCTTAGCCCCTTCACCACTAGATGGTAGCCCTCTCCTACAGTACACACACACACACACACACACACACACACACACACACACACACACACACACACACACACACACACACACACACACACACACACACACACACACACACACACACTGCCTAAGAGCAACAGGCTCCCTTCCTGCTCCCTCTTCCAAACAGTGAATGTCAATGGTTCCCTTAATTGCTTCCAGTCAGTGTATTTGTTGCTTGCTTATGAATTAACTTGCAGTTATCGGAACCAATTTAACAGCCATCCTTTAATTACACCTGAGTAGAGGCTGAACTTTAATTGGTGGGGCTTCCTAACGAGCAAGGAGGATCTGATACGGGGCTTGAGCAGTATTAAATGACTGTTTACTTTCCTGATAACTAAAAGCATTAAATGATATCTGCGTGACGGGATTATGATTTGTTAATTGCCGGCATACATTAGTGCCTTGATAAACTGTTAGTTAGAGCAATGGTACGCAGTGGAGAGATAGGGGTAGATGATGAGATGACTTAAATAAAGCACCATTTCACTCTGCAAATGAAAGGTGTCAGTCTTGTTTTGCTATACTCAGGAAGGTTATTAAAGATCCTCTCTCTGCAGCAGAGGTACCCCTGAGATCATATTGACAGGCTATAATTAATATTAACCTTTCCTCTAGGCTAATGTACTGTAAAGTGCCTGCTTCGATGCCTCCAACGAAATGCATTTTTCCTGATTAAATGAGTCATATCCATTTCTATATTATTTTCAGCTAATCCTAAAGTCAATGAGGAGCTGAAACAAAGACTGCCCTCCCCAGTAAGGCACCAAATCTCAGAGACCACGCTGCCACAACTTGGGTAAAGATGCCGACGTATTATTCTCCTCCGCTCATATGTACTTACATTGTTTGGGTATGGCTTTTCACCCATAAAACGTTTGTTCTAATATTACGGGATGTTTATCAGTGTTACTGTGATTACTCACTGCGATAATGACATCTTCGTTGTCGAGTTGTGTATTCTAAATCCTGAGCGAATGTTGGCTACAATGGCTAAAAATACAAGCTCATAGTCTTCTAGTTTGTTCATCCTCAGTTGAATGCGAAAACTAAATTGGATACGAATACAATTAGCTACTGTACGGGGAGTGTGTACACTGTACACTATGTCAATGTGTTAGGTACCTTTGTTCCCATATTGTAGATTGTGTTAACATGATTTTCATTGCACTCTTGTCTTCAAAGATAATTTTATTTCTCTCAACAACACCCTCTTTCAGACTCAATGCTGTTTGTAAATGTCCACAACAATATTATAAATAGACCTACCACATCCTGTAAAAGGATGCTATGAGACTTTTTCCAGTTAAAAGATGGTTAAGACTTGCTTGCCGTAGCTTACAGGCTTAGCACTGGGAAGGTCATGCTACTGTGACAGTGTTGACAGTGATGAGCTCTCTTTTCCCTGACCCACGACTCACCTGTCAAGTCCCTGCTGCATCTCAAAGGGCACCCTATTCCCTATATAGTGCACTACCTTTGACCAGAGCCCTATGGAGGTAGGGTGCCATTTGGGACGCGGCCCTTGTTAGCTATAGCAGTGGCCCACTTGAACATCTGAGCTCAGGCCATGCTCAGCTATAAATTCTACCATACCCATCCATGCACTGCAATATTAATGGATATTAGCAGTAGATTCAAAATCATTTTGAATTCATTTGAGTACATTTTGAATTGTTTCATTTGAATTCATCTAAGTTTCTTCAGAATTTCACCTTTCGTTCCGTCAGTTTAAGTTTTTATTTTGCTTTATTTCAGAAGTACTGACTTGGGAGCCATTTTGGGCACAACATCAAATCAACCTGTACTAGAGGTACCTGACAAAGACTGGCCACAAGGTATCTGACCTTTTTTTAAATTCTTCCTCCTATTTGTCAAGACACAAAATATAACATTTTGTAAATGGATATCTTTCTTCAGTGCTTGAGCACCATGCTGGCTGTATGTATCTGTGTTTATAATTGCACATTATAGGAATATTTTGTCCACTTCAGTATTTGGAAACCTGTGTTTCTTCAGATTTCAGAGGCTGGGTCTTTCTGCCTGTTTACCCGCTTGCTTCAGTTTCAATGCTGTTCCATGCGATACATAAACATTTATTTACAAGTGTAAATCACTTCCAGCCAGGGTGTCACTCTGCCATCTAATAACCGTTACCTAGACTGTCCGAAGTCATATGGCACTGCCACTATTTAGATAAACTGGTTGGATTGACAATGAGCGATAAACAGAGTATTTACCCATTGATTTATATGTACACTAGATGACTGACAGGGAGGTGCTGTTTTGAAGCCACCGCACCTCCATCTTGGCACTCCCCCACCGGTGTAAAAAAAAATATTTTGGAAGCTATAGAAATGCATTTACTAATGTCTACATTTGTTTTGCCACATGTATTTTATTACATACAGTGAGGGAAAAAAGTATTTGATCCTCTGCTGATTTTGTACGTTTGCCCACTAACAAAGAAATGATCAGTCTATAATTTTAATGGTAGGTTTATTTGAACAGTGAGAGACAGAATAATAACAAAAAAATCCAGAAATACGCATTTGAAAAATGTTATAAATTGATTTGCATTTTAATGAGGGAAATAAGTATTTGACCCCTCTGCAAAACATGACTTAGTAGTCGGTGGCAAAACCCTTGTTGGCAATCATAGAGGTCAGATGTTTCTTGTAGTTGGCCACCAGGTTTGCACACATCTCAGGAGGGATTTTGTCCCACTCCTCTTTGCAGATTTTCTCCAAGTCATTAAGGTTTCGAGGCTGACGTTTGGCAACTCGAACCTTCAGCTCCCTCCACAGATTTTCTATGGGATTAAGGTCTGGAGACTGGCTAGGCCACTCCAGGACCTTAATGTGCTTCTTCTTGAGCCACTCCTTTGTTGCCTTGGCCGTGTGTTTTGGGTCATTGTCATGCTGGAATACCCATCCACAACCCATTTTCAATGCCCTGGCTGAGGGAAGGAAGTACTCACCCAAGATTTGACGGTACATGGCCCCGTCCATCGTCCCTTTGATGCGGTGAAGTTGTCCTGTCCCTTAGCAGAAAAACACCCCCAAAGCATAATGTTTCCACCTCCATGTTTGACGGTGGGGATGGTATTCTTGGGGTCATAGGCAGCATTCCTCCTCCTCCAAACACGGCGAGTTGAGTTGATGCCAAAGAGCTCCATTTTGGTCTCATCTGACCACAACACTTTCACCCAGTTGTCCTCTGAATCATTCAGATGTTCATTGGCAAACGTCAGACGGGCATGTATATGTGCTTTCTTGAGCACGGGGACCTTGCGGGCGCTGCAGGATTTCAGTCCTTCACGGTGTAGTGTGTTACCAATTGTTTTCTTGGTGACTATGGTCCCAGCTGCCTTGAGATCATTGACAAGATCCTCCCGTGTAGTTCTGGGCTGATTCCTCAACGTTCTCATGATCATTGCAACTCCACGAGGTGAGATCTTGCATGGAGCCCCAGGCCAAGGGAAATTGACAGTTATTTTGTGTTTCTTCCACTCTTAAAGGGAGCACGCTCCTAATCTCAGCTCGTTACCTGTATAAAAGACACATGGGAGCCTGAAATCTTTCTGATTGAGAGGGGGTCAAATACTTATTTCCCTCATTAAAATGCAAATCAATTTATAACATTTTTCACATGCGTTTTTCTGGATGTTTTGGTCGTTATTCTGTCTCTCACTGTTCAAATAAACCTACCATTAAAATGATAGACTGATCATTTATTTTTCAGTGGGCAAAGGTACAAAATCAACAGGGGATTAAATACTTTTTTTCCCTCACTGTACACTTTAATGCGTACTTTAAATTATATTATGTAAGCTAAAGATAACATTTTTAAATATATTTTTTTAAATCCTTAAAGTAACATTTTTTGAAAGTACTAATGTAATTTTTTTTTTAAATAAATGTAATTGTTCATAACATTTCATTGAAATAGTGTAGAATTCCATTCATTCCTATGGAGGACTGCTACTTCTAGGGAGTACCAATATGGCCGACCGGTGGCTTCAAAGCCTCTCATTGGCCAATACATAGCATCTGCAATCCAGGGTTTATATATATCATTGGTATTTACCCACCCTTCACCAAACACCCCTGATATGTAAATGTATTCAGCTCCTCTGCTCAAATATACATTTGGGCTGTAGCTAAAACACTTAGTCTTGCTAGCCAAACAGCTATTAATGACATGGCCTGTACGGTTATTAGAAGATGGCAAGCTGAGTTGTGTTTCCTGTGGTATCAGGAGCGAGCCGGAAAGGAACTCCAAAAGGAGACGTTTTTTGCAAGCAAAGGCTGCTGGCCCTACTCATCATGGGTACATATACTTCTTCCTAAATGTCTTCCCATACTTGTTGGTGTGTGCTATCGGCCTCCTAAGCAGAATCATTTATATGATTTACTTGAATCAAATTGCTGTGATCACAACATATTTGCTAATAGGGAATGTATTCTGCTTGGCGATTTTAATACGAATGTGCACTTATCACCCAAGAAAAGTACACTATTAAATGCCCTGTACAACTTTGATCAGTTGTTTGGACTAAAACAACTGATTGTTGAGCCAACCCGGGTGTGAATTGACAGTAAATCAACTTTGGATTTGATTATTGTATTAGACCAAGAGAAAGTCTGTCAGTCAGGAATCTTAAATATTGGTTTTAGTGATCATATGGTAAACTACCGTAAGGAATAAAAAATCCTACTTGAGACGGGTAATAACTACATGATGAAAGGAACGTTTCGTAGAACTACTTGTAATTTTGGATTGGTCTCATGTACTAAACTGTGATGATGTTGATCAAGCTTGGTATCTTTTTAAAGATCTGTTTCTGTCTGCACTCGACTCTCTGGCTCCGATTAAACAAATTAGAATCAAACAGCGGTCAGGAAATGGATCACTTCCGAGATCTTAGACCTCATAAGGAAAAGGGATGGCTACCTGGCCAGATTCAGAAGGACAAATCTACAACAAGATTATTATGGTTATATTAACTATAGAAACCAGCAATATACAAAATGGATAAGGCCAAATCCCAACATTACAAATCAAATTATGTTGGTCACATACACATGGTTAGCAGGTGTTATTGTGAGTGTAGCAAAATGCTTGTGCTTCTAGTTCTGACAGTGCAGCAATATCTAACAATTCCACAACAAATACCTAATACACACAAATCTAAGTAAAGGAATGGAATAAGAATATATAAATATAAATATATGGATGAGCAATGTCAGAGCGGCATAGGCTAAGATGCAATAGATAGTATAGAATACAGTATATACATATGAGATGAGTAATGCAAGATATGTAAACATTATTAAAGTACATATTCACTGTTAATGAGAACTTACACCAGCCTCGTAAACTATGGAACATTGGCTCATAAACTCCACATAAGGTAAAATCTTGTAGTATTCGACTGGATATTGATGATGTTTTATGCCATGACCAGGAAAAGGTTGCAAATTATTTTAACATATTTTTTACCGCTATAGCCTCATCTCTGATTAAAGAAGTTACAGACCTGTTCTGGACACTATGGCCAGTCTTTCATTAATAACTTTTACCATAGCAAAGGTATCACAAATGATTTGTTGGAGCTGTGCATTGTAACAGAGGACTGCTATGCTTATTGAGCACAAACAAAGCAACTGGGCTGGATAACCTTCCTGCAAGATTCATAAAGGAGAGCCTTCCTGCAAGATTCATAAAGGATGGTGCTTGTGTCACTGCTAAAATGATAACGCATATTGTGAACCTATATTGGAAACTACAGGCCTGTGTCGATGCTCAGCACCTTATCCAAAGTTGTTTAGAGACTCGTTTTTAATCAACTTGAGGGATACCTTCTCGAGCAGAAACTTCTTTATGAAATCCAATCTGGCTTTAGAACAGCTCATTCCATGGATACTTGCCTTATCCACCTTTTTGACCACATCGAGCAGGAAAGTGAGAAGGGGAACTATACAGGTTGCAGAAAGCGTTTGACACTGTGGACCATGATATTCTCCTGATGAAACTGAAATACATGGGTCTAAATGATGTAGCAGTGAATTGGTTTAGGTCTTATCTGACCAACAGAACACAAGTATGTAATGTTGGTGATGTTCTGTCAGAGGCCAAAGAAATATCCTCTGGAGTACCACAGGGATCAATTTTAGTGCCTCTCTTATTTCTTATATACGTTAATGATATGCCAGATACAGTAAAGTGCAAACTCCTGCTTTATGCTGATGACTCAGCCGTACTGGTACCAGGGAAGGATATAGTTTACATAGAGGAGACCCCGAGTAAGGAATTGCATTTTGTTGGAGATTGGTTAACTGACAACAAATTGTCGCTACATTTGGGGGGAAAAACTGAATCGATTTTGTTTGGAACAAAACGTAGATTGCTTTAGGGCTGACAAGATAAAGGTAAACTGTGCAGGCAAGGAGATTGAATCTACTTATCTTGGTGTGTCCCTAGATCAATCCCATTCTGGAGACCTGATTGCTGCTACAATTCTTTATAAAATGGCAAACAAATAGACATTTTTATATCATAACACTAGATATTTTAACAGTGGTGTAAGGTACTTAAGTAAAAATACTTGAAAGTACTACTTAAGTAGTTTGTACTTCACAATTTTTATTTTTGACAACTTTTACTTTTCACTCCATACATTTTCCTTGACATTTTGAATGCTTAGCAGGACAGGAAAATGGTCTAATTCACACACTTATCAACAGAACATCCCTGGTCATCCCTATTGCCGCTGATCTGGCGGACTAACTAAACACAAATGCCTCGTTTGTAAATTATGTCTGAGTGTTGGAGTTTGCCCCTGGCTATCCGCAAATAAATAAAAACAAGAAAATGGTACCATATGGTTTGCTTAATATAAGGAATTTGAAATGATTTATACTTTTACTTTTGATACTTAAGTATTGTTTAGCAATTACATTTACTATTTAGCAATTACATTTGCTTTTAATAGTTAAGAATATTTAAAACCAAACATTTTTTGAATTTTACTCAAGTAGCATTGTACTGGGTGACTTTCACTTTTACTTGAGTCATTTTCTATTAAGGTATCTTTACTTTTACTCAAGTATGACAATTGGGTACTTTTTCGACCACTGTATTTTTAACATCAAAGTTAAGAAACTGCTTGTCTTAACCTTGATTCAGTGTCATTTTGATTATGCCTGCTCTGCTTGGTATAGTGGGCTATCAAAAAAAAAAACTGATGCAGGTCATGCAAAATAATGTTATCAGGTATATGCTGAATGTCCCCCCTAGAACCCACATAATGTTATCAGGTATATGCTGAATGTTCCCCCTACGACCCACATAGGGGTACAGGAGTTCCGGGAGGTGGGCGTGTTGCCTTTGGAGTCCAGAGTGGACCAACTTAAACTGAATTATATGTTTGACATCTTAAATGATCGTGCCCCAGGTTCTATAAAAAAACAACATTGATATGGTCTGTAACCAACACAGTTACAATACCAGAGCTAGTGTTATGTCATGTAAAATCCCAAGAGTAAATAGTACTGCGAGGAGCACATTTTTCTATACAGGGATTTGTCTATGGAATAGCTTACCCCTGGAGATCAAGCAAAGCAAAAGTAGAAATAGCTTTAAAAAGGTTTTAATTTGGACAAGGTTGTCTAAGTAAGAGAAACCAGTCCACTGCCCCTTGTGCCCCCTACTATTTATTTGAATGATAGGTATGATGTGCGATGAATAGAATGTTTTAATGTGAAATGAATATGGTTGATTTTTAAGGTTAGGGAGAAGTGCAGTGAAGATTGTCACTTTCTAGGATGTCAATATAAATTAAAGTATTTATGGTTGTTTGTAATTTTGTCTTGCCTTTTAATCATTATATGTCTTATTGTTTTTACCATCGAGGACTACTTTTGAAACAAGCGTTTTCATAAATTCTTTTAAGTGATATCCTCTGGGTCCACATTGTACGTGTTGTTGTATATGTCTGTTACCCAAAATTATTTTTTTAAGAGGTAACCCAGGTTTAGGAACAATGTGCCCCATATTTTCAGTGTGACAAAGGGGGCTGTATAAGCATGTTTGGTGTTATTCATGTTTGAATTTACTGTTTGCATTGGTGAGTCTTAAAGAGAATAGTAATAATTGTCTGCAACAATCCAGAGAGGAGGACCCTGGCAACAAAGCTACGAGGAGGCGGCAGACCTCCCTGGTCTCGACTTCAAAACCTGACCTTTCGCAAAATAATTGTCACCGCTAAGCTGGAGCTTCTTTTGGACATAGTGAGGCAATGCTGTTAATGGGCTTCTCCATCACAACGCATTTATTAACACAACAGACTGCTGCTATGTTTGATGCTCTTTAAACCAGCTCTTTGAATTCTACCACATTTGAATTGCATTGATGTTTTATTCCTTAAAATATATTTCGTAATCATAAAGAGGTGTCATTTTTCATGCAACACTTGAACGAGGAGCTCAAGTTGTAACTTGGAAGGCAATCATACTTTAAAGTACTAATGGGAAGTTTGGCTCTTTTTACTATCTCGGATCCTTTCGACTCTTTCAGTCAAAAGAACGACTCTTTCGACTAATTTCGTTAATTTGATTCAGTCATGCCCAGAATACTCAGGACCCCCTACCGATGAACAATGAAATGAAAACTCGAAAGAGTCATGATTTTACAAAGCCTCTGACAAGTTGTTCACCATAGGTGGCTTATTTGAGCTGTCATTTGTGACTGAGACTTGTGAACATGTGCTTTAAACAATGTACATTTGTTGATTTCTAGGCATACCAATAAGATTATGTCTTAATACATTTGAAACAAGGTCTAGTTGTGGCCTAAACCGGATTAGATTGTGAACGACTCTTGGCGGAATGCATTGCTTGACTGCAGTGAGGGTGATAAGCAGCGCAATGTCGTTTGCGAACTGCAGGCCCCCAACGATTAGTTCTCAAGTTGGAGTTTGTTGAGCAGAGGCTGTGTATGTTATGGTTCTACAAAGCTGTGTCCATCATAACATTCAATAATCAATTAATTGCATTCAGTCTTCCATCATGCCAGATTAATTATCAGTTCTAAACGTATTTTTCTTCTTGTTCATAACAATCATAAATTGACCTTTTTGAATATGATTTTCTTTAAAGCATTTTAGCTTATTTTCTATCAGGATTGAGCATTAGAATTTGACTTGAAAGCATGGAACGTTACTTTAGTAATTAAGCAGACACTCTTATCCAGAGCGATTTATAGGACTAATTAAGGTTAAGTTCCTTGCTCAATGGCACCTCGGCAGATTTGTCACATAGTCGGCTCGGGAATAGGGAATGCTCTAACTGCTAGGCTAGCTGCCCCCCTTTCTCTCCCTCTCTTCTCCCTCTTCTCTCTTTCTCTCTGGCTCAGCTCTCAACAGAAACATTTACAGAGCACCATGTAGTTCCCTGCCAGCACCAGTCACCAAGCCTCTTTGTATTCCCTTGTTTCCTCAAGAAGCCCCCCACCCCTCCCCAAAATGACTGAAAATAGCCCATTCCACCAGCTCATAATTCACTGGGTCTTTAAGTGGAACAATATTGTCATGGTCGGTGTTGAGGATGCTCTTTAGATGTTTTATTTCTATTCACACGCCACTAATGTCCGTTTATTTTCTCACCACATGTTAATTTAAGCATTTTACCGTATTTTGCACAGTGATCGATGTGTAACCATTTTCTCACAACTTCCGAAGAATATTGAACAAAAAAATTACCACACGTTGCTTTTTTTTTTTTTTTGCTGAATTAATTCTGTCATTAATTCTGTCATTAATTAAGCTGAATTAATTCTGTCATCTCGGTAACTTTAGTCCCCCAGTATTTTAGACCAATAGAGGAAGAGAGTCAAACATCCAGATCTCCATCACCTCAGGCCCACCACACGGCTCCAGACACAGGCAAGAGGATGGAGGAGGAGAGGACCTCCAGCCGGGACGGCTACAGGTCAGAGGGTCACAGCCAGGGGTCGAACGGCAGTCCTCCAGTCTACAGAAGACACCTTGTCCCTCCAGACTCCAGCCAAGCTCTCCAATCAAGGTGAGCTCTCTTAGAGCCCAATCGTAACTAACGCTGTAGTCAGAAATACGTAAACCATATTTTGATCAATAGATGATTTTCGCAAAAAACGTGCACGGCTCCCAGAAACACTTTAACGAGAAACACATACAGTGCATTCGGAAAGTATTCAGACCCCTTGACTTTTTCCACATTTTGTTACGTTACAGCCTTATTCTAAAATGTATTAAATCCTTTTTTCCCCTCATCATTCTACCCATAATGCTAATTTATACAACATTAAAAACATCACAATAACATAAGTATTCAGACCTGTTACTCAGTACTTTGTTGAAGCACCTTTGACAGCGATTACAGGACCGAGTCTTATTGGGTATGACGCTACAAGTTTGGCACACCTGTATTTTGGGGAGTTTCTCCCAGTCTTCTCTGCAGATCCTGTCAAGCTCTGTCAGGTTGGATGGGGAGTGTCGCTGCACAGATATTTTCAGGTCTCTCCAGAGATGTTAGATCGTGTTCAAGTCCAGGGTCTGGCTGGGCGACTCAAGGACATTCAGAGACTTGTCCAGAAGCAACGCCTGCATTGTCTTGGCTGTGTGCTTAGGGTCGTTGTCCTGTTGGAAGGTGAACCTTCGGCCCAGTCTGAGGTCCTGAGCGCTGTGGAGACGATTTTCATCAAGGATCTCTCTGTACTTTGCTCAGTTCATCTTTGTATCGATCCAGACTAGTTTCCCAGTCCCTGCCGCTGAAAAACATCCCCACAGCATGATGCTGCCACCAACATGCTTCACCGTAGGGATGGTGCCAGGTTTCCTCCAGACGTGACGGTTGGCATTCAGGCCAAAGAGTTCAATCTTGGTTTCATCAGACCAGAGAATTTTGTTTCTCATGGTCTGAGAGTCTCCAAGCGGGCTCTCATGTGCCTTTTACTGAGGAGTGGCTTTCGTCTGGCCACTCTACCATAAAGGCCTGATTGGTGGAGTGCTGCAGAGATGGTTGTCCTTCTGGACGGTTCTCCCATCTCCACAGAGGAACTCTGGAGCTCTGTCAGAGTGAGTATCGGGTTCTTTGTCACCTCCCTGACCCGATTGTTCAGTTTGGCGGGTGGCCAGCTCTAGGAAGTCTTGGTGGTTCCAAACTTCTTCCATTTAGGAATGATGGAGGCCACTGTGTTCTTGGGGACCTTCAATGCTGCAGAAATGTTTTGGTACCCTTCCCCAGATCTGTGCCTTGACACAATCCTGTCTCCGAGCTCTACGGACAATTACTTCGACCTCATGGCTTGGTTTTTGCTCTGACATGCACTGTCAACTGTGAGACCTTATATAGACAGGTATGTGCCTTTCCAAATCATGTCCAATCAATTGAATTTACCACAGGTGGACTCCAATCAAGTTGTAGAAACATCTCAAGGATGATCAATGGAAACAGGATGCACCTGAGCTCAATTCCGAGTCTCATAGCAAACAGGGTTTTTTATTTTTAATACAAACCTGTTTTCGCTTTGTCATTATGGGGTATTGTTTGTAGATTGCTGAGGGAAATGTTTTATTTAATACATTTTTGAATAAGGCTGTAAAATGTAACAAAGTCTGGGAAAAGTCAAAGGGTCTGAATATTTTCCAAAGGCACTGTACATGTACCTGTGAAGGAGTATCTGTACCCACTATAACACTTGGCAATATTGGCACATGAAGATGATGTAATAAAGCGCCACTCCAGTCATTTTAATATAGCCTCTATGTTTCTTTGTGTGAGGTCTGTCTGGTAACGAGCTGTTTCTGAGTGACCTAAACCTGTGTTTCTACAACATAAAGATGTGCTACTGCTACTGTATCTTTGTCCTCTTGTAAAGATATTCAAACAAAGGTTTGGCATCTGATATGAATGTCTAGATAGATAGATAGATAGATAGACTATAATATGAGGCATTGCTGCGCGGAATCATATTTCTGGCTACAAGAGAGAAGTAATCTACATGGCAATACACTGCCGTAATACCTTAATATTACCTTAAAGGTCAACTGTATGATTTGCCTAATATAACAGAGTAAATAAAGACACTGTAATATGCCTGAAATAGTGCAGAGTGCATCCCTTGCGTATTTGATAATTGCGTGTCTGTTTCATTGGAGACAAGGCTATAACTAATTTGTGTTGCCGTTCGCTTTCAAGTTTTAATATTGTTGCTCTCTCTCTAATCAAAAAATGTTTCTCCCATAATGCAGTATGAAAGAGGACCAAGGAAACATTAAAGTTAGCAGTAGTTCCTTTGACTCCAAAAAGCAAAGCCTCGTCCTGGACAAAGAGAAGAATATTGCCTTCCTGCTGAAGGAGCTGGATTCACTCAGAGAGCTCAATAAGAAGGTAGTTTGAAATGTTAAAGGAATATTGCCCTGCAAGATACAGGTCCTAGATAAAATACATGGCATTTGTGGTTCCAGCTTTTTTTCACTGTTTGTAATATATGCAGTATAGGCTATGTTTTTGATTGTGAGCAATATCTGTTTGTGACTCAAATGTCTGTTGTCTTAACTTGTCCTCTTCCTTCTCTTTAAAATAGATTATTGTGTTGTGTCTGTCACAGCTGCCAACTATTGAGTGTCCACCTCTCTTGTCTGTCCACAAAAGTTACCCACCATGTCCAAAGCATATGAATAGCTGGTTATGCTGTCCTGTCCTGTCCTGTGTTTGGTCTGGAGCATGCCCAGTGTCCCTCTGTGCACAGGCTGCCTCCTTGCAACTGAGCGCCTGTTAGAGAGGCTGTGGCCACAGAGAGGCCCTCTGAAACGGCTATAATTGATGCCTCTGGTTTGCAAGTAGCTGTGACTCCTGACAGAAAGTCAGGAACAGTTCCCAAGAGTCTGTTTTTGCTGGCAGGGCCATGAGAGCCAACTCTGAGGACTCAACTGAGGCATGTTTTCAAAGTGCTGGGGGGGGGAACACCAACTCGGAGCAAAATATTTAAGACAGGAGGTTAAATCTATCACTAGGTCTTGTAAAATATCACTCCCCGACAAGATTTATAGGAGTTCAATAGCAGTGCTTCTTTTCTATTGGCGTCTGAAATAATGTGATGTAGAGGCTCGATTGTATATCTTGTTACAGAATGCCTGAGTGATAGTATCTATATAATATTCTGTTTGCTAAATGGATGGTTGTCACCATCCGAGAAACTACAACAGTTATTTAGTATGTCGTCAAACTGCAGGATGGAGTCAGGTGTCTATCTAGTGTTTTGCAAGAGGTTTTTGCTCCTGTCTGTGAGTGAAGCAAGTTAGCGAATATGTCTGGACACGTACTGACAGGCTCTGCAGCTCAGCATTGGTTGGGGTCAATTCCATTTTCAATTCATGAATCGTCATAGAAAGTGACAAGACATTTCTCAATTCAATGAACGTGCCAATTTTGAAGTCTGTCTGATTTTGTGCTCTCCGGCAGCTCCAGGACAAGTTGGCAATGAAGGAGAAGGAGTTAGAGACCAGGCTGGTGGATGCTGAGCTGATGCACACTCAACTGGATGCCCGGGCCTGTGAGAAGGCTGGAGGTACGGTATGGAGGGGGGAGAAGTTAGGGGAGAGAGGACAAACCCTGGGCCTGTGAGAAGGCTGGAGGTACGGTATGGAGGGGGTAGAGGCTAGGGAGAGAGGACAAACCCTGGGCCTGTGAGAAGGCTGGAGGCACGGTATGGAGGGGTAGAGGCTAGGGAGAGAGGACAAACCCTGGGCCTGTGAGAAGGCTGGAGGTACGGTATGGAGGGGGTAGAGGCTAGGGGAGAGAGGACAAACCCTGGGCCTGTGAGAAAGCTGGAGGTACGGTATGGAGGGGGTAGAGGCTAGGGGAGAGAGGACAAACCCTGGGCCTGTGAGAAAGCTGGAGGTACGGTATGGAGGTGGTAGAGGCTAGGGGAGAGAGGACAAAGCCTGGGCCTGTGAGAAAGCTGGAGGTACGGTATGGAGGTGGTAGAGGCTAGGGGAGAGAGGACTAACCCTGGGCCTGTGGGAAGGCTGGCTGTAGGAAGGGTCATACAGTACAGTACAGACAGTACAATACAGTACATTGAGGATAATAACATCTCAAATAAAGCCTATTATCTGACCAGTTATAAGTGTTTTCTGCGCTGTAATGTAAAATGATGCCCCATAGGATTTTCAAGATGGCCTAAAGTGTGGAAAATAATTATAAATTTGTTATACATGCAACTTGAGTATCAAAACGAATTGTAACTTACTAATCGTATTTGTTAATGTAATTTAACCGCTCCCAACCTTCACTGAACAAACATCAGAATTTATCTGAGCAAATAACTTCTTTTCTTTACTATTGCTTTTCTTCTTAGGTGAGAGCCCTCTCAACCCACCTAATAATTAAACAAAATACCGTACATCGAGCTGCACAATTAGCAGCTCCAATTGTGCCTTTAATAAATGTAAAATGCGTGTCATGTAGCCTATTTGCCGTCCTCATATTAATATGATTTGCATGGCTCAGGGAGGCGATGTTTAATGAGCAAATTCCAGCTAAAATGCTATATTGATTTTCTTACTGAACTTTGTAATGGCTTACAGCGAGGCTCACTGTTTATCATTAAGCCATCTCTGAGACAGTAGAGGAATTAGCTGTTGATGGATCTCAGGGGCTCCTTCGTAGTGGGATTAACAGAGGGATCTGAAGACGGTGGTAATCCCAAAATCTGCTGGTTTTAAGGCAGCCGGCATACAGTGCAGGAATTTCGGGACCCGGGTCAGGTGTAAGCTGAAGGAAAATCTCTCCCTGCCAGGCTACAGAGTCTGTATCAATAAGAAAAGTTTTCCCTCCATGAGTGGGACAGACAGAATTACATAAAAGCACTCATGGATGGACTATTTTTCTTTTTGTCTAACTCAGTATGTGGTCTTCATAACTCAAACTCAATTTGGCAACACATTAGACAAATCATTTCACAGCTCACACTCTCCCAAAAACCTGTCCAGTTTTCAAACATTAGAAGAACACAATGTTTCTGGCTTGAAAATGTTTGTTCAACCTTGTTTATCAAATCAAACGTCTTGAGTTAGGGTTAAGGACTGACCAATCCTTAACCATTGTGAGATGATGAGTACTTGCTGATGTTGTGACAAAATGTAGACCAACTTCCTGTCTCTGAGGCGCAGACACTGTGTCTTTATTGCTTGGGGCAACTATATGTCCAGCCTCTGTGGAGATCACCGCAGCAGTTCACTTCCCCACAAAATGAGTTTGACTGGAGTTAATACCTTTGCCACAGTGTTTTAGTGGCAATAACTTTATTCCACAGGGAGCTTATTGTTGTTATTGAGCAGTAACCGATGGTCAGAAATGAAGAACAGTGCTTCCTCTCTCTTTATATCTATCTCTCTTTCCCTATATCTCTTTTACTATTTCAATTTTTTATATTTCCGTTACTACTCTCTCTCTCTCTCTCTCTCTCTCTCTCTCTCTCTCTCTCTCTCTCTCTCTCTCTCTCTCTCTCTCTCTCTCTCTTTCACTTTCTCTCTCTTTGTCTCTCTCCTTCAGCCCTAGTGGAGGAGATCTACCAGGCTCAGAGGGATAGGGACCAGGCAGTGATGGCCCGGTTGCGTCTGGCAAATGAAGAGAGGGACGAGGCCCTGCTCAGGGCCAAGCGACTGCAGCAGGCGGTGGCTGAGTATGTACTAAAGCACCACAACATAGTAAACCACAACACACCAAAACATAGTAACCACAACACACCAAGACATAGTAAACCACAACACACCACAACATAGTAAACCACAACACACCACAACATAGTAAACCACAACACACCACAACATAGTAAACCACAACACACCACAACACACCAAAACATAGTAAACCACAACACACCACAACATAGTAAACCACAACACACCACAACATAGTAAACCACAACACACCACAACATAGTAAACCACAACACACCACAACACACCAAAACATAGTAACCACAACACACCACAACATAGTAAACCACAACACACCACAACATAGTAAACCACAACACACCACAACACACCACAACATAGTAACCACAACACACCACAACATAGTAACCACAACACACCACAACACACCACAACATAGTAAACCACAACACACCACAACATAGTAACCACAACACACCACAACATAGTAAACCACAACATAGTAAACCACAACACACCACAACATAGTAACCACAACACACCACAACACACCACAACATAGTAAACCACAACACACCACAACATAGTAACCACAACACACCACAACACACCACAACATAGTAAACCACAACACACCACAACATAGTAAACCACAACACACCACAACACACCAAAACATAGTAACCACAACACACCACAACACACCACAACATAGTAACCACAACACACCACAACACACCACAACATAGTAAACCACAACACACCAAAACATAGTAACCACAACACACCAAAACATAGTAACCACAACACACCACAACATAGTAAACCACAACATAGTAAACCACAACACACCACAACACACCACAACATAGTAAACCACAACATAGTAAACCACAACACACCAAAACATAGTAACCACAACACACCAAAACATAGTAACCACAACACACCACAACATAGTAAACCACAACACACCACAACATAGTAAACCACAACACACCACAACATAGTAAACCACAACACACCACAACATAGTAAACCACAACACACCACAACATAGTAACCACAACACACCACAACATAGTAAACCACAACACACCACAACATAGTAAAACCACAACACACCACAACATAGTAAACCACAACACACCACAACATAGTAAACCACAACACACCACAACATAGTAACCACAACACACCACAACATAGTAAACCACAACACACCACAACATAGTAAACCACAACATAGTAAACCACAACACACCAAAACATAGTAACCACAACACACCACAACATAGTAAACCACAACATAGTAAACCACAACATAGTAAACCACAACACACCACAACATAGTAAACCACAACACACCACAACATAGTAACCACAACACACCACAACATAGTAAACCACAACACACCACAACATAGTAAACCACAACACACCACAACATAGTAAACCACAACACACCACAACATAGTAAACCACAACACACCACAACATAGTAAACCACAACACACCACAACATAGTAACCACAACACACCACAACATAGTAACCACAACACACCACAACATAGTAAACCACAACACACCACAACATAGTAACCACAACACACCACAACACACCACAACATAGTAAACCACAACACACCACAACACACCAAAACATAGTAACCACAACACACCACAACATAGTAAACCACAACACACCACAACATAATAAACCACAACACACCACAACACACCACAACATAGTAACCACAACACACCACAACATAGTAACCACAACACACCACAACACACCACAACATAGTAAACCACAACATAGTAACCACAACACACCACAACACACCACAACATAGTAAACCACAACACACCACAACATAGTAAACCACAACACACCACAACACACCAAAACATAGTAACCACAACACACCACAACACACCACAACATAGTAACCACAACACACCACAACATAGTAACCACAACACACCACAACATAGTAACCACAACACACCACAACACACCACAACATAGTAACCACAACACACCACAACATAGTAAACCACAACACACCACAACATAGTAAACCACAACATAGTAAACCACAACACACCAAAACATAGTAACCACAACACACCACAACACACCACAACACACCACAACATAGTAAACCACAACATAGTAAACCACAACACACCACAACACACCACAACATAGTAAACCACAACATAGTAAACCACAACACACCAAAACATAGTAACCACAACACACCAAAACATAGTAACCACAACACACCACAACATAGTAAACCACAACACACCACAACATAGTAAACCACAACACACCACAACATAGTAAACCACAACACACCACAACATAGTAAACCACAACACACCACAACATAGTAAACCACAACACACCACAACATAGTAACCACAACACACCACAACATAGTAACCACAACACACCACAACATAGTAAACCACAACACACCACAACATAGTAAACCACAACATAGTAAACCACAACACACCAAAACATAGTAACCACAACACACCACAACATAGTAAACCACAACATAGTAAACCACAACATAGTAAACCACAACACACCACAACATAGTAAACCACAACACACCACAACATAGTAACCACAACACACCACAACATAGTAACCACAACACACCACAACATAGTAAACCACAACACACCACAACATAGTAAACCACAACATAGTAAACCACAACACACCAAAACATAGTAACCACAACACACCACAACACACCACAACATAGTAAACCACAACACACCACAACACACCAAAACATAGTAACCACAACACACCACAACATAGTAAACCACAACACACCACAACATAATAAACCACAACACACCACAACACACCACAACATAGTAACCACAACACACCACAACATAGTAACCACAACACACCACAACACACCACAACATAGTAAACCACAACACACCACAACATAGTAAACCACAACACACCACAACATAGTAACCACAACACACCACAACACACCACAACATAGTAAACCACAACACACCACAACATAGTAAACCACAACACACCACAACACACCAAAACATAGTAACCACAACACACCACAACACACCACAACATAGTAACCACAACACACCACAACATAGTAACCACAACACACCACAACATAGTAACCACAACACACCACAACATAGTAACCACAACACACCACAACATAGTAAACCACAACACACCACAACATAGTAAACCACAACATAGTAAACCACAACACACCAAAACATAGTAACCACAACACACCACAACACACCACAACACACCACAACATAGTAAACCACAACACACCACAACACACCAAAACATAGTAACCACAACACACCACAACATAGTAAACCACAACACACCACAACATAGTAAACCACAACACACCACAACACACCACAACATAGTAACCACAACACACCACAACACACCACAACATAGTAAACCACAACACACCACAACATAGTAACCACAACACACCACAACATAGTAAACCACAACACACCACAACATAGTAAACCACAACACACCACAACACACCAAAACATAGTAACCACAACACACCACAACACACCACAACATAGTAACCACAACACACCACAACATAGTAACCACAACACACCACAACACACCACAACATAGTAAACCACAACACACCACAACATAGTAAACCACAACATAGTAAACCACAACACACCACAACATAGTAAACCACAACATAGTAAACCACAACACACCACAACATAGTAACCACAACACACCACAACATAGTAAACCACAACACACCACAACATAGTAAACCACAACACACCACAACATAGTAAACCACAACACACCACAACATAGTAAACCACAACACACCACAACATAGTAACCACAACACACCACAACATAGTAAACCAGAACACACCACAACATAGTAAACCACAACATAGTAAACCACAACACACCAAAACATAGTAACCACAACATAGTAAACCACAACACACCACAACATAGTAAACCACAACACCACAATTCAGGAAATAAACAGAAATTCCACATTTTCTCAACCCTGGCACATAGACCCCTTCTGCTTAATTACCTCAACCTCTCCCTTCTCTTCTCTGTCACAATCCATTTGATTTCAATCAATTCAGAGTGTAACTTATATTTCAAGGAACATTTGAATTTCAATTGATTTCCTGAAATGAAATGAATAAATGGAAGTGGTGTTGTTGACCCCCAACCCTACCACACAGGACCACTCTGATCAACTATAGTAAGACACCTAACTCCCTCCCTCTGTTCTCACTGTCCTTCACAACACCAGCAGTACAGAGAGAAGTTGGGAAATAAATAGGAGAAAGCAGTCTATGAGATAATAGGGACAAGCATTACATTTGTTCTCTCTCTCTGCTAAACTCTTTGTTATTTCCTCACTTCCCCATTTTCCCCTTCTATGGAAGTGGGGACGGAGGATTTACTGACAGCTATAATGGGTCAGTCTGTTTACTTGCCACTCCGCTTTGTTCTTCAGGCTAGTCGACAAGGTGAATTAAATGGCGGTGCAAAACAAGTGGGGGTGCAATATCGACTGGTTTGGGAATATATCGGAGGGGTGTGACATTTCATAAGAGTTCCCTCGTCCTCCGTGCAAGGTTGTCAGTCAAGAGTTGCACTGTATAGGAAATCAATCAAGTCCTTCAGACCAGCAGATCTTTACCAGCCTGCCTGAGAGGGCTAATTAATGGGATCTTTTTGTTTTGTTTAGGTGGTTGTTGGACTGGGGTGGGGTATGTTCTTAAGGTCCAGGACCTTTCAAATTAAAGCTGCATTGTCCACTAGGAAAGAATGGAGGCAGGCAGGCAATATTAGCTGGTGCAGTTTAGAAGTAATTACATTTCTACTTAAGGGAATATATAACTTTCTGTCGGAAGCAAATCTATATTTCAATAAGCCTTGGTATGCTGGTTGGTGTGAGATCCACTTGAAAAAACAATATGGGATTTTGCATAAATCCCATTGTTGTTTTTTTATATATCCAATGCATTGTTTACTAGAAAACATTTGTCAAACACATTTATTTGATATTGCCTTTTATTTGAATGATAAAAATTATTTAAATTGGCTGGACTTATTGGTTGGCATGAAGCGCGTTCAGCCTAGCATTATGCCAAATAGCCTGGCAATCGAATTAGAAAAACATCCCATTTCATCTCTTCAATGTTGTCTCCCAGCCTTCCTCTTATAAAGAAGATAGCCAAGCACAATCCCATTATCTTAGCTGGAATATGGAAAAGCATGTTCTAAACCTTTATTTTCCCAGGCAGGTCAGTGGCAGGCCCAGTATGATTGAGTATGTACCTTTATAATGGGAGGTGATCTTTGTATATGAGCTGAAGAATTTAGTTTTTTTCCGTGAGAGGACCGACCGACTGGCCTCCTGGTGGAAATCACATTGGCACTTCTCAGCATGCGTTCTCCCCGACACTGTTTCAGTAAAAAGCTGAGGGATGGGTCTGGAGAAATTTAACCACTCTCAAATTCCTATGGGCCCTTTTCAATTGCAGTGTACTATAAAGGGAATAGGGTTCCATTTGGGATGCATACAGGGAGAGGTGCCTCGACAGGTAAACCTTTAAACTGGATTGTAAAGAGCCATGTCCCGTCCTGATTGAAGCCAGAGGAAAGCTGGTGTTATTGATATGCTGTATGAGTGTTGTTTTGAATTGTATTTTGATTAATACAATTTTGTTGTAAAATCGCTTCAGTCTCAGTTTATAAAAAACAAAAACATTTAACAAGCAATATCATTTTATTGTTGTGTCCCACTGGTAAACTGGTTTATGTCTGGTTGTTATCTAGAAAAACACTCTGATGAAGGTAGATTGAGACCAAAACTTTGGTTAAATAAGATCCTTTATACTTGTTAGAAGCATGAAGATTACCAGTGTGCTGGAGTTGTTCTTCTTCTTGATTGTTAGCAAGAAAAATGTACTGAGTGCTTTGAGATGGTCCATAAATCTCCTGACACACTGCTGTAATTACAGTAGTCTTTTCTGTGTAAAGGTGCTCAATACTGCACACCTACAAATGATTCAACCCCTCATCTCAGCACATATGAACAATTGATCCCAGTAGTCATATATAGCAGTAAACATGAATATACAGGGCATTACTGGGGGAATAATGGCTGGGGTCTGCTGGCACTTTTCATATGTTGGGGGTTGTTCTGATCATCGACTCTGAAAACCTCCAGAACAGAACGCAATTATTGGATGTGAGGAAGATTTGGGAAGTGATCTCATTTTGCCGCACTAAGGAAAGGAAACTCTCTCTCTTCTCTCTCTCTCTCCCCCCTCTCTCTCTGTCCTCTCTCCCCCTTTCTCTCTCTCTCTCTCTGTCTCTCTCTCTCTTCCCCCTATACTCAGCCTGGAGAATATTAACCCTGAGGAAAGCGACGCGGTAAGCCCTCCCCTTAGGAGCTCATGTGGGCTCAATTTTTTCTCTCACCAGAATGTCCTCAATAAAAAGGTATTGAGAAACAAAGGACAGCTAAGCACATTTCAACACTATGATATTGTTATTTTAGTATATTTTGTTAACATCTCCTTAAGTAAAACATATGACTATAAATATATTGTTATTATTGGCTTATGAAGGCCTGACATTTGTAACATGAATTCAGATATATCCTACATGTGCACACACCTTCTGAGAACTGATATTTGTGCATCTGTAGCATCTGCATATTTATTTTATTTTTGTTTTGTATGTTTTTACATTTTTGTTGAATTAGGAATGACGTGTGTGTGTGTGTTACACACATGCGTGTCGTGTGTGTTGCACCTGCTTGTCGTGTGTGTTAGGACCTTGAGGAACTGCTGAACAGGGTGAACAGTGCAGATTCAGCGCTGGGGATTGAGCGGAGCGGAGGGGTGATCGTGGACCGGCTGCAGAAGGTCCGGGAGAGAAGGAGGAAGATTACAGCAGAGGAGATGAATGCTGTTATAGAGGAGAGAGAGACCGCACTGGCCAGGGTGGGTCTGAACGACACTACACAAACACACACACACAAACACACAGTCGTTATAGAGGAGAGAGACATGTCCGCCTTTCATTGTGTCAATGTTTTAAAAATTAACCACATCGTCTGTCCTCTGAATACTGAAAATACTATTGACATCTCCCCCAGTTTCTCAATTTTAAAATGCCCTTTGATTGGAATTCTATTTTGCCAATACACACTGACACACATAGGCAAACACGGCTCACCTAACTAGTTCACATGTACACGAGGCAAGAAATCTTTTCCCCATCTCAAACAGATACACACGGAGGGGTTTTGTCTGACGTTATCTGTTTTGATTTACTAAAACCAACTACTTGATTCACATTTGAGGTTATGGTAGTGTAACCTCAAATATTTGATACATCCATCTTACGTGGATATTTTCAAGGATTTAAAAACAAACAAGCAGTCTGACAAATATTGACATCCAGATATTATACCTCAACATTCAAATGTGGGCCAAGTTATTTGCTTGGATATCTGGGATGTTGATATATAGACTAGACCTCTCCTATAGTGATTCAGTGTCCTGTTTTACAACTGGGTTTGTTTGAGGAGAGTTATGCAGACAAGCCACCGTTTTGTGCCAATGTGCAAAACAAGTCCATATATTAAAGCTTCCGATTGGCTCATTCACCCCCTCTCCCCTTTAACTATTCCCCAGGTCATTGCTGTAAATGAGAATGTGTTCTCAGTCAACTTACCTGGCAAATAAGGGTTAATAAAATAGGAACCTGTCACAGCCCCACAGTATTACTGATGACCAAATTATCAACAGGGAAATCCCCAAATTATTATTTTTCACTCAGGCCCCCATTGGGGAACTTCCCGCACCCCCAACAGTGTAATGACTAACATGACAAGAGGAACCGATGATGCACTACCCAATTTAGAAATTGTACCTTGTACATTCTACTATTACAACTTCCAAGAGCAAGTTTAAAGCCGGACTTCCTTAAAAAATGTGTCCGTCCATACATCCATCTATCTAGCAAGAATCACCATGTCAGACACTCTCTCCTCTTTAGGAAAGTGTGGTAAGAATGTCAATCATAGCTCAGAGTTTTCAGCAGGACACTACTGTGCAGGGAGTCATACGGTCATGCATTCATCTGGGTGGGTGGTCGCAGACAGAGCTACGAACTGTTTCTAGCTGGAGTTTTCTCTGTAGCCTGGATTTACCAGGCATATTATGATTGGGATGCTTCCTTTCTGCTTCCCTCCCTGTGGGTGAGCTTCATGGATCTCTGTCCCGTTCAGCCCGACGCCGGGGCATTAAAAGGCAGGCATCAGACGTATGGAGAAGAAAGGCCTCCGCCACTCCACTATGTCTGCGTCCTAAATGGCACCCTATTTTCCTATATACTGTAGTGCATTACTTTTGACTAGGGCCCATAGGGCTCTGGTCAAAAGTAGTCCTTGACATAGGGAATATGGGGACATTTGGGACTCATCCTATATGTAGACTGAACAGATTCAGCTTCATGGAGGTCACGCTGCTCCGCGGAGCAACACTTCCGACTGGTCTGAAGCTAGTCTAGTTTAATGTGCCTGTAGACTCTCTGTGAAGGAGGCATATTGGTTTATGGGGCTGTATGAGATGCTGATTCAGTTAAAACAGGATCTCTAATGGGTCAATTTTAGTCACTGGGATGTGTAATAAAAAGGTATTTCCAGTAACTTTTCTAGTAATGCCAGGTTAGCTGTATTGGTCCAACTTAGCTACTGTTGTACGTTTCGGGTCATCAAATTAGAATATGGTTTCAGTATTGTTTCACTGTGTTCTGAGACTCAGTAACAGAAGAACGACAGAACTAGAATGAATAGAACAGGCGTCCCTATTCAAGTCAATGATGGCATAATTGGTGAACTGGCATGCCTTCTATTTCTATGAAAAGAACACTCCTGTCCTCTCCTGATCATTTCTCATCCACCTCTGTTAATTATGTTGTCCGAGGTGTTCAAGCCATTTTATGAGGCTTTTTTTTACAATGCCTAAATCAAAAGACTTTGGGGCGACTTCCCTTTGTTCAAAATACAAGCTGGTGCAATCAAGTTTTACGCTCCAGAGAAGTTCTTCAAAATATGAGAGCCTAAATCTGATTTGAAAATGTGTTGATTCTCCAGATTTGTAAGCATTTACAGCATATGTGCTCCACGTGCTCACACATTCTAAAATCTAGTCATCAGCTGACCACTGCAATGACTCAAGTTCATAGAAGTCAGTCAATGAATTTGAGGTTGACTCAAGTTTTGAGATTGTCAATGAGGGCGATGTTGCCAGTCTTCTAGGTGCCTCTGACTTTAACACAAGGCTGAGCGGGAGCAACCAGCCGAGCTCAACCCTAGACTACAACCATATCTCCACAAAACTCTGGGCTAACATCACATTCACATCTCCCAGAAAAATATTGCCCCTGCTTTTTGCGGAGGGCAAAAAAAATAATCTTTGGAGCAATTTTAAAAGTAGGTTACAAATGCCTGTTCCTAATCCCTGTGAGGCGGGGATGGTCTCCACACTCTATCCTGAAGGATTTCTGCGTCCCCTGCTGCTCTTCCTATCCCTCTCTTCATCTCGAAGGGATTAGCCCACTGCGACTACCAGAGGGCCGCTACACCCACCAGCCTGCTGGAATATGAAAAGCTGGATAAGTGAAGGGAGGGAGGAGGAACAGGAACACATCTATTCTATCCTATACCCCCTTCTTCTTTTCTCTCTATAAAGTGAATGATGCAAAACAAAGGTTATTGATTTGGTACCTGGCAGTATGGTTACTTTATGCATTGGTGAATATTGTTCCTTGGTAGACTAGTGTATATGTTAAAAACTGAGAGCTGATGTTTTGCTATGTTCTGATTTGTCGTCTTTCATTTCCAGATACACATATTTTCCCAGCGTCGATGATGTGTAGTTGAATGACGAGCCTCTGATTTGATTGACCGTGTGATGCACGTGTGTTTTCAGGCACAATGCGCCGAACATATGTAACGCTAGGTAATCCGTGTCTGCTCCGTCCTCCATGTGTTTCAAAGGGGTGATATGTTTGGGTGCCGTACTGTAGCCCCAGGAGTGGTCTTCCTAGCCTGCCTGTGAAGAGTAGAGAGGTGCGCTCCTGCTCTCTGTGTTCAGATTTAAATACTTTTAGTCCAAAACATCTGTTGCCTGTAAGCCATAACTCACCCTGACACTAAAGAGAAGCTTTGTGTTTTGTCTGGACCAGGGAACTATTATTCCAGACGGCAGAGGAAGAGGATGAGGGACGAGGGCAGCGAGCGGGGCTCCTAGGCTGCGCCCGCCTGCTCTTGTTTGCGGGAGCACTTTGGGGTTTTTAGGCAGCTGGATGTCGAAACATTGCGACTTGTCAGGGAGAGAGGGATGGTTTACATTCCTGGTAAGTGTCCTTTAGTCTTAGAATGTGCACATGGAGAAGAACACATATAGACTGGTATAAAACAACTCTGGCTTACAATAACACTGAGACGTTCTGACTGAGCCGCGGTCTGTGCCACGGTCTGGGTGTTTATACTGTCCGTCTGTCTATCTGTCTGTCTGTCTGTCAGTGTAGTCTACAGTGCCTGTGGGAAAAAAAGCAGGGGAACTGCTGACATCAGAGTATATAACAATCACATAGTATGTAGTAATTCACGTTGCGTCTGTTTATGGAATTGAAAAAGATACCTTTTGTTCATTATTTCTTAAATACTTTTATGAAAGCTTCATTGTCGTCAAAGTAAATTGCATGTTATTAAGTCATTAAATAATATGTATTTATAAATGCTGAAGAATAAAGGTCGACACATACATTTGCGGTATGAAGTATTTTTTTTCCAGAAATAGACCGGTGAAAACAAGATGTCTGATCTTTTCAAATGGTTGTAACTGGTCAGTTTGGCCTATAAATTCTCCATTTCTCTTTGTCCTTCATGACTCATAAGAAGCTGCTCTGCAAATAAGTAGAAACCGAGAGCTACTGGTGGGAAAGACTGGCTGAAGCATGCATACATTTAACTCTGCCTGGCATGCCGAGGCTATCACTGCACTGCGATTGGCGAATTCCCTACTAATGTATTTCAAGTGATTATTTCCCCTTCTCTTCCTCTGGCTCTTCTTCCACAGTGCAAGCGGTTGGAGCAGGATCTCCTACAGGCGAGAGAGCAGAGCCAGACTTCAGCAAACAACTTGAGACACCTGACTGCCGAAAACAATCAAGAGCGTTCTCGGAAGGTAAATCTACCCCCCCACCCCACCTTCTTTTCGCCCCTCTCGCAGAAGAATCCTTGCAAATTAAGTCTTCGAGCAGCACAGGTTATCCTTCTCTAGGGTCGCATTCCAAATGGCACCCTTTTCCCTATATAGTGCACTACTTTTGACTAGAGAGCCCTATGGGCCAAAAGTAGTGCACTATAAAGGGAATAGGGTGCCATTTGGGCCTAGCACTCTGTGTATGAATACAAGGGGCTGTGTACATTTATTGTGCCGAGCTCACTGCTGCTGTTTGCCAACAAGTCTTATATGGCCTCCCCCACTCCTACTACAGTATGCTGGGGTCTTACTTAGATACCAACCCCTAAAACCAGCCCTGCCCCCACACTCACACACCACATTTCCATTTAGATTTTCCTCACAGGTAAAAGGGTATTGTTTATTCAACCACTCACTGTTTGCTTGTTTTTTGCCCTTATTTGGCCTGGTGATTTAAAGAAATAGAGCTGTTGGTTGGGTGATCCAACCAACTATTTGATGGGATTTAGAATGACATCATCAACAAGGGCTAGGGCCGTAATGTCACACACCAACACACACATGTGTCCCCTCCAGTGAGGTACAGGGTAAACACCAGACTATTTGATTTCTTCCATTTATCTGATGAAGCAGAGCCCCCTATGCTTAATGCGAAGAGAGTGAGCTGTAAACATGCTCATTAGATAGGGCTAGCTTGGTGAACGGTATCACCCCACCAATGAGCCTGAAGTAGCAAGGTTGCCTGAGAGGTCAGCTGATGGTCCCATTAAGAAAAGGATTCTCTAAGTATACAGTAGATTACACCGCTATATGTTTGCAGTCAGGCCTATTCTGGCTAGTGCTTACCTTGCTTGCAGGCTATTGCTCTGTCTGTAGTCATTCACTGCTCTCCACTCCTTGTCCTTTGGCTGACTGAGCTCTCGAGTCACCACCAATTGGAATTGATAGAAAAAGCAATAAGGCACAGAATTACTACATAGCTAGCGCCATTATTGTTGCCTCTGACCTATTCCAACAGCTACATTTTGTACATTATTTTATACTTTATATTCTCATAATAAACATTTGCTTCAGGATTTTCAGATGACTACTCTCTCTGGGTGGGATTGCCACATTTTGAATCCTATATTTCACTAATAGAATTCATGATCATGAAAATCATTTGTTGGCGAGTATGGTGAAACGGACACACCAGATGTTTGTTGATGAAAACAATGAACACGTTTGTGACTAGGAGTATTGTGGTCGTTTGTTTATTTTAGATGACTATAATGATTTCTTCTGCTTTAACTCAACTATGAGAACCTCCATCCAGTCTTCTTCAGCTTTAACTCAACTATGAGAACCTCCATCCAGTCTTCTTCTGCTTTAACTCAACGATGAGAACCTCCATCCAGTCTTCTTCTGCTTTAACTCCACGATGAGAACCTCCATCCAGTCTTCTTCTGCTTTAACTCCACTATGAGAACCTCCATCCAGTCTTCTTCTGCTTTAACTCCACTATGAGAACCTCCACCCAGTCTTCTTCTGCTTTAACTCCACTATGAGAACCTCCATCCAGTCTTCTTCTGCTTTAACTCCACTATGAGAACCTCCATCCAGTCTTCTTCTGCTCTTTCTAAAGGCTACTTGCTGCCAGTATTTCTACTCTTCTTTATTTCTTAGAAGGTTTCTCGACTGATGGCTTATTAAGAAATATATTACATTTTGTTATTAATGTAGCGCTTTGGTTTTTCTATAAATCCCCTTAATTATAGATTGGCTCCTGGGATTACAGAGCAGGGTTTTTAATTTAAAATGAAACGGGAACAGCTGTCATAAAATTAGTCAACAGTGCCTGGAACAGATCCACAAAACAATTTAAAAACTCACAGATCTTTGATTCATCAATTGACATTTTACTTTAAAGAAACCAGCTAAGAGAAAATGACTTTTAAATTGATTTCAAAATAGAAAGGTCGGTGTCAGAAAGTCTTCTGCTGAAATTCATCTTGACGTGCTGAAAATGTACTCATTTTAAATATATTTTTTTCTATAACTGCATGAAAGGACTCTCTGTATACTAACCTTACTGGTTTATTTTCTAAATAATTATAGAAACGGGGAACATGGCCAACCTAACATTCCCAATTTTTTTACATTTTAAGATCCCCAGACTTGCATTTGATCATGATACCAAATTCTTCCCTAGCATGACTAAGTAATGTCAAGTAGAAGTGTTGTGGAAGAGCAGGCTGAGTCTGAGCTGCTAGGGCTAGCTAGAGGGAGGAAGCAGTCGTAATGATTAACTGCATTGGCGAGGCGGGGAGAGGAGCATTGCAGTGCGATCATTCTGGGCTGTCAGTGCTTGAAGGAAAAGCTGGTGTGCAAACACAGGTGGTTCAGGGCTAGGGCAGCCTCTACAACAGACCACTTAAAATGACCTGAGCATTGAGAGCAATGAGAACCCCTCAACCCCGGCCCTCTCCTCTCCACCCCTGCCATTTCAGAGGGCCCTAAAGTCACAGACATCTACTCCGCTCAAGACCACACACTCTCTCACACACACACAGAGCTTTAGGACCCACTTACAGAGCGTCCTTGAGAAGACTGAAGAACTGGTTCTCTCACAGGCACTCATAGATGAAAACATGATTTTTCTGTGTTTTATATACATTTCTATCCACACTGTGTGGAATTGTGAAAATTATGATAAGGCCTTTAAGTGTAAGTTTGAAATGTTTGGGATGGAGTTTTGGCCTGCCTGGTGACATCACTGTGCGGTAAATTAGTTAATAGACCAATAAGAAGAGACCAAACCTCTCTGCCAATAACAGCTCGTTTTCAGTTTTCCCCTCCCCACTCAGACCACTTTCAAACAGTCCTAGCCAAATTCTTGCTTGAGAAATTGCTCTTTTTGTTTATTTTTTTTAAAACAATCACAGTAAGGTACTTAATTGCTACCCAGAAATGATTTGATATTGAGCTAGAAACAGCAGCATTGGACCTTTAAAAAATTTAAATAGGATCTGAAACCTACAGCTTGATACTATTATTTGTTGAAGACATTATCATGAAAGCACGGTCATCATACACTTGCTCATTAACTAGCCCTCAGTTTAATGTGAATGCAGGTACGTTACTTGTTGCTGCGGTCTAGTATGTCAAGGGCTTAGTTGTCAGGTGTGGTCTCTGGCTGTCGCTATCTCTTTGATTGATGTCCATTACCATTAGCAGGTGATTCAGACTGGAGGACAGGAGGAGGAAAGGCAGTGCAATTTGACACTAGTTTAAATTAAATTATTCTAATGAAATGGTCACTACAAATGAATAAGATTACGGAGAATGTTGAGAACATAGTCCAGAATAAAACGTCAGTAGATATATATTAGGTCTTCTATTTATATATATCAACTAAGTCCACATCAGTCAATAGTTTGTTGTGTGTCATAACAGATGCAGCTTTCCGTAGATTGATCTTCCCAGTTCCCACCGAGTCAGAAATGCCAACCAGTCCCTGCTGCCAATCTGTTGCACTTTGGCCCCATCCGCCCCACCACCGGCTGTATGCCCTGCAACCTCCTGTACTGTACCTCTAAAAGGTCACGCTAGTTATTCTCCTTCACAGGACTGCCTGCCTTCATCATCACAACAGGTTAACCCGCTACTCTGTCAACCTCATTTGGATATTATTCTAATGAATGCTGATATAATACATATGATTAAAAGAAACTGGCTTTGAAGTCGAGCTCTCCTCCCTGTTGGTGAAAAGTACATATTGACTTTAGAGGTTGGCCTCTTTTTGATGTTCTCTTTGACTTGGGAGACCTTGCTGCCAGTAATTAGAAGGATGGTTCTGGAGACCTGAGGGGAAGCTGCATGTACTTAGTTAGGCCAAAGGTGTTTATAGCAGCAGACCAGACCCCAGCCTATAGTTTCAGCCTCTACAATCCTTGTCCAAGTCATAAAAGGCTTAAAAAATGTGGTGCTTTTTCCCTCCCGAAAACATTATTTATTTATTTTACATTTAGGTACTTTCTGAATTTGTCCAATAAGAACACAGATTTCCCTTTTTCCAGTGCCCTACTGAACATAACCCTGTTGTCCAATCCTCTTCTCCTCTCACAGATTGAAACAAACCCCCTCCTAGCTCTCTCCCACCTCCCCTATCACACAGAAGCTATAGATATTGCGGTCATTTCCAGTATGGCCCTGTCTGCCTTGTTTATTTAGAACTCTTCTCCCAGATGTTGAGACCATCAACACATCTGTTTCAACGGCTGCTAATTAGCAGGGTCTTTATTGTGGGCCAGGTTTAACCACAGGGTTGCCCAGGACACATTCACTCACACACACACACTGTTTACCCAGCGTCCCCTGCTCCCACCCACCGCCGAGACCAGTCCCGCCGGCCTCCCTTCCCGGTAGGCCCTCTGAGTAGGTGCTGAGTGGAGAGACAATAGCGTGAATGAGATACCCTTAGAGCATCCTCATTGTGTTGGATGCTCCCTGTGTGCTGCCGGGACTGCAGGCGCTCTACATGCGCTGAATTAAAACGCCGTTAAAAGACATACGCTGCATACATGGATAGTTCTCTGTGCGAGAGGAATCAGTGATGTTACATTTGCAGCTTCGGCCTCAGTACGAGAACTACTGCGAGAACCCGTAAAGAAGTGATACTTCAGCTGCATTTTAACATGATTTGGTTTTGAGTCAACTACTTTTTCCAGTGTTCAAAAACGGAATGCATAAGATCTTTTATGAAAAGTGTGATAACTTTATTGTCAAATCAAAATGGTCAAAATGCAAGAGCATTCGTGAATGTCGTCTTTCAGAAAGAGATAGCCATTGATGAATAACATTGATTCAACCACCCGAGCACAATCTCACTTGACTGCTACATGCTATGTTTGTCAATCTGTGATGGGATGTGTGTGTGTCTCTGTACCTTGTGTTTTTACCAGAAGGTGCTGGAGATAGTCATATATGTTCTACACAAAAGATCCGTGATGTTACAATTAGTAATCATGTTGGATCTATTCATTGCATTTCTATCTGCATCATTGTGAACGGTCGGTCTGTCCGTTGTGTTGTTGTGTTACCAGGAAGACGTAGAGGCGGTCCAGAGAGAGAGAGACCGGGCCCTGGAGCACGTTCAACGGCTGGAGGAGGAAATACAAACACTGCGAACGTACCACAGGTGACACACACACACACACTTCCCCTTTAAAAATTCTACACCTTCACTATCATCTGCATAGAAAATTCAAATATAGGAATCCCTATCTGCATAAGTGAACATTCACAGTTAATAGGAATACGTGGTTTATTGCTGCTTGGTACGTTGATATGAAATATAATAAATATAAATATAATAAGCGATATATTAGTCTGCTTTGATGTGACTTAGCAGGATCTTAGTGGGAAGTAATTTGTGTTATATCAATAATATAATTTAATGCTCAATCGTAAATTTTTCCAATAGTACATTTTATGCAAACAAAAAGTATCCCATAATTTATGTAACAATTGTAAAATACTGACCCTAGTAATAAAGTATTATATTCCTGTGTAATTTTGAATCCAATTCTGCACCAATAATACTAGCAGCAGGGAGAGTGTTACACATTCATGGGACCATAGATCCTTTCCATTTTATTTGGCTGAAAGAGTTGGGGGTGTCACACCTCATTTTAACTTCTTAATAAAATAAAATGCTGCACAGCAAGACAGATCATTGCTCTCCCACTTATTAAAAATGAGAAGCTTGTTCTGAGCCAGCTCTCCCTCCAACATACTCAAAAGAAATCCATATTAAGAGCTAAAACTGGACCTCATATGCAGTGTTTGCTCTGGATTGAGATAGCTAAAATAAGTAATTACACCCTAGTTAGACTTATAATATTAATCCGTGGGAACTTCTTTATTAGAAGTTTTGGAAAATACCGAAAAATAAGGAAAGCTTGCTTTTTATTTGTCTTAGCTATAATCCGCCAATGACAGTTTTTGTCATTTGTCATTCAATGGAAGAAATTAACGCCTTAAAAAAAGAGAAAAAAACATGGGACACTTCCAGCAGTGTAGATATCCTTCATTGTGTATTTTCCTTTGGCTCAGAAAGTAGCCGTTCTGGTTTGGTAACCTGCATCCTGTTCTTAATGTTTCCCATATTCTGATAGTAAGTTTTCTCTGTTGGTTTTATCTGCATCTCATCTGTCACGTGGTTGAGTGTTTGTCTGGCGTTGGTTAACACATTGTGACAGATCTATGGTCCTATTATCACTACGAGATATGAAGAAGAGACTGAGGAGCAGGCTGGCGAAAGAGAATTCTAATTTATAATTCTACCACATTACGTCGTTGCCTTAACTTTCGTTGTGGCTGGCAACGCAACATTTTGGTTCGCAGCTCAAACTGACTGTAAGTATCACAGTAGCCACTGGCCATTAAGCACAAACTATTCAACAATGACAGAAACCTTTCTTCTAAACCATATGACACTATTGAATAATGCAGCCAAACCATATTACACTCTTGAATAATGCAACAATTTACAAGCATGTATGTGCAGACAATTAAAGGCTATATTTTCTCGTCTGTATGCTACAAGACAAAATCACAGAGTTACTACTTCATCAAGTAATGTTAGCCTATCACAAATTATAATAAGCTGTTTTATATGGAAGCCCATACCCGCCAAAAAAACTAAATCCTAATGATTTGTAAATGTGCACAATTAGTCTGTGCTTCAGTCTGATCAACTGTAGACTACTAATAACAACCACAGCTCCAGGTAGCCTAGAGACACCTATGCACTCTGATCCCATCGGGGCCAGGGGAAACGTAGATTCATGTTTTTATAGCCCAAGCTACAGTATGTATTTATAGCCTAAAATAGGCCCATTTATTTGTATTCTGAGAAAATGTGAATGTGATAAAATTTGGTTTATATTCACACTTCGGGTGGCTAGGCTACCTAGGCCTTTTTCATCAATATTATTGACTTGAATTAATCAATTAGCACAATAGTGATGACATACTGTATGAGTATATTTTTAATTACAGATGCCAAGGCCTATACGATCCAATCCTGTATAGCCCATATTACAGCTGATTTATTACTGTTGTACGCTGTTGTACGCTGGGTCCGAAGTTGGTTACGTTAGCCTACTACCAGATCAGGAAAAACTCTGGCCCCCTGGAAAACAATTCTGAAATCACCACACAATGTTAAAAATGAAGGGGAAAAAACCATATCCTATTTGTATGATCTACATTTGACATGTTTTGGGGGATGGGCTTCCATAGTTTTATTTGGCTCAGTGCAGCCGGCAGCTAATGTGACAATTTCAGAATGTAACAGGCTCAGAATGTAACAGGCTCAGAATGTAACAGGCTGTTACTACAATTTCAGGCAGAAACTTAATAAAGTTTCAAATATTAGGAAAATGTCTATACATTTCAGCTGTTTTAAAAACATTTCTCTGCTATTACCATTCATATTGTAAGAATGTTGGCTCAACGTGACAATTTTGTTCACACTGCCCTGCTTTAAGGGGGCAACTGTCGGGGGGGTAGCAATTAAGACGTAGCAAGCACGCAAGTTTACATTTGAGTAATATGTGTAGCCGACGGTATTTTTACCAGAAGTGTAGTAAATGGGAAGAGGCTCTGAGAACGCTAGTAGGATTTTCTGAAACCCCCACCTCACCCTGGCTTTACTCCGAGGACACTGAGAACGACATTGTTTTCTCCTCTTCTCAGACAATTTGCTTTGTGTGAGAATGGGAGAAAGAAAGCGCGAGATAGAAGAGTGGGTCTTGTACTGGTCCTGTGGTGTGGGGGAACCTTCCTTCGAGGCCCAACAAAGCCCAGAAGAGAAGATGGCTCGGCTCTGTGTGTCTGTTTGCTCTGAGGATTCACTGGCCCTCTCCATTGTGTCCCCAGGATAACAACACACCCAATCACATGAAAGGGAGGCAGCAGACGTCAAATAAAAATAGAGAAGAAGAGAAGGGGCCAAAACGCTAGCGACCGGCCAGCCTACCCCGTCAAAACACAGACTCACATTATGGGCTTCCATGTTCAGAGAAACCCCTGTTGATAAAAAGCAAAAATAGGGAGAAATGTACTAGCCGACGGGGGTCAGTTGTTTTAAAGGGTTGACGTTGGAGGGGCTGGGGGAGGTGGGCTGAGGGAGAGGGGAGACGGCCGGTGCTTTGTTTGAGACCCAGCCAGACCAGGGCGGTGTCCCAAATGTATCCTAAATGCCACCCTATTACCTACATAGTGCACTACTTTTAACCGGAGACCTATGAGCCCTATGTAGTGCACTACATAGGGGAATAGGGTGCCATTTGGGACTGAACCCAAAGGCTGCTGGAGGGAGTCAGTCAGCCCAAGCAGGACACGTATTAACACTCCGGACGGACAGACAGACTGCTCCCCGGGGAAGGCTGATTATAACGGAGGTTGAGTGGGTCGCACTTTAACACCTAAAAACTCAATAGTCATCAGCTTGGCTAGCAGACGGAAGCAAGACAGGCTGCCTGGAGTTTCCTACTGGGGCTTTACTACATACGGTCATATCTACATCACACCCTGATGAAGAAGCATTTCTAATCAACGTCCAATGTCCCTCAGGAGGTGCTGAATTCCCTCTTCACTTTCATGTGGCATTTTAAATTCATTTTAAAGTGATACGTAACATACGTCACCATCAATCCTGACTGAGTAACAACAAGGAAAAGTGAACCATTGCCTCAGACTCCGGGTTAGCCCTTCCTTTTCAATCTGTGCTGCCCAATACATTTGGCGGATTGTCTGGGAGCCCTCCGAGCAAGCTAAACTCCATTGAGATTGAAACGGAATAAGGAATTCTAAACGCACAGCAGCTTCCTGGCAAACCCCAGAACCTCAAACCCAAAGGGTTTGTGTTCCTACATCGTAGGCAGATGATAGAAACGCGTTATTTAGGGACAAGCCAGTATAAACAGCGTGGACACTCCTCCCAGTGCTGAGAGCGTCTCACTGTGATTTATTTCTATGGTAGTAAGAGCCAAGATATCCTGGTCCCAGATCTGTTTGTGCTGTCTTGCCAACTGCTATGGTCTTTAATATATTGTCATGCCAAACATGACAACGACCATAGGAGTTGGCTATACAGCATAAACAGATCTGGGGCCAGTCTAGAGCCAAGGTACTGAAGGTGGCTATCCTCCCAGTTAATGTGGTTTGTCTTGGGATACTGTACATGTGTCGTAAAAGGTGAGGTGACCTGGCTGCCTCTCAGAGGTGCCAAGGTAGGAAGGTGGCCAAAGGTTATCCTGTCCAGTATGTAGCTTGGTGTACCTGTCTGGTAACAAGAGAGGTCTGTGACCAGGCTGTCTCTGCTGCTGACCTTGTGGTTTATTTGTTTAGAGCCCAGAGAGATAAGTCTCTATTAAAGGGTATTTTACATACCCAGCCCCTAACAATCCTCCTCCACACTAACCATTAACCATACATACATCATAAAATGGCACCCCGAAACCCTTATATAGTGCACTGCTTTTGACCAGTCAAAAGTAGTCAAAAGTAGTGCACTATATAGGGATTAGGGTGCCATTTATGACATATCCCATCTCTAGAATTGGAGGGCAGGTTCGTTGAGCTCTAGCGTCTGTGCTGTGTTATCTGATTTGGGGAGTTAATGGTTAACTGTTCTGCATTGCAGACTGTTCTGTAGGTCACTAGCAGAAACTGGAGCAGAAAGCCACCATGTTCAGAAACACAGAATGAATAGTCATGAGCATTCTATAGATAGACACAGACGCACAAGAGCAGGTGGGGAGATAAGAATGAGGAATCTGGAGAGCGCAGCGTCACTTGTTGTAAATACTGTACTTCATGACAAGAAAGTCATGGGAGCCTACTAGGCCTATTTCTCACTCCAGCTAGGTATTTGGATGAAACACAGATGGATGAAACGTGATCAGATCAGTACAACAGGAGCTTCCTAGCTAGATTAAACGGACACTCGTCCTCATGAATGGAACGTGATCAGCTCTAACAGTACAGTACATGCATGGCCTTGTGCTTTTGTTGTTGTTGTTCCAAGGAGTACTTCCCATGGAAGTTTTCAGCACTATTAAATATTGGTGCTAAAATCCCCTAATTTTACTTTTAATATTATCACATTAACAGATTTCAGCTAGAAACACAACTTCAAATCACCTCTCATCTGGTTTGTGGTCTCGTTTAACCACTCTCTCTCAATAGGTAGCTCTCTGTGTCTCCCTGGGAGAATCTCAATTGGTTTTGCTGTCCTCCGTTTTCTCCTTGCCTCTTTTTGAAAAAGGTCAGAGGAGTGGAGGCCAGGAAAGGACAGGTTTCATTGCATGAAATGAGACTCCTTCTCCACTCACATGTCATCAGGCAACTGACGTTTACAGGGATGAAATCCCCAATAAAAAGGTGTAAATTGATCAAAACAATTGTCGCTAGTTGTGCAAGACATTTTATAGATACAATGATAAGTAGCATATTGTTTTTAAATGTGTGCATGCTTTTCTCCTTCAAGAAAACAACAACTGATTCAAAGGTGGGCTGGCGGATTTTAAAACACTTCCGAAGCGCGAGGATACTCTTGTGCATCCTCTGCCGAAGTAGGTAATTAAGGAGGGGAGCAGACTCCTTTGTTTGCCTACTAACGAATTGACACTCTTCGACCACCAGGAGTCGAGGAGAAGACAGACTTTTGCCCAATACAGAATCTCCTCCTCCATTCTCTCTCCCTGCTTCGTTCGCTCTTTCGCTCTACCAGGAAATGAATTTGAACAGTTTGAGGACTATGTTTCTCTCTCCTGTTGATTGGTCTCCATGTGTGTTGTAAAGGGAGGGGTATAGTGTAGCTGGGGGGGTCGAGGCGCGGTAGCCAGGGTCAGATAAGATAATCCATAGTGAAGCAACACTCCCCTTCCCTCCTCTGCCCTTGTTTGTCACTGTCATCGGACCTTCAGACCCAATATGTTTACATTTAATTAAACAAAGCACACAAACTTTACATCACTTCCAATAGCTATCAATAGCACATCTGAATTGATTACCCTCAGCTCTGAAAAACAAGAGGAAGCGTTAAACAGGAGCTTCATCTTCCCCCTCTGAAACTCATTACAGGCCAGAAGGACTGATATGATTTTAAAGCTATGTCCACAATCCTACCTGGAATGGCAGCAGAGACCTATGGTCATTAATCTAGATTAGGTTGTCAGCCGTCAGTGGACAACTGACTATAATGTCGCTCATAGAGCTAATGGAGGATAGAAAGGGTATTGTTATCTGACCAAACCTTATTACCTAGCTCAGGGCTCTCCAACCCTGTTCCTGGAGAGCTTCACTGCAACACTAATCTAGCGCACCTGATTCTAATAATTAGCTGGTTGATAAGCTGAACCAAGTTAGTTACAACTGGGGTTGGAGTGAAAACCTACAGGAGGGTAGCTCTCCAGGAACAGGGTTGGAGAGCCTTGACCTAGCTAGTTACCTGCCCCTTCAATGAATGAGGTTGTTTTTATGTTTAGCTTTGAATTGATATTTAACTCTGCTGAGGTACAGTGATTTTTTTTATCAAGCAAATTGTGGAAAATATATCATTTAAATCTTTCAGTTGTAGAAGTGGAATGCCCTGGGGTTATTGAATGCCCTGGGGTTATTGAATTCCATGGGGTTAATGCATGCCCTGGGGTTATTGAATGCACTGGGGTTATTGCATACCCTGGGGTTATTGAATGCCCTGGGGTTATTGAATGCCCTGGGGTTATTGAATTCCATGGGGTTAATGCATGCCCTGGGGTTATTGAATGCACTGGGGTTATTGCATACCCTGGGGTTATTGAATGCCCTGGGGTTATTGCATGCCCTGGGGTTATTGAATGCCCTGGGTTTATTGAATGCCCTGGGGTTATTGCATGCCCTGGGGTTATTGAATGCCCTGGGTTTATTGAATGCCCTGGGGTTATTGCATGCCCTGGGGTTATTGAATGCCTTGGGATTATTGCATACCCTGGGGTTATTGCATACCCTGGGGTTATTGAATGCCCTGGGGTTATTGAATGCCCTGGGGTTATTGCATGCCCTGGGGTTATTGAATGCCCTGGGGTTATTGCATACCCTGGGGTTATTGAATGCCCTGGGATTATTGCATGCCCTGGGGTTATTGAATACTTAGTTATATTGCAAGTCAAGGATTGTGTCATCCAATGGCCTTCACCAGATTATTCAATGATGTTGATGATTATTATTTCTATTTGATCTCTGTGCATCAATAACATTGACTTGAAACTCTCGCTAAATTAAGGATCACATATTGGTCTTTGGAGAGAGAGAGAGAGAGAGAGAACCTCATTATCCAATCTCTAATTTTTAATCATATTGCCAGTGAGCCATATTTTTCAAATATATTTTTTCAATTGGTTGGACACATTCTTGTGGGATTGTCCAAAAATATGCATTGGAATTGGTTTGGGTTAATAACTGAAAACTGTGGATGGGCAAGGGTATTGTTCCATAGTTCCTGTACTGTAATCGAATCAAGAATGGAGTAATAAAGCTGTAATAGGATGTGTCCCAAATGGCACTCTGTTCCTAGTTGGGATCCTGAGTGGCGCAGCGGTCTAAAACACTGCATCTTAGTGCTAGAGGCGTCACTACAGTCACCCTGGTTCGAATCCAACCGGCCGTGATTGAGAGTCCCATAGGGCGGCGCACAATTGGCCCAACGTCGTCCGGGTTTGGCCGGTATAGGCCGCCATTGTAAATAAGAATTTGTTCTTAACTGACTTGCCTAGTTAAATAAAATAAAAAATTCCCTAATATAGTACTTTTGACCCATTGACCCCAACTCTGACTATGTATGCATCCCAAATAAGGGACCATTTGGAATGCATACATGGTCAGAGTTGGGGTCAATGGGAAATGTTTGGTTTCCTCTCCTTCCCAATAGATACCCTACCAAGCTCTATTGATAATATAACCACACCAATGTAGTGTTTACCTCAATCGTTCTCTTTTTGAGAGCTGCTTTCTCTCTCTTTATTTGAGAGATTCTCTCTCTCATCTCATTGGAAAACACCTGTCTGCTTCACCTTGCGCTCCTAAGTCTCAACCAGTTTGATGCTCTCAGTCACGCACACGCACACACACACACACTCGGTCACACTCGTTTGATGCTTTCAGTCAGTCAGTCCCGTCAGTAATGTACGGTAATATATTCCACTGACATTCTGCTGCATTATTGCCTCCAGATATTGTCTCATGTAGTGACATAGCGTTTGAATATTAAACGTGTCTCTTTGCTACGGGGTGTTTATACAGAATAACGTTCCCTACTGTCAGTTAAACTGCAGGCATGCTTTCATTGGTTAAGGTCAAGTTTCTGTCTGTTTGTGTTAGGAATGTGTCCAGCTGCACTCTGACTGCAAAGTCAGAACTGGAGAGTAAAGGAGACTTGTTGGTTGGAAGCCTGTTCAGTGCATCATCCTTGTACTGCACTTTCAAGCTACAAGATCTACTATTGTATCATTGCAGCGCTTCTCATCCTTCCTTTTTCTACGACCTATGCTGTACTTGTTGTAGCTGAGGTTGTTTTCAGTAGTTGTGCCTCTGGTGTTCAGTCGACCCAGTATGTACAAAAATGTTCCTCCCACCGAATTCAAAGCCAAAGGATCATATCAATGTGTCAATCAAATATAATGAAAACTGCTTTTTTTCAGAGCGCCTTGTTAACTAACAGTCCTAATACTATTGTTGTGAGCTGACACCCTGTAGCTTTCTGAAGTTACCGGTATGTTGCTGGTGATGTGTTGACGTCCATAGTTTTACTGTGTCGCTTTTTCACTCCCTTTACATTTTAGTATCTGTGTGATGATGGATTATTGTGATGCAAGGGAGAATTCAATTAAGCAGTGGTGGCAGAAGTACCCAGTTATCATACTTTAGTAAAAGTAAAGATACCTTCATAGAAAATGACTCAAGGAAAAGTCACCCAGAAAAATACCACTTGAGTAAAAGTATTTGGTTTAAAATAAATGATTCAAATAGCTTATAATAAGAAAATCAGATGAAACATTTGTGTTTAGTGAGTCCTCCAGATCAGAGGCAGTAGGGATGACCTGGGATGTTCTGTTGATAAGTGAGTGAATTGGACCACTTTCCTGTCCTGCTAAGCATTGAAAATGTAATGAGTACTTTTGGGTGTCAGGGAAAATGTATGGAGTAAAAAGTACATTATTTTCTTTAGGAATGTTGTGAAGTAAAAGTAGTCAAAAATATAATTGTAAAGTACAGATATCTTTAAAAAAACGACTTAAGTATTTTTACGTAAGTACTTTACACCACTGCAATTAAGTATCATCTCATTTAATTAATCTTATATCTTCCTACAGCTTGCACCAAGCCCAGTGTGAGTTAGGGACCACCAGTCAGAGAGGGCAAGGGGCCTCATCTCTCAGCTCTCCATCCCAGACCCTCCAGACCAATCCCCTCCAGCCCAGGGAAGCCTCCTCTGGTCAGGCCAGTCCCCCCCACCAGCAGCCCCTCCTGGCTCAGCTCCAGAGAATGGCCTCGGAGCACCAGAACACCCAGGCCCAGCTACAACACTCCCAAGAGGCAGTGAGGGAGGCCAACGAGAAAGTACAGAAGTGAGTAGCTAACTAGAGTACAACTCTGGTTTTACAGACCCCTCAGTAATGACTAATGAAGGTCAAATCCACCACCGCCAATTTTTTAACCCCCACCATGTTGCCCCATGACAAGAATTTGGTAAACGCATGCTCCTCCTTAGCCCCTGCAACAGATTCCTCACCCTTCTCATCCCCAAAACCTTCTCGCCCCCCCATGACTCCTGCTGCACCCTACCCCCATCCTCTTGACTTGTGCTAGTGGTGTCCATGCTGAAGGAAAGTTAGTTACTGGTTGTCTGGGAGCCCTTCTCTTCTCAGTCCCAGCCTGATCTCTGCTGCTCCTGCACCCTCCCATCCTCCCACAGTCACACTGGGGCCACCCGCTCCCCGCTAAACAAACAGCAGTCGCCCCGCTCATCTATTTGCCTGGTGAATTAACAGAGGGGTTGGGGTGTGGTGATGGAGGGGGGTGACAGTTCTCAGCACTGGGAAAGCTGAAAGGCTTCCCCCCCACACCCCTCAGATTGGGAGGGAGAAAAGAGGGGATTCTGGTTGGTATTGTATTTAAACGATCCTCACTGGAGGGCCTCCATTATACTTGGAAGATCACACAGCGTCTTCTACAGCCTTCACTCTAAATGTAAAAACTAACGCACACTTCCCGTACGAAGGCAACATTTTCAGTCCACTGGCTCAACTGGGGCGGCAGGTAGCCAGGTGGTTAGAGCGTTGGACTAGTAAGGTTGCAAGATCGAATCCCCGAGTTGACACGGTAAGAATCTGTCGTTCTGCCCCTGAACAAGGCAGTTAACCCACTGTTCCTAGGCCGTCATTGAAAATAAGAATTTGTTCTTAACTGACCTGCCTAGTTAAATAAAATTAAAACAAATTTTTAAAAAAACTGCTCTTGCAGTGTGCAGACTGGGAATAGTTTGGAAAACTGCAGCTAGCAATTACTTTGCGTGCACTGAACTACTGTTACTGATGTTCTGCACTTTTATGATTATAATATATATTTTTTTTGACTACTGGTTTCTAGTGGAGGTCAACAAGGTAGTGTTGACAGTTTCAGAGCATGGTCTGGGACTGGGACGTCTTTCAGTCAGATCCTTTCCCAGAAAGAGGCCTGTCAGGGGGGTTAGATGTGTCAAGGACTGGAGGGTGGGTAGAGCCTGCGGCCCAGGGAAAGGAGGAACAGCAGCAGCAGTAGCATCAGAAGACAGTCACACTCGACCGTTAACTGACCCCCAGATGGATGGCCCTGGTCCTGCTGGGATGCGTCCCAGATGGCACCCTATTCTCTATAGTGCACTAGGGCTCAAGTCAAAAGTAGCTCACTATGTAGGGAAATAGGGCACCATTTGGGTTGTGGTGGTGTGGGAGTCAGTGGGAAGCAGCTCTGACGTGGGCCCCGTCGCACGGCTGTGAGAAGAATGCAGGGGGAGCCGGTTACCTCGCTCTCTCCCTCCTCACTCCTCTCCCCCCTCATCACCCCCCAGAGGACACTGCTTGCCAGAGGAAACGGAGAGGCGGCCCAGAATGTGGCACCTGAGTGCCGGGGGCTGACTGTCCTGCAGCTCCATTGATGGAGGGGCTGAGCAGAATATCTAATGACCTATCTGTAGCTGCCTGCTGAATCAAAATTGGCCATGGAGGAGACGAAAGGACACAAAGACCCTTTTCATCAGGAGGTGGTGGTCCTCGCCTGCTAGTTACGGCACGCTGCTTACTGCTGTCTTTCTCTCCCTCTCTCATCATCATCATCATATCTCAGAGCCTTTGCTCTACTGTGCATTTGGAAAGTATTTAGGACCCTTTTTGTTAGGTTACAGCCTTATTCTATTTTTTTTATGTCCTCATCAATCTACACGCAATACCCATAATGACAAAGCGAAAACAAGTTTTTTTGATTTTTTTGCAAGTGTATAAAACATAAAATAACATCAAATTGATCAGAAATACAGTGTAGACATTGTTAATGTTGTAAATGACTATTGTAGCTGGAAACGGCAGATTTTTTATGGAATATCTGCATAGGCGTACAGAGGCCGATTACAGCAACCATCACTCCTGTGTTCAAATGGCACGTTGTGTTAGCTAATCCAAGTTTATCGTTTTAAAAGGCTAATTTATCATTAGAAACCCCTTTTGCAATTATGTTAGCACAGCTGAAACTGTTGTTCTGATTAAAGAAGCAATACAACTGGCCTTCTTTAGACTAGTTGAGTATCTGGAGCATCAGCATTTGTGGGTTCAATTACAGGCTCAAAATGGCCAGAAACAAAGGACTTTCTTCTGAAACTCGTCAGTCGTCAATTCTTGTTCTGTGAAATGAAGGCTATTCCATGCAAGAAATTGCCAACAAACAAAAGATCTCGTACAACGCTGTGTACTACTCCTTTCACAGAACAGCGCAAACTGGCTCTAACCAAAATAGAAAGAGGAGTGGGAGGCCCCGGTGCACAACTGAGCAAGAGGACAAGTACATTAGAGTGTCTAGTTTGAGAAACAGATGCCTCACAAGTCCTCAACTGGCAGCTTCATTAAATAGTACCCGCAAAACACCAGTCTCAATGTCAACAGTGAAGAGGCGACTCCGGGATGCTGTCCTTCTAGGCAGAGTTCCTCTGTCCAGTGTCTGTGTTCTTTTGCCCATCTTAATCTTTTATTTTTATTGGCCAGTCTGACATATGGCTTTTTCTTTGCAACTCTGCCTAGAAGGCCAGCAACCCGGAATCGCGTCTTCACTGTTGACGTTGAGACTAGAGTAGTACACAGCGTTATACGAGATCTTCAGTTTCTTGGCAATTTCTCGCATGGAATAGCCTTCATTTCTCAGAACAAGAATAGACTGATGAGTTTCAGAAGAAAGTCCTTTGTTTCTGGCCATTTTGAGCCTGTAATCGAACCCACAAATGCTGATGCTCCAGATATTCAAATAGTCTAAGTGACCCCAAACTTGAGTTGGTGTTATGTAACTTTCTTATGACTCATCGTTGTAAATGTTGGACATTGCATTTTCGATGTCATGTGTAACTGTATTAATTATTAATTATATCCTGTATATGTACAGTGAGGGAAAAAAGTATTTGATCCCCTGCTGATTTTGTACGTTTGCCCACTGACAAAGAAATTATCAGTCTATAATTTTAATGGTAGGTTTATTTAAACAGTGAGAGACAGAATAACAACAAAAAAATCCAGAAAAACGCATATGAAAAATGTTATCAATTGATTTGCATTTTAATGAGGGAAATAAGTATTTGACCCCTCTGCAAAACATACTTGGTGGCAAAACCCTTGTTGGCAATCACAGAGGTCAGACGTTTCTTGTAGTTGGCCACCAGGTTTGCACACATCTCAGTAGGGATTTTGTCCCACTCCTCTTTGCAGATCTTCTCCAAGTCATTAAGGTTTCGAGGCTGACGTTTGGCAACTCGAACCTTCAGCTCCCTCCACAGATTTTCTATGGGATTAAGGTCTGGAGACTGGCTAGGCCACTCCAGGACCTTAATGTGCTTCTTCTTGAGCCACTCCTTTGTTGCCTTGGCCGTGTGTTTTGGGTCATTGTCATGCTGGAATACCCATCCACGACCTATTGTCAATGCCCCGGCTGAGGGAAGGAGGTTCTCACCCAAGATTTGATGGTACATGGCCCCGTCCATCGTCCCTTTGATGCGGTGAAGTTGTCCTGTCCCCTTAGCAGAAAAACACCCCCAAAGCATAATGTTTCCACCTCCATGTTTGATGGTGTTCTTGGGGTCATAGGCAGCATTCCTCCTCCTCCAAACACGGCGAGTTGAGTTGATGCCAAAGAGCTCCATTTTGGTCTCATCTGACCACAACACTTTCACCCAGTTGTCCTCTGAATCATTCAGATGTTCATTGGCAAACTTCAGACGGGCATGTATATGTGCTTTCTTGAGCAGGGGGAACTTGCGGGCGCTGCAGGATTTCAGTCCTTCACGGCGTAGTGTGTTACCAATTGTTTTCTTGGTGACTATGGTCCCAGCTGCCTTGAGATCATTGACAAGATCCTCCCGTGTAGTTCTGGGCTGATTCCTCAACGTTCTCATGATCATTGCAACTCCACGAGGTGAGATCTTGCATGGAGCCCCAGGCCGAGGGAGATTGACAGTTCTTTTGTGTTTTTTCCATTTGCGAATAATCGCACCAACTGTTGTCACCTTCTCACCAAGCTGCTTGGCGATGGTCTTGTAGCCCATTCCAGCCTTGTGTAGGTCTACAATCTTGTCCCTGACATCCTTGGAGAGCTCTTTGGTCTTGGCCATGGTGGAGAGTTTGGAATCTGATTGATTGATTGCTTCTGTGGACAGGTGTCTTTTATACAGGTAACAAGCAGAGATTAGGAGCACTCCCTTTAAGAGTGTGTTCCTAATCTCACCTCGTTACCTGTATAAAAGACACCTGGGAGCCAGAAATCTTTCTGATTGAGAGGGTGTCAAATACTTATTTCCCTCATTAAAATGCAAATCAATTTATAAAATTTTTCACATGTGTTTTTCTGGATTTTTTTGTTGTTTTTCTGTCTCTGCCTGTTCAAATAAACCTACTATTAAAATTATAAAATGATCATTTCTTTGTCAGTGGGCAAACGTACAAAATCAGCAGGGGATCAAATACTTTTTTCCCTCACTGTATATTTTAAACACTTTCTGAGCTTTAAAACCTTGATTAACACTAACAAGTGCACCATCCATCCAGTACAATGCACACTCTGTTGAAACACTGGTAGCTTATATTTTACTGTTCTACTGCAAGAAGATTCTGATTCGGGGTTGTTTAGAATGAATGCGAGAGCTGCGTGTTTACTCCATCTTATTCCAGCTATAATTGTTGGTTTTGCGACACTGAATTCTTAATCAGGATTTATGTTTTCTCTGGCTGCTCCCCGGCGTGTGTGTTTGGGTTTACTGGCCACCCTTGGTAAACAGTGTTGTTCCAAATCCCCACCAGTACACCTTGGACAGAGACAAGCACTAGCTGGAACTGTCTAAACGTGACCGAGACGCTAATGCATATATTTAAAAATGCAACAAGGGGCTGCACCATTTACACACAAGGGGGACAAGGTGTGTGTGTGTTTGAGGGGGTTCTTGCCTCGTGTTCATGTTAACTAGTTAGGTGAGCCGTGTTTGCCTGTATGTGTCAGTGAGTGTTGGCCTGTGTGTGTCAGTGAGTGTTGGCCTGTGTGCGTGGCCTGTACATTCAGTGGCTGGAGTGTTTGCATGGCCTTTGTGACTTGGACCTTTCTTAAACATTAGCAATCCTCTTGGCCTTATTTTCTCTCCCCATTGCTAATATGTTGATCTCTCCTCCACGGCAAGCTGATGTTACACACAGCACTAGCCGCCGTGTCATCCTCACCACGCATAAATAAACACAGACAGGTTTGCGGTGGTGATGACTCGCCATGTTGAGGAAAACAGATGAAGAATAACTTCCGGACAGACAATACCTGGGTCAGACCACTCCCAGATGCTGCCTGATTACCAGCCAGTCGGTAGAAACCCTTGGCAAGCAGATTGGCAGGTCATAGCTTAGACAGCCTCGCAGGCAGCGCAATTCTCTGGTTGCGTCCCAATAATCTCTCCTTCCTGCTAAAGTGTGTACTCGTTCACTACTCCCTACAAATTGAAAAGTGTTGGATTGGTGTTTGTATGAGCTAGAGGGAGTTTCCATATACCAGTCATTTCTTTTCAAATCCATGAGGGGCGTGAACCAGTGCACACTTTGGGGTGCGTCAAAATGCCTCTTTTCAGATCATTGCAACTGAGCTGCTGAGGGAAAATAATCAGTGCATCATGTTTCAAAGAGGAGAATACCGCACTCCCTCGAAAATATCAAAGATGTGTCTTTCTTCCTTGTCCCTCCTTGTGTAAAAGTGTTTGTTATTTCAGGGTGTGTTCGTGCGTGCGTGCATGGCACATGCACAGTATCAGGAATTTAAAAATACTTTATCAACATCCACTCCCCCACCTTACAAGTCAAGGTTACATTTAAAAGGTAACTTTGATATAATAGACTGCACATGATAAGTTAGTTGTTTTAATAACTACAATGACTAAAGATTTAGACTTGTGATTTTTGTTATGGTATATATGAAAAATCAAAGTGAAATTTTTTTCTTTTTTACAACTATTACAATACAGGAGCAGTGTAGCCTTTCCGCTTGTGTCAAGTTTATTATTTCCATATCAGTGATGTCATGGGGAGGACGGGGGATAAGATTTTCATGGAAAGAGCTTCAAATCCTCACTCTATAACAAAAAGCCTGCTGTATGCTGGGATTCAGTCACGGCTTTCTATTCTAATTTCATTCACAGTTGGAGATTTTCTCTGTCTAAGTGCTCCCCAAGTTTTGAATTCTACGGAAGAAGAATGTTTGCACTTGGAAGAACTTCCATTGCTTCATCAATTATTGAAAGAACATTTATACTCACTTTTTGTTCACTAGTCACAATGTGCTTGTGTCCTTCATGATTGAAGGGCAATTTTTGCTGCATGTAATCTAGTTAATTTCCTCCTATTTAGCACCATGCTCTTCACCTGCCAATGGTGCTCCTGAAGATCCCATTTCATTTGGCTTTATCTGATTCCCTTCAGTGATATTATAACCATGGAATTAAACTCAGCAAAAAAAGAAACGTCCCTTTTTCAGGACCCTGTCTTTCAATGATAATTCTTCGTTAAGACACGGTCGTTAAGACACTAACAGCTTACAGATGGTAGGCAATTAAGGTCACAGTTATGAAAACTTAGGACACTAAAGAGGTCTTTCTACTGACTGAAAAACACCAAAAGAAAGATGCCCATGGTCCCTGCTCATCTGCGTGAACGTGCCTTAGGCATGCTGCAAGAAGGCATGAGGACTGCATATGTGGCCAGGGAAATAAATTGCAATGTCCTTACTGTGAGACGCCTAAGACAGTGCTACAGGGAGACAGGACGGATAGCTGATCGTCCTCGCAGTGGCAGACCACGTGTAACAACACCTGCACAGGATCGGTACATCCGAACTTCACACCTGCGGGACAGGTACAGGATGGCAACAACAACTGCCCGAGTTACACCAGGAACGCACAATCCCTCCATCAGTGCTCAGACTGTCCGCAATAGGCTGAGAGAGGCTGGACTGAGGGCTTGTAGGCCTGTTGTAAGGCAGGTCCTCACCAGACATCACCGGCAACAATGGGCACACAAGCCCTCAGTCCAGCACAAACCCACTGTCGCTGGACCAGACAGGACTGGCAAAAAGTGCTCTTCACTGACGAGTTTGCGGTTTTGTCTCACCAGGGGTGATGGTCGGATTCGCGTTTATCATCGAAGGAATGAGCATTACACCGAGGCCTGTACTCTGGAGCGGGATCGATTTGGAGGCTGAGGGTCCGTCATGGTCTGGGGCAGTGTTTCACCGCATCATCGGACTGAGCTTGTTGTCATTGCAGGCAATCTCAATGCTGTGCGTTACAGGGAAGACTCCCTCGTGTGGTACCCTTCCTGTAGGCTCATCCTGACATGACCCTCCAGCATGACAATGCCACCAGCCATACTGCTCGTTCTGTGCGTGATTTCCTGCAAGACAGGAATGTCAGTGTTCTGCCATGAGCCCGGATCTCAATCCCATTGAGCACGTCTGGGACCTGTTGGATCGGAGGGTGAGGGCTAGGGCCATTCCCCCCAGAAATGTCAGGGAACTTGCAGGTGCCTTGGTGGAAGAGTGGGGTAACATCTCACAGCAAGAACTGGCAAATCTGGTGCAGTCCATGAGGAGGAGACGCACTGCAGTACTTAATGCAGCTGGTGGCCACACCAGATACTGACTGTTACTTTTGATTTTGATCCCCCCTTTGTTCAGGGACACATTATTCAATTTCTGTTAGTCACATGTCTGTAGAACTTGTTCAGTTATGTTCATACAAATATTTACACATGTTAAGTTTGCTGAAAATAAATGCAGTTGACAGTGAGAGGACGTTTCTTTTTTTGCTGAGTTTATATTATCGTTGAACGAGATAAAATCCTCAAGTCCTGTGAAATGTTCCTATTTTAAAATACACAAAATATTCTTTAGTCAAAGCCAATTTCCCAACATATTTGACCATAACATCATTCCAGTTGGATGCTTTTTAACTAAATAGCAAGGAATATTATTATTGACTCTGGTAAAAAGAAAAAGTACAACCTGCCAATAAACCTCTGTAAAATCACATCCGTATTTCAGTAGCAGACCCATAATAGTCTGGATAGGTTAAAATTAGAATGTGTGATGACTGTGCATGTTTTGGCCAGCTTCACATGTCTTGTTTCCAGAGAGCCAAAAAAGCTATGTGCTGTTTCCTCCCTCTCTCACCCAGCCTCTTGCTCCAAAAGCATTCCTCTCCTCTCTCTCACCCGCCCATCAATTCACTGTGATTTTCTTCCTGTCAGGGAATCATTTGCTTTTCTTTTCAGCCATAAGGACACCATTATTGTCCTGCCCCTCTGCCAGGAAAAACACTAGATGAGAGAGAGAGAGATGGGAGGAGAGAGAAAAGAATCCGTGTATTTTAATGATTTGTACAGTGGGTTTGGTCTGACTACCACTTAAAGATGCGTCTACATCCTGCCCCAGTCTGCCCTGTAACAAGTGTATCCTTGTGTTAGTTAGGGTGTGCTGAGCACCACTGCACCAGGAAAGGTGCATTCATTCCTCACCCTGTCTCCCCCTTATTACTCCCCCTCCTCCCTTCCCCTCTCCCCCTCTTCCTCCCCTGTCTCCCCCTCTTCCTACCCATCCCTATATTTGGGGTTCTTCTACGTGTCTTTGGGTCATTAAAAAACACTATATAAAGCCCATGTATTATAATGAATGTTATTCTCTTTGTCACGGTGCAGGTTGGAGCGGCTGGTGGAGGTGCTGAGGAAGAAGGTGGGGACAGGCAGCGTCCGGACGGTCATCTGACGGAGACTACGCCGGGGGAAGCAACTGTGAGTCCACTCAGTTCCTGGCTCCATCCTAAATGGCACACTATTCCCAATATATTGCACTACTTTTGACCAGTGCCCTACAGGCCAAAAGCAGGAAAGGGAATAGGGTGCCATTTGTGATGCAGCCCCTGTCTGCTCTGTCCGAACTGGAGCAGCCTGAGCGACCGTCCAGTCGAACGGCCACATCTGGTGTCCAGGCTGCCTCCCTGCCTGCCCAGACCCAGGCTGTTGTGTTTAACGCTGTGTAAACACACCCAAGCCTTAACTGGGCAAACAGTTGTTAGAAGTGCAGCACTCCAAAGCCTCATTCCAGGCTGGGCTCAAACTGAATCGTAAACTGTTTAACCACTTGGGTTGTTGGTTTGTTGCTGCCCACTCACTTTTTCCCTCTTTCTTTCTTAAATTCTACATTTTATCTTGCTAAAAATCATGTTACATTTGTTTTGTCATCAACTAAATTGTTTATTGATGTTTGTGTTGCTGACTATCTCTCTGTTACAAGGGAAATGCCTGTGTGCCTTACTTTTATTGATAAAATATGTATTCTCTTTGATATCTCAGATCAATACAGTGTCCTGACATATACAGTATTTCATTGAAAGGTTAGTGCTGTATTGTAAAGGTTGCTGGTGCTGCCTGGATTCGGCGTCGATGCTGCCGCGGGCCAAATAACGTGATTTATTTAGTCAACTCCATGATGCTCTCAAATCAAATCATTGATGGAATTTGTGATTTGAAGAACATCACCTATCAACTTGGTGTTTTTGCATCGGTTGTATTATAGAGTTAGTATTGCTGTAATAGTTCATGGACATTTTATGGTGTGTGTAATTGTATGAAATAAAACATATAAACAACTGATAAAAAATGGTTTCATCTTTTATTCTGGTAACTCAACACTATTTACTATACTCAAAGAAAAAATGTGTAACATTAACGGCCACCAAAAATTTTGTTTTATTCTCAGGACTTTTTTTCTTCATTTTTATAAAGTACTTTTTCAACTCAGTCACGACCATTATATCCCTATGGATTTATATAAACTTCTATTTGAAGATAAAACTGTCTTTTTTAACACTTCTGTTTATCTAAGGTTCAGCTCTCAAAGTGTGCTAATTTAGAACAGGTCTTAAAGAGTAAAAAAAATAAACCCACTACCTCTGATATTCATTTTGTAAGATCCATATGACAAAATTATCTAAATTACACAACTGTAGTATTTGTTCTCTCGCTGACTAAAGGTTTCATGAAGCAATATTAAGTTTTTCGAAGTATTCAAAGTAGGTCAAAGCATATAGAGAGGGGTAGATTTTGGTAACTCCAGTAGGCCATGCATATCCATTTCATGGAACTTGAACTTCTTGCTAGGTTTTATAGAATGACATTTTAAGCAGAGCTTTAACTCTATTTATTTTAATACATTTGTATTTTTTCCGTGGCACTATTATTTTGGCTATTGTCATTTCCTAATTGGCCATATTTTGACATAGGCATTGCACACTAAAAACAAAATGGTTCTATATAGTACCACATAAGGGTTATTTTGCATTTAACCATAGTGGATCCCTTTTTGGTGCTATATTGAACCTTTTTTTGAAGGTCTATAAAGAACCATGTTCATATGGTTCTAAATAGAACCTGTATGGTGCTATAAAGAACCTTTTCCTAAGGTTCTATAAAGAACCATTCAAAAAAGGTCCTATATTGCACCAAAAAAGGGTTCTGCTATGGTTATAACCATTTTTAGGGCTATATTGCACCCTTTTATATGGTTCTTTATAGAACCTTTATGGAGAAAGGTTTTGTATAGAACCATTCTCAATCTCAAAGGTTATTTGTGGATCCTTTTGGAGAACCATACAGGGTTTGTTATTCTGGTCAGCAATATATTATATTGTTAACATTCTGTAGGTGTTATTATTGTGTTAATTGACAAGTTGAATTAGGTGTGGTAGCTCTGGAACAGCTGGGGCTCCCTGAGTAGAGAATTGAGAACTACTGATTTAGTCAACTGTTCTTAATGCATAGAGATCCTATTAAATTACTAGAGGGGATATGTCATAAACACTCAAAGTTCCAGAACGGCGTGAAAATGGCAGCCAAATTGGTCAGGGAGAAATCCAAACTAGTCTAATTGGAATTGTTGTTTTCCTGGAAAGCTGTGAGTGCTATTCTTTGATACAATATCAGTACTTGTTGCATTTACAACTTGTCTAAGTCCTATCATCAACTGATTTCTGCCAATGTATGGCTGTGGATTCACTGCATTGTTTGAATGGAATTTTGGCAGTTAATTAGAAAATGTATGGAATCATTCCTTTTAAACTGGCTGTCAAGCTAGCTAACAAACACGCAGTGTAGATACATACTTCAAATTCATTATTTAACACTATCGTATCCCAGCACTGGCAAACATGGCATGGTTGACCAGCTCCCTGACCAACATGGCTAACCTTTATCCCATCATAAGAAGGTTCATGTCCATTCTAGTATTCCATGGCCAAGGGTGAGTCTTTCACAAGACCCATCACTGGCCATAGTGATATATAACATGGGATGGCATAACACAACAGATTAGATAAACTGGAATGACACTCTCACTCACACTTGCACAAAAAGAGCTGTGAGCAAACCATTCCCCCAAATATCCAAATGAGCCGCTGCCCCTACATTTTAATTATCACTAAAAGAGCGTATAACCCTTTTGTGAACTGCAAAGAACCTTTGAAGGGCTCAAATTGTTATTTGCATCATTATGGTTCCACATAGAACCATCCTTTCCAAAGAACCCTTGAGGAACCATTTTGTCTTAGTGTGTACTGACTTTGAGAAATAAATGTTGTCTAGAGATGGATGCTAAGAGAGAGGCACTGTCCATAGATATATTGCTCATTTATCAATCTCTAATTTTCCCCCACCAAAAACCTCTCTCTCTCTCTCTCTGTTCTACCTCTCTGTGGTCCCTATTTGCATACTACTAGTTTATAAACATAAGAGGGCCGAAGAGATCAGGCGACCTTTACTACAGATTATACACCAGACAGTTATATCCGCATCGTGTATGTTTCATTTTTCTTAAATTGATGGGGAGACCCTAACGAGCCCTACATTCTTCCCGCTGTCCTTCGATAAAAAAAAAAGATAGGGCCGTGGTGAGATGTGTGTACCCATAAAAGATCGATTATGTAATCAGAATATGTGTTGGATGGTTGGATCCACGGTTGCCCTCAAGTTGCAGTCCAAAGACAGGAAGGGTAGGGTGGAGAGTGTACCCTCCCCACAGATAATGCTCGAGCGACAAGCTTGTCGATTTCATCTGCGCTGGTAACCGTGGAGATCGCACAACTTGGGTGTCCCCACTCTTAATCCCACAAGGTCCTCCCAATGTATGTTTCTCCGTCAAATAATCCGCCTTGTTCTAAATAGGGATGCAAAATCTTTCACTTTGTTGAAATCTGAAAACTTTTGATATCCCTGGTTATCCCCAAATCGGCCACGCCTCCAATTGTGCGTTAGGCGTTGTTATGATGATCGCACACACTAGTACAAATAAAATGCCTAATATAGGCTAGCCTATAGGTAGGTCTCTGTTTGTATTATGGTTCAGTTCAATATATCTTGACTAGGCCTATAGAAGCCCATTTTATATTTATTTTGCAATGTTATTTTGAAGTCTGATCCTTGTCTGATTTATCCCGGGTATTTTGCTATCTTGGTCTCCGTGTAAAGGATTGTACACGGGTGCATCAAAAATAAGGGGAATCCCGATTAACCCATTTCTAGAACCAATCGCATGATGACATGACTACAAAACAACTTTTTATACGCTTTAATTAAAAACGTGTTCCGGCAGCCCAGTTGTGAATGAACTTCAGAGAAAAGCGTGACTGATCCTGTTGCTATAACGACACCAAATATTTCCAGTCTTTCCTTCCACTTTAACGCACTCCATCCATCCGTCCATCCATTTATTTGTTGTGGACCTTCTTTTCTAGAAACAATGTATGAAACTGGAGGCTAATTGACAATAAAATGACAATGTTCATGAAGCACATATGTTATAAAGCCTTGGCCTATGTGAAAAGCATCCCATTTGGATAGAAATGTGCCTATTGCACAATGATCAAAAGTGGGCTATAGTTCGTTCTCCTGGCTATCTCGTTGTTTACAGTGTTGCATAATATGATTAGTTGGTCTTTTGATATAGGTAGACTATGCATGGTTTACAGTTTTGACTATAGATTATTTTGGCGTTCCGTATTAGATTGTCAAATTGTTTAACATTTTGTTTATATAGCAAATACTGTTTGTTCATAGTGCTACATCTTGTTTTATTTAACAGACTGGTAGCCTAGTATTTCATATTTGGATAGCTGGTATACCTTTTGAATAACTTCCATTTGTCTTCGTCCTCTGCAAAACCTGATGTATAGCACTATTCTGTATCCTCTTTTGTTTGTTAGAACTTTTTCCGTTACCCTGCAAAGAGAGCAACCAAAAAAAAAAAAACAATTGGGTTGTCCCCTTATTGTGGCCTCAAATGGATTAATGAAGACACAAAACACCATGGTCTCGTAGCAGGCAGGCAGGCCGAGGGACCACCAACCTGACACTCGATGTATATTAGGAGGACACAAAGCCCTAATAAACTTCTTCCGTATAATTTTTAATGGAAAACCAGCTGCTTCTAAAGCTGATTTCGGATAGAGATCTCTCCCTCTTCTCCCTCGGCCTTTGAAAGCTCCTTTCTTTCGTCTTTGAATCTGAAGGGGTATTGCTTTGCTCTTTTCGTTGGCCAAGCACAATTGTGTTATTGGAGATAATTAATTCAATCCCCATCAAAAGGTATTAGAAGCGCCTTGGCCCTGTAGTGGCTTTCTAAACTCAGAATGAAAAGACGGAGAAGAAAGGTCTACGGGTAGGCTCGCTGATGGTCGCTTTTGAAGTAAAGGGGTCTGCGCATTGTTGTCAACATTTTTGTCCATAAGGGTGAAGAAAGCGCCAGGGCTTTTGATGGGGAAACGTGAAATGCCACATAAGTTGGAAAACAAGGCGCTGCTGAAATCTCCATGCTGGACACTGCCTGCTGATAACATATGTCACACATTACTAAAGGTTGGACGACTTGAATAATGTAGTTGAAATGTAATGTGGAGAAAAACACGTATAACCTATACGCCAAGGCAATTGAAAACTAGGCCTATAAATAATAATAATAATAATAGCCTAATCATAATAATAATAACATGTTTATTATTGTAATTATTGATATAATTAACCTTATCGGGGTAAGCATTTGTCTATATAATTACTACTAAATGTACCTTCATAAGTTCTTTATGCCCTCATATAAGATCATATGAATTAAGGCGTTGACATGCTGGTTAAGGCTATTAAATACTAAAGTGAACAGCTATTATGGGTTTCAATGTGATATGCTCTTACAGTAAATGATACATTGTGTAGCCTATCCCCTAGAAAAAAAAACACTTCATTGCCTTTTTCACAGGTGAAATGTCGAAAATAATGCATGATATTCTATATAAATTCATATTTATCTCTTATTTGAACGTTGAGGTATGCGCTAATAGCAAAGATTTAGAATCATGCACAGGTCACTGACAGGTTTGCTCTCTGTTTTTATTTGCTGTTTCACGTTCGACACAAGGTGGTTTCCATACTGGATCACACACTGCAAAGCCTTTTTTCAACAGCTGGGCAAACTAATGAACAAGATCTATCCAAAGTTCAAAGATTTCTCATGGAAACGTGGAGTCCTTTTCTCCACAAATTGAGGTTTATGTTATTGGAATCTGCTAAGAGCATTTTGCAATTGAGTTTTAATATAGGAGAATAAATACATTCGGTGTATTTAGGATGATCTGCTGGGATTGATTTGACTATTTTAAAGGTACCTACCTTTATTGCCAGACATATGCTGGTCAATACCATATTATTTGACTCCAACATTGTACACCTTCAAATACAGTAGGTCTATGAAGTAGGTTATAATTGGCCCATAAAATAATGTCGGTGGGGACCTTGATCCAAACGACTTCACAAATAATCTAGATCATATCTGGAGAACGCGTGTTTCTCCGTGAAATGGGTCAATTTGTGGTTCATTCCCTCTTTGATAGTCTTGTAGTTCATGAATGAACACTGTCATTATGGCAAAATGACTGTAATTGCATATATCACAATCATTTTATTGACAAAATCATGTATCATCTTGAGGTGAAAATAACATAAATGCAATATTAACGTTAGCCTAAATTCTTCAGGAAAAAATATCCAATCTTTGCAGGACAATAAGCCAAATGTTATTCATATTTAAAGTGAACAACAATAAACATTTTATCAGTCACCATTTAGGATAGTATAGTCCAAAATTGATTTGAATAAGATACAATTGAAGGCATACGAATGTAGGTTTTTAGATATTGCTAATATTAATGTCAGTTCATCTGGAGTAGGCTAAAGGTACGACTCGAGCATGTGAAGCTCATGCGCAGACAAGCTTCTCAGTTGTTCCAAACACGGTTAATATATTATCTAAATATACATAGCTTCTTAAAATTTTATTTTATTTATATAAAACAAGTAAGCTTGAATTTGTCTGTTGAAATATAATCTGAAAAATAGCACAGACCACAGGCCTATGGCATAAGCCTATAAAGCCTACATTCTCCGCGATATTTTCACCACACTCAATTCAATTCTCCATGTTATTTGCGCATCGGGGGGCAATTACATGATAATTAAACACATTTCACGGTTACTCAGCCAAAATGTGTGTCTACAAAATACCATGATCAAAGTCAAATCTGTTCAGGTTCACGAGCCGCATCATGTAGGGTTACGATTCACAAAAAGATGCTTTAGCCTTTCCATGATATTGTTAAAAATCCATTTACAACACGCCCGAATCCTTTATGAGGTAAAGCTCTGCGGCTGTATTTCTAGATAGATTTGGCTTTAGCCTTGCTCATTGATCAAAAACATGCGGTGCGTCAACCCAAGCGAGCGTCAATAGCATTTATAAACTTTACAGGGATATTGTAATTATATTGAATACACTTTAGATGTGTCTATCAATGGATCAAAACCTAATTTAATATGGAGTTTCATTCATTATATAATATTTTACGCAATAGCTTACAAGACTGAACAACAAAGCTGGCTATATGTCACTCTGACAGAAGCTTTGGACCATATAATTAATACATTCCTTTTACAATGGTAATGAAAATGTTTTGTAAGGCTTAATTTAAACTCAAAACGTTAAAATTCATATTGTTCCTGAATTATTTGGATATGCGTAAAAGTTGGAACAGTTGCGTAATTTAATAGTATTTTTTTACGCCTCATGCACAGAATAGCTTCTTCAAAATTAACATCAGAAATACCAACAATCAGTGAATAAATCGTATTTGTTTTATTTGAAAATTAACAAGAAATAAGTTAAGCACATGCAGAGACATCAAAACAAACAGAGAAAGGTAAAACGCTGACATTAGGCTGCACATAAAAATCACACATTTTCTGGTTTGAAAAATACCACAAAAGACATACAATTTTCATGTATAAAGAAATACATATTTTATTTATAATGCATTTCCACGTGGAATTTAAGATTATTATACAAGATTGGGTTGTAAATATGTTTGTCAGATATTTAGCAAGTAAACCAAAGCAATGCGTAAAATGACAACATCCATTTTAAAAGTAGGCCATCTGGAACAGCCGGGTGTGTTGCGCTTCACCTGTGTCACGCGTTCCACGAGACCTTATTGACCTTCATTCATGCACATTGTAACACATGGACATATTCATTGTGGGTACTACACGTTTGGGGAATACAACATTATTTTACAAGCTCAAAATTGTTTTAAATACACTAGCAATGATTTACGACTGGATATACAATCATTCAATGGTAACACTTTACAGTATTAGGCCTATTGTATTTTGCTCATACACATTCTTATACATTAAAGTAACAGTCCTTATGCACCAGGTGCATGCAAAAATAAGATCAATGTTTTCTTTTATCGAGCACTATAAAAATGAGAAGATACTAAGAAGTGTTGAGGACTGGTCTGGAATACACACCTTGATAGTATGACGCCTCTATTGCGGATGGGTCCATAGCTCTGCCAGCCATGGACGCGCTGCCGAGGGGTAGACTGGAAGACATACTTGAGCCGTAGGAGGAGTATTGCAAAGCTTGCTCGTAGGCTTTCAAATCCAGTTTGTGCTGTTGCTCTGAGGATGACATTAAATTATTTATTGAAAACGGGTGGTTGAATGAGTAATGGGGATCCCCTTTTAGGTGCAGATGGGACTCGTGCGACATCGAGTGCGGAGGTAAAGGGAGAGAGGACAGGGACGTGGCCGAGCTGGCCACGGGGTGGAGAGGTGGCCCGCTGCTCTTTAGTTCAGAGGCGCTGCTACTGCTCCTGTGGTCCATGCTGTGAGGGCTGGAGGACTGGTTGGAGGTGGAGAGGGAGTTGGAGTCCACATTCCCAGTCTTGCTGTTGGTGTTCTCGCTCGAAGGTGACCCAGAACCGGACTGGTCTTTCCTTCCGTCCCCTTTACTTGAAGATATCTTTCTATTTTCGCATTTAAAGCGCTTTTGTCTGCGGAGGTAACAACCGTTCTCGAACATATTTCCAGAATCTGGGTGTAGGGCCCAGTACGAGCCTTTGCCTGGCTTGTCCGGTGATCTAGACACTTTGATGAAGCAATCATTAAAAGACAGGGAATGGCGAATAGAGTTCTGCCACCTCTGTTGGTTCTGTCTGTAGTATGGAAATAGGTCCATTATCCACTGATAGATTTCGCTAAGCGTGAGCATCTTGCTTGGTGCTTGCTGAATGGCCATGGTTATGAGGGATATGTACGAATACGGAGGCTTTGCGTGCGGGTAGCTTCTCCTGAACGACTTGTTGTCCCTTGCTCGGTTCAGGTTGGGCTGAGTATAGGACATTGGGCTCATAGTAGGACTCATGCTCGCGTATGGATTCATAGCGTTCATGGAAGCCTGCTGAGCCGACATCGCGCCCATGTTCGAGGGGCTAAGGGCAGTGCCCATTGACGGTACCCCTCCACCCATTCCGTTCATCGCACTGGACGCGCTCGGGGGCATCCCTGTCATTGTCCCGGGGCTTAGTCCGGCTCCCAGGCCGGGGTTGGCGTAAGACATGTTGAAAGAACCTGAGGTCATATTTCCACTAGTAGACATACTCATGTAACTGTTCATACTGTTCATCGAACTCAATCCTGCATTCATGCCGTTGTTCACCATGGGCGAATATACCTGGAATAACATGAGAGAAATGTGATCACAACAATGCATTGGTCTTTCACACACTCAAAGTGCTTACGTTTTTTATTAATTGTTTTTATTCTGCTGAAATCGACTGTGTAATAATGTTTAGCCAATAATAATTAATAATGATTAATATTAGGCTGTTAAACACAAAATATTTCAAAACTTAACGAATTTAATGAATTCGATTTGACTAAAAAACATGAGATTCAGTTTGAGAGCTTTTAAACAGCAGTATCAAAACAGTGCAGCCTGGTCAGTTTATATGATGTATCTCAAACTCGAACAATATTGATTCATTGTATTAGGGTATATAATGAGATTTTGTGCTGCTTTTCAAGCAATGCAATCATTTAGATGAACATTTTATGTAGGCCTATTATGCACAAACAGAAGGTAAAGCAAAGTGTATTCATCTTATTATTGGCATGGAACAAACGAATTTAGATTGATTTGAAACATTCCACTGACTGCAACTTTCTTTTCGAATAGCATGCATTGATAAACATATGCCATGATCTCGCTGCATGATGGCTGGTAAATATTCAGTGCCAAATCCCACTTTTACGCACATGTATAATGGTATTTTATTTCTTGTTAAAGTGCTAGTATCTCAAGTCAGCATTCGGCCTGCTGTGAATGCAATGTGCACTGCTGCCACCCGGCAGCAGTGGCCGTCTCTCGTTCTTTAGGATACATCATCAGGTTGCATATAGTGAAGTCTATGCCCAAAACAGCCCAATATTCCATAATTTTGTTTTTTAAAAACAACACTGTGCCATTATATTATTTTTGAAGGACACTCAATGCAGTTTGCTAGAAAACATGCATCGCAATAACGAAGAAGTGGAAATCAGTTAGCACTTCATTGTTTTTCTAATACCCAAATCGAATAAAACTGAAATACACATAACCTACCTCTTGTGCGTCATTGTAATAGCTGCTCCAGTCTGGCGTTTCGTGACCTTCCATTTTCACTGTACCCAACATTATGGTTGATATCCACAAATCGTAAACATGCAGTTCCTCAGACTGGAGTTTTTGATAAATGTATCCTAGGAAACGGTGCCCTGTAACTGGTGGGATGTTGCAGGAGGGTTAGAGTAAAGAAGTGAGGAGATAGATGTTGAATGCAGTGTGACCTGTGAGTTTAGATCTTCCCCTATTACGTAGGCGGTACAACCCACCCACTTTTTCAGTGTTCATTTGTCTGGCTCTTTTTCCCTCACTGAAGTCACCCCTCCCGTGCCCACAGTTCTTCTGCGTCTTTACAGAGAAAAATAGCCCAGTCAAAAATAATGTTTTCCCCTCCCTAATAAGGTGTGTAAACATTCCATCAGTCAGAAAGCAGGGTTTGAAAAACAGCCGAGCACGGCATTTGTTGTTGTACAATTACGCACTTGGAATTATATCCATAAATTAAGGTATTTCATATGCCATGGAGAAAGCCAGGCATAAACCAAATAGACAGGAAACTAGCATTACAACCTAGTATTTTAGGTCTTTACGATTAATCATGAATTTTAATTAAATAAAATGTAACATAAACGTCACTGTTTATGCCTATAATTTCAAAATATCCATTACCCACACATGGGCGCGCGCGCCCTACAACGTCATGATAATATTTGCTCTGGCTCACTGAAAGTTGTCTATAGGTATCAAAATGTTAAATTCTGAGAGAATTATAAGGCGTTAGCACTGAGGACATTGTATATTCTTATAAAAAAATATTCACTTATAAGCAATGAAGGTTTATTTCTTTATCATATTTAATTTATGTGCAGACAATGCCCATATATAGGATTTAATTGTAGCCTACAGTATGCCTGTGTTTCATGTTTAATGTTATGGCCTCTGGACAATGAAGAAGACAAGTGGCAACATCTTTATATACGTGAAAAAAGCTTCCTAATATTCCTCTGCTCTGTTAACTGGACGGTAGCCCTACAAGGAGTTGCAGCCAGGTCCTTCGATTCTAAACCCGTTAATGAGGGAATAACAGCGATAATTATCCCTTTACATGGGATTATCTCAGGGTGATCTCTAACGCCATTTGGGAGAGAAAATCGATTTGTTAAGGCCGGATTAAAACCTCCCACAAAGCATGGGAAATGAGGTTTACTGCTGGATTTGAAATCTGACACGGTAGATATAGCCAGCCCCACAAAGCCCTACAGATGAACATGGTTGTTTTACAGATATTTACGCTAATAGATTGCTTTATTCTATGACATGAGTCTTTATGATCACATGTTTATTATGGCACAGCAAAAAAAAAAAAAAAAAAGTAAAAGGGAATAAGAAGATGAATTGTCCCAAAGAAACGAGAAGGAATGAATTACATTCCACATTTTGAAAAGCTTACTAGACAATATTGGAATTTATGACAATAATATTTCCTGAAGGCCTACACATCCAGAATAAAAACTACAGTGCCAATATAAAAAGGCATAGGCCCATGCCGAATTGAAATTATACTTCTTCTGTCGATTAGAAATGCCTTTGAGCTTTTAACACTTTCGCATTTTGTAACTTTTTATTTTGTTCAGTTTCCAATGCCCGTGCAGTCTTTGGCAGTCGTAGTTCTGCACCCACGTGGTGTCTGTTTTGTCCAGCCGAGTTGTCTGGCTTGGTTGCTAGGAGATCCTCCCAGCCACCACCAAGAAATGGTGCGTGTCAAATCTTCCCAAAAGTTTGTAAACATTTTACCTGCCAACGTGTTTATGAGATGATTTTCAGATATTTAAAGTAACGTCAATTTCAGCAAAGAGCGGTGTCTTGTCACTTCAATAGTTTTGGAAAAGGTAAGCGTTGGAATTTGCTAACGTTAGCTAATCTAACGTTATTCTAGTAGCATTGGAGTGGTTCACTGGCGACATTGTAGCTAGTTAAACGGGGCGTATGACATCTTTCAAACTTAATTTAGCAACAAAATACACACGGTGAAGCTGTTATACTGACAGTGCTGCTACTTTTTGTAACACAGTAACAAAAATCTTAACATCAACAGTTTGATCATCATCAGTTATTGAGTAGGCGTCGTAATCCTACATAGAATAAGCATCAATCATGTCAAATATCACATTTTAGGCCACCATTTTTTATTGCTGTGTGTTTTAATCATTTTAATTGATGTTTCATAACCACCCATTGAAAAATAATTCCTCTTACTCAGTCCTTTACTTTTTTGCATATTTCACTTTCCAACATTTCGTCACGTTGATAGACATGGGGCAACATGCTGAGGAATAAGGTTCTGAGCCACAGCGAGGAGCTACAACTGAAGAAGGAGTTAGGGGTGCTACGCAATGAGTCCCAGTGTGAATTCCTACAAATGAAGCAGCTGTTTTTCAACTCCCACACCACCACCAGCACACAGGCCCAAACACTAGACTCTCTCCACACACTGGAGTCATCAGGACTGATGGAAGAGGCTACAGAAGGACCCTGTGGCACATCAGACACACCCCAAAATAGGACCTCACAGATGTCTGCAAGGTCAGTCAGCCTATTGGAGTTCCATGCAGATCTGCTACAATCCCCACCTGCCTCCTTACCACAAAGTCCACTCCTACTAGACATCCCTAAAACAAAGTCAGAGGTGAGCAGGAGTCAAGGAACCACACGTATCAAAGGAATCAGTGAAGAGAGAAATTCAGTTAATTTGGTCCTGTCTCCTCCAGGCCAGAAACCTTCCCCGAAGCCGGCCATAGCTCAGCTAGCAGGGACTACCAAAGTGGTGTCCATGTCCATTCGGCCACAGCCTCCCTCTAAGCCCAGGTCAGAGAGGCCAGCAACAGGGACCAGGACGTTTATATACAAGAGCAAGAAGGAGTCAGAGCAGGTGTCAGAGAAGGAAGCGGCGGAGAGATGCATCCGGAGATCCAATTTCCTCAGCAGATGTCTGGCTCTGAGCTCGGACAACACCGATGACAGCAGGAACAGTGAGGACTCGAGCTCCGAGCAATCCCACAGGAAAGCCCCACAGAAGGTCAAGAAAAAGAAAAGGAGGAAACAGAAAGATAGGTCTACACATGCACTAAAGACGCCCACTGACGACAGGAGCTCAAAGAGCCAGAGGAATACCATGGCCCCCAACAGTTTCCACAGTTTCAAGTCCACCACAGAGCTGCTGGATGAGGCACGGGGCATTGTAGGGGCCGAGAGTGCAGAGAGCCTGGAGGACACGGACCCCCAGCAGAGAGACCCAGAGGAGTCAGTGGCCACGACTATGGGGCTTGTCAGAGGCAGAGGGAGGACGGTGGATGAGATCATTGCCTCCCTACAGAGAGGGGACAGTGATATGCCATCTGCCTCGGACCAGATGATCAAGGAGCTGATGGAAAGAGTGCTGGGAGACAGCTACAATGCTGACAACGAGGTGACAACATGATAACAATAGGACAACAACATATAATATTCTGAATGGTCACAAACATTTTGACCTTCATACATTTGGAAGAGATTTTAAGTAAGCCCGGTGATAGTTAATTTATATTAGTTATTTAAACAGGTATTCAATGCTCATAGCAATTGCACTTGTATTAATTAATGACAATCTTTCTTTTATTTTTATAACATTCAATACTTTTTAAAGGAAGAAAAAACTGTGGAATCAGAGGAGAGAGAAGAGAATATTAGCCATGTACAAACAGAGGTAATGCAGAGACTAGAGTGTATTTAGATTTATCACATTTCATAGAAAAATAGGTTTTCAGAGCATTTGAGAACATTTTTAAGTGTAGAGGTTTCTGTTTTTAAGGTTGTATAAAGTTTCAACTAAATTCAACCTTCATAAGGAATTCTGTTTGTATGATAGTTAACATTAACAAACATCTTATCCACATTTTTCCAGGGTACTCCTCAGAGGTCCCCGGTTCCACAGAGGATGTTGTGGGTTAAGAGGGAGACACCTACCCCTCCAAGACCTGTTGTGTCCCCTAAAGTCACATCAGGGGTCTACAAGATCGCTCACTCACTGTCTGAACGAGAGACAGACGGCGATGACTCTATGGTCTCTGCTCTTCCACAGAAGGTAATACTTGTATGTATGTGGTTGTCATTGTGTGAAGTTCAGTAGTTATAACTGTACTATCAGTTTATCTTGTTCCCGCCTAATTTATTTGTCTTTTATTATTTTAGCTCCCACAATTAGAAGACAAACGTTTGTCTTTGTGTTCTTTTTTTTCCTCCATCAAAGGTGACTTATGCAGATGTAATGACAGCTCGAGGAGATACCATAGCTCCTTCTCAGAGACCAGCGAGGGTGTCTTTACAAAACAAAACTATTCAAGGCCTCTCCCCTCTAGCAACATGGGCCCCCAAAGCACAGTAAGCATATTGTATTCCCTGTCAGTCTGCTTGATCATGAGAGTTGTGAGTGGTTGTATTGAACTGATTTTGAGTTATGATTCTTATTGGAGGTTAAACTACTTCTATTACAAACTTGGGTATTAAATGGATACCACATGCAACAGTGCACTGTCAAATAAATAGTGGTTTTCTCCTAGAACATGAAGACATGTTGCTTAAACCCTGTATAATCATGGTCATCACTGGGTTATCCCTGCTTGTTTTGAAAGAAGTTGTTTTCCAACAACCTCTTCAACTCACTGTCATAGTAACCATCTCCGACGTTGACTTTAATGGATTGGGCCGGGGTGGCATTGGACGGAGGTGAGCTCAGTTCCATGGAGTCTGTCTGTAAATAAAGTGACTTCTAAGCTATCATCAAAACTCCCCACCTGATTCTCAGAGATCCATTGACACAGAGAGTAATTATGCTCCCAGCCTAACACACTCTTTAGACTGCTCTCTCTCTGTCTGGAGCCTGGTGCAACCACACACTTCCTTATAACTGACTCCTTACTCACCTAAAGAGTCCAGATTTACTGCCTCCTCCTGCTGCAAGTGCTGAGTTGGAGTTGTGCCACACCCTCCCACTCCTTCCACTCCCCTCCAACCCCATTGACAAAAAAATGGAACCAAAACAAGTGCCATTTAATTAGGGGTGTTTTTCAGAGCTTTGGTTCACTGAAAGGTTTCTGCTGGGTATGGATAAGAGGCTTTATAAGGGGGCCAGGCTGCCAGCCTGTCTGCTGATGGTAGATGGATTAGATAAGGAGCAAGGCTGAAGGCAGTGCTCAGGTCTGCACCACTCCACGGTTATGGAATGCTCATTTCATTGAAAACAAGGCGAATGACTCCAGGGTGACCTTACAGGTTTGCCGCTCCGCTAGCTGAGCTGAGGCATACCTACCTAACCCAGAGTGCCAAAGAGATGATCAATCTCAGGAGTGGCAGGCCATAGTGAACATGTTAGGCTCCAATAAATTGTCCAGTGTCTGTCAAGACAGGAGGTGGGTGGTGGGTGGCGAAGGGAGGCCAGGCCTTTCCCTCCTAGCACAGAGAGGCCACACACAGTCTCCAGTTCAAAGAGTGGTGAGAAGTTATGGCAGGGATGATCTGAGCAAATAAACCACCACCTCATCTGCTTACGCCACAGAGAATGGTTCATCTGTTAGGACAAGCCTCAAGACCACTGTATTGCTTGTAGACGTTTCAAATATGTGGATTGTTGTTGAATCGTTGACATTCTTCAATATAACAAACCAGTGGGGTTTTGGTTCAAAGCAAAATGTCAGCTGACTTCTCCCTTTACCATACATGATAATACTGTATGTTGGGTTTTATATATACCCTGTGTTATTACAGACTAGGTAAAGAAGTCGGAAATTATGTTACATTTAGATACAATTGCAAGTAAGCATTACCTTGGTCCTAGATCTGTTTGTGTTCTCACCAACTCTATTGCTATCATTGTCAAGCCAGTGACAAGGAGTTGGCATGATGGCGCAAACAGACTGGCGAAGTAAGAGTATCACAACATTGTAGTCATTACTGTTCTAATTCTCTCCCACAGTGCAGATGGGTACAAGACCATTCACCACCTCTGTACAACCCCAGTCAGCCAGGCACTGCCTCTGGAGCTGCAGCTGGCTTCCCGGGTCTGTCACACCTCCAGCCAACTCAGTGCACCACCACAGTTTCACCAACAGAGGGCAGCACTACAACACATTGCTGCCCAGCCTGACAGACACAGGTAAAACTCTTTTATTAGATTTTTTATTTAACCTTTATTTATCTATCTCTCACAGGCTTTGCTTCATAAGTTGTTTTCTGACCAAAACCTAGACTTTACAGGAACATTTGGAATTGAAGTGCTGTGATACAGGGTTGCATTGAATTATTTTGTAAATATAATTTGGTCATCCTCTCCACTTTCTCTCTCACTACCTTCTGCACTCCACGTGGGAAAACTTTGCATGTCAGGAGTATCGTTACAACAACCTCATATCATGTAAAACTATTTCATCTCTTTGCAGGATAGTAAATGAAGGCGTGCCCTGCGTGGAGGTGACTGAGTCTGATGGAAAGGACTGTGTGAGTCACCTGCCTCCCCAGACTTCAGACAGCCTGGCTGACTGGCAGAGGATCGCTGAGTATTACGTAGAGAAGCCCAGGATGATGCTTCATGGACAGGCGGTGAGGAGGATCAGCACTATGTTTATACAACTTTTCCCCAAAAACATTTAGTCTAGAAAGTGTTTCACCATCCAACAAGATGATCCACTAGGTGGCACCAAACATATTTGTAACTCATTAGAAACAGCAGGTTTTTAATGGGACTGCTTATAACATGATAATAACACTGTAGCTATCTGGGATTGTTTAAGAATGTCAAATGTTTCAGTTCCAATGTTTCAGATCAAGTTCCACATTATCTTTATAATGTCATGTGTGAGTTTGTTTTATTCAAGGGGCCTTTTCATTGGTCTAGATGAGTCACCTGTCTTGAAGTGTCTATCCTCCCATACCTCTCTGTGTGTCTCATACAGTATCTCTCTCCTTCCTCCCAGTTCTCTGTGTGTCTCATACAGTATCTCTCCTTTCTCCCAGACCTCTTTGTGTGTCTCATACAGTATCTCTCTCCTTCCTCCCAGTTCTCTGTGTGTCTCATACAGTATCTCTCTCCTTCCTCCCAGTTCTCTGTGTGTCTCATACAGTATCTCCTTCCTCCCAGACCTCTCTGTGTGTCTCATACAGTATCTCTCTCCTTCCTCTCAGACCTCTCTGTGTGTCTCATACAGTATCTCTCTCCTTCCTCCCAGTTCTCTGTGTGTCTCATACAGTATCTCTCTCCTTCCTCTCAGACCTCTCCGTGTGTCTCATACAGTATCTCTCTCCTTCCTCCCAGTTCTCTGTGTGTCTCATACAGTATCTCTCTCCTTCCTCTCAGACCTCTCTGTGTGTCTCGTACAGTATCTCTCTCCTTCCTCTCAGACCTCTCTGTGTGTCTCATACAGTATCTCTCTCCTTCCTCCCAGTTCTCTGTGTGTCTCATACAGTATCTCCTTCCTCCCAGACCTCTCTGTGTGTCTCATACAGTATCTCTGTCCTTCCTCCCAGTTCTCTGTGTGTCTCATACAGTATCTCTCTCCTTCCTCTCAGACCTCTCTGTGTGTCTCATACAGTATCTCTCTCCTTCCTCTCAGACCTCTCTGTGTGTCTCATACAGTATCTCTCTCCTTCCTCTCAGACCTCTCTGTGTGTCTCATACAGTATCTCTCTCCTTCCTCCCAGACCTCTCTGTGTGTCTCATACAGTATCTCTCTCCTTCCTCCCAGACCTCTCTGTGTGTCTCATACAGTATCTCTCTCCTTCCTCCCAGACCTCTCTGTGTGTCTCATACAGTATCTCTCTCCTTCCTCCCAGAACTTTCTGTGTCTCTCATACAGTATCTCTCTCTTTCCTCCCAGTTCTCTGTGTGTCTCATACAGTATCTCTCTCCTTCCTCCCAGACCTCTCTGTGTGTCTCATACAGTATCTCTCTCCTTCCTCCCAGACCTCTCTGTGTGTCTCATACAGTATCTCTCTCCTTCCTCCCAGACCTCTCTGTGTGTCTCATACAGTATCTCTGTCCTTCCTCCCAGTTCTCTGTGTGTCTCATACAGTATCTCTCTCCTTCCTCTCAGACCTCTCTGTGTGTCTCGTACAGTATCTCTCTCCTTCCTCTCAGACCTCTCTGTGTGTCTCATACAGTATCTCTCTCCTTCCTCCCAGACCTCTCTGTGTGTCTCATACAGTATCTCTCTCCTTCCTCCCAGACCTCTCTGTGTGTCTCATACAGTATCTCTGTCCTTCCTCCCAGTTCTCTGTGTGTCTCACACAGTATCTCTCTCCTTCCTCTCAGACCTCTCTGTGTGTCTCATACAGTATCTCTCTCCTTCCTCTCAGACCTCTCTGTGTGTCTCATACAGTATCTCTCTCCTTCCTCCCAGACCTCTCTGTGTGTCTCATACAGTATCTCTGTCCTTCCTCCCAGACCTCTCTGTGTGTCTCATACAGTATCTCTGTCCTTCCTCCCAGTTCTCTGTGTGTCTCACACAGTATCTCTCTCCTTCCTCTCAGACCTCTCTGTGTGTCTCATACAGTATCTCTCTCCTTCCTCTCAGACCTCTCTGTGTGTCTCATACAGTATCTCTCTCCTTCCTCTCAGACCTCTCTGTGTGTCTCATACAGTATCTCTCTCCTTCCTCTCAGACCTCTCTGTGTGTCTCATACAGTATCTCTCTCCTTCCTCCCAGACCTCTCTGTGTGTCTCATACAGTATCTCTCTCCTTCCTCCCAGACCTCTCTGTGTTCCAACGAGCTGAAGATGTTCTGGCACCCAGCGCCTCCTAAGTTCAGCTGCTCTCCTGCATTCGTCAAACACAAACTCTTTCCCAAGTACCAGGTAGTGTAGTACTGAGCCTCTGATGTTTACAGACGGGACTTGTAGGCTTCTTCCCTCTCAGACAGTCAGTCCACATGGACAGTTAACGGAAGACTTAACTCTACTCCATTTGTTCCTGGCTGTGTTTTAGTTGAGACGTGATAGGGAAACATTGGAGATGCTCTTTGATCATTACATTACAAGATGCCTTACTACTCTGAAAGTTAGATAACATTAACAAGGCCACATTGATCATGCCTTTTTAACCAAAGATGTCCTGGTGAAATATAATATCTTTGAATATCAAATTGCAAGTGAACCAGTTAACTAAACCTCGCCAATGTGATCTCACCCTATATACCCTCCTGCTATGTTTCTATGGTGTTTGTTACTCAGGCAACGCGGAACGATCTCTCCAGAGAGGAGCTCTATGGTGATCTGACTGACCTGGTGGAATCAGCCTGTGACCTGACAGAGATGAAGCCAACCACCTCAGTGGTCAGTGTGTGCTTTAGTTACCCCCAAACTAAACTAAACAAACCTTCCCCCTCTCTCTAGCATGCCCTTACGAACGTGTTGGATCTTCCTACAGGAAAATGTGCTGTCCAGAAAGTTCAAATCTATGATAGATCTCAGAGTAACAGAGCAGTCACCTCAACCCTCCATTGACGAAGAACAGGTGAGTGTATATGAAATGTCATGTCATTCAATAACATGATAAACCACTATCTCACTACCTAAGCAGAGGTTCTGACCATTGTCTCACTATTCACCATCTTGACCCAGTTGAAGAGGCCCTTCTCTGCACCATACCTCAACCCTGAACCAGAGGCCTTCCTCAAGGTATCATGTGACTTCGCCACCATCACCAGAGAGCTGGAGGTGGTTCGGCAACAGCTGTCCTCCACTGTGCTGGCTGAGGAGACCCATCCCCAGGCTACTCCCACTGTCCAGCAGGAAGCCGACCACCAAGCCCCCGCAGCAGGCCCCACCACAGAGGAGCTTACCCCAGCCCTCAGCCAGAGTCAACTACAGTACAGGAGGGACCGAGGCAGGGTGATGCTGGTGGAACCCGTCAGGAGAGGCAGCATATCCCACTCCAAGAAGAAGGTCGCCAAGGGTGGGAAGAAGCTGTGCCCTGCCAAGCTGGCCTACATCCATGAAAAACTGCAGGAGCCGCCACGTACTCTCATCAGGTAGGCAGGCTTACAGTACTGCGATTCATTTGGCTAACAAAGCAGTTATAGAACTTTCAGATTAATGTGCTTTCATTTGGATATACAGTAGACCCATGTTATTGCTGTACTTACAGAATGTATACATTTCTTCTTTACATCTAATCACCCTGTCTATCTGTGTTGCCTGCCTCCTGTGTTCCTAGGAGTGAGTCTGTGTGCCAGCTACTACCCATCAAACCCACCACTTGCCTTTCAGAGGAGCCTCCCCTCTCTCTCCGCTTGCCCCGCTACCCGAGCCTACCCCTGGTGCTGGACTTTGAGAGCTTTGCCGCTGACCAGGGTGGCATCCCCAACGTGCTCCCTCCCCGGGAGTGGGTGAGGGATATCTGGGACGCCTGGTTTGACGAGCTCTTCCCTCCACTGGAGGAGAGCAACAGCACATCCAAGCAAGAGTCAGACTCCTCTAAGAGAGCCCCCAGCAGCAGCCTCCAGAGCGGGGCCCTGAAGAAGCCTGGGGAGAAGGTCCTGATGCTGGATGAGATACAGGCTCTGGACTGGGTGGACCTGTCTCTGACCCTGGACCAGGGCCTGACCACAGGGGACCTGGAGGGAGAGGTGGCCAAGCTGACCCAGGCTATTGCCCAGCAGGACAGTCCCAGCGCCTTTGACCTGTGTCGCAGGGGGGCGCTGCATAAGAAACTGGGACGGCTTAACCAGGCTCTGGAGGATCTCAATGCTGTAAGTTTAGTTCACATTTTCAGTAGGCTAGCAGAGGTTTGGTTCTGAAATAGGACAGCCATGGAGGAGTGTGTTAGGTCGGAATACTGTAATTGCAGTTGGAAGCTAGTCAAAGTAACTTGATTTAGACATGTATTTATAAGTATATAAGCTAGCTAATAGGTTTGACCTGATTTCCCTGCTAGCTTCATTTTCCTCCTCTAGGCCTCTGATGATGATACATGGTTAATGTGTTGTTGTTTCCACACTAGGCCATTTCCCTAGAGCGCTACCTGCTGGATGCTTACTGGCACAGGCACAGCATTTATCTGCTCAGAAACAACCAGAATAGTGCTTTGGATGATCTGAACTTTATCATCAAGCACACCAAGAAACATGCAGGTAAGCCCACCACAGCCCAAAGCCCAGTGTGTTTTATTAGTTACTGTAGGTACAAGTGATTCACGGTACATACAGCATTTTGTATTTTTTGTATTTTATATTTCACCTTTATTTAACCAGGTAGGCTAGTTGAGAACAAGTTCTCATTTACAACTGCGACCTGGCCAAAAAAAAGCAAAGCAGTGCGACACAAACAACAACACAGAGTTACACATGGAATAAACAAGCGTACAGTCAATTACACAATAGAAAAAAAGAAAGTCTATATACAGTGTGTGCAAATGGCGTGAGAAGGTAAGGCAATAAATAGGCCATAGTAGCCAGGTAATTACAATTTAGCAAATTAACACTGGAGTGATAGATGTGCAGATGATGATGTGCAAGTAGAAATACTGGTGTGCAAAAGAGCAGAGAAGTAAATAAAAACAATATGGGGATGAGGTAGGTAGATTGGGTGGGCTATTTACAGATGGGCTATGTACAGCAGCAGCGATCGGTTAGCTGCACGGATGGCTGATGTTTAAAGTTAGTGAGGGAAATCTATGTCTCCAGCTTTAGCGATTTTTGCATTTCGTTCCAGTCATTGGCAGCAGAGAACTGGAAGGAAAGGCGGCCAAAGGAGGAATTGGCTTTGGGGGTGACCAGTGAGTTATACCTGCTGGAGCGTGTGCTACGGGAGGGTGTTGTTATCGTGACCAGTGAGCTGAGATAAGGCGGAGCTTTACCTAGCATAGACGTATAGATGACCTGGAGCCAGTGGGTCTGGCGACAAATATGTAGCGAGGGCCAGCCGACTAGAGAATACAGGTCGCAGTGGCGGGTGGTATATGGGGCTTTGGTGACAAAACAGATGGCACTGTGATAGACTGCATCCAGTTTGCTGAGTAGAGTGTTGGAGGCTATTTTGTAAATGACATCGCCGAAGTCGAGGATCGGTAGGATAGTCAGTTTTACGAGGGTATGTTTGGCGGCGTGAGTGAATGAGGCTTTTTTGCGAAATAGGAAGCCGATTCTAGATCTAATTTTGGATTAGAGATGTTTAATATGAGTCTGGAAGGAGAGTTTACAGTCTAGCCAGACACCTAGGTATTTGTAGTTGTCCACTTATTCTAAGTCAGAACCGTCCAGAGTAGTGATGCAAGTCGGACGGGCGGGTGCGGGCAGCGAACGGTTGAAAAGCATGCATTTAGTTTTATAGCGTTTAAGAGCAGTTGGAGGCCACGGAAGAAGTGTTGTATGGCATTGAAGCTCGTTTGGAGGTTTGTTAACACAGTGTCCAAAGAAGGGCCAGATGTATACAGAATGGTGTCGTCTGCGTAGAGGTGGATCAGGGAATCACCCCAGCAAGAGCAACATCGTTGATATATACAGAGAAAAGAGTCGGCCCGAGAATTGAACCCTGTGGCACGCCCATAGAGACTGCCAGAGGTCCGGACAACAGGCCCTCCGATTTGACACACTGAACTCTGAAGTAGTTGGTGAACCAGGCGAGGCAGTCATTTGAGAAACCAAGGCTGTTGAGTCTGCCGATAAGAATACGGTGATTGACAGAGTCGAAAGCCTTGGCCACGTCGATGAAGACGGCTGCACAGTACTGTCTTTTATCGATGGCGGTTATGATATCGTTTAGTACCTTGAGCGTGGCTGAGGTGCACCCGTGACCAGCTCGATGATGCACTTACTGACTGCCAAGGTGAAAGTGATTGCACTTCTGCTGAATCTCACTTGAATGAATTTAAATTCCTAATTTTATGAGCCTTTTAGTTTTTTTTCGCTCTTGCACGTTCCATCTGTATTTTCAAGTTAGTGAGTGCTCCATTGATTTAAATGTTAGTTCCTTTTTGCCAATAGGAACACATTTTTGTTGACTATAGTTATTGTACATTCTGTGGCATTACACTGCTGGTCGATTTATTAAGGCAATTCTGGTGATGTACCCACGGTTAAGAATGCGACTTATATGTGATTTGATTATGGTTCACGACTGTACAGCTATAGCTGTTCCTCCTTCCTAGACTACTGTACAGTACAATACATTACCAACCTTTTATATGTGTTTACCAGACGCCTTCAAGTCCAAAGCAGAAATCTACAGAGTGAGAGGAGAGACCACCCTGGCTATTATAAACTACACTCAGGCCATCAAATGCAGACCTGAAGACGATGACAACTATTTCAAGAGGGCTGAGATGTACGAGAAGAGGAATGAGATTCTACTGGCCATGGAGGACTATGCCAAAGTATGTCACGTTGCCACTGACATCACTGGGTCTCAAAGCACTCTTAGGATGTAGTCTGGGTTTAATACAATCATCTAAGGTAGAAAACCAACAACATTGTGATATTGTGTATTGATTGAGAGGAGATTCCACCTCACTCCAGTGCTGACCTCTGGATTATTTTGCCAGCATAAGCCACAGAACAAGGGCTTAACAGGAGACCACTGTGACTGGTGTGTATGTCTGTAATCTTTGTCTTCCAGACGTTCACCATCAACCCAGGGAGAACGGACGCTCTGTTGACCCACGGCCTGCAGTACTTCCACAGCTGTAACTGGATGGTGGCTCTGTCTGACTTTACTCTGCTGCTCCAGCGTGATCCCAGCCATGCCATCGCCAGGTAATCAATGAGTGTGTCCCAAATGACACCCTATTTCCTATATAGTGCACAACTATTGACCAGGGCCCATAGGTAGTAGTGCATTATATACGACAGGGATGAGCAACTTTGATGGGGGTGTGGGCCACCAAAAAACGGAACTCATCATGATGGCCGCAGTAGCTAGTGGGTCTGCGTACTCACACCCATTCTTGTCAGTTTCTTTGGTGTGAAATTAGTCTGCAGGCCTACGAAAGTTGCCCATCCCTGATATAGGTAATAGGGTGTCACTTGGGACACAGACAATGCCAGCGTTAGGATTGAGTTTAGCTCACAACCACGCACAGGTTCTGTCTCTCTCCCTCTCTCTCAAAACACACACACACACACACACTGAAATGTCGATTGACAGTCAGTTGTGTTACCCTCCATAATGTCAGTGGTGTTACCCTCCACCCGTTATAACCCATTATAACCCATAATATCTCGTTATAATCTGGACGTACCACAGGACATACAGGGGCAGGATCTATGCTAAGGTGGGTCAGTACCAGGAAGCCATCGAGGACTTCTCCCTGGCAGTTCACCTGGACCCTAATGACTGGCTGGCCTTCTACCACCGAGGCTGTCTGCTCAGGAAGAGGATGCCTGATATTGCCCTCCAAGACCTCAGCACCTCAGGTATTAGACAATAGATAAATAGATACTTTATTGTACGGATGTCCTCAGAGAGGTAAATCATTTCCACAGTCCATGGGTTACAAACAACATCATCAACAAAACCTCACCTAACCCCCATTTCATGCTATTAATATCTTCAATCCAATGTGTTCTGACTCGAAGAGTGGTAGCTATCAGTTTACATGAACCCCATATCTGAGTTTTTTAGGCTATTAATATCTTTCCATTCTGTGCTGAATTGAGGAGGTGTTGTGTTATACAGTCCTGTGAGTACCACAGAGATACAACTTATTGTTATATTTATTTCTGTGCCACCAGTACTCATTAATGATAGCCAAGAGAACCTGAGTGCCTTCCTGCACAGGGGCCTGCTCTATACGGAGCGACGGCAGTGGCAACAAGCAATGTTCGACTTTGAAGCTGTGATCAAACTTGACAGGTAATACCACTGGGCCTCTCGCTTTGACAGAGTGGATCCTTTCTTCTGAAAAGAATAACAGGGATTTGAGTGAGAAAGAGGAGCAGGATATATAGAGAGGGGGAGAGAAGGAGAGAGGGAGGACATTTCGAAGCTAAATATTAAATAAGACTGTTGAGATGTATGAACATTTTGAATGATAAGAACTAGAATCTTTCCTTAAATCTAATAATTGTTGTGCGGTTAAGAGAGAAGTTATGTTTCCTTTAATGTTTTTCCCCACTTCATGATGATTTCTTGTTCCTGTTAGGTCTGTAGCACTGGCCCATGTGAATCTGGGCTTGATCTTCATGTTGAATATGGGCCAGAACTATGAAGCCATCCGAATGTTCAGCAACGCTTTGAGGGTGGACCCCACCTACATCAGAGGATACATCTGCCGGGCCCAAGCCTATCGCAATGTAAGCATTTAAAATGTCATGATGCAGTCACCAGGATTTTCGGGTTTTGACTTTATAATGTATAAATAATTAACCTTGTTCTTCCCCAAAAAGGTCAATGATCTGAAGAGAGCGCTGAAAGATCTGACACGAGCCACACATATGAAACCAGACGCTCAACAATTGTATATCATGAGGTAAAGGTGTACAAACAAGCTATTGTCTGAGATTGTCACAAACACGCTATTGTCTTAGATTTAGAGTGGGCCTTTCCCTATATAAATGTTCTATATCAGAGGAAGGATACCAGGCTTGAGTTTTAAGTCCGTAAAAGGGACCTAAACTATTCTTTAGTTAAGAATACAAAAGTAGTACAGGGTTCTCCCCAAAGAATGTAAGAGGGGCACTGTGGCACCTTGTGGACTGGCTGCACCACTATGTAGCTCGATTTTTTTGAAATCCCTTATTTGTTGTCAACAAAGGCTCTAGATTGCAGGAAATGGTGGTTACAAGTGTTCAAAAACACAAACATCTCTTGATCCCCCTGGGCCTCCCCCCGCCTTACTCATCAGCACCATGGATTCTACAAGGTGTTGAAAGCGTTCCACAGGGATGCTGGCCCATGTTGACTCCAATGCTTCCCACAGTTGTGTCCAGTTGGCTGGATGTATTTTGGGTGGTGGATCATTCTTGATACACACAGGAAACTGTTGAGCATGTAAAACCCAGCAGCGTTGCAGTTTTTAACACAAACCGTTGCGCCCTGGCATCTACTACCATACCCTGTTCAAAGGCACTTAAATATTTTGTCTTGCCCATTCACACTCTGAATGGAACACATACACAATCCATGTCTCAATTGTCTCAAGGTTTAAACGTCTTTCTTTAACCTGTCTCCTCCCCTTCATCTACACTGACTGAAGTGGATTTAACAAGTGACATCAATAAGGGTTCATAGCTTTCACCTGGTTTCACTTTGTCTGTCTATGTCATGGAACGTTTTGTATACTCAGTGTATATTGACATATCCACAATGCTCTCTCTGTGTTTCAGGGGCCAGTATTTGTGTGACATGGAACAGTTTGACCTGGCCACGTTCTGTATCCAGTACGCTGCAGAGATGAACAAAGGTACAGATATTCTAATCAGGATCCAGGAAGCATAATATAAGTTCCCTGACCCTGACTGACAAGCCCTTGTTATCTCACAGACTGACAAGCCCCTGTTATCTCACAGACTGACAAGCCCTTGTTATCTCACAGACTGACAAGCCCTTGTTATCTCACAGACTGACAAGCCCTTGTTATCTCACAGACTGACAAGCCCTTGTTATCTCACAGACTGACAAGCCCTTGTTATCTCTGGCCAGACTGACAAGCCCTTGTTATCTCACAGACTGACAAGCCCTTGTTATCTCACAGACTGACAAGTCCTTGTTATCTCACAGACTGACAAGCCCTTGTTATCTCACAGACTGACAAGCCCTTGTTATCTCACAGACGGACAAGCCCTTGTTATCTCACAGACGGACAAGCCCTTGTTATCTCACAGACTGACAAGCCCTTGTTATCTCACAGACTGACAAGTCCTTGTTATCTCACAGACTGACAAGCCCTTGTTATCTCACAGACTGACAAGCCCTTGTTATCTCACAGACTGACAAGCCCTTGTTATCTCACAGACTGACAAGCCCTTGTTATCTCACAGACTGACAAGCCCTTGTTATCTCACAGACGGACAAGCCCTTGTTATCTCACAGACTGATCAGCCCTTGTTATCTCACAGACTGACCAGCCCTTGTTATCTCACAGACTGACAAGTCCTTGTTATCTCACAGACTGACAAGCCCTTGTTATCTCACAGACTGACAAGCCCTTGTTATCTCACAGACTGACAAGCCCTTGTTATCTCACAGATTGACAAGCCCTTGTTATCTCACAGACTGACAAGCCCTTGTTATCTCACAGACTGACAAGCCCTTGTTATCTCACAGACTGACCAGCCCTTGTTATCTCACAGACTGACCAGCCCTTGTTATCTCACAGACTGACAAGCCCTTGTTATCTCACAGACTGGCAAGCCCTTGTTATCTCACAGACTGACAAGCCCTTGTTATCTCACAGACTGACAAGTCCTTGTTATCTCACAGACTGACAAGCCCTTGTTATCTCACAGACGGACAAGCCCTTGTTATCTCACAGACGGACAAGCCCTTGTTATCTCACAGACTGACCAGCCCTTGTTATCTCACAGACTGACCAGCCCTTGTTATCTCACAGACTGAACAGCCCTTGTTATCTCACAGACTGACAAGCCCTTGTTATCTCACAGACTGACAAGCCCTTGTTATCTCACAGACTGACAAGCCCTTGTTATCTCACAGACTGACCAGCCCTTGTTATCTCACAGACTGACCAGCCCTTGTTATCTCACAGACTGACCAGCCCTTGTTATCTCACAGACTGACACTATATGGCAGGAACTTACTGATACGTAGAAATAATCATGGCTTCACAATGAGCAATGCTGTTGGCAAGAGCACAATCAGATCTGGGACCAGGCTAATACTGACCAGTGACCTTCCCCACCACTAGCACTAGGGTCATCTCCCATCCAGCAGGCTGCTGTCCAGTCTTTCCTGGGGAATGATGCCAAAGCCATTGCCTGTCTGGAGGCAGCCACCAACAACCGACCTTCACCTCCCATCCTCATTCTCCTGGGCAAGACACAGATGAAGGCACGCAAGTTCATGGTGGGTTGTTACGTTCTGGGTTACCATGCCTTGTCATGTATAGGCTAAAGCTGAATGATCAATGTTTCCCTGTTTCCTCCAGTGATTTTGTCTTCCTCATTCAAATCATTAGGCCTGTAGCTTGATGTACTACAGTACCCATAATGCTCTGTGTAACATTCGGGTTGTGTCCTAGTAAAGATGTTCTGAAGCTAACAAAATGGTGTTGGGAAGCTTATCAATACAACTGGCCTACTTTTCTCAGCATGACACTTCTATAGCAATAACCATGGCCTAACATGCCCTGTCATCAGGGGGAGAGTGAGTGTATTGGGGGAGTTGGTGACGTGGGTGTACAGTGGGGGAAAAAAAGTATTTAGTCAGCCACCAATTGTGCAAGTTCTCTCACTTAAAAAGATGAGAGGCCTGTAATTTTCATCATAGGTACACTTCAACTATGACAGACAAAATGAGGAAAAAAAAATCCAGAAAATCACATTGTAGGATTTTTAATGAATTTATTTGCAAATTATGGTGGAAAAAAAGTTTTTGGTCACATACAAACAAGCAAGATTTCTGGCTCTCACAGACCTGTAACTTCTTCTTTAAGAGGCTCCTCTGTCCTCCACTCATTACCTGTATTAATGGCACCTGTTTGAACTTGTTATCAGTATAAAAGACACCTGTCCACAACCTCAAACAGTCACACTCCAAACTCCACCATTGGCAAGACCAAAGAGCTGTCAAAGGACACCAGAAACAAAATTGTAGACCTGCACCAGGTTGGGAAGACTGAATCTGCAATAGGTAAGCAGCTTGGTTTGAAGAAATCAACTGTGGGAGCAATTATTAGGAAATGGAAGACATACAAGACCACTGATAATCTTCCTCGATCTGGGGCTCCACGCAAGATCTCACCCCGTGGGGTCAAAATGATCACAAGAACGGTGAGCAAAATCCCAGAACCACACGGGGACCTAGTGAATGACCTGCAGAGAGCTGGGACCAAAGTAACAAAGCCTACCATCAGTAACACACTACGCCGCCAGGGAATCAAATCCTGCAGTGCCAGACATGTCCCCCTGCTTAAGCCAGTACATGTTCAGGCCCGTCTAAAGTTTGCTAGAGAGCATTTGGATGATCCAGATGAGGATTGGGAGAATGTCAGATGAAACCAAAATAGAACTTTTTGGTAAAAACTCAACTTGTGTTTGGAGGACAAAGAACACCATACCTACTGTGAAGCATGTGGGTGGAAACATCGTGCTTTGGGGCTGTTTTTCTGCAAAGGGACCAGGACGACTGATCCGTGTAAAGGAAAGAATGAATGGGGCCATGTATCGTGAGATTTTGAGTGAAAACCTCCTTCCATCAGCAAGGGCATTGAAGATGAAACGTGGCTGGGTCTTTCAGCATGACAATGATCCCAAACACACCGCCTGGGCAACGAAGGAGTGGCTTCGTGAAGAAGCATTTCAAGGTCCTGGAGTGGCCTAGCCAGTCTCCAGATCTCAACCCCATAGAAAATCTTTGGAGGAGTTGAAAGTCTGTGTTGCCCAGCGACAGCCCCAAAACATCACTGCTCTAGAGGAGATCTGCATGGAGGAATGGGCCAAAATACCAGCAACAGTGTGTGAAAACCTTGTGAAGACTTACAGAAAACGTTTGACCTCTGTCATTGCCAACAAAGGGTATATAACAAAGTATTGAGATAAACTTTTGTTATTGACCAAATACTTATTTTCCACCATAATTTGCAAATAAATTCATAAAAAATCCTACAATGTGATTTTCTGGATTTATTTTCCTCGTTTTGTCTGTCATAGTTGAAGTGTACCTATGATGAAAATTACAGGCCTCTCTCATCTTTTTAAGTGAGAGAACTTGCACAATTGGTGGCTGACTAAATACTTTTTTGCCCCGCTGTATCACAGACGGCCGGTGACACCTTATTTGGGGAGGACATGCTCATAGTAATGGCTGGAACGGAATTAATGGAAGGTATCGAACACGTCAAATACATGTTTGATACCATTCCATTTACTCCATTCCAGCCATTATTTTGAGCCGTCCTCCCCTCAGCAGCCTTCTGTGGGGTGTGTGTGTGTGTGTGTGTGTGTGTGTGTGGTGACTGTGCTGTAGGAGGCAGTAGAGAGCTTCAGGAAAGCCCTGATTCTGCTGAGCCCCAACGAGACCAACCTGTACAACGTCTCTGAAGCTGCAGAGGTCTTCTATCTGACTGGACTCTGCTACATGGCACTGGCTCTCCTGTTGCAGGTACAGTAACTAGGCATTGTCTGTTCAGATATCCATGTTATTTGGCTGCATGGCCCCCCAACACTAGCCTGGTCACAGATCTGTTTGTGCTCTTGCCAACAGTGTTTGGCATGACAGCACAAACAGACTGGCTACTCCAACACAACGTTTTTGAATCCTCTATGTCTTCTAACCGTCAAAACTCAAGCTGTTTCTCTTTTGCAAGGCTTTTTTTTCTCTCTCTTTTTTCATGCAGTGAAACACCTGTTGTTCAGTTGATGTTACACAACACATTAACTACGTACATGCCGTTATTTTGAAATAGTCTATGGTACAGTACATACTGACATGGCAAGGCCTCTTTCACCAAACTAACACCCCCATGTGAAGATTCTGTAATGTTTTCTGACAGGCTTTTGATGCGTTCAGCAACGCAGTGAAGATCAACCCTGACTATGCAGATGCGTACCACCAGCGTGGGCTCTGTCGTATGCGCCTGCAGCAGTCCAAGAGTGTTCAAGACTTCAACAGAGCCCTCTTCATCAACCCAAACCTGTTCCAGGTAGAGGCTCCGTAACCACTGGTTCTCTGGAACTCACTGTCCACCCATGTACAGTATAAGGAGGAATCCTAAATTGCACCTTATTACCTACATAGTGCACTACTTTTGACCAGGGCCTATCGGGAATAGGGTGCCATTTGAGATGCAGGCTAAATGTACTGAGGAGACTAAATGTGTCATTGGGTTCATAGCTAGCAAATGTGTTCTGTTGCCTGAAAGTTCTCCAGATAGTAGAACTATCTGAAACCACATTATACAGAAGCAGTGCAATGGAACACATTGTGTGGAGTTGTGGTGAATGGAGTACATTGTGTCTGAATTTCAAGGTGTATCTGAGCCGCGCAGCCTTCTATGGCGCTAAAGGGCGCTATTCAAAGGCCATCCTGAACTGCAACGAAGCCATTAAGATCCAGCCCAAGAGTGTCAGAGTCTACCTGTATAGAGGAGCACTCAAATTCTACCTGAAGGTGAGATTAATGGAATGCCTTCCTTTGTTGTTCATTGTTGCATCTTAGATGCTGGGTTCTTTACCGATGACTCCAAGAAGTTCTTAATTTGTTAAACAACGGAATACGTTTATTATCAGGCATGAAGGTAAGACCCAGATGCAGACCACGTCGAATATAAACAATTGTTTAACTGGCAACAGACCAACAGAGAACACAGGTATAAATACACAGGGGATAAAGGGGAAGATGGGCGACACATGGAGGGGGGTGGAGACAATCACAAAGACAGGTGAAACAGATCAGGATGTGATGTTTATTTCACATTCACACAGGTAACACAGCTAGCCGTCACTCTTTGCTTCTTCAGCCTTGCCTCACATTACATCACATTCTTTGGAGGGCAGTAACACAATTACTATTTGTTCATTCAAACGATAACCCTCTTTGGAATTAATTTGATTGGTTATTCTGAATAATAACGTTTCCAATACACCACCACTATGAATGTAATGTTGTCTATGATTGCAATGCAGAGTAGTATGATTGACCTCACCCCTTGAAAGTGACTGAGAGATTTTATCTCTTCAATGATTTTTTTACTCACCATTTACTGTTGTGAAAGAGTGGTCATAGAGTCCAATGAGTGCAGATAGGGTCCTGTAATGAAAGCTCTTATTGTTCATGGCTAGATTAAGAATAATGAGTTATCAATATTGCCATTGCCAGTAATTTTATTATTTTCATTTTGTGAGGTATAAATAAACTGTTTATCAGTATTTTTTTATTAATTTCTAGGGTGGTTATTACCATTGAAAGGGCCGTTGTCTTCTTTCATCCGATTATTGAGGCAGGATATGAAGAGTTGTGTGGGGAGAGAAGGTTGATAATAATATATATTTAATATAATTATGGCATTTAGCAGACCCTTTTATCCAAAGCGACTTACAGTCAAGCGTGCATACATTTTACTTATGTGAGGTCCTGGGATGGAGCCCACTATCCTGGCATTGCAAGTGCAATGCTCTACCAACTGAGATAATGTGTCATACTGTATTGTCCCAAGGCTCTGTGATAATCAACATAAAAAAAAATTCTTATGTGTTTGGGCTTTCTGTCTTTCCACCACACTTAAAAATAAAACTTGTCAGTTCACCTACTTCTCTCTATGCCTCTGGCGCTCAGCCATAGAGAGTGAGCAGAGCTGCATGACTCTTTGTGTTCTTTGTGTTTAAATTTAGAATGGTTTTGTTTCAGGTGTACAAAGGGGCCGTGGAGGACCTGACCATGGCCCTGAGGATAGACAAAACCTGCTCATTTGCACACTACAATCGTGGAGTGTGTTATCAGCAACTCAAGGAATATGAATTGGTCGGTTTGGGTTTTCTCTTTTTCCTTTCACGTTTGTTGTTTCTAAAGAGCCCTTATGGAAAAATGTGGAAAATCACATGATTTCACATGTGACATTTCCACATGTTTTGTACATGTGAAACCATGTGTTTTTGGAACATTTCACATGTGACATAGTGTTTTGCTATATATTTTCTGTCAATCGTGATGCACTTTGGTAGGCTACTTTTTGGCCTGCAAATTAACTTGGCATGCCTCAGTTGCAATTGCATTTAAAGTTATAGGATACTTTAGATGCCCTTATTATACTGAACAAATACATAAACGCAACATGCAACAATTTCAAATATTTTACCGAGTTACATATAAGGAAATCAGTCAATTGAAGTAAATTCATTAGGCCCGAATCTATGGATTTCACATGACTGGAAATACAGATATGCATCTGTTGGTTACAGATAACTTAAAAAAAAAATTTAAGTAGGGCCGTGGATCAGAAAACCAGTCAGTATCCGGTGTAACCACCATTTGCCTCATGCAGTGCAACACATTTATTGTGGCCTGTGGAATGTTGTCCCACTCCTCTTCAATGACTGTGCGAAGTTGCTGGATATTGGCGCGAACTGGAACACGCAGTCGTACACGGCGATCCAGAGCATCCCAAACATGCTGGTGAGTATGCAGGCCATTGAAGAACTGGGCCATTTTCAGCTTCCAGGAATTGTATACAGATCCTTGCGACAGGGGCCGTGCATTATCATGCTGAAACATGAGGTGATGGAGGCGGATGAATGGCACAACAGTGGGCCTCAGGATCTGGTCAAGATATCTCTGCATTCAAATTGCCATTAATAAATGCAATTGTGTTCGTTGCCCGTAGCTTATGCCTGCCTCATACCATAACCCCAACCGTCACCATGAGGTACTCTGTTCACAACGTTGACATCAGGAAATCGCTCTGCCACACGTGGACAATTATTTACGTTATTCTGGGCAGCTTTTAAGAAAGGGTAGAAATGCATTCTTGTCATTAAGTCTGTGGACCGTATCTTTTCCACACTCACAGATCTGATTGTATAGTTGCACAGCGACCGAGAGGTTGTGAGTTGAAATCCCATTTAAGGCTTAGTCCAAATTGTGGTCACAGTACAAGCTTTTACAGTAATTGAAATCAGAATACAGCAGCATACTGTCACTTTATAGAAATAACACCTTCAAGATTTTGTATATATTCACCTTATTTTCACTGCAACTTTAGGCAATAAATATATAGCCGATCCCCACAGACCTGGTGGCGCAGCAGGAACTTCCGGTAGCTAGCAACCAAGAGGATTTGAACACACAACCTAAGTGAACTTGAGTCATACAGCATCATACTGTCCTTTCTCATTATCACCGTTATTTAGCTGTAAAAATACAGTATCATATTGATGGTATCACATGTTGAAATTTTGCCTCCACATGTTGTCACATTTATTTCACATTAATTTCACATGTGGTCATGTTCTTATATGTGCTAACATGTTGTCACATGTAGTTTTATGTTATCACATGTTGCTTCATGTTGCTTCACATGTTGTCACATGTTATCAAATTAACACATTAAGTCGCATGTTGTCACACAAGAACACATTTGTTCGAGTGAAATGAATGTGTTTTTCTGTAAGGGAGGGGTTTGTGTTAGGAAAGAAGTGCTCCAACCATCTATAATTAATATGTTTTGATTCATAATCTGTGTGTCAGCCAACATCTTGTTTATGCTCCTGTCTATGCTCCTGTATGTTACATACATGTGTTTATGTTCCTTGCTGCTAGTACATCAGTTCTTAATTGTCATAGCTGTTTTTTCCTATTGATCTCCCAGGCTCTTAGAGACTATGGGATTGTCCTTCTCCTTCCCAGCAAGAAGGAGATTGACCTGAAGGTCTTGATCAATCGTGCCCTTCTCTACGTGGAGCTGAGTGACCATCACAATGCCTTACAGGTAGTGTCCTGTAGCTAGCATTGTCAACAGGCATTGCTCACTGTGCAAACACTCAAACTCACTGAGCTCAGGCCGGACAGATATATTACATAGAGACTTTGGGACATGGTACAGATGTAGAATCTTAATTTGATCACCCTGTTGCAGGACAACTTTCCTGCAATGCACTTTCTACTTAGAAATGTCAGACTTTATTTCGCTTATCAAAAATCTATCAACCCCTACAAAAATGTCCATTAGTTATAATCCACATAATATTTCACATTTCCTGTTGCTGCAGGATTATTTTCCTTTTGGAGCGAATTGTCTCAAATTAAGATCCTGCATCTGTAGAATGGTTGTATGTATTAGACAAAGAGACTATGGGACATAGGTTGTAAGTATTACTATTGGACATGGTAGATAGGTTGTAAATATGCTAGGACATGATAGATAGATGGATAGATGGATGGATAGATAGATAGATAGATAGATAGATAGGTTGTATGCATTCACCATAGGCGATGAGTTATCTCACATTGTTCAATCATTCATCACAAGCAGGGTTAGCGTTGATTGCATATCTCTGTTTCTTTATTCCTATTCATGCCATGATACCATTGGTGTACATAGCAATATCACATAGTAATGTGTTAGGTAGCACCACAATCATCATCCACTTGTTCATCTGTTCATCCATGGTGTCTTCAGTTAAGTTGTTGTTGTGGTGTACTGTCTTTCTCCTGCAGGATTTCAAAGCTGCCTCCTTGAGAAGCCCAGAGGACGCCACCATCTACCATGCCCTAGGAGTCTACCATCACAGGTCTCTCCCCTCACACACTCAGTATCAAATCAAATCAAATTTTATTTGTCACATACACATGGTTAGCAGATGTTAATGCGAGTGTAGCGAAATGCTTGTGCTTCTAGTTCCGACAATGCAGTAGTATCTAACAAGTAATCTAACAAATTCACAGCAACTACCTTATACACACAAGAGTAAAGGAATGAATACGAGTATGTACATGTAAATATATGGATGAGCGATGGCTGACCGGCGTAGACCGGCGTAGGTTTAAAGTGGCTAGTGATACATTTATTTCATCCAATTCTAATTATTAAAGTGGCTAGAGATTTCAGTCGATGGCCAAACGGCATAGGCAAGATACAGTAGATGGTTTAGAGTACAGTGTATACATTTGATATGAGTAATGTCGGAAATGTAAACATTATATACAAAATTGTTTAAAGTGTCTAGTGATACATTTGTTACATCCAATTCCTATTTTTAAAGTGGCTAGAGATTTAAGTCAGTATGTTGGCAGCAGCCACTCAATGTTAGTGATGGCTGTTTAACAGTCTGATGGCCTTGAGGTAGAAGCTGTTTTTCAGTCTCTCGGTCCCAGCTTTGATGCACCTGTACTGACCTCGCCTTCTGGATGATAGCGGGGTGAACAGGCAGTGGCTCAGGTGGTTGTTGTCCTTGATGATCTTTTTGGCCTTCCTGAGACATTGGGTGGTGTAGGTGTCCTGAAGGGCAGGTAGTTTACCCCCGGTGAAGCGTTGTGCAGTCCTCACTACCCTCTGGAGAGCCTTACGGTTGAGGGCGGTGCAGTTTCCGTACCAGGCGGTGATACAGCCCGACAGGATGCTCTCGATTGTGCATCTGTAGAGGTTTGTGAGTGATTTTGGTGACAAGCCAAATTTCTTCAGCCTCCTGAGGTTGAAGAGGCGCTGTTGCGCCTTCTTCACCACGCTGTCTGTGTGGGTGGACCATTTCAGTTTGTCTGTGATTTGTACGCCAAGGAACTTAAAACTTCCCACCCTCTCCACTACTGTCCGGTCGATGTGGATAGGGGGGTACTCTCCTGTTTCCTGAAGTCCACGATCATCTCCTTTGTTTTATTGACATTGAGTGAGAGGTTATTTTCCTGACACCACACTCCGAGGGCCCTCACCTCCTCCCTGTAGGCCGTCTCGTCGTTGTTGGTAATCAAGCCTACCACTGTAGTGTCGTCGGCAAACTTGATGATTGAGTTGGATGCGTGCTTGGCCACGCAGCCATGGGTCAACAGGGAGTACAGGAGAGGGCTGAGAACGCACCCTTGTGGGCCCCAGTGTTGAGGATCAGCGGGGTGGAGATGTTGTTTCCTACCCTCACCACCTGGGGCCGGCCCGTCAGGAAGTCCAGGACCCAGTTGCACAGGGCTGGGTCGAGACCTAGGGTCTCGAGCTTAGTGACGAGCTTAGAGGGAACTATGGTGTTAAATGCTGAGCTGTAGTCGATGAACAGCATTCTTACATAGGTATTCCTCTTGTCCAGATGGGTTAGGGCAGTATGCAGTGTGATTGCGATTGCGTCGTCTGTGGACCTATTGGGACGGTAAGCAAATTGGAGTGGGTCCAGGGTGTCTGGGAGGATGGAGGTGATATGATCCTTGACTAGTCTCTCAAAGCACTTCATGATGACGGAAGTGAGTGCTACGGGGCGATAGTCACTTAGCTCAGTTACCTTAGCTTTCTTGGGAACAGGAACAATGGTGGCCCTCTTGAAGCATGTGGGAACAGCAGACTGGGATAGGGACTGATTGAATATGTCCGTAAACACACCAGCCAGCTGGTCTGCGCATGCTCTGAGGACACAGCCAGGTATGCCATCTGGGCCAGCAGCCTTGCGAGGGTTAACACATTTAAATGTTTTACACATGTTGGCTGCGGTGAAGGAGAGCCCGCAGGTTTTGGTAGCGGGCCGTGTCAGTGGCACTGTATTGTCCTCAAAGCGAGCAAAGAAGTTGTTTAGTTTGTCTGGGAGCAGGGCGTCGTGGTCCGCGACGGGGCTGGTTTTCTTTTTGTAGTTCGTGATTGACTGTAGACCCTGCCACATTCCTCTCGTGTCTGAGCCGTTGAATTGTGACTCTACTTTGTCTCTATATTGACGCTTAGCTTGTTTAATTGCCTTGCGGATGGAATAGCTACACTGTTTGTATTCAGTCATGTTTCCGGTCGCCTTACCCTGGTTAAAAGCAGTGGTTCGCGCTTTCAGTTTTGCGCGAATGCTGCCATCAATCCACGGTTTCTGGTTGGGGAAGGTTTTAATAGTTGCTATGGGTACCACATCACCAATGCACTTGCTAATAAACTCGCTCACCGAATCAGCGTATACATCAATGTTGTTGTCAGATGCTATCCGGAACATATCCCAGTCCACGTGCTCGAAGCAATCTTGCAGCATGGAATCAGATTGGTCGGACCAGCGTTGAACAGACCTGAGCACGGGTGTTTCCTGTTTTAGTTTCTGTTTGTAGGCTGGGAGCAACAAAATGGAGTCATGGTCAGACTTGCCGAAAGGAGGGCGGAGAATGGCCTTGTATGCATCACGGAATTAGACTAACAATGATCCAGGATTTTACCAGCCCGGGTGGCACATTCAATATGCTGATAAAATTCCAGGAGCCTTGTTTTCAAATTAGCCTTATTAAAATCCTCAGCCACAATAAATGCAGCCTCAGGATATGTGGTTTCCAATTTACATAGAGTCCAATGAATTTCTTTCAGTGCCGTCGATGTGTCAGCTTGAGGGGGGGATGTACACGGCTGTGATTATAATCGAGAATTCTCTTGGTAGATAATGCGGTCAGCGTTTGATTGTAAGGAATTCTATGTCAGGTGAACAAAAGGACTTGAGTTCCTGTATGTTGTTATGATCACACCACGTCTCGTTAATCATGACACACACCCCCACCCTTCTTCTTACCAGATAGATGTTTGTTTCTGTCGGCACGATGCGTGGAGAAACCAGGTGGCTCTACCGACTCTGATAACGTGTCCTGAGTGAGCCATGTTTCCGTGAAGCAAAGAACGTTGCAGTCTCGGATGTCTCTCTGGAAGGCAATCCTTGCTCTGATTTTGTCCACTTTGTGGAAAATACTCGGGAGAGGTGCACGATGCGCCCGTCTACGTAGCTTGACCAGAAGACTGCCGCGTTTCCCACTTCTCCTGCGCCGCTGTTGTTTTGAGTCGCCGGCTGGGATCCAGTCTATTGTCCTAGTTGGAGTACCAAACAGAGAATCCGCTTCGGGAAAGTCGTATTCCTGGTCGTAATGTTGGTAAGTTGACGTTGCTCTTATATCCAATAGTTCCTCCCGGTTGTATGTAATAAAACTTAATATTTCCCGGGGTAACAATGTAAGAAGTAATACATAAAAAAACAAAATACTGCATAGTTTCCTGAGAACGTGAAGCGAGGCGGCCATCTCTGTCGGCGCCGGAAGTATAGACACCCTAACACCTAATCCCCACCCAAGAACATGTTATTCTTCCCAATCATCTCTACTTTCAGGGTTTGATAGTATAGTCCATGCAGTATCTCAAATTGTTATCCAAACCATGCTATTCATTTCCTTTTTTTCTTGTTATTCATCATTTCCAGTTAGGCCCCCAGTGGGAAACCCAGCTTATGCTGCCGTTAATAGTGAATTCATATTTGTGTGTTGCCTGAAGGCAAGACCATACACACTGCATGACCTTTTCTGAAGAATGATTTATGATTTAAATTAATAACTTGAATGGTTATTGTTCTAAAGTGGTCATGATGTGTGAAGAAGATGGGGAAATCAATGTAGTGTTACAACATTGACCCACAGGGCAAATCCTTGTATCACACTGAATGTGTAAGACACACTCTCATCATACTGTTAGACACGTTGTAATCCGCTTACCAGTGTTGGGAACAGCAGAAATCATCCAGACTGTCTCTACTCTCCCTGTGTACAGAACACAGAAGAATAAAACACAATATATATTTAGAGAGCATCTCACAGAGAAATCCCATTGGGCATTTTAACATCTTTCAAATTGCTGAGGGAATGTTCAAAGCCGTATTGAAAGCAGGTTGCAACAACTCCTTTGGAAAACTGTAGTCATTTGGAGAGTGTTAATGGATGTGGAGTAGAGTAGTGGTTATTGCACAGTCATCTGCTAGCCTGTACAATTACTGTTTTTCACAGGATCTTTTATGTGCCCAGTTAGATGGGTGGTGAAGTTTATTTTCTGGATTTTAAGAGCATCTTAGATTGAACTCTATGACCTGTGTGCGCGTGTGCGTGTGTGTGCGTGTGTGCGTGTGTGTGTCCTCTAGGCTGGGTCAGCTCCAGGAGTCAGTAGAAGCCTACAGCCAGGCCATGCAGATCAGCCCGTTCTTCCTAGATGCCTACGTGGGGCGGGGCAACGCCTGCATGGACTACGGCCACACCCAGGGTACCAAACAGGCTCAGAGGGACTTCCTTTCCGCCCTGCACCTCAACCCCCTCTGCTCCAACGCACGCATCTGCCTGGCTTACAACTTCCAGGTAACCCTAACCTCCTAACCCCAAACCCTAACCCTAGCTTCATGTCCATCGTCCACATCCTGGTTCAACCCTAACCTTAGCCTCAACCCTAACTCTAACCTAACTCTAACCATAGCTTCATGTCCACATCCTGGTTCAACCCTAACCTTAGCCTCAACCCTAACTCTAACCTAACTCTAACCATAGCTTCATGTCCACATCCTGGTACAACCCTAACCCTGAACCTGAACTTGTCACATGGGTATACACAGCTCTGCAGACATATTATTCACATGGGTATACACAGCTCTGCAGACATATTATTCACATGGGTATACACAGCTCTCCAGACATATTATTCACATGGGTATACACAGCTCTGCAGACATATTATTCACATGGGTATACACAGCTCTGCAGACATATTATTCACATGGGTATACACAGCTCTGCAGACATATTATTCACATGGGTATACACAGCTCTGCAGACATATTATTCACATGGGTATACACAGCTCTGCAGACATATTATTCACATGGGTATACACAGCTCTGCAGACATATTATTCAAAGTAGAATCTACTTGGAGAGCAGTAGGTAGTTGACATTATTTTTGTCAATGTGAATAGTCCTTCAAAGCCAAGTGTATTGTGTAATGCGTGTACCCTCACGTATTATACATTTACTGTACATTGTAAATTAATTCATTTTAATTGCCATATTGCTGAGTGTTGAAGAGCAGACCACTTCTGGCTCTTGTTGCGCTATTCATGATAGGATGAAGAGGGGGTGGATTTACTTGAATTCAACCTGGTCAGACATACTTATGTGCATAAAATAGCCTTCTTGTGTCTCCATTTTGTGACAATTATCTATTATTGTACTCACTCCAATCGTGTTGCTAAGATTTGCATTTATCGCATTTAGGCAAAAAGAAAACAGGCAACTTTCTATAATTTTCTTAATAAGAAGACAGCTGTCAACATGTCATTTTGTTTAACTGCCATTGTTTAAAAATAGTAAACCAATCCCAGCATTTTGTTAAATGTAAATTGATTTTCAGTTTATATTCATGCTTTAGCAGTTGGCAATTTCAAACTTGGTACATAACTCCAATCTGTCCATCTGCTTCTCCAGGTTTTCGGTTGCTTCCAAAGAGCCTGGAACCAGTTCACAGTGGCAGCAGAGATTGACTCCAAATGCTGGAAGGCATTTGAGGGGCGAGCTGTCATCAACCTACAGATGGGCAACACCTATGCTGCTTTCCAAGACATTAACATGGCTCTGAAGGTACCACATTGGCTACATACAGCATCAAACCCATTGATGTTAGTTCTAAGCAGGCTGGTTAGTAATGAGATAAAAGTCACATTTTTCTGTGATTGTTTGGACCTGGTAAGTAATGTGGATCCCATGGGGAATTGCAGTTTCCTGTTTCAGTAATGGATGGCCACTGTGAAGAGAGATAATTGGATGAATGTCCTCCACTCAGTCAGGAGAGCGTGTCCATGTTTATAAAATGCAAGCTGTTGAGTACACTGAGGGATGACATACTGCCGGTGTGCACTGCCATATTCAGCGTTTCAGCAAATTACTTGGACATGATGTATTATAGCTATGTGGTTGGGGTTTTGTTTCCGGTCAATCAGGAGATAGAATGCAGGATGTTGGAGTAAGACTACCAGTGTTGCTGTATTCAATGTTTTATCCCTTATAGCAGGGTTTCCCAAACTCGGTCCTGGGGCCCTTACTGGACACACGTTTAGTTTTTTGCCATAGCTGATTATAATAATCCAAGCTTGATGATGCGTTGGTTATGCCTTATAATAATAACTTGGAGATGTTGTATCGTAGCTATATACAGTTGAAGTTGGAAGTTTACATGCACCTTAGCCAAATACATTTAAACTCAGTTTTTCACAATACCTGACATTTAATCCTAGTAAAACTTCCCTGTCTTAGGTCAGTTAGGATCACCACTTTATTTTAAGAATGTGAAATGTCAGAATAATAGTAGAGAGAATGATTTATTTCAGCTTTTATTTCTTTCATCACAATCCCAGTGGGTCAGAAGTTTACATACACTCAATTAGTATTTGGTAGCATTGCCTTTAAATTGTTTAACTTGAGTCAAATGATTTGGGTAGCCTTCCACAAGCTTCCCACAGTACATTTGGTGAATTTTGGCCCATTCTTCCTGACAGAGCTGGTGTAACTGAGTCAGGTTTGTAGGCCTCCTTGCTCGCACATGCTTTTTCAGTTCTGCCCACAAATCTTCTATGGGATTGAGGTCATGGCTTTGTGATGGCCACTCCAATACCTTGACTTTGTTGTCCTTAAGCCATTTTGCCACAACTTTGGAAGTATGCTTGGGGTCATTGTCCATTTGGAAGACCCATTTGCGACCAAGCTTTAACTTCCTGACTGATGTCTTGAGATGTTGCTTCAATATATCCACATAATTTTCCTGCCTCATGATGCCATCTATTTTGTGAAGTGCACCAGTCCCTCCTGCAGCAAAGCACCCCCACAACATGATTCCGCCACCCCCGTGCTTCACGGTTGGGATGGTGTTCTTCGGCTTGCAAGCCTCCCCATTTTCCTCCAAACATAACAATGGTCATTATGGCCAAACAGTTCTATTTTTGTTTCATCAGACCAGAGGACATTTCTCAAAAAAGTACGATCTTTGTACCCATGTGCAGTTGTAAACCGTAGTCTGGCTTTTTAATGGCGATTTTAGAGCAGTGGCTTCTTCCTTGCTGAGCGCCCTTTCAGGTTATGTCGATATAGGACTTGTTTTACTGTGAATATAGATACTTTTGTACCTGTTTCCTCCAGCATCTTCACAAGGTCCTTTGCTGTTGTTCTGGGATTGCACTTTTCACACCAAAGTACGTTCATCTCTGGGAGACAGAACGCGTCTCCTTCCTGAGCGGTATGACGGCTGCGTGGTCCCATGGTGTTTATACTTGCGTACTATTGTTTGTACAGATGAACGTGGTACCTTCAGGCGTTTGGAAATTGTTCCCAAGGATGAACCAGACTTGTGGAGGTCTACAATTGTTTTTGAGGTCTTGGCTGATTTCTTTTGATTTCCCCATGATGTCAAGCAAAGAGGCACTGAGTTTGAAGGTAGGCCTTGAAATACATCCACAGGTACACCTCCAATTGACTCAAATGATGTCAATTAGCCTATCAGAAGCTGTTTAAAGGCACAGTCAACTTAGTGTATGTAAACTTCTGACCCACTGGAATTGTGATACAGTGAATTGTAAGTTTAATAATCTGTCTGTAAACAATTGTTGGAAAAATTACTTGTGTCATGCACAAAGTAGATGTCCTAACCAACTTGCCAAAACTATAGTTTGTTAACATGAAATTTGTGGAGTGGTTGAAAAACGAGTTTTAATGACTCCAACCTAAGTGTATGTAAACTTCCGACTTCAACTGTATTCACTGTGTTATTAACTGTGACCCTGGCCTTTCTGTAGCACCATCCTGTGTCAGATCAGCTGCTGACTAACCGAGGGGTGATCAACCAGTTCATGGGGGACAAAGCCAATGCCATGAAAGACTACCAGAGAGCCATCTCGCTCAACCCCAAATACGCCCTGGCCTTCTTCAACGCTGCTAACCTCTACTTCTACAACAGGCAGTTTGAACAGGTAAAGTATTTCACTCTAACTCTAATTCTGATGTACTGTCAGTGTCAAGTGTAAAACCTAGTTCACATCCATGGAGCGGTGAACTGTTTTACACTTAAGGGTCATTCACATCCTATAGGATGGGTCTCACTGTATGCATACACTCTCGTCGCTCTTCTCCTTCCTGTGTGCTCCTGCGTGACGGTGGTTCTGTGTGCTCCTGGCTGGTGATCCTCCAGGCCTGTGAGCACTACAGCCAAGCGTTTGAGCTGGACCCAGCGGATGAGTCTGCGGTGCTGAACCGGGCCATCACAAGGGCTCTGCTGAGGAAGGTTCCAGAGGCCCTCCAGGACTTCTCTGAGGCCCTGAGACTCAACCCTTATTCCTCACACGTGTTCTTCAACCGAGCCAATCTCTACTGCTCCCTGCGCCAGTACAGGAATGCAGAGAAGGACCTCAGTCAAGGTGAGCAATGGGCAGCAATCAACAGCCTTTTACCACTCGCTCTTTTGTTGCTGGATGGCTGCCCTTGTGTGTGTCTCAATGTGTTTCCTGTTGGATAGAGTTTCTCAGTCCACTGTGTGCTAGGTATTGTACAGAGACTTGTAACACGTTCCGAGGTCAGATGGTTGAATTGTACTGTAGTTTCATTTTGTTGTTGTATTAAGCACTTAATGTGTTTAAATCAGTCTGGATATTTGGTTCAGTGCATTGTGTTGTTGTATTGTGATTCCCAGATAAGATTCAGTAACTGTGGACAATGATAGGGTTTTCATTTACCCTGGGTGATGAACGTGTGACCCGGCAGGGGGCTAGGACAGCATCTCTGTTGTTCTGTCAGCAGTAGTGCTGAGCGATTAACCGAAACGTCTGGTTATTTTTCGTTTTTTATACAACTAATTGACCGACGTCGTTTCAGTTATTTGAATTCCATTTAGTTCGTTTTTTTTTCTGTGAGCTTGATGTGCAGTTTCTGTAGAGATAAATCAGATCAAGCCTGAATTGGGTGATGTTGTAGTTTCCAACAGGCCAATATTATACATAGTTTAGCACAGAAAACGTAGTAATTAACTACAATGACCATAATCCATTGCGCGGCCACTTAAACATGTCTGGTCTGTGCGGAGTATGACACGAGACTGAGAGAAGAGAGAACTCGCGATCGAGAGGGTAGAGAAAGCAGTTGCTTTGCGAGTCTGAAAATAGAGGATCTAAGTGATTGATAGTTGGTATTCGGCAGTCATAAAAGTATGACTTATTTACTTTGAAGAAGTACTAAAATTGTGTTTCTGTTAGACAACAGCTCTATATGAGATGATGACTTGGAGTTAAATAAAGTCCTCAAATAAAACAACTATTTTATTAAAGTCATGTGAATTAATGTAGTAATGGGCAGTCAGTACCATCATGGGACATTTTTATTGATTGTATTCTGTGTTGTCACATCATTCAACCGACATAATGCATAGTGCATTTAATGTCTAAAAAATGCTATGTCTACTTTTTATTTATTTTATAATCGAACCGAAACCGAACCGACCTCAAAAAGAACGAATCACTCAGCACTAGTCCGCAGGGCTGTTATGTTTTACACACTGCTGATGGGACTCTTTCTGGTACTGTTATTACACACTGCTGATGGGACTCTTTCTGGTACCGTTATTACACACTGCTGATGGGACTCTTTCTGGTACCATAATTACACACTTGTATTGTATATAGGACAACATTGTCATGTCTGGTGTTACAAACTGTAAAGTAAATTTTAGGCACAGGCTAGCCTACCATCTTACCTCTGTACAGACAAGGCTCTCTCTCTCTCTCTCTCTCTCTCTTTCTCACACACACTCACACACACAATATGCACCACTGTCTCTGAAGACTAATCTACAGATTACATCCCCCTGCTGCCATTACTCCCGAGAGACAGGCAAAGACTTGGTCTGAAAACCTTCTCTCTTTTTGTTTTGGGTGTCAAAATAAGTGGCCAATAGTTGGAAATAAAAACACCCAATTAAACAAAGCAAAGGACAGCGGCACAGTGCAGTGACCTCTCACTGGTAGACAGACAACACCAAGACTAAGAAGAAGGCCACTTATTTTTCATGAGACAAGAGGCAGCTTGAGTTTCCATGGTGATGTTACAAACCTATAATAATAGATTTTCAGCAGGACAGAATGAGCATGAGGAGTCATCCAACAAATGGAATCATTGTGGGTGTTGATGGAACCAACTCTGTCGTGCATATGATTTTGAGAAAATCAGTTAAATTTGTTCAGTTCCGCTGATTCAATGAATGAATGTTTTTTTAGGTGTTGTAGCAGACTGTTAAAAGAGTAATCCCATGGAACTGAATCAAATCTTAATTTGATTAGTTGTTTTAGCTGAGACCAAGACCATTCGATTCACAAGGTGTACGTGGAGAAGTGGAGAATTAATGTGTTATGACTTGAAATACTATAGCTAGCTATAAATAGACAGCCTCAAACTGTCTGGTCTTGGTCTTAAAGCATATGTGTTCCCTAGCTCTTCTCCTCCAGCCCAACGATGCCCTGGTCTACAAGCTCCGTGCTGATGTCAGAGGCCACCTGGGCTTGACTGACCAAGCGGTGCAGGACTATAGAACAGCAGTGGAACTCCAAGAGGCACTGGAGGGCTGAGATGAGCCAACCCCATAGTAGCGATACTGTACCGTCTGCCTCCATATGATGCTACTCAACATGACAGGTTCAGACCTAGTGGTCATGGTTATGGTTGATGGAGGGAATATATGCGGTTAATCAAAATGTATACTTTGTGATATGTTGTGCATCAGAATCTTCAATATTTGTTATATTTGTTATATGTTTAATAAAACTTCCATGACATTCATGTGAATGTTTTATGAGTAATTTTTTATGTGCAATCCTGTCTTAAAGGTCCAATGCAGACGTTTTTATCTCAATATCAAATTCTTTCTGGGTAACAATTAAAGAGATTGAACAGGATCTGTAGCACGTTGAAATTTGTAACGTATTGTATGAATTGGAATTTGACTTATTAAAAAAAATATATATATAATCAGGACGTAACATACAGTGGGCTCCAAAATTACTGCCACCCCTGACTGGCAATGCACAAACAATACTTTAAAAATATAAACAATATCATTATAGAGAGAAACTCAAAATACCAACATGTGAGAAATACTGTACTTTATTAATGTTTCAATGGAACCAACCAAAATCATACAATTATTTAATACAAAAATAAATTTAACCAAAATCAAGGTTTCATAATTATTGGCACTCCTCATTTAGTACTTAGTGCAACCATCTCTGGCAAGAATAACAGCATGTCTTTTCCTGTAATGTTTGACAAGGTTAAGGAACACATTTGGAGGGATTTTGGACCATTCCACTATGCAGATCCTTTCAAGATCCTTCACATTCTTGGGTTTGTGCTTATCAACTGCCCTCTTCCACTCAGCCCACAGGTTTTCGATTTGATTGAGGTCGGGCGACTGAGATGGCCATGGCAGAACATTGATTTTGTTGTCACAGAACCATTTCTGTGTGGATCTTGAAGTATGTTTTGGGTCATTGTCTTGTTGTAAAGTCCACCTATGGCCAAGTCCCAGCCTTCTGGCAGAGGCAACCAGATTGTCAGCCAAAGTTGCCTGATACTTGGTGGAATTCATTATGCCATCAATCTTAACCAGTGCCCCTGGACCTCTGGAATTAAAACAGCCCCAAAACATCACTGACCCTCCACCATATTTCACCGTGGGTATGAGGTGCCTCTCCTTGTATGCATCTCTGTTTCGACGCCAAACATGCCGATGCTGTGTCTGACCAAAACGTTCAATTTTCGTCTCATCTGACCAGAGCACCTTCTTCCAGTCATAGTTTAACTGACGTTTGGCAAACTCCAAGCGCTTGTGTCTGTGTCTTGGGGTTCTTCTGGCAACCCTTCTAAAGAGCCTGTGGTTGTGGAGGTGGCGTCTGATGGTGCTTTTTTAAACCTGGTGACCCCAAGACACCACCAAGGCCTGCAATTCTTTCACAGTGATTCTTGGGGATGTTGTTGCTTCTCTCACCATCCTCCTCCCTATCCTGGGGGGCAAAATGCATTTGCGTCCTCTACCCGTGAGGTTTTCAACTGTTCCATATCTTTTGAATTTTTTAATAATTGCCCTGACAGTGCTCAGTGGTATATTCAATTGCTTGTGGATCTTCTTGTAGCCATTACCAGATTTATGAAGGTCTACGACCATCTGTTTCTTTTGAACTGCCAGTTCTTTTGTTTTCTTCATGGTGTTGGATGACAAAGGGATATTGCATGCGTGTTACCTAATTTTTATACCCTAGTGAAACAGGAAGTGATGTAATGACTCAATATAGTTCCTTAAGACTTAAATAAGTGGAATTTAATTTGTGGTTTAATTTTGGTAGATGTTATTTACAATAATCTTGAAGGGTGCCATTAATTGTGAAACCTTGATTTGGAGGACATTGATTTTTATTAAATCAATAAATTATTTTGGTTGGTTCCATTGAAACATTAATGAAGTACAGTATTTCTCACATGTTGGTATTTTGAGTTTATCTCTATAATTATATTGTTTATATTTGTTTAAGCATTATTTGTGCATTGCCAGTCAGGAATGCCAGTAATTTTGGAGCTCACTGTATCATATGCAATTGATGACGTTCTACACACTTGTGCACAATTTTCAGGGATCCGTTTTGGCTTGTGAGCACTACTACTGACTGAAATTATATAAAACCTTTAAAAGGCATCTTTAAGTACCTTATTGTGATTGTTGTCACAAAACCTTTATAACTCATCTTTAAGTACCTTACTGGGATTGTTGTCCCCCACAATGAAATGGGAGAGGGGAGTTGGACGACTATGGATCTGTTTCCATCTGTTTGTATGTCCGTTAGCCCGTTAGTCACACACAATCCGGGTTACGGCACCAGTGGAAGCGGCATCAGTTTGCAGCTCACGGTATATCTTGCTCCACTGTTCCTGTCCCCGTACCGTGCTCCAACCAGTGATCCTCTTCTCGCAAACACACGTCAACGTCCACCTTGACAACGTACCAACTGTTTTAGCTATACAAAAGGTACCATATCATTAACTTTGTTACATATGTAACCTCAAAACTAGCTGTTATTGGCAGAGGTTTGAAACTCTCTTTGTTAATGGTCAATTAATTTATACTGTCTGGTAATGTCGCCAGGCAAGCCAAAACTCCACCCATGCAAAACACCCTGAAAAGGTGGTCTTTTAAAACAGCTTTTACACTAAAAGGGTATTATCATACAGTATATATAAAACACAGGAAAGTCACGTTTTTGGGGTTGTTTGAATTGCTTTGTGCCAAGTTCAATATCTCCCTTCATGAATTCCCCTGAGAGGTTAGAAACTGCTTGCAGTGCCAGTGATTGAATCAGAGAGAGACCATTTTGTCTCAGCATACACAGTATCCCAACAAACAAACACAGAGGTTGTATTTCCTTGGCTTTGGAGATCTTTCCCAGTTAAGGACCTGGGTTATTTCTTTCCCATCCAAATCAGCTGAGTCAGTCTCCATAAAACAGGAGCTATATACAGAGAGGAGAGAGGAGGCCTGTGGAGTATAAAAATACCTGCCAAATGAACTGGCGTGCCTCCAGGGGGAGTATGAACACAACCATCTGTTCCACTTACACACTGAGATGGTGTGTGTGTGTGTATGCCGCTTGTTGCATTTCAAGGGCAATCATGCAGTCATTCTCTGAAAACAATGCTAGCAAAAATGATATGGCTGACCCAACTGAATGCATTGTGTTTCTTAAAGAGGAGATACTTTTGTTTTCCAATCCAACATTGTTTGTTGCATTCTAATGGAACATGGATCTTTTACTTCCATATTGAGCTCTTACAATTACACAGTTAATTAAAATACTGTCTTGAGCTGAGGAAATCTAAACCTTGTTAGTTATTGCTCATAAAAACGCAATTTACTGTGTTTACTGCCCACTGGGCACTGACGTCAGTTCAACGTCTAGTTTTGATTTACACTGAACAGAAATACACATGCAACATGTAAAGTGTTGGTTTTGTCACACAACACAATGCCACAGATGTCTCAAGTTTTGAGGGAGTGTACAATTGGCATGCTGACTCCAGGAATGTCCACCAGAGCTGTTGCCAGATAATTGAATGTTACTTTCTCTACCATTCTCTTCCAGCTTTGTTTAAGAGAATTTAGCAGTACTTCCAACCGGCCTCACAACTGCAGATTGCGTGTATGGCGTTGTGTGGGTGAGCGGTTTGCTGATGTCAACGTTGTGAACAGAGTGCCCCATGGTGACGGTGGGGTTATGGTATGGGCAGGCATAAGCTATGGAAAAATGAACACTATGCATTTTATCGATGGCAATTTGAATGCACAGAGATACCGTGACAAGATCCTGAGGCCCATTGTCGTGCCGTTCATCCGCCGCCATCACCTCATGTTTCAGCATGATAATGCATGGGCCTATGTCGCAAGAATCTGTACACAATTCCTGGAAGCTGAAAATGTCCCAGTTCTTCCATGGCCTGCGCACTCACCAGACATGTCACCCATTGCAAATTTTTGGGATGTGTACGACACCGCGTTCCAGTTTGCGCCGATATCCAGCAACTTCGCACAGCCGTTGAAGAGGAGTGGGACAACATTCCACAATCAACACCCTGATCAACTCTTCGTGTAGGAGATGTGTCACGCTGCATGAGACAAATTGTGGTCACACCAGATACTGACTGGTTTTCTGATCCACGTCCCTACCTTTTTGAAAATGTTTTCTGTGACCAACAGATGCATATCTGTATTCCCAGTCATGTGAAATCCATAGATTCGGGCCTAATGGATTTATTTCAATTGATTGATTTCCTTATATGAACTGTAACTCAGTAAAATCTTTGAAATTGTTGCATGTTGCGTTTATATTTTTGTTCAATATACATTTGACTGCGTTATCAACTAACATGAATTCAACAACCATTAGAACCATGTCATTGGGTTTAAACTACAAGTTGGGTGAAAAAGGCCACCAGTGGGTGACATCTAATGTCTCTTGGACATCTGGTCAGTTGTGCAAGATTAAACATCAAGCTGTCATATTAGAGCCAGAAACTGCACCATTACCCAACTTTGTCAACACAGATATTGCATTTGTTTTTCCTAATGAAACTGTATTTACTTGACTTAGATTTTCAGTGATTCTCTAATCTGTTTGTGTACCAGAGGGCCACATACTGTGATCTGAGTATGACACACTTTGATTGATTTTCTTCATTCATCATAAATTAATGATATGACATTCACCTGTGATGTGGATATTCTTTGTGATTTGGTCATCTGTAATAATTCAGTTACAGTTGGGATGACAGCTCACCTATTTCAAAATTAAGACTTTATCTTTATCCTCTGTAGCCTACACTTGCCAGATATTCTTTTTGATTCTAATTTTTAGATCAAAATCCCAAGGAAGATGACACATCGCTTTTGTTAAATATCACAATATACAGTGCCTTCGTTAAGTATTCATACCCCTTGGCTTATTCCACATTTTGTTGTGGTAAAGCCTGAGTTAAAAATGTATTAAAGCTATTTTTTCTCACCCATTTACACACACTACTCCATAAGGACAAAGTGAAAAGACCTTTGGCAGCGATTACAGCTGTGAATCTGTCTGGGTAAGTCTCTAAGAGCTTTGCACAGCTGGATTGTGCAACATTTTCCCATTATTCTTTTCAAAATTCTTCAAGCTCTAGCCTTATTTAGGCTTGCCATAACAAAGCGGTCGAGTACTTATTCACTCTAGACATTTCAGCATTTTTTATTAACTTCTAAAAACATACATGTAATTCCACTTTGACGTTATTGGGTATTGTGTGTAGGTCAGTGACGTAAAGGGGTGTGAACACCTTCTGAAGGCACTGTATGTCAGTCCATAATTTATGCAATTGTAGTAGTCTCATAAATGTTCAGTAGTGCTGAGTGTGTGTTACGACGAAAACAACCTGATACGACGAAAACAACCTGATACGACGAAAACAACCTGTGGAAACGTTTAACTATTGTGCATCGTCATCAAAAGACACAAGACTGCAGCAATTAACCAATCAATCCGTTGAAATTGAATGTGGGTGTTATGACGCTCGATGACAGATTCCTATTCTAGGTTATAGTGGTTTATATCGATTAGGACCTAGGCTATGACCCCAACACAACGTCATTTTACAACGTCTGACGTTGCGTCTCTGAAATGACTAGATCACCCGTAGCTATCCATGGTCCTGAAACAACTCACCGTCTGCGCGCCACAGCACAGAGCAACTCCCGTGAGGAGATGGGTTCCCTGGACAGTCGCACTGATTGAAATGTATTATTTAACAGAAGACATAGGCCTAGTCTTTTGAGGATTCTTCCGGAAAAACACAGCCAAAATGCTCCCCAACAGCTCTTTCAGGAATTTAACCCTGGAGGACGTTTTTTTCCTAATGAACAACTCGTCTGGGAACGAAACGTACAGCGAATCTCAAGGCAGCGCTATCCTCATCTCCTTCATTTACTCGGTTGTCTGTTTGGTCGGACTGTGCGGGAACTCTATGGTTATCTATGTCATTTTCAGATATGCCAAAATGAAAACGGCAACAAATATTTACATTCTGAATCTGGCCATAGCGGACGAGTTACTTATGCTGAGTGTCCCTTTCTTGGTGACATCTTCACTCCTTCATCACTGGCCTTTCGGCTCCCTTCTCTGCCGCCTTGTTCTAAGTGTTGATGCTATTAATATGTTTACGAGTATTTACTGCTTAACTGTACTTAGCATAGACCGATATATTGCGGTTGTGCACCCCATCAAAGCCTCACGGTACAGGAGACCCACAATAGCTAAAATAGTCAACTTTGGGGTTTGGATGTTTTCTATCCTGGTCATTTTGCCCATTATTATATTTTCCACGACCGTTCCAAACTTGGACGGTTCGGTCGCTTGCAACATTCAGATGCCAAAGCCAGTTAACCAGTGGATGGCTGTGTTTGTGATCTATGCCTTTCTCATGGGCTTTCTGTTCCCAGTCATTGCTATCTGTATGTGTTACATCCTCATCATCGCCAAGATGAGAGTGGTGGCACTGAAGGCAGGCTGGCAGCAGCGTAAGAAGTCGGAGAGAAAGATCACTCTGATGGTGATGATGGTGGTGACCGTGTTTGTCATTTGTTGGATGCCCTTTCACATTGTGCAGCTCGTCAATGTCTTTGTGGAGCACCATAACGCAACACTCATGCAACTCGCAGTGATTCTGGGATACGCAAATAGCTGCGCCAACCCTATACTGTACGGATTTTTATCAGACAATTTCAAACGTTCGTTCCAAAGAATTTTGTGCCTGCGCTGGATGGACAATGCTACGGAAGAACCAATAGATTACTATGCCACGGCTCTGAAAAGTCGTGGTTACAGTGTTGATGAATTTCAACCGGACAATATGGAATGTGATAGCACTTATAGAAATGGAACCTGTACTTCTAGGACAACGACACTGTAGCAGCATATGGACATGATGAAATTAACAAAATCATAAATGTGACCGCTGAGTGTTTCGCTCATTACTACGCGGTATCTTCGATATGTATTCATGTTGTTTACTTGCAACTATTTGCACGGAATTAAAATGTTAAATAATCCAAATGTCTTATTATTGTTCGTATTATTACAATGTGGATTCAGGTGTCACTGTGCGTAATAGTCCTCCAATTAGGACAAGTTGCCTACAGAGCTGAAACCGACTGGCACTACTAGAGGCTGCCGGAGTGATATTATTTCCACTGTGTGAGCACATACAAAAAAGTGTTAAACACTGCTGCTTATGATTAATCTATTCCAAATATCTTAGAGAGTAAAACAAGATGTGCAGTTTAAGTTCAGATTCATACTCCGTCTCTATGATGAATTATTAATTGCGCAAATTCAAGTTAAAACAGCATCAGTGATTTTCGCTTTTAAATCTCTCATGCCGAGAGCAACATGAACACTTGTTCACCTTGGCAAAACAACCACATCCTGGTCCGGAAAGAGCAGCCCAGCTATCTCTTATCTTTGGTGCAGATTTACTCAGCTCTTTGTAGAAGAAAGCCGCTGGGCACAGACGTCAGTTCAACGTCTAGTTTTCAATTGGTTGCTGAATGAAACGTGCAGTCAACCAAAAATGTCCTCATGTCGTTAGATTTGTAATAATACGACACGAACTTCCCTTACATTGATTACTTTTGTTGAAATCCAATCAGTTTTCCACGTTGATTCAACGTCATCACTTTTGTTTCCATACATTTTTTTTTTTATGGAAACAACGTTGATTCAACCAGTGTTTGCCAAGTGGGTAGTAAACCTGCCCACAGTGTCTGTTTGCTCAGAATTTATTCATCCTTTATTTTCAATGATAATACAATCTATTGCTTTTAAAAACAGTTGATCTATTGACAAGATAGGGTCTTTCTCTTGAAATGAGACAGAACTAGGTTTATGGGCCGAACATTTTACACCATGGGCAGAGGTTATGATCCTTTATATTGGGACTAGAAACTTCCAAAATACTGAAGCATCAAATTCATCTTCATATGTTACATGATGACTTATATACAAACCACATATATACAGTACAGCAATAAAATAAGTAAATGCAACATACAAAGGCCTAGCAAATATTATGAAGAAATGTGAGCCCTCAGCCCATATACAAATCCTCAAAACAAAATAATAATATCCAAAGCCTGTACAGTGACCTACTGCAGATAAAAATCCTTTCAATAAAGACATTTTAGTCCAGTGCTTATTGATGTAAGGAAGTGATGAGAGATCTTATACATTGTCAGTTAAAACCTTCAGGTTGTCTGGGTCTTATCGGTGGCCTCCGTTCTCTCCTCCTGCTGCTGCTTAAGTTGCCTCCATCTCATTTTCGTTTTCCAGGGAGTATTTTTCCTTGGAGGACTCCGCCCTCTTCATTGCCATTTTCTCTGCATTTTTCATTGCCAGTTTCTGTGATCGCCTCCTGAGGCAGCACTTAACAATAGATAACACCACGACTAACAGAACAACCAAGGCCATCACTGCTATCAGCACAGGTATGAAAATGTAGGCTTGGTCTCCACTCTTGTCCACTATCTCAATGTCATCTGTAGGGGAAGTTGGAGTGTGTTGGTCCGGCAGAGAGGGGATTAAAGGCTTCTCCCGAATTGCTGGCTTGGAAGTTGGGGTATAGTCTTGGACCAAATGGTTGTCACTACCTTTAGGAGCATTGGTAGCTGCTAGTCGTTCAATGCATGCCACTGAGCCCTCATCTTGAAGATTTCCATTTTTTTTATTGCATTTACAGAGGAAAGAACCCTCAGTGTTGACACACTGGTCTGTACAGGGCCGATCTCTGCATTCGTCAATGTCCACACAGTTTCCAGACCCATCTGCCATATAACCTGCTTTGCATGAAGCACAAATTCCACGTATATCCGATCCATCATCACGTTCCCATGTCAGAGTCGTTGCAGAGCAAGTCAGTTCAAACATTTTCCCAGACTTACAATCCAGATGCAGTTTATGAGGATCCTTTGGGTCTTGCCTGCGTGATTGGGCCTCAGGTATGTGTGGGATAGGACACTGCTTCATGATAGGTACCTCTCCATTACGTTGTTTACAAATGAATGGATGCTCTGTCTTACAGGTACTGGAAACAAAACCCCAGTTCACAATCTCAGTTCCATTAAACTCACCAGAGAGAGAAACACAGTATATACCCGTGCAGGTTGGTTTGGGCAAATCCTTCCACTGATCCAGTTCTGTGTCGCTGCTACTATCCACCGTCCACTTGAAACCCTTCAGAGGTGCGTCATGTTTCACGCAAGACCCCTTTCCTTTCATCAAGCCCACCCAGAACTGAAATGTGTGTTCTGTGGATTCTCTGTCCAAGATTACTTTCAAAATTTTCGAGGCTTCCTCCATACTGGCCACTTTAGTTAGGAAACTGCCAGGCTGACAGGCTTCTAAAGCGTTGTGAAAGTTGAGAGGATCCAGATGAAGGGAATAGGGTTCAGCAACAGGAACACACAAACCTACCCCGAAGACACTCCACAGGCATATCCAATAGTACTCCATTCTCCCTACTTGCACCATCGATCTGACGGTAGTGGTTCTCATTCAGACTGACAATAGTCCTCCTGCTAGCCGCTCCTGTAATGGACTGGCTGACAATGCTCATTTTGCTGCTGCTTTCTTAGCTGCCCCTAATAGGTCCTCCCAAGACAACAAGCACAGGAAGTGTGCTTAGACTTGATACAGCCATCCACTTCCTCTGCGAAGAGGGTGGTGGCACAGCCAAACAATAGCAACTTCTAATTACCCATTCCTTAAAGTACACAGTAGCTTAAGGTCCAATGTCTGAAAATGAGTTGTGAGAAAAATACACTAATGCAGTCCAGGTACTATCAGCCTAACTTCCACTCTTTGATAATATTTCCCTATGAGATCACCAGGCCAGCTTCACTTTTGTTTTGTCGGAGCTGCAGGAAGTTTTACTCCACAGAAAAGAGAACCAGAGAGGTGCACATCCAACTGGAAAAACAGAACTTGTGAGAGGATATGCCAGCCTGCTCGTGAACTGTCATGGGATCAGGATGTGATGATAAAAAGTGGACTTTGTATGATTAATTCCCTCAGGGAATAGACCCCTCGTGTGGTTTGGTTTTTATCAACCCTGAAACAGGAAACTCAGAATGGTGTCATTGAATAACAACTACACTTTGTGAGGCATTCAGGGGGTTCCCCACTTGGGATACACAGATTATTCCATGTTCTCTAAGTAAATGACTATTATTTAGGTTCTGCGGCAGAGTTTCATTGTCAGAAATAAGCAGATGCTTCCTGGGGGAAGTGCCAGAGAATGGCAGGAAGAGAGGCTGAGCTGGAGGGCCTCACTGTAGCATAACCCAAACAGGAGGGCTTTGTCCACAGCACTACTCAGACAGGAGCAGTCAGAGGGACACAAATACGGGAGGGGCTGGAGAACCAGAGGAAATTGAATTATTAGTGACAGGAAAAGAAGTCACCCCAAAAGCCATCAGAGAGGGAGAACAAGGGAGTGAATTCACTCTTCCTTTTGGCTACTTACTGTAAAAATGTATGGGAACTCCACTTAGGTTTTAAACTGATTCTTGTTACCACAAAACGGTTTAATACCTTCAATTTAAGACCAAAAAAAGAAACACCCTGTCTTGCGCCACAGACTTTATGGTTTCAGTGTGAATTGCAAAGTATTGTGGGTAGAGGATCTGTATCATCATTTGCATCATATATACAGTGGGGCAAAAAAGTATTTAGTCAGCCACCAATTGTGCAAGTTCTCCAACTTAAAAATATGAGAGAGGCCTGTAATTTTCATCATAGGTACACTTCAACTATGACAGACGAAATGAAAAAAAGAAATCCAGAAAATCACATTGTATGATTTTTAATTTATTTATTTGCAAATTATGGTGGAAAATAAGTATTTGGTCAATAACAAAAGTTTATCTCAATACTTTGTTATATACCCTTTGTTGGCAATGACACTGGTCAAACGTTTTCTGTAAGTCTTCACAAGGTTTTCACACACTGTTGCTGGTATTTTGGCCCATTCCTCCATGCAGATCTCCTCTAGAGCAGTGATGTTTTGGGGCTGTCGCTGGGCAACACGGACTTTCAACTCCCTCCAAAGATTTTCTATGGGGTTGAGATCTGGAGACTGGCTAGGCCACTCCAGGACCTTGAAATGCTTCTTACGAAGCCACTCCTTCGTTGCCCGGGCGGTGTGTTTGGGATCATTGTCATGCTGAAAGACCCAGCCACGTTTCATCTTCAATGCCCTTGCTGCTGGAAGGAAGTCGTCCTGGTCCGTTTGCAGAAAAACAGCCCCAAAGCATGATGTTTCCACCCCCATGCTTCACAGTAGGTATGGTGTTCTTTGGATGCAATTCAGCATTCTTTGTCCTCCAAACACGACGAGTTGAGTTTTTACCAAAAAGTTCTATTTTGGTTTCATCTGACCATATGACATTCTCCCAATCCTCATCTGGATCATCCAAATGCTCTCTAGAAAACTTCAGACGGGCCTGAACATGTACTGGCTTAAGCAGGGGGACACGTCTGGCACTGCAGGATTTGAGTCCCTGGCGGCGTAGTGTGTTACTGATGGTAGGCTTTGTTACTTTGGTCCCAGCTCTCTGCAGGTCATTCACTAGGTCCCCCCGTGTGGTTCTGGGATTTTTGCCCACCGTTCTTGTGATCATTTTGACCCCACGGGGTGAGATCTTGCGTGGAGCCCCAGATCGAGGAAGATTATCAGTGGTCTTGTATGTCTTCCATTTCCTAATAATTGCTCCCACAGTTGATTTCTTCAAACCAAGCTGCTTACCTATTGCAGATTCAGTCTTCCCAACCTGGTGCAGGTCTACAATTTTGTTTCTAGTGTCCTTTGACAGCTCTTTGGTCTTGGCCATAGTGGAGTTTGGAGTGTGACTGTTTGAGGTTGTGGACAGGTGTCTTTTATACTGATAACAAGTTCAAACAGGTGCCATTAATACAGGTAACGAGTGGAGGACAGAGGAGCCTCTTAAAGAAGAAGTTACAGGTCTGTGAGAGCCAGAAATCTTGCTTGTTTGTATGTGACCAAATACTTATTTTCCACCATAATTTGCAAATAAATTCATAAAAAAATCCTACAATGTGATTTTCTGGATTTTTTTCCTCATTTTGTCTGTCATAGTTGAAGTGTACCTATGATGAAAATTACAGGCCTCTCTCATCTTTTTAAGTGAGAGAACTTGCACAATTGGTGGCTGACTAAATACTTTTTTTGCCCCACTGTACTTAACACCTCTTGGAGCACTGAGAGCAGTGTCAGAGCAATTATTTTATCTGTGGCGCAAGACAGGGTGTTTCCATCTTATCTTTCTAATACAGTACTTCAGGGGCTGTATGTATCAAGTATCTTAGAGTAATGTGAAATTACCGATCTATTACCCCTGTCCATGTAATTTTATTCATTGTGATCTAAAGGGCAAACTGATCCTAGATCAGCACTCCTACTCTGAGACGCTTGATACATACAGCCCCAGGACCTCCAGATTGTTAGCTCCCTCTGGATTAACAAATTAGGTCACATCAATCAATGATTAACAGCACATAGTCATTCTACTCATTGTGGGAATCGGGATTCCAAATGTCGAAAATTATATTATACTATAATATTTCTGAATACTCAGTTATTGCCTTTTTTAGTGCACACCAATTCATGTAGCAATACAATGAGTGGTTAAATCATCCAGTATCAGTTAGTATAGTCAAGAAAACATTCAATTTAAGCAGATTACTTCAAGGTTGCGCCTCTAGGTCATCCCACTTTTTGATAGAGGGGGGTGAGGGGCTAAGTGATTTAGACTGCTTAGTTTGTTATTAAACTACCGTGCCTCCCCTTTCAGTTTGCTCTTGTACATCATCAATGTAAACACAACGGTTCTGACAGCACAAACTCTGTTATATCCTCTACCCTGTCATCCATTTTCCATTGCTCTGATTCCCAATGATATTGTACGATATTATAACACAGTGTTTTACACAGTTCCTTTTTCAATTTGAATTACCCATCTGCATGTCCTGAATCCTAAATGAAGTGTTTAGCCCTCATTATGTAACAACAAGTGAAACATTGCTGTGGTGTGCTGGGTGGGTGGTGTGTATTACAGTACCAACACATTTCAGTTACAAGGTGGCTGTATGCATCTCTCTCACAAACAGCATGGACTGATACAGACGATAGCTTGTGATCTGATGAAATTATACTAGAGTTGTTCTAAGCTGCCTGTTGGAAAACTGATATATTGATGCCATTCTTTTGACCGACCATGAGATTTTAATATCCATGTCTATCAAACGCAGCTTTTTATTCTGAATGAATATTAAGCATTATGCCATTTGCCTAACATATAGCAATGTTTGAATATCACAGCCAACTGAGCCTCTCATTTAAGGTTATATGGCAAATAGAGTATATTTTTTTCTCCAACACTTGAGTTTATAATAGGACAGTATGCTGGGTAATTGTGCTGGGCTCCAGCAGGGGTCTCTCTCTCTCTGAATGGAGCTGCAGTGATACATGAAGACTGATATACTGTGTGGGAGGGTGGGAGGCTGCCCAGTCATGACACAGAGATGAATCCACACTGAGCCCATAAATACCATGTGGTCCCAAGAACCCTGGAATTTACTCTCAATAAGTCCCTGCAAATATGAAACATTTTATACAGATAGAGGAGAGAGATACTCGTTGGTAACCTGACATGATTGGCTGTGTGTGTAAGTTGACAGAGCTGTATATTGGTACATTTACCAGGTTAAGGACAGTCCAGTATCTCCTGGATCCAATTAAAAGTGTAACTTGCTAATTGGACAGAGCACTGGCGGTTATGCAGCTGGCGGTTATTTCAACACATTAATAAAATATGACATTTAATGAATCAGTACACAAATGACAATGATACCTGTGGGTAAACAGATCTACTAATATTGACATATTCCTTTCCTGCAGTCAATTACCAAAAGCGCCCTCTTTGGCCTCATGGGTGGAATGTTAATATTTTTCATAAATTCATAAAGATAATAAAATAAAACATCTGGTGTTTCTATGTCAAACAGTTTTGTTATATCTCAGTCTTCTGTGATGTATATAAAGTGTAATATTGGGATGCAGACTCAAAATGTAATACATTTCAACTCTATAGCTGACATGGTACAGACGTCTTCTTTTTTAAGCCCATAGCCATGTGTGTGAGGTGCATACTTTTAGTGGATTTGTTTAAGACTACCAAGGAACACTGTGACCCTGATTTAGCCCACTGCAGTAAAATGTTAAGGAGGAATGATATTCAGTAGTGACAGCAAGTCAACGCAAATGCTTTCTGACAACACATTTATCTATAGAAGTGTTGTTCACGCTTTACTGTAGCTAAATGTTACGTATGCCTCTTAGCGGAGGGAAAGCAACACCCTGCTTCAACTCCCCGTGGAGTGAAAAAGGTATGTGATCGTAAGTGGGGGGACAGAGGCAGAGAAAATGACCGTTTACAGGGAATTTATTATTCCTAACACGGTACTGTGGGGAAAAGGGTCTGGACGGAACCAAAGCAAAGAAAGTAAAAGTTAGAGTCCCCTCTCCTACCCACTACTTACCTAACCTTTTAGCACCTCCAAAATACAGGGGGTGGTCCGCCCAGGTCTTGCCTAGTGTGCATAGACAGTAAATACTATGGGTTATGTATGCCCACAGGCCTCTTGCCTAAACACTCCCAAGGTGTGTTCCCCTTCCCCCCGGGAACAAATAAAACAATAATTACTAACTTAAAGTGAACAATTTCAATCATCAAAAACACTAAGTCCTATTGGCATACGCATACCTCAGGAGTAGCAGCTACAAAATACTTTCATGGACTAACAACCAACACAGGACATCAAAGAAGATTTCTCTTCCTGACAAAGGAACACTGGCTTTTATCCAGCTGTAGAAGGAGTTGGTAATTGAAGACAGCTGTTTCCCCTGACGAGAGGGAGGGTTCAGAGCTCCAATCATCGATGGGGCCGACCAATCAGCTGCTTGAGGAATCCAGGATTCCATTTCCTGAAATACACACACACATACAAACCCACAACAACACAGAAACTGGGGAACATAACACAAATTATGTTAGTTGACACAGCTCTACATGACCTGCAATAATAGGTGTTTTTGTTTCAGAAGGCTGTAGAAAGTTTTCCTTGTACTTTACAATTCATTTTATTCCCATGTAGCTAGTAGTCAAATCAAATAAAATTGTATTGGTCACATACACATATTTAGCAGACGTTATTGCGAGTGTAGCGAAATGCTTGTGTTCCTAGCTCCAATAGTGCAGTAGTATCTAACAATACACAGATCTAAAAGTAAAATAATGTAATTAAGAAATATATAAATATTAGACTGAGAAATGTCGGAGTGGCGTTGACTAGAATACAGTAGAATAGAATACAGTATATACATATGAGATGAGTAAAGCAGTATGTAAACATTATTAAACTGACTAGTGTTCCATTATTAAAGTGGCTAGTGATTCCAAGTCTATGTACATAAGGCAGCAGCCTCTGAGGTGCAGGGTTGAGTAACCAGGTGGAGGCCGGCTAGTGATGGCTAGTTAACAGTCTGATGGCCTTGAGATAGAAGCTGTTTTTCAGTCTCTCGGTCCCAGCCTTGATGGACCTGTACCGATACAGTCCGACAGGATGCTCTCAATTGTGCATCTGTAAAAGTTTGTGAGGGTTTTAGGGGCCAAGCCAAATTTCTCCAGCCTCCTGAGTTTGAAGAGGCGCTGTTGCGCCTTCTTCACCACACTGTCTGTGTGGGTGGACCATTTCAGATCATCAGTGATGTGTACGTCGAGGAACTTGAAGCTTTCCACCTTCTCCACTGCAGTCCCATCGATGTGGATAGGTGGGTGCTTCCTCTGCTGTTTCCTGAAGTCCGTGATCAGCACCTTTGTTTTGTTGGCGTTGAGTGAGAGGTTATTTTCCTGGAACCACTCTCCCAGGGCCCTCACCTCCTCCCTGTAGTCTCGTCATTATTGGTAATCAGGCCTACTACTGTAGTGTCGTCTGCAAACTTGATGATTTATTTGGAGGAGTACGTGGCCACTCAGTCTTGGGTAAACAGGGAGTACAGGAGGGGGCTGAACACGCACCATTGTGGGGCCCCTGTGTTGAGGATCAGCGAAGAGGAGGTGTTGTTTCCTACCTTCACCACCTAGGGGCAGCCCGTCAGGATGTCCAGGACCCAGTTTCACAGGGCGGGGTTCAGACTCAGGGCCCCGAGCTAAATGATGAGCTTGGAGGGTACTATGGTGTTGAATGCTGAGCTATAGTCAATAAACAGCAATCTTACATAGGTATTCCAGACGGGATAGGGCAGTGCAATTGCATCGTCTGTGGATCTATTGGGGCGGTAAGCAAATTTAATTGGGTCTAGGGTGTCAGGTAAGGTAGAGGTGAAATGATCCTTGACTAGTCTCTCAAAGCACTTCATGATGACAGAAGTGAGTGCAATGAGGCAACAGTCATTTAGTTCAGTTCCCTTTGCTTTCTTGGGTACAGGAACAATGGTGGACTACTTGAAGCAAGTGGGGACAGCAGACTGGGATAGGGAGAGATTGAATATGTCCGTAAACATTCCATCCAGCTGGTCTGCGCATGCTCTGAGGACGCGGCTAGGGATGCTGTCTGGGCAGGCAGCCTTGCGAGGGTTAACACGCTTAAATGTCTTACTCACGTCGGCCAAGGATAAGGAGAGCCCACAGCCCTTGGTAGCGGGCCACATCTGTGGCACTGTGTTATCCTCAAAGCGGGCGAAGAAGGTGTTTAGCTTGTCCGGAAGCAAGACGCCGGTGTCTGCGACGTGCCTGGTTTTCCCTTTGTAGTCCATGATTGTCTGTAGACCCTGCCCATACGTCTTGTGTCTGAGCCGTTGAATTGCGACTCCACTTAGTCTCTGTACTGACGTTTTGCCTGTTTGATTGCCTTACGGAGGGAATAACTACACTGTTTGTATTTGGCCATATTCCCAGTAACCTTGCCATGGTTAAATGCAGTGGTTCACACTTTCAGTTTTGCGCGAATGCTGCCATCTATCCACGGTTTCTGGTTGGGTAGGTTTTAATAGACACAGTGGATACAACATCTCCTATACACTTCCTGATGAACTCAGTCACCGTATCCGTGTATTCGTCGATGTTATTCTCAGAGGCTACCCGGAACATATCCCAGTCAAAATGATCAACACAATCTTAAAGCATGGATTCCGATTGTGCAGTATTCAGTCCATCAGAAAGCTTGCTTGTTTTTTTCCACTGTATTGTTCACCGTATGACCTGAGGATGACCTCAGATATCTACAAGAAAATTGACATAACATTTTTTAGAACCTCTGAGACATTTCAACCTAACTGGTAATGGCAACTGACCTTCTTTCTGACATTACTGCTGAATGACAATTGAGCAGTACAAATAGTATTCCGTTTGTTAGAACACAGTGCTTTGCTTTTGCCACTGTATTGTTCACAGTATGACCTGGGATTATCTGAAATCTCTGTCGAACCACTTGTATCCAATACAGGTAAGTGCTGTGGGAAATGCTTTCATTTTGAAGCAGATATTGATCCTTTGTCCTCGACATAGTACTTGAAAGGATTGGATACTTGGTGAGTATGAGGTGCAGGAAATGAATTGACACGGTAGTAGTTAGGCCAGACAGCCGTTTGACACTCTTTTCTCTCATCTCTAAACTGCTCTTCTTTTAAATCAGGTCTGTAATTGTAAAGGAAGTGATAAAGGGACTCGTCTCTCAGCTCCTCTCTCAATAAAGCCACATCCTTTCATTTTTGTAAAGAGAGGAAATGTTTCATCTTTCCCCAGGAGGCTCCATTATTGCAATAGTGTTATCACCACAGACCACAGGCAGCCAAATCCCGGCCAACCCCCATTCTTTCCTATTGTGAAACAGCCCAGGGGGCAAGACAGCAAAAGGTACCCATCATTTCTAGGCGACAGGATGTGACTATGAGGACTATTTATAGGTGTGGCACATCAATCTCATGCGGATTAGCCCTGGATATTTAATTACAGTTTACCGTCTCTCCCTGTTGTCCTCTGACTCACTACCTGCTTTGTGAGTTGTTGGGTAGAGGGAAAGAGAGAGAACGAGATGGAGAGGTAAGGAGAGCAACAGAGCGAGAAAGAGAGAAGGAAAGAAAAAGAAAAGAAACTAAGTGGGAGGGAAAGAGAGAGAGGAGCTGTAACTATAAACCATTATCATTGGCAAAGAGGATCCTGATATTTACTTTGATTAACATTCCCCCTCCAAATCCCAAGAGGGAGCAATTTCTCTTAGCTGAAAATATCTCTTGATTTCATCTTTAGGGAATCATTCAAATGGGAAATGAATGTCACAGATGCAATATTGAATACGCCGCTGAGATGAAACTGATGTGTTTGCTTCCCCTCTCTTTTTACAGGCATATGCTAATTGCCTGCGTATGAAAGTAAGGTATTTAGAGAAGTTTTAAACCTGTTGAAGACCTGTTTATTGTTAGCTCTGTTATCCCAATGAAATTGGGATGGTCATTTAACAACTACGTGCCTTGTACTGAATATAGAAAAAGAACCTAAGAGCATTTGTTCTTCAATCCTGGTCCTGGGGACCCTTTCTTCCAGCTTAGTACTAACATACCTGATTCAACTAGCCAGCAATCATGCATTAGTTCTATGCAACAAAATCCTGCACCTCCTGTGGGCTTCTAGGACCACTGACCCAAAGATAATTATTCTGCCTTAGTGGTTTTGCTGGAGCATCGCCAAAGAGAAGATCCCTATCAGACGGGGAATTCTTCATTGATTCCATATCAATGCAGAGATTGTAGGTGGGTGAAAAGCCAGAGATAAACAACAGAGCTCTGAAGGGGTACATGGAAAACACAAAGATGCAGATCAGCAAAAAAGGAGCTTAAGTAGCAGTTCAAGGAGAGGATGCATAGCCATACAGCATGACAGGGCTTCAGTTGTGATATGTAAATTGTACTCTATTTATAGAGAAGTGGCACGCACCTTTTAGTCCCAGGTGTAACAGTTTCTCTGACAGACAGTCACACAATGGTGTAAATCAAAGCTACAGATGTTGCTGCAGTGTGATTTGACAGCAGAGCGGATTGGGGGAAGTAAATGGTAAATGAAAAGTACAAATTATTGAAGGTCATTTCATAGACTAGTAATGCCAGCCAGGTTAAAGCAGACCATTGATATGCAGAAGGATCCTGGTATACAGTGTGATGGAATTAGGTGTCTCCTGGTTCTTTTCTCCTATTGTCTTGAAAAGGGGGGTTGAATTGAAATCCCAGATCTGATCCACCGTTTCTAAGTAGGTCAACAAAGTCAATATCAACACAGAGAAGATGTTTGTGCTTTGTTCCCTATACAGGGCTGTGCACAGACAGAGGTAGATAATCAAAGACTTGCGGGCCATGGGTTCTGAACAACATAATACACTAAATTCTAAATGTGTAATTTATAACACCGGCCTAATGGGGCAAAGGGGCAGGTGCTCGGGTACTGGTAGACCTTATCTGTGCACGTGCCTGCCTAGTTTTGTCGCACCTGGACTACTGTTCAGTCGTGTGGTCAGGTGCCACGAAGAGGGACTTAGGAAAATTACAATTAGCCCTGAACAGGGCAGCGAGGCTGGCCCTTAAATGTACACGGAGAGCTAACATTAATAATATGCATGTCAATCTCTCCTGGCTCAAAGTAGAGGAGAAATTGACTTCATCACTACTTGTTTTTGTAAGAAGTGTTGACAAGCTGAATGCACCGAGCTGTCTGTTTAAACTACTAGCACACAGCTCAGACACCCATGCGTAACCCACAAGACATGGCACCAGAGGTCTCTTCACAGTCCCCAAGTCCAGAACAGACTATGGGAGGTGCACAGTACTACATAGAGCCATAACTACATGGAACTCTACTCCACATCAGGTAACTGATGCAAGATTTAAAAAACAGATAAAAATACACCTTATGGAACAGTGGGCACTGTGAAGAGACACACACACGGGCGCTAGCACGCGCACTCTATACACATGTACATTGCAATATTGTTGTATGGTGGTATCATACATTTTGTGTTGTAGATATGTAGTGGTGTGACAATGTTATATGATGTATTGTTTTATCTTTTGGAATGTAAGTGCCTTAATGTGTTTGGAACCCAGGAAGAGTAATGGGGATCCTTAATAAATACAAAATACAAATACCATTACTAACATAATGGGTTAATACAGTATAGAACAAAACAATACATCTATCTACACGTACTACATGATACAACTCATCTGTAAACTCGTGTCAAAGACATTTCATCACTTGATTTGTTCTAATAATACAAATACAACAATGGTATTGGTGTGGCATTACAACCACAAGGTGGATCCTGCTCTGTATTTCAATGAGCCATAATGAGCAATAGTTTCATTAGTAGATAGCTTAAGGCAGCGAAGGGGTTTTCAGTTAGAGTGAAACATTAATTTCATCATTGACTGCAAGTGTTTTCAACTAATTATTTTTTCCTGCATATATTTTGGGGGGGTAGTTAACAGGAAAAACGCCCTACAGGAGAAATTGTTATACTGTTATATTGTTACATTTCAACAGCCATCAGGTTTTCTTTTCTACATTGTTCCTTGAACCTGGCAACTGTTGTAAAATTGCGCACACTAATCTCAGCAATTGAAAATAATGTTATACTGTCGACAGTCAATCTAACTATCTGTCCCATAACATATCTGTCCCATAATAGTTCACTATGGTCCGGTAAAATCTTCCTTTCACTGAAATACCAAAAGTAGTTACAGTCGTTGATGGCCCCTCCATAGTGTTCCAGTCTTTTTCTTGCCACTCTATTTCATTGTGAACAACTCAAAAAGCATTGAATCCAATAGTACGCTATTCATCATAATGATCTTTCTTGGCATCTTCTTTGTCGAGCGGACGATAGCAGAACCATATGTTTAGGACAGATAAGTGCAGCAGTCTTTTGGAGCAGTAGTAGAATGATTAAAACTAGCTAGCTATGAAAGAACCGGATGAATGTTCCTCATTAAAAAGGAACACATCAATACAGGGCTACAACAGAAAGGTCCAATATTTATGTTAACTTTTGATGGTGTGTTGATTTATCAATACGTCTGTATAAGGTCTGGTTCAAGGACATTATCTTTAAGTAATAGATTCTGCACATAAAGTACATGGGAAATCCAGATCAATGAAAGCGTATCTGATTTCACTTCAGTTCTGCTAGTGTTCTCGCACTTTGCTGGAGCTGGTGTGCTGCTGCTGTTTGTGACTGCATGCTGAATGTTGCACATTTCCCTGTAGCCTCGAGAGACCAATTGTACATACACATAAACACAAAGAATGGTGTAAACAGCATCCTTGGAGCATCTCAATTCACACAATGCTTTAGGAGGGGAGTTTTTTTTGTAAAGCTTTCCGGGGAGTTTGGTGAGCAATTCTAGCAGGAATGCAAAATGTAACAGCTGTTCTGTCTGCTAAAGAGAGTCCGTAGACCGCCCTCTGACGCTCACATCTCCTTCTCCTGAGACTTCAACATCAAACTATTCTGAATCAACATATGTACATAGTAGCAATAGGAGTGTCTCTTTTGAGAAGCACAAAATGGCTATGGGTTTGCATTAGTCTAGCGGGACCAGAAAAGACTCCAACATGCAACCTGACTTGTCTCTTGGATCAACCCCTTGGCCTCATCATCCCCATCACCTCTCCAAACCACAGTGCAGTGATAATCAGGAACTCTATATCCTGCACTGTTTAATTGGGTCTGCATGACCCGTGTTTTGGCCTCACCTTCCACACCACCTCTCCAAACCACACCTGACACCCATGTTGCAAAATCTCTCTGCTTGGTTTAGAGTTTTAGTTGTTTTTTTTGGTGGCAGGACGTTAATTCAAAGATGACATCCATGAATATTAATTCTTTCTAGGAATGTGACCTTGTAGGTTCCAAGAGAATGAGAACAAGCTTTGTAAATAGTATGTTAAACAGAGAGGATTTGTAGAGGGCCTTGCCGGTGACTTCTCTTCTCAGAGCCTGGTGGAGCAAAGAAAGACTCACGTTGTATATCCCAAATGTCCAGAACCCTAAGGGCCCTTGTCAAAATTTGGTGCACTATAAAGGGAAGGTGATACCATTTGGGACATAGCCACTATTCTACTGCCATTCATCCATCTGCTTATATTTAAAACTCTTGGCCCTGTTGTGGCAGTAATCCATTACAGAATGCCACACGGTCCATTATTGCAAGGAATGTCAATGGAAAGAAATGTGGATGTCGGCTATGCTGTTTTAAGCTAGGCCTGACTGTCTAAAAGAGGAAGGTATATTGTGTCATTAGATAATGCAGTCATCAGAATCTGATTCATAGCTTTTTGGGAGACTCCCACCTCCCATTTAATTAACTGAGTGGGTCTTGCCAGAAGAGTTTTGTGTTGATACAGTAGGTATCTGCACAATGCATTTTGGATTTGTTCTCTCTGTGGAGGTGTGTTGGGTCATTGTCCTGTTGAAAAATACATTATAGTCCCACTAAGCGCAAACCAGATGGGATGGCGTATCACTGCAGAATGCTGTGGTAGCCATGCTGGTTAAGCGTGCCTTGAATTCTTAATAAATCATAGACAGTGTCACCAGCAAAACACCATCACACCTCCTCCTCCATGCTTTATGGTGGGAAGCACACAGCAGAAATCATCCCAAAGACACAGCGGCTGGAACCAAAAATCTTAAATTTGGACCCATCAGACCAAAGGACAGATTTCCACCAGTTTAATGTCCATTGCTCGTGTTTCTTGGCCCAATCAAGTCTCTTCTTCTTACTGGTGTCCTTTAGTAGTGGTTTCTTTGCAGCAATTTGACCATGAAGGCCTGAGTCTCCTCTGAACAGTTGATGTTGAGATGTGTCTGTTACTTTTTGTTACTCTGTTATGCACTTATTTATGCTGCAATTTCTGAGGCTGGTAACTCTAATGAACTTATCCTCTGCAGCAGAGGTAACTCTGGGTCTTCCTTTCCTGTGGCGGTCCTCATGAGAGCCAGTTTCATCATAGCGCTTGATGGGTTTTTGCAACTGCTTATTTGAGGTGCTGTTGACATAATATGGACTTGGTCTTTTACCAAATAGGGCTATCTTATGTATACCACCCCTACCTTGTCACAACACAACTGATGCATTAAGAAGGAAAGTAATTACACAAATGAACTTTTAACAAGCCACACCTGTTCATTGAAATGCATTCTAGGTGACTACCTCATGAAGCTGGTTGAGAGAATGCCAAGAGTGTGCAAAGCTGTCAAGGCAAAAGGTGTCTACTTTGAAGAATCTCAAATATAAAATATATTTTGATTTGTTTAACACTTTTTTGTTTACTACATAATTCCATGTGTGTTATTTCATAATTTTGATGTCTTCACTATTATACTACAATGTAGAAAATAGTAAAAATAAAGAAACATCCTTGAATAAGTAGGCGTGTCCAAGCTTTTGACTGGTACTGTAAACTAATCTATGGATTTCACATGACTGGGCATGACTGCCAAATTCTCTAAAAAAGACGTTGGAGGTGGCTTATGGTAGAGAAATTAACATTCAATTCTCTGGCAACAGCTCTGGTTGACATTTCATTTTTGTAAACAAATTTGTCCACAACATTTGAGATAAATAAGCTTTTTGTGCATCTGGAAGGATTCTGGGATCTTTTATTTCAGCTCATGAAACATGGGACCAACACTTCACATGTTGCGTTTATATTTTTGTCTGTGTACCACTTCACCGCTTAGTATCAAAGGCACCACTGTAGTGGTAGATTTTCTGCTGAAAATGTAAATTAAACTATTACCCACTAGATGTAATTGACAACAGACTATTGTTTCTTACACACTAATTCCACGAACACCACACAACTGTGGTTACTGTGATGGTTTGTTTTGTTTGTGTGGAACTCTGCTATTATATTGCGGTCAAATAAATTAAAACTGTGTCCCAAATAGCACCCTATTCACTACAGAGTGCACTATATAGGGAATAAGGTGTCATTTGGGACATAGTCAAAGTCTCCATAAATTGGTAGTTCTGTCCATTAACCTGCTGCTATATTTGGGGTGTGATGATTCAGCACTAACTGACAGTTATAGCATAGTGTTCCTTGGCCACTTGGGTTTGCATCAAAGCCCAATTGCATGTCTTTCTTCTTGAGCAATGTGTTCAAAGGGAGCCAAAAACAAAATCAACAAACCATCTGAGTTTGATTTTCTTTCTAACCATGTTCGTGGTGTGATTTCTGTGGGTTTTCTTAATGACAATCCTGATCTACATCATTTGGAGCAATGTGAAGTGATTTCTTTCAGTATGAGGAGTAGATCAAGTTTAAACTTAATGCATCATCTCCTATGATTCACTCTCTCTCTGAGAGTGAATGATTCAGTCCTCATCTGCTCCTCATACTTCAGCTGAAAGAAATCACTTCAAATTGCTGCAGAAAATGATATAAAGCATATGAATAAAGTCACCGAACGCCTTCTTCCTGCAATACTCATCCAAGTGGGTTATAGGATACAGCAGAATGAATGATGCTCTCCTTGACACAGGCCTAATCAAACCTCAAAATCTCAATGTAATAGAGCTGCTTTATAAATATACTTCCTTGTTTTCAAAGAGGAAATTCACTATTACGTGGATTAATATCACACTTACTGGCATAATCACATTTGATTGAAATCAGTGTAGGCATGTGTGAAATTTCAGTTGCCTGGTCAACCTCCTACTTATTCACACTCTAAATAATGAGTCACACTAAGCACAGGAACACTTACCAACAGCCAGTGGCAAACACTATAAAACGGTTATAACGTCAAAGAGAAAGGCATTTACAAAATGATGTTATCAACCAGCCCAGACAACTCAATTCAAGTTTTGGATTTCATAAAACACTATAGCACTATTCCAAATAGCAAAAACAAGAATGGCCCATTGGCCATATTATTCCACAGAGGAAGGAAGAAGGAACCATGTCACTCTGCTGCTGCTGGTGGCAATGTAAATCCCCCTTCCCTCTGGAAACCATCAAGGTCATTTCAGTTTAAATCATTGCTATTCATATCCATACTAACAAAGACGAATATCCTTCTGTTGTAACCCTTTACTCCAGAAGTACAGTAAAGTCTGTTGTAAAGCCTAAGTCTATTCCCCTCACACTATGGCTTCATCCCAAATGGCACCCTAATACTTACATAGTGACACTAGTTTTGACCAGGGCCTCATTAAATGTAGTGAGCTATATAAGGAATAGGGTGCCATTGAGGACACAGCATCTGCCTTCCCCAGTGCTTCCCCTTCTCTCAGTCAGTCCTAGCCCTCCCTGTGTCTTGTGCGCCCAAGGTCAGCCTTAATGATGACGGACTCAGCAGGCTGCTGCCATCCCAGCCTGGCTCTCTGTGCCCTGATATACCCTCTTTGCATCACAGCCCAGAGTCACTCAGGGATGCGTCCCAAACTGCACCCTATTTTTTTTTTCATCTTTATTTAACCAGGTAGGCTAGTTGAGAACAAGTTCTCATTTACAACTGCGACCTGGCCAAGATAAAGCAAAGCAGTGCAACACAAACAATAACACAGAGTTACACATGGAATAAACAAACATACAGTCAATAATACAATAGAAAAAGGTTTATATACAGTGTGTGCAAATGAGGTAAGATAAGGGAGGTAAGGCAATAAATAGGCCATAGTGGCGAAATAATTACAATATAGCAATTAAACACTGGAGTGATAGATGTGCAGAATATGAGTGTACAAGTAGAGATACTGGGGTGCAAAGGAGCAAAAATAAATAAAATAGATAACAGTATGGGGATGAGGTAGTTGGATGAGCAATTTACAGATAGGCTATGTACAGGTGCAGTGATCTGTGAGCTGCTCTGACCGCTGGTGCTTAAAGCTAGTGAGGGAGATATGAGTCTTCAGCTTCAGTGATTTTTGCAGTTCCTTCCAGTCATTGGCAGCAGAGAACTGGAAGGAAAGGCGGCCGAAGGAGGAATTGGCTTTGGGGGTGACCAGTGAAATATACCTGCTGGAGCGCGTGCTACGGGTGGGTGCTGCTATGGTGACCAGTGAGCTGAGATAAGGCGGGGCTTTACCTAGCAAAGACTTATAGATGACCTGGAGCCAGTGGGTTTGGTCGACGAATATGAAGCGAAGGCCAGCCAACGAGAGCATACAGGTCGCAGTGGTGGGTAGTATATGGGGCTTTGGTGACAAAACAAATGGCACTGTGATAGACTGCATCCAATTTACTGAGTAGAGTGTTGGAGGCTATTTTGTAAATCACATCGCTGAAGTCAAGGATCGGTAGGATAGTCAGTTTTACGAGGGTATGTTTGGCAGCATGAGTGAAGGATGCTTTGTTGCGAAATAGGAAGCTGATTCTAGATTCTAATTTTGGATTGGAGATGCTTAATGTGAGTCTGGAAGGAGAGTTTACAGTCTAGCCAGACACCTAGGTATTTGTAGTTGTCCACATATTCTAAGCCAGAACCGTCCAGAGTAGTGATACTAGGCGGGCGGGCAGGTGTTGGCAGCGATCGGTTGAAGAGCATGCATTTAGTTTTAATTGCCTTTAAGAGCAGTTGGAGGCCACGGAAGGAGAGTTGTATGGCATTGAAGCATTCACTATAAAGGGAACAGCGTGCCATTTGGGAAGCAGCCTCAGTGACTACACACAACATTGGCAGCAGCCGACCTTCCACCTATACCAATTAATTTCTAGAGACAGACAGAATGCAAACTCAGAAGCTTAAGTGCTGGGCAGGCAACAGTGAGAGCAAGACTCATCACTACATATCGCATCATCAGATGGGTCATAAATTGACAATGAGGCCCTATTCACTCTGATACAGTTTTACTACTGCCTGCGTTTCCAATTTGGAGGACCTCATACTATTTATCATAACCTTCCTTCAGGGGCCAATGATTTCGATGGCTCATAGCTAGGCAGGCTGGCATGAAAAGACAATTGCAGATAAAAGATAACATGAAAGTCAAAGCCTCAGGGTATCTGGTGTGGAGTAGACAAAACATTAAGAACACCTAGACTGACCAGGTGAATCCAGCTGAAAGCTATGATCTCTTATTGATGTCACTTGTTAAATCCACTTCAATCAGTGTAGATGAAGGGGAGGAGACAGGTTAAAGAAGGATTTTTAAACCTTGAAACATGGATTGTGTATGTGTGCCATTTAGAGGGTGAACGGGCAAGACAAAAGATTTAAGTGCCTTTGAATGCGGGATGGTAGTAGGTTCCAGGCACAACGGTTTGTGCCAAAAACTGCAACGCTGCAGGTTTCTTTACGCTCAACAGTTTCCCGTGTGTATCAAGAAGGGTCCCCCACCCAAAGGACATCCAGCCAACTTTACAAAACTGTGGGAAGCATTGGAATCAACATGGGCCAGTATCCCTGTAGAATGCTTTTAACGCCTTGGAGAGTCCATGCCCTGACGAATTGAGGCTGTTCTGAGGGCAAAAGGGGGAAGTGCAACTCAATATTGGGAAGTTGTTCATAATGTTAGGTATTCTCAGTGTATATTCACCCATAGTGTACCTGTTACTAATGTTGAATGCAACGGCATTGTGCTTACTGTTTTATATGTAGCTCAGGTCAGGGTGGGGGTGTCTAAGCAAGTAAGCCATCCAGGCAAACCTAATGTCACATCAACCATGGCAATGAGCGGTTTACACAGCAGTTGGCTTCATCATCAACCACAACAAGGCAGGAACACATCAAAACACATCAATCATACAGCATGATACACAATCAGGTTTAATGTCTGTTTTGGCTAGTAGTGCTGAGGATAAATGCAATATGTCTGTATTGGTTATTACGGAGGATAAATGAGGAGACTTTATAGTCAAACTATCATGATTCATCAGTGTTTTTTTCAGATGAGCACTGTAATGACTACCTTGGTGGTTGAGCAAGTGCTTGTAAACATTTAGAAATGAATAACACCATGAATTTGAATATTCATATTGATATATGAATGCAAAACATTGCTATGCCAGTAACGTGAATATATTGGCTTACTAATGATTGATTCTTATAGGACAAACCTGTCTGTTGCAAATATGCAGCACCAGCTCTCTACAAGGCCTCCTCACTTCATCTCCTAATGACACCTACACTACCGTTCAAAAGTTTGGGGCCATTTAGAAATGTCCTTGTTTTTTAAAGAAAAGCAATTTTTTTGTCCATTAAAATAACATCAAATTGATCAGAAATACAGTGTAGACATTGTTAATGTTGTAAATGACTATTGTAGCTGGAAACTGATTTTTCATGGAATATCTACATAGGCGTACAGAGGCCCATTATCAGCAACCATCACTCCTGTGTTCCAATGGCACGTTGTGTTCGCTAATCCAAGTTTATCATTTTAAAAGGCTAATTGATCATTAGAAAACCCTTTTGCAATTATGTTAGCACAGCTGAAAACTGTTGTTCTGATTAAAGAAGCAATACAACTGGCCTTCTTTTGGACTAGTTGAGTATCTGGAGCATCAGCATTTGTAGGTTCGATTACAGGTTCAAAATGGCCAGAAACAAAGACTTTCTTCTGAAACTCATCAGTCTATTCTTGTTCTGTGAAATGAAGGCTATTCCATGCGAGAAATTGCCAACAAACAAAAGATCTCGTACAACGCTGTGTACTACTCCCTTCACAGAACAGCGCAAACTGGCTCTAACCAGAATAGAAAGAGGAGTGGGAGGCCCCGGTGCACAACTGAGCAAGAGGACAAGTACATTAGAGTGTCTAGTTTGAGAAACAGATGCCTCACAAGTCCTCAACTGGCAGCTTCATTAAATAGTACCCGCAAAACACCAGTCTCAACTTCTACAGTGAAGAGGCGACTCCGAGATGCTGGCTTTCTAGGCAGAGTTCCTCTGCCTCTTCACTGTTGACATTGAGACTGGTGTTTTGCAGTAGTGGTTACATTTTTGGGAGTCCCCTAGAGGGGCGCACAATTGGCCCAGCAACGTCCGGGTTAGGGTTTGGCCGGGGTAGGCCATCATTGTAAATAAGAATTTGTTCTTAACGGACTTTCCTAGTTAAATAAAGGTTACATCAAAATAAAATAAAAACATATTCAACTTGTGTTGAGCGTTCGTGAATTCATCAGTTATTCTGCGCTCTGTCACAGGTACGTCAGACGAGAGATCTCTGAAATCGGAGTAGATAGCCAGAGCGAATTTCCCGAACGCACCCAAATGCTCACATTGAGAACCCACAACGACTATACCACTTAGCTAAACTAAGAATGACAGGAATAATTAAGTCAATAAACGTTGGGTAGTTAGTTAGATAGCATATAGTTAATATACTGGCAAGTTCGATATATTAGTAGCCAACTAACATACCAGTACATACTGCTGTAATGGTAGCTAACAAATATTTAGCCAATATAACGTGTAATGTAACTTATTTGAAAAGTCATTACTTTATTACATTGCTGAACATTTTCTTAACATTTGTTATTATTAGTTAAAGCACTGAATTTGTATCCGCTCTTGTTGAATATCGGCTGCATATTTTTTGCCATTTTCTTCAAATCTGAAAACGTTGTGAAGCCACGGCCATTTTCTGAAGAATTGCGTTATGGGCCCTAAAAGCACGGAAATAGTGTCCACTGCTTGTATACTTTGTAGTTCGGCGAATATAGTTCAACATCCGGGAACTTTTGGCATACTATGACCAATAGGCATACTATATCCTCAATTTACGTCAAAAATAGTATGGTTGGTGCGGTTAGTATGAGTATTCAAACATAGCTCTGGGCTCCTAGTGGCCGGGGACTTTAACGCAGGAAAACTGAAATCTGTTTGACCTAATTTCTACCAGCATGTCACATGTGCAACCAGAGAAAAAAAAACTCTAGATCACCTTTACTCCACACACAGAGATGTGTACAAAGCTCTCCCTTGCCCTCCATTTGGAACCCTCCATAACTCTATCCTCCTGATTCCTGCTTACAAGAAAAACTCAAACAACCAGTAGCAGTGACGGAAGTGGTCAGATGAAGCAGATGCTAAGCTACAGGACTGGAATATGTTCCGGGATTCATCCGATGGCATTGAGGGGTATACCACATCAGTCACCGGCTTTATTAATAAGTGCTTTGATGACGTCGTCCCCACAGTGACCGTACGTACATATCCCAACCAGAAGCCATGGATTACAGGCAACATCCGCACTGAGCTAAAGGCTAGAAATGCCGCTTTCAAGGAGCGGGACACTAATCCGGACACTTATATGAAATCCTGCTATGCTCTCTGACAAAACATCAAACAGGCAAAGCCTCAATATGGGGGCCCCTCAGGGGTGCGTGCTTAGTCCACTACTGTACTCCCTGTTCACCCATGACAGCGTGGCTATGCATGACTACAACACCATAGTGCTCAGCGTTCAACACCATAGTGCCCTCAAAGCTCATCACTAAGCTAAGGACCCTGGGACTAAACACCTCCCTCTGCAACTGGATCCTGGACTTCCCGACGGGCCGCCCCCAGGTGGTAAGGGTAGGGAACAACACACCCCCCACGCTGATCCTCAACACGGGGGCCCCTCAGGGGTGCGTGCTCAGTCCCCTCCTGTACTCCCTGTTCACTCATGACTGTATGACCAGGCACGACTCCAACACCATCATCAAGTTTGCCGATGACACAACAGTGTTAGGCCTGATCACCGACAACGATGAAACAGCCTATAGGGAGGTCAGAGACCTGGTCGTGTAGTGCCAGGACAACAACCTCTCCCTCAATGTGATCAAGACAAAGGAGATGATTGTGGACTACAGGAAAAGCCCCCATTCTCATCAACGGGGCTGCAGTGGAACAGGTTGAGAGCTTCAAGTTCCTTGGCATCCACATCACCAACAAACTATCATGGTCCAAACACACTAAGACAGTCATGAAGAGGGCACGACAAAGCCTATTCTCCCTCAGGAGACTGAAAAGATTTGGCATGGGTCCTCAGATCCTCAAAAGATTGCGCATGGCCCAGTGCGTGTGGCCAAGTACATCACTGGGGTCGAGCTTCCTGACATCCAGAACCTCTATACCAGGCGGTTTCAGAGGAAGGCACAAATAATTGTCAAAGACTCCAGCCACCCAAGTCATAGACTGTTCTCTCTGCTAATGCATGGCAAGCGGTACCGGAATGCCAAGTCTGGGACCAAAAGGGTCCTTAACAGCTTCTACCCCAAGCCATAAGACTGCTGAACAGTTCATCAAAGACCCCCTTATTTTATTATTATGTTTTGCACTGATTCTCTTTCACAGGCTCAATGTACACTCACTGGACTCTAACAACACACTCACACACACACACACACACACACAGCTGCTACTCTCTGTTTATTATCTATGCATAGTCACTTTACCCCTACCTATATGTACATATTACCTCAATTACCTTGACTAACCCGTACCCCTGCACATTGACTTGTTACCGCTACCCCTTGTATATAGCCTCATTACTGCTATTTTATTGTTACTAGTTTTCCTTTAGTTTATTTAGTACATTTTTCTTACTTACTTTTTCAAAACTCTGCATTGTTGGTAGGTAAGCATTTCAAATATTTTTAGCTGTGCTTGATTGAGCTATTCCTGGCACAATGGAACCAAAAGAATTGTCTCAAAAGTGCAAACCCCATACATCTGGCACTCCAAGCAAGCTCAAGCAAATGCTCAAAGCATTTGAAAGATTGACAATGTTATTTGAACCCAGGTCTGGTGACAGGTGACAGCCAGGCCTTTGCTAAGCTGAGTAGGCCTAACAGTAATATACACAGAAGAGTCCTTGTTAACTCGGTGTAAATGAGATGCAGCACAACTCAAAAGACATGTGACATTGGCACATCATTTTCCTCTGAAGTGCTTTGAGATGTTCTGTTTTCAAGTGTCTGTCTGTTTAATCAGTTGTAGGCTAGTTCTCATGCATAGATGTGCGCCCACGCATACGGCCAGGCTCAAGAACGCTATTTGTGTTGGGATGCCAAGACCAGACGACATATACTTTGGCGAACCTTGGGGGTGGCGTACACATGCATCGTAATCTAACCTGGTCTCAGAGAATTTCGTATTATTCTATACATAAATCTGTGACACTCCATTTAGTATGATATAATATATATCTTTCGAATAGTATGTATTAATTTGTGGATGTCCATCATCCATTTTGTATGATATGTTACAAACTTGCAAAACGACAATATGCTACGGATTTGCAAAACGTACAATATGTTTCAAATTTGCAAAACGTACAATATGTTACGGATTTGCAAAACATATGATAAGTTATGAATTACAATTTGTTGCGGCTAACGTTAGCTAGGTGGCTAACAATAAATGAGCTAGCTGGCAAATGTTAGCTAGGCTAGGGGTTAGGATTAAGGTTAGGTTAAAGAGTTAAGGTTAGGGTTAGGCGAAGGGTTTGCTAAAAGGGTTAAGGTTAGCTAACATGCTAAGTAGTTGCAAAGTAGCTAAAAAGTAGTAAGTAGTTGAAAAGTTGCTAATTAGCTAAAATGCTAAAGTCCGTGATGAGATTCGAACACGCAACCTTTGAGTTGCTGAACGTTTGCGTTAGAAGCCCAACCACCCTCCTTTTGTTTTTGCTGTAAGTACCATTCTGCATATGTAACCATACCGAACGTAACATATCATACTAATTTGAATGTCTCGGATTTACGTTTACTATGTTGTGTCTAGTCTATTAGACCCCGCTGCGTAATCAATGGAGCCCCAGAATATAAATATGTCAGTATGTAAAAAGTGTATAAATATAAAAAGTGTCAGTATGTTAACTGGAGAATGACTGCATTTGTTGTTTGTTTAGGCATTTTGTCAAGAGGTGATAAGGGCACTAGCTTTTGTGGGTATAATCACCAGCAGGCTTTCAGCGATGTGAACATTAAACACAGCCTTTGTTTTGTGGAGTTACTGCTCATTACTCAAGGTATCAAAGGTTTCTCAAAACACATGGCCATTGCCATAGAGACAGCGAGGCCCTGCGATAAAACTGGAGAACGTTTTGTTTTTCTCTGCGTTTTGGATGATGGAGGATCAGTTTCACTATGGCAACAGACACTGATGGAGGTGGAGGTGGCATATTAGTATATGAGAGAAATAACTCATGCATAAAATTCCCTTTCTGTCTTAATGGACACACTCTCACAGTGTATGAATTAACTTATTTTCTTTTAACATAACTTTCATTTGTAACTCCACAAAACATATTTATACTGGAGTCCTATATACGCCACTGTTCAGAAATGGTAGCCATTGAGAGGTACTTTCCTCCTGAAAAATAAAGGTTGTCCTTCAGGTTAAATAATCTTTAAGAAGATGGTTGGCTGAAGCTACTGTATCTGGAGATGCTTTTTACCACTGAAAATACTGTGCCTTCGGAAAGTATTCAGACCCCTTGGCTTTTTCAAAATGTTGTTACATTACAGCCTTATTCTAAAATTGATTAAATGTTTTAAAAAAGATCCTTGATGAAAACCTGCTCCAGAGTACTCAGAACCTCAGACTGGGGTGAAGATTCACCTTCCAACAGGACAACGGCCCTAAGTACACAGCCAAAAAGTCAAGGGCTCTGAATATTCACCAAAGGCAGTGTACAACATCCATTTATACTATGTTTAAATCCAGGGAACAGCAGAAGTGATCCATTTGGGACGTTCCAGTGGTCATGAATGTCAACCTCATTATTTCAGTTGAACGTCATGTCACCCATGGTCAATGTCATTCCCTTTAGGAGTACCTTTATATATTATGCGTTGCATTGAACCGTATTTTAATGCTCACAATGTGCCCCCAACAATTAATGACTTATACAGGAATAGAAAACTGAATCCAAAGCAGGTCGTAATAGAATAAATTAAAGTAATAAATTCATGGAGATCATCCGGTCTTATAATTATTACTATATGCAGTATAAAATGTAATTATTGTGGTTAGGCTACTTGAAGAGTGCGGAAATTAAAAGTCAATTTGGAAATCACAAATATTCACATAAACAGTGGAGGTCGCAACCATGCACTCCCGCACACCGAAAGCCCCTTCCACATCTGTTGTAAGAATCCTGTTAAGTCGTGCAGTGAATCTGCTGTGATTCTGACACCCTTTGCATGAGATGCTATACAAATCTGAGACAAGGTTGTTGAGTTCACCTCATCTCTACAATATGAATGCCCAAAAACCAGAATGCGCAAATAGTTTGGCACTTGAGGAAAATAAAGGTCTGCAGTGGCACCTCTTCCAGAACTCCTCAAACCCAGCTAAATATATCCTGTAACTCATTGACGGCATCTCAAATGGAACCCTAATCCCTATTTAGTGCACTACCTTTGAGAAGAGCCTCTGGTCAAAAGGAGTACACTATATACGGCCCTCAAATTCAAACCTGGACCTTGAAGCCACACTTCCACTACTTTTTTTTTTTTATTCTTCCCCTCTAATCAAGGACTGATTTATAGACCTGAGACACCAGTTGGGGGCAATCAATTATCAGTTAGGACAGAAATCCAGCAGTACTCTGGACCTCATAGGGTAACATTTGAATACCCCTGATATAGGGAATAGGGTACCATTTGGGATGCACCCATGAACATGTGGTAAAACGTAGTTTGAAAGGCTGCATCAAATGGCTAGAAGTATAGAAGTGGACCAGAGAAGGGTTGCACAGCTACTGGTAATTTACCAAAGTTACCAGAATTTTCAGTAATTTTGGTAATTAACAGAAAATCTATGGCAATCTTTGGTCATTTATACTTGAATAACTTTTAAAAAAATGTAATCATATTATTTAAAAAAAATTATATCTGTATCCATATTGTCCATAAGTTTCTAATAGATCAGACTGGTATCATAGACTAGAAGTAACATAGTAAACGTTAATCGCGGACACTCAAATTAGTATGATACAGTATGTTACGTTTGGTATGGTCTAGAGGAAAAAGAAACGCACACCTATTTAGGCGAGGTGCTGGCTAGCGGAGTGGAAAACTTGAAAATAAAGGAGAGCCGCACACTCTAGGAGCTCAGATGCAAAAATGTAATGTCCAACGTTTCGACAGGCAAGCTGTCTTCATCAGGGTATACTTATAATTAAATGGAATGTCGGATTGACATACATAATAATATAAAATGCTCTGAGACCATATTGAATAGATAGATAGATAGACCGTATGGTTCAAGAGAAAATGTCCTAATTAATGAAAAAAGCATCAAATCAACAATGGCATTATTTTCAATTACCTCCGCAACTCGTCCAACTGTTTCCTTTTTCCGCAACTGCCACCAGTTTGATGCCAAAACGTTGACAACAAATACATAGACATAATAAAATAAAATATAAAGGACATTTTATGCTGAAACCCTCATATTAAACACCAATGGTATTCACTAAATTGATGGTTAATATTTAGGATAATGTTTTACATCGTTGTCATTTTTTTTTTTTTTAAATCATCTTACTTAATTATTTGATAGAATATTTTACATGTGATGAGGCCAGAGAGAGGGCCAAATATAATTAGACACCTGTGATAATCTAAAGTACTCAAAAGGGCAATTAGATGTCTAGATTACATAAAATCCTTGAAAGATAACAAAATTCTGGTAGTTTACAGGTAAACTTCAAACATTTCCAGTAATAAACACTCCCTTTGCAACCTTAGACCAACGTCATTCCTTTGTGGTCAAGGCTCCTGCCTGGATCTCTGGCTGGGTGCGGAACAGCATTCTCGGGGCTGAGACAGAGGACAGCAGAATCAAAGAACTACAAACTGGCGGCCTTTATTGTTGCCTTTTTGGTTGTCTTTTCTACCTGTAGAGAGTGACAGAGATCAAGGTGAACAACCACTGTCTACCTTTAATTAAACTTATCCTAACCCCCTTCCCTTTCTGTATATATGGGAATATATATATATATATATATGGGAATAAACTGTCCAACTGTCCACTTAGGAAGCAACACTGATTGACAATAAATTTCACATGCTGTTGTGCAAATGGAATAGACAACAGGTGGAAATTATAGGCAATTAGCAAGACACCCCCAATAAAGGAGTGGTTCTGAAGGTGGTGACCACAGACCACTTCTCAGTTCCTATGCTTCCTGGCTGATGTTTTGGTCACTTTTGAATGCTGGCGGTGCTTTCACTCTAGTGGTAGCATGAGACGGAGTCTACAACCCACACAAGTGGCTCAGGTAGTGCAGCTCATCCAGGATGGCACATCAATGCGAGCTGTGGCAAGAAGGTTTGCTGTGTCTGTCAGCGTAGTGTCCAGAGCACGGAGGCGCTACCAGGAGACAGGCCAGTACATCAGGAGACGTGGAGGAGGCCGTAGGAGGGCAACAACCCAGCAGCAGGACCACTACCTCTGCCTTTGTGCAAGGAGGAGCACTGCCAGAGCCCTGCAAAATGACCTCCAGCAGGCCACAAATGTGCATGTGTCTGCTCAAACGGTCAGAAACAGACTCCATGAGGGTGGTATGAGGGCCCAACGTCCACAGGTGGGGGTTGTGCTTACAGCCCAACGCCGTGCAGGACGTTTGGCATTTGCCAGAGAACACCAAGATTGGCAAATTCGCCACTGGCGCCCTGTGCTCTTCACAGATGAAAGCAGGTTCACACTGAGCACGTGACAGACGTGACAGAGTCTGGAGACGCCGTGGAGAACGTTCTGCTGCCTGCAACATCCTCCAGCATGACCGGTTTGGCGGTGGGTCAGTCATGGTGTGGGGTGGCATTTCTTTGGGGGGCCGCACAGCCCTCCATGTGCTCGCCAGAGGTAGCCTGACTGCCATTAGGTACCGAGATGAGATCCTCAGACCCCTTGTGAGACCATATGCTGGTGCGGTTGGCCCTGGGTTCCTCCTAATGCAAGACCTCATGTGGCTGGAGTGTGTCAGCAGTTCCTGCAAGAGGAAGGCATTGATGCTAAGGACTGGCCCGCCCGTTCCCCAGACCTGAATCCAATTGAGCACATCTGGGACATCATGTCTCGCTCCATCCACCAACGCCACGTTGCACCACAGACTGTCCAGGAGTTGGCGGATGCTTTAGTCCAGGTCTGGGAGGAGATCCCTCAGGAGACCATCCGCCACCTCATCAGGAGCATGCCCAGGCGTTGTAGGGAGGTCATTCAGGCACGTGGAGGCCACACACACTACTGAGCCTCATTTTGACTTGTTTTAAGGACATTACATCAAAGTTGGATCAGCATGTAGTGTGGTTTTCCACTTTAATTTTGAGTGTGACTCCAAATCCAGACCTCCATGGGTTGATAAATTTGATTTCCATTGATAATTTTTGTGTGATTTTGTTATCAGCACATTCAACTATGTAAAAAAAAAAGTATTTAATAAGATTATTTCATTCATTCAGATCTATGATGTGTTATTTTAGTGTTCCCTTTATTTGTTTGAGCAGTGTATATATAAGGACTAGAGCTGGGCTGACATCTTCTCATCCAGTCTTTTTCATTGTAACACCATCCTTTCTAATTGTTATACAATCCAGCACTGAGACAGTGGAGAGTCACTGGATATTTGTGGATTGTGTCCGAAATGGCACCCTATTCCCTACATATCCCCATAGGGCTCTGCTCAAAGGTAGTGCACTATGTGAGAAATAGGATGCTATGTAGGACACACCCATGGATTGTGGCTAGAGTCCCTACCATCTCATTAGGGCCTTGTGTCCAGACCTCCACTTGGCACCAGCCCACCACAGGAACTAATCTCAGGATTATCTGTCAGGATTATAGTACAGCAGTCAAGTAAATTAGCATTTTCTCCCCATGTGTATCTGCTGGGTATCTAAAGGTGAAAGTATACAGCACATGTTCAATATGTTGTGGAATATGGAAATAAATAGGTAAAGAAAGGAAAGCAAGGAGAGCACTTCCTCCCTCAACAAAACCCATTCTTTGATGTGAGGAATAAGGAAAACAATGTGTCTGTTTTGAAATGCCTTTGACCTTTCTAACCAGCAGGGACATTCCATAAATTTCAAAGTCATTCTGTCAGGAAAACTGCCTTTTGATGAATCCCCTCCTCTCAGAATAGTGACAGCTAGCAGCTCAGAGAAGGATCTTTCTGACCGTGTCTAGGGCAGAATGACAGGCATGCAGCAAGACTTGACAGGAGAGAGGAAGGGAGATGAGGGCTTCTTTCCAGGAAGATAGAGGACATACAGATGCCACTATAAATTATTGACAAGGATGTTAGTTGACAGAAGTGTAAACACAACACATTGACACAATGTTCTCTTCTATTCTGAAATGTGGCTGCCTGGCCATGTATTATAGCAGTATTATTTTATGCATTAAAATTACTTAGGCAACTGTCCTCTGCTGTCATTGCAATCAAGGGCTTGGAGGATGGAGTAACGGACAAACAGAGGATAAGCCTTCCTGCTCCGGTCCAAAGCAAGACCACGTCTAATCCATTGGTAATTAGCTCACAGGAAATGGTTCCAGCCATGAACATTGCCATTACACGAGGAGGTGAAGTCAAGTTAGTGATTGCTTAATACAGCTGACACATCAAAGTTTTTCTTGAAGTTTGTCTTGAAGTCTGTCAGTTTGTCTTGAAGCATGTCAGCCCAAACATCTGCTGAAACGGCTGAATTAATAACAGAAGAAATGCATGAGGGACACTGAAACACATGGTCCTATGATCCTATGGGATTTGAGCTGTAGTAGTAGTAGCTTGCTCAGAGCGTCTGCTCTTTTCAGTCCATGGGGACTTGAGTGTTATCATTATGTTGTCATACATGGGGCCTATTGAAGAGATAGAATCTTTTGGAAGTAGATCTAAATCAACCACTTCATTTGTGCAAAGTGAGGCACATTGTTTTTGATAATTGTTCTCAGTTTCAGTTTGATTGATTTCTCATTTTGGATTGATTGAACTCCAGATAAATAATTTGACAGCTTGGGAAATAGAGCTAAATCATGAACACTACAGATTGGCACTACAGAACATCAAGCTAAAATGCCTATTTACAGCTAAACAGTCAGAGATTTCTCTATCTACAGAAGGCTAAGACTTCAGTCTACAGTCCGATTCTTATATCAGTGGTGTGTTGTTCCACCAAAACTGTGGAATTAATCCCAGCCTGCTGTGATAAGCCTGTAAAATAGCATGGCCAATGAAGCACAAAACTTTTGTACAAATGAGTATGAATATCAAATACAGTATATATTATTTCTCTTCAGACCTATGTTAGATGAATGTTTGTGAATGGCTCATTCATTATGTATGGTCAGATTATGAAATATGTACAGCATGGCCTCATAACTCTTCTCAAACTCTTGGTAGTATTATAATCAATAAACAAGTGTGCTATCTTCATAGAAAAGCTGTCAAATGCATGTTGAGTGCATGCATGGATATCATCAGGTGATGATGTATACTGAAGAAAAATATAAACACAACACGCAGTGTTGGTCCCATGTTTCTTAAGCTGAAATAAAAGATCCCATAAATGTTCCATAGGCACAAACATCTTATTTCTTTCAAATGGAGTGCACAAATGTGTTTACATCCCTGTTAGTGAGCATGTCTCCTTTGCCAAGATAATCCATCCACCTGAAAGGTGTGGCATTTCAAGAAGCTGAATAAACAGCATGATCGTTACACAGGTGCACCTTGTGCTGGGGACAATATAAGGCCACACAATTTAATGCCAGATACAGTGCCTTGAAAAAGTATTCATTCCCCTTGGCAATTTTCCTATTTTGTTGCATTACAACCTGTAATTTAAATATATTTTTATTTGGATTTCATGTAATGGACATACACAAAATAGTCCAAATTGGTGAAGTGAAATAAAATAAAGCCATTGTCAAATAAAAAAAACAGTACGTGATTGTATGAGGAAGTCTGCATGTGAGCATCTCACTCAGACATCTTCATCAGAGCAGTCATGAATTTATTACTACTCACCTATCCTGATGGATCCATAGTATTTATCCAACGGGAGCATTTTATAAGAGGACTTTTAAATATCCCCTGCTATGCCCAAGGCCATCTCATTTAATCAGTATATTTCTATGATTTAACTGCAATGATTCAAATCTTATCAGTAAAATGACTACATGAAATATAGATACCTGGATCAAAACAGGTTGTGTGTGGAATCATTAATTTACATAATGTTTTGTATTGCAAGTTTTCTTGTCATTTCAATTGAGAGCATACTTTATGAAAGCCTTATGATTTAAACACTGTAGTTGTAACCTCGGCGTGTCAAGTGATTACCACGGGTTCAGACAGGACATCATTCAACCATACCTGAATAGCGGTATTATCTTCTCCAGCACTGAGTCTTTAATGTACTGCAGCCGGGCATGTTCAAACTGTCCAGTTTCCTCCACGTTCCTCTCCAACATTACCAATGTCTTCACATACAGGTTATATCAGATCACCATGAGAAAATATTGAGCACCTACCTACACGTACAGCTGAAGTTGGAAGTTTACATACACCTTAGCCAAATACATTTAAACTCAGTTTTTCACAATTCCTGACATTTAATCATAGTAAAGATTCCCTGTCTTACGTCAGTTAGGATCACCACTTTATTTTAAGAATGTGAAATGGCAGAATAATAGTAGAGTGATTTATTTCAGCTTTTATTTCTTTCATCACATTCCCAGTGGGTCAGAAGTTTACATACACTCAATTAGTATTTGGTAGCATTGCCTTTAAATTGTTTAACTTGGGTCAAACGTTTCAGGTAGCCTTCCACAAGCTTCCCACAATAAGTTGAGTGAATTATGGCCCATTCCTCCAGACAGAGCTGGTGTAACTGAGTCAGGTTTGTAGGCCTCAAGAATGCTTGGGGTCATTGTCCATTTGGAAGACCCATTTTGCGACCAAGCATTAACTTCCTGACTGATGTCTTGAGATGTTGCTTCAATATATCCAGATAATTTTCCTGCCTCATGATGCCATCTATTTTGTGAAGTGCACCAGTCCCTCCTGCAGCAAAGCACCCCCACAACATGATGCTGCCACCCCCGTGCTTCACGGTTGGGATTGTGTTCTTCAGCTTGCAAGCATCCCCCTTTTTCCTCCAAACATAATGATGGTCATTATGGCCAAACAGTTCTATTTTTGTTTCATCAGACCAGAGGAGTAGTACTTTGTACGTACTTTGTCCCCATGTGCAGTTGCAAGCCGTAGTCTGGCTTTTTAATGGCGGTTTTGGAGCAGTGGCTTCTTCCTTGCTGAGCGGCCTTTCAAGTTATGTTGATATAGGACTCGTTTTACTGTGTATATAGATACTTTTGTACCCGTTTCCTCCAGCATCTTCACAAGGTCCTTTGCTGTTGTTCTGGGATTGATTTGCACCTTTCACACCAAAGTACATTCATCTCTGGGAGACAGAACGCATCTCCTTCCTAAGCGGTATGACGGCTGCGTGGTCCCATAGTGTTTATACTTGCGTACTATTGTTTGTACAGATGAACATGGTACCTTCAGGCATTTGGAAATTGCTCCCAAGGATGAACCAGACTTGTGGAGGTCTACAATTTTTTTCTGAGGTCTTGGCTGATTTCTTTTGATTTTCCCATGATGTCAAGCAAAGAGGCACTGAGTTTGAAGGTAGGCCTTGAAATACATCCACAGGTACACCTCCAATTGACTCAAATGATGTCAATAAGCCTATCAGAAGCCTATCAGATCTAAAGCCTTGACCTCATTTTCTGGAATTTTCCAAGCTGTTTAAAGGCACAGTCAACTTAGCGTATGTAAACTTCTGACCCACTGGAATTGTGATACAGTGAATTATAAGTGAAATACTCTGTGTGTAAACAATTGTTGGAAAAATTACTTGTGTCATGCACAAAGTAGATGTCCTAATCGACTTGCCAAAACTATAGCTTGTTAACAAGAAATTTGTGGAGTGGTTGAAAAACGAGTTTTCATGACTCCAACCTAAGTGTATGTAAACTTTCGACTTCAACTGTACAGTACACCTTAGATGCATGGCATGTATGGGAATTATTGATTCATGTATTTGGTAGCATCCTAAATGGCACCTATTCCCATTATAGTGCACTACATTTGACCAGGGTCCATAGGGCTCAGGTCAAAAGTAGTGTACTATATGTACCATTTGGAAGACACTTTTTTCCCCATCTTTACTTAGGATGTCTGCTCACGTGTTGTCTCCACGGCCAACATACATACACAACACATAGGAAAGGTTTATCTACTTCAGTGTCATTTTCATCTACAGACTACCCATTCTATCTGCTGCTGTTAGTCTATTCTGTTGTTAGAATCTTTTCTTGCATGCTCTTGTCAACTTAAGGTTACTTGCGTAAACCCGGTTCTCTGATATTATGAGTGAGACATCTCACTGTGGGGATTTGAAGGACCAATCATACACTTTAGTCGGAGACAAACAGGCTGAGTGGCGAATGAGAGAGCTCTGATCATTCGCATGCCGAACTTCCTCACACTTTGGCAAGTAGGGGAATGTGGTGAGATGTCTCACTCATAATATCAGAGAACCGGGGTTACGCAAGTAACCTTAAGTTCTCTTTCAATTATTTGCTTCGACGTCTCACTGTGGGAAATGACCAACTCCAGTATCACACATGCTCTCTGAAGCCAGGCAGTCTCAATATCAACCCTCAGAGGCTCCGACACTGAGGACAGCATGCGCCAATGAAGGCGCAGTGACGTCTAGTTGGTAGAACTTTAAAAGGTATGAGGGGATGCCCAACAAGCTGTATTACAAATCTCCTGCAAAGAGATGCCCTTGAACATTGCCCAAAGAGGTAGCTATACCTCTGGTGGAGTGGGCCCTTACATCTTCCCGGAAGGCCTAACCCCTTGCTATTATAGGCCAATATAATAGTTTCCACAATCCAATAAGACAATCGTTGACGAGAGAGGGGTCTCCCCTTGCAGGGAGTTGCCCAGGACCTAAAAAGTTGGTTGTTTGTGCTTGAGCAAAGCTTTCGTCCTATCCCGGTATATGAGCAATGTGTGTACTGGACACAAACGGTGTAACCGCCCGCTCATCTTCCATAGAAGCTCCATGGCGAGACAATTGTAATTGCCGCTAACCTTGGGTATAAAGGCAGGTTGGGCAAGAAGGTGACCTTGGAAAAGCCCCGGGCAAACTGTGAATGTAATGTAGCTCACTCACTCGCTTTGCGGAGATAAGGCGACTAGTAAAGTAGTCTTAAAGGAGAGATACACTACATGATCAAAAGTATGTGGACACCTGCTCATCAAACATCTCATTCCAAAATCATGGGCATTAAAATGAAGTTAGTCCCCATTTTGCTGCTAAAAACATAAATGTGCTGCTATAACAGCCTCCACTCTGGGAAGGCTTTCCACTAGATGTTGGAACATTGCTGCAGGGACTTGCTTCCATTCAGCCACGAGCATTAGTAAGGTCGGGCACCGATGTTGGGCGATTAGGCCTTACTTGCAGTTGGCGTTCATCCCAAAAGGTGTTCGATAGAGTTGAAGTCAGGGCTCTCTCAACAATCTCAACAAGCCATTTCTGTATGGACCTCGCTTTGTGCACGGGGGCATTGTCATGCTGAAACAGGAAAGGGCCTTCCCCAAACTGTTGCCACAAAACTGGATGCACAGAATCATCTAGAATGTCATTGTATGTATTAGCGTTAAGATCTCTCTTCACTGGAACTAAGGGGCCTAGCCCGAACCATGAAAAACAGCCCCAGTCCATTATTCCTCCTCCACCAAACTTTACAGTTGGCACTACGCATTTGGGCAAGTAGACATTCTCCTGGCATCCGCCAAACCCAGATTCGTCCGTCGGACTGGCATTGCGCAAGGTTACCTAAGGCTTGGGTGCGGCTGCTCGGACATGGAAACCCATTTCATGAAGCTCCCAACTAACAGTTATTGTGCTGTTCGTTGCTTCCAGAGGCCATTTGGAACTTGGTAGTGAGTGTTGCAACCGAGGACAGACAATTTATACGCGCTTCAGCGGTCCCGTTCTGTGAGCTTGTGTGGCCAACCACTTCGCGGCTGAGCGGTTGTTGTTCCTAGATGTTTCTACTTCACAGCACTTACAGTTGACCGGGGCAGCTCTAGTAAGGCAGAAATTTGACGAACTAACTTGCTGGAAAGTTGGCGGCGTCCTATTACGGTGCCACGTTGAAAGTCACTGAGCTCTTCAGTAAGGCCATTCTACTGCCAATGTTTGTCTATGGAGATTTCATGGCTCTGTGCTTGATGTTATACACCTGTCAGCAACGAATGTGGCTGAAATAGCCGAATCCACTAATTTGAAGGGGTGTCCACATACTTTTGTATAGATAGTATCTAAAAGGAGAGATATTTAATCTCCGGCTCAAAAGACTGCTGTGAAATAGCCTCAAGCACAATATACAAATCCCAAGGTTTGGGAACTGGATGTAAGCAAAGTGCCACTCTTCAAATATGACAGACCGAGATAGCGACTAGATAGACCTTAACAGTGGAGAAAGCCTTCCTTCAGCAAGAAGCATAAAAACTTAGATACAGAGGATTGGTAAGCAGGCACGTGCACAGATAGGGCTCTACCTGTGCAGAGCACATGTCCCTTTTCCTTTCCAATCTCCAAAGTACCCTTTTGGCTGGTGGTATAATTCCCCAATTTCATTTTCTTTGTTATACATTTTTTGTCATTGTTGTTCGGAACCCAGTGCTCTGCAGTCCATCTGCCCTGTAAGGAGCTCGAGGAATATGGTGTAATTGCAGACAGGCATTTCTTGATGTAGGTGTTCCCTGATATCAGGAAACTAACATTAATACCTGCCACTGATCAGTTCCAGTGTTATGAGACTGATGGTTTCTCAACACAAATTATTTGTTTAGCAGGTTAGGATAACTAACATGGCAAGTTAGGTGAATTGGCGTGGCAGGTTAGGAGTCTGACAACTGAGGTTAAGGTTAAGAAAAGTGTTAGGGTTAGGCTTAACTAAAATGCTACAGTTGTCAACAACTGTTGTCCCCGACTCAAAAGAAATGGCAACGGACCAATGGGTGTATCTTGACGCCAAGAACCCCCAAAATCAGAAAACACCCCTAATTCCAGTCGGCTAGTGTGCGCCCGGTTATACCTTTTTCCTCAGTCGCGCCCGGTATCCAAACATGCATGGCTTGAGAGATGCAGTCACCGGTCAAGTGTGTGTAGCTATAGCTTCCTAGTTTAAATATGAACAGTACTGCCACAGCAGCTGAGTATCACTTGATAACACTTGATTTAAAATCTTGATAACACTGAACATTTTAAAATCTTGTCCATGTTCTGTTATAATCTGCACCCGGCACAGCCAGAAGAGGACTGGCCACCCCTCACAGCCTGGTTCCTCTCTAGGTTTCTTCCTAGGTTTTGGCCTTCTAGGGAGTTTTTCCTAGCCACCGTGCTTTTACACCTGCATTGCTTGCTGTTTGGGGTTTTAGGCTGGGTTTCTGTACAGCACTCTGTGACATCAGCTGATGTAAGGGGGGCTTTATAAATAAATTTGATTTGATTTAGCCTACATCATCAACATTCAGTCTGGTTGGCTGACACTCGTAGCAGAGTCAGTCAGAAAGACAGAAATCACAATGAGTAAAAGAAATCGAGCTAGCTAAATAGCAGGTTTACATCAATCATCAATAATCAGCTGATAGCCCACCCTCTTTTCCCGATGTCAATCATGTACAGTGCCTTCGGAAAGCATTCAGTCCCCTTGATTTTTTCCACATTTTATTACGTCATAGCCTTATTCTAAAATTGATTAAAATACAAAGAAAATCCTCAGCAATCTACACAGAATATCCCATAATAACAAAGTGAAAACAGGTTTTTAGAAAAATGTAAAAAACAGAAATACCTTATTTACTTAAGTATTCAGAACCTTTGCTATGTTACTTGAAATTGAGCTCAGGTGCATCCTGATTCCATTGATCATCCTTGAGATGTTCCAACAACTTGATTCGAGTCCACCTGTGGTAAATTCAATTGATTGGACATGATTTGGAAAGGCACACATCTGTCTACATAAGGTCCCACAGTTGACAGTGCATGTCAGAGCAAAAACCAAGCCATGAGGTCAAAGGAATTGCTCGTAGACCTCTGAGACAGGATTGTGTCGAGGCACAGATCTGGGCAAGGGTACCAAAGCATTTCTGCAGCATTGAAGGTCCCCAAGAACACAGTGGCCTACATCATTCTTAAATGGCAGAAGTTTGGAACCACCAAGACTCATCCTAGAGCTGGCCGCACAGCCAAACTGAGCAATCGGGGGAAAAGGGCCTTGGTCAAGAAGCCAATGGTCACTGACAGAGCTCCAGAGTTCCTCTGTGGAGATGGGAGAACATTCCAGGTGCCACTACTCAGTAAAATGCACATGACAGCCCGCTTGGAGTTTGCCAAAAGGCACCTAAAGACACTCAGACCATGAGAAACAAGATTCTCTGGTCTGATGAAACCAAGATTGAACTCTTTGGCCTGAGTGCCAAGCCTCACATCTGAAGGAAACCAGGCACCGCTCATCACCTAGCCAATACCATCCCTACAGTGAAGCATGGTGGTGGCAGCATCATGCTGTGGGGATGTTTTTCAGCGGCAGGGACTGGGAGACTAGTCAGGATCGAGGGAAAGATGAACGGAGCAAAGTACAGAGAGATCCTTGATGAAAACCTGCTCAGGACCTCTTACTGGGTCAAAGGTTCACCTTCCAACAGGACAACGACCCTAAGCACACAGCCAAGACAACGCAGATGTGGCTTCGGGATAAGTCTCTGAGTGTCCTTGAGTGTCCCAGCCGGACCTGAAAATATCTGTGCAGCAATGCTCCCCATCCAGCTTGATAGAGCTTGAGAGGATCTGCAGAGAATGGGAGAAACGTCCAAAATACAGGTGTGCCAAGCTTCTAGCATCATACCCAAGAAGACTCAAAGCTGTAATTGCTGCACAAGGTGCTTCAACAAAGTACTGAGTAAAGGGTCTGAATACTTATGTAAATGTGATTTAAGTTCTGTTATTAATAAATTGCTAAAATTTCAAAAAAACAGTTTTTGCTTTGTCATTATGGGGTATTGTGTGTAGATTGATGAGGAAAAAAACTGTTTAATAAATTTTAGAATAAGGCTTTAACATAAAATGTGGAATAAGGTTTGAATACTTTCTGAATGCACTGTATATATACACACACACACTCACAGTGACTGAACAACAGTATGACCAACGTTCAATGACTTTATATACACTATATATACACACAAATGTATGTGGACAACCCTTCAAATTAGTGGACTCGGCTATTTCCGTTGCTGACAGGTGTATAAAATCGAGCATACTGCCAGCATATTGCAATCTTCATAGACAAACATTGGCAGTAAAATGGCCTTACTGAAGAGCTCAGTGACTTTCAACGTGGCACCGTCATAGGATTCCACCTTTCCAACAAGTCAGTTCATCACATTTCTGCCCTCCTTGAGCTGCCCTGGTCACCTGTATGTGCTGTTATTGTGAAGTGGAAACATGTAGGAGCAACAACAGCTCAGCCGCAAAGTGGTAGGCCACACAAGCTCAGAGCGAGCGGGACCGCCGAGTGCTTAAGCGTGTAGCGTGTATAAATCGTCTGTCCTCAGTTGCAACACTCACTACCGAGGTCCAAACTGCCTCTGGAAGCAATGTCAGCACAAGAACTGTTCATCGGGAGCTTAATGAAATGGGTTTCCATGGCAGAGCAGCAGCACACAAGCCTAGATCACTTTGCGCAATGCCAAGCATTGGATGGAGTGGTGTAAAGCTCCCCGCATTGGACACTGGAGAAGTGGAAACGTGTTCTCTGGAGTAATGAATCACGCTTCACAGAGTATTGGAGAACAAAGTCACCATTATTAGTCAGTTGTACAACCGAATGCCTTCAACTGAAATGTGTCTTCCGCATTTAACCCAACCCCTCTGAATCAGAGAGGTGCGGGGGGCTGCCTTAATCGACATCCACGGCGCCCGGGGACGCTTCACCATCTGACTAATCTGGATTTGGCGGATGCCAGGAGAATGTCTACCTGCCCCAATGCTTAGTGCCAACTGTAAAGTTTGGTGGAAGAGGAATAATGGACTGGGGCTGTTTTTCATAGTTTGGGCTAGGCCCCTTAGTTCCAGTGAAGGGAAATCTTAAAGCTACAGCATACAATGACATTCTAGATGATTCTGTGCTTCCAATTTTGTGGCAACAGTTTGGGTAAGGCCCTTTCCTGTTTCAGCATGACAATGCCCCCATGCACAAAGCGAGGTACATACCTCGCTTTGGTTTGTCGAGATCGCTGTGGAAGAACTTGACTGGCCTGCACAGAGCCCTGACCTCAACTCTATCGAACACCTTTGGGATGAATTGGAACGCCAACTGCGAGTGAGGCCTAATCGCCCAACATCAGTGCCCAACCTCACTAATGCTCGTGGCTGAAAGGAAGCAAGTCCCTGCAGCAATGTTCCAACATCTAGTGGAAAGCCTTCCCAGAAGAGTGGGGGCTGTTACAGCAGCAAAGGGGGGACTGATAAGTATGAGAATCCAGGATTACATTCTGTTCTATGTGTTGGCACCAAACAGCTCTTTTTCTGATTGATCTTGAACACTAGCTCAGAGAGGTGGGTTACAAGGCAAGTTGTGTCTCGTACCACATGCTCGAGGGTCAGGGAGCAAAGCAGGTAATCGTTTACTTAGGCAGAGACTCTCCGCTACTGGTTTCTTACCTTTACACACTTGCTGAACGTTCGGGAAGATTGTGCTAGCCCGAATGGGACAGCGAGATATTCGTAGGCTGTGCCTTGAAAAGCAAACCTTATAAACGTCCTGTGTACTGGCAGGATGCTTACGTGAAAATAAGCATCCTGCAGGTTGACTGAAGTGATCCAGTCGCCATGATGAATAGAGTGAGACAGCATGTTGAGTGTAAGCATACAGAATGTGAACTTCATCAGATAGCTGTTGAGGACCTGTAGGTCTAGAATGGGGCAAAACCCCACTCCCTACCAAGGTCTGCAGAGGTGTCACTGCAGACCCTGGTTCGATCCCAAGCTGTCACAGTTGGCTGTGACCGGGAGAACCATGAGGTGGCGCACAATTGGCCCAGCGACATCCGGGTTAGGGGAGGGTTTGGCCGGCCGTGATTTCCACTCCTTGTGGCGGGCCAGGCGCCAAGTTAAGTGATACGGGCAATAAACTGTTCCTTCTCCCTTAATGTGACCTGACCTCAACCCTCTTCATCACTAATCCACAGTGCTCCACCCTTATCAGTGCCTGCCAACATATGATCGTCTTCCCTGCACTCAGTATATTCCAAGCTTAATTGCATCCACCATATACATTCCTCCTACAGATAACCATTCATTTCTGGTGTAGACCCCAGACTATGGCACCCCTTATGTCTCTAGCATAACTAATGATTTACAATATTTAAAGTTCAGAAATCCGAACCCATCACCTGTAGCATGTGACCAACAATGCCTTGTAGGTTTACAAGAAAATATGCCGCTTAATGCAAAAGCGGACTCATCTCTTCAAATGTAATTTCAGGTTGTGTAATTCTGAGCATTTGTAAACCAGACTATTAAGTAACAATAGATACATTTTGGTCTGCTTCAGTGAAAAGCTGATTGCAAAATGGCTGTGGTGTTATTGTACAACTGAAAAGGCCACACAGTGAATGCTCTCCCTCTGTAAATAGATTACCTCTGAGGAGTTCAGTGAGATATGCTGTGCTCTGTTGGTTCTCACAAAGACTAGCTTTGTATCCATAACAGTGCTATGGATGTTCTAGCCTGCTTTCTTTGAATTAATGTTCTATTATGCTTTCTTTGAACGGCTGAATCTCAAATCGACTTAACTTTTCACAAAATAACATTTTGACCTGTTCTTTTGTGGTTTTCTCTTCAGTTCAGTTTGTGATTGTTCCTTACAATTTCAAATAGGACAGCAGCATGTACAAACATACAAGTTAATAAAAACAGATACAACTACTAGTTAAACAACACTCACAGTAAATCAGATAGCAAACGTTAAAACACAAACATACATTTATTTTAACACTGTATTTTATTAGAAATGTCAGAAACCACACTGATTTGATTTGAGAAATTATTTCAGATCCAGAGAAAAGGCAGCTTTCATACCCTGCTATACTCTGCATGTTGGAGCATGTTAGTACCAGTCTGTATAGTGGAGCATGTTAGTACCACAGTCTGTATAGTATACTATCATGTTTCTTCGTTTGTTTTTTTAACCACAATGAGTGTTTGATATGAATAACTAACATGAATTAGATAGCACACACTAAACGGTCTGAAACAACCCATTATTCTGTGGCATACGCAGGGAGAAGAACAAAAAACACTTAGCTCTAATTAGATACCATTGTATTGGATTCTCCAATCTGTACCAAACGACGATACGACACCCACTTGTTCTCGTTCTGTAGCCTACCACTATGACATCTCTGACTGACTGGATGATAATATTATATATTTCTCTGATACAAGATACATATATATATTTTTTTAAATAGAAACAAACAGAAAATATAACAAAGTAACTCCATTGGGCATCACAATAAAATAACTGACTGGATGTTGAGTTAGTTAGTGTTCTGGGGGAAAAGTACATGTACATGAATACCAGACTCATCTTACGATTCCTACTGATCTGGGACCAAACATTTAGCTAGTAGGCAACAACTGATGTTTTCTTTTGTTTTTTCTTTTTACAATAATTGACCAACTAGTGTCATAAAAAGGCTATACTGCAGATCATTCTCTGTACATAGTCACTTTCCTGTACAAAGCTCTTGGTTTTCAATATAAAAAGGAGAAAGTGGTATTCTCTTTTGGTTGTTCAATCCCATGTATAGCATCAGTTGACTACTGTTGAGCCAAACTGGGTTAATATAGTATTTGTGTTGATGATGCTTAGTGGTTACCATGGCGTTGGTCTGAGTCTCATGCTGCGCTGGACACAGCCAGCTTCTTCAGGTGGTCCATGAACACCTGGAGACTGACGTCATCTGTCAGGATAGGAGCACCTGACTCCTACACACAGAATGGAGGAGAGTGGAATTCAATTATGCACAATTCCATAGCAATCATTGGTTTGGAATTTCTCTTATTAAATCTTGGAAACTAGTTACACCTTTCTCCAAACACAAAAAAAGGTGGGAAGACTGCACTCATTTGTTCAGACTTTAAACTGACAACAAGTAGGAGTTGTAGAAAAATAATGAGTCAAGAACAAAAGTAGAATTGTGTGTGTGACTGTGTCCATGTAACAATCCAACAGGTTCCACATGTTCACTACTTTCTGTGTGTCTCCTCTAATAAGCAGTAGTAGCAGCTGTAAGCCTTGAAAACCAAGTGCAGGAACTCTTTCTGTCTTTCATTAGTGCTAACACACCGGACCCTATGCTCCTCCAGGATCACCAGTCATTATTACACACATACAATACACAGCACTCAAAATAGGCAACATGCTCTGCCTTAACATAAAACCATACCAATAACACCCTCCTTAGCAATTTGTACTTGTTATTTACAGTATATTCTAGTTCCTGGGCAAATGACAGTATAAAATGAAGTCTTACCTGGCCCCATGCATACATATTGTTGTGGGTTTGTGATGGGTTTACTTTAGATAGCAGGAAACGAGCCTAGAACACAACAAGAACATCAATACAGGAGGTTGAATAGACTTCACAGTTGACATTCTAAGAAATGTTTGTGTACACACACACACCTGTGATCCACCGTGCTCTGTGTCTATGTAGCGGGGCATAGGAAAGCGGCTGTGGAGGATCTCCTGGGCGTCGTCCACAGGAGCCTGCAGCAGGTGGCGGAAGTTCTCGTACTCTGGCAACTCCTGGTAGCCTGCCTTACGCCACTGAGACACAGTCTGATGGATAGACAGAGAGAGGGTTAGAGAGAGACAGGGGGGGGATGGCGAGAGAGAGAAGAGGGAGAGAGAGAAAGAACGAAAGGGAACAGTCAGTGCGGTCCTGAAGACATGAAGATTTACATGAAGACCTTTACAGAGCTGAAAAATGTAAAAGAGCAGATTGGTTTTACTTGACTTCAATAGCAATCCCTGACACAGGATTTGATTTCAATAGGAAACACAGTCGCTCTCTTCATAACAGTGCGTCTCACTGGACTCTTGGCCATTGAACCCCACTCTGACATTATATTGAAGATCTGTCTGTATTGATCTCTCACCCGCTGCTCATCTATTCACAAATGTCAAATAAGTACAAAAGTATCTGGCTGCAACCAGAAAGGAAAATCAGTCTAGTGTTACAACAGAATCACTCCGCGTGTATAGATCGTAGCTGTGTGAGTGGTGAGACCATGAGGAGGACGTGGAGGGTCGTGTCCTGTCACTGATGAGGACAGTTTTGAAGTAGCCTGTGAATGGGCATGTTGATTATGATTTGATGACTGATGAATGTACCTCTCCATGGTAGATGAGGATCTGGAAGAAGGTGTCCATGAGAAGGATGCGATCAGGAAGGATACTGCTGCTGTCCAGCAACACAGGCTAGGAGGAAAAAAGAAAACAAACATTTTACAACACTTTGAAATTATACAATAAGCCGGATACTGAACACAGGCTAAAAGGCGAGAAAAGAGATACCATTTTAAACCACTGCCCTCCAAACTACAGTGGGGAAAAAAAGTATTTAGTCAGCCACCAATTGCGCAAGTTCTCCAACTTAAAAAGATGAGAGAGGCCTGTAATTTTCATCATAGGTACACTTCAACTATGACAGACGAAATGAGAAAAAGAAATCCAGAAAATCACTTTGTAGGATTTTTAATTTATTTATTTGCAAATTATGGTGGAAAATAAGTATTTGGTCAATAACAAAAGTTTATCTCAATACTTTGTTATATACCCTTTGTTGGCAATGACAGAGGTCAAAGGTTTTCACACACTGTTGCTGATATTTTGGCCCATTCCTCCATGCAGATCTCTAGAGCAGTGATGTTTTGGGGCTGTCGCTGGGCAACACGGACTTTCAACTCCCTCCAAAGATTTTCTATGGGGTTGAGATCTGGAGACTGGCTAGGCCACTCCAGGACCTTGAAATGCTTCTTACGAAGCCACTCCTTCGTTGCCCGGGCGGTGTGTTTGGGATCATTGTCATGCTGAAAGACCCAGCCACGTTTCATCTTCAACGCCCTTGCTGATGGAAGGAGGTTTTCACTTAAAATCTCACGATACATGGCCCCATTCATTCTTTCCTTTACACGGATCAGTCAGTCCTGGTCCCTTTGCAGAAAACAGCCCCAAAGCATGATGTTTCCACCCCATGCTTCACAGTAGGTATGGTGTTCTTGGGATGCAACTCAGCATTCTTTGTCCTCCAAACACGACGAGTTGAGTTTTTACCAAAAAGTTCTATTTTGGTTTCATCTGACATTCTCCCAATCCTCATCTGGATCATCCAAATGCTCTCTAGCAAACTTTAGAAGGGCCTGAACATGTACTGGCTTAAGCAGGGGGACACGTCTGGCACTGCAGGATTTGAGTCCCTGGCGGCGTAGTGTGTTACTGATGGTAGGCTTTGTTACTTTGGTCCCAGCTCTCTGCAGGTCATTCACTAGGTCCCCCCGTGTGGTTCTGTGATTTTTGCTCACCGTTCTTGTGATCATTTTGACCCCACGGGGTGAGATCTTGCGTGGAGCCCCAGATCGAGGAAGATTATCAGTGGTCTTGTATGTCTTCCATTTCCTAATAATTGCTCCCACAGTTGATTTCTTCAAACCAAGCTGCTTACCTATTGCAGATTCAGTCTTCCCAACCTGGTGCAGGTCTACAATTTTGTTTCTGATGTCCTTTGACAGCTCTTTGGTCTTGGCCATAGTGGAGTTTGGAGTGTGACTGTTTGAGGTTGTGGACAGGTGTCTTTATACTGATAACAAGTTCAAACAGGTGCCATTAATACAGGTAACAGTGGAGGACAGAGGAGCCTCTTAAAGAAGAAGTTACAGGTCTGTGAGAGCCAGAAATCTTGCTTGTTTGTATGTGACCAAATACTTATTTTCCACCATAATTTGCAAATAAATTCATTAAAAATCCTACAATGTGATTTTCTGGATTTTTGTCCCTCATTTTGTCTGTCATAGTTGAAGTGTACCTATGATGAAAATTACAGGCCTCTCTCATCTTTTTAAGTGAGAGAACTTGCACAATTGGTGGCTGACTAAATACTTTTTTGCCCCACTGTATATGGCATCCTTCTAATTCAGCTCTAATCAATAATGCGGTTTCAAGATTAAACCAGGCTTGTTGAGGATTAGAGAGGTGGGGGTTTAATCCCAGACACTGATAGGAACGTCACAATATTGGCATTTTTCCTTCCAAAACAAGCTCTCAAGGTCACAACACACCAACCCCAAACTCGGGTACAAAAAATATGAAGATGGATGGTCTTGACAGACAGGTAGCAGTATATCTTCTAGCATTTCTAGTGTGGTGGCCGTTTTAAAGGACACAGAGCAGAAAGAAAAAGTGGCTCTGTTTATACTTGACGCCATCTGCTTGACAAGAGGCAAAGAGATTAAAAATATTACTCTTTCAATGTTTAACAGGCAGGAGCGGACAGAGTCAAGAATGAAAACATGAGAACTGCATCCCAAATGGCACCCTATATGGTCGGGCCTGGTCAAAAGTAGTGCACTGTATAGGGACTAGGTGCCATTTGGGAGGCACTTAGGTCTCTGTCAATCTAAAAAATAAACAGCTGAAGTGATGTGTCTCCCAGTTACATGCATTACATCTGATACAGAGCAAGGGGAGTCACAAATGGCACCCTATTTCCAACATAGAGCACCATCTTTGACTAGAGGACCATTTGCCCTGGTCAAAAGTAGTGGACTACAGATATTTGGTTGCCATTTGGGACTTAACCCCCTAGAGTCGATGTCCGTTCCCACGGCGAAATCTAATTAGCATAATGAACAAATCTGTCCGTTTAAGCTAGAGATATCTTTTTTGTTGTTGCACAGGCTGGGTTTGTCTGACCATGAGAGATTACAAAAATCGGTATTCTCATGAAAACGTCTGAATGATTATAACCCTTCTATGGAACGATGACTCTCACGAACACGAAGGTGTTCTACGTTTTGCACTGCAACCCCAACAAGCAGTACCAGTCAAAAGTTTGGACACACCTACTCATTCAAGGGTTTTTCTTTATTTTTACTATTTTCTACATTGTAGAATAATAGTGAAGACGTCAAAACTATGAAATAACACATATGGAATCATGTAGTAACCCAAAAGGTTTTAAACAAATCTAAATATACTTTATATTTGAGATTCTTCAAAGTAGCCACCCTTCGCCTTGATGACAGCTTTGCACACTATTGGCATTCTCTCAACCAGCTTCATGAGGTAGTCACCTGGAATGATTTTCAATTACCAGGTGTTACTTGTTACTTGTTAAAAGTTAATTTGTGTAATTTCTTTCCTTCTTAATGCATTTGAGCCAATCAGTTGTGTTGTGACAAGGTAGGGGTGGTAAACAGAAGATAGCCCTATTTGGTATGAGACCAAGTCCATATTACGGCAAGAACAGCTCAAATAAGCAAAGAGAAACAACAGTCCATCATTACTTTAAGAAATTAAGGTCAGTCAATCTGGAAAATGTCAAGAACTTTGAAAGTTTATTCAAGTGCAGACGCAAAAATCATCAAGCGCAATGATGAAACTGGCTCTTATGAGGACTGCCACCGGAACAGAAGACCCAGAGTTACCTGTATGCGTGCTGCAGAGGATAAATTCATTAAAGTTAACTGCACCTCAGATTGCAGCCCAAATAAATGCTTCAGAGTTCAAGTAACAGACATGTCAAAATCAACTGTTCAAGGGAGACAGCATGAATCAGGCCTTCGTGGTCGAATTGCTGCAAAGAAACCACTACTAGGATAAGGAAAGGAGGATACCTAGTCAGTTATACAACTGAATGTGTCTTCCACATTTAACCCAACTCTCCATAATCGACATCCATGTCTTCGGCGCCCCCGGGGAACAGTGGGTTAACTGCCTTGCTCAGGGGCAGAACGACAGATTCAAGGACATCAATAAGAAGAAAAGACTTGCTTGGGCCAAGAAACACAAGCAATGGACATTAGACCGGTGGAAATCTGTCCTTTGGTCTGATGAGTCCAAATTTTAGATTTTTGGTTCCAACTGCCGTGTCTTTGTGAGACGCAGAGTAGGTGAACGGATGATATCCGCACGCGTGGATTCCACCATGAAGCATGGAGGAGGTGTGATGGTGTTTTGCTGGTGACACTGTCTGTGATTTATTAATAATTCAAGGCACACTTAACCAGCATAGCTACCACAGCATTCAGCAGCGATGATTCCATAGGTGTTATTTCATAGTTCTGATGTCTTCACTATTATTCTACAATGTAGAAAATAGTAAAAATAAAGAAAGACCCTTGAATGAGTAGGTGTTCTAAAACTTTTGATTGGTACTGTGTGTGTGTATATATATATATCTATATCAAATAGCTAAATGATCCTTGGTAATAGCTAAATGATCTCTCCCCCGGCTTAAACTCTTAAGGCTTAACCACTGTTAAATAACTTACCCTTTTCAGAGAGATGTGCACTACGCTGTCTGTCTGTAAGGTGTTAAAATCCACACTGTTGATATTTGCACTGAAAGGAGCGCTGGTCCGGAACACACTACTGTACTCACACACTACACTCACATCATTAACAACATAACCTCAAGCTTATCTGTAAGAAAAGGACCAAGGTATTAGTGCTCTCTCTCAGTTGACATAGGCAACACAGCTAAGCCTGCAGAATGTGAGTGGGAGGGAAGTGAGAAAGTCAGAGATTGAGGTCTTGACATTTAATACATAAGAAGACTAGCTCGTACAGTAAGCCAAAGCATCCATGATTTATGTTCATATAGAGGAAGGAAAGCACATTTTTCAATAGAAATAAAAATGTGTGTGTCTTTCTTTTGGGACCAGTTGAAGGAGTAGGCATAGAGGATGGGTGTGTGTGTGTGTCTCCGTGTGTATCTCCGTGTCCGTGTGTATCTCCGTGTGCGTCTCCGTGTCTCCCCCCGTCCCTGTGTCTCTGTGCCCGTGTGGTCCCACCCGTCCATGTGCACCCCCAGTCTGTGCATCCGCGCACCCCGTCCGTCCGTGTTTCCCCGTCCTTGAGCCCCCCATCTGTGCGTAACCCACCCGTGCGTGTGTCAGGTCTTACCTCTGGAGGCCCGTTGAAGGAGTAGGCATAGAGGATGGGTTGTATCATGATGAGAGACTGGGTCAGGTCCTGACGCATGAACTGATGTCTGTAGTATGAGCTCTCATCTGGGCTGTTGTTGAACACTTGCAGGAAAGGAGATCTTCTTAGGTGGAACATAAACTGAGGGACAAAGGAAAAGCTATAATGTGCTCTTTATATTAAGCCCGAAACATTACTTTAAAATAAAGATGTTAGCTCAAAGATATTAATCTGTGTACTAGCTACAACTGTCATTCCACTAAAGAGCCAACCAGCCTCTCAGCCCATGATCCCTTACCTGGGGATAGAGAGAAAAGGTTTCTGAGAAGCGGAAGGAGTTGGGATCATCCTTATGATAATCTCCAAACTTCTGACACTAGAACGGAGAGGGAAAAAGGCAATTCAAACCCATTATAAAACCCTGCCTGCCACTGAGTCCACACTTCAACATGTCATACTTAATCCCACATCCCTGTGCCTGCTAGCCTGGAAATTGCTACTTTCACTGGTTAGCAGCAGGAAATAATGACATTGCTTAATTTCATCTCAACGTTCTAACAGCTGGCCCATTCATGAAGGCTGTGGCGAGGGGCTAACAGATGGTGTTGCTCTGTCTTACCAGCCGGATTAGCTGTCTGTCCAGCCAGCGAAGTACGTCAGGGCCCTCCTCGGTCTCAGCACGGTACACAGCCAGTCTAGCCATCAGGATGGCAGAGGCCTCCTGGTCAAATGATGCTGCAATGCTCTGGATCTGGGTCCCTGCATCTGCCCAGCTGAGGGAGGGGGAGAAAGAGAGTGAGGAGAAAGAAACAACCTACATAAGCACTGTCGATCACTTGACACACTTATGTTTTTGTTAAGTTGTAAAGATTCTCCTCCACAATGAAAAAGTAATACCAACACAATCTCTATCATAGATTTTATGGAGAAGTTAGTTAAGGGACATTACGTCAGATGTTACGGTTCTGGTTGCCTTGGCATTGAAAAGCCCTTTGCCATAATAAAGCCGGTAAATGAAATCCCATACTGTAATTTAAGTCTAGGTAAATTGAACTGATCTTTAAAACAGCCTGGGAATTACTGTTTATCTATACACATTTCCTCTCGCTATTGCCCTGTCACATGTTAAGCATTGTAGTTAAATAAAGGTTAAATAAAATAAATAAATTAAACACGTCTCATGCTAACAAACATGAACTGCAACATTGATCATAACCCATTCTGAGTCTTTACAGAAGTCATATGACCGACAAGGCTCAGTCAGTGTCTTATAAATACACGTTTGACACTAACAACCAAGACCATCTCCTCCTCTGATCAGGGGAGAAGACAACACAACAACCACTTTATCCCTACCGTGTTGCTACGGAAACAAGGTGAGCTTGCAGATGCAGCTCCATAGTGGAATAAAAAGTGGCAGATTAACTGCTGGACTTTTAGGGTTTCTTTGAAAAGAAGATGTGCTCTTAATGATGAATCCAATCCATATGTTTGTGTAAGTTTTGAAGTGAGACAAATCTGTAAAGTGTGTGTGTTTACTTTCTGGCTGTGGTGGTGACTCGGATGCGTTTCTGTCCACTGGAGTGTTGGTACTGCGTGACGTACTGGACCGCCCCCCTCGGCCCCCCTGGGGAATAGGTGCATTATGCTACAAACAGAAGAGACAAAAACGCTTAGGAAAGAATCATTAGAAAGTCATCCGATTAGAAGTGCACATTCTATAAAATGCTGTGATGATCATAAAACGCAAATTACCCATCTATATAGGCTAATATACCTGGTTGTTGCCGGTTTTATTCAAATAATTTGCCGTGTACAAACACACACATAACTGCTACGGCCTTATGGACAGGCAGAGAGGAATAACAACTTCCAGAAGAATTGAAATAATTTGGTTATATGAGGGGGCTTAAGAAAGCAGAAAGGCAATAATGAATGATTGGGCGCTTAGATTGAATTAGAGGCACACTTCTTGCCAATTACCCCAACAACACTCCAGAGTCAAATGGCTCATTAACTGTGAGGCAGCCATTACAGTGGAGGAGAGGATATTGGATCTCAAGCTTCTGTTTACACAGGCAGCACAACTCTGCTACAACCTCTCCCTCCCTCACAGGGCTGCGTATCCACACACCAGCTCCTTGACTGTTGGCCTCTGTATTTACACCATTACGGCTGAATATTTTGGTTCTCATAGTTCTGCTGCTTGAGAGAGGGGTGTGCCGGGCTGTTTCGCCCTCCCTGCCTCAATCTGAGGTAGAGATGGTGTACAGCGAGGCAGAGCGGAGCTAGCTAAGCCCTTAGAAAAAGACAGCTAGAGGACTTGGAGGAGCCTCCCCTCCCAGAACACAGTGGGAGACTGACACAACAACAACCAGTTACCTGGAGCCCCCCAAGGACCAGCCCACGACACACACAGGATAACGTGACTTCACACTTCAGCCTCAGTCAGTCAGCCAGCCAGCCAGTCAGTCAGTGGGAGCTCATGGCCTGAACCAGGCGGGAGGAGAACGAGCAGCCACGCAGCCCAGGGAGGACTTCTCTTCCACCAGGAGGCCGGGAGGATGCAGCCGGTGGCCCTGGTCTATGCAGCTTTGATGGTGGTCTCCAGTCTGTGCTCTGTGTGTGGTAACGTGGTTCTACTACTGGTGGTTCTTCTCAACAAGGAGCTCCACACCGAAACCTGGGCCCTGACCCTGAGCTTCTGCCTGAGTGACCTCGCCCTGGGTCTCTCAACCATCCCCTTCGGAGCCCACAACAGCCTGCTCAGGCCGCAGGGCTACCCCAACGACGGGTACCTCTGCCAGGGCAGCGCCTTCCTCTACCTGCTCCTTCAGCTTGGCTCTATCCACTCCCTGACCTGGGCCACCGTCGACAAGTTCACAGAGATCTGCTTCGCCCTGAGCTACAGCACCATCTGCACGGCCAGGAGGACCAGGGTGGTGCTGGTCCTGGTGTGGCTCTACGGACTGATCAACGCAGCCTTGCCACTGCTGGGCTTCGGCCGCTACACCTACAGCAGCACCAGGTTCCTGTGTGGCCCCAGCTTCCAGCCAGACTACAGGGGCTTCAGTCTGCTCTTCATCGTGGTCGGGATCATAGCACCCATACTCATCATGTGCTACATGTATGCGTGCATTGTGTATATTGCGAGGAAACAGGTGCGCAGAGGGACGTTTGTTTGTAACGACCAGCACTGTTTTTATGTTCCTGCTAAAAACTACTTCAGGAGCTCCATAGTGATGGTGGCAACTGTGGGTGAGTCTCATTGGTGGTTACATACCAGTTCTAACCTTGTGAATAGTACAGTGAAGCTCTCGGTTTGTTGCTGTATTCAGACAAAGCAAGGCATTTGAGATATATGGTCATTCTGAGCACTGAGCAGGTACACAGACTAACAGCCTTTTATGTACGGAACAAAAGCAGATAACATTTCAAGGTCCATCAGTGGCTGTTATCGAAATTTTTCTGTAGGCCACATTTGTAACTGGTCAAATTCAGTCTTTTTTAAATTGTCAATGTGCTATAATTAAGCAATAAGGCCCGAGGGGGTGTGGTATATGGCCAATATACCACGGCTAAGTGCTGTTCTTATGCACGACACCACACGGAGTGCCTGTACCCAGCCCTTAGCCGTGGTATATTGGCCATATATCACAACCCCCTGAGGTGCCTTACTGCTATTATAAACTGGTTACCAACGTAATTAGAAGATTAAAAATACATGTTGTCATACCCGTGGTATACGGTCTGATATACCATGGCTGTCCACCACTCAGCATTCAGGGTTCAAACCACCCAGTTTATAATAACATGACACACTACAATAAGGTTAGTTATTTTTTTTAAATGAATAATATATCTATATATCATACACAGTTGAAGTCATAAGTTTACATAGACTTAGGTTGTTGTCAATAAAACTTGTTTTTCAACCACTCCACAAATTTCTTGTTAACAAACTATAGTTTTGGCAAGTCGGTTAGGACATCTACTTTGTGCATGACACAAGTAATTTTTCCAACAATTGTTTACAGACAGATTATTTCACTGTATCACAATTCCAGTGGGTCAGAGGTTGACATACACTAAGTTGACTGTGCCTTTAAACAGCTTGGAAAATTCCAGAAAATGAGGTCATGGCTTTAGAAGCTTCTGATAGGCTAATTGACATCATTTGAGTCAATTGGAGGTGTACCTGTGGATGTATTTCAAGGCCTACCTTCAAACTCAGTGCCTCTTTGCTTGACATCATGGGAAAATAACAAGAAATCAGCCAAGACCTCCACACCATTGGACCACGCAGCCATTATACCACTCAGGAAGAAAATGTGTTCTGTCTCCTAGAGATGAACGTACTTTGGTGCGAAAAATGCAAATCAATCCCTGAACAACAGCAAAGGACCTTGTGAAGATGCTGGAGGAAACCGGTACAAAATTATCTATATCCACAGGAAAACGAGTGATATATCGACATAGCCTGAAAGGCTGCTCAGCAAGGAAGAAGCCACTGCTCCAAACCCGCCATAAAAAAGCCAGACTACGGCTTGCAACTGCACATGGGGACAAAGATCGTACTTTTTGGAGAAATGTCCTATGGTCTGATGAAACAAAAATAGAACTGTTTGGCCATAATGACCATCGTTATGTTTGGAGGAAAAAGGGAGAGGCTCGCAAGCCGTGAAGCACGGGGGTGGCAGCATCATGTTGTGGGGGCGCATTGCTGCAGGAAGGACTGGTGCACTTCACAAAATAGATGGCATCAATTATTTGGATATATTGAAGCAACATCTCAAGACATCAGTCAGGAAGTTAAAGCTTGGTCGCAAATGAGTCTTCCAAATGGACAATGACCCCAAGCATACTTCCAAAGTTGTGGCAAAATGGCTTAAGGACAACAAAGTCAAGGTATTGGAGTGGCAATCACAAAGCCCTGACCTCAATCCTATAGAAATTTTGTGGGCAGAACTGAAAAAGCATGTGTGAGCAAGGAGGCCTACAAACCTGACTCATTTACACAAGCTCTGTCAGGAGGAATGGGCCAAAATTCACCCAACTTATTGTGGGAAGGTGTGGAAGGCTACCCGAAACATTTGACCCAAGTTAAACAATTTAAAGGCAATGCTACCAAATACTAATTGAGTGTATGTAAACTTCTGACCCACTGAGAATGTGATGAAAAAAATAAAAGCTGAAATAAATCACTCTCTCCACTATTATTCTGACATTTCACATTCTTAAAATAAAGTGGTGATCCTAACTGACCGAAGACAGGGATTTGTTTTTATGCATTTGGCTACGGTGTATGTAAACTTCCGACTTCAACTGTACATACATATACACACACACACACACACACACACACACACTAAATAGATGTCTTCATATGAACATGTAACGTTACCGTAATGAATCTAATAACCTCTTAAATATGACGCATTTCAATAAGATTACTCTAGACTCACTCTTAAAATATATTTTTTTACATAATTACTCTAATAATCTTCCGTTTGAATTCTCTCCATTGTCAGTGTTCCTGCTGGTGTGCTGGGTGCCTTACATCGCCACCTGTGTCTATGAGACATTTAGTGGCCATGAACCGCCAGCAGCAACCTCAGCCGTAGCCACCTGGCTCGTCCTCTTCACCTCCGCACTCAACCCATGGATCAACTCCATGACGCAGACGTAAGTAAGAGCAATAGCCCCAAACAAACAGTCACACAGAAATATAAAGAGTAATTTCAATGCCAAGAAGAATAAGGCTCAATCTTATGAAGCTGTTACACATCAATATAAAGCCCCTTAATATCCTTGTGGCCCATCAATTGCCACATGAAACCAAAATCATAGGGAATTGATTAATGATCAACTCCATGAGCCAGATATAAGGAATACCCAATAGCCCAAACAGTCATTCAATAATATACTGTCGTTCTCCCTTATTCAAAAAATATAAAGACTAGTCCAACTTCCCCCCCATATCTCCACATCTCAAGAATAAGGCTCAATCTTGTGCAGATGATATAACGTAATAATATGAAGGCCCTTCAATAGCCACTTGAAACCAAAGTCAGAGAGAATTGAGAAGCTAGCTCCAATACATTTCTAAATGAGGGCTGCTGAGAGGTGAAATAGCTGAGCGCTTGAGACGATGAAATTAGCTTCTCAGTGTGGGAGCAGAGCTGTGTCTTGTTGCACTACAGATGTTATATGGTTAATGGTGGCTTCTCTTTCTCTCTCTGATTCAATCTCCCTCTTTCTTTCATTCTCCCCCCCTCTACATCTTGCTGTCTCAATTTCTCTCTATCCCAATCAGGCGGTACAGAGCGGCTCTGCAGAAAAGCTTGAATAAAATACGACAACTGCTTCAGCACCGTCTGAAGAACTCCCAGCCACAGAGCACCGCCATCCAACTGGAGATAGTGAGCCCTAATCACCACATCGCCAAGCCATCACTCTGGTCAGATGACTCCAAGCCATGTTCACCAGAGACTAGATCCATATCGGAGGTGACCATGGAGGATAGTAAAGACACTGGGGACAGTAAGGGCATTACACTGGACCAGGACTGTCACTGTGGAACCATCTGTTAAAATTATTAGACTAACTACATACTTGATTTTATGGATCCCAGGACTCCCTGGAAAACAGTGGCAATTGTTACTATCCTGGCTAAATAAATACAAATCAATGAATTGGGACTAATCAACAAGGGAGGACTATACCAAGGATCACTGTGGCGACAAGAGGCAACCGTCTCCTGTTTGACGAATGTGAGGTCATTGTGGTCTTTAGTGGCCATACAGCAAGACTGACATAGCTATCCTATCTGTTCAGTTTCGGATGAAAAAAAGTTAGCTTACAACTTACATTGTCAGTTTGAACTACAATGTTTGAATTACACTGCAGACTGTGCTAAACTGTTTATAGACAAACAACACTGTCAGAGATGAAGTCAATCCGTTTAGTCAATAAATATTCATCAAAACAAATAATACTGATTCATAAAATGTCAATTGTGTTCTTCATTAATGAATATACCCTGGGCAACACTGAGTCTACAATCACTGACATCTAGATACCAGATTAAATCTAGCAGATTAGCATAACTGAAAATACTGGGTTAGAGTGAATGTGATCATCAAAATGACATGTCAGAACCATCTTGTGCTAGCTACTGTTGGTACACTTTATAAAGAGGCCATAGTGGTTTCATATACGAGCACACCATCTGGTGGCATAGTGATGCAACTGGCCAGTACAGCAGTAGAATATCATAGTCATAGAATAGCTAGCATGCCCTCTGGTGGTGAAATTCAATTATCTAAATCTTTGGCACAAGTTGAACATTTGCATTCTAGTCATTTAGCAGATGCTCTGCTCTTGGAAAACATGGCACCATGGGTCGCCTAATCTCAGATGTGTGCGATATAAAACGACTACTCAGGATCCTTCAGAACGCAAAACATGGCACTTGACAAGTAGCTTAGTGATCACAAGTGTGTCAGAGTGTGTAATATGAATGCATACCTGATTGACCACCTCAAAGTACACCGCCAGAGTGGTGTTATGATCAAGACCACAGATCTTCCATTGAGAGGTGCCCCCTGTTCCAATTTCCTGTTAGGAAACAGAGAAGTTTACATAATCTGAATGACATTGTTCTAGAAAGGATCAGAAAGGGATCTCCTTCAGTAGAAATTCAGGACACAACATTCTGGACAACTAAATTTACAAAAAAGCTAAAAGTATTATCAAAAACAAGATTACTGTACTGTTCTGCATATCTGCTCATGGATGTAGGTCATTTCCATTGAAAAGGACCCATGAGCACCAACATGAAGTTCATAGTAGCATGTCAAATGTAAGATAAGTGTATATTTGAGAAATTAAGGAATATATATATGTTTTCACCATTTCCATCCTAAAAAAAATTGAATAAGCAAAGGCTTAGATTTCTTGTCAATAGATGGAAAAGGGGTCTAAGAAAACATCAGAAAAAGTCTTAAAAAAGGTATTAGAAATACATCAAAACACAATACTGTTGGAGTAAAGACCCCTGACAACAAATATCAACATTGATATTTAGGATAATTTTCTGTAAGTTTAACCAACATTGCCTTGTGCCTTGAAATATTATGAGATAAGAAGCTGTTGAAAGATACTAAATGTATTTTTCTCAGATGCCAGAACAGCGCTTTATGTAGCTATTGAGGCCTTGAATGTTTCGAGTGCTGTGTTAGCTAGTAAACATTGTGCTGTCTTTAGTTTGGCTTGCAGGCAAAATCAATTACGGCCCTTTTAGGCTAAATACAGCTGCCAAAACATCTTATATTAACTGAGAAAAAACATTTAGGGGTACATCTGGATCAGTAAAATGTTTTGCTTATGCAAGGATGAACACTGAACACAGAAATAGCTATTTGTTTTGTGCGCCAGTGTTATACAAAAGTAACCAAGGTGAACCATAGTAACGTCAGAACATTGCTTGGGAAATTACCAAAAGATGTGCTATGATTTCGATGCTACAAATCTGAACTTTTAGGAAAAATAAAATGAATATGAAACTTTTACAAGTTTTGAACCACAGTGTTCATATTCATAACATTATCTATACGTAATGATGTTGAAACGTTTCAGTTTGGTTTCCTGGGTCACAGAACAACAGAATTTTGGTGGGTGGCCCTTGGACTATTTAGGAAACATCACCATGAAGAGAATAACATTCAAATCCATAATTATGCATTTCTGTGTAGTACAGATCAGGGACCCATGATTAAATTCCATTACCGGGGGTGTGAATCCACTTCACTTAATATATACTGAACAAAAATATAAAATGCAACAATTTCAAAGATTTGATTGAGTTACAGTTCACATATGGAAATTAGTCAATTGAAATAAATTCCTTAGGCCCTAATCTATGGATTTCACACGACTGGGAATATAGATATGCATCCGTTGGTCACAGAAACCTTTTTTAAAAAAAAGTCAGTATCTGGTGTGACTACCATTTGCCTCATGCAGCGCGACATCTCCATCACATAGAGTCGATCAGGCTGTTGATTGAGGCCTGTGGAATGTTGTCCCACTCCTCTTCAACGGTTGTGCATTAGTTGCTGGATATTGGTGGGAACTGGAACACGCTGTTGTACTTGTCAATCCAGAGCATCCCAAACATGCTCACTGGGTGACATGCCTGGTGAGTATGTAGCCCATGGAAGAACAGACATTTTCAGCTTCCAAGAATTGTGTACAGATCCTTGCGACATTATCATGCTGAAACATGAGGTGATGGCGGCGGATGAATAGCACGACAATAGGCCTCAGGATCTCGTCATGGTATCTCTGTGCATTCAAATTGTCATTGATAAAATACAAATTGTGCTCGTTGTCCGTAGCTTATGCATGCCCATACCATCAGCAAACCGCTCGCCCACACTACGCCAAACCGCTCGCCCACACTACGAAATTAAACATTAAAATCCCTGGCAACAGTTCTGGTGGACATTCCTGTGGTCAGCATGCCTCAAAACTTGATACATCAGTGGCATTGTGCTGTGTGACAACTGCACATTTTAGAGTGGCCTTTTATTGTCCCCCAGCACAAGTTGCACCTGTGTAATGATCATGCTGCTTAATCAGTATGTTGATATGCCACACTTGTCAGGTGGATGGATTATCTCGGCTCCCTAACCGGGATGTAAACAAATTTGTGAACAACATTTGAGATAAATTAGCTTTTTGTGCAAATGGAACATTTCTGGAATCTTATTTCAGCTCATGAAACCAACACTTTGCATGTTGTGTTTATATTTTTGATCAGTGTAGTTCAATAACCAAAATAGATGGTTTTCAAGGTCAAGGTGTCAGCCGACACCCCATTCCTTCTGCAGACATCTTAATTCAGAGCAGATATTTAACAGAGTTATGGGGAAACGTGGTCACAAACTAAGGGAGATTTTACAGAAATTCTGTTAAAAACTTTGCATCTGTACAGTTCTTCCAGTAAATGTTTTTGTACCTTTCAGTGTAAATTGTTAAAAGTAGTCCTTCTGCATAGAGTTGTATGTTTTTCTAAATCAATGTTTTATGTTTGGCATACATTTTGAGTACCGTTACCGTGGAATTGCCCTGTAGAGTATTAGGGCACTGGTCTATTTATTTGACGTAGACTCACATTTTCAGATACACACGGTCCTTTGGCATTTAATGACACACATGGCCCGATGGCTCCTGAAATCTTGATCTCTCGAGATGTCTGAAATTAAGAAGGACTGATGATTTTACAACATATTTGCATTTTGCATACAATTCTAGTTGGTGAAAAGGTTAAGAAATCTGACATTTTCCATAATGTTTAATGGATCAAATCACCTATCAATGTGGCTCTGTTCCAATAACCACACTATGTAAAAGAAATGTATTGTAGCGGTATGTTAGCGTGGATATTGGAACACAGTGGCAGCTTCTGAAATGGAACCCTTTTCTCTATACAGTGCCTTCAGAAACCCCTTAAAATCAAATTATATTGGTCACATACACTTGTTTAGCAGATGTTATTGCGGGTGTAGAGAAATGCTTGTATTCATACCCCTTGACTTATTCCACATTGTTTTGTTACAGCTTGAATTCAAAATGAATTAAATATGTTTCTCACCAATCTACACACAATACCCCATAATGACAAAGTGAAAACAGGTTTTTAGAAATGTTTGCAAATGTATTGAGAATGAAATATAGAAATATCTCATTACCTAAGTATTCACACCCCTTTGCTATGAGACGCCCCAAATTGAGCTCAGGTGCATCCAATTTTCTTTGATCATCCTTGAGATGTCACTACAACTTGATTGGAGTCCACTTGTGGCCAATTAAATTGTTTGGACATGATTTAGAAAGAAACACCTGTCTATATAAAGGTCCCACAGTTGACAGTGCATGTCAGAGCAGAAACTATACCATGAAGTCCAAGGAACTGTCCGTAGACCTCAGAAATAGAATTGTCATGACATATCTGTGGAAGGGTATACAACAATTTCTAGAGTGTTGAAAGCTTCCAAGACCACAGTGGTCTCCATCATTGGGAAATGGAAAAAATATTAAACTACCCAGACTGCCTAGAGCTGGCCGTCCGACCAAAAACTGCGCAACCGGACAAGAAGGACCTTGGTCAGGGAGGTGACCAAGAACCCAACGACCACTGACAGAACTACAATGTTCCTTGGCTGAGATAGGAGAACCTGCCAGAAAGACAATCTCTGGTGAAGTGCTGTAATCTGCGCTTTATGGGATTGGCCAGCCCGAAGCTACTCCTGAGAAAAAGGCACGTGAAAGACAAGAGCATAAGGCAAAATATTTTACAGAAAAGACTCTTTGGCTTGAATGCAAAGCGCTATGTCTGGAGAAAATCTGGCACAGCTCATCACACAGCCTGAATTCAAAATCGATTAAATAGATATTTTTTCCTCGCCCATCTACACACAATACCCTATAATGACAAAGTGAAGCATGTTTAGAAATTTCTGCAAATGTATTTTTGCAAATGCCGAATCAGACATAACCAAAGACAACTCAAAGCTGGAATCGCAGCAAAAAGGTGTGTCTACAAAGTATTGACTCAGGGTTGTAAAAACGTACGTATTTATTTTCAAAACATTTGCAAAAATATCTAAACATGTTTTCAGTTTGTCATTATAGGGTGTGTAGCTGGGTGCGATTTTTTTTTTTTTTTTATTCGTATATTTTGAATTCAGGCTGTAACAACAAAATGTGGAATAGGTCAAGGGGTATAAAAACTTTCTGAAGGATTTGTATAGCGCACTACTAAGTAGTACACTCTATAGGTAGGGTACCATTTCAGATAGAGCCACTCTGTGCAATGGTTCTACCTTTATCTCCAGAGTGCCTGCGAAGGCCATCTTGAAGGCTCCAGCCACATCTTTGGTAAAGACCCTCTGGAAGGTTTGTTTGAATAGTGAGGTGGTGAAAGAGTCCGCCATCACCATGTAGCCTCTGCAAAAACATATATACGCGTACGAGTTCAACGATACATAGGGTGAATCTCAGAAGCCTTTTCGTTGATTCCTTCCTCCTCAAAGCATCAGAGGAGAGCACTGGAGGAGAAGATCTGAGGACAAACTCTCCTCTCACTATGAGAGAAGCCAGTGATTGACGTGTGTTCTGCGTACCAAATGGCACCCTATTCCCTATATAGTGGACTACTTTTGACCAGAGCCCTGGTCAAATGTAGTGCACTATATAGGGAATATGGTGCAATTTCAGACACAAGTTTACCAAACAGAAAAAGAGTCCTCACCCAGTATGATTGGAACAACACTTCATTTCCAGCAGTCCAGTCTGGTCCAGAGCGCAGGCATAGATGTCTATGATGTGGCCATTGGTGGAAGCACGGCTCGCCAAAGCCTCGTAATGCTGAAAATGAAGGATAGGGTTTTTACGCATATCCAAACTTTATACAGGAGCAGGACAAAAAGAGGATCCAATATAATATAGAGAAGAAAGGAGTGCCTGTTCATAATTTATGCAACCAAAAAAACCACATCTAGCCATTAACTGGTTGTCTCACTTTAATGTGCTGTAAAAGACTACTTGAGCATTTATCATCATTTGTGTCAGTGGAAACAGACCTGAAAAGTTCAGATCATGGTAAACCCATCTAAATAACAGGCAAAGTCAAAAGATTGAGACAAACTTACTTTGGTCCCCTTCTTCATGAACTTGGCATTGTCCTTCTCAATGTCGTGCCAGGAGCGAATAGGGGCCTTCAGCTCATCTCCTACCACCATGCCTGGGCCCTGAGTGGCTGGCCCACCGATGAAGGTCATGATGCGTGCCCCAGTGTTAGGGAAGGTGCACTGGAAGGGAAATGGATGGTGGAAAAAAGGGACACTATTACAAACCATTTCTATGAAGCTAAGTAAACAAATCAACCAAACACTGACTAAAGCCTGTAATCATGAACCCATTACCACAGCGTAATAGGTTTAAATCTTACAAATCACACTTCATACAGCAGAACACAGGGAAATATGAATTTGAAGTAGTATGGGGGGGGGCTGATTTGACAAAACAGTAATATTGAAAATGGTGTCATTGAAATACAGACCATTTTATTTTAAAATCACAAATCATTTAGTTTTCTAAACCTATAAAACACTTTGAAAGCGCTTGCTTGAGTCTGCCTGGGATGCCAGATGGACAGAACTTTTTCCATTGGTGCAGTTTTTTTTATATACAGTTGAAGTCGGAAGTTTACATACACCTTAGCCAAATACATTCAAACTCAGTTTTTCACAATTCCTGACATTTAATTCAAGTAAAAATTCCCGGTCTTAGGTCAGTTAGGATCACCACTTTATTTTAAGAATGTGAAATGTCAGAATAATAGTAGAGAGAATGATTTATTTCAGCTTTTATTTCTTTCATCACATTCCCAGTGGGTCAGAAGTTTACATGCTACCAAATACTAATTGAGTGTATTGCCTTTACATTGTTTAACTTGGGTCAAACGTTTCAGGTAGCCTTCCACAAGCTTCCCACAATAAGTTGGGTGAATTTTGCCCCATTCCTCCTGACAGAGCTGGTGTAACTGAGTCAGGTTTGTAGGCCTCCTTGCTCGCACATGCTTTTTCAGTTCTGCCCACACATTTTCTATAGGATTGAGGTCAGGGCTTTGTGATGGCCACTCCAATACCTTGACTTGGTTGTCCTTAAGCCATTTTCCAACAACTTTGGAAGTATGCTTGGGGTCATTGTCCATTTGGAAGACCCATTTGCAACCAAGCTTTAACTTCCTGACTGATGTCTTGAGATCTTGCTTCAATATATCCACATAATTTTCCTGCCTCATGATGCCATCTATTTTGTGAAGTGCACCAGTCCCTCCTGCAGCAAAGCACCCCCACAACATGATATGATCAAATCAAATTTTATTGGTCACATACACATGGTTAGCAGATGTTAATGCGAGTGTAGCGAAATGCTTGTGCTTCTAGTTCCGACCGTGCAGTAATATCTAACAAGTAATCTAACAATTTCACAACAACTACCTTATACACACACACAAGTGTAAAGGAATGATTAAGAATATGTACATGATGATCTTTTTGGCCTTCCTGTGACATCAGGTGGTGTAGGTGTCCTGGAGGGCAGGTAGTTTTCCCCCAGTGATGCGTTGTGCAGACCTCACTACCCTCTGGAGAGCCTTACGGTTGTGGGCGGAGCAGTTGCCGTTCCAGGCGGTGATGCAGTCCGACAGGATGCTCTCGATTGTGCATCTGTAAAAGTTTGTGAGTGTTTTTGTTGACAAGCCAAATTTCTTCAGCCTCTTGAGGTTGAAGAGGCGCTGTTGCGCCTTCACCACGCTGTCTGTGTGGGTGGACCATTTCGATTTGTCCGTGATATGTACGCCGAGGAACTTAAAACCTTCCACCTTCTCCACTACCGTCCCGTCGATGTGGGTAGGGGGCTGCTCCCTCTGCTGTTTCCTGAAGTCCACGATCATCTCCTTTGTTTTGTTAACGTTGAGTGTGAGGTTATTTCCCCGTGCTTCACGGTTGGGATGGTGTTCTTCAGCTTGCAAGCCTCCCCCCTTTTCATCCAAAACAAAACGATGGTCATTATGGCCAAACTGTAATCTTTTTGTTTCATCAGACCAGAGGACATTTCTCCAAAAGGTACGATCTTTGTACCCATGAGCAGTTGCAAACCGTAGTCTGGGTTTTTTTGACGGTTTTGGAGCAGTGGCTTCTTCCTTGCTGAGCGGTCTTTCAGGTTATGTTGATATATCACTTGTTTTACTGTGCATATAGATACTTTTGTACCTGTTTCCTCCAGCATCTTCACAAGGTCCTTTGCTGTTGTTCTGGGATTGATTTGCACCAAAGTAAGTTAATCTCTAGGAGACAGAACGCGTCTCCTTCCTGAGAGGTATGACGGCTGCGTGGTCCCATGGTGTTTATACTTGCGGACTATTATTTGTACAGATGAATGTGGTACCTTCATGCATTTGGAAATTGCTCCCAAGGTTGAACCAGACTTGTGGAGGTCTACAATTGTTTTTCCTGAGGTCTTGGCTGATTTATTTTTCCCATGATGTCAAGCAAAGAGGCACTGAGTTTGAAGGTAGGCCTTGAAATACATCCACAGGTACACCTCCAATTGACTCAAATGATGTCAATTAGCCTATCAGAAGCTTCTAAAGCCATGACATCATTTTCTGGAATTTTCCAAGCTGTTTAAAGGCACAGTCAACTAAGTGTATGTAAACTTCTGACCCGCTGGAATTGTGATACAGTGAATTATAAGTGAAATGATCTGTCTGTAAACAATTGTTGGAAAAATTACTTGTGTCATGCACAAAGTAGATGTCCTAACCGACTTGCCAAAACTATAGTTTGTTAAGAAATTTGTGGAGTGGTTGAACAACGAGTTTCAATGACTCCAACCTAAGTGTATGTAAACTTCTGACTTCAACTGTGTGTGTGTGTGTGTGTGTATATATATTTATATTTTTATTATTTGTACCCCTTATTCTCCCAATTTCTCCCATCGCTGAAACTCCCGTACGACTCTGAAGAGGCGAAGGTCGAGAGCCGTGTGCCGTCCGAAACACAACCCAACCAAGCCACACTGCTTCTTGACACAATACCCACTTAACCCAGAAGCCAGCCGCACCAATGTGTCGGAAGAAACACCGTACACCTGGCGACCGTGTCAGCCTGCACTGCCCCCGGCCCGCCACGCCACAGGAGTCACTAGTGCGCGATGGGACAAGGACATCCCTGCCGGCCAAACCCTCCCCTAACACGGACGACGCTGGGCCAATTTTTATTTTATTTAACCTTTATTTAACTAGTCAAGTCAGTTAAGAACAAATTCTTATTTACAATGACAGCCTAGGAACAGTGGGTTAAACTGCCTTGTTCAGGGGCAGAACGACAGATTTTTACCTTGTCAGCTCGGGGATTTGATCTAGCAACCTTTCGGTTACTGGCCCAACGCTCTAGGCTACCAACCACTAGGCTACCTGCCGACCCATAGGTCTCCCGGTCGCGGCCGGGTGCGACAGAGCCTGGACACGAACCCAGAATCTCTAGTGGCACAGTGACTTAGACCACTGCGCCACTCAGGAGGCTGCCATTGGTGCAATTGTGCCAGGCAAAATCAATCAAGCCAAAGTGTTTGAAATATTTAAATACTATTTGAACCCAGGTCTGCAGTGAGGTAAGTTCTATTTCTGTCCAGGTCTTACCTCCAGCAAGCCAACAGCGATGGACATGGCTGATCCTAATGAGCGGAGGGGCCGTTTTCCCTGAGTGACAGGCCAGGGATCTCTCTGCAGCTCTCCAAGCAGGTCTGTCAGGTTCATGTCAATCTTCTGGACTGGCTGGAGGAATCTAAGCAATAACAAAATGGAAATAAGTTCTAAATTAAGAATTTTTTGTGTCATCCCAAATTATTTTAGTATATGTACTGCCAAGTTAAAACAATGCTGTAGCTATGTAGAGTGGTTTGCCTGTTGGAGAGGGGGGCCTGTGGAGCTTGTGGTCCACGTCCTGCCTGTGCAGCAGTGGGCTTGGTCAAGCCCAGCATCTCCTGTAATTGTTTGGCATTGAGGTCTTTGGTTCCCCTGAAGACGTAGCTCTTGGAGATGCCCTCGCAGCCCAGCTCGTGAACTTGGATCATGCGTCCAAAGGTGATGAGGCCCACCAGGGCTGTAGGAGGCAGCAGGGACAGGGACATCTGTAAGGACTCTTTCAGAGCCTGCAGGTCCTCGTCCTCCATGCAGGTGTCCACCACATACAGGAAGACCAGCGGCATCAGGGGACCTCTCTGTGGGGGCCAGGGAAAGCAAACAGAGCCATGGCATTGCATGCTTGATTTTATGTTCAAAATGAGAACTAACGCATCTCTATAGGAGAGATAATGGAGGTAGGTATGCAATTATCTGATATGCTTTATCAAAATGAAGGCCTATATCTAATTTAGATTCAATCAAAATACTGTATTTGTAAAAATATATATATATATATATATATAATAAAACATGCTTATTTTGAGTGATGGCTGGTTATCTGGATAGCTGTGATCAAATGGAAACCTTACCTGGACCACATATTCAATGGTGGAGAACTGTGGCAGCAGCTCGGCTGGCTGGTTGACATCTGAGATCCCAGCGTAGGTAGGCGGAAACTGATTTCTCTGATAGCAGAAGTTGCAAGCCCACAGTTTGGCTCTGTAATCCACTTGGCTAGGTTGAGAGACCAATTGATAGAGTTGAAAGAGGGAAGGACCAAACAGTTTAGGCTACAATTATTTTATCAGTGGGTTACATGTGAACCTTTTGAAGATTGACCAAAGATATGTTCAGTACAAATCATCTGATAATGACAGTTATAAATTAATAAGTATAAGTGAATGAGAAAAAGAGAGAATAGGGAATAATTTGCTTTAACTTTCCCCCAATTCCCTGGTTTTCCAGGAAGTCACCCAGATTTTGCAACCCTATGTATAAGTAAGTGAATGAGGAGTGTTGCATCACTTACCAGAGCGGGTTGAGGACAGCGCGGCAGGTCACCCTGCTACACAGCACAGGCTCATACTGGATGGGGGGCAGTTCTGGCCGCTCTTTCAGTGGGGTGAACAGTGAGGCAACAGGGACCACCATGCGGGTGGCCTCCAGACGACTAGAGGGCCAGACATTCCAGCTGAAGCGCACCCCATCACGCTCCTCATTCTGTGCAATAAACTCTGGGAAGGTCGCCATAGCACCCTCCGAGAACTACAGAGAGAAGGGAAAGGTGTGTCTGCATGTTATTGCAATAGGCTATACATTTTACGGTCATGATTGCATATTTCAACATAGCATGAATTATATAATAGCCCACTGCACTGCAACGAGTCTTATGTGATCTATTTTTTTATTATACATTTTTTACCCCCTTCCTTTTTGTTATTTAGTATTATATATGTATTTTTTTTTTATGCACTTTGAGATTATTCTGTATAATGAAAATCACTTTACAAATGTAATAAATTATAATAATTTCCTGGATTGGCTGTTTTTATTAGCCTAGTTATCTGTCCCGAGATATCCTTTAGGACTTTGAGCATAACGTTGCACTCCAGCACACTTACTACCAATGTGAATGTGTCATATCAATAAAGAGGCATAGAAAATGCAGGCAAATATGAACCTATGGGAAATTCCGTTTTACGTCTAACTGGGGCTAAACCATGGCTAGAACTGAAGACCAGATTATGATCCTGACTGGGACCCACTGATCAAATCTGCTTAAAATACATTTCTTTGAAAACACACTCTAAATCGGAATAAACAGAAGGGTATACATAACGTTAGTTTAGCTGGCAAGTAAACTCATTGTACTGAACCATCACTTACCTTCTCTTTCTCCAGACACAATATTTGACTAGATGAGATTATCAGAGATGTAAATTATCACAAGTCCTTATGTAGTTAGGCTAACAAAAAGGTATTTCTAAATTCTAACAGACTGTATTGGGCTTTTATCTAACTAACTAGCTGACCTGAATCAATCAACAGGCTTTACAAATTGATGCTGGATTACAAGCCAAAGCTGTTTTGATTGAATATTCACAGCAAGTCACTCTACCTACAACAACATTACTGTAGCTACTGTTAACGTTCAAGTTGGCTAGCGTGGTAGGTAGCTGTCTGGCTAGCTACATAACACCGGCACGCCAAAAACAAATGTTTAATGTTTCAGGGAGGATATCCTAGTTATAACAACAACAACAAAAATGTGCCAAAGTCAAAAGTGCTTTCACCATGGCATGTTAGCAAGCAGTACGTTAAACTAGCTACGCGGCTAACTAAACCACCGGCACCCGCGAATGCCAATGCAATGTGTCAAACATATTTTCACCCTGCTTCAACTAACAGCCAAACTACACTTTGTCAGTTAAGAAGAATTAGATTCAAAATCAATTGTGAAAAAACATAGCTGAAATATATTGCTAAGTCAACAGTTAAAGCAAAGAGCAGAATATTGAGCTACCTGCTAGCCTCAGACTGGTTCCACTCTGCTGCTGGTGACAGTGACCAGCGCCGCGCGCACAGCGGAGGACGACAACGTAGCTAACAAAACATGGCTGCGGGAGGCGATGCCACGTCAAGAGGGGTCTGCCTAGAAGGGATACCGTTTGTCAGAATTGACTTTATGTAGCAGGTTAGAACTTACGCAGCAGGTATGGATAAGTAACGTAGCAGGTTAGGATAATTAGATCAATGTTAGGAAAAGGGTTAGGGGTAGCTAAAAAGCTAAACAAATCATTTTTCCACGCCAATTTGACATAAACTGTATCCCTTCTAGCCAAGACCCGTCAAGAAGCGTGTCCAATCATATAGGCCCTTACCCCAAATAGTTGATGAATTATCAGGTGACATGTTCATATGGGTTTCCAACAGTGATTTTTTTGGGACGTGTCTGGCTTCATTCCAACAGAGAATTATCTATATGAAACGGTGGTCCTGCTTGTTGGACCGATAAGAGTGAGCCTCTTGGTTCAATATTTCCTTTTGAATAAATGCAATATGTTAAGTGCTTGACTGGGACTGAAAAAGGTGCTGTACTCATTTTGAGTGCCGATAGGGTTTATGCGTAGGTGCAACAACTTTGCAAAACCTTTTGAGCAAATATCAGTGGTGGAAAAAGTTCCCACCTGTCATACTTTAGTAAAAGTAAAGATACCTTGATAGGAAATGACTCAAGTTAAAGTTACCCAGTAAAATGACCACGGATGTTCTCTTGATACGTGTGTGAATTGGACCATTTCTGTCCTGCTATGCATTCAAAATGTAACAAGTACTTTCGGGTGTGAGGGAAAATGTATAGAGTAAAAAGTACATAATTTTCTTTAGGAATGTACTGAAGTAAAAAGTTATCAAAAATATAAAAGATACCCCCCAAAAAACTACTTAAGTAGCACTTTAAAGTATTTTTACACCACTGGCTAATATTCTATGGTGCAGAAACTCCAACAATATAAAATGTGAGGTGCCGGTACTTAGTTCCAGTGAGCTCCTGCCCAAGTAAAGCACTGGATGTGATAAACATATCAGTAATGTCTAATGTAAAATGATAATTTCTGCTCAATATCCCTGAAATGCAGTGGCCCAACAAGTACACATTTTTCTATAGTCATGACAAGAGTTTTATTGATAGGGCAATAACTGACAGTCATTTATCAAATGAGAGAAAAGGTGACTTTAAAACATTGCAATACAAATTTTATTATAACATTGACAAAAATAATTTTCACAAACTAATATCAGCCTTTCCTTCACCAGCTCTCCAAATCAGGGTTGTGTTTACGGCACAACAAAACGTAAAATATTTGGCAACAAAAAAAAAACGGCATCTCTTATTGGACAAGTCCAGGTAGTACCTCCTGGTTTCATTCCAATTTCTTCCATTTGGTGCCTAATGAATGACCCAGGACAAGCTTCATGATCCCACCATTTCTGGATCTTGTGGGCCTCATTAACAATTACTGTAAAATTCAGAGAACTTGTTTTATTTATCCTGACAAGTAAATATGCTTTCTGCATCATTTTATACACAAACATGTTCATGAATTATATTACTGAGGCAAAAATAACTGCTCTCCTTGCTAAAGCGTCGCCACACTTCTTGCTGAATCCAAATTGACAACCTTTTTATTTTGCTGTGTTAAGGCTCAGTGGTTCACATGTTGTTGAATCCCATCATCCCTTTCATGTTGCCAACCGCACCCTGTTGGAACTGTCTCATCATGGACTGGAGACCAGCCATCCCACCTGAAGATGAGAGAAAAGATAATTTAGCATGTCTCAGTGGGGGGAGAAATCAGTTAAACTCAACAGCAAGAACCAGAATAGCTAATCTTAATCAAATGATTATTTTGGGTGCAAGGTGATTTGTAGATCAGGGAATACATGCAGTCTCTCAAATATGCATTATATAACATCCATATCATTACGTTTGGACTGACCATATTCAAATCATTGAACTAATCTAAGTGTAAAGTAACAAAGGAATAGTTTGGGAAATGTGACATGACAAAAATACCTACCCATATGGTGGAGAACCCTTGGGTCCATCATCTTTGCCATCTGTTGGTTTAACTTAGCCATCTGAGAGGGGTTGACATTCTTAGACATGTCACCACCTGTAAACATGTAAAAAACTATTCTGAGACATAGCCTACTACTTGAATAAGGCAGAATTGTGTTAGTGGACCAGTGCTTCAGTTTAGAGCCGTGTCTGAAAACGTGACTAGCCATGAAATCCTTGCTTCTTCTGTTTTCGTTTCCTCCTCTCACAAAGTGTAGTTGAGAAGATCCAAGGCCCTTCCCCTCAGACCTCCTCCAATGTGCTTTGAGAGTGGAAGGGGGGAAAAAAAATGTAGGAAGCAAGGATTTGACAGCTAGTAATGTTAAGATGCATCTAAGTGCATACCTTTGAACAGGCCCTTGATGCCACCCATTTTCTTCACCATCTGGGCGAACTTTGTGTACTGGGTGAGCAGCTCCTGGACGTCCCTGGTGGCAACCCCCGAACCCCGCGCAACTCGGGCAATTCGGTTCGGCTGCTTGGTGAAGAGCTTCGCACCGTCTTTGTTGTCAAGTTCTGCAAAGACCAAAGAAAGAATCCATGGTTAGGAAAACAATTATACATCTTGTATAACCCTTTTGTTTGTAATTGACTGTTTATTGGCGAAAGGGTTAGATCCATTATTGAGTTGCACCCTCCTTTGTCCTCAGAACAGTCTGAATTCGTCAGGGCATGGACTCAACAAGGTGTCAAAAGCGTTCCACAGGGATGCTGGCCCATGTTGACTCCAAATCATTCCCACAGTTGCATCAAGTTGGCAGGATGTCCTTTGGGTGGTGGACCATTCTTGATACAGAGGAAACTGTTGAGCGTGAAAGACCCAGCAGCGTTGCAGTTCTTGACACAAACCTGTGTGCCTGGCACTTAGTTCCATTTTAATTACCTTTCGAACAGGCTAACACAATTTCAGCAACATTAAATCTTATTAAAATCTGTTCATATACAGGAAGAATTACAATTTTTGGAGCATTTTCTGACAAGTGAGCACTTAGATATGGTCATGTTCACATTTTCATACAATGTTTGGGAATTACGTATATTAAAGGCATGTGAAAATTCTATAGCAATAGAGTGGGAAAGCAGCCATGTGTTTAGACAATAGACACTGCAGTAAATAAAACTGACGAAGACCGTAGTCCACACAGACTGGTGCACCATAGCCAATCAGCACTACAGTGCCTTTGGGAAAGTATTCAGACCCCTTGACTTTTTCCACAATTACAGCATTATTTTAAAATGGATGAAATAAATAATCCTCAGCAATCTACACAAAATAATGACAAAGCGAAAACAGGTTTTGAAATGTTAGCAAATTAAAAATACATTTTTTACATAAGTATGCAGATCCTTTGCTATGAGACTTGAAATTGAGCTCAGTGTTGTGTTTCCATTGATCATCCATGAGCTGTTCCTACAACTTGATTTGAGTCCACCTGTGGTAAATCCAACTAATTGGACATGATTTGGAAAGGCATGCACCAGTCTATACAAGGTCCCACAGTTGACAGTGCATGTCAGAGCAAAAACCAAGCCATGGAAGTCAAAGGAATTGTCCGTAGAGCTCCGAGACAGGATTGTGTTGAGGCACAGATCAGGGGAAGGGTACCAAAACATTAATGCAGCATTGAAGGTCCCCCAAGACCACAGCGGACTCAATCAATCATTCTTAAAATGGATGAAGTTTGGAACCACAAAGACTCTTCCAAGAGCTGGCCGCCCAGTAGTCACTAACAGAGCTCTAGAGTTCCTCTGTGGAGATGGGAGAACCTTCCAGAAGGACAACCATTCCAGAACAGAGCAAAGTACAAAGATCCTTGATGAAAACCTGCTCCAGAGCACTCAGGACCTCAGACTGGGGCAAAGGTTCACCTTCCAACAGGACAATGACCCTAAACACACAGCAAAGACAACGCAGGAGTGGCTTCGGGACAAGTCTCGGAATGTCCTTGAGTGGCCCAGCCAGAGCCCTGGTCTTGAACCCGATCAAACACATCTCACCCAGAGGCGGCGCTCTTAGTGGCCTGAGAATTTAATGCAGGGAAACTTAAAATCAGTTTTACCTAATCTCTATCAGAGGGAAAAAATATATAATCTAGATCACTTGTACTCCACAGAGATGCACACAAAGCTCTCCTTCCATTTGGTAAATCTGACCACAATTCTATCCTCCAGATTCCTGCTTACAAGCAAAAACTAAATCAGGAAGCACCAGTGACAGTCAATAACAAAAAGTGGTCAGATGAAGCAGATGCTAAACTACAGGACTGTTTTGCTATCCCAGACTGGAACATGTTCCGGGATTCTTCCGATTGCATTGAGGAGTACACCACATCTGCCACTACACTGGCTCTGACTCTCATCATATGTGGCAGGGCTTGCAAACCATTAGACTACAAAGAGAAGCACAGCAGCGAGCTGCCCAGTGACAAGCCTACCAGACGAGCTAAATCACATCTATGCTCGCGTCGAGGCAAGCAACACTGAGGAATGCATAACAGCGTCAGCTGTTCCGGAAGACTGATCACGCTCTCCATAGCCGATGTCAGTAAGACCTTTAAAACAGGTCAACATTCACAAGGCCGCAGGGCCAGACGGATTACTAGGACGTGTGCTGACCACCTGGCAGGTGTCTTCACTGACATGTCCCTGATTGAGTCTGTAATACCAACATGTTTCAAGCAGACCACCATAGTGTTCTTGGGCACAGGGACTAAGGCAACTTGCCTAAATGACTACAGACCCGTAGCACTCACGTCTGTAGCCATGAAGTGCTTCGAAAGGCTGGTAATGGCTCACATTAACACCATTACCCCCCAAACCCACTCCAATTTGCACACCGCCTAAACAGATCCACAGATGAACGCAATCTCTATTGCACTCCACACTGCCCTTTCCCACCTGGACAAAAGGAACACTTATGTGAGAATGCTATTCATTGACTACAGCTCAGCGTTCAACACCATAGTGCTCTCAAAGCTCATCACAAAGCTAAGGATCCTGGGACTAAACAACTCCCTCTGCAACGGAATCCTGGACTTCCTGACAGGCCGCCCCCAGGTGGTGAGGGTAGGTAGCAACACATCTGCCACGCTGATCCTCAACGCTGGAGCCCCTCAGGGTGCATGCTCAGTCCCCCTCCTGTACTCCCTGTTCACCCATGACTGCGTGGCCAGGCACGACTCCAACACAATCATAAAGTTTGAGGACGACACAGTGGTAAGCCTGATCACCGACGAGACAGCCTGTAGGGAGGTGGTCAGAAACCTGGCCCGGTGGTGCCAGAATAACAACCTATCCCTCAACGTGATCAAGACAAAGGAGATGACTGTGGACTACAGGAAAAGGAGGACAGAGCACGCCCCCATTCTCATCGACGGGGCTGTAGTGGAGCTTCAAGTTCCTTGGTGTCCACATCACCAACAAACTAGAATGGTCCAAACACACCAAGACAGTCGTGAAGAGGGCACGACAAAGCCTATTCTCCCTCAGGAGACTGAAAAGATTAGGCATGGGTCCTCAAATCCTCAAAAGATTCTACAGCTGCACCATCGAGAGCATCCTGACTGGTTGCATCACTGCCTGGTACGGAAACTGCTCAGCTTCCGACCGCAAGGCACTACAGAGGGTAGTGCATACGGCCCAGTACATCACTGGGGCTAAGCTGCCTGCCATCCAGGACATCTATACCAGGCGGTGTCAGAGGAAGGCCCTAAGAATTGTCAAAGACCCCAGCCACAGACTGTCCTCTACTACTGCATGGCAAGCAGTACCAGAGCCCCAAGTCTAGGACCAAAAGGCTTTAGCTTTTACCCCCAAGCCATAAGACTCCTGAACAGGTAATCAAATGGCTACCCGGACTATTTTCATTGTGCCCCCCCCTCCCCAGCCCCTCTTTTACGCTGCTGCTACTCTCCGTTTATCAAACATGCATAGTCACTAACTATACATTCATGTACATACTACTTCAAATTAGCCCGACTAACCGGTGCCTGTATATAGCCTCGCCACTTATTTCTCCGTTTTTTTTTTAAACTTATGTATTGTTTACCTAATACCTATTTTTCACTTAAGAATTTGCACTGTTAGGGCCTGTAAGTAAGCATTTCACAGTAAGGTCTCCACTGGTTGGTTGTATTCAGCACATGCCAAAAACCATGATTTGAGTCCTTTAGGTGCTTTTTTGGCAAACTCCAAACAGGTCATGTGCCTTTTACTGAGGAGTGGCTTCTGTCTGGCTACACTACCATAAAGGCCTAATTGGTGGAGTGCTGCAGAGACGCTTGTCCTTCTGGAAGGTTCTCCCATCTCCACAAAGGAGCTCTGTCAGTGACCATCGGGTTCTTGGTCATCTCCCTGACCAAGGCCCTTCTCCCCTGATTGCCAGCTCTAGGAATAGTCTTGATGGTTCCAAACTTCTTCCATATAAGGATGACAGAGGCCCTTGATCTTGGAGACCGTCAATGCTGTAGACATTTTTTGGTACCTTTCCCCAGAGCTCTGTATCAACACTCTACAGAAAATTCCTTCAACCTCATGGCTTGCTTTTTGCTCTGACATGCACTGTCAACTGTGGGACCTTATATAGACAGGTGTGTGCCTTTCCAAATCATGTCCAATCAATTGAATTTACCACAGGTGGACACCAAACGAGTTGTGGAAACATCAAGGATGATCAATAGAAACACTATGCACCCAAGCTCAATTTAGAGTCTCATAGCAAAGGGTCTGAAAATGTATGTAAATAAAGTATGTTTATTTGTAATACATTTGCAAACATTTCTAAAACCTGTTTTCACTTTGCCATTATGGGGTATTACGTGTAGATTGATAAGGGAAATAAATGATCAATTTCAGAATAAGGCTGTAACATAAAAATGTTGAAGGGGTCTGAATACTTTCCGAATGCACTGTATATTGTAGTAGAGTAGCCAACAAAATGTTGCTGTAATAGGTCTGTTTCTTTTGCATTGTGTTTTTTTGGTTCTACATTGTAAAGCTTTAAAAACCGAAGCCAGACTGCAACATTTTAGCAGCCTAGTGAAGACTGTGGCATGAATCTTTACACTTTCCCTCCGCTGCGCGCTGTAAACGGGACACACGAAAGCAGCGCAATTGAAGTGGAAAATTCACCAAAGTGAACGCATCAGGCTGTAATTTCATGAACTAAATGACTCAACTAATTTAGAGTCACGTGTGTGTGTGCTAGCCTATTAGCCATGTTATGATGATCATTGCCCATTCTAATTTGATTGTACTGACATTCCCAGTTCTTGTTCAAAATATTGAGCCATTTAAACTGAAATGGTGCATCGCGAATGGGTGGCAGTAGCAAACAATGTACCAGGCCAGCTGTGATTTACAACCTGATAGCAATACCAAGAAATGTATTGGTGAATTATATGAATCATGCATTCATCTGTCAAAAATACTTTATTGTAAGTAATGGAGTCAAATATAACCTATTTTTAAAACCGCAAAAGTTAATTTTGAAGTATAAACTGGTAATTGTATATTTGACAGATATGATGATTGCAGATATGAAACAGTAGTTAAAACGTTGTCAGTGTAACTTTAAATATTCTGAATGCCACACATACACAAGCCATGTCTCAATTGTCTCAAAGCTTAAAAATCCTTCTTTAACCGGTCTCCTCCCCTTCATCTAAACTGATTGAAGTGGATTTAACAGGTGACAACTATAAGGGATCATAGCTTTCACCTGGATACACCAGGTCAGTCTCATGGAAAGAGCAGATTCCTAATGTTTTGTACACAGTGTATTTACCTTGGTCATTCATGCTGTCCATAATTGTCATGAGTTTCTTCAACCTGGCCATGGACTCCTGCTCGTTACCTTTGCTCATGAAGTCAGTTCCGAAACCTGGGATCATACCCTTGTGACAATAACAGAAGTAAGATTAGCATCTTATGTAATTAGAATAATATACAGTGGCTTCAGAAAGTACTCACACACACAACCTTGTCCACATTGTTGATTCAATTGTGATTTTTCACTGGCCTACACACAATACCCCATAATGTCAGTAGAATTATGTATTACATTTTTTTTTTTTTTTACAAATTAATGAAAAAATTATTATTGAGTCAATAAGTATTCAACCCCTTTGTTATGGCAAGCCTAAATAAGTTCAGGAGTAAAGATTTGCTTAACAAGTCACATAATAAGTTGCATGGGCTCAGTTTGAACAATAGTGTTTAACATGACTAATGAATATCTGTACCCTACACATACAGATAATTGTAAGGTCCCCCAGTTGAGCAGTGTATTTCAAACAGAATCAACCAAAGACCAGGGAGGTTTTCCAATGGCTCGCAAAGGGCACCTATTGGTAGAAAAAAATAAAAAGACATTGAATATCCTTTTAAGCATGATGAAGTTATTAATTACACTCTGGATGGTATATCAATACAAAGATACAGCCATCCTTCCTAATTCGGTTGCCGCAGAGGAAGGAAACCGCTCAGGGATTTCACTGAGAACAATGGTCATTTTAAAACAGTTAGAGTTTAATGGCTGTGATAGGAGAAAACTGAGGATGGATCAACAACATTATATAGTCACTCCACAACACCAACCTAAGACAGAATGAAAAGCAGCATGTACAGAATCAAAACAATATTCCAAAACATGCACTGTTCGCAATAAGGCACTAAAGTAACACTGCAAAAAATGTGGCAAACCTTTTGTCCGTTATGCAAAGTGTTATGTTTGGGGCAAATCCAATAAAACAGTATCACTCGCCATATTTTCAAGCAGTGGTGGCTGCATCATGTAATGATTATGCTACGACTGGGGAGATTTTCAGGATAAAAAGAAACTGAATGGAGCTAAGCACAGGCAAAATCCTAGAGGAAAACCTGGTTCAGTCTGCTTTCCACTGGGATATTAATTCACCTTTCAGCAGGACAATAACCTAAAACACAAGGCCTTGCTTAACACTAGAGTTACTTACCAAGAGACGGTGAATGTTCCTCAGTGGCCAAGTTACAGTTTTGACTTACTTGAAAAGCTATGGAAAGAGCTGAAAACAGTTGTCTAACAATGAGGAACAACCAATTTGACAGAGCTTTAAGAATATTGATAAAATGTTACACAATCCAGGTGTGGAAAGCTCTTAGCGACTATTCAATACATTTTCACAAAACAATAACTAAAAACCTGTTTTCACTGTCATTATGGGGGTATTGTTTGCAGACGGTTAAAAAAAAAAATCTGTTGAATCCATTTTGAAATCAGGCTTTAAGTCAAAGGGTATCAATACTTTCTGAAGGCACTAAAACATTTAGGTAGCCATGATTTACCATAATCAGGGCAAATGGAAAAACAAGGGATACAGTTGACTGTTTCGAAATGGCTTTGTGCTGAAACACTGACATTCTTGTTTTATCTATAGCACGAAGCCCTATAAGAAATAAGCTTTACAGTGTAGCGCTGATCATTATTATTTTTAAATAGGTATTCAGGAAGCTGTTTATTTACCATTATCTGGCCAAACGGTCCCATCTTCATGATGTTCTGAAACTGCTCGTACATGTCTCTAAGAGTGAACTGACCTGTGGCACAAATGGTGATTAGAAGAAGCGTATAAACAATGTGACCCAACAACCATACCACATGACAAAGTATAACTGTTATGACACTGCAGAGCATCAACATACCCTGTCAGTTATAATATGGGGCCTGTATTACATGTCAGCTGATGATCTCATTCTCACCATGTTTCAGCTTGTCAATCAACTCCTCGTTGTCATCCAGCTTGAGTTCGTTGACTTTGTCTATCAAACCTTCGATGTCTCCCATGCCTGAGGACAAAAATACTCACAACTCAAAAGAGGTTGTACAAAACAGGTAAAAATAAACGACATGCCATGTGACCTTTTATGATGACACTTTATTCAAAAAGGGTTCACAACTTACCCAGTAGCTTGCTGATGAAGGGTTGGGTCTTAAATGGCTCCAAGTCATCAATGTGTTCGCCAGTACCAATGAAAATGATGGGACTCTTCGTAGCAGCCACTCTATAAAAGGCAACACGAGTACAAAACGTCAGGCTTAGCATTGAGATTATGAATTCTGCAGTAGAAAGGGAAACTCAGTTCACCATAATGTGTATAAATTATTTAAGCAAAGATCACTATTTACGTACGCACTGAGAGCTCCACCACCTTTGGCGTGGCCATCTAGCTTAGTCACTATAACGGAGGCAACTTCTACTTTGTCTTTGAAAGCTTTAGCCTGTGCTTCGCATGCTTGACCAATGGAGGCATCCATCACGTACACAATGTTGTCAGGTTGCTGGAGGAAAGAGATGCATGCTTGGGGTGAGACCATGCATTAGTACATTTTCTTTGGAGCATTACATTTTATAATGACAATACAAAAGCTCAGGCTGGAAGAGAAATCAAAATGTCCCCAGAGATTAATGTATGCATTAGTTTACTGTATTGATGACATTGGTGGGCTCTGGATAGTTTTCAGATTGTTACCTACCACTGCATTGGAAACCTGCAACATCTCCTCAAAAAGGGAATCTTCTTGCTTGTGTCGACCACTGGTATCAACAATAATTATTTCAAAGCTCTCATTCTTAAACTTTTCCACACCTTCCGCAGCTATGACGACAGGGTCCATCTCTGTGTAACTGTGGATTTAACAGAGTTAGTGTACTGTATATGCAAGCATTAGCATAAAAATCTAATATCACAAAAAAAATGACTTGAGATGTATCACACACAGCTGAGAAGCAACCAAATGCAAAGAATGTCATACCTTCCATAGAATGGAATTCTGGCTTTTGTTGCATTTTGCTTCAACTGATCAAAGGCACCTGAAAACACACAAAAAAGGCTGCAGACTTAGTTGCTATTGCTCATTTCTTTCCAGAAGGACTATCAAACTGATAGATTAAGATAATGAAACTTCACCAGCTCTAAAAGTGTCAGCGCATATCAAACAGGTTTTCCACCCTTTTCTTTGGTAGTAGTACGCCAGCTGTGAAAAAGGTTTTCAATACAGTACATTAGTGAAAGGATCAAAGGTATAATATATTTTGGACAAATGGCCAACTGAATTACCTTAAGTTTTGGCTGATATCCAGGAATGGCTCACCTTGGAACATGTTGTGGTTTTCCCACTGCCCTGAAGACCCACAAACATGATGACATTGTTCTTTCCCTTTGTGGGTGTCCAAGCCTTGACACCTGGATCCACCAGCTGAGAGACAACAACAAGAGCAAAATCTTAGACAAATAAAACAAACACTACCATCCAATCCCATCAAAAGTGACTAACACAAAAGCATTGCATCTTTGTCAAAGATGTGAAGTGAGAATGTAGGGGTGCGTCTCACCCAACCACATAACGTTCTTTAAAAAAAAAAAAGTGTAAACAAGCCATCTGATCTGTGACCCACATGAAATATTAACTGATCTGAATATTAACTGATCTGAGTATCTATATCCAAGGGTAGGCCTACCCTAACTAAGGATGTATAGCTAATTGATCAACATGTTAAAATACAGCTATTTGGGTCCTTTGTTGAATTAAGCTAATTGTTTGAGGTGGAAAGACTGGTTTGACTGTACAGTAAATAGCCAAAACCCGATTACTTATGTTATAGTTGACTCATTCAAACCACCTCAGAATAGCAATAGACGACATGACTTGAAAACCACCACTTTGAAATAACCAGCAAGTCCCAACAGCGGTCAGTCAGACATCTACACAAGTTTTCAATCAAACCTTAACTCCTTCAGTTACTTCACACTGGACCATCATGGAACCAATAATACATGTACAGAGTGATTCTATGTTTCAAACAACACTAAAATGACAGACATTGAATTAAGAATTGTCAGAATGAGACAGACCTTGACCAGCTCCTTGAACACAGAATGCTGGATCATTCGCCTCTTGTTCAGCCCAGAGGCCATCTCCTCCAGGTCAATGGCTGACCTGTGGTCAGAAGGATTACATTAGTGGGACACATTTTGAATCAAAGGTTTAAAAAAAAAAAAAAAAAAAAACATAATTCAGCTTTATCTACTATGGTACAGTGTGTGCCTGAATATTGTTACTCACTTGACATTTTCTCTGAGCTGCTTCACCAATTTGATGTTGACATCAGCTTCTAGGAGGGCAGCACATACTTCTTTCAGCATTGCATTTAATACCTAGAGAAAAATAACAATCTATGGGGAATACATACAGTCTGGCGTGGGTGAAACCTGTCTTGGCAACATCGGTAGCTAACGTCACTACTTAATTATAATATATATAAATACATGGGGGGGGACACGACAAAGGTTGAACCAAAAACAAGATTTCTGATATGATATACCTCCTCATTGATGATGGTGGCATTGCTCAGTGACCGCAACGCCGAGGTTATTTTTCTTCCCAAGTCGGCTAACACCATATTGGCAGTTCTTGTGTAACCTAGAAAACATATTTGTTATTGCAAGCTTGTTCTGTCATGCTGCCAACTACTACAACCACTGGACAATAATGTTCTCGGGGAAAGGGCCTTACAAAATCAGTTGAGAAATACCGCCTCAATACTGCGGGGGAACCCCCCTCGTCTCCACGCCTTTCTGTCACTGCCTCTTATTGGTGATCAAACGTCGGTGGTTGACTTCCTAAACCCAGCAGAGAACGAAACAATGTGTGACAAGTTAGCTAGGTAACGTTAACGGAGTTAACGTTAGTAAACAGATGGCTAAGACAGTATGGCAGGATCTGAAGTCACACAATTAACTACCAAAATACAACACTTGCAAGTAGACATTTATTGAGACGATAGCATCGACAACGCTTGTAATGCTCGCTAAATTGCTAGTAAACTAGGTAACGTTAACATCGACGACTACTATACTCGACGAGACTGACGTGATGAGGCAGGGACTCGCCGAGCATCTGGATCAAGACAGCATTATACATTTCATTCGAGATACAGCATTTAAAACATTTACAAACCAGTAGTTGACTACATTCGAATTCTTATAAAAAATAAAGATCGTTACATCAGGTTTATTAACTGGCTTGAGAAAACGCTCCTCTTATTTTTTTCGGGTTAGTTATCTACAATCCAAAATACCCCCGTTCCTATGTACTTCCGGGTTCATGTTTACTTCTTTGTGACCCCTGGAATTTAAAGTTGTGCACATTTCAATTTTCCCTACGTGGAGTAAACGGTCATTTTATTCAACACGCGTCAATTTCCTTTGTCAAAAGTCTATATTTTCTACAATAAGTTACTTGAACTAAATAACATATACGAAACCGAATCCATTTTCAACACTAATAATAGTTAGCAAATTATCGTACCTCGTCAGAAACGTATCTGGAATTTGCGTGAGCAACTATTTACCTCAGTCATGAGCAACTGTAGGTGGCAAAATATTTGTTGAATAACTTTTTAGACGCAAAAAAAGTATAATAATGAAATCCTACAATTACTCTCCACAGTTATTTCCAAGGACCTGCCGAAGTTGTTGACTGGATGCAAAGACTGGTATTTAAGGCTAGTTGGATGAGCTATAGAAGGACGAATGGCATTGCATTCAATATTTGCATTTCCTATAGTCGATCCTCGGGACCCCAAGAGGTGCGGGTTTTAGTTTTTGCCCTAACAATATACAGCTGATAAAAATGATCAAAGCCTGATGATTAGTGTATTATTTGAATCAGCTGTGTAGTGCTAGGGCAAAACCCCAAAAGTGCACCCCTTGGGGTCTTGAGGACAAGTTTGGGAAATCATGGTAAATGGAACTAAGTCAAACATGGTTTCCATATGTTTGTAACCGTTCCATTGATTCCATTCCAGCCATTATAATGAGCTTGTCCTCCTATAGCTCCTCCCACAGCCTCCTCTGATTTAACGCCAACATTAGATAGATTCTTGAGTCTAGCTCTAGAGAACCCAAGGGGGCATTTAGTCATCCCTTGGGTTCGGTCCCCATCCCCAGATAGCATATGAACAGGTCATAAGCCATGGCAACAAAAAAAAAAGAATTACAGGGAATTAGCTGTAAACTGCTAAATGTTCTCTCAGCCTCATGGCAAATGTGAAGAATAGCAGGAAATGTGCTATACAACTGCACATTTCTCTCAAATTAATAACAAATTTAAAACAGAATTTGCTTATTTACATAAGTCTTCAGACCCTTTGCTATGAGACTCGCAATTGAGCTCAGGTGCATCCTGTTTTCATTGATCATCCTTGAGACGGTGCGACAGCTTGATTGGAGTCCACCTGTGATAAATTCAATTGATTGGACATGATTTGGAAAGGCACACATCTGTCTATATAAGGTCCCACAGTTGACAGTGCATGTCGGAGCAAAAAGCAAGTTATGAGGTTGAAGGAATTGTCTGTAGAGTGCTGATACAGAGCTCTGGGGAAGGGTACCAAAACATTTTGGCAGTGTTGAAGGTCCCCAAGAACACAGTGGCCTCCATTTTTATTAAATGGAAGTTTTGGACCACCAATACTTACTAGAACTGGCTGCCCAGCCAAATTGAGCAGTTGGGGGGGAAAGCCCTTGGTCAGTGAGGTGACCAAGAACCCTATGGTCACTCTGACAGTGTTTCAGAGTTCCTCTGTGGAGATGGGAGAACCTTCCAGAAGGACAAAAGTCTCTGCAGCACTCCACCAATTAGGCCTTTATGGTAGATTGGCCAGACAGAAGCCACTCCTCAGTAAAAGGCACATGACAGCCCCTTCTAAGACCATGAGAAACAAGATTCTCTGGTCTGATGAAACCAAGTTTGAACTGTTTGGCCTCAATGCTAAGCGTCGCTTCTGGAAGAAACCTGGCAGCAGCATGATGTGGGGATGTTTTTCAGTGGCAGGGACTAAGAAACTAGTCAGGATCGAGGGAAAGATGATCTGAGTGAAGTACCGAGATCCTTGATGAAAACCTGTTCCAGAGCGTTCAGGACCTCAGACTGTGGTGGAGGTTCACCTTCCAACAGGACAACGACCCTAAGCACACAGCCACGACAACGCAGTGTCAGAATGTCCTTGAGTGGCCCAGCCAGAGCCCGGACTTGAAACCTATCTAACATCTCTGGAGAGATCTGAAAATAGCTGTGCAGCGACGCTCCCCATCCAACCTGACCGAGCTTGAGGCTCTGCAGAGAAGAATGGGAGAAACCCCCCAAATACAGGTGTGCCAAGCTTGTAACTTCATACCCAAGAAGACTCGCGGCTGTAATCGCTGCCAAAGGTGCTTCAACAAAGTACTGAGTAAAGGGCCGAATACTTACTGTATGTAAATGTGATATTTCAGTTATTTTAAATACATTTGTTTACATTTCTAAACCTGTTTTTGCTTTGTCATTGTGTGTAGATTGACACAAAAATATATACATTTTAGAATAAGGCTGTAACAAAATGTGGAAAAAGTTGAGGTGTTTGGATACTTTCCGAATGCAGTGTATGTGTACAATTGCTGGAAATTTGCTTTAACAGCAACGTTTTCTCTCAGCCTCATGGTAAAATGGCATGATTTTAGCTTTAAAATTGCTCATTATTCTCTTTGCCTCTTGCTCAGACCATGCTGGTCGCGAAACTGCTGTAGGCTACTCGGTTGAAAGTTAACGGCAGCTGCCTCAATGTGACCTATCTTGACTTTATGGTTTAGGAATGTTTAATAATCCTTGTCCAAAGGTTTTGTAAACCTTTGGAAGCCAAGTTTCATATCTGAGGATATTTCACATGTTTATTTTACCGGGTTAGTCAGCTCTATTTTGCAAATACAAAACATACACTAACTGTACACATTAGCAAAGTTGCAACCTGTGTGTTCAGTAACGCAGCCACCAGCCAAGGTATTACACATTTTACCTTGCGCTCCCAATTCAATTGACTTTACTTTTGACATTTCCATATGGAAACGTGGTATTCAAAACATTTGTTCAACTTTGCTGAACTGTGTACAGTAATTATTTTTGTATTTGAGAAATGTTCTCTCAGATATGAAAGTTAAATTCCAAATGTATCCCAATCGAGGTGTATTAACATTTAGACCGCGTGTTTGGGTGGTGTCGGGGCATTTCCCTTACACAGCAGATGTATAAGTGACTAGACACTAATGCACCAGCGTTACCGTCTATGAATAGGCTATATTGAGCCTAAACCAACCAAAAGCGATTTTTGTCATGTAAATCTTCATGGGGCAAACTTTATTTGTTTATGCATCATGCATGCCAGCAAAGCCACAATGCAAAAATTGCACTATAATGGTGACAAACGGTGCCCACAAATGTGTTGCTCATTCCACGGGAAGGCAGTCTCCGGGTTTTTCTTCATCTTTGACATGATGGCGGTCCGCAAACGTTAAGGGTGCATGCCTCTACCTACTGTGCTGGAGTGTGGGCACTCACGGTTTTCAATATCCTCCTACTTACCTCAGTAGGGCTCTTTTTCCTCAGAAGTACTAACTCCCCCAAATCCCAACCAACTTCAATGACCCTACACTTCAGTCTTTCCCTCCCTTCAACATACAACACATGCTCCACCGTTTCCTCAACCGTACACTCCAGACACAAACCATTCACATGCTTGCCAACCAGATGTAATGAGTTCAATGTCCTAAACACATTCGACCAAACGCCACCTCTTCCTTCCTAATCTGACCTTTGAACCTTGGTCCACCTACCTTTCTTTGGAGGGCATATAAATGCCGGCCCTTGGGCTCAGTCTCATCGTTTCTGCCACACAGCTATCAAAATGGCTCTGATCTTACATTTGGCCTCACCTCTACCCAGTGGAACATCAATTATATCTTGGTTTTTAAGCTCTTGGCTAACTGGTCTACAATTTCATTCCCTTCCACACCCAAATGTGCCGGGACCCAGCAAAATCTCACTACTACACCCAGTCTCTAAATTCTCCATAACTCCAATACTAGATCATGCCTATTAGATTTACCAGATTAACTATTCAACACAGACAGAATATCTGAGCATACTATAATTCTAACAGGTTGTACGTGCTCCACCCACTGGAGGGCAACTACAGTTCAACTGAGTATGCGGACAGTCTTCTACATACAGTACCAGTCAAAAGTTTTTATATTTTTTTATTTTCTACATTGTAGAATAATAGTGAAGACAAACAATGAAATGGTAACCAAAAAAAGTGTTAAACAAATCAAAATATATTTTATATTTGATATTCTAGAAAGTAGCCTCCCTTTCCCTTGACAGCTTTGCACACTCTTGGCATTCTCTCAACCAGCTGCATGAGGTCTCACAAGGGGTCTGAGGATCTCATCTCGGTACCTAATGGCAGTCAGGCTACCTCTGGCGAGCACATGGAGGGCTGTGCGGCCCCCCCAAAGAAATGCCACCCCACACCATGACTGACCCACCGCCAAACCGGTCATGCTGGAGGATGTTGCAGGCAGCAGAACGTTCTCCACGGCGTCTCCAGACTCTGTCACGTCTGTCACGTGCTCAGTGTGAACCTGCTTTCATCTGTGAAGAGCACAGGGCGCCAGTGGCGAATTTGCCAATCTTGGTGTTCTCTGGCAAATGCCAAACGTCCTGCACGGTGTTGGGCTGTAAGCACAACCCCCACCTGTGGACGTTGGGCCCTCATACCACCCTCATGGAGTCTGTTTCTGACCGTTTGAGCAGACACATGCACATTTGTGGCCTGCTGGAGGTCATTTTGCAGGGCTCTGGCAGTGCTCCTCCTTGCACAAAGGCGGAGGTAGCGGTCCTGCTGCTGGGTTGTTGCCCTCCTACGGCCTCCTCCACGTCTCCTGATGTACTGGCCTGTCTCCTGGTAGCGCCTCTGTGCTCTGGACACTACGCTGACAGACACAGCAAACCTTCTTGCCACAGCTCGCATTGATGTGCCATCCTGGATGAGCTGCACTACCTGAGCCACTTGTGTGGGTTGTAGACTCCGTCTCATGCTACCACTAGAGTGAAAGCACCGCCAGCATTCAAAAGTGACCAAAACATCAGCCAGGAAGCATAGGAACTGAGAAGTGGTCTGTGGTCACCACCTTCAGAACCACTCTTTTATTGGGGGTGTCTTGCTAATTGCCTATAATTTCCACCTGTTGTCTATTCCATTTGCACAACAGCATGTGAAATTTATTGTCAATCAGTGTTGCTTCCTAAGTGGACAGTTTGATTTCACAGAAGTGTGATTGACTTGGAGTTACATTGTGTTGTTTAAGTGTTCCCTTTATTTTTTTGAGCAGTGTGTATATATATATATATACTGAACAAAGATATAAATGCAACATGTAAAGTGTTGGTACCAGAAATGTTCTATACGCACAAAAAGCTTATTTCTCTCAAATTTTGTTTACAAATTTGTTTACATCCCTGTTAGTGAGCATGTCTTATTTGCCAAGATAATCCATCTACCTGACAGGTGTGGCATATCAAGAACCTGATTAAACAGTCTGATCATTACACAGGTGCACCTTGTGCTGGGGACACTAAAAGGCCACTCTCAAATGTGGGATTTTGTCACACAACACAATGCCACAAATGTCTCAAGTTTTGAGGGAGCGTGCAATTGGCATGCTGACTGCAGGAATGTCCACCAGAACTGTTGCCAGAGATTTAAATGTTTAAATTCTCTACCATAAGCCGCCTCCAACGTTGTTTTAGAGAATTTGGCAGTACGTCCAACCGACCTCAACCGCAGACCAAGTGTATGGCGGAGTGTGGGCGAGCGGTTTGCTGATGGTATGGGCATGCATAAGTTACGGACAACGAGCACAATTGTATTTTATCAATGACAATTTGAATGCACAGAGATACCATGACGAGATCCTGAGGCCTATTGTCGTGTTATTCATCCGCCGCCATCACCTCATGTTTCAGCATGATAATGTCGCAAGGATCTGTACACAATTCTTGGAAGCTGAAAATGTCTGTTCTTCCATGGGCTACATACTCACCAGGCATGTCACCCAGTGAGCATGTTTGGGATGCTCTGGATTGACAAGTACAACAGCGTGTTCCAGTTCCCACCAATATCCAGCAACTAATGCACAACCGTTGAAGAGGAGTGGGACAACATTCCACAGGCCACAATCAACAGCCTGATCAACTCTATGTGATGGAGATGTCGCACTGCATGAGGCAAATGGTGGTCACACCAGATACTGACTTTTTTAATTTTTTAAGGTTTCTGTGACCAACAGATACATATCTGTATTCCCAGTCATGTGAAATCCATAGATTAAGGCCTAAGGAATTTATTTCAATTGACTAATTTCCATATATGAACTGTAACTCAATCAAATCTTTGAAATTGTTGCATGTTGCATTTTATATTTTTGTTCAGTATACTTTAAGTGAAGTGGATTTACACCCCCGGTAATGGAATTTAATCATGGGTCCCTGATCTGTACTACACAGAAATGCATAATTATGGATATGAATGTTATTCTCTTCATGGTGATGTTTCCTAAATAGTCCAAGGGCCACCTACCAAAAATCTGTTGTTCTGTGACCCAGGAAACCAAACTGAAACGTTTCAACATCATTACGTATAGATAATGTTATGAATATGAACACTGTGGTTCAAAACTTGTAAAAGTTTCATATTCATTTTATTTTTCCTAAAAGTTCAGATTTGTAGCATCGAAATCATAGCACATCTTTTGGTAATTTCCCAAGCAATGTTCTGACGTTACTATGGTTCACCTTGGTTACTTTTGTATAACACTGGCGCACAAAACAAATAGCTATTTCTGTGTTCAGTGTTCGTCCTTGCATAAGCAAAACATTTTACTGATCCAGATGTACCCCTAAATGTTTTAACCATGTACAGTGGTTTTCTCAGTTAAATGAAATGTCCACCAGAGCTGTTGCCAGAGAATTTAATGTTAATTTCTCTACCATAAGCCACCTCCAACGTCGTTTTAGAGAATTTGGCAGTACGTCCAACTGGTCTCACAACCGCAGACCACGTGTATGGCGTCGTGTGGTCGAGCAGTTTCCTGATGTCAACGTTGTGAACAGAGTGCCCCATGGTGGTGGTGGGGTTATGGTATGGACAGGCATAAGCTAAGGACAACGAACACAATTATTTTATTGTTGGAAATTTGAATGCACAGAAATACTGTGACGGGATTCTGAGGACCATTGTGAGGCCAATGCAACATTAATAATTGTTATTATGCAATTTTGCAATTTTGTCCATGTTTAGTTAATTAAATTGGACGTTATCAATTGTGGTCATGGTCACAGCTCTATTGCAAATGTACAGTTGAAGTTGGAAGTTTACTTACACCTTAGCCAAATACAGTTTTTCACAATTCCTGACATTTAATCCTAGTAAAAATTACCTATCTTAGGTCAGTGAGGATCACCACTTTATTTTAAGAATGTGAAATGTCAGAATAATAGTTGAGAGAATGATTTATTTCAGCTTTTATTTCTTTCATCACATTCCCAGTGGGTCAGAAGTTTTCTATAGGATTGAGGTCAGGGCTTTGTGATGGCCACTCCAATGCCTTGACTTTGTTGTCCTTAAGCCATTTTGCCACAACTCTGGAAGTATGCTAGGGGTCATTGTCCATTTGGAAGACCCATTCGCGACAAAGCTTTAACTTCCTGGCTGATGTCTTGAGATGTTGCTTCAATATATCCATATAATTTTCCTTCCTCATGGTGCCATCTATTTTGTGAAGTGCACCAGTACCTCCTGCAGCAAAGCACCCCACAACATGATGCTGCCACCCTCGTGCTTCACGGTTGGGATGGTGTTCTTCGGCTGGCAAGCCTCCCCCTTTTTCCTCCAAAGATAACGATGGTCATTATGGCCGAACAGTTCTATTTTTGTTTCATCAGACCAGAGGACATTTCTCCAAAAAGTACGATCTTTGTCCCCATGTGCAGTTGCAAACCGTAGTCTGGCTTTTTTAATGGCGGTTTTGGAGCAGTGGCTTCTTCCTTGCCTAGTGGCCTTTCAGGTTATGTTGATATAGGACTCGTTTTACTGTGAATATAGATACTTTTGTACCTGTTTCCTCCAGCATCTTCACAAGGTCCTTTGCTGTTGTTCTGGGTTACTCAGGATTCCCTGTTACAGAATGCAGATATTCTCATCATTAACAATGTGTGTGAGTACTTTCTACAGCCCAATGATCAAATGAAGTAGGTAAACATTGGACACCATTACCCGGGGTGTATTCATTTAGGCTCACTGTTTGCAACTGATAACAGAAATGTGTGTTTCTTATTGGACTGTTCTAAGTAGTCCCTCAACCTATCAGTTCGTTTAAAAAAAAATGTTGATGACCCAGACCATCATGAACGTACTCCACCTGTGCTCTATTGATTATAGTTTCAAGCCTCCAGGAAGCACTTTCGTTACTTTTCGTTACTTTGTTACTAACTTGGTGCGGCAGGTAGCCTAGTGGTTAGAGCGTTGGACTAGTAATCGAAAGGTTGCAAGATTGAATCCCCGAGCTGACAAGGTAAAAATCTGTTGTTCTGCCCCTGAACAAGGCAGTTCACCCAAGGTTCTTAAGCCATCATTGAAAATAAGAATTTGTTCTTAACTGACTTGCCTAGTTAAATAAAGGTAAAAAAATAAATACTGCAAATGCCTGTAAAACTATATTTTCCCCACACTTTGAGAATTTAATGTTTCTATGATGTGTCACGTCAAGCATAATGCACACTTCTAATGCTGTCCTGTGCAACGTCTATCTGGGGAGGACAGTGGCCCGGACGCATTCAAAGAGATACACCTATATAGGATCTGTGACCCCGAGTGAAGACCAAACATCCCTTCAGACTTTCTGTCCCTTGGAAATTGACTTTCTGCTGCAATGCAGATACATTTTCGTATAGGACTGTGCCTTACCATATCATGTTCAAGGAATAACAATCTATCAAGATGACCAAGTGATCTGTGACAGGAAATCCAAACTATCACTGGGATAATGTCATGTACTTTTTACAATTCCGTGAATTCATGGGAGGGTAGCATAACTGTCCCCAGCTCTAAGGAAATTATGTTTTCCCTTCCAACAGCATGGCCTTGTCTCTCAATCACTGTAACCCATCATTTTTGCAGAGATTTAATAGTGCTTCATTTGGACTGTGTCGCCATTGTAATTACAGCCACCTTGGGGGATTTGGCACCTTGGTTTAAAAGCTCTGTACCTACACCAGACAGGCATCATGCAGTCATCATGTTGTGCTAAACAAGCAGTCGACACCATCTTGAATATCGGCCTTCAATAACCCTCAATATTCTGTTTATCTGCTATAATGTTGGAACTGATTATGATGACTTTCACTTAGATCTGTAAAAATGTTGTATAATCAGTTGAAAAGTAAGTTTTACTAGAACATATATATGTTGATGTTCTATTTATTATTATTCAATTGTATGATGCTCTGGTTCTGTAGTACAAAGTCCCATATGGCTTCTTCACTCCTTCGATGTTAACATGATTGGTGGTGATGATGCGAGTGGCGGGACAAACAACCAATAAAATAGTCTTCACTCAAGCTCCCCCAAACCAAACGCTTCCTCGTCCGTGAGGAACTAGAGCTGATCAAACTCGACGTCAACACGGTGTCGGTCCGCCGGAGAAGTGGGGCAGTCCGCGGACTTTTTGTATATTTCTCCCGCGTATTATCGTTTCAACGTTACACAAACCGAACCGGTAAATATCTCTTGGATTCTTCCTCTAGTACGCAACATTGTTATCTGGTGGTTTGAACATCGACGTTTTTATTGATAATATCAGAAATAGATTGTACAGTCATTGAGCATATTTTCATGTGGTTGGTTTGGAATAGCTTCACTTTTGTGTGTGAGACTGACTGGGAAGCATGTGTCATTAACAAAGGCTGCATTTCCTCTTAAATTGTCGTCAATTTTTTTACAATATTCGGTTCATTCCCTTTGTTTATTGGCGGTGTTTACTGTTAACTTTTATGTAATAAGACTTTCTGACCTTCTTTTTCCCTCATTTTTTTTAAAAGTCAGGACCGATCAAGAGAAGACGAAGATAAAGAAAGATGCCGCTTCTCCACAGAAAGCCTTTCGTCAGACAGAAGCCCCCAGCGGACCTAAAGCCAGATGAAGAAGTATTCCTTTGCAAAGTCACGCATGAAATCTTCAGGACTTATGAGTACGTAAAGTCCAAACGGATAAATTAATTACAATTTCAGAATCATTATAGAAAATCACCATCAAATATTGTCTTAACTCGAGTGAGGAAAGTTCAACCGAAGTGACAGCAAACGTTAGGTAACGTTACTGTTAACGTTAGTTAGCTCAAATCAACTGCAATGTTGAAAGAGCGACAAAGTACTTACTATTATAAACTAGTTTGAATATCTTTAATGAATTGTCTGACTGGCACCTACTTAACGAGCCATCAGATGAAATTGGTCAGAACTGCAATTTATATCCAGTTCAGTTGTCGTTATTGTTTGGTAGTTGTAACGTTAGCTAGCTAACTAGATCATTGCTAACTAGCTAGCTTCGCGGCTACTAGTGTTGAAGCGAGTAGCTATCGTGACCACTACCAGCCGAGCTAACCAAGTATTTAGTTGGGCCTGCTAGCCAGCTGGAAGCTAGCGCTGCAAACTATTAAACTTGAGTCGACTTTAATTTGAGTTTAGGTTGTTATTGTACTATGTATTGTAATATCTGTCGAATAACAGGTTGGGTGTCGTTAACCGATCTTGTTCAAAGTTATGGGACGGTTCTCTGCTCACATAAGTCGAAGGATGAGGGCAGATCTGCTCCTCGCAACTTTTCTGGCTCAGTTAGCGTGAGAAACGTGGTCGGGCTATTGTTGTGTTGTGTTGATTGTTTATTGTAGCTAGCTAACTAGGAATCAAAATGCTAACTGTGTTATGTAGTTGATAGTGAATATTTTTTGGGGGGGCAAATTGTTACCCGTAGACAACATTTGTTTGACTTACCAACGAATAACAAACTGACAAAAAAAAGTAAACAATGGCATCCAGATCCATATATTCCTGACAAACCAGAAGTTGGCCATGGCATGTTTTTATTGCAAATTTAGTACAGTGATGGACATCATAGTTTTGTTTTATTATTTAAAAACTATTTAGAATATGGACTATTTTATATTAGATTGTTTTTGTTTAAAGTATTTTTGTGGTATGTTTTCTTTGAAATTGTATTTACCCATGTGACAGATTTATCAACATGACTAAAGAAGCTTGTGGACTGAGGTTTTACTAGATCCTGTCTAGGTTTTACTAGATCCATGTGCAGAGACCTTGAAAAAGCCTAAAAGTTTACAGTATACACAGATAAGCAAGGCATAAATTGTATGCAACAATGTTTTTAACAGCGATCTGGGGAGCAGGGGTTTACCTTGCCTCCATTGATTTTGTGGGCAGCAATATTTTGCCTCTGTCCACCAAACTTGCAAAATTGGGGAACACTTTCATTTCATGCTGGAAACATTAGGGCCCTGGTTGAAAGTAGTACACCCTTGGAAGGTGGTGGGATGAGCTATAAGAGAAACAGACTCATTGTAATGGCTGGAATGGAATCAAAGGAACTGTATCAAACACATTGCACTCATGGAAACCACATGTTTGACTCCGTTTCATGAATACCATTACAGCCATTACAATGAGCCTGTCCTCCTATAGCTACTCCCACCAGCCTCCACTGTAGTACACATTAGGGAATATGCAATGACCTGAACCACCCTGTCTCCCCACAGTGAGTTCTTTGAGAGGACCATCTTGTGCAACAGCCTGGTGTGGAGCTGTGCAGTGACAGGCAAGCCTGGCCTGACCTACCTGGAAGCCCTGGAGAGTGAGAAGAGGGGCCGTCGTAGCCTGCAGAGCTTCCCCTCACCCCTGGTGGTCCCCCTGCTGCACCTCACAGCCCTCACATACCGTACCCGGCTCCACGAGATCTGTGATGATGTGTATTCTTATGCCAGGGAGAGGTTTTTTCCTGGGGAGATCGTGGATGTTGTGAACCGCTCTGGTACCAGGTAAAGTGTTGATTTATCCATATGACCTCACCTAGCATCTTCAGTTTTACTTTATTTTACATGTATGACCTCATCTAGTGTCATCAGTTTCACTTTTTGACCATTTGGTTTTAAATAATCTTCCTGAAAGAGTACAATGCCTTTTACTCTCTCTCCTTATGAGACACTGATGGTTTCCCTATTTAGCCAAAGGAGTATTCATTAAATGTTTTATGTTCACTAGCATTACCTCGGTGACAGTAGATCCCAGCTCTTTGACAGTGGAATCATGTGCTCTGTAGTAAGCAGATACATTGTTTTGTCAACATGGTTGAGTTGGCCATAAGCTGTTTGGAGAGGGGCACCAGAGGAGAACTGATGACTGGGTGTGGTCCAATGACTTCTGTGTCCCTCCCTCATATCTGCCAGCTTTGTCTGTGTACAATACCCACAGGTCATGCTTATTTAGCAAGAGTCCCAAAACTCTAACCATTAAACCGTCATACCACCACCATTCTAATCCTTTGGCTGTTAGGTTATAGAATCCACTGAGCATATGGATTAAATTACTATAAAGGGCCCTCTTCTGTATTCTGAGAGGAGATCAGTCAGCCATCATGAGCTGACCTTGCTATTTGGAGATAACACAACGTGAGTGAGTGGGTGGAGCTAAGGCGGGTGCTGTGGTTGGCTAAGCCAGCACAAGGAGTTGTCCCAGACATCACCTCATCACAGCTTGGCGGTAGGCAGCGCAGAGAGGCAGCCAGCCAGACAAGAAGTAACATGGACCCACAGCAGGGGAGGAGGGAGGGAGAAGGCGCAGGGGAAGCAGGCGCATGCAGAGACAATTGCCATGTGGCTTCTGGCTGGGCTGGGCTCTGAGGGATTTACTCAGCCATCATGCTCTTGTCAGTTTTTTCTGACTTGAGTGCTTAGCCCGATGTGCTTAAGTTAAGGGCCTGTAAGCAGGCTCAGTGTTTCTGGCCTAGTTTTTGGGTTAGGCCAGTGTATTAGGTATTAGTGAGGGCATGTCTCAAGCTACAAATACTCTGTTGTTGAAGTCTGCATCTACCAATGACAATTTTTTTTCAATTCTATTACCTTGATTATTGTTACAAGTACAGTTACTAATAGTTACTACACTTATTTCATTCAAGATTGGATGTGTTTTTTTTTTTTACCCCGACCGGTGAATTGGTTGACAGATTTATTATCGGCTGATACTAACCTAACACAGAAATATTTGTATCGGGCTTTATTCCACCGGTAAAGCACCAATATTATATACATAGAATTGACAAATACGTGTGCTAATTTGTCATTTTTGCAAATGTTCAATGGTTGCTTGAAGAGGGCGCTCAAAGAGCTGCTCATTGAACATCCTTCATTCCGTAACAGGCTGACTACACCGGTCGGGTAAGCAAGCGTTACAAAATACATTTAGAAATCTATATTATTGAATTATTGCACCCACACTGCTCGCATGCGCTAACGAGTGTCTGCGTTGCCAAGGGCTAAAATAGAAGTCAGTTCTATTTCTGACGCAGATCGCACTGCAAGTCCTGCCTCTCCCATCTCCTTATTGGTCTATAGAAGCATGTACCTACGTGCCATCTCCTCATTAATTATACCCGCGTGGGTGACTGAAAGACGAACGAGGTCAGTGGCGGTAATGCACCTATTTTATGAAAGTTGCCAATCGCAATATAAAGTCAAGAGAAGAAAAGGCCTGGAAGGAGGAGAGATGACTAGAAACGATTCAGTTGACCGTTTTTGTGGATTAATTGTCAGAGTAGAGGACCTTGTGCATTTCAGGTAAAATTTCAATTCGATGTTTATATCACTGGACATAGTTGCTAGCAACAGCAAGCTAGCTAAATAGGACAAATTAGCTAGCAAGTGCAAGCTAGTTAGCTAAATTGCAGTAAATGTTTAATGCTTTTCGACCTGTCCCCAAATTAATGTAATTGGTTCAGTTTGTTTTGATATTTTAACCTGCGTTTGGTGTGGGGGGGACAAAATACATTTGCGCACGATGGCGCACGCGCGCAGCCTGTTTGGGTTCCGTGTAAGTCACAACGTGAGAGTCAGAGAGTGGGAATAGTGATTTTTATGGTGAGCAGCTTGCCAGCGACAGCCTATTTGAATAAGTAAGTCATAAAAAGTACACTTCAGTAAGCAAGCAGCCCTGTCCTCAACACATGCTCACTTGGTTAAAGTTAGCTGGCTAGCTAACCAGCAATGTACAATGGCTCTATTTAGCCAGCAAGGTAGTTAGCCTAGCTAGCAAGCAATCTGCCCTACTTATGTGCGACCCTGGACTGGCGCCAAAGTCAACACTGACTCATCCTTCATACAAACAAAAGGCCCAGACAGTAACAGTATTATGTTGGTGGGCTTATTTAGTTGACGCAGATCTATCATTCAGTCCATGTGTTTTATTCATGATGAGAAGATTAACTAGCTAAATTGGAAAGTGTGACTAAAACCAGTGCGGCAAGCATTTTCCTTTAATGTTTTGTCGTCAGCGCATGTCATTTTCAGTTGAAATGTATAGCTAATACATTTTGTATTGCGTAAGTGTAATTTCCATTATAGTTTAAGTGAGAACATTTTTGTAATTAACAGCTAGCGTGTGCTTGTCATGGCAGACAGTACATTGTGATCACAAGTCAGTGATAGGGAGAAGAGGAGATGGAAATCCCATTGGGCAATGAATGGAGGACCGTGTAATGCTGCACAAAGCAGACGGTCGACCAATCGCGTTCACGTCATACTGCGTTGCTAAGGTAATCGTCATGCAATCTTTTCTCAGTCATGGTATGAGTCGAGAAACCTTCGCATTTTCCTCTTCGCATTTACAATATTACAGGACAAGCTAATTATCGGACATTTCTGAAAATATTTGTAATGTTGTACTTGTTAGCGCCCCATTGACACCCATACACTCGGTGAAGAAGAGCTCTCCTTGTCAGTCGCCCAGAATGCACTGCGTGGTCCATTGGACGACGCATTGGAAACGTACACAATGGGTGTTAATACGATTCCAATGACCTTTCCCATCTCCTCAAAAGTATCTCTGAACAACCTCTCCTTGCGAGATTACCATAGTGTTTCTATGGTAGCCTAGTGGTTCGAGCGTTGGGCCAGTAACCGGAAGGTTGCAAAATCGAATCCCCAAGCTCACAAGGTAAAAAGCAGTTGTTCTGCCCCTGATCAAGGCAGTTAACCCACTGTTCCTAGGCCGTCATTGTAAATAAGAATTTGTTCTTAACTGACTTTCCTAGTTAAATAAAGGTTAAATTATAAAAAGAAAATGACTGTTGTAAAGCACTTTAGTGAATCTACTTTTGTCTAAAATGTGCAATATAAATAAGGCTTGATTTTGAAAGTGGTGACATTATGAACGGCATGTTACAGGATTTCGCTGTGTAGTTTGATCTTTTGAGAAGTGCAGTTTCAGATTTACTTTGAGCGAAAGTTTAATTCATTCAGCCCTTGTTTATTAGTGTACTTGTTGTGCTTCATTACAAACACTTCTGCGTTCTTATCCACTGCCATGGCTAGATGGACAAATCTTTAAGTAGTACCTAAGGTAAACCAAACAAGTGTTTTGTATTTACTTTCATATTTATAGAGGATGCAGTTGCTTTTAGGTGGTTATGTAAACCACAAATAAAATGTTGTTGTATACAAATTTTTATATTTAGTTAAGAAATCATAATTTAGAGTATCTGTTAATTCTTTGGTACAACATTTGTGGGGAAAAGGTCTTTCATTCCACCTCTAAAAAAACATAGTGCTTTCGGACAAGTCTCTGAATGTCCTTGAGTTGCCCAGACTTAAACCCGATCTAAAATCTCTTGAGAGACCTGAAAATAGCTGTGCAGCAACACTCTCCATCCAACCTGACAGAGCTTGAGAAGCTCTGCAGAGAAGAATGGGAGAAACCCACCTAATACAGGTGTGCCAAGCTTGTAGCGTCATACCCAAGAAGACTGAATAAGATGGTGCCGGAGAAGATGGCAGACGTTTTACGTGCCCCCAGCCGATTTTTATTTAAAAATTTTTTGTTCTTTTGATTTTTATGTTGGCTTATTTGTGTTTAACTTATTTTTTAACTTATTTTGTATATAATGTTGCCACTACTGTCTATTATGACCGAGAATAACTTCTAGACATCAGGACTGTGATTACTCACCACGAGTCCTTTCACGACTCTGACGAGCATGACCCAAAGGATACGCTGCTTCCTTGGGAACAGGCCCCGATCCTCGTATCTGCGTGAAAAAGGAGACAGAGAAAGAGGGGTCGAAGGTCCGGCTGCCTTCTGAGAATTCGCAGGCTGTCAAATAAACCCCCACTTCCCTCCATTCTGCTATCAAACGTGCAGTCTTTGGACAATATAATCGCAGACTTTCGCGGAAGATTGAACTACCAACGGGACATTAAAAACTAACTTCTTATGCTTCACGGAGTCGTGGCTGAACGACGACAACATCAACATACAGCTGGCTGGTTATACAATGTACCGACAGGATAGAACAGCAGCTTCTGGTAACACAAGGGGCGGCGGTCTATGTATTTTTGTAAATAGCAGCTGATGCACGATATCTAAGGAAGTCTCAAGCTATTGCTCGCCTCATGATAAGCTGTAGACCACACTACCTACTAAGAGTTCATCTGTATTCTTTATAGCTCTTTACATACCACCACAGTCAGAGGCTGGCACTAAGACAGCATTGAATGAGCTGTATTCCGTCATAAGCAAACAAGAAAAAGCTCACCCACAGGCGGCACTCCTAGTAGCCCGGGGGACTTTAATGCAGGGAAACTTAAATCCGTTTTACCAAATTTCTATCAGCATGTTAAATGTGTAACCAGAGGAGAAACTCTGGACCACCTATACCCCACACACAGAGAGACACAATGCTCTCCCTCGCCCTCCATTTGGCAAATCTGACCATAATTCTATCCTCCTGACTCCTGCTTACAAGCAAATATTAAGCAGGAAGCACCAGTGACTAGATCAATAAAAAAGTGGTCAGATGAAGCAGATGCTAAGCTACAAGACTGTTTTGCTAGCACAGACTGGAATATGTTCCGGGATTCCTCTGATGGCATTGTACACCACATCAGTCATTGGCTTCATCAATAAGTGCATCGACGACGTCTTCCCCACAGTGACCGTACGTACATACCCCATTCAGAAGCCATGGATTACAGGCATCATCCTCACTGAGCTAAAAGCTAGAGCTGCCGCTTTCAAGGAGCGGGACTCTAACCCGGAAGCTTATAAGAAATCTTCCGATGCCCTCCGACGAACCATCAAATAAGCAAAGCATCAATACAGGACTAAGATCGAATCGTACTACAACGGCTCTGACGCTCGTCGGATGTGGCAGGGTTTGCAAACCATTACAGACTACAAGGGGAAGCACAGCCGAAAGCAGCCCAGTGACACGAGCCTACCAGACGAGCTAAACTACTTTTATGCTTGCTTCAAGGCAAATAACACTGAAACATGCATGAAAGCACCTGCTGTTCTGGACAACTGTGTGATCATGATCACCTTTCCCCCTCAGGAGAATGAAAAGATTTGGCATGGGTCCTCAGATCCTCAAAAGGTTCTACAGCTGCACCATCAAGAGCATCCTGACTGGTTGCATCACTGCCTGGTATGGCAACTGCTCGGCCTCCGACCGCAAGGCACTACAGAGGGTAGTGCGAACACCCCTGTACATCACTGGGGCCAAGCTTCCTGCCATCCAGGACCAATTTTTTGGAAGGCCTTAAAAATTGTCAGACTCCAGCCACCCTAGTCATAGACTGTTCTCTCTGCTACCGCACGGCAAGCGGTACCGTAGCGCCAAGTCTAGGTCCAAGAGGCTTCTAAACAGCTTCTACCACCAAGCCATAAGACTCCTGAACATCTAGTCAAATGGCTACCCAGACTATTTGCAGTGCCCCCTCACCCCCTCGTTACACTCTGATTCTCTCTGTTTTCATCTATGCATAGTCACTGTAATAACTCTACCTACATGTACATGCTACCTCAAATAACCGGTTCCCCTTCACATTGACTGTATCGGTACCCCCCTGTATATGTCTCGCTATTGTTATTTTACTGCTGCTCCTTAATTACTTGTTACTTTTACCTCTTATTCTTATCTGTATTTTTTTTAAACTGCATTGTTGGTTAGAGGCTTGTAAGTAAGCATTTCACTAAGGTCTACACCACTTGTTTTTGGCGCATGTGACTAATAAAATTAGATTTTGAGGCAGTAATCGCTGTCAAAGGTGCTTCAACAAAGTACTGAGTAAAGGGTCTGAATGCTACTGTAAATGTATTTCAGTGTTTTATATTTTTAATAAAGCAAAACCCGTTTCGAATTTAACTTTTATCATTATGGGGTATTGTGTGTAGTCTCTCCCCCCAAACTATCTATTTTAGAATAAGACTAATGTAACAATGTGGAAAGGTTCGGTTATCAGTGACTTTTGCCTCCCCTAAAACTGGTATCGGACCAACAAATCCCATATTGGTTGGGCTCTAGTGTTTTTCATTCCATTAAATGTGTTTGGGATCTTTCTTTCAGGCAGCCGTGTGAAATCCTGGATGTACAGTCTCCCCACCATTTCAACAGGCCGGTCAACGGGCACGCCAAACTTCAGATGGACGGGGACTCCATAGTCATCAGTGACAGTGATGAGGATACCCCCAAATCAAAGGCCAATGGGTCAGTCCGTAAGATACGCAATTCAAAGCTGCCTCTGAAATGTCACCCAATACCCTAATATAGTGCACTACTTTTGACCAGAGACCCCCGACCCTGGTAAAAGGTAGTGCACTATGTAGGGACTAGGGTGCCATTGCGAATGCACCCAGTCTTTATCCATGTCCGTTTTGGCTTTGATAAAAACATTCTGTCTCTTCTCCCCTTATGTCTAAAGGAAGAAGAGGAAATCTGCCAACCCTTCTGTGTTTAAGTACAAAGTGCAGCCCATCAAGGAAGGCAGTGAGGCCATATTCACAAAGGCTGGTCAGATGAGGTGAGACTATTAACTACGTCCACTGACTGACCATCCATCCACTGTTATTATTGTGGTACATTTCACAATACATTATTCTTCCTCCTAAGCAGCTTATATTGCTATTCGACAGTTAATCCCCCCGTACCTTTTAAATATAACTAAGCGTTATACCTTCTCTCTTTCACACTTATTTTAGCCGTAAGAAGAACACGTTTTCACGGGACAGGTTAAAGCTGCTGCTCAAACAGCACTGTGAACCACAGAATGGAGTCATCATGCTCAAGGTATGATTTAACGCTTGAGTTTTAATGAAATGGCAGTTGGTTTTCCTTTTTAAGCAACATTTAAAACGTAGAAAACAGGATTGTCTTGTCACATTCATTTGAATCCAGTAACTGTCATTTTGCTCTAGTATTGCTAACTGTTTCTTGTTTGTGTTTCACGCTTAGGCATCAACTGTTTCTAAGTACAAGTTGGCAGAACAGCACTTCTCCCAGTTCTTCCCTGACGAGCCCCCTGTGTTTGTCTTTAGTCCCCCCCCTAAAGGGCGGGGCAAGCCCAAGAATGTTTCTTCTCCTGGAGAGGTGAGGATTGACAATGTCTTCATCTCAAATTGCCCCATGGGCGGGCCTGGGTCAAAAGTAATGCACTGTATAGGGAATAGGGTGCCTTTTGGGACACATCCCAAATTGAGACCCTGTGTCAAGCATTACTCAGTGAAGATAATATAACAATTTTATTACATTGTAATGATAACTGTTATTTTTTTTGGACTTCCATAATGGTTTCTCCAGTAGACTTGTTAGTAAAGACCTCTATGAATTGTAAAGGGTCTCAAGACTCAATCGCGTTTTCATAATTTCCTTTAGATGGGACACAACTTACTGAAAGCAGCAGAGAAGCTTCGTCTGATGCAGCAGAAAGAGGAGATGATGGCTACGGGTGAGTCCAGTATATTATAGTAGATAATAGTTAGCATATAAGTGGAAAAACTGGTGCACTGTTGTCATGTAAGTTCTAATGAGACCGTCCCAAGATATGTATGAATGATCCCACAATTTGGCTGCCATGTTTACAGTGCATTTGGAAAGTATTCAGACCCCTTGGCCTTTTCCACATTTTGTTACGTTACAGCCTTATTCTAAAATTGATTAAATATTGTTTTCCCCTCATAAATCTACTCACAATACCCCATAATGACAAAGCGAAGACAGGTTTTTAGACATTCTTGAGCTCCGGTGCATCCTGTTTCTATTGATCATCCTTGAGATGTTTCTACAACTTGATTGGAGTCCACCTGTGGTAAATTCATTTGATTGGACATGATTTGGAATAGCACACCTGTGTTTTTAAGATACCACAGTTGACAGTGCATGACAGAACACAACCAAGCCACGAGGTCGAAATAATTGTCCTTAGAGCTCGGAAACAGGATTGTGTCGAAGGCACAGCTCTGGGCAAGGGTACCAAAACATTTATGCAGCATTGAAGGTCCCCAGAACACAGTGGCCTCCATTTTTCTTAAATGGAAGAAGTTTGGAACCATCAAGACTCTTCCTAGAGCTGGCCGCCCGCCAAACTGAGCAATCGGGGAGAAGGTCCTTGGTCAGGGAGGTGACCGAGAACCCAATGGTCATTCTGACAGAGCTCCAGTGTTCCTCTGTGGAGATGGGAGAACCTTCCAGAAGGACAACCATCTCTGCAGCACTCCACCAATTAGGCCTTTATGGTAGATTGGCCAGCCGGAAGCCACTCTTCATTAAAAGGCACATGACAGCCTGCTTGGAGTTTACCGAAAAGGTACCTAAAGGACTCTGACCATGAGAAACAATATTCTCTGGTCTGATGAAACCTAGATTGAAGTATTTTGCCTGAGTGCCAAGCGTCACGTCTGGAGGTAACCTAGCACCTCCCTACAGTTAAGCATTGTGGTGGCAGCCTCATGCTGTTGGGATGTTTTTCAGCGGCAGGGACTGGGAAACTTGTCCAAATCAAATTCAAATCAAATTTTATTTGTCACATGCAGATGTTAATGCGAGTGTAGCGAAATGCTTGTGCTTCTAGTTCTGACCATGCAGTAGTATCTAACAAGTAATCTAACAAATTCACAACAACTACCTTATACACGAGTAAAGGAATGAATACGAGTATGTACATATAAATATATGTATGAGCGATGGCTGACCCGGCGTAGGCAAGATGCAATAGATGGTATAGAGTACAGTATATACATATGAGAAGAGTAATGTAGAATAATTGTTTAAAGTGGCTAGTGATACATTTGTTACATCCAATTCCTATTATTTAAAGTGGCTAGAGATTTAAGTCAGTATGTTGGCAGCAGCCACTCAATGTTAGTGATGGCTGTTTAACAGTCTGATGGCCTTGAGGTAGAAGCTGTTTTTCAGTCTCTCGGTCCCAGCTTTGATGCACCTGTACTGACCTCGCCTTCTGGATGATAGCGGGGTGAACAGGCAGTGGCTCGGGTGGTTGTTGTCCTTGATGATCTTTTTGGCCTTCCTGTGACATCGGGTGGTGTAGGTGTCCTGAAGTGCAGGTAGTTTACCCCCGGTGATGTGTTGTGCAGTCCTCACTACCCTCTGGAGAGCCTTACGGTTGTGGGCGGAGCAGTTGCCGTACCAGTCGGTGATACAGCCCGACAGGATGCTCTCGATTGTGCATCTGTAGAGGTTTGTGAGTGGTTTTGGTGACAAGCCAAATTTCTTCAGCCTCCTGAGGTTGAAGAGGCGCTGTTTGCGCCTTCTTCACCACGCTGTCTGTGTAGGTGGAGCATTTCAGTTTGTCCGTGATGTGTACGCCGAGGAACTTAAATTTCCACCTTCTCCACTACTGTCCCGTCGATGTGGATAGGGGGATCGAGGGGAAAGATAAATGGAGCAAATTTCAGAGGTCCTTGATGAAAACCTGCTCGAGAGCACTCAGGACCTCAGACTGGGGTGAAGGTTCATCTTCCAACAGGACAACAACCCTAAGCACACAGCCAAGACAGTGCAGGAGTGGCTTCGGGACAAGTCTCTGAATGTTCTTGAGTGGCCCAGCCACAGCCCGGGCTTGAACATCTCTGGAGAGACCTGAAAATAGCTGTGCAGCGACGCTCTCCATCCAACCTGACAGAGCTTGAGAGGGTCTGCAGAGAAGAATGGGAGAAACTCCCCAAATACATGTTTGTCAAGCTTATAGCATCATACTAAAGAAGACTCGAGGCTGTAATCGCTGTCAATGGTGCTTCAACAAAGTACTGAGTAAAGGGTCTGAATACTTATGTGAATGTGAATTCCATTTTCATTATATACATTTCCAAAAACATCTAAACCTGTTAATGCTTTGTCATTATTGGATGTTGTGTGTAGATTGATTAGGGGGGAAAAAACTATTTAATCCATTTTAGAATAAGGCTAATGTAACAATGTCAAGGGTTCTGAATTCTTTCCGAATGCGCTGTGTATCTACATATCCAGAATAGTCCAGAACCGTCAAATTAAAACAATCTGTTATGTTCAGCACATGAAAAGGCCAAGCTGAAGAGGGAGAAAGAAGATCATCTGGAAGCCAAAAAGAAAGAGAAGGAGGACAAAGAAAAGAAGAGAGAAGAGATTAAGAAGATGTTTGAAGAGGATAAGCAGAGGAGGAAAATGGAGAAGGAAAAAGTGAGTCGATATGAGGAACTTATTTTTTTAAATCAATTTCATTGTTTAATTTACATTTGATTTGTACGCCATACAACTTCTCATGTCTCCTTTTACTTAATATAGTTTATACTGTATATATCATTATACTCTATTGCAGGAGAGGGAGAAGCTGAAGGAGGAAAAGAAGCAATATGCAGAGCGACTGAAGATATGGAGCAAACCCAGAGAAGACTTGGAGTGTGAGGACCTGAAGGTGAGTAGCCCCAGAACGTCCCTAGCTTGTCTTTATTTGGCCTCATCCTCCATAGTTGAAACATGTTGACTTTTTCTATTTAATACAATAAAGGTTTGTTTTCCTGGGACCAGAGCTGTTTGTGCTGTATAGCCAGTTCATATGGTCAGTATGAGTTAGCTGTACAGCACAAACACACCTGGGACCAATGTTCCCTCAATGTTCAGCACTGAGAATTTCAGCTCTGCTGAGCGCAAACTTCCAGTGCGCCTTTACTGTGAACACAGGCTGTACCCGCTTTAAGTTTCAGACAGTGGTCAAGTAGGCTACTGTGGCAATTTGATCATAATGTAGGCCTACCAGAGTGGCCTACCATCAAAAACAATGGAGAAAATGCATCCCTTAACATTTTAACATGGCAATAGCTGTTCTATCATTCATCCTACAGTAGCAGTCAATGTGTGATTTTCAATGTAGGCCTACATTCCATGAGACTTCTGAACAAAACATGCAGGGCTTGACCTGTTTATCCACTTGTCCTTCAGACAAGCAGGTGACAATGTTTAATGTAAGAAACTACTTCACAAAATACAATGCATTATTATTCCAATACCATTATTACAGAAAATCAGACTAATTATGCTACCCTTTGCATATTGGTTGATTATTCAAGCCTGTTTCAAAATACAACACTGCCCCTTTAAGACAAAAAGCTCTTTACTCGCTTTTCCAAGACTGCTAGAAATGTACATGTTTTGTGCTCTTGTAGGAAGCAATCTCCCATTGCTGACTACAAAAGATCTATAATTGGGCTAAGAAGTCACTAACTTGCAAAGGATATGAACAAATGTGCACGTGACTACTCTTGCTTTGATCTCAAAACAAGCGCATCTACTGACCACTCATGCTTTAAACACAGTCTAGTTGAAATTGCTTGTTAGAAGCCTATGGGTTCGTAGCTTCAACCCCGTAGTGCGCGCACACCAATTGTATAATGGACTGCTGAATGTACACTACTGTTCAAAAGTTGAGGTCATTTAAATGTCCTTGTTCTTGAAAGAAAAACACTTTTTTTTTTTTTTTTTGTCCATTTTAAAATAACATCAAATTGATCAGTGTAGACATTGTTAATGTTGTAAATGACTATTGTAGCTGGAAACATCTGATTTCTAATGGAATATCTACATAGGTGTACAGAGGCCCATTATCAGCAACCATCACTCCTGTGTTCCAATTGCACGTTGTGTTAGCTAATCCAAGTTTATACGTTTAAAAGGCTAATTGATCATTAGAAAACCCTTCAGCAATTGTTATCTCAGCTGAAAATTCTTCTTTAGACTAGTTGAGTATCTGGAGCATTTGTGGGTTTGATTTCAGGCTCAAAATGACCAGAAACGAAGACCTTTATTCTGAAACTCGTCAGTCTATTCTTGTTCTGAGAAATGAAGGCTATTCCATGCGAGAAATTGCCAAGAAACAAAAGATCTCGTACAACGCTGTGTAATACTCCCTTCACAGAACAGCGCAAACTGGCTCTAACCAAAATAGAAAGAGTGGGAGGCCCCGGTGAACAACTGAGCAAGAGGACAAGTACATTAGTGTCTAGTTTGAGAAACAGATGCCTCACAAGTCCTCAACTGGCAGCTTCATTAAATAGTACCCGCAAAACACCAGTCTCAACTTCTACAGTGAAGAGGCGACTCCGGGATGCTGTCCTTCTAGGCAGAGTTCCTCTGTCCAGTGTTCTTTTGCCCATCTTATTTTTATTGGCCAGTCTGAGATATGGCTTTTTCTTTGCAGCTCTGCCTTGAAGGCCAGCATCCCGGAGTCGCCTCTTCACTGAGAGGTCTGGCCATAATAAAGAGATGCTCTGCTTTCTTGACACCACGCTCCAAAAAGCAATTGCTGCAGGCTCTAGTTTAGTCTAATCTTGATTATTGTCCAGTCGTGTGGTCCAGTGCTACAAGGAAAGACTTAGTTAAGCTGCAGCTGGCCCACAACAGAGCAGCACATTTTTCTCTTCATTGTAATCAGAGGGCTGATATAAATACTATTCATGCCAGTCTCTCTAGGCTAAGATTTGAGGAGAGACTGACTGCATCACCATTTTTAATAAGAAACAATGTGTTGATGATCCCAAATTGTTTGCGTAGTTTAATTACACACACCTCTGATACACACACTTATACCACCAGACATGCCACCAGGGGTCTTTTTTACAGTCCCCAAATCCAGAACCAATTCAAGAAAGTGTACAGTATTATATAGAGCCCTTATTGCATGGAACTCCGTTCCATCTCATATAGCTCAAATAAACAGCAAACCTGGTTTCAAAAAACAGATAAAGCAACACCTCATGGCACAACGCCTCTCCCCTATCGGACCTATTAGATCGTTTGTGTGTATGCATTGATATGAAGGCTACGTGTGCCTTTTTAAAAATGTATGTTCTGTCCTTGAGCTGTTCTTGTCTGTTGATGTTCTGTATTATGTTTCATGTTTTGTGTGGACCCCAGGGAGAGTAGCTGCTGCTTTTGCAACGGCTAATGGGGATCCTAATAAAATACCAATACCAAATGGCAATAGTCTATTTGCATATAGGCCTACTACAGCTCTGATTGGTTATGCCGCACCGGTCTGTGTAGAGTACAGGCTGAGTCTTGCATGTCATTGCAGTTGAACCCTACTCTGACACGTTCTGCCTACAATAATCTGTTGCGTAGTTAGTTTTACATACTATGTACGGTACGTTGCATTAAAAGTGGCTAATATTGCATCGATTCGATTACAATTCCCACAGTAGAGACTTTGATAGTGTTAACTAACGGGGGAAATCTCGGGCTGATTATTTATTCTGCACGGCAGTCCCGGGGGAGCTACGCACACTGCTTAGAGGGAACATTGTCTGGGACCATGCTAGTTTTTTGGGGTTGGGACACAATCAAGTTTGCGAAACATTGTCCTGAACGTTGTCTCTAAATTGGTGTATGGGATTGAATTCAAATGACTGAATGGTATAACCATTATTGTTAAATTCTTTGTTCTCAATGAATTACTAGTTAAATAGACTATTTAGGCTTCTGACTCACTCTCCTTTATGGCTTCATTTCCAGAATCTCCCAGCCCCGGTCCCAGTGAAGACCCGTCTACATGCCGAGCTATTTGGAGATGCCCTCATGGTACTGGAATTCCTCAAAGCTTTCGGAGAGCTCTTTGACCTGAAGGATGAGTTTCCCGAAGGCATCACACTCGGTGAGAAACACTGGCAAAACATTGTATTTTTACAATCACTGGTCCTGCACCTTTAGTTTTATCACCCGTGTTTGCTTTTTGAGTATAGTTTGTCATTGCTTGTGTGAAAGGACGCTGGTACAGTGTCCGTCTGGTTGTGTGTTTTTTGCGTGTGTGAAGAGTTTTCTGACTGGTGCCCTTGTCTGTGTGTTCCAGAGGTGCTGGAGGAGGCCCTGGTGGGGTCTGACCCTGAGGGGCCGCTGTGTGAGCTGCTCTTCTTCTTCCTGTCGGCCATATTCCAGGCCCTAGCTGAGGAACAAGAGGAGGTGGCCCGCGACCAGGTGGCTGAGGCTGACGCCAAAGGTAGGGATAGAAACGGGCCTCGACAACGCTTGTTTAGTGTCAACTAGTAAACCCATTGTGATTGGTCACCAAATAGACTTTGGATGTTATCAATGGCGACATTTCATCCAGGATGTAGGATTGACTGACTTTTAGCATCATGGTGAAATCTTAGTTTTCATTGAGGTGAATCGTCTTCCTTGTTGGCAGATCTGAGTGAGGCCCTGGATGATGATGCGGACCCCACCCAGTCAGCCATCAGTGCTGTGGCTTCTCTGGCTGCCGCCTGGCCTCAGCTGCACCAAGGTGAGAGAAGGACAGCAGTCTTTAATATAGTCAATGTTCATATACAACTATTTGTGCATTTGTTTCTTTTTTACTGAGAGCCTGACTCTACTGCAGTGGTTCCCAAACTGGGGCGCGCCCCCTAGGGGGTGGGACATGAGGGATCGGTAGGCGAGGGGTGGGGAAACTGTCTGGCTTTAAACTTACTCTTGGAAGTTGTTATAGTAGAATGCTGAAGGTGCAATTTCTAAATTGGGTAGTGCATCAGTTCCCCTTATCTTAGAGCTATTTATAACTTGTCAGAAATGTCCAGATCAACTAGCCCATGTCAGTTAACTTTTTAGATTTTTTTAGCTCATAGATATTGTAATTTTTATTTGTCGCTCAAATATCACATGAATACACATTAGACATAGCAAAATGTATTGCATGAAAATAAGCTTGAAACCTGAAATTCTCTCCACTAACAAGAGGGGTGTGAACAGTTTGTTATGAACTGTGTTTGTGCACATTGAAATAGATGTGGCGCGCGCGGGATGTTCCCCAATGCTGTAAGGGGGCCCAGAGTGATCAAGTTTGGGAACCCCTGCTCTACTGCACAATACTCTGTCTCCATAGGATGCAGTCTTTAACTGTATACAGTATAAACTAACTAAACAGTACATGACTGTTGGTCTCTGTAGGCTGCAGTCTGAAGCAGTTGGACCTGGACAGCTGTACTCTGTCAGAGATCCTGAGGCTGCACATCCTGGCATCGGGGGGCCGACTGTAACTCCGCTAACACCAAGTTCCGCTACCAGAAACAGGGAGGCTTCGGCTCTACAGACGACCCCTGTGTTGAGCTGAGACTGGCCAACCCGGCTCTGATCAAGAGGCTTTCATGCACTGCTGTCTATGACCTGCTGCCAGGTGAGACTGAGACACAACCAATTGAAGCCACATGACTTGGGGAAACACAAGAGTGATCATAAAGGGTAACGCATTGAGTGTAGCATGAGTTTAATGGATCTGTGGTGTTCTGTCCCAGGTGAGAAGCTGAAGATCCTCCATGCTTTGTGTGGTAAGCTGCTGACTCTGGTGTCTACCAGGGACTTCATAGAGGACAGCGCTGACGAGCAGAGACAGGCCAAGCAGGAGCTCAGGGAACTGAAGGCTGAGCAGCACCGCAGAGAGAGGGAGGAGGCTGCCTTCAGAGTCCGCAAGAGGAAGGAGGAGAAGTTGAAAGAACAGGAGATGAAACTGAAGGAGCTGAAAGAGAAACATGAGAAGCTGATGGAAGACGAAGGAAGAAATGGCTACATGAAGACTGAAGAGATGAACACCAGCACCGAGAGCCATGGGGAAGAGAAGACCGAGGATGAGGAGGAGCAGACAACCAACAGCAGGACTAAGAAGCGTAAGTAATAGCCTTCAGTCCTCTTACCCTAGATGTACATACTACCTGCAATCCTAGAAGGCTTTCACGTAGTGTGACTCGACCAATTGTTGTGGTGAACAGTAAAATGAATGGGCTACTGTCTGTGAATGTTTTGGAACTGTAATGTTCAACATAGTTCTGTGGTCCAGTTCTATATGCCGTTAACTATTTTCCCCTCTGGTTAGTCTCATTATTGCCATTCTAACATAGACCTTTGATTTCACCCATAGAGAAAGACTGCAATCCCACGGAGAAGCAGCCTAAAGAGGTGAGCCCAGGCCTGAGCCCAGAGGAGCTTGCTCAGCAGCAGCAGAGGGAGAAGGAGCTCCAGGAGAGGATTCAGAAGGCTGCATCCTGCACCTATATCCTCCCCCTGGGGCGCGACCGCCTCTACCGCCGCTATTGGCTCTTCCCCTCCACACCAGCCCTCTTCGTGGAGGACGACTACTTCGGCCTGACAGAGGACATGCTGGAACCCCAGGAACCGACCCAGGAGCCAGCCAAGGCTGAGGGGATGGTGGTGTCTCAGAACGAGGGCAGAGAACCAGAGGACCTCTCCCAGACTGGCTGTACCCCAGGCCCTGACTCCAAACCTGTCCTCCCAGCCCTCGTCCAGAGCAGCTCTGCTTCCCCAGTGAACCGTCCTAACCAGTGGGCCTTCTACAGCAGTCCCCAGGAGGTGGAAATGCTGATTGAGGCCCTGAACCCGCGGGGCCACAGGGAGAGCAGCTTGAAGGAGGCCCTGGTGCAGGAGAAAGAACGTATCGCGCAGCTCCTCGGTACCGCTGCAGCAGCTGATCGCTACCACCACACAGGTACTGACTACTGCAGTCTACCAGACTATAGAGGAGAGGCCTCTGGCAACTTGATCCAAATGGCCAATCTCTTTCTAACATCAACAGGGCAGCCCAATTCTGATATTTTTTTTTTCCCCAAAATGTTTATTTTGACCAATCAGATCTGCGAAAGATCTGATGTGATTGGGCTAAAGACCAATTAAGCCTTGTTCACACTGTAGGCCTTAATGATCAAATCAGTTTTGTTTTTCAAATCTGTTTTGGAATACCGACTGTCCAAACGGCAAGTTACAAGTGACCAAATCAGATTTGTCTTCAGACAGCAGTCATTTGCTCACATGGCTACGGTAGTTGTCATAGTGATGATTGGTGTGTGCGCAGCAGCGGTGCTTCTGCTTCCTATCACTCAGGAGTTATGTAGCAAGTTAAAGTGACAACGCTTCCCAGTTGCTTAGAATGTTCAAAATCAAAGCCTCAAAGGATCAGATGATCCTACTTTCAAAATGACTCCTTTTTGGCTCGCCACAGCAGTCAACTAGCTAGCTAGGTAGCTGTTTAGCTTTCTGGCAATTAACAAGCTAGTTGGCTACCACATGTTCTTCTAAAATTGTCAACAGAGTAACTAGCAAGGCCAGTCGCATTGCCAGGAATCTGATTTGTATCTGATTTTTAAACCACCTAAAAAGGTGGTTTGAAATGTAGTCTGATATTTCAAGCTATGTCCTTTTTGGCTGTTCAGACTGAATGAAAAAGAACTGTTTCGAATCGGATATGCAAAAAATTGGGATTTGAGTCACTTCAAACTGCCAATGTGAACAAGGCTTTAGTTGGAAAAATATCAGAATTGGGCTGCCTGTGTAAACACAGCCCAGGTGTCACTGACTCCATATGGACTCTGGTCCACTGGTTTGTCTCACTACACTTCAGCAGAGAATCACTTCAGGAGTGAATGTTTATTTGCCCGAATGAGTGATGGTTTTCAATTTAAGTGTTCCTACTGTATGTTTGGGATATTCACCTGTATGTTTTTTGTTTGCAGATATTAAACCAGAGGCTGGTGGTAGCAAAGTGGTCTCGGCCAAGTCCAAGGCTGCCCCTGCTCTACTAGAAGGGCGCAGCGGCTCCTGCTGAGAAGTTCATGGGCAACAGGTTGAGAGACCTGCTGCTGGATATAGAGGACCGCATCTACCAGGGTACACTGGGTCAAATCAAGGTTAGAAGTTGTGGTGGCTATTCGGCATGATAAATGTCCAATAGGGTGGGGGCAGGGTAGATGTCTGAGGGGGTGAATATGTTGGGGGTGGGGGGCAGGTACCTAACTAGTGGTGGCTATTCAGCAGGCTGATGGTCTGGGGTAGAAGCTATTGGTCAATCTGTTACTTTTAGCCATGATGCGCCTTTACTGCCATGTCTGAGTGATGGAACAGGCTATGGCTCGGGTGGCTGAGGTCCCTGACCTTCTTGGACTTCTTGCGGCACCTGGTGTTGTAGGTGTTCTGGAGGGCAGGCAGTATGCTCTCAATGGTGTGTTTGTCTGAGAATACCACCCTCTGTAGTACCTTGCGGTCAGCGACGGTGTAGTTGCCGTACCAGGCTGTGATGCAGCCGGACAGTATGGTCTTGATGGCTCTCCTGTAGAACACTGAGGGTTTCTTGGGGACAGGCCAAGTCTCCTGAGGTTAGCGTCGCTGTCGTGCCTTCACCAGTGGCCATGTGTTTTGATGCCCGTTGATGAAGATGGGGGCGTGCCCAGCCTGGTTACTCCTGAAGTCCATAATCCACTCCTTTTTTGTTTTGCTGACATTGTGGGAGAGGTTGTTTGCCTGGCACCACACCGTCCGTGCGTACCTCCTGCCTGTAGTATGTCTGTGGAATGTCAGGGCGATAGGGGAATTGGAGTGTGTTGAGGAGGTGATGTAGTCTGACTAGCCTCTTGAAGCACTACATGATGGAGATGAGTGCTACGGGTCGGTAGTAGTTCAGTTGCTTTCCTTTTCTTGGGCATGGGGATGATGGTGGACGTCTTGAACCAGGTGGGGATAACGGCCTGAGCTAGAGATTGAAATTGTCTGAAAACACAACACCTAGCTGGTCTGCATGTGCTCTGAGGGTGCGGTTAGGGATGCTGTTATGGCTGGCAGCCTTGCAACGTTTAACAAGCACGTTGTCCTCGGGGGTCTCTCCTCTGCAACTCAGTCGTGAAGCGTGAGGGGAAAAAGGTGTTTAGCTCGTGCGGTACAGGCGGCTTTGGTATCCGCGACTTGCCTGGCTTTCTTTTTGTAATCCGTGATCATAAAAGGCCCTGCCACATATACATCAATGCATTTTTCTGGTGACTGAGTCTGCATATTTATTGATGTTATCCCCATAGGCGACCTGGAACATATTCCATGTGGAACATATTCCACATTCTTGGAGAATGGATTCTGGTTGGTCAGACCAGTGCTGTACAGACCTGACCACCAGAAGTTCCCTCTGGAGTCTTTCTTTACTTGGGATGGAGCAAAATGAAGTCATGGACTTGCTTCCATTTAGCCACGAGCATTATTGAGGTCAGGCACTGATGTTGGGCAATTAGGCCTGGCTCGCAGTCGGTGTTCCAATTCATCCCAAAGATGTTCGATGGGGTTGAGGTCAGGGCTCTGCAAGTTCTTCCACACCATTTCTGCATGGACCTTGCTTTGGGCACAGGGGCATTGTCATGCTGAAACAGGAAAGGGCCTTTCCCAAACTGTTGCCACAAAATTGGAATCACAGAGTTATCTAGAATGTCATTGTATGCTGTAGCATAAACATTTCCCTTCACTGGAACTAAGGGGCCTAGGCCAAACCATGAAAAACAGCCCCAGACAATTATTACTCTTCCACCAGTTGGCGCTATGTATTTGGGCAGGTAGTGTTCTCCTGGCATCCGCCAAACCCATATTTGTCCTTCGGACTGCCAGATGATGAAGTGTGATTCATCACTCTAGAGAACCCGTTTCCACTGCTCCAGAGTCCAATTGAGGCAAGCTTTACACCACTCCAGCCGACGCTTGGCATTGTGCATGGTGATATTAGGCTTGTGTGCGGCTGCTCTGCCATGAAAACCCATTTCATGAAGCTCCCAACGAAGAGTTCTTGTACTGACGTTGCTTCGAGGCAGTTTGGAACTAGGTGGTGAGTGTTGCAACAGATTTTTTTTATGCACTTCAGAACTTGGCATTCCCGTTCTGAGCTTGTGTGGCCTACCACTTCACAGCTGAGCCGTTGTTGCTCCTAGGTGTTTCCACTTCACAATAACTACTTCCACGTTCAAAGTTACTGAGATCTTCAGTAAGGCCATTCTACTGCCAATGATTGTCTGTCTAGATTGCATGGCTGTGCTCGATTCTCTACACCTGTAAGCAACTGGTGTGGCTGAAATAACCAAATCCAGTAATTTGAAGGGGTGACCACATACATTTGTGTATAAATGCAACTTGTAAAGTGTTGGTCCCATGTGCTGGGGACAATACAAGGCCACTCTAAAATGTGCAATTTGTCACACAACACAATGCCAAAGATGTCAAGTTTTGAGGGAGCCTGCCGGAATGTCTACCAGAGCTGTTGCCAGAGTATTGCATGTTAATTTTTCTACCCATAAGCCGCCTCAACATCGTTTCAGAGATTTCGGTAGTACATTCAACTGACCTCACAACTGCAGACCACATGCATGGCGTTGTGTGGGTGAACTGTTTGCTGATGTCAACGTTGTGAACAGAGTGCCCCATGGCGACTGTGGGGTTATGGTAGGGGCATGCATAAGCTACAGACAACCAACAAAATTGCATTTTATCGATAGCAATTTGAATGCACAGAAATACCATGACGAGATCCTGAGGCCCATTTTTTTAAGGTATCTGACCAACAGATGCCTATCTTTTTCCCCCAGTCATGTGAAATCCATAGATTAGGGCCTAATGAATTTATTTCAATTGACTGATTTCCTTATGAACTGTAACTCAGTAAAATCTTTTGTAATTGTTGTATGTTGTTTATACTTTTGTTGAAGTCCCCCGCGACAATGAATGCTGCCTCCGGGTATGTGGTCTCTAGCTTGTTCAGGGTTCAATGAAGATCTTTTTATATATTTTTGGTGTCTGCTTGGGGCGGGATGTACACACCTGTGGCGATGATCCCTGCGATCTCTCGGGAGGTAAAAGGGGCGACATTTGATGACCATGTAGTCCAAGTTTGGTGAGCAGAAATTCCTGTAGATTTCACCCGTCACACCACTTGTTATTGGTCATAAAGTAGAGCCCTTCCGCCTTTGTTCTTGCCAGAGAGCCCTCTTCCTATCCGCTTGATGAACTGTAAAACCCTCTGTGTATAATCCATATGTGTACCATGGTGCGAAGGGGCAATTTTATGGTACACTGGCTCTGATTGGTCAATAGCTCTTTTTCTGATTGTTTTATTTCACATAGTAATACAGCTGCACCATCGAGAGCATCCTGACCGGTTGCTTCACTGCCTGGTATGGCAACTGCTCGGCATCTGACCGCAAGGCATTAGAGGGTAGTGCGTAAGCCCCAGTACATCACTGGGGCCTAGCTTCCTGTCATCCAGGACCTATATACTAGGCGGTGTCAGAGGAAGGCCAAACAAATGGTCAGACTCCAGTCACCCAAGTCCTAGTTCTCTCTGCAACTGCACGGCAAGCGGAACCGACGCGGCAAGTCTAGGTCCAAAAGGCTCCTTAACAGCTTCTACCCCCAAGCCATAAGACTGCTGAACAATTAATGAAATGGCCACCGGACTATTTACATTGACCCCCCCCTCCACCCCTTGTTTTACACTGCTGCTACTCGCTGTTTATTATCTATCCATAGTCACTTTACCCCTACCTACATGTACAAATTCCCTCAACTAACCTGTACCCCCGCACATTGACTCGGTACCTCCTGTATATAGCCTCAGTATGGTTACTTTTTATTACATTTTTTCCTTTGTTGAACTGTATTGTTGGTTAAGGGCTTGTAAGTAAGCATTTCACGGTAACATCTACACCAAATTTGATATGAGATGCAGCAAAAAACAAGTTCTTCATTCTTAGTACCGATTAGGTATTTACATGGTATTTGACAACATAATGAATGAGCTGTTATGCGGAACTATGACATGTTTATTTTTATATACAGTGGTAGGAAGAGTTATGAATTGAATCTGAATGCTTCCAAACTGTAAAAACGAACATGTGATTTTCAGTGAATGAAAAGATGGATTATTTTATGACATCTCTGGTTGGTCATGTATAGGTGATGGAGAGGAGTGAATGGAGGAAAGCACTGGAGGAAGACCATTATGAACTGCTGAGCCCCGAGTTGAAGGACAATGATTTGGGGAAAGGAGAGAACGGTGACGTGGAGAAAATGGAAATATATGATCACTTGAAAAAAGACGGGTAAATGCTGTACATCCACCACTTCATGGTCTGAATTTTGTACCACTGTCTGTTAAATTGTGCACCAAGAGGTTAGCTAGATATAATTAATGGTTACACTGATGAATTGTCCTTATGTCTGATAAAAAGACAGATACCATATACTTAAATGAGTTAGGTGTTTGTTCATACTATATATTTTATCTGCAAAGTACACTATACAGTACATTCACTTAACCTGAAATCCAGCTGCACCAATGCGTTGGAGGAAACACCGTTCAACTGACAACCGAAGTCAGCTTGCAGGCGCCCGGCCCGCCACAATGAGTCACTAGAGCGCAATTAGCGAAGTAAAGCCCCCCGGCCAAACCCTACCCTTACCCAGACAATGCTGTGCCAACTGTGCGCCGCCCTTTGGGACCCGGTTATGGCAGGTTGTGACACAGCTTGGGATCGAACCCCAGGCTGTAGTGCCTTAGACCGCTGCGCCACTTGGGAGGCCCATTTTTATTTTTAATAAATTAACAAAAATGTCTAAAGTGGTTTTCGCTTTGTCACTATGGGGTATTGTGTGTAGATTGAGGGAAAACAATTTTTAAATCAGTTTTAGGATAAGGCTATAACTTAACAAAATGTAGAAAAAGTCAGCGTCTGAATTCTATACAAATGCACTGTATTTAAAAAAGTATAGTGGATTAAATTAGTGGATTTGGCGATTTTAGCCACACCCGTTGCTGACAGGTGTGTAAAATCAACCACACCACCATGCAATCTCCATAGACAAACATTGGCAGTAGAATGGCCTTACTGAAGAGCTCAGTGACTTTCAACGTGGCACCGTCATAGGATTCCATCTTTCCAACAAGTCAAATTTCTGTCCTAGAGCTGCACCTGTCAACTGTAAGTGCTGTTATTGTGAAGTGGAAACGTCTAGGAACAACAATGGCTCAGCCGCAAAGTGGTAGGCCACATAAGCTTACAGAACGGGACCACCGAGTGTTGAAGTATATCACATGTAAAAACACTCACTATTGAGTTCCAAACTGCCTCGGGAAGCATCGTCAGCTGTTCGTCGGGAGCTTCATGAAATGTGTTTCCATGGCCGAGCAACCGCACACAAGCCTAAGATCACAATGCCTAGCATTGGCTGGAGTGGTTGTAAAGCTCACTGCCAGTTGACTCTGGAGCAGTGGAAACGCATGCTCTGGAGTGATGGCTTGCGCTTTACCAGTGGCAGTCATAGGACTAATCTGGGTTTGGCGGATGCCAGGAGAATGCTACTTGCCCTAATGCATAGTGCCAACTGTAGACTTTGGTGGAGGAGGAATAATGGCCCGGGGCTGTTTTTCATGGTTTGGGCTAGGACCCTTGGTTTCTGTGAAGGGAAATCTTAACACTACAGCATGCAATGACATTCTAGACAATTGTGTGCTTCCGACTTTGTGGCAACAGTTTGGGGAAGGACCTTTCCTGTTTCAGCATGACAATTCCCCTGTGCACAACATGAGGTCCATAGAGAAATGGTTTGTCAAGATTGATGTGGAAGAACTTGCTGGCCTGCACAGAGCCCTGACCTCAACCCCATCGAACACCTTTGGGATGAATTGGAACACCGACTGCGAGCCAGGCCTAATTGCTCAACATCAGTGCCTGACCTCCCTAATCTCTTGTGGCTGAATGCTGCGTGGACTTCCAATGTTCCAAAATCTAGTGGAAAGCCTTCCCAGAAGAGTGGAGGCTCTTATAGCAGCAAAGGGGAGACCAACTCCATATTAATGGCCATGATTTTGGAATGAGATGTTCGACGAGCAGGTGTCCACGTACTTTTTTGAATGTAGTGTATATATTTTATTGACTCTGAGAGGCAAGAAAGCATAGGATCAGTAAGAAAGCATTTGCAGGTTGATTATTTCATTTGTCACGTTCCAGGAGCTGAAGGGAGAGACCAAGAGGTTAGCTAGATATAAATATGGTTACATTGAGTTAATTAAGAAAAGGCATAGGTACCAGACATTGTTTTTCATACAGTTTGAATAGAGAAGCTCATGTCCTCAAATGGCAACAGCTGGTACAATAAGAGTTTCAAATTCCACATAGCTTTATTTATTTTCTTTACTCTCATTCTTTTATCTTTGTTGACACACAGAGGACACCCACAGTTGAACACCATCTCTCTGTCTGCTCCATGTTCCAGGTTGCAGGTGTCATTGTTCAGGGTACAGGAGCTGAAGGGGGAGAGTATGAGCTCTGCCTCGACCAGCCCCAGCACCCCTCAGCTGGTAAACAACACAGTCCACTACCTGGCTCAGGCCCTGGCCCACATCCAACAGGGCATCGAGAGGAAGTTCCTCAAGGCTCCACTGGGTAGGCCAGCAAAACTCTCATAACTTTCTGTAGAGAAGAGGTATTGTCCTTATTGCACCCTATTCCCTTTATAGTGCACTATTTTTGACCGGATCCCATAGGGGATAGGGTGTCATTTTGGGTGTGGTGTGCACACTTAAATCATTGTGAATTGTATTAGCTTTGAGCTGCAGATTGAGAATTCCTGGATAAAAAAATGGCAATTGAGAATCTCTTAAATGCTGTTTACGTCAAGCTTTTGATCACAGACATGTATCGGAGCATCTCATAACAGACCTTAACTGCCAGACAGGCAGGGATAAGTGCCACCTGTGATTTATGTCTGCTCAGACCTCTATTTTTCACACTCTAAACTGGTCATTAGAGAGTTCCGTGCTTATTACATTTTAGTGTTTAGAGCTGTTAATGATATGTTTGACGTTCAAATGTATTTTGTGGACTGTCATGGCAAACCAGTGCCTCATCTTATGTTATCCCCTCAACAGGAGATGAAGACTCTAAAAAGGACCAGAAGGCAAAGAAGAGAGACAAGAAGAAAGATGAGGATCAAAACAGTGAAGGTAAGAAGGATAGCAAGGAAGGCAGTAATCAGCACTATGATGAGGTGTGATGGTGTTGGGGTGCTTTAATGATGACACTGTTGGTCAATTATTTAGAGTTCAAGGCACGCTTAACCAGCATGGCTACCACAGCATTCTGCAGCGATACGCCATCCCATCTGGTTTGCGCTTAGTGGGACTATCATTTGTTTTTCAATAGGACAATGAACCAACACACCTCCAGGGTGTGTAAGGGCTATTTGACCAAGAAGGGGAGTGACTGAGTACTGCATCAGATGACCGACCTCAAACCAAATAAGATGGTTTGGGATGAGTCGGACCGCAGAGTGAAGGAAAAGCAGCCAGCAAGTGCTCAGCATATGTGGGAACTTCTTCAAGACTGTTGGAAAAGCATTCCATGTGAAGCTGATTGAGAGAATGCCAAGAGTGCAAAGCTGTAATCAAGGCAAAGGGTGGCTACTTTGCAGAATATAAAATATATATATATATTTATTTATTTATATTTTTGGGGTTACTGTATGATTCCATATGTTACTTCATGGTTTTGATGTCTTCACTATTATTCTACAATGTAGAAAATAGTAAAAATGAAGAAACCCTTGAATGAGTGGGTGTTAACTTTTGACTGGTACTGTATATTATCTTAATGAGACCAATCTGAAATAAGATAACAATAACATTTGTACACTGTGTACAAAGCATTAGGAACACCTTTCTAATATTGAGTTGCACCCCATTTTGACTTCAGAAAATCCTAAATTCTTCAGGGCATGGACTACAAGGTGCCCGAAAGCGTTCCACAGGGATGCTGGCCCATGTTGACTCCAAGCCAGGCTCTATCACAACCGGTCGTGATTGGTAATCCCATAGGGCGGCGCACAATTGGCTGAGCGTTGTCCGGGTTTGGCCGGTATAGGCCGTCATTCATTGTAAATAAGAATTTGTTCTTAACTGACTTGTTAAAGGTTAATATTTTTTTTAAATGCTCCCTAAAGTTGCCAAGTTGGCTGAATGTTCTGTGGGTGGTGGACCATTCTTGATACACAAGGGAAACTGTTGGGAATGAAAAACCCAGCAGCGTTGCAGTTCTTGACACACTCAAACCGGTGCGCCTGGCACCTACTACCATACCCCGTTCAAAAGCATTTAAATATTTTGTCTTGCCTATTCACCTTCCGAATGGAACACATACACAACCCATGTGTCAATTGTCTAAAAGGTTAAATCCATTTAACCTGTCTCCTCCCCGTCATCTTCACTGATTTTGAGCAGGATTTAACAAGTGACATCAATAAGGGATCATGGCATGCGCCTGATCTGTCTGTCATGGAAAGAGCCGGTGCTCCTAATGTTTTGTACACTCGCTGGGTGGGTGTATAATTTCATGCTGTTGATCTGACCGTATGTCTGTCTCCCCTCCCCTCAGGTGGCTGTGACAGTGGTGGGTTGGTGAAGACTGTGTTAACTTGTGTTGGAGAGGAATGGAGGAATGCTCCATCCTATGATGTCTGACTGTATGTTTCTGACCCCCTCAGGAGGTAGTGACAGTAGTCGGGTGGTGAAGACTGTCCAGGAGCGTTGGAGGGAGTCTCTGCTGGGCTGTTCCAGCCTGTCCCAGGTCTTCCTCCACCTCTCCACCCTGGAGCGCAGTGTCATCTGGGCCAAGTCTCTGCTCAACGCCCGCTGCAAGGTCTGTCGCAGGAAGGGAGATGCAGAAAACATGCTGCTGTGTGACAGTTGCGACAGAGGACACCACATCCACTGTGTCCGCCCCAAGCTCAAGGTAGGATGGATTATGCTTTTCTTCACACATGGCCTAAAGGGTTGGATAACGTCAACCTTTGTGCTATGGTGATTAGGTACCCATAAAACATTTTGATATATACGATGGTATCACCTCGTTGGTCAACCAGTTCTGCTCTTTTTTTTTTATAATTTGAAAAGGACACCTAGCGCAAACTAGCATACTACCGGAGGGACGAGGGGAATCATGACAAAATATATTTTGGATCCTTTTATTATATTTTTTTATAGCATTTTCCTCTCCGTTGGAGCTGTGGCATGAATGAGGTGTGTCTGGCTGTAGCGTGATGGGTTTACAATTATGAAGGGGCCAGCTGCAGAGCATGCAACTCTGCTGTCCCCAGAACTTGATCATATTCAATGGTTTATCTTCCTCTTATTAGGCCTAGGCTTCTATATTGTAGGTGGGTTGAAGCCTATATTGCTAATGATAAGCTATGGAAATGGCCCTACTCTACACATTTCTTTCTTAAGCTTTGTTCAGCTTAAGAAATGTCATTCAAAATCAAACTGTGCTAGAGAATCGCCTATAGACAGACTTTCACAATTGTTCCATTTTGAAAGCTGCACCTTTAGGACATTAAACACTTTATTAGAATAGCCTATTTGGGAAATACTCTTCATAACTTTAACTTGTCTTAATGCATTGGTTCGCAACGGCAAGGAGGGAAGCGCGCGTTTAAGTTTTCCTCCACTGTAAGGTTTGTTCAAACTACTCGTTAGATTTTGCTATTGTTTGTTCTACCTCTTATTACCTTAGGCCTATCGTTTTTAGGTTATTAAAAAACCAACTTGACTTTCTGAGCGCCTTGAACCGTTAGATACATTCATTGTTTGATCATGAAGTGGGTGGTGGAATCCAGCATGCATAAAAACTGAAATCATATGTGTAAAATGGAGAGAAGACAAAATAAGGCTTTTTACATAATTAGACGAGTGTCCTCTATGGCCCTGATCATCTGACATTGAGCGAGAGGAAAAAAATACTTTCTGACTGTATATTTTGTGCTGCTTTGTTAAATCTCAGCTCTGTCTACGTTCTCATGCATCGGTGGGGAGAGGTCTGTTCGTAATAAAGAGATGCTCTGCTTTTTTGACACCACATATTGCCTTTCCTTCTCATATTTCTCAAGTAAACTGCAAACCTGGTTTAAATAAACCCCGATAAAATCAACACCTCACGGCACAACACCTTTCCCCTATTTGACCTAGATAGTTTGTATGTATTAGTGGTGCAACGGATCACAGAACTCACAGATTGGATCACGGTTTTGAGTCATGGATCTGGTCATTTTTCAGGTTAGCAATAAAATGGGAGACTAACTTTGCGTTCCATTTATTACTTACGAACACTTAAAGCAAGGAAGTTTTCAAAGTTTAAATAAATAAAATCTTAAAATATATTCAATACTCAATTGTTAAATTAAAGTGCAATATGAGGCATGATACCTTCTTCCTTTGAACAATAGTGAATAAAAAAATTGCCTGTGTCCACATCAACAAAAGTTTAAATAAAGGAAAGGAAAGCAGACCTGAGCTTCTAACTTCAAATTGTTATTCTAAAAGATGTGGATGTCTACATTTTCTGGGGAGAGGGGAGACCTGCAGTCACCATGTCCCCTGCCGTGGAGAACACCCTCTCGCTAGGAACTGAAGTGCCAGGTAGAGTGATGGTATTTACACTCATTGCTTTTCCACCATGCCACTGGATCACCATCCACTGGAATGCCGCTTGCTGCCGCTTTGATGGTGTTGGAAAACATCTTGCATGTGTCCTTGCTCGCAAAGGTCTCCCTGAAAAGCTCCTTAATGGCCAAATTATTTTGTGGAGGAGATGCCTCTGAGTCCACTCCTGTCGGCTCTGTGGCTTGACCCTGAAGAAAAAAATTACTATCTATTAAACTAACATTATTTATTTTCAAATTTCATAGAACTATAATTGTGGAAATGACATTATTTCAAATAAAAAAATGGATGATTCTAATAGCAATAGGATAGACGAAGATTAGACTGCAGTATATTTAAGTAATTTTAACCTCTTCAGTGGCTACAATCTCAGTGGTGAGATCACTATGTCCTCCGGCGAAGGGCAGGGTCTAGGTGAGACAGGGTCTAGGTGAGACAGGGTCTAGGTGAGACAGGGTCTAGGTGACACAGGGTCTAGGTGACACAGGGTCTAGGTGACACAGGGACTTGAACCTTGGATCCAGTGCAGTAGATCTATGAAGGTAGTCCTGTACATTAAGAGGGTATCTGGGGTTCAGGTCCTCTCTAATGGCAGCCTTGACATCTCTAGTGATTGTGCTGTCTTCCTCACTTGGGGCCATGGATTGTGGAATCCTTGTTTTCAGAGGTAGGAGTCAAGTCAAATCAAATTTTATTGGTCACATACACATGGTTAGCAGATGTTAATGCGAGTGTGGCAAAATGCTTGTGCTTCTAGTTCCGACTGTGCAGTAATATCTAACAATTTCACAACAACTACCTTATACACACAAGTGTAAAGGAATTAATAAGAATATGTACATATAAATAATGGATTAGCGATGGCCATGCGGCATAGGCAAGATGCAGTAGATGGTATAGAGTACAGTATATACATATGAGATGAGTAATGTAGGGTATGTAAACATTATATAAAGTGGCATTGTTTAAAGTGACTAGTGATACATTTATTACATCCCATTTTTTTATTATTAAGTGGCTAGTCAGTATGTCGGCAGCAGCCACTCAATGTTAGTGATGGCCGTTTAACAGTCTGATGGCCTTGAGGTAGAAGCTGTTTTTCAGTCTCTCGTCCCAGCTTTGATGCACCTGTACTGGCCTCGCCTTCTGGATGATAGCGGGGTGAACGGGCAGTGGCTCGGGTGGTTGTTGTCCTTGATGATCTTTTTGGCCTTCCTGTGACATTGGGTGGTGTAGGTATCCTGGAAGGCAGGTAGTTTGGCCCCGGTGATGCGCTGTGCCGACCTCACTACCCTCTGGAGTGCCTTACGGTTGTGGGAGAAGCAGTTGCAATACCAGGCGGTGATACAGCCCGACAGGATGCTCTCGCTTGTGCGTCTGTAAAAGGTTGAGGCTTTTAGGTGCCAAGCCACATTTCTTCACCCTCCTGATGTTGAAGAGGCGCTGTTGTGCTGCCTTCACCACACTGTCTGTGTGGGTGGACCATTTCAGTTTGTCCGTGATGTGTACGCCAAGGAACTTAAAACCTTCCACCTGTAAAACCTTCCACCTGTAAGGAATTCTAGGTCAGGTGAACAAAAGGACTTTAGTTCCTGTATGTTATGATCACACCACGACTCGTTAATCATAAGGCATACACCCCTGCCCTTCTTACCAGAGAGATGTTTGTTTCTGTCCACGCAATGCGTGAAGAAACTGGGTTGCTGTACCGACTCTGATAACATATCCCGAGTGAGCCATGTTTCCGTGAAACAGAGAATGTTACAATCTCTCTTTCTCTGGAAGGCAACCCTTGCTCGAATTCGTCTACCTTGTTGCCAAGAGACTGGACATTGGCGAGTAGTATACTCTGGAGCGTTGAACAATGTGCCCGTCTACGGTACCTGACCAGAAGACCGCTCCTTCTGCGGCGCCGTTGTTTTGGGTCTCCTACTGGGATCCGAACCATTGTCCTGGGTGGTGGTCCAAACAGAGGATCTGCTTCGGGAAAGTCGTATTCCTGGTCGATATGTTGGTAAGTTGACGTTGCTCTTATATCCAATACTTCTTCCCGGCTGTATGTAATAAGACTTAAGATTTCCTGGGGAAACAGTGTAAGAAATAATGCAATAAAAAAAAAAATACTGCATAGTTTCCTAAGAACGCGAGGCGACCATCTCTGTGGCGCCATCTTGCAATTTACAGACTGTACAGTTCAGTAGGGTTGTAACCGTTTTTGAGGCGTTTGAGCACCTGGAGAACATCTTTCACATCAGACAAGGTAACGATGTCTTTATTTTTGTTCAGGGTCTTGTCTGTCAGTGCAGAGTATCCAGCTGCCTGCTGCTCAAGATAGCGCTCCAACATGTCATCAGTGGAGTTCCATCTTGTTGTGACATCGTGTATGAGCTTGTGGGTTGGTAGCTGTAGAATTTCTTGCTTGGTCTTAAGCACATGAGCAGCAGTTGTGCTTCGGTGGAAACAGGAAACTACCTTCCTGATCCTCCCAAGAAGGCGGTCCATCTGGTTCACTGAGATTCCCCTTTGGGATGCTAAATTGATCATGTGCAAAGCAAGCTATCTGTGGCCCCAGTCCAGCCTCTATCACTGCATTTACTTGGTTCTTGGCATTGTCTGTGTTGATTGGGATATTGCTATTGGGCGCCTCTAGCTTCCACTCTGCTACTGCTCCTAGCTGTACCTGCGGCAGATGTGCCTGTGACTCATAGAGGGGGCGTGTTTGTAGCACCGGACTTCGCCTCTCCCACTCCTTTGGTGTAGTGAGCAGTCACAGTCACGTAGCTTTCCGTTGCCCTGGAGGTCCACCCGTCTGTGGTGAGGGCAACAGAGGATGCCTTGGATAATTCATCGACAATTTGGATATTTTCCTGTTCATAAATATCTGGCACGATCTTCATACTGAAGTGGGTGCGAGAGGGGATTTCTTAGCGTGGCTCAAGCACTTTCACCATATTTTGAAACCCTTTGTTTTCCACAACAGAGTATGGCCTCATGTCTGCAGCGATAAACATCCCAATAGATTTGGTGATGGCTTCAGCCCGGTCTGATTCTGCAGCAAAGGGCTGCTTAAATACCGCAGTGAGAAGTTGTCTCTTGGTTGAGTTGGCTCCTGTCACTGACACACCAGGGTGATGGCGCTTTACATGTGTGGCCATGCACGATGTATTTCCATGATCATACGGCTTTCTTGTGGCACAATGCCTACACACCGTAATGGTGTTGTCCACCACCCTTCTTCCGTCATCGTATTTGACAGGGAAGCCAAAATGCTCCCATACATGAGACTAAAATAAAGCGGGAGGCTTTTCCAGTTCTTCAGCTCCTCTGCTAGCCATGGCTGTCACTGCTCTTTTTTTATTAGCTTTTTGCAGCGCAAGCATCCAGGATTGATTGGTTGGGATTCAACAAGCCCCGTTCACGTGGACAGTACACACAGTACACACAACTGCTTTAAAAAAAGAATCAAATCAGGCTTCAGAGTCTTTTCACTGCATTGAGATTTTGTGAATTATTACTTTAAAAAGTAACGGCGGCAGTCAAACTCTTTCACACTATGATGGTTAAACTTTGCAATTGATCCGCGGTTCACATGCATGCTGAACCGTGGGGGGTGATCCGTACAAATCACGGATCAGCTACAGTCCGTTACACCACCATTATGTGTTTATGTAGACTGTGTGCCTTTTTGTAATTTCTTTTAAAATGTATGTAGTTCTGTTCTTGAGCTGTTGACATAATACAGAACATTAATAGACATGTTTCAAGTTGTGTGGACCCCAGGAACAGTAACTGCTTTTGCAACCGCTAATGGGAATCCTAATAAAATACCATTCTGTAAATTGTAACATTATATTTATTGAAATAGGATATGCAGGCTATAGGAATAGGTCACCTGGCATGGCCCTGCTGTGGGCTTGCCCGCTCATCACTTTACTGTGGGGTGCCAGTCAATTTGAAATGGCTATACATCAGTCATATCACGTCGCCGTCACTCGGGCTGGGAATTGCCAGGACCTCACTATATCACGATACTTGGGTGCCGATACATATGTATTGCGATTCAATACATTTTTATTGGGTTTCAATGTTCCAAATGTATTGCTCACCATCAAATCAAAAAACTAATCAAATGCTATTTGTCACATGCTTTGTAAAAACAGGTGTAGACCAACAGTGAAATGCTTACTTAGGGGCCCATCCCAACAATGTAGAGAAAAATAATGAGGTATAAATACACAATGAGAAACGATATCGTGGCTATATGCACGCGGGGTTACCAGTTCTGAGTCATTGTGCAGGGTTACGATATAATTGAGTTACATATAAGTAGGGGTAAAGTGACTAGGTAACAGGATAGATAATAAACAGTAGCATCATGTCTGCTGCAGAGAGACAAGGGAGCCATGAGAAAATGAAATCTTTCACTCAGTCAACTTCGGTACAACATACTATGGGGAGTGGCACTCTTGAGACTTCGGTTGAAGGATCTACAATTACGCCTGACAAGGACAATGAAATCCACTCCTCACTGGAAGCCCTGCCTTCCACAGGTGATAAGCGTGAGGCTCAGATTCATGCCTTAAATTCTTTCGTTCTTTACCTTGTTTACAGTAAATATTCACGCTACTAAAACAAACAATTGGAAAACGAGACTCTTGCATTGCTGCAGCTAAACTGTCCCATAGTGGTAGAGCGTGCTCACCCCATGGACATTGTGCTGAAGCTTGTAATTTTTTTGTTATTCTTCAGTTTGTTAGTGCAATGAGTAAGATGGCTATGAAAACAACAGACGGCGATGGCTAAGCCGGGTTCGGGGTCATGCCCCCTGTCATAGGGTTATGGCATTTTTCTGAAAGATACTTGCGCTCTGTGTAGTTTCTCTGCTTGGAGGACGCTCAGGCGGCTCTTGCTCGAACCGGTCCGTGTGCACTTTGTCACGTACTGTGTACAAACTCCCTGGAATTCTTCTGATTTCCTTTTCATGGACCGAGGTTCAGGAAGCGGAGATACGGTGGTCAGCGCAAATGTCTGCCTGCGCGTGGGGCATGGAGTGGCTGCCTGGGCTCAACCCTGGAAATGTGTGCCGGTTACGGGAGGCTTTTTGAAGAGCGAGAGTGGCCAGGTTCGGTGGGTACCCCCCGCAGCCTGTCTGCCTCGGTCAAGCACCACTTGTTTCTCTTCCCAGACTTGTTGATGAAGGGTCCGGTCCCACCCCGGTGATCTGGTCCTACTTTGACTTTCGAGATCGGGCTAGCTAAACGAGCGCTGCAAAGCATGGTAGCCAGGTGAGTTAGCTATTACTAGCAATTCCTGCCTCCCCACGGTGGAGTTGCTGGGGTAGCGTTCTTGTTTAGTGTACATAGCGTTCAGTTGCTTGCTTATTCTAAACAGACCGGGCTGCGTTGAGGCTAGCTAGCCTATTTTATGATAAAAACCTCCTGGCTAACGTTGGCTAGCATACTTAACTCAGAGTGAAACTTACTAGCTTTCCCCCCGGTCTTATGGCAACCCATACCTATTTTCAGTTCCGGGGTTTGCGTGCTCCTCCAATGAAGCAGCAACCCCCTGAGCAAGTGGCCTTGGCATATATCTGATTGACCAGTGCGTCCCTCTGCAACAACACTACTGTGACAAGTTCCCCCACGTTTGGCCAACGGGATACTACGTCAGCCATTGCCAGAGCCCACTGTGCCCGTAAATGGACCGGGCTTCATGCAGGCTATAGTCTCATGGCAGCACAACACATGTTGGAAGCTTGTCCATGTTTAATGCTCCCCCGCCTGTTGTCCCAGGTGCCCGGGCAGGATTGGCAAGCGATGCCAGACATTTTGTTCGTATGGGTTAGAGGTTTACCTCCGAAGGTTATTGCTACCATTCCGTCTAGATGGGCACCCTCCACGAGAGGACTGTGTGTGTATAAATGGCAAGCATTTGAACTCTGGTGCCAAGATAGACTTGTTCCTTTTCAGTGCTTTATAAGGGGCATCCTTATGTTCCTACATGAGTTTTTCAAGCATGCTCTGCTTTAAGTGTACATGGCCGCTGTCTGAGTGTCATGTGGGAATTGACGGAACCTCACCGGGCGCTCACTTCCTGGTGGTGCGGTTCCTGAAAGGTGTGCGCTGTCTCAGACCGCTCTAAACCTATTACGCCCACATGGGACTTGGCGCTGGTTTGAGGCATTGTGCGGCCCCCTTTGAGCCTCTACAACAAAACCTACCTGCTCATGGCTTTGGCCTCGGCCAAACATATTGGGAACCTCTGCGGTATCTGTACACCCTGTACTCAGTTCGTGGAAGGGTGTTCTCTAAGCAGCGTCTCTCCAGCTGGATAGTGGAATGTGTCGGCTATCTCGATGGCATATAGCAGCAAGAGGCAAGCGTTAACTAGCGGTGTACGCGCCCACTCCACCATGGGTCTGGCAGCGTCGTGGTTGTTGTTTAAAGGGTTGACTATCAGAGATATATATATATATATATATATATATATATATATATATATATATATATATATATATATATATATATATATATATATATATATATATATATATATATATATGAGCAACACTGAACACTTTTGTGAGGTTTTGTCACTACTCCCTGTATAGCACAGTGTGCTTACAGCTGGGTCAGGGGAAAGTCACAAGGCAGCGCTTCATAATCACAATACCCGGATCTCGCGGGGTCAGGTCTGGGTTGTCTGCCATGGGCTGTTTAATTTATTATCAATTGGGGTTTGCTTGCGGCGTGACTAATTCCCCATAGTATGTTTTACCGAAGTTGACTTGACTGAAAGAGAATGTAATGTTATGATTATAACTACGGTTCCCTGAAGGAGGGGAACAAGGTAAAACACCTGTTTTGGTCCCGCACAACACATTCCTGGGCTCACAACACATTCCTGAGGGGTCTTAAATTAAAGGAATGAAGCCGAGCCTCGCTTTTCGCCTGTGGAAGGCGGCACATCCAGCGAGGCACGGGTTTCATCGGCCTGGTCAGGCGTGATTGTAGAGCCTTCAACCGAAGTTGCGTGAGTGCGGCTCCCCATAGTATGTTGTACCGAGGTTAACTGACTGAAAGGCAACAGTAGTTAGTCATAACGTTACGTTTTGGTCAGTCATCATGGAAATACGTGCCAAACAAATTAGCTCTATTGAGATGGAAAACAAGCTATAAAGTAAAAAATTGTGGAGTTTTTGTGCAGGTACAACCAACTAGCGCCAAAATAATATTGCGAGGTTGTCAATACGATATATTGTCAAAAATAATGTCCTGATAGTTACATATCTAAACCTCTCTTTTGCTCTATCTATGTTGTGTCCAGGCTGTCCCAGAAGGGGACTGGTTCTGCCCGGAGTGCCGTCCCAAACGGCGAGCCAACCGCCTCACCTCCCGCCAACGCTCCTCTGTCGACTCTGAGGAAGAAGTGGAGGAAGAGGAGGAGTCAGAGGATGAAGTGGAAGAAGAATCAGAGGAAGAGGAATCGGAGGAGGAGACCGAGGAAGAAGAGAAGAGGTGTGTTTTTGAGCGTCACCATACTTGTAATTGTGTTGATAGTAAATTACCTTAACCAAAACATTGTGTTCTGATATCTGAAGTTTCCCTTCCTCAATTGTCTCCCTCTTCTCCTCTAGTGTCACTAAAAAGGGCCGGACTGCTGTGAAACCTCCTGTGCCTACTACCAAAAGCAGTCGGTCAAATAGCAGGACCACCAGCAGCTCAACTCATTCCACTCCCCGGAGCCAGCAGACCACCCCCAAACAGGCCCTCTCAGCCGGGAAGGGAGCCTCCGCCAAGTCCTCAGGGAAGAAGCCCACCCCAGTCTCCAACAAGCTCACCCCAGTCTCCAACGGCAGACGCCCACCACGGCCAGGCAGCAGAGTCAGCTCCCGGCTCAGTCATGAGATACTGGCGTCTAGCGGTACCTCCAGCAGGACAAGCAGCCAGCCTACTCCATCTCCCTCTCAGGCAGACTCCCGTAGAAGACCCATCTCCGGTAAGACAAGTTCTGCAAAATGTTTCTGTACAGAAGTGTTGAATGTTAATTTTGTCATGTGCAGTGCCTTCAGAAAGTATTCATACCCCTTGACTTATTCCATATTTTGTTGTGTTACAGCCTGAATTCAAAATGGATTAAATATAAAAAATGTTCCACCTCTCTACACAAATTACCCCACAATGACTAAGTGAATGTGTTTTTAGAAATATTTGCAAATGTATTAAAATGAAATTCAGAAATCTGTTACATAAATATTCGCATTAGGGCTGCCGATATGGCCTAAAAATCATATTGATTTTTTTTATTTTATACGTTTTTTACTTATGCCCGATTTTCACTATTTTTTGTTTTCTCCAAGTAAGCTTTGTTGTACAATTAAAGGTCAAATACACTGCATTTGTCAGAAATAATGTAATGAATACAGGGCTTGTGAAATTATACTTGTGCTTAATATAAACCTTCCACAGTCAAAAGACCCACTAATTATTTTATCAAAATAGTTTAACCTTTTTTGCAATCACTGATCAGTCTTTCATATCTATGAAAGTGTCCTTTTTGTTACAAATTTAACCAGAACCATGTGTAATGCACATTCACTTCTTGTAGCAGGCACAATAGAAAATGAACACAGGGCTCATGAACAATCTCTTAAGAACAAGCCCACGTGCTAGTGAGTATCCAGATAATCTTTATAGGAATCTTTATTTCAAGTTTAGCCAACTTGGATCTATTTGCTAGCTATTTGTTATGAACACACCCTTCTGTCGGTCTCCAACTATTTGAACAGCATGCTACTTTGTTCAGATGTTGAAATCAAGCTCCCTACCTTATTTCTCAGAATGAGAGTTGCCAATTCCTTATTTGTTTTATGCTTATTGCACATTTTATAAAGCACAGCTAGTATAAGTCTTTGGCTAAAATGCTGCTAGCGGTATGTGGTACCACAGTGTGGCGCATCACCAACTGAGCATACATATTCCAGAATCAATGTTCATTAATATACTCCCGTTTTAGTAGTGTCTGCTGTGTGCAATTTGAGCAATTCAGACATAAAAAAGGGTTTTGTTAAAGGTTAGCTTCTCTATTACTGTGTGTACGGAGAGGAAGAAGCGAAGCGAAATAGTTCACTCTAGCCAAAATCCCAATGTGTTTCTATAGGTTTATTTTGGCCGTAAGCTTGTCACCTACCTTCCCGACTTTGGAACAATGACTCCCATTGTTTTGGTGGAGACATGCGCATCTTGTCATTATATACAGATATCTGGTGTAAATGAGAAGGCAAACAGAAGGAGCAAAGGAGACGACCAAAAAGACACAAACACTCATGAAAAAAAACTAAAAACTTGATTATTGCGATACAGGCATTTGGAATATCGCACAAAAACATACATTTGAATTCATTCAATATATTGCCTTAATTCACACCCCTGGGTCAATACATGTTAGAATCACCTTTGGCAGCGATAATAGCTGTGAGTCTTTCTGGGTGTCTCTAAGAGCTTTGCACACCTGGATTGTACAATATTTGCACATTATTCTTAAAGAAATTCTTCAAGTTGGTTGTTGATCATTGCTAGACAGGGGGGGTGGTGTCTTAAGTTAAACAAAAATTACAACTAGAAGGAAGTTGTGTTTCTCACACAGTGCACATAATTGAAATTCAAAATCGGCTACATCTTCTCTGTTTCTCCAGCAGAGGTCTCCCCCAAGCCCAAGCTGGTCCTGACTCCCTCAGTCTCAGGTACTTCATCCAATCGCCGCAGCTCAGGGAGGAACCTGGGAGTCCATGAACTGTCTGCCTGCGAGCAGCTGACCGTAGAGCTTGTCAGACATGAAGACAGCTGGCCCTTCATGAAACTGGTGTCCAGGATACAGGTAATACATGACTTTTAAAAGGTAGATTTCTATCTGTTCCAGCCTGGCTCACAGAGCAACACACACAGGCAGCACATCCTATGAATGCACTTTGAAAACAACTAGCTACCTCACTAGGGACACCTACTTTCTAACTCGGGGGTTTCCAATCTTTTTCACATTGTCATTTTTTGTTTTTAAACTGATTTCTTACAATTCTATGTAGTTTAACAAGAATCATGACATCTTATAGGTAGGCTATTCAATTATATAATAATGGATAAGGAAAATAAATCTAGACCCCATTTCCCCAAATATTATTCCGCTACCAAATGTGTTATCATTTATATGAACCCTCAATTTAATTATATATTATCTTTTACTAAAAGTGAATAGATCAATTGATGGCAAGAGTCACACATTGTATAAGATTACTTCTCAAGCAAAGTCCAATTTCTTTGATTCCTCAACTATAGGTCGTAGCTCAGCTTCTGAATGTCAGAGAGAAATCAAAAATATCCCCATATGCACCAGTTGTCTCTTCTGGCATCTTACTGCATGTTTCTATTTATGCATTGGTATAGATCTGTATAAACAATTGCAAATTTGTATTTAAAGTGGGTTTTTTTACCACTAAAATCAGGTAAGGTCCTGGTTGTTGGTTCAATTAGACCATAGAATTATACCTACGGAGGACCGACTTCTATCAAGGAACTTTAAATGTCTTTAGAATTGGTTTAATGTTGGACCAAAACTAGTTAGCTAACAAGCTTGTGTGTGCAGAGTGGCACCAGAACTAAAGCTGTATTCACCGTTTTTGGAGCGACCCGGTTTTCTACACCAGCTTCAAACAGCAGAAAATATAATATTTTTGGTTATGGTACAATGACTACATTATACTTGCTTGTTTTGTCTCAAACTGGAATTAGAATTTTATCGATACGGAAATGGCAGGGCGATTTCTACATAGTACACCTTTAAACATGTCTTACATTTTTTGTAGTTAATAAATCATGTGTGAAACTTAACTAGTGTTGAAAAAGTGAATCCATTGTTTAATTAAAAATGAATCACATTTGTAACGTCAGTAGTAGGCTAGTAGACTATGCTTCGGGAGGGGCAGGTAGCCTATGCCCGCACACACAGTGGCAAAGATTTTTCGCTGGCAGGTAGACACAGGAATAAGAGAGGGCTTTGCATAGGTGCTTTTTTTTGTGCGACTGGGGATTTTTTTGTTATTAACCTGTTCCCATGCTTTTTAAATAACGGTTCTGTTCCGGAACAGTAAAAATAACGTCCCAGTATTGATTCTGTTCCTCTAAAAAATAATTTTGGTTTCTGTTCCCTGAACTGGTTCCAACCCCTGCTTTGTAGTATACCCTAGTGATGCGTGGGTTGACTCATAAACCGCAGTCCCCAGGTTATATCTGCGGGGTGGGCGGGTCTAGGATCATGAAATATTGTCTGGAGGAAGGACAGGCGGGTTGAATAAAGAGAACTATGCAGTTCATATCTATTGTGCAGTTTATCTATAGGCTACATTAAGGTTTTTCTTTTCATTTTTATCTGGCATTGGTGCCGAAGCTTTAGGGCTTAACTGTACGGGCAGCAAATGCACATCAATCTCCAAATGCTTTTGGGAACTTATGCGGAAAAGGTTCACGTTGATCCACTGAGGCAAAAAAGACACACAAAAAAATGGAACTTACAGCGCATTTTCTATATTTGCGGGCATGTGACAAATAAATGTTTATTTGATTAGTCGGGCGGTTCCGGGACTTTTATTAGTTGCGGGTGAACAAACAGCTGACCCGCGCATCTCTTGTATACCCCTCTGATTTGTCTGTCCTCACTTCTGCAGGTTCCAGACTACTTCGACATTATCAAAAGACCTATAGCTCTGAGCACTATCAGAGAAAAGGTCAACAACTGTGAATATAAAACTGCTAGTAAGTTGATGTTTTGCTTTTACCTAAACCAACACAAATTAAAAGGCATGAACCATCTCCTTGTTTACTGTATATTGGATTACATTTTTTATTAACCTGGAAAAACAAGTTTTATGCGGTCATGATTCTGCACACCAGATTTGAAATTATTTCTGATCATCTTTTTCCCCCTCCTATCTCACAGCGGAGTACATTGAGGACGTGGAGCTCATGTTTGCCAACTGTTTACAATACAACCCTAGGCACACAAATGAAGCTAAAGCAGGAACAAGACTCCAAGCCTTCTTCAACTCAGAAGTCTCTAATCTGGGGCTGGCAGACCGGACCACTCCCCCACAGAAACGGCCCAGGATGTAAAGCTGACTGACTGAAATGCACACCGTTTGCAAGCGTTTCATTGGTTTTGCGACAAAAACAAAATTTGTTATTGGAGACTTTTTTTTTTTTTTTTTAAAACCTTTATTTTATCAGGGAGTCATGCTGAGACGAAGGTCTTTTTTTACAGATGAGCCCTGAATGCCAGAAAATACACACATCAATATAAATACATGGTCATAATTCAGGTAGTCCCTCCATTTCGTTCTGGTTTCTTCCCTTTTGTTTCTAGTGAATATGACCATGCATTGTAAAGTCTGAACATTCCCAAACCATTTTGGAAGTGTAAATATCATGCCCTCTCAAGATAAGGCTGGAACAACTATATCGCTGTGAAAGTATTTGCACTGAATATTTCAAAACAAAGCCTTTTTATTCGTATTCACTCAGGGTAAACAAATTGTCATTTGAAACTAGGTTTCAACAGTGCATTTATATTTTGTATATTGGCAGCATTCCTAGACTACTATTTTTGTGCACATACTTTTTTTATGTGACTACTTCAGTTGATTTTAGGTGAATTAAGTATTGAAACTTAATGTGGACAGTTTAATTTTAGTTTCATAATATTGAACATATTTTACATCAACTGTTTCAGGTTCCCATCTTTCAGTGAAACACTACACTGGAAACCGATATTATTTCATATTTCCCTTATTTCCTGTCATTCATTGGTTATTTATTTAGTTTTGAATGCAAGAACTTTATTTATAATATTTCTATAGAACATGTTTTTGTAAAGACTTATTGGCATAGTTTTGAGTTCAATCTTTAGAAACTGTTTGGGATAGGGTCTAAATACTGAGTGTTGTCCCCCTAACTGTCACCTCTGCTTTGTATTTGTGTACATTTTTCTATATATATAAAAAATAAATTGACTTTGCTTAATATTTCTTGGTCATCTCTCACTTTTGTTGCCAATGTCATCTAAATAATTGTGAAGCGTATTAATGTTTTTAGGATAGGTGTACATTTTTAGTAGGGTTAGAAAAATAACTTGTAACGCTGCCTGAGTTGAGTGTAGAAGTGGAAGTCCTTCGCTTCATTGTCATCAGTATGTCACAGGATAAATTCCTCCTATCCCATTCCTGATCCCGCCCGCCCCTCACCACCACCTTTCTCCCTCGTTCTCTCCCAGTCCCACACACCCGGTCGGCTCGTCCACACATTACCCATTTACCCCTAAACATTTATCCACATAATCGCAAATCACACAGGACCGACGATCGGACAACATGGTAAAATGCTTTACTTTTCTAGCTAGATGTTAGGTAGTTTCTAGTTCAGTGTAGATGTAACTTTTTGTAACTTTGTTGCACTGGTCCGTTTTCGAAAAACGTTGCTAAGTGCATACCAATGTTTTATTGCAGGTTATAGTTGCGTTGGACATTCCATAGTGATTAGCTGTAGCTACGGAGTTTGTTTGACGTTAAATCATATACCGTTATTTAATTTCTAAAATCAGTTCCAGTGTCGGATTGCTGCAAGGCCCGCAGCCTAAAGCGGCCATTTTAACGTCATTCTAGCGCAGTCCTCTATCTAACGGTAAGCGCTCTGCTGCCCGGGAGATAAACTTTCAGACCATGAAGCCAAGTTGGCTTCTAGCTAACGCCAAAACCATTCCTGCCTGCAATTACATTTTCTACGCGATAAGCTTCTGTACCTAGCTGGTTATAGATGATAAACAAAATTATCGGGACTAGATAACTTGAAGTGGTTTTACCGGTCTCCTGTGCTGTTTGATTGCACCCGAGTCACGCTAATAATGCGCCCATGCGGATTTCCACGCGTGTGTTCCCATCCTAGATAGTTTGCTGCAGTGGGCCTTGACACATGCAAAAGGTTACTGGACACAGTGCTAGCTAGTGTGGTGGTCACTCAGTTGTCAGCGAGTCTTCGTGCACTTTTGTGATAGAGGGTTGTTAGCCAGTACACCACAGTGTTGGAATGTCCAATTGCCATGGGTTGGCTTTCTGGTCGGATTGTCATCGCTATTGATGGAACACTTTGGCCAGCTGACATAGCCTATGTGGCATGCAAAATGACTCAGCAGGTGTGCTGGCAGGTAGTGTCAGAGTGAGCGTTGATTCATTGTAAATGAGTGTCAAAGGAAAGGAAGGCTATGGTCAATGCTGCAGTCACTTGTTATTCTGTCTGCATGACTCGTATTGGTAGCTTATGCTATAGCTACATACTGTATGTGTAAAGGTTTGCTTTTCTTATACCGTCTAGAGACCTCAGGGAAAGCATTTCCCATGCTGTTTAGCTATGGGTCTAGATTCAATGTCCACATAATAAAGGGACATGATAATAACGGTAGCGTCTTAGCAGCATTGTGCCCTGTGTTTACTAGCTATTGAACAGGGCACAACCATATTGAAGGCTGCCATTTCCACCTCTTTCCGCAGGCCTCTGGTGTCACTGTCAACGATGAAGTCATCAAGGTCTTCAATGACATGAAAGTCAGGAAGTCATCCTCTACCGAAGATGTAAAAAAGCGTAAAAAGGCTGTGCTGTTTTGCCTCAGCGATGACAAGAAGAAGATTGTTGTGGAAGAGGGCAAGTGGATTCTGGTTGGTGACATTGGGGAGTCGGTGGACGACCCATACGCCTGCTTCGTCAAGCTTCTACCTCTCAACGATTGCAGATACGGCTTATACGATGCCACATACGAAACAAAAGAATCCAAAAAAGAAGACCTGGTATTTATATTTTGGTATGTTTGAGTGTTGTAATGTAAGGAGAACCATAGCTTGGTGGGCCCAGGTATAAAAAAGTTTTAGAAACACGGCTTTGGGTAAAATAGCTGCGGCTTTCATTTGTGTGGTATGGATTACTATGGAATAAGGACGTTATTAGTCTTATTAAATTGTTTCCCTCATTCCAGGGCACCTGAGGGTGCTCCCTTGAAAAGCAAGATGATCTACGCTAGTTCTAAAGATGCCATTAAAAAGAAGTTCACAGGTGAGTGACAATGGCTATATCAAACTGCTATTCCTGTATGTTTGACCTGATATTGTATGATCGTGCTCAGTAATTTATTCAGGTGAATTTGCATAGACTAAACGGTTAACTACCAGTCAACTATCTTGTAAAAACTATTTAGACTTTTTTTTAATCAACATAAGTTATTTTCTTTCCCTATCTATGTTCTATAAAAGTTTCATGGCTATAGCTATTGAAGTTATTCAAAACACCATTAAATTTGAACCCTATAGAAAGTTTAGTTTGTGGTGTCAAATAAAATTCCCTCCAACACCCCTGCAATTATTGAAAGGGCCTTGTTAGTATTCAAGTATAAAATGGATGGCAATCAGCTCTATACATCCCTTTCTTTCAGGTATCAAACACGAATGGCAAGTCAACGGATTAGACGACATCCAGGACCGCGCTACTCTGGCAGACAAGTTGGGAGGAAACGTGGTGGTATCACTCGAAGGGTTACCATTGTAAACGGAAAATACTACGTGCCATCTGGATTCCAGACGCTTTCACCTTAGCAGTTGTGTCTATATAATTTGATCCTAAAGGAATAGCTGTAGGCTTTTATTTTTTTCAGTTTTTATTATAATTCTTTCGCACAAAGGAGATCTCATTAACATATGCAAAAGCATACAAGTTATTTTGCCAGCTGACTTCTTCAAAAACATCCTGGTATTTTTTTAATTTTTTTACTTTCAAGGAATGTTCACTCACCAGGTGTTTTGCCAAACAAATATGTACAGCAGCACCACACTACCTGGGATTAATAACACTCCCACAGCAAAAGGTTTAGCACTGTTTTTGCATTCTTTGCCGCCTAAACAGTGATGACTAGATGCTCAGTAGTGTAGGAAACTGTGAATGCTTTCTATAATGCCTTGACAGTCATTCACTGCCCAGGTTACAGCTAAAAGCAAGTATTCTGCACTAATTAGGTTTTTCATATGACTGACTTATTTATTTGAAGTGTTCTATCGTATCCAATATGTTATTCGACCTGGCAAAACACGTAATAGACTATGCATATATGAAGCACTTTTTTTGTTTATACACCACAAGTTGAGACAAAAAGGTTTCGAATAACTATAAAGAATATCTATATTTATGTCAACTAGAGATGTTACCTCAGTTTTCATTCCTGTTATGCATATGGACAAGAACAGATGAGTATTTGACTGTTCAATTGCCGCCTTACTTTCATTTGAATGTACAGTACACCACCGTAAAAAGGAGGGGTGGTGGTTGCATTTTTTTTTTTAACACTAAACAAAATATATCAGTAAAGATGGCAATATGTGCATTTGGAGCATTAAGTGGAACATTGTTTTTGAGATCGGGCGAGGAGGTTGCCACTGTGCAATAAAACCTTGTGGCAGATAATAGAAAGAAGTGTCTTCTGTTCTGGGTTGTCTGTCTGAGTGCATCTGTTCATCAGGAGGGCTGGGAAGCATTAATGATTTCCTCTAACAGGAAATAGAAAGATCTGGTCTATATGCTATGTTATGCTATATTGCCTTGGTTAGTGTTTTATTCAATTAAACCAGATGCATTGAGTGAGTGACAATCTTCTGGGCTCTGTTCAGGAGGGCAGCTACAACTTAACGGAACATACTGGTATAAATATATTGTGTACAATTGCGAATAATTTCAGCTCTATACATTATATTTTCTGTGTGAAACTCTGAAATGGAAATACAGTGGTTTCCCTGATGCTTTTTATATCAAATGTCTACACTGTTGTGTGTGAAGCCAAGCTAGTAAGGCTATTTCTGTTGTAGTACAGCAAATCATTAATGACCAACCTCCGATCATACTGTATGTCATTGTGAATTGGAGAACTGTCAACTTATGTAATTTAAATATTTATAGATTGAATCATATTTTTATGTAATGCTCTTTCAACCTTAACTTAGAGAACTGCGGTTTCCCAAATTAATCCAAGCACCTTTTTGTACTCTCCATCTAAGTTTCAATGAACAGCCAGGCCGGTCTGCCCCTGTCCCTTCATTTGAACAGGGCCAAGTGTTTCTAGGAAAGAGCGAGTGGTGCGTCTTCTACTGCAACTGGGCTGGGGGCCAGGCCTGCTGCCTTCTGCCTGTAGAGAATTTGATCTGCAGGCAGTGAGCAATCCTCTGCTGGTCAGAGCTATTTATGGCCAACACATGCTTTTGTGTCTTGTCATCGTTGTCCACAAATGGCAAAACTGGACAAGCTTCCAAAGAGCAACGAAAGGGAAGCCCTGGTAGAGGAGGAGAGTAGCAAGTTAAAGTACACACGCTTCCTGCCCGCTACCAAGAATGCTTTTCACACTCAAGAAACAGAATAGGAAAGAAGGGAATGGAAAAAACACAGAAAGAAATCCTTGATGTATTATTATAAGATGTTGTAAACCCCTGCTTATGGGAAGTATCTAACGCAACAGATGGCCCAGTCCTGTGACAGCTGAAATATATGGTGTAGGTTGGCGTTGGTGTCACACCAAATAGACTTCGAACAAACTGATTTTATCGCTGTCTGCACTGACTACGCTACAACTTAGTGAGCAACAAGTATTGCCCAATGGTGTCCCCAGTGCCTGGAACATTGTAGTCTACTAGTCATGGTTAGGTAATCTAGTGGTTAAGAGCGTTGGGCCAGTAACCAAAAGGTCGCTGGTTTGAATCCCCGAGCCGACTAGGTTGAAAATCTGGCTATATGCCCTTGAGCAAGGAAATCCTAATTGCTTCTGTAAGTCACTCTGGATAAGAGTGTCTGCTAAAAGACTACACATTTAATAATATTATGAAACTGACCTGAAGGCTACTGCTGTATAACTTATCTTATATGGGCAAGTCACACAAACATGTCTATTGGGTTACTAAGTTACTTTTGTCCTCCGAAGAGGTGGATGGGCCAATAATAAAATAAAAATGTATGAGGATATTATCAGGAAGGTCAATACAGGTTATTCATTTTACTTTGTGACTTTTTGTTGAACTTTCAACTTCTACACACTGCCACATCAAGTGCATCCTATAGCCTGGTGGACCCAGCCCTGCATCCTATGCTCAGGCATATCATTTATGTTGGTCTTAAATAGTTTTAAATAGTCTAATCAATATATCCAATACATTTGTCAATGAGACAATTAAAGATTAAATCAACTATTTTCCTCTTCAGTGGAACATTCCATTAATGTTTCCCTACTGTGTCTCTATATGAAAGATACTGTGTTGAATTTAGAATGTGGTCTCTATCAGAGCACTTCATGTAGACACCTACAGCACATGTAAGCCCATATACCCTCATGCACATGTTAAACAAAGTGCCTGTCATTCATGTCAACTCAGAATATGTGTCTGGACAAGTACGATGAAAATAAACAAGTGACCTCTCCTTTCTCTCAACAAGATTCTCCATGCTAACAAGATGAGCACAGCCAGCCAGCGCATGTAGCTTGTCATTCAGAGTTATGATCATATGATACAGTCCAACACATCATTATAGTCAAACAATATCAGGTATGTAATGATGAAAGGGCCTACAGGATCTAGGTGTGTGGATCACATCAAAGTTTGTGTGTCACCTCTAAAGGATCTTGCAGGTGTAAACAGTACAGTGACATGCTTACTTGCAAGCTCTCCTTAACAGTGCATTACATGTATACAATCTAAATGACAAATATCAAAGTCAGATGACAAAATCTAAATATTACCAAGTAAGAAAACGTAGTAATAATAGTAATATAAAACTAGTTGTGGAGCTCAAACTGTTATGTATCGTTATGAAGCAATAATTAGTGTTGTCATAGTTCTGCACTATGTCGAAACATATTTCTCAATTTTAAATAGCAAAATAAAACAAGCCATGTTGATGCTATGATTAAGTTACACTCAAGTCTAGAATTGATTCATTACATTGTGGTTGTTTTGTATAATTGCATCACATCACAGAAAGTTAAAGGGTCAATCAGCACTTGAAACAATAAAGAATTTCCCCGCCACTGTTTAAGTAAAAAGCTGAGGGATGGGGCGGGAGAAATGTAATCACTCTCAAATTCATAGACAGAGCTATGGATGCAAGGACTAACCATCCATGATATAGTTTAATATATATTTTTTAAGGCTAAACAGTGTTTGTTTACATTTACTTTGTTTTCAATCATTGGAGTAAAACAAGCTCATATTTTGGACTCGGAGTACAACAGTTAAACTAAGCTGATGAGGAATTTAGAAGTTATTTTCTTTAAGAATTAATGAATGTAGAAACTGCTGATTGCCCCTTTAATATAATGAATATTTAAAACAATACTTTCAAGGTAAGAAAGCAAAAATATTTTTGTACTTTATTACATGGTAATACCATGGCATCGCCAAACCATAATTTGCACATAGACTGTTAATCAAAGATTATTATCATTGTGTGAGTTTAGTGCCATCTAGTGTTCGTTATATATACACGCCAGGCTTTATGTATTTAAATCCAATTGTAAACAGCACATTGAACAAAGTTCATACCACAACGATATAGCTCCAAGACAAGGAGTATTTGCATTTATTAAGGATTCCCATCAATCATCCTGGAGTCCAAACAAGTAAGGCAAAAAAAAACTAAAACTACATATAACATTACACAATACAACATTTATAATACCACCATACATACAGTGGGGAAAAAAAGTATTTAGTCAGCCACCAATTGTGCAAGTTCTCTCACTTAAAAAGATGAGAGAGGCCTGTAATTTTCATCATAGGTACACTTCAACTATGACAGACAAAATGAGGAAATAAAATCCAGAAAATCACATTGTAGGATTTTTTATGAATTTATTTGCAAATTATGGTGGAAAATAAGTATTTGGTCACATACAAACAAGCAAGATTTCTGGCTCTCACAGACCTGTAACTTCTTCTTTAAGAGGCTCCTCTGTCCTCCACTCATTACCTGTATTAATGGCACCTGTTTGAACTTGTTATCAGTATAAAGACACCTGTCCACAACCTCAAACAGTCACACTCCAAACTCCACTATGGCCAAGACCAAAGAGCTGTCAAAGGACACCAGAAACAAAATTGTAGACCTGCACCAGGTTGGGAAGACTGAATCTGCAATAGGTAAGCAGCTTGGTTTGAAGAAATCAACTGTGGGAGCAATTATTAGGAAATTGAAGACATACAAGACCACTGATAATCTTCCTCGATCTGGGGCTCCACGCAAGATCTCACCCGTGGGGTCAAAATAATCACAAGAACGGTGAGCAAAAATCCCAGAACCACACGGGGGACCTAGTGAATGACCTGCAGAGAGCTGGGACCAAAGTAACAAAGCCTACCATCAGTAACACACTACGCCGCCAGGGACTCAAATCCTGCAGTGCCAGACGTGTCCCCTGCTTAAGCCAGTACATGTTCAGGCCCGTCTAAAGTTTGCTAGAGAGCATTTGGATGATCCAGATGAGGATTGGGAGAATGTCAGACGAAACCAAAATAGAACTTTTTGGTAAAAACTCAACTCGTCGTGTTTGGAGGACAAAGAATGCTGAGTTGCATCCAAAGAACACCATACCTACTGTGAAGCATGGGGTGGAAACATCATGCATTGGGGCTGTTTTTCTGCAAAGGGACCAGGACGACTGATCCGTGTAAAGGAAAGAATGAATGGGGCCATGTATCGTGAGATTTTGAGTGAAAACCTCCTTCCATCAGCAAGGGCATTGAAGATGAAACGTGGCTGGGTCTTTCAGCATGACAATGATCCCAAACACACCGCCCGGGCAACGAAGGAGTGGCTTCAGAAGAAGCATTTCAAGGTCCTGGAGTGGCCTAGCCAGTCTCCAGATCTCAACCCCATAGAAAATCTTTGAAAGTCTGTGTTGCCCAGCGACAGCCCCAAAACATCACTGCTCTAGAGGAGATCTGCATGGAGGTATGGGCCAAAATACCAGCAACAGTGTGTGAAAACCTTGTGAAGACTTACAGAAAACGTTTGACCTCTGTCATTGCCAACAAAGGGTATATAACAAAGTATTGAGATAAACTTTTGTTATTGACCAAATACTTATTTTCCACCATAATTTGCAAATAAATTCATTAAAAATCCTACAATGTGATTTTCTGGATTATTTTTCCTCATTTTGTCTGTCATAGTTGAAGTGTACCTATGATGAAAATTACAGGCCTCTCATCTTTTTAAGTGAGAGAACTTGCACAATTGGTGGCTGACTAAATACTTTTTCCCCCCACTGTACGTGTGTAGTGTGTTTGCTGGCATGTGTGTCTGTATGCATATGCTTGTGTGTGTGTGTCCTCACAGTCTGCATTATTCAATAAGGTGTAGTTTTATCCGTTCTTTTTATTTGATTTTACTGCATGAGTTCCTTGTAATACTCTGCGTTTTCCAGAGTCCGTTCTGGACATCGGGACTGTGAAGAGACCCCTGGTGGCATGTCTTGTGCTGGATCCTCATCTGGATCATCCAAATGCTCTCTAGCAAAACTTTAGACGGGCCTGAACATGTACTGGCTTAAGCAGGGGGACACGTCTGGCACTGCAGGATTTGAGTCCCTGGCGGCGTAGTGTGTTACTGATGGTAGGCTTTGTTACTTTGGTCCCAGCTCTCTGCAGGTCATTCACTAGGTCCCCGTGTGGTTCTGGGATTTTTGCTCACCGTTCTTGTGATCATTTTGACCCCACGGGTGAGATCTTGCGTGGAGCCCCAGATCGAGGAAGATTATCAGTGGTCTTGTATGTCTTCCATTTCCTAATAATTGCTCCCACAGTTGATTTCTTCAAACCAAGCTGCGTACCTATTGCAGATTCAGTCTTCCCAACCTGGTGCAGGTCTACAATTTTGTTTCTGGTGTCCTTTGACAGCTCTTTGGTCTTGGCCATAGTGGAGTTTGGAGTGTGACTGTTTGAGGTTGTGGACAGGTGTCTTTTATACTGATAACAAGTTCAAACAGGTGCCATTAATACAGGTAATGAGTGGAGGACAGAGGAGCCTCTTAAAGAAGAAGTTACAGGTCTGTGAGAGCCAGAAATCTTGCTTGTTTGTATGTGACCAAATACTTATTTTCCACCATAATTTGCAAATAAATTCATAAAAAATCCTACAATGTGATTTTCTGGATTTTATTTCCTCATTTTGTCTGTCATAGTTGAAGTGTACCTATGATGAAAATTACAGGCCTCATCTTTTTAAGTGAGAGAACTTGCACAATTGGTGGCTGACTAAATACTTTTTTCCCCCACTGTACGTGTGTAGTGTGTTTGCTGGCATGTGTGTCTGTATGCATATGCTTGTGTGTGTGTGTCCTCACAGTCTGCATTATTCAATAAGGTGTAGTTTTATTCCTTCTTTTTATTTGATTTTACTGCATGAGTTCCTTGTAATACTCTGCGTTTTCCAGAGTCCGTTCTGGACATCGGGACTGTGAAGAGACCCCTGGTGGCATGTCTTGTGGGTTATGCATGGGTGTCTGAGCTGTGTGCTAGTTTGAACAGACAGCTTAGTGCTTTCAGCATGTCAATACCTCTAACAAAGACAAGTAGTGATACAGTCAATCTCTCCTCTACTTTGAGCCAGAAGAGGTTGACATGCATCTTATTGATGTTAGCTCCCAGAGTACATTTAAGGGCCAGCTGTGCTGCTCTGTTCTGGGCCAGCCGTGCTGCTCTGTTCTGGGCCAGCCGTGCTGCTCTGTTCTGGGCCAGCTGTGCTGCGATGTTCTGGCGCCAGCTGTGCTGTGCTGCCCTGGGCCAGCTGCTCTGTTCTGGGCCAGCTGTGCTGCTCTTTTCTGGGCCAGCTGTGCTGCTCTGTTCTGGGCCAGCTGTGCTGTTCTGGGCCAGCTGTACTGCTCTATTCTGGGCCAGCTGTGCTGTGCTACTCTGGGCCAGCCGTGCTGCTCTGTTCTGGGCCAGCCGTGCTGCTCTGTTCTGGGCCAGCCGTGCTGCTTTATTGCCTATGTCTCTCTTTGTGGCACTTGACCATATGACTGGGCAGTAGTCCAAGTGGGATAAAACTAGGGCCTGTAGGACTTGTTTTGTTGATAGCAATGTAAAGAAAGCAGAGCAGCTCTTTATTACAGACAGACCTCTTCCCATCTTAGCTACCGTTGTGTCAATATGTTTTTACCATTACATTTTATAATCCAGGGTTACACCAAGCAGTTTAGTCACCTCAACCTTCTCAAGTTCCACATTATTCATTACAAAATTTAGTTGAGGTTTAGGGTTTTGTGAATTAATTGTATGAAAAAATACTTTTAGTTTTTGAAATACTTAGGAGTAGCTTACTACTTGCCACCCATTCTAAAACTGACTGCAGCTCTTTAAGTGTTGCAGTGATTTTACTTGCTGTGGTAGCGGACGTGTATAATATTGAGCCAATCATCAGTCATTTGTGGAAGTGCCGTACATGTTGAGTTCCCTATAAGCGTGATGAAAATCATTTGATAATTTGTTTACTGTGAAATAGCATTGTATCTGGTTAAACACTATTTTGACCAGATACAATACTATTTTTTCCAAAAGTTTACTAAGGGTTGCTAGCAGGCTGTTTGAGCCAGTAAAGGGGGCTTTGCTATTCTTGGGTAGCGGAATGACTTTTACTTCCCTCCAGGCCTGAGGGCGCACACTTTCCTGTAGGCTTAGATTGAAGAGATGGCAAATGAGGGTGGCAATATAGTCTGCTATCATCCTCAGTAATTTCCATCCAAGTTGATATACAACAATAATTGTTTCAGCTCTTCCACACTCACTTTACAGAAATCTAAATAACAATGCTTGTCTTTCATCATTTGGTCAGTTATGCATGGTGTGAAGGTTCATAATTTATTGTTGGAATGTCATGCCTAAGTTTGCTAATCTTACAAAGGGAGAAAATCATTAAAGCAGTTGGCAATATCAGTGGGTTTTGTGATTAACAAATCATCTGATTCAATGAAATGGAGCTGAGTTCGCCTTTTTCCCAAAAATGTTATTTAAGGTGTTCCAAAGCTTTTTACTATCATTCTTTATATAATTTCTCTTTGTTTCATAGTACAGTTTCTTATTTTTGTTTAGTTTAGTACCATGATTACTCAATTTACAGTATGTTTGCCATTCAGCCAGACTTATTTGCCATTCCTTTTGCCTCATCCCGCTCAACCATATAATTTTTAAGTTTCTCATCATCTTCAACATAGGAATCACTACAAAACCTCTTGTATGATCTCTTATACACTTTTAGGCCTAGTCTTTGGAACTTTGGTTTACCTACATATGGATACTATATTATTATCACTATATCCGATGGCTGTGGATACAGCTTTAGAGACGATTTCTTCAGCATTAGTAAAGTTGTGATCAATACATGTGGATGATTTAATTCCTGTACTGTTTGTAAATACCCTGGTAGGTTGACTGATAAGCTGAACCAGGTTGCAGGAACCGGTTATAGTTTGAAGCTTTTTCTTGAGTGGACAGCTTGATGAAAGCCAATCAATATTTTGGTCACGCAGAAAATATACCTCGCTCTTGATATCAGATACATTATGAAACATTTCACACATATTATCCAGATACTGACTGTTAGCACTTAGTAGTCTATAGCAACTTCCCACAAGAATAGGCTTTAGGTGAGGCAGGTGAACCTGTAGCCATATTACTTCAACAGCATTTGGCATGAGATCCTCTATGACTCTGAATATCAACAGAAACTCTTCCTCCATTGGCATTCCTGTCTCTTCTGTAGATGGTATAACCATGTACTGCTACCACTGTATCATCAAAGGTATTATCTAAGTGAGTTCCAGAGATAGTCAGTATATGAATGTTGGATTGAAAGAGGCATTCAGGGGAGTTCGAGGAACATAAATTAGGTTACTTACATTATGACTGCTGACACCCCTGGGACAATGTACATTTGCAGCAGCACTACGACAACTCAGCTACACAATGGTAGGGATTATCTAAGCAGGGCTTGGGTCACGAATCATTTATTGTCTCAACGCGGCCTTCAAGTGTGTGGACAGGGTCCAGGACAAGCCTCTTTCCCCCTTCGCTTAAGACTGAGAGTATAGCTCTTTAATTCTGTTTCCCCCCTTCCCACACCCAGCTTCTTCTATAACAAACACAACAGAACTGATTAAATTTTTGCGGCCAGCTGTTCTGGACTGTCAGATTGATGTTTCTCACCAACACACATTGTTCAGTTCATATTCTGCGGGGTGGTAGGTAGAGAGGCAGATCAGTTGCCAGAAGATTTATGTCTATTCAATTATATTCTTACAAAATACAGTACAGTATATTAAGTCAATTGATGTATATGAGCTATGGTAGTGTACAACACTGACCAAAGACTACAATAAACCCTCTGAATACAAGTTTTCTTAATACACGTGACGACCTGGTTGAATGGAAGAGGAAAAACACACACAATTAAATTAGGGAAAAAGTAATGAAATTCAAAGAATTTTTTTAAAGCCATTTGCTGTTGATTCTGAATCAATGGGCTCATCTAGATCACATGATAGCTAACCTACAGATTCAGGGGGTTAACCAAGGCCACAAATTGGTGGTTTGTGCTGCAAATGCAAATCTAATCCCCAAAGGACCAATAACCCACTTGGACGGATCTATCCATGAAAGGTATAGACAATGTTTAAACCTTTATAATAGTTTTGTGATTGTGTTGGGATGAAATTGTGAGAGTAAAAATATTTGGAAGGGCTTAGCCTAGTAGTACTAGTGAAGTGGCTACTCTTGGCCCCACTTGAAAGTTTGGATTGAAAGCTCCAGCACACTGTTTACTGTCTTTGGCTCCACCTTCTCAGATCCCACCGTCACACGACTTTCTCACTATTCACTACTCCACCCGCAGCAGCCATGATGGTAGGTGTTATACACCATTTACTCTAGCTAGCTCACCTTATTGTTTTATATGTGCAATCATCTGACACATTCATCAATAAACGATGATTTGCTCATTGCTCGTTAATGTGGCTAATGCATGTCCTGTGACGCCGTCTTTTGTTTACCTAGCAAGAAGGGCTGGACGATGGTCCCGATTTCCTCTCTGAGGAGGACAGAGGAGTAAGTTTTTTTTCTTCTTCTTTGATTTAAAATACAAATATTTCTCTTATTTGTATTTTGGTCTTAACCGTTCGATCAGCTATTCATATTATTTGTGTTCTGCAGTAATTCCTTATTGCACGATTTGATCAGCTGTTAGACAGGTGACAGCCGTGGCTAACAACAGACGTCAAATGTGTTGAATAGCTAGCTACTGTTAGCTAAGCTAGCCAGCTTGACCACATCAGGAGTCAGTTGACTTCCTACTAGCTGGCAACCGTTAGTTACCTCTTGTTAACAATGAACATAAGCTTCTTTTAACTGCTCACTGTATGAATAACTCTATTGCCATTGCTAACTAGTAACATACCCATGTACCTATGCACATTTATTAGATTTATGCTACTGTTTTGCAGGTTAGCTAAGTGCATAGCCCAATAATGTAACGTTACTCATACCTTGTTAGTGTCACACCTTATGTTATTTTCAAAGGTTAGACCGGCTCTGGCAGCCAAAACAGCTAGATACTCCATCTAAACGTGAATCGATTATCAATTGCGACGCGGTTCTAGAAACATAAAGCCCTTTACTTTCATATCACATCAAACCCTTACCAAAAAATATTGCAGTTTTGAAAGTGCAGTAACTGCAGTCAACTGTGGTATTTTGGATGCAGTAATCGCAGAATAACTGCAGTGCACAGCAGTTGAACTGCAGTTATACAACACTGTAACTGCAGTTACACTGTAAAATTACTGTAGTAAAAAAAATATTTTTCATAATGGTATTGTCACACATGCAAAATATACACTTACTGTACACTGTTTTAACCGGCGTCATCACAGTTGCAGCCGACAGTATTTTTCAGTTCCAACAAGTTTCTGGCGGCCTTCTCCCGTTCCACACAGGTGTTCGGAGCATGGTAGATAGCTACCTGGCAGAGGCGGTCGCCTGTTCCCGCCTGTCTTTCCTTAAACATGCGCTGTAACATGGAGGCATGGCTGTGTGGGAACACTAATACTAACCATATTAAAGGTGTGTACTAATTGAACTTAAAAACTTTTTTTATTATTAGTTTTTGCTGATATGAAAGATATGTTTCCAAAACCATACCGCAAGCGATACGTGTTCATGTTTAGAGCATGCCTCAGGGCTCTTTTATAATTATTAACAAAAGTCTCCCGGGAAGAAGATACCTTCATCAATAGGCACTAAAGGTAGTTAGCATCTATGAATGGGGTAGGAAGTGCACAGCTTCTGAGTTGGCTAGTAAGCCAATAAATAGTTTGATTAATCAGGCTGTAGTACACAATTAATTGGTAAACAGCTTGACACTAATGCCTACAAAATCATGTAAATGTTCCTTACAAGCCAGAATGTTGAATAAAATGACATTGAAACTTACCGGTTGTCTGTGCGGTTTGTCCTTCAGCTGCTCAAAATTTAAGACAAAGTATTGTTTACCCATCTTTTTAGAGAGCCGGTAGGTATATGTTTTGGTTTGGCACCGAGGTAAAGTTAGTTTCAATTGGATATTCGGTTTTCTCTCGTCAGTAGCTATTGACCCAAGCGTGCCATGAACATTTGATGTTCTTAATCAGGGGAGGATGAAGAACAAGCAATAGCTTTTTTTGTGTGAATTTTAGATTTTTCTTAAGATTGAAATCCAATTCATATACAGTTACTTCGGAAAGTATTCAGACCCCTTGACTTTTTTTTGCATTTTGTTATGTTATAGGCTTATTCAAAGATGTATTGAATTGTTTTCCCCCCTCTTCAGTCTACACACAATAACCCATCATGAAAAAACAATAATAGGTTTAAAAAAAATGTTTGCACATTTATTACAAATACAAAACTGAAATATCACATTTACATACAGTACGAGTCAAAAGTTTGAACACACCTACTCATTCAAGGGTTTTTCTTTATTTTTAAAATTTTCTACATTGTAGAGTGACAGTGAAACTATGAAATAACACATATGAAATCATGTAGTAACCAAAAAAGTGTTAAACAAATCAAAATATATTTATATTTGAGTTTCTTCAAAGTAGCTACCCTTTGCCTCGAGTAGGTGTCAACTTTGACTGGTACTTGAAGTATTCAGACCCTTTACTCAGTACTTTGTTGAAGCACCTTTGGCAGCTATTTGTATAATTGGTGTTCTGCAGTAATTCCTTATTGCATGAGCTGATCATCTGTTAGACAGGTGACAGCAGTGGCTAACAACAGACGTCAAATTTGTTGAATAGCTAGCTACCGTTAGCTACAAATACAAAACTGAAATATCACATTTACATAAGTATTCAGACCCTTTGCTCAGTACTTTGTTGAACCACCTTTGGCAGTGATTTACAGCATCGAGTCTTCTTGGGTACGACGCTACAACCTTGGCACACCTGTATTTGGGGAGTTTCTCCCATTCTTCTCTTCAGATCCTCTCAAGCGCTGTCATGCTGGATGGGGAGCGTTGCTGCACAGCTATTTTCAGGTCTCTCCAGAGATGTTTGCTCAGGTTCAAGTCCAGGCTCTGGCTGGGCCACCCAAGGACATTCAGAGACTTGTCCCGAAGCCACTCCTGTGTTGTCTTGGCTTTGTGCGTAGGGTTGTTGTCCTGTTGGAAGGTGAACCTTCACCCCAGTCTGAGAACCTGCTCCAGAGTGCTCAGGACTTCATCAACGATCTCTCTGTACTTTGCTCCGTTCATCTTTGCCTCAATCCTGACTAGTCTCCCAGTCTCTGCCGCTGAAAAACATCCCCACAGCATGATGCTGCCACCACCATGCTTCACCGTAGGGATGGTGCCAGGTTTCTTCCAGACGTGACGCATGGCATTCAGGCCAAAACGTTAAATCTTAGTTTCATCAGACCAGAGAATATTGTTTCTCATGGTCTGAGAGTCTTTATGTGCCTTTTGGCAAACTCCAACGGGGCTGTCATGTGCCTTTTTACTGAGGAGTGGCTTCCGTCTGGCCGCTCTACCATAAAGGCCTAATTGGTGGAGTGATGCAGAGATGGTTGTCCTTCTGGAAGTTTCTCCCATCTCCACAGAGAAACTCTAAAGCTTTGTCAGAGTGACCATCAGGTTCTTGGTCACCTCCCTGACCAAGGCCCTTCTCCCCCGATTGCTCATTTTGGCCAGGCGGCCAGCTCTAGGAAGAGCCTTAGTGGTTCCAAACTTCTTTCATTTAAGAATGATGGAGGCCACTGTGTTTTTTGGGAACTTCAATGCTGCAGAAATGTTTTGGTACTATTCCCCAGATCTGTGCCTCGACACAATCCTGTCTTGGATAGTGAAGGGTCTGAAACTTGTGTAAATAAGGTATTTCTGTTTTACATTTTTTATAACTATTATTATTAATTATTTTTTCACTTTGGCGTTATGGGGTATTGTGTGTAGATTGCTGAGGAAAATTGTATATTTAATACATTTTAGATTAAGGCTTTAACTTCACAAATCATTAAGAACACCTTATTCATATGGAAGAACAGCTTCAAGTTGTCGGGGCATGGACTCTACAAGGTGTCAAAAGCGTTAAACAGGGATGCTGGCCCATGTTGACTCCAATGCTTTCCACAGTTGTGTCAAGTTGGCTGGATGACCTTTGGGTGGTGGACCATTGTTGATACACACAGGAATCTGTTGAGTGTGGAAAAACCCAGCAGCGTTACATTTCTTGACACAAACCGGTGCACCTGGCACCTACTACCATACCCCGTTCAAAGGTACTTAAATATTTTCTTGCCCATTCACCCTCTAAATGGCACACATACACAATCCATGTCTCAATTGTCTCAAGGCTTAAAAATACTTATTTAGCCTGTCTCCTCCTCTTCATCTACGCTGATTGAAGTCAATTCAACAAGTGACATCAATAAGGGATCATAGCTTTCGCCTGGTTAGTCTATGTCATGGAAAGAGCAGGTGTTCATAATGTTTTCTACACTCAGTGCATATTTATATTGTCATGGCCGAATATCCAATATAAAATGGCATTTCCATCTAAAAGGACGTTTGTATCACTATATGTTAAGTTCATAGGAGGATGTCAAATGAAAGCTAAGAGACTATATTTTTTAGATATTAAGGCATAAATCTGTAAACCATTTTCTATCCTAGAAATTAGGAATAAGCAAAGGCTTTTATTTCTGTTCAAACAGGTAGAAAAGGGTCTTAGAAAACATCTAACAGAAAGTCTTAAAAGATATTAAAAACACAATCATGTTAAAGTTAAGACCCCTGCCTACTAATATGAACACTTATATTTCGTTTTGGAGAATTACTACCTAGAAGGCAAGCATCCCGGAATCGCCTCTTCACTGTTGACGTTGAGACTGGTGTTTTGCAGGTACTATTTAATGAAGCTGCAAGTTGAGGACTTGTGAGGTGTCTGTTTCTCAAACTAGACACTCTAATGTACTTTCCTCTTGCTTAGTTGTGCACCGGGGCCTCCCACTCCTCTTTCTATTCTGGTTAGAGCCAGTTTGTTCTGTGAAGGGAGTAGTACACAGAGTTGTATGAGATCTTCAGAAATTTCTCGCATGGAATAGCCTTCCTTTCTCAGAACAAGAATAGACTGACGAGTTTCAGAAGAAAGTTATTTGTTCTTGACCATTTTGAGCCTTTAATCGAACCCACATATGCTGATTCTCCAGATACTCAACTAGTCTAAAGAAGGCCAGTTTTATTGCTTCTTTAATCAGGACCACAGTTTTCAGCTGTGCTAACATAATTGCAAAACGGTTTTCTAATGATAAATTAGCCTTTTAATATAATAAACTTGGATTAGCTAACGCAATGTGCCTTTGGAACACAGGAGTGATGGTTGCTGATAATGGGCCTCTGTACGCCTATGTAGATATTACGTAAAAAATCAGACGTTTCCAGCTACAATAGTCATTTACAACATTAACAATGTCAACACTGTATGTCTGATAAATTTGATGGACAAAAAAATTGCTTTTCTTTCAAAAACAAGGACATTTCTAAGTGACCGCAAACTTTTGAACGCTAGTATAAGAAAAATTGCCTTCTGCTTTGTAATTCCGTTACCAAAAACCCACATCTTTAAGATATTTTCTAATTTCTCTTCCTCATGAGGGAGGATAATGAAAGTTCACAGAAGTAACAAGTAAAGTTAGATCTACCAATTTAGTGTTTTTACTGATATCAAGTTTGATTATGAAGTGAATAAAACAGAACAGAATTGCTGCAATTGAATTGGCTACAATGGAAAAATCATAGTAGTCACAAACCACAGTTGTGTTAACTGCTACTGTCCTCCCTTCCGCTGGCATACGGTTATGTTCAGTACTACTGTCCTCCCTTCCGCTGGCATACGGTTATGTTCAGTACTACTGTCCTCCCTTCCGCTGGCATACGGTTATGTTCAGTACTACTGTCCTCCCTTCCGCTGGCATACGGTTATGTTCAGTACTACTGTCCTCCCTTCCGCTGGCATACGGTTATGTTCAGTACTACTGTCCTCCCTTCCGCTGGCATACGGTTATGTTCAGTACTACTGTCCTCCCTTCCGCTGGCATACGGTTATGTTCAGTACTACTGTCCTCCCTTCCGCTGGCATACGGTTATGTTCAGTACTACTGTCCTCCCTTCCGCTGGCATACGGTTATGTTCAGTACTACTGTCCTCCCTTCCGCTGGCATACGGTTATGTTCAGTACTACTGTCCTCCCTTCCGCTGGCATACGGTTATGTTCAGTACTACTGTCCTCCCTTCCGCTGGCATACGGTTATGTTCAGTACTACTGTCCTCCCTTCCGCTGGCATACGGTTATGTTCAGTACTACTGTCCTCCCTTCCGCTGGCATACGGTTATGTTCAGTACTACTGTCCTCCCTTCCGCTGGCATACGGTTATGTTCAGTACTACTGTCCTCCCTTCCGCTGGCATACGGTTATGTTCAGTACTACTGTCCTCCCTTCCGCTGGCATACGGTTATGTTCAGTACTACTGTCCTCCCTTCCGCTGGCATACGGTTATGTTCAGCTCATACCTTTTTTTTCTTTCTCATTATGTCATCTGGTAGTCAAAGAAGAATTGTGAAAACAGTCTGGACAACCCCTCCCTCTCTCGTTAACATCACCTCTCCCGGGACACTAACTGCACCTACCACCAACCCTCTTTCCATTTACTGTAACAAGTATCCTGACCCACTGAGCACCGACCAACACCGTACGTCCATGGATGTTGAAATTTGATCAGTCCGCCCTGGCCGGACCAAATATGAACCAATCATAGACGTCTATGGTTCACATGTTTGAACAGCACAGTACAGTAGAGAATAGTACATTACAGTAAAAAGAGTACAGTAAAGCACACTAGAGTATAGTATAATGTTCTGTATTGTACTCTACTGTGCTGTCCAAACTTGTGAAACATAGACGTCTATTTATTATTATTTCAGATTTGGTCTGGTCTGGACCAACCAAATGTGTTCTTGTTTAGAGGCGGAGCTCATTACAATAATACCCTGTGTGTAGAATAATACCCAAATATGCATAAGAAAGATATTGCATATTTCTACCTTTTTACAGTGCATTCGGAAAGTATTCAGATCCCTTGACTTTTTCCACATTTAGTTACGTTACAGCCTTATTCTAAAATGGATTCAATCGTTTTTATTTACCTCACCAATCTACAAACAATACCCCATAATGACAAAGCAAGAACAGGTTTTTGAAATATCAAATTTACATAAGTATTCAGACCCTTTACTCAGTACTTTGTTGAAGCACCTTTGACAGCGATTACAGCCTCGAGTCTTCTTTGGTATGATGCTATAAGCTTGACAAACATGTATTTGGGGAGTTTCTCCCATTCTTCTTTGCAGATCCTCTCAAGCTCTGTCAGGTTGGATTGGGAGCGTCGCTGCACAGCTATTTTCAGGTCTTTCCAGAGATATTAGATTGGGTTCAAGTCTGGGTTCTGGGTGGGCCAGTCAAGGACATTGAGACTTGTCCCGAAGCCACTCCTGCGTTGTTTTGGCTGTGTGCTTAGGGTCGTTGTCCTGTTGGAAGGTAAACCTTCGCCTTGCTCTGGAGCAGGAATTCATCAAGGATCTTTCCCTCGATAATCTTTCACTTGACCCTGACTAGTCTCCCAGTCCCTGCCGCTGAAAAACATCCCCACAGCATGATGCTGCCACCACCATGCTTCACTATAGGGATGGTATTGGCCAGGTGATTAGCGTTGCCTGGTTTCGCTTGGCATTCTGAACCATATACCTACCGGTTCTCTATAACATTGGGTAAACAATACTTTTCTGTGGATATCGAGCAGCAATCTACACATCTATTTAAGATTCTGGTTTGTGAGGAATATTTACATGATTTTGCAGAAATTAGTGTCAGGCTGTATATACCAAATAATTGTGTATTAAAGCCTGATTAATCAGACTAGCCAAGATGTTATTTGACAGAGCTAGCTAGTGGGGAATGGTTATTTTGTCATTTGCTTGTCACTAAATACAGTACAATATCTGTTACAATATTTTGCAGCCTAGGGCAGTCAATGTTGACCTCCAAACTGATGCAACACTTCAAGTGGACATTTCTGATGCATTGAGTGAGCGGGACAAGGTTAAGTTTACTGTCCATACTAAGGTAAGAGAGTTTAACTACCTGTCAATATTTATTCCTGTTTGCCCTGGCATTGAAAGGCCAATAATGTGCATTTTTATGGTTGTATGAATCGAGACTCATGTCACATGACTTGCAATTATGTTCCTCCTCAGCAGTCGTGTCATCTCTACATTCATGTTGTCTTCTGAAAATAAGTGTGCATGTATGCAAAATAAGCTTTGTTGATTTCATGGAACGCAAATTAATATATAAGGTTTAGAAACTGCATGATGGCATTCCACATTACAAATTCCAATAGTCATTCATTTCCTGTCACTGTCAAAGTGTAACCTCATAATGTCATGGGTTTATTTGTTTTTACGGCTGTTTTTATAATGTTTCAAGGACTCTTGTGAAAGAAGGAATGCAATCATGATTCAAAGGGGTTAATCATTGTCTTGACACTTGAGATGATCATTGTGATCAAGTCCTGTTTTTCCCCTTTTTTTTTTTAATTGAGCTGCACATTCTAATTTGCAGAAAGATATTTTCAAAAGAGCCATAGAGAAATACTATATTCTGTATTTGGCTGTTTTTCAGTATAATGTGTTCTATGATTGACATCTGATTCCTATTATTTTGTTTTACCTTCCAGAGCACTCTTCCTAACTTCAAGCAGAATGAGTTTTCAGTGGTAAGGCAGCATGAGGAGTTCATCTGGCTCCATGACTCCTTCGTGGAGAATGAGGAGTATGCAGGCTACATTGTAAGTACTGAGCGCCATCCAGGATACTCGGTGTGTGTCTCCCAAATGGCACCCAATTCCCTATATAGTGCACTACTTTTGACAATGGGAATAGGGTGCGATTTGGGAGATGACTGTTTTGGCTTGGCTTATAAACTTCAGGGTTTTAGAAAACAACAAAATTATTCATTGTCAATTCCCTTTCTCATTAAAACTGCCTGGTGTCATGGAGTAATGAACTTAGCTTGATGCTCATTTTCAAGAAACTGCTGATTTAACTGTGATTTGTTGAATTGTAGATTCCCCCTGCCCCACCAAGACCCGACTTCGATGCCTCCAGAGAGAAGTTACAGAAACTGGGGGAAGGTGAAGGTTCCATGACCAAGGAAGAGTTCACCAAAATGAAACAGGAACTTGAAGCGTGAGTTCATGGTCATGTTCATTAGGTCACATCAAAAAAAAAAGTTAGGATAGTACAACCTCATTTCATGATCTCTATGTTTTATAACCTTTCGTGCCTACTTGACACGACCCATGTTGCTCTGATATTGTTTTCGTGTTTCAGTATAATGGTTTGGTTGGGATACTTGGATGCACTGAATGCCATTGGTTCATATCTTGGCAATATCTGTGTTTCAGCGAATACTTGGCTATCTTCAAGAAGACCGTGGCGATGCATGAAGTGTTTCTTTGCCGTGTGGCTGCCCATCCTGTCTTAAGGAAAGACATGAACTTTCATGTCTTTTTAGAGTACAACCAAGACGTAAGTGGGGTTGAGATGACCATTTAGATTTCCAGTCAGGTCCAAAATTATTGTCTCCCTTGATAAAGATGAGTAAAAAAGACTGTTTTAAAATGAGTAATACAAATACTGAGCTGTATTGTATGCTCCAATGTTTTACCGGTACCGAGTCAATGTGCAGGGGTAAGGTGACTATGCATAGATAATAAACACAGAGGAGCAGCAGTGTAAAACAAGGGGTGGGGGGTCCGGGTGGCCATTTCATTAATTGTTCAGCAGTCATATGGCTGTTAAGGAGCCTTTTGGACCTAGACTTGGTGCTTCGGTACCGCTTGCCATGCAGTGGCACAGAGAACTATGACTTGGGTGACTGGACAATTTTTTTGGCCTTCCTCTGACACCACCTAGTATATATAGTGGGGGAAAAAAGTATTTAGTCAGCCACCAATTGTGCAAGTTCTCTCACTTAAAAAGATGAGAGAGGCCTGTAATTTTCATCATAGGTACACTTCAACTATGACAGACAAAATGAGGGAAAAAAATCCAGAAAATCACATTGTAGGATTTTTAATGAATTTATTTGCAAATTATGGTGGAAAATAAGTATTTGGTCACATACAAACAAGCAAGATTTCTGGCTCTCACAGACCTGTAACTTCTTCTTTAAGAGGCTCCTCTGTCCTCCACTCATTACCTGTATTAATGGCACCTGTTTGAACTTGTTATCAGTATAAAGACACCTGTCCACAACCTCAAACAGTCACACTCCAAACTCCACTATGGCCAAGACCAAAGAGCTGTCAAAGGACACCAGAAACAAAATTGTAGACCTGCACCAGGTTGGGAAGACTGAATCTGCAATAGGTAAGCAGCTTGGTTTGAAGAAATCAACTGTGGGAGCAATTATTAGGAAATGGAAGACATACAAGACCACTGATAATCTTCCTCGATCTGGGGCTCCACGCAAGATCTCACCCGTGGGGTCAAAATGATCACAAGAACGGTGAGCAAAAATCCCAGAACCACACGGGGACCTAGTGAATGACCTGCAGAGAGCTGGGACCAAAGTAACAAAGCCTACCATCAGTAACACACTACGCCGCCAGGGACTCAAATCCTGCAGTGCCAGACGTGTCCCCCTGCTTAAGCCAGTACATGTTCAGGCCCGTCTAAAGTTTTGCTAGAGAGCATTTGGATGATCCAGATGAGGATTGGGAGAATGTCAGATGAAACCAAAATATAACTTTTTGGTAAAAACTCAACTCGTCGTGTTTGGAGGACAAAGAATGCTGAGTTGCATCCAAAGAACACCATACCTACTGTGAAGCATGGGGGTGGAAACATCATGCATTGGGGCTGTCTTTCTGCAAAGGGACCAGGACGACTGATCCGTGTAAAGGAAAGAATGAATGGGGCCATGTATCGTGAGATTTTGAGTGAAAACCTCCTTCCATCAGCAAGGGCATTGAAGATGAAACGTGGCTGGGTCTTTCAGCATGACAATGATCCCAAACACACCGCCCGAACGAAGGAGTGGCTTCGTAAGAAGCATTTCAAGGTCCTGGAGTGGCCTAGCCAGTCTCCAGATCTCAACCCCATAGAAAATCTTTGGAGGGAGTTGAAAGTCCGTGTTGCCCAGCGACAGCCCCAAAACATCACTGCTCTAGAGGAGATCTGCATGGAGGAATGGGCCAAAATACCAGCAACAGTGTGTGAAAACCTTGTGAAGACTTACAGAAAACGTTTGACCTCTGTCATTGCCAACAAAGGGTATATAACAAAGTATTGAGATAAACTTTTGTTATTGACCAAATACTTATTTTCCACCATAATTTGCAAAGAAATTCATAAAAAATCCTACAATGTGATTTTCTGGATTTCTTTTCCTCATTTTGTCTGTCATAGTTGAAGTGTACCTATGATGAAAATTACAGGCCTCATCTTTTTAAGTGAGAGAACTTGCACAATTGGTGGCTGACTAAATACTTTTTTTCCCCACTGTAGGTCCTGGATGGCAGGAAGCTTGGCCCCAGTGATGTACTGGGCTGTACGCACTACCATGTGTAGCGCCTTACGGTCGGATGCCGAGCAGTTGCCATGCCAGGCGGTGATGCAACCGGTCAGGATGCTCTCGATGGTGCAGATGTAGAACTTTTTGAAGATCTGGGGACATATGCCAAATCTTTTCAGTCTCCTGAGGGGGAAAAGGTGTTGTCGTGCCCACTTCACGACTGTCTTGGTGTGTTTGTACCATGATAGTTTGTTGGTGATGTGGACACCAAGGAACTTGAAGCTCCCAACCCGCTCCGCTACAGCCTTGTCGATGTTAATGGGGGCCTGTTCAGCCCTCCTTTTCCTGAAGTCCACGATCAGCTCCTTTGTCTTGCTCACCACACTGTCAGGTCTCTGACCTCCCTATAGGCTGTCTCATCGTTGTCGGTGATCAGGCCTACCACTGTTGTGTCATCAGAAAACTTAATGATGGTGTTGGAGTCGTGCTTGGCCACGCAGTCGTGTTTGAACAGGAGGGGACTAAGCACGGACCTTTAAGTGGCCCCAGTGTTGAGGATCAGCGTTTCAGATGTGTTGTTGCCTACCCTTACCACATGGGGGCGGCCCGTCAGGAAGTCCAGGATCCAGTTTCAGAGGGAGGTGTTTAGTCCTAGGGTCCTTAGCTAAACACTGTAGGTGTTCCTTTCATCCAGGTGGGAAAGGGCAGTGTGGAGTGTGATTGAGATTGCGTCATCTGTGGATCTGTTGGGGCGGTATATGAATGTGAGTGGGTCTAGAGTTTCCGGGATGACGGTGTTGATGACCAGCCTTTCAAAGCACTTCATGGCTAACGATGTGAGTGCTACGGGGGCGGTTACCTTCGCTTTCTTAGGCACAGTGACTATGGTGGTCTGCTTGAAACATGTAGGTATTACAGACTCGGTCAGGGAGAGGTTGAAAATGTCAGTTGGTTTGGAAGACACTTGCCAGTACACATCCTGGTAATCCGTCTGGCCCTGCGGCCATGTGAATGTTTACCTGTTTAAAGGTCTTGCTCACATCGGAGAGCGTGATCACACAGTAGTCTTGAACAGCTGGTGCTCATGCACGCTTCAGTGTTGCTTGCCTCGATGCGAACATAAAAGGCATTTAGCTCATCTGGTAGGCTCACGTCACTGGGCAGCTCGAGACTGGGTTTCCCCCTTTGTAGTCTGTAATAGTTTGCAAGCCCTGCCAAATCCGACAAGCGTCAGAGCCGGTGTAGTAGGATTCAATCTTAGTCCTGTATTGATGCTTTGCCTGTTTGAGTGCATAGCAGGATTTCTTATAAGTGTCCGGATTAGTGTCCCGCTGCTTGAAAGTGGCAGCTTTAGCCTTTAGCTCGGTGCGGATGTTGCCTGTAATCCATGGCTTCTGGTTGGGATATGTACGCACGGTCACTGTGGGGACGACGTCGTTGAAGCACTTATTGATGAAGCTGGTGATTGAGGTGGTATACTCCTCAATGCCATTGGATGAACCCTAGAACATATTCCAGTCTGTGCTAGAAAAACAGTCCTGTAATGTAGCATCCGCGTCATCTGACCACTTCTTTACTGGTACTTCCTGCTTTAGTTTTTGCTTGTAAGCACGAATCAGGAGGATAGAATTATGGTCAGATTTGCCAAATGGAGGGCGAGGGAGAGCTTTGTATACCTCTCTGTGTGTGGAGTAAATGGGGTCTAGAGTTATTATTTTCCTCTGATTGCACATGTGACATACTGGTAGAAATGAGGTTAAACTGATTTTACCTGCATTAAAGTCCCCGGCCACTAGGAGTGCCGCTTCTGGATGAGCATTTTCTTGATTGCTTATAGCCTTATACAGCTTGTTGAGTCTGGTCTTAGTGCCAGCATTGGTTTGGTGTAAAATAGATGGCTACGAATAATATAGATGAAAACTCTCTTGGTAGATAGTGTGGTCCACAGCTTATCATGAGGTACTCTACCTCAGGCGTGCAATACCTTGAGACTTCTTTATTATTAGACATTGCGCACCAGGTGTTATTGACAAATGGACACACACCTCCACCCCTAGTCTTAACACACTTAGCTGTTCTGTTCTGCTGATGCACAGAAAACCCAGCCAGCTCTATATTATCAGTGTTGTCGTTCATCCACGACTCGGTGAAACATAAGATATTACAGTTTTTAATGTCCTGTTGGTAGGATAGTCTCGAATGGAAATCATCCAGTTTATTTTCCAGTGATTGCACATTGGCCAATAGAACGGATGGTAGAGGCAGGTTACCCACTCGCCGACGATTTCTCACAAGGCACCCCGATCTCCGCCCCCTGTATTTCAGTGTTTTCTTCATGCAAATGGCGGGGATTTGGGCCTGGTCTCGGGGAAGCAGTATATCCTTAGCGTCGGACTTATTAAATAAAAAATCTTTGTCCAGTTCGAGGTGAGTAATTGTCCAGAAGCTCTTTTCGGTCATAAGAGGCGGTAGCAGCAACATCATGTACAAAATAAGTTAATAACAAACAAAATAGCACAGTTGGATAGGAGCCCGTAAAACGGCAGCCATCCCCTCTGGCGCCATTAGGTAAATCCTACATTGATTAGAGAAAGATATTTTGTTTAACAAGTAATCTTTTTTTTCTTTTTCTAAAGAAGATATGGGTAAAAATTATTGGCACGCCTGTTTTCAATACTCTGGCACCCTCCCCTTGCGAGGATAACTGCAATGAGCCTTTTTCTGAAATGTTTGATGTGATTGGAGAACACATTGGGAGGGATCTTAGACCATTCCTCCATACAGATCCTTGATATTTTTCATCTGGTCTTATGGATTGCCCTCTTCAATTTAAACCACAGGTTTTGAATGGGATTCAAGTCCGGAGACTGAGATGGCCATTGCAAAATGTTGATTTTGTGGTCAATTAACCATTTCTTTGTGGTTTTGATGTGTGCTTGGGGTTATTGGCTTGCTGGAAGATCCACTTGCGGTTTCACCTAGCTTGGCTGACATGACTCACAGCGCAGGGAGAGCTGTGACACACTGATCTGGACAGGAGAGCATTGTAAATGCAATATTCACTTAGAAATTGAGGAGAGGCATTGATTGGTTCTCTCAAGTGTTTATTTTGTTGAGACCTCTGGTTGTTTGTATTTGAAAATCCAACAGTTAAAATGGAACGGGGTCGCATTCGGGGGCTGTTTGTTGCTGAGCGTGTGGATGTTTAAGTGGGAAAGACACAGGGGAGAACCAATCAAGTAAAAGCATGTACACTGAACAAAAATGGAAACACAACATGTAAAGCATTGGTCCCATGTTTCATGAACTGAAATGAAAGATCCCATTCATACTCACAAAAAACTTATTTCTCAAAAAAAATAACACAAATTTGTTTACATCCCTGTTAGTGAGCATTTCTCCTTTGCCAAGATAATCCATCCACCTGACAGGTGTAGCATATCAACAAGCTAATTAAACAGCATGGTCATTACACAGGTGCACCTTGTGCTAGAGACAATAAAATTTGCAGTTTTGTCACAACACCATGACACAGATGTCTCGAGTTTTTAGGGAGCGTGCAATTGGCATGTTGACTGCAGGAATGTCCACCAGAGCTGTTGCCAGAGAATTGAATGTTTTGGCAGTACATCCAACCGGCCTCACAGCCACAGACCACATGTATGTTGTCATATGGGAGAGCGGTTTGCTGATGTCAACGTTGTGAACAGAGTGCCCCATGGTGGCGGTGGGGTTATGATGATGGGCAGGTATAAGCTACGGACAATTGACACAATTGCATTTGTATCGATGGCAATTTGAATGCACAGAGATAACGTGACGAGATCCTGAGGCCCATTGTCGTGCCATTCATCCGCCTCCATCAGCTCATGTTTCAGCATGATAATGCATGGGCCCGTGTCGCAAGAATCTGTACACAATTCCTGGAATCTGAAAATGTCCGTTCTTCCATGGCCTGCATACTCACCAGACATGTCACCCATTGAGCATGTTTGGGATGCTCAGGATCGACGTATTTCTTTGTGCCAGACCGGGTTTAAATGTCTTCGGTTTTATTTTTCTGAATGTATTTATTTGTTATTATTTTTGTTGCTCTAGGGTCATTATTATTGCTTGGATAACCTTATCTACTATTATATATTGAATAATTTTTCATTGTTTGTGTGGTGCAGAACACCGGAATAATGATCACTGAATTATCACTGTGAATCATTGTAATGTTTGTTTGTGTCAATTAATCCCGTAAGGCAGGGGTGTCAAACTCATTCCACGGAGGGCCAAGTGTCTGCGGGTTTCTGGTTTTTCCTTTCAATTAAGATCTAGACAACCAGGTGAAGGGAGTTCCTTACTAATTGGTGACCATTTTACTTCCCCTGGTCGTGGGGCACTTTTTAAGGTCAACGAAATCATTAATTCAAATCACATTTTATTGGTCACATACGCATATTTAGCGGATGGTATTGTGGGTGTAGCGAAATGCTTGTGTTCCTAGCTCCAACAGTGCAGTAGTATCATAACAATTCACAACAATACACACATCTAAAAGTAAAAGAATGGAATGGAATTAATAAATAAATAAATATTAGGACGGGCAATGTCTGTGTGGCATTGACTAAAATATAGTAGAATAAAATACAGTATATGCATACAAGATGAGTAAAGCAGTATGTAAACATTATTAAAGTGACCAGTGAATCTATGTACACTGCTCAAAAAAATAAAGGGAACACTAAAATAGCACATCATAGATCTGAATGAATGAAATAATCTTATTAAATACTTTTTTCTTTACATAGTTGAATGTGCTGACAACAAAATCACACAAATTATCAATGGAAATCAAATTTATCAACCCATGGAGGTCTGGATTTGGAGTCACACTCAAAATTAAAGTGGAAAACCACACTACAGCCTGATCCAACTTTGATGTAATGTCCTTAAAACAAGTCAAAATGAGGCTCAGTAGTGTGTGTGGCCTCCACGTGCCTGAATGACCTCCCTACAACGCCTGGGCATGCTCCTGATGAGGTGGCGGATGGTCTCCTGAGGATCTCCTCCCAGACCTGGACTAAAGCATCCGCCAACTCCTGGACAGTCTGTGGTGCAACGTGGCGTTGGTGGATGGAGCGAGACATGATGTCCCAGATGTGCTCAATTGGATTCAGGTCTGGGGAACAGGCGGGCCAGTCCTTAGCATCAATGCCTTCCTCTTGCAGGAACTGCTGACACACTCCAGCCACATGAGGTCTAGCATTGTCTTGCATTAGGAGGAACCCAGGGCCAACCGCACCAGCATATGGTCTCACAAGGGGTCTGAGGATCTCATCTCGGTACCTAATGGCAGTCAGGCTACCTCTGGCGAGCACATGGAGGGCTGTGCGGCCCCCCAAAGAAATGCCACCCCACACCATGACTGACCCACCGTCAAACCGGTCATGCTGGAGGATGTTGCAGGCAGCAGAACGTTCTCCACGGCGTCTCCAGACTCTGTCACGTGCTCAGTGTGAACCTGCTTTCATCTGTGAAGAGCACAGGGCGCCAGTGGCGAATTTGCCAATCTTTGTGTTCTCTGGCAAATGCCAAACGTCCTGCACGGTGTTGGGCTGTAAGCACAACCCCCACCTGTGGACGTTGGGCCCTCATACCACCCTCATGGAGTCTGTTTCTGACCGTTTGAGCAGACACATGCACATTTGTGGCCTGCTGGAGGTCATTTTGCAGGGCTCTGGCAGTGCTCCTCCTTGCACAAAGGCGGAGGTAGTGGTCCTGCTGCTGGGTTGTTGCCCTCCTCGGCCTCCTCCACGTCTCCTGATGTACTGGCCTGTCTCCTGGTAGCGCTTCCATGCTCTGGACACTACGCTGACAGACACAGCAAACCTTCTTGCCACAGCTCGCATTGATGTGCCATCCTGGATGAGCTGCACTACCTGAGCCACTTGTGTGGGTTGTAGACTCCGTCTCATGCTACCACTAGAGTGAAAGCACCGCCAGCATTCAAAAGTGACCAAAACATCAGCCAGGAAGCATAGGAACTGAGAAGTGGTCTGTGGTCACCACCTTCAGAACCACTCCTTTATTGGGGGTGTCTTGCTAATTGCCTATAATTTCCACCTGTTGTCTATTCCATTTGCACAACAGCATGTGAAATTTATTGTCAATCAGTGTTGCTTCCTAAGTGGACAGTTTGATTTCACAGAAGTGTGATTGACTTGGAGTTACATTGTGTTGTTTAAGTGTTCCCTTTATTTTTTTGAGCAGTGTATATAGGGAAGCAGCCTCTAAGGTGCAGGGTTGAGCAACCGGGTGGTAGCCGGCTAGTGATGGCAATTTAACAGTCTGATGGCCTTGAGATGTTTGGAGAACACCCAGTACCAGGACATTTTAGCCATAAATCTGTCTGCCTCTGCTAGGAGGCTGAAAATGTATCTTCCAGCAAGCAAATAACCCCAAACACACATCGAAATTCACAAATCAACACTTTGCAATGGGCATGTCAGTCTCTCGACTGTTGAAACCTGTGGTTTGAATCGAAGAGGGCAGTCCATACGTGCAGAAGAAGGATGTCAAGGATCTGGAAAGATTCTGTATGGAGGAATGGTCTAAGATACCTCCCAATATGTACTCTAATCTCTTACAATATTTTTGAAAAAGGCTCAGTGCTGTTATCCACACAAGGGATTTTATAGTCTTTTTTACTCATCTTTATGAAGGGTGCCAATCATTTTTAACCTGACTGTATTTTGGTGACGATTGTAGCTGTGGAAATGTTATTAGACAAGCTCTCTCTCTCTCGTTTCTTTTAACTTTAGAAAACTCAAAAGGCTAGTCGAATGTGCCTGAAAACATGTGCCATTTCCTTGTCTTAGTTTTATCATTGTCAGTTTGTCCTTACTTGACCTCTTTTGTTCACAGCTGAGTGTACGAGGCAAAAACAAGAGGGAGAAGATGGAAGATTTCTTCAAGAATGTGGTGAAGTCAGCAGACGGCGTGTTAGTGGCAGGGGTGAAGGTGAATTGGATTTGCTTTTCTGCGTAAACCATTCCTCCACTATTTTCTATGTAAACCATTCCTCCACTCTTTTCTGTGTAAACCATTCCTCCACTCTTTTCTGTGTAAACCATTCTTCCACTCTTTTCTGTGTAAACCATTCCTCCACTATTTTCTGTGTAAACCATTCCTCCACTCTTTTCTGTGTAAACCATTCCTCCACTCTTTTCTGTGTAAACCATTCCTCCACTTTTTTCTGTGTAAACCATTCCTCCACTCTTTTCTGTGTAAACCATTCCTCCACTTTTTTCTGTGTAAACCATTCCTCCACTTTTTCTGTGTAAACCATTCCTCCACTCTTTTCTGTGTAAACCATTCCTCCACTTTTTTCTGTGTAAACCATTCCTCCACTTTTTTCTGTGTAAACCATTCCTCCACTCTTTCCTATGTAAACCATTCCTCCACTCTTTCCTATGTAAACCATTCTTCCACTCTTTCCTATGTAAACCATTCCTCCACTCTTTCCTATGTAAACCATTCCTCCACTCTTTCCTATGTAAACCATTCCTCCACTATTTTCTATGTAAACCATTCCTCCACTCTTTTCTATGTAAATCCATTTAGCCAAGTAAATGGGGATTGAACTTGCTTTGAGTTTTATATTTTAATGAAAACACAACATAAGTATTTTGCGACTTACGCATTGGTTGAAAAACATTGTTTAGCATCATGAATGATGCTCACATTTGTATAAATGCAGTTGTCAAAATCGTATTTAATTGTATTTATTCTTTAACAGTTAGTGCGTTTATAAAGTTTGACATAATTGTCTTTTGGATTTCAGGATGTAGATGATTTCTTTGAGCATGAGAAGACATTCCTTTTAGAGTACCATAATCGTGTCAAAGATGCCTCTTCCAAATCTGATAGAATGATCAGGTCTCACAAAAGTAAGTCTCCTCACTGTCTCATAATCTCCACGTGCTAGGTAAGCTTTCTGCTATATAAATGGATTTTAATAAGTTATTGAGAATGAGATTGATTTGAGTAATTCCAATTGAAAGAATTGAAATGCCGTTTTTGCTGTGAACTGTTGGTGAGTGGGACTGAGTCACTTTGGTATCATGTTTTAATGTTTGTGGAAACCAGCCTGTTTGTCCTTGTGGTGTGCGTTGTATTTTACGTCTATTTTCTGTTTTATATTAATTCGCTGACAAATATGGAAATGGGTAAGTTGTTTGTTTATTTGTAGTTGTCAGTCTTAAAATGTTGGGGATGACAGCCGACTCAATTCTAAACTTTGTCATGTTCCTAAATGTTTTTGGGAAGAGCACAATAACTTGTAAATTACCTGGGTTTTTTTGTAGCTGTATTTTTTTGCCCATATTTTTATATCTTAACAGGTAAGAGCCATGAGGTTCCCTTTTAGTCTTTTGAAAAAAAAATCTGTTCGTTTTTTTACACCTCAATCCTGCTTTGACAGCTTCAGAAAACAAATTCCCCTCAGAAATCTAGTCCTCTGTCATTCCCAAGAATCAGACAATACATCTGTCATGTCCTCAGCTTTGTATAGGAACTACTATGTATGTATGTTACCTCATTTCCACAGCATTAAAAAATGATACTGTATTTGAAAAGTGACTCCGTGTGAATTTGAAATTGTCCTGCTGCAGATGTTTTATCATTGTAGGTTATTTTCTAAAAGATGTTTGCTTGCATTTTATTGATATTTTTTGTACATGATTGACCGACCATCTGTATGTGTGAGTATGGGGGTTGAGCTGTTATTTGAAATGTAATATGATCTAATGTGAGTTCCTCTGTTGAAGGTGCTGCAGATGATATCAATAGAATCGCCTCCACACTGTACACTTTAGGAACCCAGGACTCCACAGATGTGTGCAAGTATGCAAAAAGTTTCCTCTTTTCTCTTTACAACTCAAAAATATAATCTATAAACTATAGTAACTCAAATGCAACTTACTGTTTTCCAGATTTTTCTTGAAAGTTTCTGAGCTGTTTGAGAAAACACGGGTACGTTGGTTTCTTTTTAGAAATTGATTCTATGTATGACGCAATTTGGTCAATTTGTTGTGTACCAGCTATGAACACCGAAGCATAGGCTATGGTCAATAACTATGTACATTATAGCCAAAAACTAGACATGTGGTGATGAGCTATCTATTGGTCGCAATGTAGATCTTGTCTAAAGTTCACAAGTTTCTGCTGGTGTCCCTTCCTCTACAGAAAATAGAGGCTCGAGTGGCTGCAGATGAGGACCTGAAACTTGCCGACTTACTGAAGTATTATCTCAGGGAGTCGCAAGCTGCTAAGGTACCTAACTTGACCCTGCTTTTCTTAATCATCAATCAATTATGATTAGATACCCTCCTACTTGACCCTGCTTTTCTTAATCATCAATCAATTATGATTATATACCCTGGTAAGTTATCAGAGGTATTATCTGAGCATTTTCATCAGACAGTGTTGTAGTGTTTAGATTAGTATTAATGTGCTCTATGGAATCTGCTATTCTTCAGGATCTATTGTACAGACGAGGGAGGGCCCTGGTAGATTACGAGAACGCAAACAAAGCTCTGGACAAAGCCAGGGCAAAGAACAAAGATGTGCTTCAGGCAGAGACCAGCCAGCAGGTGTGCTGTCAGAAGTTTGAGAAAATCTCAGAGTCCGCAAAGCAAGGTACTTGATCCACTCTCTTTATATGTCTTTTGACAGTCCTGGCTAAATTCTTGCTTGAGAAATTGCTCTTTGCCAATAAGCTATTTTTGTTTCTTTTTGACAATTTTAATTTAAAACCATCACGGTAAGGTACTTAATTGCTACCCAGAAATGATTTGATATTGAGATAAAATTGGACTACATTGGACCTTTTAGCAGTTTTAATAATTCAAGGCATTTCATACTTTTCCAAAAAGTATCCCTCCTGTTGAAAATTAAATCAGAGTCCCAGGTTTTTTTTTCTTTTGCATGTAAGAGAAGCTTAACCAGATTAGGCATGTAGAGAGGTAAATCTGATAATGTTCTGCCATTCCGGAATAGAGCTTTTAGACTTCAAGACGAGACGAGTAGCAGCCTTCAGAAAGAACTTGGTGGAACTTGCCGAACTGGAACTCAAACATGCTAAGGTCATTTTTCATTATACATGGTTGTCTATTAGCGACTCTATCAAGGCTGTATCACAACCGGCTGTGATTGGGAGTCCCATAGGGTGGCACACAATTGGCCCAGCATCTTCCGGGTTTGGCCGGTGTAGACCGTCATTTTAAATAAGAATTTGTTTTTAACGGACTTGCCTAGTTACATTTTTTTAAATGAAATAGTTAAAACTTCCAAAACTGCTTTTTCCCCAGGTTTAGGCTAATCCTCTTTCTCGCTGCTTCTCCACAGGGTAATTTACAATTATTGCAAAGCTGTGTCGGGGTCCTTAAAGGAGACACTTAGGTCTTTACTGAAGGTTCACTGTACAGGGCTTTCCCCGCTTTGGTCTGGTCTTCACTGAGAAGATGGAAGAGAGAGCAAATCTGGGGTCACTTTGTTTTCAGGATGTCTGTTTGTAGTCATCACCAGAGACACTGAACTCCACCCACAACCCCCCCAAAAAGGCGAGGAAGCCGCAGTGGAATACCTGCAATACCCACACAGCACAATATCCTAACTTTGTTAAATCACGTCAACTTTTTCATTGTTAACAACAATCATAATTTTCCATGGGAATCTTCTCCCAATCTATATCACGTCATGTCTGTCCAGATTGATTATTTGTAATTATTTTGCATAATGTAATCTTTGAGGCCAATAGTTTCAGTAAGACTTTTTTCTGTGATGCTGCTCAGTTACTTTGTTCAAGTTGAGCTCATTCTTACTATTATTAAAGTGTATTGTCACTAAAAGCCTTGTATATGTTGTATTAGTTCTTACTGTACTGCTAATGATTGTTTTAATCTTTACTAATACTTTTGTTTTTCAGTAATTTCATACAAGTTCTGTTCTTTTTTTCATTCCAGACAAGTAATGCTTCAGTATGTTTGCCTTAATGTAGAGTAATCCTATCAAGTATTGTAAAAAAAAAAATGGATAAGATTGTTTTGTTTTTCCCCTGTTTTTTTTAAGTGCACTGTATATGAATGTTTTTTTCATTCTGTGACCAAAGCTTCCATTTATTTAGATGGAGAAATGCTGAAACAAATGGTAGTACTGTTAATGATGATTAAAATGATTATGAAAATATTAATAATAAATGATACTGTTTACCTTAGAACCATCCTGAACATATTTCATGAAATGTTTTGAGTCGGCTATTTGTTGTCCGTCTATCTAGTTGTAAACCTTTTTAATTTTGTATATTTTATGACTCCGAGAAACATGGAAGAAAAGCCAGGGGAAGCCAATGGAAAAGTACCTTCAATATCATATTAAACTCAATTTCGACTGTTCATATTAAGGTTGAATAAAAAAGATGGACACTTTTTAAACTGCTTGTACTAGGTTGTTTCTTTCACCTTGAAAGTGTGGATTATGTTGTATAGATCAGTGTGGGGGGAATCTACATTTCATAAATGGAAGGGGGTGAATACTTACACAATGCTCTGTATTTGAGCAATTCCCTTTTCTAAAATCTACAGTTGCCTACTAGTTTTGAACTCCTGGGACTTTTACTTTGAAAAGCACAAATCGGAAGTAATGTGAAATATCAGGAAGTAAGATCAATTTTCCTGGCGACGAAGCTTTAAAAAGTTTCCCCCTTTGTTTACCTTTTACTCGACCGTTTTGGTAACTTGGTTTGCTAGCTAGAATTCAAAGAATACAAAATGAACAGACAAGTAGAGTATGATTCATATGAGATAGAGGAGCCAAGTGATGAAGAAAGAGCTGAAGACAGGTAATTGTGGTTGCATGGTTTGACGTTAGGTAGCGTTTGGCTAGCTAGCACACTAAGAACGTAAACTGGTCGTCCAATGCAATCATGGTTGCTAATGATGCTATCTACCTAGTAGCCAAACAGTAACATGTAAAAACGGTTTCAATGTTAAATGTTTGGGTACAGTATTGTTTCCATATTCTATAACTTGATTTGCTTGAAGGCCCATAACGTTCAATATTAACGTTAACGGTACTTGGACACTGTGAAGTAGGGGTTGGATTTGTGATGCAGGGTTGGGGTCAATTCCATTTCAACAAGTGACTGGATTTAAATATAATTGACCCCAGTCCTGTTATAAAGAAGTACTTTATTATTAGGGTGCAAAGTTGTGAGTGTTGTTCAAACAGGATCTGACCAATGACTGCCCAATATGAAAACTTTATGTCATCAAGACCCTCCTAATTTGTTGCTGTATTTCCAGCTCTGAGGATGAGCTGGATGTGCTCTTGAACGGGACCCCGGATCAGAAGAGGAAGCTCATCCGAGAATACTTGACTGGGGAGAGTGAGTCCTCCAGTGGGGATGAGTTTGAGAAAGAGATGGAGGCAGAGCTTAGCACCACCATCAAGACTATGGAGTGCAAATGGGCGCCACCTACAGCACCAGCAGGTGGAGGTTTCTTCTACCATTAATAGTTTTTTTGTGGCTGGCGGCGTTGTTCTGTTGTGAATAACGATAACAATTCAGCTGCATTTACTGGTCTGGGGGCATCTAAAGCTAATGTCTTACATTTCTACACAATCTATGACCCTTTTGGGGTCACTTGTATTGTAAATAAGAATAGAATATGTTTCTAAACACTTCTACATGAATGTGGATGCGACCATGATTATGGATAATCCTGAATGAATTGTGAATAATGAGTGAGAACGTTATAGACGCACAAATATCATGTGCATAGTGTTGTTTACAGACTGTACACCATCTTTAACATTACATTGCTAAAACTGACTGTGATTGGGGGGGGAAATAATATCTAACATTAGCCAACTTTTGGCAGCTATAACGGTACATCAACTGGCAAAAACGAGCCAAGTTAATTTACTTATGTTGAAACGGGAAGAAATAAAGGTTACAAAACATTTCCATAAACACAACATCTGTTAGATACTGCTACCTGACAGATGGCTAGAGCTGAACTGGCTGTGGTAGCTGCTAGTTCATTCACTTCAGACAGAACTTCAGTCGAGAGGGGATTAAACATTAGCTAACGTTACATGTCAGTTACACTACTAGCTCAGCACTGGGAATAAATACTTGTTTTCTGTTAAGTCAAAGAGCAGTTACCTTGCCAGCTCATTCAGTCAAATAAAGAGTATCCAGTTTCTGCTCTGCTTGCTTTTATAACTCTGGGGGAAAAAAGCACAACACACACAGACAATAGCTGCCTCTGTGCGCGCACTCTGTGATGTCCACGCATTCCTAAATCAAGCCGGCTGAAACCATCAAACAGCATACCCTACCGCGCTGAGGCCCCCGCGTGGTCCTAAAGCACAGCTCACCGATGCCTCTTTTTGTATTGCAATGATAAAACTGGAGGAGGACAAAAATTGTATTTCAGAATGTGGGGGGGTCATGTCCACACTGCCCCCAGTGAAAATTGCACCCCTGTCTATCAATAATATTGTACTGCTGTACTCATTAATAACAGTGTCCATCTGTCCATCCCAGGAGAGGCTTTGGGTACCAATGACAATGCTGCAACACCTGGGTTACCACAACCAGAGCTTTATGACAATGTTTATTTTGACTCTGATTCAGACGAGGAGGAAACTGCTCCAAGTAAGTGTGTAGCTAGGATTCATCTGTAAACCAAACATTGACTCTGAGGGCACAGATTAAGCCCTAACCTTGGACTAAAAAGGACAGATTCCTATTGTTGTACAGATGATGCAATACAAAACACGATTGTTTTATCCTCTTCTGCAGGCAGTTCCTCGGGTCAGAGACGCAGGAAACAGCGATCCATCCCCACCAACGACGAACTACTGTACGACCCGGATGAGGATGACCGGGATCAGGCATGGGTGGACGCCAAGAGGAGGAGGTAATCAATGCATCCATCATACAAAATGTTACAAAAGTGTTTTTGTGTGTAATAACAGGGTGAAGTTTGAAAGAATATCCAGATATTTAAGGTCGGTTTCCCGGACCCAGATTAGTAAAGCATGCTCAGTGGAGAATTGCCATTAATAGTGCCTTTTAGTGAGTAGGGTTGGTTGTAGTCACATACAGTGCCTTCGGAAAGTATTCAGACCCCTTGAGTTTTTCTAAATGTTGTTACGTTACAGCCTTATTCTAAAATGGATTAAAAAAAAACTATTTCCTCAGCAATCTACACACAATACCCCATAATGACAAAGCGAAAACAGGTTTATAGAAATGTTAGCAAATTTATTAAAACCAAAAAACAGATACTTTATTTACATAAGTATTCAGACCCTTTGCTATGAGATTCGAAATTGAACTGAAATTGAACTGTTTCCATTGATCATACTTGATGTTTCTACAACTTGATTGGAGTCCACCTGTGGTAAATTCAATTGATTGGACATGATTTGGAAAGGCACGCACCTGTCTATATAAGTTAAATTGAAGAAGTTTGGAACCATCAAAACTCTTCCTAGAGCTGGCCAAACTGAGCAATTGGGGGAGAAGGACCTTGGTCAGGGAGGTGAGCAAGAACCCGATGGTCACTCTGACAGAGCTCTAGAGTTCCTCTGTGTAGATGGGAGAACCTTCCAGAAGGACAACCATCTCTGCAGCACTCTACCAATTAGGCCTTTATGGTAGAGTGGTCAGACGGAAGCCACTCCTCAGTAAAAGGAACATGACAGCCCGCTTGGAGTTTACCAAAAGGCACCTAAAGACTCTCAGACCATGAGAAACAATATTCTCTGGTCTGATGAAACCAAGATTGAACTCTTTGGCCTGAATGCCAAGCGTCACGTCTGGAGGAAACCTGGCACCATCCCTACGGTGAAGCATTGTGGTGGCAGCATGCTGTGGGGATGTTTTTCAGCGGCAAGGACTGGGAAACTAGTCAGGATCGAAGCAAAGATGAACGGAGCAAAGTACAGAGAGATGCTTGATGAAAACCTGCTCAGGACCTCAGACTGAGGCAAAGGTTCACCTTCCAACAGGACAACGACCCTAGTCACACAGCCAAAACAACGCAGGACTGGCTTCGGGACAAGTCTCTGAATGTCCTTGAGTGGCCCAGCCAGAACCTGGACTTGAACTTGATCAAAACATCCCTGGAGAGACCTGAAAATAGCTGTGCAGCAACGCTCCCCATCCAACCTGACAGAGCTTGAGAGGATATTCAGAGAAGAATGGGAGAAACTCCCCAAATACACTTGTGCCAAGCTTGTAACGTCATATCCAAGAAGCCTCAAGGCTATAGTTGCTGCCAAAAGTGCTTCAACAAAGTACTGAGTAAAGGGTCTGAATACTTATGTAAATATGCATTACATTATTTTATACATTTGCAAAAATTGATACAAAACTGTTTTTGCTTTGTCATTATGGGGTATTGTGTGTAGATTGATGGAAAAAAAACATTTAATCAATTTTAGAATAAGTCTGTAACCTAACAAAATGTGTAAAAAGTCAAGGGGTCTGAAAACTGAATGCACTCTATGTCAATTATGTTCCCCTATTGGATCAGGTACAACGAAAAGAGAAGATTGCAATCTTCACGAAACAGAAGAGGGCAGTCCCAGGGGCTTCCAAGCAGCGATGCTGTCCTTAACTGCCCAGCATGCATGACCACGCTGTGCCTCGACTGTCAAAGGTAGGAAATAAAGAGTTCAGTTGGCTGTGAATGTCATCTTGAACTGAACTCACAGCGTTTTACACAGCCAAACATTACACCCACTACAATTGTAAAGGTTGAACAATTCTGGAAAGGATTTGTCTGTATCGACCTCTTGTTTGTTTTTGTCTACAGGCATGACAAATACAGGACCCAATACAGAGCCATGTTTGTCATGAATTGTACAGTAAACAAAGAGGAGATTTTACGGTACAAAACGCTCAATGAGAAAAATCTGAAGAGCAGAAAGAGGAGGAAAGGGCATCAACCAGAGCCAACAGCATCAACCACAACCGCAATGGAAGCCACAGATTCAGGAGCGGTGTTGGGGATGGGCGGAGAGGAGATCTACCATCCTGTTCAGTGTACAGAGTGCTCCACTGAGGTAGCAGTGCTCGATAAGGACGAGGTCTACCACTTCTTTAACATCCTCGCCAGCCACTGCTGAAGATACACTGTTGATATGACCTTTGTGATATCCCTGATAAGACTTTTGGTGACTGAATGTACATCTTTTTAGGGTATTAGACAGGGGTGTATTATCATGTAAAGATTTGATGTACAGCCACTGGCCTCCAACATTTTATTTAGTTTACCCCTATGGATTAGAACCAAAGATTTGTATATCTTCATACTGTACTGTCTTTGGTTAGGGTATGGACCTCCCAAGGATTCAAGATAGCAATAACGGTTTGGAAATTTGTGTCAGGACAGGAAGTGGAAACTGCCCTTTGCGCGTCACTTTTTCATGTGATTCGAGATTGGTTGAGAAAGAAAACTGTTAAACATCACAGAGGGGGTTTGATTAATCTGCACCGGTTGACAGTTGATTGCATTAGTTTTGGAACCGGGCTGGGATATTTGGCTCAAAACAAAAGGGATGTAATTAGCATGTTGAGTAAAGAGTCAATTCTGTGATTTCACATGCAAAAGTGATTGCTTTTGATAAACGCTTTGTCTACCAAGAAATAATCATCAATCACGAAAAAGACAGAATAAATACAACTTCAAGTTATGGCGTTTTGAAGATATATGGAAGAAAATATCCTGGTTGTGTTACCAGTATATTCTCGTCACTGCTTTATACATGTTGAAGCCTTGGGAGAGAACCATCTTCAGTATCCTTTTTGGTTCCAGAATGGTTTGAAAATAACTAGGCTACTAGGTATTTTAGCCGGATAGGTAACTAACTACAACCCCTTGCCTTGTAATTTCGAATAGTTAGCAAGTAGCCTATTTGTTGGTTAACCTTTATTGCTGAACAATAGCCTATGAAACAATAACAGTAGGCTATAGCTACTAGCTTAGGAGGACACAGTGTAGCCTACTGTTGGTGCATTCAAGACAACTTGGTAATATCCGACATGAAAACTTGTAGAAAGATGAGGCCCAAGTTTTCCACTTGGGAACTCGAGAAAAACGACGTCAAATCCCGACCACAGTGATCAGGTTGCAAAGGGGGAGCTCTAGAAAGATTCCTGAGATGCCGAGTTGGATGACCTTTCAAAAAGTTGTTTTTTCCAGTCGTAGCTCGTTTTTTCCGAGTTCCCAGTTGTTTTGAATGCGGCATCTGTCTCACCTGTAGGCCTAAATGTGTGCATGCGCAACTATTGAGAATTTTAGAACTCCGATCTCATCTGGATTTCAGAGATTATTTTCATCAGCTTTATCTGGCATAAAAAGAGCATGTGTAGACCTCATATAGCCTACAGTCATTGGTCTAGACTGATTTGATATGTTAGGCTACTCAAGTAAGTTGGAAACTACTCAAAAAGAGGTGAAGAAGATATGACTATCAAATTAGGCTATTGTTGATCACATCACTGTGATCATGATTATGACTGAAGAATGATTTTATCCCTTTCATAGGCCTGATAAGCAGTGGTGTGTATTCATGAATGCCAAGGGAAGCCACACTTCCCCCCAAAAAATTTACCAATGTTTTTTTGCGGTCAAAACATAAATTGTTTAATCTTTCATCTCTCTGTGTTTCATAATTTTCCTTTAGTTCCCGAGGCTGAATGTATCTCACAGGAGGAAACCTCAGAGTGAGCAAAACAGCGCCCCTCTGTCTCTGTATCTGTAGGCCATCTGTTTGATGCTGTCTGGTCAAAACGAGTATGACATTGTTGCCACCCGTAGCATTGAAGGCAAGCAAAGCCAGCGAGCATCTGGCCTCCCTTGATTAAAAAAAAAAAAAAAGTATAACAAATTTGCCAACCAGCATTGAGGTGAACTGAGCGAGCTCAACTGTGAATGGTCCGGGCGCACCAAAAAAAGGGAAGCCACCTTGGATTTTGGCGTCACTCCTATCACATCCCCTTGAGAGGATACGTCATTGACAGAAAAACTCTCGTTGTGTTGTTGTCCTCCAGTGGCTAGCTAGCCAGCTAGCTAAATTAGCCATGGATGGAGATAGGGATTTAGACTTGTGGTTTTACTTAATTCTGCGTACTGGCCAATGATTATAACAGTGATTATGATACAACCATTAATTCATACATTGTTGTGCCCCTGGCCTGAGAGGATGGAAGTTCAATATGTAGCTAGATGTAAAAGGCTAATGTTAACTAGCTAACGGTGCCAGAGAGAATATAGTAGACGGTTGCTGTCAAAAAGTGATTGAGTTGTTCCTGTGTCCTGTGTTTGGGCTGTTAATGACATCCTGTCCGGATGTTCTCACAACGTTTAGTGTGTGCTTATTTAACTTGATAGTGCAGCTGTTTCTTTGAAGTAAAGCACATGTTTGAAAGACAAAGTAATGGCTTGGTGATTGATGTGTCGTGTAGTGACCTTGTTGAACTTAAAGAAAATGTGTTTGAACATTTGAAACAGTTGAGGATGTGTGTAAGTGAATGGGGAGGCCTGAGTTTGAACTGTTTGAACATTTGAAACAGTTTGGAATTTTTTGTAGTGAACTTACGGAGCTGCTGTGTAGTGATCTTGTGACCCCTTGTAGAATGAACAGGAAAAAGTCATTTCCCGGTGGGTCTGCCTGAGTTAGAAGTAAGTCTTAGACTTGTCCTGTGAACACTATGACAGAGAAGAAGCCTCAAGAGAGATAAACCACAGAAAACAGGTGTATTGTGTCCTTCATGTCTGGGCCACAATGACAAAACTATTGATGACATTCTTTGTGATGCACCTGATTGTTTTAATGTTGTGATTGATATGAGTGAAGGCAATTTGAATCTCTTCAGAAGCGTATAGTCCAGACTCCGCGAAGTGACACTTTTAGGTTGTTCTGAATTCAATAGCGCATATGCCACCAAATCTGTTAGTTTGTATGTATTTTCAAATGCTTGCACATAGGTCAACTACTCTGTGCCTGTCTTTAGCTTCAGGTGGCAAGATTGGTTTAAAGTGCTTGATATGATTAAACGAGTGCAACAATCTTTCCACCATCGTGAACGTATACGAAGATGGTCCCTTCTGTCATCAGACAAAACTTGGGTTTAAAGGCAAGAAGGTTGATCTATCATCAAAAAGAAACATACGAAGCCTAGGATACCATGGAGAGCCTGCATGGAAGAGAAGATGTCTGATGTCCTCACCGCTTGAAGACGGGGATTTGGTGACTGATGGGATTTGTGTCAGGTTACGATAGGCCCCTGAAAAGGAGGAAAATACTCATTGTACTTTAAAAACAGTTTTTTTCTCCAAAAAAAGAAACATGTAATATGTAATAATATGTATGGTCTATATAAAGGTTTAGTAATAAACAGTGTCATAGTTTAATATTTAATATTGCATACTAAACTTCAATAATTGTAATATGTATGTTTAAATGTCTGTACTAAAGGTTTTGAAGAAAATGTTATTTACCTTCAATGAATGAGTCTTTACCGTTGGGTGGGTGTGTGGGGGGCCTGGTTGCATGGGGTGATGTGAAGCTGTGGGGGTTACAAGAAGACGAGAGCCATGCTCAAGGCATTACTTTCCAAGAAAAATACATTTAAAAAAAAGAACAGGTTCACATTTTTTAAATACATTTAACCTTTATTTAACTAGGCAAGTCAGTTAAGAACAAATTCTTATTTACAATATATATGTACAATAACCTTTTAACGCAGTGGGCTTAATCAGGGGCATGCAGAGTGTTTCTTGGTAGTCAAACAAATCTACTGTGAAACCAAATACATTTGAAGTCGGAAGTTTACATAAATCTTAGCCAAATACATTTAAACTCAGTTTTTCACAATTCCTGACAATAAAAATTCCCTGTCTTAGGTCAGTTAGGATCACCACTTTATTTTAAGAATGTGAAATGTCAGAATAATAGTAGAGAGAATGATTTATTTCAGCTTTTGTTTCTTTCATCACATTCCCAGTGGGTCAGAAGTTTACATACACGTAATTAGTATTTGGTAGCATTGCTTTTAAATTGTTTAACTTGGGTCAAATGTTTCGGGTAGCCTTCCACAAGCTTCCCACAATAAGTTGGGTGAATTGTGGCCCATTCCTCCTGACAGCTGGTGTAACTGAGTCAGGTTTGTAGGCCTCCTTGCTCGCACACGCTTTTTCAGTTCTGCCCACAGAATTTCTATAGGATTGAGGTCAGGGCTTTGTGATGGCCACTCCAATACCTCGACTTTGTTGTCCTTAAGCCATTTTGCCACAACTTTGGAAGTATGCTTGGGGTCATTGTCCATTTAGAAGACCCATTTGCAACCAAGCTTTAACTTCCTGACTGATGTCTTGAGATGTTGCTTCAATTTTCCTTCCTCATGATGCCATCGATTTTGTGATTTTTGTGCACCAGTCCCTCCTGCAGCAAAGCACCGCCACAACATGATGCTGCCACCCCTGTGCTTCACGGTTGGGATGGTGTTCTTTGGCTTGCAAGCCTCCCTCTTTTTCCTCCAAACATAACGATGGTCATTATGGCCACACAGTTCTATTTTTTTCATCAGACCAAAGGACATTTCTCCAAAAAGTACGTACTTTGTCCACATGTGCAGTTGCAAACCGTAGTCTGGCTTTTTTATGGAGGTTTTGGAGCAGTGGCTTCTTCCTTGCTGAGTGGCCTTTCAGGGTATGTCGATATAGGACTCGTTTTACTGAGGATATAGATACTTTTGTACCTGTTTCCTCCAGCATCTTCCCAACGTCCTTTGCTGTTGTTCTGGGATTGATTTGCACTTTTCGCACCACTTTTCGCACCAAAGTACGTTCATCTCTGGGAGACAGAAGGCGTCTCCTTCCTGAGCAGTATGACGGCTGTGTAGTCCCATGGTGTTTGTACTTGCGTACTATTGTTTGTACAGATGAACGTGGTACCTGCAGGCGTTTGGAAATTGCTCCCAAGGATGAACCAGACTTGTGGAGGTCTACAATTTATTTTCTGAGGTCTTGGCTGATTTCTTTTGATTTTCCCATGATGTTAAGCAAAGAGGCACTGAGTTTGAAGGTAGGCCTTGAAATACATCGACAGGTACACCTCCAATTGACTAGAATAATGTCAATTGGCCTATCAGAAGCTTCTAAAGCCATGACATCATTTTCTGGAATTTTCCAAGCTGTTTAAAGGCACAGTCAACTTAGTGTATGTAAACTTCTGACTCACTGGAATTGTGATACAGTGAATTATAAGTTAAATAATCTGTCTGTAAACAATTGTTGGAAAAATTACTTGTGTCTTGCACAAAGTAGATGTCCTAACCGACTTTCCAAAACTATAGTTTGTTAACAAGAAATTTGTGGAGTGGTTGAAAAACGAGTTTTAATGTTTCCAACCTAAGTGTATGTAAACTTCCGACTTCAACTCTATACACCACACATGGCTATGGGCTTAAAAAAGAAGACACCATTAACATGTCAGATATAGTTTAAATGTATTCATTTTTGAGTTTGCATCCCAATATGACACTTTAAATACATCACAGAAGACTGAAATGTAACAAAACGCCTATTGCGTTTAATGAGCTGTACACTGAGATGCTCAGTTGGTCAATATTCCCCTCCAGTGATTCCCCAACACCTTGTCAACAACTTGTGCCACAAAAATTGATCAGATATCTTATACCAATCTATCTTTATAGAGATGTATCATTAACAAGGCCTAGGCTGCCCATAGAGTGTCCAAACATCTCTCCAAAATGTCACATTTTTGAAGCATCTTTATTTTTATGCATATAACTTGTCAAAAAGCTTTTTCTTTACCAAATTCAGTCTTTATGACCAAATTGTTTCATGTTTTAATGAGTGTTTGATATTAGGTCCATGAATAGTCAAAAACCTCTTCAAATAAAAGTATGTTTGTAGCACAAAATATCTTACAGGTAGGCCCTCTCTCACTCTCTCATCATGTCACAAGCTGACATGCTCCTGAAGGCAGGGCCATAAAAGGCCCCAGCTCACTCAACTGCCCCTCTCCTCTCCAACAGCCATCATCCCAGAACATCCTGAAGACAGAACATCTCAAATCAAATTTTCAAATCAAATCAAATTTTATTTGTCACATACACATGGTTAGCAGATGTTAATGCGAGTGTAGCGAAATGCTTGTGCTTCTAGTTCCGACCATGCAGTAGTATCTAACAAGTAATCTAACAAATTCACAACAACTACCTTATACACACAAGAGTAAAGGAATGAATACGAGTATGTACATATAAATATATGGATGAGCGATGGCTGACCGGCATAGGCAAGATGCAGTAGATGGTATGGAGTACAGTATATACACATATATATGAGATGAGTAATGTAGGATATGTAAACATTATATAAATGGCATTGTTTAAAGTGGCTAGTGATACATTATTTCATCCAATTATAATTATTAAAGTGGCTAGAGATTTGGGTCGATGACCGAGCGGCATAGGCAAGATACAGTAGATGGTTTAGAGTACAGTGTATACATTTGATAGGAGTATGTCGGATACGTAAACATTATATACAAAATTGTTTAAAGTGGCTAGTGATACATTTGTTACATCCAATTCCTATGTATAAAGTGGCTAGAGATTTAAGTCAGTATGTTGGCAGCAGCCACTCAATGTTAGTGATGGCTGTTTAACAGTCTGATGGCCTTGAGGTAGAAGCTGTTTTCAGTCTCTCGGTCCCAGCTTTGATGCACCTGTACTGACCTCGCCTTCTGGATGATAGCGGGTGAACAGGCAGTGGCTCGGGTGGTTGTTGTCCTTGATGATCTTTTTGGCCTTTCTGTGACATCGGGTGGTGTAGGTGTCCTGGAGGGCAGGTAGTTTACCCGGTGATGCGTTGTGCAGTCCTCACTACCCTCTGGAGAGCCTTACGGTTGTGGCGGAGCAGTTGCCGTACCAGGCGGTGATACAGCCCGACAGGATGCTCTCGATTGTGCATCTGTAAAAGTTTGTGAGTGATTTTGGTGACAAGCCAAATTTCTTCAGCCTCCTGAGGTTGAAGAGGCGCTGTGCGCCTTCTTTACCACGCTGTCTGTGTGGGTGGACCAATTCAGTTTGTCCGTGATGTGTACGCCGAGGAACTTAAAACTTTCCACCTTCTCCACTACTGTCCCCTCGATGTGGATAGGGGGGTGCTCCCTCTCCTGTTTCCTGAAGTCCACGATCATCTCCTTTGTTTTGTTGACATTGAGTGAGAGGTTATTTTCCTGACACCACACTCCGAGGGCCCTCACCTCCTCTCTGTAGGCCGTCTCGTCGTTGTTGGTAATCAAGCCTACCACTGTAGTGTCGTCAGCAAACTAAAAGATAGTCTGGGAATCCTTTCTTCCTCATGGAGCTTTTTGAAGATGAGTTGAATATTAAATGTGATGTTTGTATATAGATATATATTATTTAAGACTAATCTGTATTAATTGTTTTCATTGCCATGTATGTTTAAAAAAAATGAAGGCTATTTATCCATTTAGCAGGAGCCATTGGTTTTATTCATACTGTTTGTAGACAATAGCTCCTGCCCTCTGAGGTTCTATTTGACCCTCTTATTATATCAAAACCTTTCAGACTATAAACTATGATTAGAAACTATGGCCAACTATGTTCAAACTATGATTAGAAGCTGTAATTAGAAACTATGATCAAACTATGATAGGAAACCATGTCTCTGTGTGTGAGTGATTATCTATCATTTAATTGTCTAATATGACTCTCTTTCTACTACATCTCTCAATGTATACCAAATTAACAAATATTTAACAACATTTCAATGTTTTGTATTGCAACAGTTCTGAAAGACAATGACATCCAATTTTTAGGAAATTATTGATGTGCAGTGGCAAGAAAAAGTATGTGAACCATTTGGAATTACCTGGATTTCTGCATAAATTTGACATACAATTTGATCTGATCTTCATCTAAGTCACAACAATAGACAAACACAGTGTGCTTAAACTAATTACACACAAATTATTGTATTTTTATTGCCTATATTGACTACATCATTTAAACATTCACAGTGTAGGTTGGAAAAAGTATGTGAACCCCTAGGCTAATGACTTCTCCAAAAGCTAATTGGAGTCAGGAGTCAGCTAACCTGGAGTCCAATCGATGAGATTGGAGATGTTGGTTAGAGCTGCCTTTCCCTATAAAAAACACTTACAAAATTAGATTTTGCTATTCACAAGAAGCATTGCCTGATGTGAACCATGCCTCAAACAAAAGAGATCTCAGAAGACCTAAGATGAAGATTTGTTGACTTCCATAAAGCTGAAAAGGGTTACAAAATTATCTCTAAAGGCCTTGATGTTCATCAGTCCACGGTAAGACAAATTGTCTATACAGTGGCTTGCAAAAGTATTCACCCACTTGGCATTTTGTTGCCTTACAACCTGAAATTAAAATAGATTTTTGAGGGGGTTGTATCATTTGATTCACAGAACATGCCTACCACTTTGAAGATGCAAAATATTTTTTATTGTGAAACAAACAAGAAATAAGAAAACAACAGAACTTGAGCGTGCATAACTATTCACCCCCCCCAAAGTCAATACTTTGTAGAGCCACCTTTTGCAGTAATTACAAGTCTCTTGGGGTATGTCTCTATAAGCTTGGCACATCTAGCCACTGGGATTTTTGCCCATTCTTCAAGGCAAAACTGCTCCAGCTCCTTAAGGTTGGATGGGTTCTGCTGGTGTACAGCAAACTTTAAGCCATACCACAGCTTTTCAATTGGATTGAGGTCTGGGCTTTGACTAGGGCATTCCAAGACATTTAAATGTTTCCCCTTAAACCACTCGAGTGTTTAGCAGTATGCTTAGGCTCATTGTCCTGCTGGAAGGTGAACCTCCGTTCCAGTCTCAAATCTCTGGAAGACTGAAACAGGTTTCCCTCAAGAATTTCCCTGTATTTAGCGCCATCCATCATTCCTTCAATTCTGACCAGTCTTTCCCAATTCTTTCCCAGTCCCTGCCAATGAAAAACTTCTCCACAGCATGATGCTGCCACCACCATGCTTCACTGTGGGGTTGATGTTCTCGGGATGATGAGAGGTTTTGGGTTTGCGTTTTCCTTTTAGTCTCATCTGACCAGAGTACCTTCATCCATATGTTTGGGGAGTCTCCCACATGCCTTTTGGCGAACACCAAACGTGTTTGCTTATTTGTTTCTTTAAGCAATGTTTTTTTTTTCTGTCCACTCTTCTGTAAAGCCCAGCTCTGTGGAGTGTACGGCTTAAAGTGGTCCTACGGACAGATACTCCAATCTCCGCTGTGGAGGTTTGCAGCTCCTTCAGGGTTATCTTTGGTCTCTTTTTTTTGCCTCTCTGATTAATGCCCTCCTTGCCTGGTCTGTGAGTTTTGGTGGGTGGCCCTCTCTTGGCAGGTTTGTGGTGGTGCCATATTCTTTCCATTTTTTAATAATAGATTTAATGGTGCTCTGTGGGATGTTCAAAGTTTCTGATATTTTTTTATAACCCAACCCTGATCTGTACTTCTCCACAACTTTGTCCCTGACCTGTTTGGAGAGCTCCTTGGTCTTCATGGTGCCGCTTGCTTAGTGAGGTTGCAGACTCAGGGGCCTTTCAGAACAGGTGTGTGTGTGTATATATACTGAGATCATGTGACAGATCACGTGACACTTAGATTACACACAGGTGGACTTTATTTAACAAATTAAGTGACTTCTGAAGGCAATTGGTTGCACCAGATCTTTTTTTTTAAATAAGTTATTTTCTTCATTTCACTTCACCAATTTGGACTATTTTGTGTATGTCCTTTACATGAAATGCAAATAAAAAATCAATATAAATTACAGGTTGTAATGCAACAAAATAGGAAAAACGCCAAGGGGGGATGAATACTTTTGTAAGGCACCGTAAATGGAGAAAGTTCAGCACTGTTGCTACTCTCCCTAGGAGTGGCCGTCCTGCAAAGATGGCTGCAAGAGCACAGCGCATAATGCTCAATGAGGTTAAGAATATTCCTAGAGTGTCAGCTAAAGACTTACATAAATCTCTGGAAGATGCTAACATCTTTGTTGACGAGTTTACTATATGTAAAACACTAAACAAGAATGGTGTTCATGGGAGGACATCATGGAAGAAGCCACTGCTGTCCAAAAAAAACATTGCTGCACGTCTGTAGTTCGCAAAAGAGCACCTGGATGTTCCACAGCGCTACTGGCAAAATATTCTGTGACGGATGAAACTAAAGTTGTGTTGTTTGGAAGGAACACACAACACTATGTGGAGAAAAAAAGGCACAGCACACCAACATCAAAACCTCATCCCAAATGTAAACTATGGTGGAGGGAGCATAATGGTTTAGGGCTGCTTTGCTGCCTCAGGGCCTGGACAGCTTCAAATCAAGAGAATGGTTTGAACAGAAGACAATACGCCTTCTGGAAGTGGCCCAGTCAGTCCTGACCTCAACTCGATTGAGATGCTGTGGCATGACCTCGAGAGCGGTTCACACCAGACATCCCAAGAATATTGTGGAACTGAAACAGTTTTCTAAAGAGGAATGGCCCAAAATTCCTCAGGTCTGCTCCGCAACTACAGAAAACGTTTGTTTGAGGTTATTGCTGCCAAAGGAGGGTCAACCTGTTATTAAATCCAAGGGTTCACATACTTTTTACAACCTGCACTATGAATGTTTACACAGTGTGATCAATAAAGAGATGCAATTATAATTGTTTGTGTGTTATTAGTTTAAAGCAGACTGTGTTTGTCTATTGTTGTGACTTAAGTGAAGATCAGATAAAATTTTATGCAGAAATCCAGGTAATTCTAAAGGGTTCACATTATTTTTCTTCCCACTGTAATGTGTTACATAACTTGTATGTAATAGATTCTCCCTCGCTCTCAGAGCCTATGACATTGACGCTTGAGTGTTGAACTTTTGCCCAGTCTATACCCACCCTGGTTATTATCTGACCCTGCTGGTCATCTACGAACATTGGAACATCTTGAATAAGGGGCACATGCACTCTTAAATGTGCACTCAGCACAGCCCTTGGAATATGGTTCCTCTCTCATTTTAATCCTAGGTTTATGGCATCTAGGGAGTGTTTCCTAGATGCTGTGCTTCGGCAAATGCATTGATTGGTCTTGGTTTTTAGACTGGGTATCTGTAAAACTCTTTGACAACTGCTGATGCAAAAATAGGTTTTAAGAAATACATTTGGTTGATTGACAGATTTGTATTATTATCATTATTATTATGTTACAGGTGAGACATACCCAGAAATGTCAAAGTCTTGTCACATGCTCAAACCCAGGCCTTATGGATAAACCCCCAGAAAGACTGCATGAGCTTGGAGAAGCTGACCGTGTGCTGACCGACGTCTCTGTACAGCAGTCCCGGACAATCATGTACAGCAGCTCCAACTTCCAAGAATAGGTATACAGGGGAGTGATGAAAATATATTTGATACAATTACCCATTCAAAAATTTTACAAAATCCCTTCTCATTGTGTACAAACATGCATTTCAAATCAAATGTTATTGGTCACATACACATGTTATTGTGGGTGTAGCGAATTAAGAACATTTGATTTGGAATTAAGAAAATATAAATATTTGGACGAGCAATGTCAGAACGGCATAGACTAAGATACCTTAGAATACAGTATATACATATGAGAGTAATGCAAAATATGTAAACATTATTAAAGTGGCCAGTGATTTCAAGTATATGTATATAGGGTAGCAGCCTCTAATGTGCTAGTGATGGCTATTTAACTGTCTGATGGCCTTGAGATAGAAGCTGTTTTTCAGTCTCTCGGTCCCAGCTTTGATGCACCTGTACTGAATTCGCCTTCTGGATGATAGGGGGGAGAACAGGCAGTGGCTCGGGTAGTTGTTGTCCTTGATGATCTTTTTGGCCTTCCTGTGACATATGGTGCTGTAGGTGTCCTGGAGGCCAGGTAGTTTGCGGTGATGTGTTGATGCAGACCGCACCACCCTCTGGAGAGCCCTGTGGTTGCGATCGGTGCAGTTGCCATACCAGGCGGTGATACAGCCTGACATGATGCTTTCACTTGTGCAGCTGTAAAAGTTTGTGGGTTTTAGGTGCCAAGCCAAATTTCTCCAGCCTCCTGAGGTTGAAGAGGCGCTGTTGTGCTTTCTTCACCACACTGTCTGTGTGGGTGGACCATTTCAGTTTGTCAGGGATGTGTATGCCAAGGAACTTGACGTTTTTCACCTTCTCCATTGCGGTCCCGTCGATGTGGATAGAGGGGTGCTCCTTCTGCTGTTTCCTGAAGTCCACGATCAGCTCGTTTGTTTTGTTGATGATGAGTGAGAGGTTATTTTCCAGGCACCACACTCGCAGGGCCCTCATCTTCTCCCTGTAGGCTGTCTCGTCATTGTTGGTATTTAGGCCTACTACTGTTGTGTCGTCTGCAAACTTGATGATTGAGTTGGAGGCGTGCATGTCCACGCAGTCACAGGTGAACAGGGAGTACAGTAGGGGGCTGAGCACGCACCCTTGTGGGACCCCAAGTGTTGAGGCTCAGCAAAGTGGAGGTGTTGTTTCCTATCTTCACTACCTGGAGATGGCCCGTCAGGAAGTCCAGGACGCAGTTGCACAGGGCGGGGTTCAGACCCAGGGCCTCAAGCTTAATGATGAGCTTGGAGGGTACTGCTGTGTTGAATGGTGAGCTATAGTCAATTAACAGCATTCTTACATAGGTATTCTTCTTGTCCAGATGGGATAGGGCAGTGCGATGGGGATTGCATCGTCTGTGGATCTATTGAGGCGGTAAGCAAATTGAAATGGGTCTAGGGTGTCAGGTAAGGTAGAGGTGATATGATCCTTAACTAGCCTCTCAAAGTTCAGTTACCTTTGCTTTTTTGGGTACAGGAACAATCCTGGACATCTTGAAGCAAGTGGGGACAGCAGACTGGGATAGGGAGAGATTGAATATGTCCATAAACACTCCAGCCAGCTGGTCTGCGCATGCACCGGGTGTTTGATGTATTTGATACCATTCCACTAATTCCACTCCAGATACTACCATGAGCCCATCCTCCCCAATTAAGGGGCCACCAACCTCCTGTGTTATTGACGGATGGGGTGTGTCTTGTCTGTTAAATGAACGAAATAACCAACTATTTATTTCATTTGGAGCAGCATAGACTCCTCACCCCCCTGCGAGCAACATCTACTTCTATAGGCACAAGCACTGTTCATGACAAATTGTTCACACCCCTCTTATTGGTGGAGAGAATTTAGCAGGCTTAAAGCTTATTTCCTGCAATTCTAAACATTTTGCCATGGGCTGCAAAGAAAGTTTGGCAGTTTTAAAGCACATTTTCATGCAATTCTATACATTTTGTCATGTCTAATGTGTATTCATGTGATATTTGAACGACAAAAGAAATTACAGCAATATCTATGGGCTAAGAAACCGAAATAAAATAACATTGGCTAGTTGACCTGAACATTTCTGACAAGTTATAAATAGCTCTCTAAGGTATGCAATGACAAACATGACAAGAGGAACTGATGATGCACTACCCAATTTAGAAATTGCAACTTGTACATTCTACTATTACAACTTTAAAGAGGGGTGCGCGCCCCACAGTTTGGGAACCACTGCTCTATTGCTCCTCTATTATTCCTCAACCAAGGGGATGCCGATGACATCACAAATTCCGATCAGACCAATTACTTGAATGCCCTACTCCTTGAACTTTGCGGTTGTCTAAAAAAAAAAAACATTTTGCTCAAAACATATTTGTTTACCTTTTAGTGTGTGTAACTTACTGTATTTATAGGCTACTTGGGATGTCACCTTTCAACAGGAAAAATTCAAAAATCACTATCACGTCAGAGGTGTATTTGTGTTTTAGACATTTGGCCAGAGTCGGAGCATGGGCAAAATCCCCTCAGCAGGCAGACTGCTTTGTGAATAGACTATATCATGTTTAACATTTACCTTCTATTTGAAAGTACTAACTTGTAGCCTGCATGTCCTATTCATTCCAAAGGATTAGCATATAATAGTTATAAGTATTGGTCAGTTTCCTTAACTTGTTTCTCAGACTCCATCCTGATATCTGTAGCAGGGAGGGCTGTGTACACTGGGTACGTGTTCATGCCTCAGCACATCATGGCTATACTACATTACTTTGAGTTGGTTTAATGACACAAGTCGTACCCACGCCTGGGTGTGCCTGTGACAGCTGTCCCCATAGAATTATAATGAATGATCATTCCAATTCTATGGATGTCATGTGGACCTGGAGGACAGACTTCAAGAGAGAAGATCTCATTCCATTCCCTGGAACTATTTATTCTGTGCTGGTCATCATGAACAGTGTTCTTGGACAGAAGGGGGTTGGGGAGTACAGAGAGGAGTGCAGTGGCACATCTGATGTTCTAGGACATTAAACCATTGTTGTCTTACTGAGTTGCTTTGCAGTTTGCACAGCAAATGTAACGGTTTTGTTTCCTATTGCACAGGTATCCTTATTATTAACTGTACCTTTTCATGACATTCTAAAATATCTCCTGAAATTGTGCCCCAGATGGCATATTTTCTCATGAATGTGTATATGAGATTGTATACATATCTGTACAGTTTTCGAGTTGATATGTTGAGTAGCGAAAATGTTATATTTGTTTTGCAACTGAGCAGTCTCAGGCTGGAAAACCACGTTTTGGGAGGACTACTGAAGCTTACTGTGATGTTCTCTTTCCTTTAATATATGTAACAAAAATGACCAAATGTCTGTATTCTGAGTCCTAAAACTCATAAACTATTTTTTTTAACGTTAATGTTTCAGAAGTGTCATTTCTGTGGACACATACTCTAAAATAAATCTGTATTTTGTGTGGGGAATGTTGAGGCTCCAACTTGCTTAGTCATTTCCTGTACATCTAGAAAAGTCTTGAGTATGAAATTAGTAAAGTTAACAGCCTAGGAGAATGAATACAGCATTCATTTACGATACCATTGAACATTTACCTGTGTCTGTTATCTGGTTTGTGCGAAAGATAATTCCTCATGAATGATTTGAAGGCAATGAGAACTGTATTTAGTATCTGTCTTCTATGCCTACAGCATATTGTGTTGTCCACTCAGCCGTCAATCAAAAGACTGGTAGGAGTGGCTATAATAATGAATAACCAATGACAAAATTCAACACTGACACAGGCTCAAAATGAAAATAGCAGCTGGTTACTTTTTAAACTTGGTGGATGAGGATGTTATCACGTACACGCTATAACTCTCAGGTCTAGTGTAAATAAAGTGCTAAGCCCGCTAGCGTTGCAGTCAGAATGAAGCTCCCTGTGAACTAAAGTAGCAGTTCAGCTGTTGGTGAGGGAGGGACAGGGAGGGAGGCTGGTGGAAAACAAAACCTGTTCACCCTTCACATTACATCCCTCTCTTGGGTCGTATAAGGTCATGTTCAGTAGGCAGAAGAAACCCAGTTTTTTAGTTTTTACTGTTTTGCAACAGAACACAGTTTTTGTTGCAAAACTTTTTGCTACAGTGTGTCCTACTGAACACAACCCTGTTCTGTTGCTTCTCAGCAGAATCCATACGGACTCACTTCACTGACACAACTGTTGACCAGAGCCTTCAAATGTCACTGTAACCTATAAGGTTGTGCTGGGACTTTCTTAGTCATGCACATTAGGCCAATCTGGACTCAGGGGTAGACATAACATAGTAAATGTAAATCTGTGACATGCAAATTAGTATGATATGTTACGTATTAATTTGTGCCAATTGGCCTGAACCCCCGCCGACCCATCACGACTGGACTACCGACGTAATTCGCCAGAGGGGGGTTTTCAACTGGCTCCTCCGTTGCGACAAATTCTTTGGCCACTATACCTATTTTGCCAATTGGCCTGGACCCTTTTACCACACGGAGCCCTGCTGATCCACGACGACTGGTCTGCCGACGTAACAGCACGAGGGGGCTACAACAGACTTCTTCCATCGCGATTTTCCTCTAAGGCCCTTCTGCTAGCTTGCTAGCCCCGGCGACAGCTGCCTGAATCGCTGTGTCTCCGGCCCGCCGAGCCACTCACTGGACCCCTATGATCACTCGGCTACGCATGCCTCTCCCTTATGTCAATATGCCTTGTCCATTGCTGTTTTGGTTAGTAATTATTGCCTTATTTCACTGTAGAGCCTCTAGCCCTGCTCAATACACCTTAGTTAACCATTTAGTTCCACCTCCCACACATGCGGTGACCTCACCTGGTTTAAATGATGTTTCTAGAGACAATATCTCTCTCATCGTCACTCAATGCAATGTTTACCTCCACTGTATTCACATCATGCAATACCTTTGTCTGTACATTATGCCTTGAATCCATTCTACCGTGTTCAGAAACCTGCTTCTTTTACTCTCTGTTCCAAATGTACTAGACGACCAGTTCTTATAGCCTTTAGCCATACCCTTATCCTGTTCCTCTGGTGATGTAGAGGTTAATCCAGGCCCTGCAGTGCCTAGCTCCACTCCCATTCCCCAGGCGCTCTCATTTGTTGACTTCTGTAACCGTAAAAGCCTTGGTTTTATTCATGTTAACATTAGAAGCCTCCTCCTTAAGTTTGTTTTATTCACTGCCTTAGCACACTCTGCCAACCCGCATGTCTTAGCCGTGTCTGAACCCTGGCTTAGGAAGACCACCAAAAACCCTGAAATTTCCATCCCTAACTATAACATTTTCCCGACAAGATAGAACTGCCAAAGGGGGCGGAGTTGCAATCTACTGCCTGAGTTCTGTCTTACTATCCAGGTCTGTGCCCAAACAATTTGAGCGTCTACTTTTAAAAATCCACCTTTCCAGAAACAAGTCTCTCACCATTGCCGCTTGCTATAGACCAATTTCTTCCCTCAGCTGTTCCCTGGACACCATATGTGAATTGATTGCCCCCCATCTATCTTCAGAGCTCGTGCTGTTAGGTTACCTAAACTGGGACATGCTTAACACCCCGGCCATCCTACAATCCAAGCTTGATGCCCTCAATCTCACACAAATTATCAATGAACCTACCAGGTATAACCCCAAATCCGTAAACACGGGCACCCTCATAGATATCATCCTAACCAACCTGCCCTCCAAATACATCTCTGCTGCCTTTCTAATCGACCTGGCCCGGGTATCCTGGAAAGATATTGACCTCATTCCGTCAGTAGAGGATGCCTGGATATTCTTTAAAAGTGATTTCCTCACCATCTTAAATAAGCATGCCCCATTCAAAAAATGTAGAACCAGGAACAGATATAGCCCTTGGTTCACTCCAGGCCTGACTGCCCTTGACCAGCACAAAAACTTCCTGTGGCATACTGCATTAGCATTGAATAGCCCCCGCGATATGCAACTTTTCAGGGAAGTTAGGAACCAATATACTCAGGCAGGTAGGAAAGCAAAGGCTAGCTTTTTCAAACAGAAATTTGCATCCTGTAGCACAAACTCCAAAAAGTTCTGGGACACTGTAAAGTCCATGGAGAATAAGAGCACCTCATCCCAGCTGCCCACTGCACTGAAGCTAGGAAACACTGTCACTGATAAATCCGTGATAATTGAGAATTTCAATAAGCATTTTTCTACTTCTGGCCATGCTTTCCACCTGGCTACCCCTACCCCGGTCAATAGCGCTGCACCCCCCACAGCAACTCGCTCAAGCCTCCTCTCCTTCACCCAAATCCAGATAGCTGATGTTCTGAAAGAGCTACAAAATCTGGACCCCTACAAATCAGCTGGGCTAGAAAATCTGGACCCTCTCTTTCTAAAATTATTAGCCGAAACTGTTGCAACCCCTATTACTACCCTGTTCAACCTCTCTTTCGTATCGTCTGAGATTCCCAAAGACTGGAAAGCTGCTGCGGTCATCCCTCTCTTCAAAGGGGGAGACACTCTTGACCCAAACTGCTACAGACCTATATCTATCCTACCCTGCCTTTCTAAGGTCTTCGAAAGCCAAGTTAACAAACAGATCACCGACCATTTCAGCCACGCTCAAGGTTCAAAACGATATCATAACCGCCATCGATAAGAGACAATACTGTGCAGCTGTATTCATCGACCTGGCCAAGGCTTTCGACTCTGTCACTCACCACATTCTTATCGGTAGACTCAACAGCCTTGGTTTCTCAAATGACTGCCTCGCCTGGTTCACCAACTACTTCTCAGACAGAGTTCAGTGTGTCAAATTGGAGAGCCTGTTGTCTGGACCTCTGGCAGTCTCTATGGGGGTGCCACAGGGTTCAATCCTCGGCCTGACTCTTTTCTCTGTATACATCAATGATGTCGCTCTTGCTGCTGGTGATTCTTTGATCCACCTCTACGCAGATGACACCATTCTGGCCCTATCAGTTCTGTTATACTCACAGACAATATTTTAACACTCTTAGAAACTTCAGAGTGTTTCCTATCAAATAGTACTAATTATGTGCATATCCTATTTTCTGGGAGGCATTTTACTTTGGGCACGCTAGACTCTCCAAAACCGTCACCTTGGGAGCTGCTCCCTAATTAAAACAAGTTTGTTCCGGCAACCCCACTCCTTGATATTCTCCAAATCTCCTTGTAAAGCTTGCTGTACCTGTAGAACCGATTGTCTTGCTGCATAAATTGTAGTATCATCTGCAAATATAGTAGCTTGAGTTTCAGCTAAGGCATAAGGAAGGTTGTTTGTATATATTAAATAAAGAAGTGGCCCAAGGCAGCTGCCCTGTGGTATTCCACAGTTTAAAACATGAGGGGAAGAAAATGAACCATTGATATAGGTGGACTGTTTCCTGTCAGTTAGATATAACTGTACCCAATTCAATGCTACCTCCATAAAACCATAATGCATTAATTTTGTCAAAATGATTTCATGATCCATTAAATCAAATGCTGCACTGAAATCTAAAAATAGTACACCCACAAACTTGCCATTATCCATAGCATTGAGCCACTGGTCAGTCATGTCAACCAATGCAGTGGTAGTGGAATGGTTTTTGCGATAAGCATGCTGATTAGCTGTAATCAGATCATTATTTTCCATATACTCCCATATTTGTCTACTCACAATACCCTTGTATTACTCATTCGTTGAACGCTGCACATTCGGACATTTCCTAGTTCAACTAGCACGTGAACACAGCATAACCCTGCGTTCGTAACCACATACGACTGGGAAAAATCCACTTAAACGGCCCTCCAACTGGTAATTACTAGTGGGAAACTCGTCTATCATCCTGAGCTCCCACTTCTCCCACATGCTGACCTCTGACGTCCCCTACTAAGGAAATTACCTTTATAACAGAATTTTCGAAACATTAACAAACCATTATTAATAAAAAGCTATCTATTAATATGGTTTTTGAACGCTATAATTTGCTTACAAGCATGATAGCTGTACTTTTAGTTTATGGTTTACACACCTAATTGGCCAGGAGCCAATCAGCGTTTCTCGACGTGTTCAAATCACGTGAATGCATCCAACTGGTATTTACGACTTCACAACTGTTAAATTCCCACCTCCCACATGGTTACGAACGCAGCATTAAATTTAATATATTGAGTAGAAAAATGTACCATTATACTAGATTGTCCGCACATGTACCCTAAAAGGTACCGAACAGTATCATAAGTTCCTATGTTTACATCTGAAGGTACCTTTGACCTTTTTGTACCCCAAGGAATAACACTGTACCGTAACACAGTAACACCTCTGACAATGCGAAAAAACATCTGCTATGCGGGTGTCAGCTATCACTTGTTTACGCTTGATCTGATTTAATCTAGACCTGTCAAGTGTCCCTGAGCACTGCTACTTTTTCATTGGTGTTGTCAGATAATTGCACAATTATTGACTTGATTCCGGGCAACTTTTAGCAAAGTGCAGAAATATATTCTTGCCAATAAATTTGTGGTCTATCTCTGTCATGGCCACAGACCAGGTGGCAAAGCAGAAAATTCAGGTCGCTGTCATCTAAGAGGTTATGAGTTCCAGTGGAGGCTGCTGAGCGGAGAACGGCTCATAATAGTGGCTGGAATGGAGTGAATGGAATTCCACCTATTCCGCTCTAGCCATTACCAGGAGCCCGTCCTCCCAAATTAAAGTGCCACCAACCTCCTGTGGTGAGTTCAAATCCCAGTTGTGGTTGTGTCCCAAGTGTGCTAACCACTGTAGAGGTCAATTTCATTTAAATTCTAGTCAATTAAGAAAAATTCCACTTTGTAATTTTCCGGTATTCAAAAGCATTGAAAATAAAATGAATTAGATTTGGAATTTCTTTGTACTTCCTGAATACGGTTCGTTGTTGTATATTTACTGACAAAATACAGTTCAGCTCTAGACACATATTAAAAGTTGTTTCCACTATTTTCACCACAACTCAGTAGCCGGTAACTTGCTTTAAAATTATAAGCACATCTAAAGTATCCTACAAGTTTAAATGGAAGGGAGGCATGCCAAGTTCATTTGCAGGACTGGCCAAAAAGTAGCCTACCCAAGTGCATGGTGATTTACAGTAAATATATAGCAAAACACTAATACAGTGTCCTATAAATGTAGACATTTACCATAAAATGACTAACATTATCCACAAAATTAACAACAATGGCTAACTGTGTAGATTGATGTTTTCACATGTTGAACCACATCAAATCAAAACAAATATATTTATAAAGCCCTTCTTACATCAGCTGATGTCACAGAGTGCTGTACAGAAACCCAGCCTAAAACCCCAAACAGCAAGCAATGCAGGTGTAAAAGCACAGTGGTTAGGAAAAACTCCATAGAAAGGCCAGAACCTAGGAAGAAACCTAGAGAGGAACCAGGCTGTGAGGGCTGGCCAGTCCTCTTCTGGCTGTGCCGGGTGCAGATTATAACAGAACATAGCCAAGATTTTAAAATGTTCATAGATGACCAGCAGGGTCAAATAATAATAATCACAGTGGTTGTCAAGGGTGCAACAGGTCAGCACCTCAGGAATAAATGTCAATTGGCTTTTCATAGCCAATCATTCAGAGTATCTCTACCGCTCCTGCTGTCTCTAGAGAGTTGAAAACAGCAGGTCTGGGACAGGTAGCATGTCTGGTGAACAGGTCAGGGTTCCATAGCCGCAGGCAGAACAGTTGAAACTGGAGCAGCAGCACGGCCAGGTAGACTGGGGACAGCAAGGAGTCATCAGGCTAGGTAGTCCTGAGGAATGGTCCTAAGGCTCAGGTCCTCCGAGAGAGAGAACGAAAGAAAGCGAGAAAAAGAGAGAGAATTAGAGAGAGCATACTTAAATTCACACTGGACACCGGATAAGAGAGGAGAAGTACCCCAGATTTAACAGACTGAGCCTAGCCCCAGACACAAACTACTGCAGCATAAATACTGTAGGCTGAGACAGGAGGGGTCGGGAGACACTGTGGCCCCGTCCGACAATACCCCCGGACAGGGCCAAACAGGCAGGATATAACCCCACCCACTCTGCCAAAGCACAGCCGACACACAACTAGAGAGATATCTCCAACCACCAATTTACCATCCTGAGACAAGGCTGAGTATAGCCCACAAAGATCTCCGCCACGGCACAACCCAAGGGGGGCGCCAACCCGGACATGAAGATCATGTCAGTGACTCAACCCACTCAAGCGACGCACCCCCCCCCCAGGGACGGCATAGAAGAGCACCAGTAAGCCAATGACTCAGCCCCTGTAATAGGGTTAGAGGAATAGAATCCCAGTGGAGAGGGGAACCGGCCAGGCAGAGACAGCAAGGGCGATTCGTTGCTCCACTGCCTTTACGTTCACCATCACACTCCTGGGCCAGACTACACTCAATCATAGGACCTACTAAAGAGATGAGTCTTCAATAAAGACTTAAAGGTTGAGACCGAGTCTGCGTCTCTCACATGGATAGGCTGACCATTCCATAAAAATGGAGCACTATAGGAGAAAGCCCTGACTCCAGCTGTTTGCTTATAAATTCTAGGGACAGTAAGGAGGCCTGCGTCTTGTGACCGTAGCGTATGTGTAGGTATGTACGGCAGGACCAAATCGGAAAGATAGGTAGGAGCAAGCCCATGTAATGCTTTGTAGGGTTGCAGTAAAACCTTGAAATCAGCCCTTGCCTTAACAGGAAGCCAGTGTAGAGAGGCTAGCACTGGAGTAATATGATCACATTTTTGGGTTCTAGTCAAGATTCTAGCAGCCGTGTTTAGCACTAACTGTTTATATTAAGTTTATTTAGTGCTTTATCCGGGTAGCCGGAAAGTAGAGCATTGCAGTAGTCTAACCTAGAAGTGACAAAAGCATGGATACATTTTTCTGCATCATTTTTGGACAGAAAGTTCAGATTTTTGAAATGTTACGTAGATGGAAAAAAGCTGTCCTTGAAACAGTCTTGATATGTTCGTCAAAAGAGAGATCAGGGTCCAGAGTAACGCCTATAAATGTAGACATTTACCATATAAATGTCTACATGTATCCCTGCACATTGTTAATATGGTACTGGAACTGACCCTGTATATAGTCACCTTACCCCTATATATATGTACCTCCATCACTCCAGTATCCCTGCACATTGTTAATATGGTACTGGAACTGACCCTGTATATAGTCACCTTACCCCTATACATATCTACCTCCATCATTCCCGTATCCCTGCACATTGTTAATATGGTACTGGAACTGACCCTGTATATAGTCACCTTACCCCTATACATATCTACCTCCATCACTCCAGTATCCCTGCACATTGTTAATATGGTCCTTCACAGTTTTATTTGAGACGACTTTTTGAGATGATTTCACATGTGAAACGTGTTTTCTGAACACTTCCAATGTGACATTTCATATGTGAAAACATATGTATTTGGAACACTTCACATGTGACATTTCACATGTGGAATAATGTGAAAACGTGTTTTTGTAACACTTCATATGTGACATTTCAGGACTCCCCTGGAAAGTAGTTCTGCACCCACATTGAAAGATCCTAGAAGACAACCCTGGGCAACAGGAAATGCGCACTGCTCCATACGAGCAGATAACGGGACAGGTTTAGGAGAGAGAGAGACCGCGTCCCCCCTATCCTGTTGTCGGACCTTTTCAACATATGCTGGCCTCCGTGCCCGTCCAACATTTCCTCAGCTCCCAGCCCTTCTAATGCGACTAGCCCCGATGCTCCTGCCTCTTTTTCCCCTGCCCCGCTACAAACTTTCTCCCTGCAGGCAGTCACTGAGTCTGAGGTTCTAAAGGAGCTCCTTAAACTTTACTCACAAAAAACATCTGGGTCAGATGGTTTAGATCCTTTCTTCTTTAAGGTTGCAGCTCCTATCATCGCTCTGAGTCTATCTCTGACCTTTTAACCTGTCTCTCCTCTCTGGGGAGGTTCCCATTGCTTTGAAGGCAGCCATGGTGCGTCCTTTATTTATTTATTTAACCTTTATTTAACTAGGCAAGTCAGTTAAGAACAAATTCTTATTTACAATGACGGCCTACCAAAAGGCAAAAGGCCTCCTGTGGGGACGAGGGCCTGGGATTAAAAATAATAAATAAATACAATAGCCGAATAGCCAGCTTTTGACGAAGAGAAGAAATCTCCTCTCTCAAGACAGGCGTTAGGACCTCTGGGACCATGGATGCAATGACGCCATGAAAAGGAGGAAGACGCACAGCAAACTGCAGACCGTACCACCTCATCACCGTCCTCATTACCCATTGTGAAACTCCGCATGCCCTCCAATGGACGGAGCACGCTGCCAGTCTTCCGTACATTATCTCCTGAAGGGGCAGAGACCATCCTGAGGACTCTTATAATTATTTTGTTTTGTCATGTTTGTTTTCATAGCCACCACTCTTGACAACCATGTGTCTGAATTTGGGGAAGGAATTGTTTTATTATACCCACACCTGGAGGATACCGCACTTTCAATACCACTGAACACCACGGCCCACACCGGGTTCAGGGACTTCGACAACCAGTAACTTGCCCCCATGCACTGTTGCCACAGCAAATGCTTGGGGAGGGGGCCCCGCTGAGCCACTACCGTCACCTCCATACTTTTCCCCACAGCCAGGATAGTACAGCGGAACAGACACAGCACAATATCAGCCGAAGCACAGATTTTGTTGAGAAGTCTTATTCAGCTCCTGCAGCAAATTGATATGATACATCTGCAGCATTGTGACCCCATTTAACGACAAGGCCGACACATCCTCAGCCTGGTTAGCTTTTTTGAATTTACCACTGGCCATTTTACTCAAGCAAGGAGGCACTGGCTACACAAGCAGAGCAGAAAAATAGTGGGGTTTTAGCAAACACAAATCCTACCCAAGCAATGAAGCATTAGCTACACAAGCAGAGGAGAAAGTAGTTAGCTTTAAGCAAACACAAAAAACAATACCAAGACCCAAAACTCACAACATTTAGGGAGACGTGTACTCTCTTCCCAATAACGGACACCTAAGTCCGAGCCAAATCTTGTAGTCTTCGTGTTCTTGAAAGGTTTGTAAATTGCATGACACGTTCTTCCTTCAGGCGAGCTGAAGAGTAAAGAATTCAGGAAATGAATGCGAGCCCCGGTATTATAGCCAGGAAGGAAGGCCGGTTGGACGTGATTTCAGTTTTCTTCAAGGGAATATGATTATTCGTTGACTCCCCATAGTATGTTATACCGATTGACCGACTGAAAGGGAACCTATTCCCTACAAGGGCAACGGGTGGAAAAAACAATAATCTATTATTTTCATCTATTCATATTTAATTCAATGACCTGCTCTGTCTTTGGTCTCATACTGATAGTTCAATAGTAATAATTAATAATATGTCTAATAATACATGCATTATTATTTATTTATTTTTTCATGGGAATTGGAACAGTCCAATGATTTATATAGATCATTGAAACAGTCAGAGTTTGTCTGTTATGTTGACATGAGCCAGACAACAAAATCTGGGCTGTCAGGCTCACTTGGGCCAACGATGTCTCATAGTGATTTTTTGAAGGTCTAGAGTTGGAAAATGTGTGATAGCAGTGCAGCAATGGTAGATTTATGTGTGTTATCACTCTTTATTTAATCTCTCCATCCAATTCCTATTTCCCTATGACAGACAGTGTCAGTATACAACAAGTTCTTGCTCCCTTATACTCTTTAATCCTATATCATTGGAAAGCTTAGATTCACAGCTATCAATCAGACACATTTTCGAATGTTCAGGTCAACAGAACTTTGACCTGTGACCTCTAGGGTACATATCAGAATTACCTGTATAAATGGCTTTAAAAAGGAAACCCTGATGCTTTTTAAGCTTTGTTTGACAAGTGGTTCTAAAAGGTCATGACATTACCTTTAAAATGGCATATAATATAACCAACTTTGAAAGCACCAGCACTATTATAAAAACAATCGGCCATATTGTGCCATTGACATTATAATGTTGGGAGCTTAGCCATGGGGCAGTTATGATTTGGGATTGTAACTAGAGGCACCAAATTGCACACCTAGCCAGAGCAGGGTTTTATGTGTAGATACAGGGCCATCACAGAATTCACACATTCACCCCACAGAAGCCTTTTCCCAATATGGTCTCCATACTGGGCAATTTCGCATGGCCAATACCAGTATGAAATAAATTGTAGTAGAGATGGGTGATATGGACAAAAATGCATATTGCGATAAATTGATCAATTTTATTGCGATAACGATAAATCAGCAACAAATTACAAATTATTTTTGGGGGAGGTTGAAAGAGAGCGACCTGGCTCAACGTATTTTACTGGTTTTTGACCCACTGAGACAGCCCCCTGTTAGAGGGGAATAAAGCAGTCCAAGAGTTAACACACATGAAAAGTTGGAAAGGTAGTGTTTTTTGGGCATGCATACCATCCCACAAGTTCAGAGATATAAATGAGATCAGTTATTTATAGGCAGAGACAGAGATGTTGCTCTCTGCCACTGCCTGAGGGAGACTGGAAGTATTGTGTGACCTGTATAGTCAAGAGGTTTGGCAGATGTCCGGCAGGTCACACAGGTCAGAGAGAGTTTGAGAGGCAGGTTTATGGTACCCCCTAGACTCTCAGGCTCTGGTCGTGGGTGATGGGGTGGAGTGTGCAGCTCAGGGTTGTGAGGTGCTGATAACAGTCACCGGCAAGTCATTCATAAAAGAGGTGCTAGAGCTGGGTGATATGGACAAAAGGTCATATTGCGATAAATGTAACTATTTTGCTAGATAGCAACAAAAAAATGTTTATGGACAATTACTTTACATTTGCGGCAGGGCTCTAGACACATTTTTTCCCAGTGCCAAGTAAGACAACTGAGATGGTAGCCTATGATTCAAAAAGTAAGTTATTTCATCTCCTGTATCATATCCAGGAAATGCATGTTTGATATTTTGATGTGCAATCTGTCAAAATAGGATCCAGAATTGTCAGATTTATTTGTGGCTCTTCAGAGAATTTGCAGACATATTGTTGCATATTGGCCTATAGGCTATTCACCTGAGGAAGTGGGAACTCAAAACACTTAGCTAGACTGCTAACTCTAAATATGATATTGTTGCTAGATAGCCATGTAGGCTAATTTGTAAATGTATCAGTAAATGTAAGCTAATGTCCTACACAAACATTCCAGTGATGGGCCTAGGCTACAACTACTCTGGTTGTAAAGTGGAGCCATGAACGCAATATTAAGAGGTGAGAAATACATTATATACAGTTGAAGTTGGAAGTTTACATACACCTCAGCCAAATACATTTAAACTCAGTTTTTAACAATTCCTGACATTTAATCCTAGTTAAAATTGCCTGTCTTAGGTCAGTTAGGATCACCACTTTATTTTAAGAATTTGAAATGTCAGAATAATAGTAGAGAGAATGATTTATTTCAGCTTTTATTTCTTTCATCACATTCCCAGTGGGTCAGAAGTTTACATACACGTAATTAGTATTTGGTAGCATTGCCTTTAAATTGTTTACCTTGGGTCAAATGTTTCGGGTAGCCTTCCACAAGCTTCCCACAATAAGTTGGGTGAATTGTGGCCCATTCCTCCTGACAGCTGGTGTAACTGAGTCAGGTTTGTAGGCCTCCTTGCTCGCACACGCTTTTTCAGTTCTGCCCACAGAATTTCTATAGGATTGAGGTCAGGGCTTTGTGATGGCCACTCCAATACCTCGACTTTGTTGTCCTTAAGCCATTTTGCCACAACTTTGGAAGTATGCTTGGGGTCATTGTCCATTTAGAAGACCCATTTGCAACCAAGCTTTAACTTCCTGACTGATGTCTTGAGATGTTGCTTCAATTTTCCTTCCTCATGATGCCATCGATTTTGTGAAGTGCACCAGTCCCTCCTGCAGCAAAGCACCCCCACAACATGATGCTGCCACCCCATGCTTCACGGTTGGGATGGTGTTCTTTGGCTTGCAAGCCTCCCTCTTTTTCCTCCAAACATAACGATGGTCATTATGGCCAAACAGTTATATTTTTGTTTCATCAGACCAGAGGACATTTCTCCAAAAAGTACGTACTTTGTCCCCATGTGCAGTTGCAAACCGTAGTCTGGCTTTTTTATGACGGTTTTGGAGCAGTGGCTTCTTCCTCACTGAGCGGCCTTTCAGGTTATGTCGATATAGGACTCGTTTTACTGTGGATATAGATACTTTTGTAACTGTTTCCTCCAGTATCTTCACAAGGTCCTTTGCTGTTGTTCTGGGATTGATTTGCACTTTTCGCACCAAAGTACGTTCATCTCTGGGAGACAGAAGGCGTCTCCTTCCTGAGCAGTATGACGGCTGCGTGGTCCCATGGTGTTTATACTTGTGTACTATTGTTTGTACAGATGAACGTGGTACCTTCAGGCGTTTGGAAATTGCTCCCAAGGATGAACCAGACTTGTGGAGGTCTACAATTTTTTTCTGAGGTCTTGGCTGATTTCTTTTAATTTTCCCATGATGTCAAGCAGAGGCACTGAGTTTGAAGGTAGGCCTTGAAATACATCCACAGGTACACCTCCAATAGACTCAAATTATGTAAATTAGCCTATCAGAAGCTTATAAAGCCATGACATCATTTTCTGGAATTTTCCAAACTGTTTAAAGGCACAGTCCAACTTAGTGTATGTAAACTTCTGACCCTTTGGAATTGTGACACAGTGAATTATACGTGAAATAATCTGTCTGTAAACAATTGTTGGAAAAATTACTTGTGTATTGCACAAAGTAGATGTCCTAACCAACTTGCCAAAACTATAGTTTGTTAACAAGAAATTTGTGGAGTGGTTAAAAACGAGTTTTAATGACTCCAACCTAAGTGTATGTAAACTTCCAACTTCAACTGTACTCATTTAAAGCTGTAACTCTCCTCTCTATAACTAGAACAACAGTATTTGCTTTTAAAACTGTATTTTTCCCAATGGTCATGCTTGTGCTTCTCAGAATGCATCTCTCCCTCCTCCTTGCGCACAGTGGAGAGAGGGGGAGAGAGTCAGTAGCCGATAGCGAAACAGGGACAGGCAGATACTTTCATAGCAGGAATCAACATAATGCATAGGCTATTACTGTTGACCAAATAATGATTTTAGAACAATCTCCAGGAACATTGTGTTGCAAAATCACCGGAAATTACCGACATAAGCAAAATGCTTTGGTTAGAGGAAGGTAATGTTGGAGTCAGTAATTTCATCCCAGCTCTAAACTGTAGTATGCCCCAAAATATCTTAAAACGTTCATAGTAATGTAGAATACACATCCACATGAGCCAGATATATACAGGTGTTTCATTATCACCAAATTGTGGTAAGAATGTGCACAAAAATCTGTCCGTTTTTCTGATTTCTAAAGATGTATGATCAATAATTGCAATATTAATCTTCTTTAAAACCCTCTTCTAGCTGTGTGTGTGCAATCTGGTGCCTCTGACACTAAAGTTACAATCCAAAAACATAGCTGCAACATTACATGGAGTTATATGGCTAAGCTTTCAACATTCTAATGTCAAGGCACAACATTTGAGTTTTTTAAACAATATTTGTAGCTGGTGCTTTCAAAGTTGGTTATATTAAATATCATTTGAAAGCTAATTTCATGACCTTTTAGAACCACTTGTCAAACAAAGTTTCAAATGTATCAGGGTTTCCGTTTTAAAGCAATTAATACAGGTTATTCTGATATGTAGCCTACCCTAGAGGTCAAAGTTCTGTTGACCTGAACATTCTGAAAATGTGTCTAATGAATAGCTGTGAATCTTTTTTCTTTTTCCAATTATATATGATTAAAGGGTATAAGTAAGTTATAACTTGTTGTATACTGACATTGTTTGTCATATAACAATTTATGGATGGAGGGATGAAAGAAGAGTTATACACAGAAAGTTACTATTGCTGCACTGCTATCACACATTTTCCAACTCTAGGCACATAGACCTTTAAATAAATTACCATGAGACATCGTCGGCCAGAGTGAGCCCGACCAACTCCCCCCTGGCTCTGTAGCACAGCTAGAACAATGAGCAAGAAGTTTTACAGGATGTATAAATCTGAAGCATCCGGTTGTCGTTTCTACTCACCACCAAATATGGTGATGAGAGGAAGCCCAACATGTGCGCTCAATACATTTTCCTGTTCCCAAAACTAGAATCTGTTAGGAACAGGGCAGAGTGGACTAAGTTTTGCAGACTTTACCCTTTGCCAAAGTAAAAAAAAAAATGCGTTGTTTAAAAGGAGTACAAGGGCGAATTGAGTTATTGCACACGCTTCACAGAGTAGGCGTTCCCTAACGGAAATATGCAAATGTATTAGAACTCGCCAACAGGATCTCGCTAACCATCTCTTTGCTTGTTCTGCCGGCTATGATTAATTTGTTCTAGTTGGAAGCTACAGGCTGTGGTCTATCTTGGGTTAGTTACAAAAATCTTTGTCTGCAGAGAGGAAGTGCAGCGATCAAGTGGCTTCGAGGGCTACATGCGACTGGTGGAATCGTCAATGGCGGCACCACACTTGCACAGAAATAAACATATATTATTCTTAAAATAAATTGCAAAGGCCAATTAACCCAAAAATACGTATAAACATCTGTATTTTATCATCCCTAAAGAAAACGACAAATTGAAAGCGTGAACTATGCAGAAAGTTATTTCAATTAATGAAAATCCTTGCCTCCGCCCCTCTAGTGCTACAACACATCCAGCACGTTCCGTATTTATATGCAGGTGCCTCTCATTCGCTGCTTCTTTACACTTTAGAGTGAGTTTAGATTTGCACCAGAACAGAAATCGTCTTGATAAATTGTGTCTCTTAAGAATATATTGTAGTCGTTTCTGCAGAGCGAGAAGGGCTGAATTATTGTATCAGTGAACCTAACGCACTGACACTATCGTGGCAGTTTCAGTAACATAACTTTAGAAGGTTAGTTAAATTCTTCATAAATCGTGAAAATGCCTCTTCTGCAACATGTATTGGACACAGACTTGGAGCGGTTAGCTCTGGACCTGATTGTCCCTTCCCTACTTGACCAAGGATTCTTTTACGTGGATAACTTTCTAGGAGAATTGGTTGGACACTTTGTTTTGGACCAAGTGAAAGAGCTGCACAACTCTGGAGTTCTGCAGGACGGACAGCTGGCTGGTCCTGGCCGGAGTTGTGGTATTTCCAAAAGGAACATTCGGGGTGACAAGATAGCCTGGGTCAGTGGAGTTGAAAGGGGCTGCGAGGCTATTAACATTCTCCTTACATTAATCGATAAGTTGGTTTCTCATTGCATCGGCCGTCTTGGGAAAAGTGTAATTCGAGAAAGATCAAAGGTAAGTTGTGCGACAATTGTGCATAAATTGCGTGTATATCCGTGGTTTGAAGGTATAAAAAAGTGTGATCACTTTGTCCTTATATTCTATTTGATTATGTTATTATAGTAGCTAGAGCTATGAATGTTGAATGATATGCATTAAATGGAAATGAATGCGCACTGTGGAAGGTGTGTCCCACGACGAGTAGCGGAGTGGCACTAACCTTCGACCGAGTTGCTTTGTTTAACAGAGAACGCATGGAGCACCGAGACTATCCCGCGTATACCACGGCAATGATTGAACACATTTGCTGCTAGAAATGTGTTCAAACCAACTGAAGTAGCTAGCAAGTTCACTAGATCGCTACAGTATTTGCCTTGGACGTAATCATTGACCAAACAGACTTGCGTGCTAAGAAACCATCCTCATAGCTTGTTATTATGAAAATCGAATTCAACAATCCCAATAATGTTTTCAATTTGACTTTTGGTTTCAAAAGCAGCTCAAACATAGAACATGTAAGAATGAACTTCATAGCCATTGAATATTCCCATGCGTTATAGGGAAATTATGCACGCTCTAGAATGCCCTTCAAGCGAATCAGAAACGTGTATTCAACAATGCCATGGTATAATTAAGCATTAAGGCACAAGAGGTAGTGCTGTATCAGGAATACAGTCGCAGGTAAATGGCGTTGTTTGGCCCGAGGCGACTCGACTCATTTACCTGTGACTGTATTCATGATACAGCACTACCTCTTGTGCCTTACTGCTTTTATAAAACTGTTACCTACATACTAAAATAACAGTGAATTATATATTTTCATTAACGTTATTTTGTCTAATTAAAATGTTATTTTGATTCATTACATTTTTATTTTTATTAATTAAATGTAATTCTACCACCAGAAGATGTAGTCTGTACAGATATCTGGTTAATTAATTTGGTCATGTTGCTATGCAAAAAGACTGGTCATCAGGTCTAAACAAAATGGTTGCTATGCAGGCTGGATAAGTCAAAGACAGTACAGTTTGAAGATACGCAAAAACTGCTTTTCCAATAGAAATCCCAGATCACACTTGTAGGCGATGTCATAGCGACTTGGCTAGCTAAGCTCATGCATAGAAACTCATAATCGAGCCTAACCGAACTGTGCATGTGCAGGCCATTTAAAAGCACTCCTTCGATATAAAGTTGTTTTTGATGAAAATGAATGTATAATGTTTCAATGTTTGATGTGTCTGAGTTAGCTGAAGTTGGCTGGCTAGCTAGCAAGTGACAAGAACATTATCACAGAGTTTCTAAACCCAGAGGCACAACATTGCAAGACTTCCAGGAACTCTTGCAAAACAGACCAGGCCGGGGTTTGAGAAGTAAATGAGAGAAGTGAGACATTGTTCCTTAGTTATTAATTCTCTCAATCTAAAGGCAAAACCTAGATTTGAGCCAATGTCTTAAGTAGTTGACCATCTTATTACTCCAAACTTGTGAAAGAGACAAACGGACACATTTTTGGGCCAAGACCCCATTTTGATATCTGAAAATTCTCACAACCCCACCCATGTGAAAATAGTTATTTAATTAACAGCCAATGTTTACTTTTTTTATTTGGGGCTATGCCAGTGAATTGAAAAACATTCTAACAACATTTCTGATTGTCTTCTCAACTCACAATCACATACTTTTAATGTGGGGGCAGTCAATTGCTAATTAGTCTGACATAATGCTCTTATCTCACCACCACTAATGAGATGGGTGTGCTTGATGCATGCGTCAGAGCTTCTCAAAGTCAGGGGGCGACAGTGTGCACCTCATCTCTGCTGGGGACCATGAGTTCTACGGTTCTTTCAAGACAACTGGGAACTCTGAAAAATATAAGGTCAAATCATAATCCAAAAGGGTTCTCCTATAGCAGGGGTTCCCAAACATTCCAAAACAAAACAGTATTTCTGATTGTCTTCTCAACTCACCATCAGATACTTTTAATGTGGGGGCAGTCAATTGCTAATTAGTCTGACATAATGCCTCTTATCTCACCACCACTAATGAGATGGGTGTGCTTGATGCATGACATGGCAAAGCTTCTCAGTCAGGGGGCGTGGTCAACAGTGCGCATCCTCATCTCAGCTGTCACATCCAACTTGGATCGATATGAGCTGGCGAAGGGTAGCCTACCATATGTTTTATGGTGCTTTCAAGATAACTGGGAACTTGGAAAAATAAGATATCAAATCATGACGTCAGGGATCTTTAGGTCGGAAAATCAGAGCTCTAGAAAGAGGCCTGAGTTCCCAAGTTGGAATTCTGAGTTAGATGACAGTTCAAGCCATTTTTTCCCAGTCGGAGCTCGTTTCTTTCTGACCTCCCAGTTGTATTGAACGCACTGAAGTCGGAGATTTCAGAGTTCCCATGTCAGAGTTCCCAACTGTTTTGAACGCAGGCATTAATGCTCAGAGGGAGACTGCAGGGTATTCCCTTTTATTCCTTTTGTGCCTGCCCACCGTCCCCGTGACAGACAGAGCCCCATCTGTGCAAAAGCCCACCATTCGATCCAATATGGAATCCGTTTTTTCGACAATATAGCCACGCAACACACTGAACATCCCATATGTCATTTAATTCTTGGGAATCGTGAGAAATAACAGTATGTCCTTGTGAATAGCATCCCCCTGACATGTATAGCGAACAAAAGTCAATGCATGGCAATCTCGATCCTCACAGCTAATGTCCGTTTGGAGAGCATAAGCTGGGGAGTTTGAGGTGTTCAGTCAGTTTCCTCTTGATTGCTAGCAATATCATGCATTATTTGTTTGTGTTATCTGACAAAGATATTAATGTCAGTTTCTGTGCCTCTGCCTCCCAACACATTGCTTTCCCCATATCAATTGCGGCCGGTAATATCAAAGTCTCTGCAATAGTGTGTGGTTTCATAGTGTAGCGGGCCTAGCCAATCAGACAGACACAGACAGACAGAGAGAGGTATGTTACCTCTAATTTCTAAGGTCACACATGACCCCATCACAAATCAAAGTTTATTTGTCACATGTGCCGAATACAACAGGTGTAGACCTTACAGTGAAATGCTTACTTAAAGGCTCTAACCAAAAGTGCAAAAAAAGGTATTAGGTGAACAATAGGTAAGTAAAGAAATAAAACAACAGTAAAAAAGACAGGCTATATACAGTGAGGGGAAAAAAGTATTTGATCCCCTGCTGATTTTGTACGTTTGCCCACTGACAAAGAAATGGTCTATAATTTTAATGGTAGGTTTATTTGAACAGTGAGAGACAGAATAACAACAAAAGAATCCAGAAAAACACACATGAAAAATGTTATGAATTGATTTGCATTTTAATGAGGGAAATAAGTATTTGACCCCTCTGCAAAACATGACTTACTACTTGGTGGCAAAACCCTTGTTGGCAATCAGAGGTCAGATGTTTCTTGTAGTTGGCCACCAGGTTTGCACACATCTCAGGAGGGATTTTGTCCCACTCCTCTTTGCAGATCTTCTCCAAGTCATTAAGGTTTCGAGGCTGACGTTTGGCAACTCAAACCTTCAGCTCCCTCCACAGATTTTCTATGGGATTAAGGTCTGGAGACTGGCTAGGCCACTCCAGGACCTTAATGTGCTTCTTCTTGAGCCACTCCTTTGTTGCCTTGGCCGTGTGTTTTGGGTCATTGTCATGCTGGAATACCCATCCACGACCCATTTTCAATTCCCTGGCTGAGGGAAGGAGGTTCTCACCCAAGATTTGACGGTACATGGCCCCGTCCATTGTCCCTTTGATGCGGTGAAGTTGTCCTGTCCCCTTAGCAGAAAAACACCCCCAAAGCATAATGTTTCCACCTCCTTGTTTGACGGTGGGGATGGTGTTCTTGGGGTCATAGGCTGCATTCCTCCTCCTCCAAACACGGCGAGTTGAGTTGATGCCAAAGAGCTCCATTTTGGTCTCATCTGACCACAACACTTTCACCCAGTTGTCCTCTGAATCATTCAGGTGTTCATTGTCTGACTTCAGACGGGCATGTATATGTGCTTTCTTGAGCAGGGGGACCTTGCGGTCGCTGCAGGATTTCAGTCCTTCACGGCGTCATGTGTTAGCAATTGTTTTCTTGGTGACTATGGTCCCAGCTGCCTTCAGATCATTGACAAGATCCTCCTGTGTAGTTCTGGGCTGATTCCTCACCGTTCTCATGATCATTGCAACGAGGTGAGATCTTGCATGGAGCCCCAGGCCGAGGGAGATTGACAGTTCTTTTGTGTTTCTTCCATTTGCGAATAATCGCACCAACTGTTGTCACCTTCTCACCAAGCTGCTTGGCGATGGTCTTGTAGCCCATTCCAGCCTTGTGTAGGTCTACAATCTTGTCCCTGACATCCTTGGAGAGCTCTTTGGTCTTGGCCATGGTGGAGAGTTTGGAATCTGATTGATTGATTGCTTCTGTGGACAGGTGTCTTTTATACAGGTAACAAACTGAGATTAGGAGCACTCCCTTTAAGAGTGTGCTCCTAATCTCAGCTCGTTACCTGTATAAAAGACACCTGGGAGCCAGAAATCTTTCTGATTGAGAGGGGGTCAAATACTTATTTCCCTCATTTAAAATGCAAATCAATTTATAACATTTTTCACATGCGTTTTTCTGGATTTTTTTGTTATTCTGTCTCTCACTGTTCAAATAAACCTACCATTAAAATGATAGACTGATAATTTCTTTGTCAGTGGGCAAATGTACAAAATCAGCAGGGGATCAAATACTTTTTTCCCTCACTGTAATACAAGAGAATTACACCAGATAGGACAGACTGACCCTAGCCCCCCAGACCATAGACTATTGCAGCATAGATGCTGGTGACTTTACATCCCACCACTGCCCTTCTCTCTTTCTCACATGCCTGGATCCTGCTCCCAACCATATGAAGACAGCCCATTTATCAGATGGACTGATTATAAAAACAACTGGAGAAACTACAAAAACTAGCTGTTGTTTACCTTGATTTTAAATGAATAAGAAGAGCAAAAAAAATCTGACATGATCTCTAAAAGGATTTATAAATCTAAATCAATGGATGTATAGTGAGAGAGCGATGGGGTGGGGGGAAGAGCGAGGGGGAGAAGAGGTAGGCAGATCTAGCAGTACTACATTTGGAGTCTGCTGGCTCACGCTCCACACGTAGCACTGTCATTTAACCTTCAACATCCTGGCAGCCTGCCAGCTTTGCTCTTGTGTATGGACTTCCCCTTCCTCGCTCTTTTCCTTTCTCTCTTGTTTCACGTGTTTTCACTGTTCTTTGACAACACTGTGCGTGCATGCATGCATACGTTCCCCCACTGTAGACACTAAACACTGGGTGCGTCATAATACTCCTTTCCTCAGCACGCACTGAAGGATCACTTGATCAGATAAGGCCCTTGTGACGTTGCTTCTGAAGAGTGATTTTATTGCAGATTTATTATATAGGTGTATGCATCAATCGTTGCGTAATCAAAGGAGAGGGAACCGTTTGATTTATATGAGGCATGTCTAAAGGTTGCTGTTAAACTGTAAATGTCTTATTTCGGGGAAAATTACCACAGATTTGTCCCTTTTCATTGTATCCTAGCAACTGGAAAGGAAATGCATAGTTGTTTTTGCCACTACTGTGCTTGTCACACTACCTTCAGAGAAGTTACTTGTTAGGCAACGCAGTGGCTGAATTCAATGTGTTGGCACTCTGAGTCCTGTGACCTTTTTCTGTAATGTGAGGTTCAAACCTCCATAGGCACAAACAGGACCTCCTGTTTCCTGAGGGTTAGGAAGGTACAGCTGTTTTGTTGGGCAGAGAGAATATGGTTGTGCAACCACAAGGTCAAATAGGAGGTGCTTATATTTGTTTGGTGAAATGGAAATGTTAGGGTTAAGTTCCATCCTCAAGCAACAGATTTTTTTTTTTTTCGTTGGCTCTGGGATTCAAACTAGCAACCTTTCGGTTCTGGCCCAATGCTCTAACCGCTAACCTACCTCCTGCATATTGTGGAATCCCAATATCTGATTGTGATCTGATCATGTTTCAACAAAATATTTGGAACCAATCCTGTTCCTTTGCATCTGCACTGTATCACACGTGCAAAATATCACAAGTTGCCAAAATCAAATATAATTTGACAACATTTTGCCTTGGCTGGGCCTCTAGCAAACCTTCTATCTGATCCAATGTGTCCACTCTTGGCCACTTGACCACAAGCGTATTCCTTAGCATTGCTTTGAGGGCTTTTCTTGGCTTTCTTATCATAAGATAAGTGACCAGAGTTTGGTTAATTGTGCTTCCTTGGACTTCTAACTAAATGCACGTAGGCCAGTCCTGCTGAAACACACCCTCTCCACGCAATGCTTACAGGACATTTTTGCAGACAAGATATTTACCCATGAATATGTTCTTGTTCTATTTTTGTCTCTGTTTCTGTATTCTTAGAATATTCCAAGGCCACTGAAAAATACACGTACTTTCCCAAACAAAGGCTTCTGTAATAGGGTACACTACAGTCTGTTGTTTGTTACATATTATCGCATGATTAATGATTATCAGCGAGTATACTAAATATGTGGCATGGACTGAGAATTTATGTTTTGTTTGTCTATTTCAGGCGATGGTGGCGTGCTATCCAGGAAATGGGACAGGATATGTGAAACATGTGGACAATCCCAACGCTGACGGTCGCTGTGTCACCTGTATCTACTACCTGAACAAGAACTGGAACGCAGAGGTGGAGTGGCAGATTCATTACATATGCATTCCATAATCATTAAATTAACTACAGGTTATTATTATTTTTACATATTTATTGACTATGTATTACACATTATTACATATGTACATTTCTTACACATTCTTATTACAGGGATTTATTGTCACATAATTATAAAATAATTGAGGTGCAATCAACGCCAATCCTTTTAAATTACACTTACATTTTCAAGAAAGTCACATGTTTGTATTTTTCGATTGTTTATTTCCCGTTATAACATAATGAACAATTGTCATGATATTTAAGCATGGTTTATTTTTAGACTCTGAAAATGTGAGATATTGCCATTAAAATAGTACGCCCACCGCTTGTTGGAAAAACCCCTTTGGCTTCTGATCTTTGTAAAATGCATACCACGCCTCTTATAGCTAAACTTCATATTCTGTAAAGCTGAAGTCAACAATATGTATTTGTTATTTTGCAGGAGCATGGAGGAATTCTTAGGATTTTTCCTGAGGGCAAATCCTACGTTGCAGATGTTGAGCCCCTGTTTGACAGACTGTTGTTCTTCTGGTCAGATAGAAGGAATCCACACGAGGTGCTGCCGTCATATGCAACAAGGTCTGTTTGGTGCATCACACTGTTATTATTATACAGATTTTCATAAAATGATAAAGATGCAATGTAATTGTGTTAATAATTGTGAATTTTGCTATGTTCCAGATATGCTATAACAGTGTGGTATTTTGATTCAGAAGAAAGAGCAGAGGCAAAGAGACGGTTCAGAGACTTAACAGGTACATTTCTCCTTTGGATCAATTAACTACAATACATCGACGTGTAAACAAAAACATCTGCTAACGCTTTACATTAAGTTGCTCTTATTCCTGTGCAGTAATACATTGTAGTTATATAGTACTGACATTAGGTTACAACTTGTATCCTAATCATTAATGGCATTCATCTGTCTGTTTCAGCCTCCACTCAGGACCAGGACAGAAGCACCCTGTGAACTGTGACCTTTTAAAGAGACTCCATCTTGTGTGACACAATAGAACAATGAATCCCCAATCCTTCGTGCTGACTGAGAGTTTTCACACTTTGATCTAATCACTGTTTGGATGTTGGTATCTCTTCTAAAAGCTACAAAGATGTGTGCTTGATGGCTTTGTACATAATTTTTCTATTAAATTATTTGCTGCTTTTTCAATAACCAGGGTACTCATTACTGTTTTAAAACCCAAGTGTCCTGGATCAACCCAAATAACACTGTACTACTTCTTGAAATGTCTTCATCCTCCTGAGACCCAGCAATTCATTTTTGTCCACTCTAATGGACAGTTAGTTGTTGATCTGTATCTCTGAGGCCGTATATGCCACTGTGTTAAATCCTGTTGTAACTTTGAGAGGACATTCTTGGCTTTTCAATGATGTCACATGTATGGGGGTGTGACTTTGATAACTTTTTCTTGTTGGATTTTCAGAATGTTTTTCACCTACTGTAGAGGCTTTAGACAGCGCCCAACACTACAGGCACGGTTCCAATGCATTTCCCCCCTAGATTAGTTATTGTTCTTGTTGCAAATAAAATCAAATGTATTACTCAAGTTTTATTATACAATTTGGCTCATCTGTAATTTAAAATGTGTGCATGTAAATATTGATCAGTAAAGATGAATTGTCATGTTGAAAAGCACAATATCACATTGTCACATCGTATATCTTGTTTTAAGTTGGTCATAACATCTGGAGTACTCAAGGGTGCATCTCAAATGGTGACCTACTTCCTATGAGGTACACTATTTTTGACCACAGGCCCTTTTGACGGAGGGTTTTAGATAATCCAAATCCTTACTAATTTATTAAATGTCAACAATAGTTATAAACTAGTTGAGAGTAGTTATGAGTGACTCCCAGCACTTCTGTCATTATTGATTGTTCTGAGCAGATGTCTTTGACAATAACTGTCATTATTGATTGTTCTGAGCAGATGTCTTTGACAATAACTGTCATTATTGATTCTGTCATTATTGATTGTTCTGAGCAGATGTCTTTGACAATAACTGTCATTATTGATTCTGTCATTATTGATTGTTCTGAGCAGATGTCTTTGACAATAACTGCAGGTTGTTTGTGTATACACCTTGTGAGAAGAAATCAATGATTGATGCAACTTTCAACTCTTCACAGATATACAGCACTGGCTGTAAACAATTTTAGTACTTACTTTTGTAAATGTTTGTTTCAGACAAAATAAAATATTTTGTTCACCTGAATATTGTCACTGTGTATTATATTTGTATCTTAAAAAAGGAAGTTTACACTCTTAGAAAAAAGGTGCTATCAAATCAAATTGTATTAGTCACGTGCACTGAATACAACAGGTGTAGACCTTACAGTGAAATGCTTACTTACAAGCCCCTAACTGACAGTGCAGTTTCAGAAAATACAGATAAGAGATAAAAGTAATTCAAGTAAAAGAATTATATATACAGGGGGTGCGGTTAGTTGAGGTAGATATATATGGGGGGGCAATGCAAATAGTCTGGGTAGCCATTTGATTAGATGTTCAGGAGTCTTATGGCTTGGGGGTAGAAGCTGTTTAGAAGCCTCTTGGACCTAGACTTGGCGCTCCGGTACCGCTTGCCGTGTGGTAGCAGGGAGAACAGTCTATGACTAGGGTGGCTGGAGTCTTTTATAATTTTTAGGGCCTTCCTCTGACACTGCCTGGTATAGAGGTCCTGGATGGAAAGAAGTTTGGCCCCAGTGATGTACTGAGCCATTCACACTACCCTCTGTAGTGCCTTGCGATCAGAGGCCGAGCAGTTGCCATACCAGGCAGTGATGGAACCAGTCAGGATGCTCCCGATGGTGCAGCTGTTGAACCTTTTGATGATCTGAGGACCCATGCCAAATATTTTCAGTCTCCTGAGGAGGAATAGGTTTTGTCGTGCCCGCTTCTTGACTGTCATGGTGTGCTTGGACCATGTTAGTTTGTTGGTGATTTGGACACCAAGGATCTTGAAGCTCTCAACCTGCTCCACTGCAGCCCCGTTGATGAGAATGGGGGTGTGCTCGGTGCTCTTTTTCCTGTAGTCCACAATCATCTCCTTTGTCTTGATCATGTTGAGGGAGAGGTTGTCCTGGCACCACACGGCCCGGTCTCTGACCTCCTCCCTGTAGGCTGTCTCGTTGTTGTCGGTGATCAGGCCTACCACTGTTGTGTCATCGGCAAATTTAATTATGGTTATCGAACCTAAAAGGGTTTGTCGCCTGTCCACATAGGAGAACCCTTTTGGGTTCCATGCACAACCTTTCACCAGAGGGTTCTACCTGGAACCAAAAAGGGTTCTATGGGGACAGCTGAATAACTGTTTTGGAACCCTTTATTCTAAGAGTGTAGGGTTATGGTGAGTGTGAGGGTTAGGCGTTTGGCTAGGTTTAGGGTTGAACCTGGGTGTGGACATGAAGCTAGGGTTAGAGATGAACCCGGGTGTATGGATACGAGGTTGGGCTTATGGTTTTAGATTTGAGGTGTAGGGTAGAACTAATCCATCTGTGTCTCCCTTTCCCTCCCGCGCTCCTCTTCCCCCTCCTCTTCCTCCCTCTGGATACTTTAAAAGGGCAGCATGTTTTACTTATTTGACTATGAGCTAGTATGGCCTGGAATAACTGTTTCCAGCCCCCTGGCTGACCTCCCACCAGAGGGTGAGTTAACAAATAGACAACACAGACAGCATAGGTTATCAGTACAGCCAACAGGGCAGAAAGTAGCTAAGGGATATTTTGAAGACATGCTCTGGTACTTTGGCGACCCTAGCAAGTCGAGTTCTAGCCAATGAGCTTCAGCCTTCAGTCCCTCACATTTGATTGACATCTAGCAAGAGGCCAGCCCAGCGTTATCCAATGAGGTTGCAGGGCCGGCCCAACGGCTCAGTGGACACAGCATAGAGCGAGCGAGAGAGCAATGACGTGGTGTACATATCTGCACATATGTGACATAGTACGCAATTTTAGGGGATCACTTTTGGCTCATGAGTGTTACTTTCAGAACTACAGCCTAAAAAGTATACAAAAGTACCACAGAATCTCTTTAAATTGTTACAAGCCATACAGCGTAGAGTCATAGCTTCCACTGCTTTTCTGACAGGCATGGTCAGACAGGTGACTAAGCTCACCACATTTATACAAACCATGGTCACCTAACCCTGAGACCTTCCAGTAGGTAAAACTCAATACAGAACAATGGATGCAAACCAACATTCACATTTTGAGTGAACACTATGACTCAGTGATTTCTGTTGCCCTAGATAACTGACTTTTGTTGATCTACACGCCATGGATACGCCTATTGCCTGGGGAAGGTCCAGATGTAAACAGAAACGCCCCCCTAACCATTACTACGCTAAAATCACTGGTTGGAAATTCTCCTCCAGAGAGGAACACAGTGAGGGAGTCTGGTAGCGCCATTGGCCCCCATCCCCCAGCTATAGGCAACCCCCAGGGCCTCACCAAGGTACACCATTTACCCCTAAGACCAACCCTGCCACAGTGGCATCTAGACCAGGGGTTAAACAAACAGCACAGGTCACCCCTGGAACCAGTTATGCTGCAGTGCTATTGAAGCCGGTGGTGAGGCAAACGGTTCAGGTGGAGGTGGGAGAACCAGGATGGTACTATTCCAGCATGGCTCTGGCTCTGTCTCAGACCCCGGCCTTAGTTCTGTCCCTGTTACTGAAGTAGTTCTGGTCTCTGACTCTGTCTTTGACCCCTGTCCTGGGCCTTGCCCTGTGGTCTCAGACCCTGACCAAAATCACAAGCCTTCCAATGACCAAAGACCTCTCTTAAACCCAATCATTTTGCTGAGCCTAACCCTAACATACTTTGGACTTGACACTTGCCCTGCCCCTTACTCCTCAGAACCAAACTGGCCCTCAGCTCTGACTCCTACCAGAACCCCTTAGTGAACCGTGTCCCTCACCCTAATCCTAACCTTAACAACTCAGGGGAAACTAGATCACTCCAGGCCCTTGATCATAACCCTGCAGATAGTCCTGACCAGAACCCCTTAGTGAGTGCGGTCAAATCAAATCAAAAGTTATTTGTCACATGAGCCGAGTACAACAGGTGTAGACCTTACAGTGAAATGCTTACTTACAAGCCCTTAACCAACAATGCAGTTTCAAGAAAATACCTAAAAAAGTTAGAGATAAGAATAACAACAGTAAATATATATAGCGGGGCTATATACAGGGGGTACCGGTACAGAGTCAATGTGTGGGGTAATTGAGGTACATGTAGGTAGAGTTATTAAAGTGATAATAACAGAGTAGCAGCAGCGTTCCGGGGGGGCGGGGGGGTCTTGATCTGCTTGGACCATGTTAGTTTGTTGGTGATGTGGACGCCAAGGAATTTGAAGCTCTCAACCTGCTTCACTACAGCTAACGTCGTTGAGAATGGAGGCGTGCTCGGTCCTCCTTTTCCTGTAGTCCACAATCATCTCCTTTGTCTTGATCACGTTGAGGGAGAGATTGTTGTCCTTGCACCACACGGTCACGTCTCTGACCTCCTAACTATAGGCTGTCTCATCATTGTCGGTGATCAGGCCTACCACTGTTGTGTCATCAGAAAATTGAATGATGGTGTTGGAGTCGTGCCTGGCCATGCAGTCATGAGGGAACAGGGAGAACAGGAGGGGACTGAGCACGCACCCCTGATGGGCCCCCGTGTTGAGGATCAGCGTTGTGGATGTGTTGTTACCTACCCTTACCACCTGGGGAAGTACCTACCCTTACCGCCCGTCAGGAAGTCCAGGATCCAGTTGCAGAGGGAGGTGTTTAGTCCCAGGGTCCTTAGCTCAGTGATGAGCTTTGAGAGCACTATGGTGTTGAACGCTGAGCTGTAGTCAATGAATGCATTCTCACATAGGTGTTCCTTTTGTCCAGGTGTGAAAGGGCAGTGTGGAGTGCAATAGAGATTGCATCATCTGTGGATTTGTTGGGGTGGTATGCACATTGGAGTGGGTTTAGGGTTTCTGGGATAATGGTGTTGATGTGAGAGCCATGACCAGCCTTTCAAAGCATTTCATGTCTACAGACATGAGTGCTACGGGTCGGTAGTCATTTAGGCCGGTTACCTTAGTGTTCTTGGGCACTGGGACTATGGTGGTCTGCTTGAACCATGTTGGTATTACAGACTCAGACCGGGGAAAGAAGGTCTTACTCACGTCGGCTGCAGAGAGCGTGATCCCACAGTCGTCCGGAACAGCTGATGCTCTCATGCATGTTTCAGTGTTACTTGCCTCGAAGCGAGCATAGAAGTTATTTAGCTCATCTCATCTCTCAGCTCGTGTCACTGGTCAGCTCTCGGCTGTGCTTCCCTTTGTAGTCTGTAGTAGTTTGCAGGCCCTGCCACATCCGACTAGTGTCGGAGCCGGTGTAGTACGATTCGATCTTAGTCCTGTATTGACGCTTTGCCTGTTTGATGGCTTTGAGGGCATAGCAAGATTTCTCATAAGCTTCCGGGTTAGAGTCCCGCTCCTTGAAAGCGGTAGCTCTATCCTTTAGCTCAGTGCGAATGTTGCCTGTAATCCATGGCTTCTGGTTGGGGTATGTACTGTAGGGACGACGTCCTCGATGCACTTATTGATAAAGCCAATGGCTGATGTGGTGTACTCCTCAATGCCATCGGAAGAATCCCAGGAAAATATTCTAGTCAGTGCTAGCAAAACAGTCCTGTAGTTTTACATCTGCTTCATCTGACCACTTTTTTATAGACCGAGTCACTGGTGCTTCCTGTTTAAATTTGTTGCTTGTAAGCAGGAATCAGAAGGATAGAATTATGGTCAGATTTACCAAATGGAGGGCGAGGGAGAGCTTTGTATGCGTCTCTGTGTGTGGCGTAAAGGTGGTCCAGAGTTTTTTTCCCTTCTAGTTGCACATTTAACATGCTGATAGAAGTTAGGTAAAACTGATTTAAGTTTCCCTGCATTAAAGTCCCCGGCCACTAGGAGCGACGCCTCTGGATGAGCGTTTTCCTGTTTGCTTATGGCAGTATACAGCTCATTGAGTGCGGTTTTAGTGCCAGCATCGGTCTGTGGGGGTATGTAGACAGCTACGAAAAATACAGATGGTAGATAGTTTGGCCTACAGGTTATCATGAGATACTCTACCTCAGGCGAGCAAAACCTTAAGACTCCTTAGATATTGTGCACCAGATGTTGTTTACATAACTGCATAGGCCCCCTGCCCCGTGTCTTACCAGAGGCTGCTGTTCTGTTCTGCCGATAGAGTGTAAAACCCGCCAGCTATATGTTCTTAATGTCGTCGTTCAGCCACGACTCGGTGAAACATAAGATATTACAGTTTTTAATGTCCCGTTGGTAGGATAAACGTGCTTTCAGTTTGTCCCATTTATTTTACAGCGATTGACCGTTAGCTAGCAGGATGGAAGGCAAGGGCAGATTAGCCATTCGTCGCCTGATTCTCACAAGGCACCCTGACCTCTTTCTGCAAAATCTCTGTTTCCTTCTCCAGCGAATAACAGGCATCTGGCCTGGTCGGATGTCTGTTTTATATCCCTCCTGTCTCCTGTCTCATTGAAAAATAACTATTTGTCCAGTTTGAGGTGAGCAATCGCAGTTCTGATGTCCAGAAGCTCTTTTCGGTCATAAGAGACGGTAGCAGCAACATTATGTACAAAACTAGTTACAAACAACATGAAAAAACAAACAAAATAGCATGGTTAGTTAAGAGCCGAAAAAACGGCAGGTTTCCCCTACGGTGCCATCACTTCACTCCAATCACAACCTTAACCACTCAGGGGAAACTAGCTCACTCCAGACCCTTAATGCTAACCCTAACCCTGCAGTATGTTGGCTCTAACTCTAGCCCTGGCCCCAGCCTCTTAACAACTCCTTGTGCTCCAGCCGTGGGCTCATTGGAAAATGTTAACTTTGAACTGGGAATCTTGTAAAGCTCATGTAAAGCTCGACCCCCAATGTAGGGTTTAGACCAGATCCATTTAGTACCCATACCACCTGTGAGTAAATTGAGAGCCTGGGACTATATGGGCAGCCACAGAGTACTATATACCGTAGGTAGAGAACATTGAACAAAACAAGGCTATGTCAAAAAAAAGATTGCAGATAGAACCCTATAGTTCCAAGCCAGACTCGGTGGCAGGATAAAGTGACGAAGGGGGCAGTTAAAATCGGTGAGGCAGCACATTTTTGGGGGTTTCTTGCATTTTAATTATATTGAATTCTGCTGATATCACGCTATACCACAATAAACACAAAGTTGATATGCAGAGACTTTTTCTTGTCACTGGCCGAACACAATACCCTGTAATGTCAAAGTGGAATTATGTTTCTAGAAATTTGTACAAATTAATTACAAAGAAAAAGCTGCAATGTCTTGAGTCAATAAGTATTCAACCCCTTTGTTATGGCAAGCCTACATAAGTTCAGGAGTAAGACTGCTTAACAAGTCACATAATAAGTTGAATGGACTCAGGAAATGTCCGTAGAGCTCAGAGACAGGATTGTGTCGAGGCACAGATCTGGGGAAGGGTACCAAAACATTTCTAAAGCATTGAAGGTCCCCAAGAACACAGTGGCATCCATCATTCTTAAATGGAAGAAGTTTGGAACCACCAAGATTCTTCGTAGAGCTGGCCGCCCGGCCAAACTGAGCAATCGGGGGGGAATGGCCTTGGTCAGGGAGGTGACCAAGAACCCAATGATCACTTTTACTGAGCTCCAGCGTTCCTCTATGGAGATGGGAGAACCTTCCAGAAGGACAACCATCTCTGCAGCACTCCACCAATCAAGCCTTTATGGTAGATTGGCCAGACGGAAGTCACTCCTCAGTAAAAGGCACATGACAGCCCGCTTGGAGTTTGCCAAAAGGCACCTAAAGGAATCCGACCATGAGAAACAATATTCTCTGGTCTGATGAAATGAAGATTGAACTCTTTGTTCTTCGGGACCTTCAATGCTTTAGAAATGTTTTGGTACCGTTCCCCAGATCTGTGCCTCGACACAATCCTGTCTCTGAGCTCTACGGACATTTCCTGAATGCGTCACGTCTTGAGCGTCACGTCTTGAGGAAACCTGGCACCATCCCTACTGTGAAGCATCGTGGTGGCATCATCATGCTGTGGGGATGTTTTTCAGCGGCAGGGACTGGGAGACTAGAAAGGATAGAGGGAAAGATGAACGGAGCAAAGTACAGAGAGATCCTTTATGAAATCCTGCTCCAGAGCGCTCAGGACCTCCAACTGGGGCAACGGTTCACATTCCAACAGGACAATGACCCTAAGCAAACATCCAAGACAAGTCCTTGAGTGGCCCAGCCAACCTGACAGAGCTTAAGAGGTTCTGCAGAGAATGATAGGAGAACTCCCTAAATACAGGTGAGCCAAGCTTGTAGCGTCATACCCAAGAAGACTTGAGGCTGTAATCACTGCCGAAGGTGCTTCAACAAAGTACTGAGTAAAGGGTCTGAATACATATGTAATTGTGATATTTCAGTTTCTTTTTTTTTTTTATTAAAAAAATTGATACAAACCTGTTTTTGCTTTGCCATTATGGGGTATTGTGTGTAGATTGATGAGGTAAAAATGTCATAAATGTTTTTGAATAAGGCTGTGACGTAACAAAATGTGGAAAAAGTCAAGGGGTCTGAATACCTTCCGAATGCATTGTAAATAAAGGGGGCATATAAGCAGACAATGAAAGCCCTTACAATATTCAATGAATATATTTCTCTAAAGCAGTTTATAGGCTACATGTTTATAGGCTACACCAAGTCAGAACAGGGGGAAAGGGACCAAATTATCATCAGGCAAATGGGCTTACAACACAACATACACTTAGTATTACTACAGTATACATCTCTCCCTGGCATATTACATCCTTTATGCAACAGCATGCAATATATTTTTGGACTCACCTTGTTGTGCTGTGCTCACTTGAACAGGAAGGTGGTGCGGCAGTCCTTCTTGTGGGAAAAGTTTGTCATCAAACTTTGTCATCAAAGTCTGGAATTCTCTGGATTGATGGTGCTTTCAAGAGAACTGGGGGGAAAAAAACAAGGTGGAATAATGACGTCAGTGATCTTCAGGTCAGAGCTCTAAAAAGAGGCCTGAGTTCCCGACTTGAAATTCCGAGTTGGATGACCTTTCAAAACAAAATTTCCCCGTCGGAGCGAGTTTTTAACTCACTGAAGTCTGAGATTTCCCAGTTCCGAGTTTCCAGTTGTTTTGAACGGTGCAGAAGTCATGCTGGATTGACAGCATGGCCAATGTATTCAACCATTTAGGCTAATAATAGCCTAATCAAACCATCATAGCTCTGTTGTTGTCTTTACATGCTTGTGCCAACATTATCTTAGCCTACAATGCAAAACCCAAACTCACCTCTTTTAACAAACTAATTTTAACAAACTAATTTCTTTTTATATGACAAGATTCATTGTATGCCAACATTGACAAAGTTAGGCCTGAAAGCAATTAGACAAGTCTTCCAAAAATACCCAGACCCTAGACCTGCTAAGGCTATCCTCTCTCTCCTCGAGTTGGGATTCATGCACAATGATTTTAAGTTTGATTCCAAACATTACTTGCTGGTTTCAGGTACTCAGATGGGTAAGCTCAGAAGTTAGCACCTGCATATAGCCATTGGAAACATACTATCTTTCCCAAGGGCAAGTAACTACCCTCCCTATACTTAGATTATATTTTGGGAATTTGGTGCCACCCAGTGGTGGATTTGGAGTATTTTATAGACACTGTTTCCTTTTCTCAATTAGATTTGCTCAACTCCTGCTTCCTCTGTCCTCTCTCGCATTCTTTTGAAAAAGGTCAAAGGTAATCGAGGAGAGGCAGCGGGGAGAGTGAACAGGATGAAAATGAGCTTGTATGAAATGAGAAGCTCCTTCTCCACTCTGCATCAGTTTACATGGGTGGATCCCAAAATAAGAGAGAAAACAGCTGATTCAAAGGGGTGTGGCAGATATCAAAACTTTTCTGCAATAGGATACACTTGTGGTTTCTCGCTAAAAGTAGGCTATCGAGGAGGGAAGGACCGTCTTCCGTTTATTTACTAACGAACTGACACACTCCTCGACCATTTTACCCGACCACTTATTGGTTTCGGGGTCACGAAGGAGAGAGGACGGACTTTTGCCCAAATTAGAAAAGACCTCTGAATGGGTATCACCCTTCTATCACGATTAATTATAACCTACAACCCCAAAATATAAAATTTTCTTGAGACTGATGCCGGGGAACGATGTGAGAAATCTCTTGGGAACAAAGGTGGGTAACATACATCATTCCCCTTACCAAATCCTAGCTTCATGTCCACACCCTGGTTCAACTCTGACCCTAGCCATAAGCTGACCCTAACCACAGGAGGCTGCTGAGGGGAGGACCGCTCATAATAATCAAATCAAAATCAAATCACAGGTTATTGGTCGCATACACAGATTTGCAGACATTATCGCAGGTGCAGTGAAAGGCTTTTGTTTCTAGCTCCAACAGTGCAGTAATACCTAGCAATACAAAACAATACACACATAATCCAAAAAGTAAAAAAATTAAGAAATAAAGAAATATCAGCACGAGCAATGTCAGTGTCTGGAATATAAATATACATAAAATGGTGTGTATAGACATTATGGACAGTATATGAATAGAAAAGGTGTGTACAGCAGTAGTTAATGAATATAGGATGAGCCATGACTAGAATACAGTATACTGAAATAAAAGATCCCAGAAATGTTGCATTCGCACAAAAAAGCTTATTTCTCTCAAATGTTGTGCACAAATTTGTTTACATCCCTGTTAGTGAGCATTTCTCCTTTGCCATGATAATCCATCTACCTGACAGGTGTGGCATATCAAGAAGCTGATTATACAGCATGATCATTACACAAGTGCACCTTGTGCTGGGGACAATAAAAGGCCACTCTAAAATGTGCAGTTTTGTCACACAATGCCACAGATGTCTCAAGTTATGAGGGAGTGTGCAATTGGCATGTTGACTGCAGGAATGTCCAACAGAGCTGTTGCCAGATAATTGCTTGTTAATTTCTCAACCATATGCCGCCTCCAACTTTGTTTTAGAGAATTTTGCAGTATGTTCAACCGGCCTCACAGCCAGCAGACCAGGTGTTACCACGCCATCTCAGGACCTCCACATCTGGCTTCTTCACCTGCGGGATCGTCAGAGACCAGCCACCCAGACAGCTGATGAAACTGATGAGTATTTCTGTCTGTAATAAAGCCCTTTTGTGGGGAAAAACGTATTCTGATTTGCTGGACCTGGCTCCCCAGTGAGTGGGCCTATGCCCTCCCAGGCCCACCCATGGTTGCGCCCTTGCCCAGTCATGTGAAATCCATAGATTAGGGTCTAATTAATTTATTTCAATTGACTGATTTCCTAACTGTAACTCAATAAAGTAGTTGAAATTGCTGCATTTTGCGTTTATATCATTGTTATACATATCTTTGTTATACACATACATAAAGTGTGCAAAACAGCACATAAATAAACTCGGTAGCCAGGTAGCCATGTTTTTCCACTTGAAACCGACAGGTGCTCGACCTTATTCATGGTTTCCTTGTACGTAAAAGGTGGTGGAATTATGAGGGGATTAAGTAAAGGTCAGAATACGGCATGTCTGGAGACACAACTAAGCCACACCTCCATTTCTATGATCTCCACCCCAAATAAATGAATAGCTGGCTGTCACATGCGTTACCTCATGCTTAAATTCACGGTCAGAATACGGGTAGAGAGAGAACTGCAAAAAGGGAATAAAGTTCAATTTCCATGCACGTAACTCTGGTCTGAATTACCCCCTTCGTGCGCTGGAAGAACGCAATAAAAAGAAACTCAACAGTAGACCTGCATTAATTCAAACATTCGCTCTGTGAGACGAATGAATTTACTGAAATACACACATTATCCCTGTATTACCAATATTGATTGAAGAGCGCCTAGTGTCGGTCTTACAGTATAGTGTATGTACACATTTTCACATAGTACTTACAACTGTTATACCTGTACAAGTTTAAGGATTTCAACCTATTATTCCTTATCTCCAGCACCATACCAGTGTCTACAGTACGTACTGTATGTGACAACGGGGCGTTTCTATGATCTGTGGTTAAAAATGATAGAAGAAACGTAAGAAAAAATGCTTCTCTGTGAAACAACATGGTAGGATTAAACTTGCAACGAGTTTCTAGCCAGAAGGAGGGTATTTTATTTTTTCCCACGTCACCAGGAATCTCATAGTGTTTAAAATGTTTTAAGTTTTGATGATGTCATCGGGTAGACCTTTAAAAATGTATATATATTTTTCTACATAACTTCGAAATGCGCCGTTTTCACACATGTAGACACTGGTATTGTGCTGGAGATAATGAAAAGTAGGTTGAAAAGGGGTGAAATTGCCCTTTAAGCTCTTAAATGAGCTAACTGAGTGTTCTAAAAATTCGAATGAAATACATCCAGGGTAACTAGCCTACCATATAAATTGCATATTGTAAAGTGGCACCAACAGTGTTTGAGTATTTATTTTCATAAATCAAATTCAAACAATTTGATAAATGTTTCCACCTTATAGTTAGGGGGCCCCTAAGCGAGATTTGGTTTTAAAGCTAATTTCCTGCAATTCTACACATTTTGCCATGACTTATGCCATGTTAATGATATCTGCGTGCCCGGTCGGTATTTGGCCATGATGATTATAGATAGCTGGCTAGACTAACTTACCAATCTAAAAATGGTTAGCTGACATGGCTAATTGAGTGACTATCAGTGACTGACATTACAAGAGAAAAACATTCTAACTCTCAACAGTAAGTTGAGATCCCTACTGAGTTATAATAAAAAATAAATTCTTATGTCGCTTATGCCTGGAGTCGGCCCTGATAGTTATGGGTTCATGTTTTAATGCATATGTGCAATTTTCCTTGATGGTTGTGAATAATGCAAGGAGAGTTTCATAACTTTGACCGAAATATACAAAATGTAACCAAGGGCAAAGCAATGAAATTGTAATGAAACTAATGAAAACAAACTTCGTTTTAAGCTCTCCTGTTTGTGCAGTGATTTTCTCTGCTCATTAAAAGGGTTGCTCTATCAGTCTAATGGGTGATCTTTCTAGTGTACAAACAGAACACTGTGAGATTCTAAATCAGAATCAGAAGGCTGGACTGGTTGGATGAGTTCTGAGATGGACAGCTTGAGGTCATTAGAGAATCTTCAGGTTCATCGTTTCTCTCTGCCCTGTGATCTATCATTCATAACCCTCATTTAAAATAGTGTAAAATATTTAAAATGGGCTGGATTGCCTTTTCGGGCTTCTGCTATGATATGACCTCTCCTCCTCACTGCTGCTTGAAATCATGGCAGGAAGATTGATAGATGGGCAGCAGTTTGTGCTTGACATACAGACCGACAAATATCGTAGAGAACAGATTGACAGACTCATTGTCCATATAGCTATGCAACATGGTGCTAATCAAGGGATATGTCTGTCAATTGATAGATTCAACAAATATATTTACAACCATCCGCTGCCCATGCATTTGTATATCAAAACGGGTTCAGTATTAAACAGCCTTTAAGTCAGGGGTCTCACATTCAAATGATCATGGGGCCAACATCAGCCTTGCTGTTCTCATAGGGGGCCTTTTAATTTACCAGGTGTAACACCTAAAAAACTGTTACCAGATTTCCGAAACACCAGTTGAGATAAAAGAAGCACTCAAAATGTTCATACCATTTACTGCATTTATTACAGATGTCGTTAGTAATTTATCACATTTAATATGAAAAATGATATCGACAGATTATGCTCATTACAAAATCACCAATGGAGAGACAGTTGATGACATGGGTATCCTTTTTCTAGACAGGCCTTGTCGGCAATAACTGGGGAAAGTGTTTAAAATGTTCTACACATTCTGGCTGTCTCATTATTCGGATCAAACATACAGTATCTCCGGATACCTATGGCATTCAATAAGACGTCAGTGTTTTCAATGCGTTTCCACTAGATGCATTTCTCTCTAGGCATGATAGGCCTAATGGGCAAACAAAATGAGACAAAACATTGTAGAAGATATAGCTAGTTTGAAAGACAGTTTCAGCTTTAAACTGGTATTACACCACGGTGACATTGACAAGATATTCAGATTGTCTGTCCAAGATAATGATGTGTGTGTGAGTGTTATTCCATGTGATGATATTCGCTTCATTTGTCTTGTTGTTAAACAGTCTTTCGGTCATTATCACAGTATTGTCTGTCCATGTGTGAGCTAACATCATACTATATGTTTCAACGAACAGTACTAGCTGCACTCTGATTGACCCTCTGCTGAATCATATAACGATGTGATCAATCAGACTACATTAAATCGTTAAGAGTATTCTGATTGGAGGGGGATGAACCTGGTGTATCCAGGACTGCGGTCTGACATAGCTACCGTTCTGGCAGGAGTGTTGAGTGTGAACATACCTGAATGGATGTCCCAGCAATGTTCCCACAAAATAATTTCCAACTAGGAAAAGCATTAAAGACCAGTACAATTTTTTTTTTTCAAGCAAGATCAGAAAAGAAAGAAAGGCATAAAGAAAGAAAGAAAAATTGAGGCAGCTTACTGAGGTGTGGGGTAGTCATTGAGATGGTTGAATAAAATAAATGATGCCAGATGTGAACAAATCCAAGAGAACTTTATTATGAATATGGCACATGTAAGATGGTAGACAAAAACTTGTTACAGAAAGAACAACCATGTATGACATGTTTCTTTGAATGGATGGAAACCTACAAAAGTATAAAATAACCCTGTTGTAAAATGAAGTATGTACATTTCTGAAATTGCAGCATTATTCATGGTAAATGAAAATAAAAATATGTTTTTCAAAATGTTTTAAAATAAGCCAGGCACTCAGTTAGCTTCAGTTAGTTATGTCTTTTTTCTTCAAAGAAAAAAACAAAACAAATAAAATAATAAATGTACCATCGTTTTTCACTTTTTAATATTTTAATTTGTTTGTATTTAGAATTTATAACACTGTTAACATTGATACTAAGAGAATCCCCTTCTCCTGTAGTATTCATCTACTTGGCACCAAGTTCCTCAAAAAAGAATCTGTATAATTGTACAAGAAATAGTTAAAAACACGGACACAGTCTTCACAGGTAATGAAGTGATTTTTCATATTTTAATTTTAAACACTATTTATCTGACAGTAGCTGAGATTAGTTTAAGTTTAAATCACCAGCAATTCATTTTGACACAACACAGTCACAGAGACATTAAAACAGCTCATCCTGCTGTTCTGTTGTAACATATGGGTGTATTTCCTGGTCCGTCCACAGTGTCTGTTTTAAGTGAGCTGCCCTCGACCCGACAGTCTCCCACTCTCACCCCGCTTCGCTACGTCGTAGAAAACACTAACATCTAGGATAGAATCAATCTCAAGTGGTGACACTACGCTCTCCTGCAACCATTCCACCGTTCCAACCAACCGACCCCCAATTTTTGTTCTTTTTTTAAAAACACATTTATTTCATGACCTGGATTTGAGTAACAACACATCTTCACAGAAACCACAGACACTGTTTCCTGATGTAGGGGAGTAGCCTGATTCATTTCAAAAGACAAAGGCTCCCCCTCCCTTTGCTGGACAGACTAAAAAACACTGAACGTTGAGACAAAGCTGCTGGACCAAACAAAATTAAGTAAACCAAACAATCAACTTAATTAACATGCATTTCCAAAACACCTAGCTATAAAAATAGATTTATAGTGCGAAATATTTTTTCTTTTCATTTCTTTAGAAATCTTTAAAATTGTTTATTGTCCTGAAATGCTACCGTGATCTTTTTGTCCTGTAAGTTGCAGGGTCCTTGAAGTCAACAGGTTTGGTGGAAACCAATGAAATACACCCAATGCATACAAGAAGCACAAAGGACTCTGGGAATGTTTCACAACTGAGGCTTTTATGGTTCCAGTCTAGAAGATACATCTAAATGCTACTTTAGCTTTTTGTTGTCATTTTTCGTAGTGTAGGTAAATGCAAGCTGGAAACTGTAATCCCAGAATTCCTCAGTGGCAAAAAATGGCTCCTTAAACCTTTGAGCTAGTTAAGAGTCTTTTATCTCTGAGAGAAAGAGAGGTCTGTAGACTACACAACAGCAAAGCAACAGCAGAAACAGAAAGAAATACAGACAAAAGGAAGCAGCAAAAAGGTGACGCTACATTGGAAGGCCACCACACGAAATCCACTAACCTCCACGGGTCCACTAAGACTGCAGAGGAGACGGAGAGGGTTACAAACGTTCCCTGTCCAACCCCCGACTACAGATAAAGCACAGAGAAGACAAAGGACAAAACGGCTACATCAGCTCAGTATATACTGCATATAGTAACACACACTGAAATCGCTATGGAGACTGACAGCCAGTGACACTTACACATTGTACACGTTTACGGTTATCACGCTTGGTAATAGATGACTTGATGGACGGCTGTCAAAAGATGAAGTGACAGTTTTTCCATTTTATTACTATTTTTTAAAACAACAATCACAGTGTTCTTAACACCAAACTGTGAAATAACTTTTTTTTGGCAACAGAGAAAAAATGTGGGAATGTGATAAAAAACAACAACTCATATTCCGTTTGATTGAAATGCATGTCCTTATTACAATCTCCTTGATATGTGATTTCAGAGAGTCCGACAATGGCTGATGGAAGAACAGATTTGGGAGACTGTTGTTGATAGTAGTGAGGTTTAGGATGGAAGAGAAAGAGGAAGGGTAGAGTAGAAAAAACAATTGACAGAAGCCGGTCAAAGTTAAACATTCATTTTTCAAGTTAATGATGCAAATTAGCCTCAGTTACACTGAGAAAAAGTGATCTAGTTTTGAAAAAATACAACCAAAATCAACCTGCTCCATATAGGTATATTCTATCCTTCAGGCCCAATCCTACTGAGCCTTTCAAACAACTTGACTGAGGGGAGTAGTAATGAACATGAAAATATGTTGATTAGAGGTTTGACTTTACCGAAGGAAGGAAATCTCCCCAGCTGTCACTCAATCACTCATCTCTGTGAGAGAGCTGTGGAACAGAATAACCTACATCAGCCTGCTGAAGGAGGGTAGTAACTGGATGGAACAGTAGCACCATGGAACTGCAGAGAAGGAGTGCATCCCAAATGGCACCCTATTCTCTATATAGTGCACTACTTTTGACCAGAGCCATATAAGCCCTGGTAAAAAGTGGCACACTATAAAGGGAATAGGGTGTCATTTGAGACATAACCGAGGAAATGGAACCGGGAGAATACTCATATCTCGTACTGACCTGTCTCTTGTTCCAAAGTCCTGGGATTTGTAGTAACATTCTATTCACAGGTCAATACCCGGCTGAAATTGCTTTTTTAATGCTTGATTTGTAAGTTAAATCTGAGCTATAAAAAAATAATCAAAATGAATTCTAAAATAGACAACTATTCCCTCATTATGAAATAACTTTCAAATCTCATTCTTTGAAGGTTATGTCTATGACCATGTCAAACAGGGAACATCCTTTTGTCTTCGTCAACCTTGATCACATCAAGACGTGGAGCAAAACCATCCAAGTGTTTCTTTCCATAGAAATATCTTTTCCGCCATCATCCTTTAAATACACTAGGCATCTTCATAAAGATGCAACATAATCAACTCAAATAAAAAGTAGTTGACCCAAGACTCCGGTAGGAGACCAACGGTAATATGAATTCTCTGTAGGCAATAAAGGAATTCTTTACAATAAAGAATAGTCTGTTTAGTTTGATCAGAGAAAATGTCCACTGTTCTGAAGGAGGAGTAAGAAGAGGACGAGAGATTGATAGAGTGGGAGTCAGTAGAGAGAGCGAAAAGATAGAAAGACATGGGGCCATTCATTTCTATTATATAAGCTCGTTTGCTCAAATTCAAAGTGCTAGAATATATTTATTTTCCACTTGAAACACAGTCTTATGCCTCAACGAGTCTTTGACAGTTGAACACAGTAATATGGTCTTGGTGTTTTGCTTTAATCTTCTTTGCGCTCCAGAGTTTGTGTGGTGTGTATCCCGTTACTGTAGACAGGGAATGGAAGAGTAGAGAACAGTCCCTCTGCCGTGGTGAATACATTGGTTGCTGGCATCTGGGTGAGGCTGGCACCGGACACGGCACCACCAAAGGGGCCAGCCATGTTGAGCCGGTGGACGTGATGATACAGCATCTCCATGGGCGTCTTGGGGTCGATGCCAAAGCCGGGGCTACCGTTGACATCCACAAAGTTCATAGCGTGGGCAACGTTGTTGGGCAGCAGGTTGGCCCCTGCCTGCATGGCCAAGGTGACGTCGGCGGGGGCGTAGCGGATGGTGCCAGTGGTGTACACCCGGGATGCGGCAGTGCTGGTCGTGGCGAGGGTGCCGGTGACCCGGTGGACCAGAGGAAGCACCACGTTCCCAGCCTGCAACCTCTGCAGGGCCTCCAGGTCGCTGGTGTACAGCAGGGAGGAGGAGGAGTTGGAGGTGGTGGGGGTGCCCTGACCCTGCTGCTTGTCGCGCGGCGAGGCTGAGAGGGGTGGGGACAGGGGGTCGGAGGAGGAGCCAGAGCTGGAGGGAGGGGCCAGGCTGGCCACGCTGGAGGCCGAGGAGGGGGCGCTGCTGTTACCGTTGAAGGAGGGGGGTACGCCCTTCCTGGTTCCTCCACCCCCACCGCCTCCCTCTGTCCCTGGGGGAGTGAGCACTGAGTCTGGGATGGAGACCTGCAGACTGCCAGGCTGTGGGGAGGGAAAGGTGTCGTGGGTTGGGACGTGCTTTGTCATGCTGTAGGGGGACTCATTCCTGGAGATCTCCCTGTTGGGAGGGTAGTTCCAGATGCTGCTGTCGTTGTCGAAGTTGATGGGCTCGGACATTTCCGTTTTGATCTTGAGCACGGATGCACTGGCAGGTGAGGGGGGCAGCAGGAGGGGGGCGTCCCCCACCAGGGTGGGGTGGTTCATGGTGCCAGGGCTGGTGGTGGCAGAGGAGAGGCGCAGGCGTCTAGAACGACTACCGTCCCACTTCTGCTTTTTCCTCCTCTTCTTACGCTTCTGCTGCTTGCTGGCGGCGGGGGCGGCGGGCATCTCAGTGGCCCTGTCACAGTCTTTAACACTGTCGTCATCATCTTCCTCATCATCATCTTCCTCTTCTTCAGAGGAGGACGGCGAGTTGTGCAGCTCCACTCTTCCATCTCTATCTCCGTAGTGCTCCACCTTGATGTGCAGGCCCCCCAGCCGGCCTAGTCTGCTCTCCTTGGTCTCCAGCTCGCAGTCGCTGGGCTCCAGGTCATCCTCGCTCTCCTGGCTCTCTGGGTTGGAGGAGCTGTCTCCCTCCTCCTGACGTCTCATCTCCTGCTCTGAGGACGACTGGCCCTGCTGCTGCTTTTTACTGTCTGTCTCCGGGTCCTCGCTGTTCTCAGTCTGGTTCCCCTTCCCGTCCGACTTTGAGTTCTCGTTGTCTTCTAGGAGAAAGATGCCGTTTAGTGTGCAAACCTGAACAGTACTCAAAAGTCCATGTATTCTGTATAATCATATGTCTAAATAGCCACTATTTTGGAAATGAAATAATCTTTCATGCAGTTTATTTAGCTTTTTTTTATTATTTTGGTATAGATGATATTCAGATATATGTATAATTCCCATCATCACTCAATTTGAAGACTACACTTCTTTACTTCCCAAAAGACTATGGTGTTTTACTGCGGTTATACTGTCTGTCTGTCTGTCTGTAGCTATGGTGTTGGCTTGGCACCCAATCACCCCTTGGATACTGGAGCAGTGGAGCTCTCCAACCGTACTGTCAGAGTGAGGAGGACTCTCTACCCAGCAGCAGCTGGCATGGGTCACAACTCTCACCATGCACGCTGGCATAGGGGGCACTGAGGGAGGCCTGGTGCCAATGGCCAATATGCTGGCACTTCTCACAGACTGTCACCCAAAATCATCCTCTCCTCTCCTGCCCCCTCTTCCCCCTCTTCCCCCTTGCCTGTACTCCGTATTTGAACAAAGCTGTGTATAGTCCTGCAGCTTGTATATATCTAAACAGTAGTGCTGGCTGCTACCTAAATAAACATCTATCTTAGGCCAGGTTATAGTGTCAAGCAACTGTTGATGTACAGTATATATGCTATTTAGCAGATGCTTTTATCCAAAGTGACTTACAGTCATGCCTGCATTCATTTTACGTATATGTAAGCGCCATGCTCTACCGACCAAAAAATTACTTTATCAATACAATTATATTGATTGATTGATTGATGGTACCGTACCAGAGTTCTCCTTGGACTCGGACTCTGAGTCGGACGTCTCTGATGACTCAGAGGCTTTCTCTGGAAGATTGGGAAGCTGGGCGATGTCCATGGGCGTGTCCTTGTACTCTGGATTACTGCAGGAGACAGACAACACAGGAAGGAAGTCATTGTCTTTGCCAATAGAGAAGAATTTAAAACAGATTCCTGCCAGGGATTGCACAGCACACAGTGTTTGCCATTCTCCTAGCGTTCTGATTGATCCAGCCGTCCCTAAAGCACAGCCCCTCTCTCTCTGGCTCTCACAGCTGCTCTATGGGCCTGCAGAGGTGAGGGGAAATTAGGAAGGCAATTGAAAAGATAAATCTATTACAGTTGATGAAAGAGTTTTTCTTTCCTGTGCTGGTGGCTAAATTCAATTAGAAAAATTACAAAAACAACATCTCAATCACTTTAGAGTGCTGACATAATTCTACAATGATCAATTCAATGATGCCAATGGCAGAAATCATTTACAATGACAGTGCCTTACAGAAAACTAATACTGGCAGAAGTATGCCATTATCCTCGTATGACAAATTGGCAGCTATAGAATAGATGTACTACAAATATGCTTAAACAATTGGGGGAAAAAATGCTAAATGTGATTAATAGGAATTCACAAGAATGCATGGTTAAAATACTGAAATGATTAAAATACTACCATAACTTTTTAATTATGTCCCATGTGCCCCATCTCATTGGTTGAAAAATGAAAAAAAAAAAATATTTAATGAAAACTGAATCAATGCTTGTGTTTGCTTCCTGGTGTAGCTGTGTGTGCTTCCCAAGTCACACCCTATTCCCTATACAGTATAGTGCATTACTTTGACCAGAACCCTATGGGCCCTGGTCAAAAGTGGTGCACTACATAGGGAAAATGGTGCCATTTGGGAAGCAGACTGTTTCTGTGCGCTGGCTGGCATGTGTTGGGTAGTTCACAGATGGAGCCCTGCCTTACCTGAGTACGTAGTTGACCCAGATTATGTTCTTTTCATTGGCGTTCTTGGCATTGATGGCGATGGTGGCACTGGACTGGATCCAGATGTACCCACCGTTCTTCTGGATCCAGCGGTAGTACTTGGTCACACACTGTCCCTTGTTTATCACTGGGGGTGGAGAGAGGGGAGAGGAATAGATGAATAGAGGAGAGAGGCAAGATACGAGAGGGGCGAGAGGAGAGGACGGGAGAGAGAAGAGAGGGGAGAGGAGAGATAAGAGAGAGACCATCAGGTGGCGTCCAACAGCTGTGCGAGTGGCTGTGCTGCTCTCTGTTCTACCTACCATCATTAATCAAGTTCTCTGACTGGCTAAAACAGGAACGGGGATGTATACTCGGCTGCACAGGGCACACTATTAAATACCTCAGAGGACAGTGTGTGTGCTGATCTGGAAACAAACGATAACTGAAAAAATGTGTGCATATGTAATATGGAATGAATGAGAGTCAATCGGGACCACTTATGAATAAATTAGTGCATCATGGTGAAATATATATCCGTTGTAACAAATGTAAAGATATCACTATATATGTGTGTGATTTCAAACAATGTACAGTGTATAACTACTTCGTTAGTTAGTGATTGCACTTGTATCTATGGGTCTTGATTTAGGGTTAAGGTTAGGCATAAGGTTAGTGGTGTAATTATCGGGTAGATGCTTAAAATTATATTGTAGGTGATAGAAAGGGTTTTCGAAAGAAATATTGTGGGTTTGCTTCCGACCCAGCACTCTGACTGTATGCACAGAGGCTGACTGCAGTGAGCCTCGCCCACCACCAAGGGGCACTGTGACTCTGCAGCTACCAGCCTCCTAACTACACTACGCTACACTGCTGGCTATGTCCTTGTCTGCCTGAGCATAAGTGAAGACGCTCTGGTGGTTGCAATAAATTTGGCTAAATTAACCGCTGATTGGTTATCTCAACCAATATGTATTTGCATTAATCATGGCTCTCTAAAACTGAAACAGTCAGAATGTGAGCGAGGTAGTAAATTCATATTCTTAGTTTAATTACATCTACAAATAGCCTCTACCATAAAAATAGTTCCATGGAGGGGGTGATTTATATAAAAAGAAGGCCAGTAATTAAAAACTATTAGGAACTAATAGCATTGTTTAAGAAACCATCCCAAGGGTTCAAAAACTGTACTTTAGATCGCTGCCTGCTTTCTTTTCCTATACATATCTAGAATTAGAGGAAAAGATAGAGGGAATTGAAAGAAAAAACGTGTTTTGCTTCCAACCAACTAAGGGTAGTACAGAGGAGATATACTGTAGTGTTTAACCTTGCTCTCACCTTCATTGTTTATTCTAGGAGTTAACAATGATTTGATGTATAATATGCTACATTTTAAAATGGAGATGGATAAACAATATTTATATTAGTTTCAGTTGAATAATCATTCATGATTATCTGAATACCAAAATATTGATTTAAACTGCAACTACAATATTTGGGAAAGGTGGTTGAAATATTGTTGAAATAATTATGAATTTGTTAACTTTATAACGTATCTGCCGTGATGATATTGATTAATAATATTGGTAAAGGCACATTTCATATTTTACTATGCATTTATTGCCATATTTATTTAAGATAACAAAAAAAAGTTTTCTAACCATAACCCTAATCAGGTAAATAACTTGACAAATCAAGTATACAAGACAAACTGTAAATCCTACAGTCATATTCTGATCTCAGTGAGTTTTGACCAGGCACCTCTACAGCCAGTGTAGTGGACCTCTAAATCTCTCTGCCTTTGGACCTCAGACACACCAGATCTCTCTCATCTGCATTAGCATCAATATACTCCACCCCTGGCTTCCCTGGCACAACGTCTTTGCAGGTGAGGCTTATTTTTTAACCCCTTTCAGTTACAGTGCCATTAAATCAATCAGGGTTCTGCTTGCGACTATTGATTTAGTGTTAATGAAGGCCAGTGTTTTCCGGTGCCGGAGTCGTCCGCTAGCTTTTGGAGGCATTAAAAGGAATACGGGCCCTTTAATCTGTCTCTCTCTCCTGCAGCCCCAGGCATGCCTGTAGGATGGCTTCTGTGAGCCTCTTCTCTCCCTCTCCTCTCTTCTCTTCCTGTCCTTCAGTTTGTTTTAATCACTTGGATTCTTTCCATAATGGTGGCTACCTTTCAGATACCCTTTACCCAAAGTGGCCCGGCTTGCAACGAGGGGTGTCACCGTCATATAAAAGTAAGTAATTTACACCCGTGAAATTGCTTTATGGAAAAGTCCTTGCAGTCCATCAGGGTATTATCGTAAAGGCAACCCTTTTATGAATGAGAGAGGAGACGGGGGGGAATGCTCTCTTCTCCGCCGGGTTTTAGATTTTTGTCTAGCTTCACACGAAAATTCTGCCTGTGTTGTGGTGAGTGGTGTACGTCATGTTTTTCGAGTAACATTGCATTGTGTAAGCCGAAAGCTACTGTTTACCAAAGCTTTGAAATCACAGCAACTTTTGCCTGTTATTATACTATACTATTCAACATTTCAGCTGTATTTTTCAGTATCTGTAGAGTCTGCTTTTAAGTATGCTAACAAGTGAGCTGAGTTGGTTTCATTAGAGTCGGTCTGAACTAGTCTTAGGAGACAGTTTCTGGTAGTATGCCTGGAGGCGGATGGCTTAAGTCCTCTGAGATTTAAGTTCTTTCAGCTACAGTATCCTCTCCAATCTCGCTCTCTCTATCTCATGAAAATCATCTATTTTTCACAAGTCTGCGGCAGGGTAGCCTAGCGGTTAGAGCGTTGGACTAGTATCTGAAAGGTTGCAAGTTCAAATCCCCGAGCTGACAAGGTACAAATCTGTCGTTCTGCCCCTGAACAGGCAGTTAACCCACTGTTCCTAGGTCGTCATTGAAAATAAGAATTTGTTCTTAACTGACTTGCCTAGTAAAATAACAGAGACACTCAAATCCATTTGTTCCTGCTGTATATACTTCAGTTCATGTATCAGCTAATCTGACTAATGCAGGTCTTGTCTTACCATTTATCTTTTTAGAATGAATCAAAAAAAGAACCTTTTCAGTCATGCCACATGCTTAGAGAAGTGAAGTATGAACTGTAGCAATGTGCATACACACAGTATAGACTTACTGTATATGAAATGGAGTCGATCTGATTGTTTCATAGTCCTAGGATATGCTATGAATAAAAAGTTGAGCAACTAAATGGCCATATTATAAAGCTTGGACAAAAGCCAATTCATTTAAACACCTTCTCAAGTCTGGCTCACTTATGACCTCGTGTCTAGAGAGTTGGCCAAGTGGAATAATATCTTACATTTCCTCCAGAACCAGTGACCTTGTCACCCTGTCTGATCTGCTCACAGCGTGCATTTGTCATCAGCTGATTGTTGCTATTCAGACCAACTTCCAAAGAATCGAATACCCTCTTCATAATGCATTATGAGCACATTTATGATGCCTTATGAGCTATGCTCAATGCACGACTTAGGTGCTAATACCTACTCATTTAACATCTGTAATTACATTCTTGTTCAGTTAGTTATCCTCATATAGGCCAAGTTATCATCAGATATGGGGTGATAAAGTCACTGATGATGATAATGATGTGAATATGTCACTGATGATGATAATGATGTGAATATGTCACTGATGATGATAATGATGGGAATATGTCACTGATGATGATAATGATGGGAATATGTCACTGATGATGATAATGATGGGAATATGTCACTGATGATGATAATGATGGGAATATGTCACTGATGATGATAATGATGGGAATATGTCACTGATGATGATAATGACGGAATATGTCACTGATGATGATAATGATGGGAATATGTCACTGATGATGATAATGATGGGAATATGTCACTGATGATGATAATGATGGGAATATGTCACTGATGATGATAATGATGGGAATATGTCACTGATGATGATAATGATGGGAATATGTCACTGATGATGACAATGATAGGAATATGTCACTGATGATGATAATGATGGGAATATGTCACTGATGATGATAATGATGGGAATATGTCATGATGAAACCATCAACAGAAAATAAGAATATAGCAGAGTCGTTATTTTGTCAGGGGGAATTGAGAGACTTTAGTTCTCTGAATCCCAATTTCTCAAATAATTCCCATGGCTTTCTTCTCTAACAGGTATAGTATACCTTGATGAAATCAATATTGAATCCACTAACAGCCATACTAAGGGACCAACGTTGGAAATTAGTGCACGTTTAAGTGCGATGCTGCAATTCATCTGACTTGTTATTCAACGTGTCAATATTTTAATTGTATCCGTCACTAACTGAAAAATAAACTATTCAATAAATATACTGAACAAAAATATAAACGCAACATGCAACAATTTCAAAGATTTGAATGAGTTACAGTTCATATAAGGAAATCAGTCAATTGAAATACATTTATTAGGCCCTAACCTATGGATTTCACATGACTGAGCAGGGGTGCAGCCATGGGTGGGCCTTGGCAGGCATTGGCCCACCCACTTGGCAGCCAGGCCCACCCACTGGGGAGCCAGGCCCAGCGAATCAGAATGAGTTTTTCCACACAAAAGGGATTTATTACAGACAGAAATACCCCCTTATTTCAGCTCATGAAACATGGGACCAACACTTTATATGTTGCGTTTGTTCAGTGCAAATAAATGAAATAAATATTTAGCAGCATTGCACACTCAACCAATTCCAAGCCAATGCACTGACTGTAAGTTGATTAAAGCCTGGGTGGAGTTTATCAGATGTAATAGATAGGAGACAGCCAGGGGTAGCTGGAGATATGCAATGGTGGAGCCACTGTTTGCTGCTACTGCCTAGCCTGCTGCCTCAATCTGCCTGCCTAAGCCTGTCTTATCAATGCGATCCATGGGCAACACACCCTCTCTAACTCTCCCTCTGCTGGGTTTCAAATCAGCCGCTAATGGACCCAATCTGGTGCCTTTTTAAGGCGAAGGGACAGTTCCATGCAGCAGTAATTGCGCTCTAATTCAGTTGAACTCTCAATATCTAATCAGACGGCTCCAAATTCCCTGGCCGAGGAGGCAACCCCAAGGACACTCGCCCTACCTGCCCGGCAAACACCTAATAAAGCAAGGGAATTTACACCCTACAATCCAGCATACAGCACGAAGGGAAAACCCAGGACGCAGCTGAGCTCACAGGACTCCAAAAATGGCAGCCTGCCTAGTACTGAATCCACGACGCAAAGCCCAATGAAATGGTGCACTGCTCACGCAACGCCTCCTCAGTTTTTACCAGCCACAGTAAAGGTTTCATTGGCGAAACAAACATAGCAAATCATGGCACGTTTTTGAAAAAAAGGTCAAATAACCAGAGCGTACCTCGTGCCATGGGCTATAAAAACTGCTCAGGTGGGGTAAAGATGCAAAGACATCTTACAAAGATGACCGCTACTCTTAAAGTAAACTTAGTTCAAAGTTGAAGATAAACAAACAAAGAAGACATGCAGCAATTTCATTTTAATGGAATGTTGGGAGTGAACTTGATATCACTTTCACTGGGGTCTTGGTTTCTTTTCTCCCTCCCTGGGGTTTGGAGATCTGTTGACTACCTACTGACCTACAGTATGGGGAGGATTTATTTCAATGGCACATAGTTCTAGAGCCCTGATGTTGCCACCCCTAGAGATTTCCTCTGTCTATAGTAAGTCACTGAGGCAGATCACAATGGATCATCTAGTTGTTGTCTCTCTACAGGCCTATCACACTGATTCTGGCTTTAGCTCAGTGGACTAACCCAGTCTTGTGGCAGGTAAGAAACCTGAGTTCGAACCCCAGATGGTCACAGAGGCAGATCAATTTCCGACAGTTGAAGTCGGAAATTTACATACACTTAGGTTGGAGTCATTAAAACTAGTTTTTCAACCACTCCACAAATTTCTTGTTAAACAAACTATAGTTTTGGAAAGTCAGTTAGGACATCTACTTTGTGCATGACACAAGTAATTTTTCCAACAATTGTTTACAGACAGATTATTTCACTTACAATTCAATGTATCACAATTCCAGTGGGTCAGAAGTTTACATACACTAAGTTGACTGTGCCTTTAAACAGCTTGGAAAATTCCAGAAAATGATGTCATGGCTTTAGAAGCTTCTGATAGGCTAATTGACATCATTTGAGTCAATTGGAGGTGTACCTGTGGATGTATTTCAAGGCCTACCTTCAAACTCAGTGCAAACTTTGCTTGACATCATGGGAAAATCAAAAGATATCAGCCAAGACCTCAGAAAAAAATTGTAGACCTCCACAAGTCTGGTTCATCCTTGGGAACAATTTCCAAATGCCTGAAGGTACCACGTTCATCTGTACAAACAATAGTACGGAAGTACAAACACCATGGGACCACGCAGCCGTCATACCGCTCAGGAAGGAGACGCGTTCTGTCTCCTAGAGATGAACGTACCTTGGTGTCGAAAAGTGCAAATCAATTTCAGAACAACAGCAAAGGACCATGTGAAGATGCTGGAGGAAACAGGTTCAAAAGTATCTATATCTACAGTAAAACGAGTCCTATATTGACATAACCTGAAAGGCCGCTCAGCAAGGAAGAAGCCACTGCTCCAAAACCGCCATAAAAAAGCCTGACTGCGGTTTGCAACTGCACATGGGGACAAAGATCATACTTTTTGGAGAAATGTCCTCTGGTCTGATGAAACAAACATAGAACTGTTTGATGGCATCATGAGAAGGGAAATTATGTGGATATATTGAAGAAACATCTCAAGACATCAGTCAGGAAGTTAAAGCTTGGTCACAAATGGGTCTTCCAAATGGACAATGACCCCAAGCATACTTCCAAAGTTGTGGCAAAACGACTTAAAGAAGTCGGAACGACAACAAAGTCAAGGTATTGGAGTGGCCATCACAAATCACTGACCTCAATCCCATAGAAAATGTGTGGGCAGAACTGAAAGAGCGTGTGCGAGCAAGGAGGCCTACAAACCTGACTCAGTTACACCAGCTCTGTCAGGAGGAACGGGCCAAAATTCACCCAACTTATTGTGGGAAGCTTGTGGAAGACCACCCGAAACGTTTGACCCAAGTTAAACAATTTAAAGGCAATGCTACCAAATACTAATTGAGTGTATGTAAACTTCTGACCCACTGGGAATGTGATGAAAGAAATAAAAGCTGAAATAAATCATTCTCTCTACTATTATTCTGACATTTCACATTCTTAAAATAAAGTGGTGATCCTAACTGACCTAAGACAGGGAATTCTTACTAGGATTAAATGTCAGGAATTATGAAAAACTGAGATACTGAGTTTAAATGTATTTGGCTAAGGTGTATGTAAACTTCCGACTTCAACTGTAGATGTTGTCTCTCTTCAGGCCTATTACACAGATTCTGTACACTGACAAGATCAGAACAACTTTGTTCTGAACAACAACAGCTCTGCAGTGAAGCAGACGAGGACCAATGCTTTTGGTGTTGGGTGGAGAGATTTGTGACGGTTGTCCTGATCTTCCCTGAGTGGACCACTACCCATAACAAAAAGCATCCTAAATCAGGAACTTTACTCTGCAATAAAGTGTTCATAATAAGTTGTGTTCAATACTGAAATGTTGTGGTAATGTTTAAAGTATAATACTCACAGTCTAAATGGCTGTGCCGTATGCCCTCCACATCCTCCGCATGAATGAACTGGTAACACCTCTTCCCTACGATGTCCAATGGCGTCAGGTCCATGTAGTCGCTAATTCTACAACATGGATTTGAACAGGATTCAGCATGTAAGGCAAGAGAAGAAGCACCAACGGAAACAGAGAGAAAGATTCGAATGTGGTGTCATTACAGTGTAACCAGATAGGCAATTTTTCTTGTCACCCTGATATGTCAAACTAATGACTCTGAGGCAGATAAGCCCACGTATAACTCAGAACATTCAGGGACAAAAGGCTATTATGGAACCTAGGATGTCTTCCCATTCCACATGATAAAATGCCTATCACTTAGTATTGAATATCATCTATCCATTCTTTTTTTGTTCACCCAAAAGCAATCTGTCTACTATCTGTCTTAAATATTGTGTGGTTATTTTCTGATATTTCTAGTTTCCCATAAACCCTATGAAACAGATGAAAGAAGTCCTGATCAGTTTCCTATTTTATTTTCCCGAAAGGCTGAGGCTATCTCACTGTAAAACTGACTGTCCAGATGTGATTTCCCCATAAATAACTGACTGTCTGGTAGACAGAGGTAAAATACATCTCAGTGATCTCAATCCCATAGAGATGAGGACAGGAAGCAAAGAAATACAATGTACAAGATGAGGTGTACATAACATCAGCCTATTACTATGCAATTACAAACAAATCAAACAAATAATACGTAACAACACAGTAATGATTAGAGTGTAACTACCTACACAGGTATAAGAGCAACATAATGTCAGGTTTAACCCATAATCCATTGTGGATATATTGGTTGTAAGAACCCCTTTTATGTAGTTGTAACAACATTGACAACATTGACAGGGGTGATCAAAGTGTTAACAAAAGAGGTGAGTAGTTCTGTGATACGTATTTTATCATCATGTGTATTTTACTATAATGTGTATTTCATTATCCAAACTATTAATCCCTCATTGAAATGCATTCTTCTCTTGGTGAATACCCATGTATTTCAGTTATGTATTTGACAGCCATGTGGGTAAGGTAAAGTCAAGTCTTACCTATTCTCGCAGTAGACAATGTTGAGGTCCATGTTGACCCGGGTGACAAACATTTGGCAGTCTATGCGCACCTCGTTGATGGTGGGAGGGGGGAGGGCGTGGGCTACCACCACCATGCCCATGATCTGAATGGGTACAGACCGACTGTGGGTCAACGCCATCCGGATCCTCAGCCTGCCTGTAACATGGATCACCTATAGGAGGAGGGAGAGAGGGGGGAGGGAGAGAGAGCGAGAGAGCGAGAAAGAGACTGAGTGTTTCAGTCCAAAAGCAGTGATGGGAGAATTCTAAACAAAAAATATAGACAGAGTGGAGGTAGGACACAAATATTTTCTCCTGAAATGATATTCTACACAAGAGAAGAGAGAGAGTTGAAGGTCCTAATTATTGCTAACTTTAAAGTTTCAGCTAAGCTTTAAAGTCTTTGTAGCTCCATTTTGCCCTAGAGGAGGAATTGAATAGATATGCACACTACACTTTCAGATCCATCCATTTTAATCACTGCCAGTACACCCAGGGGGAATTGTTTTGTAGTCTTTAAACTACTGACACTGGCCTCTCAGTGGCACACCTCTGAGATTGGTGAGACGCGATTATCATCATTCACACAGACAGTTCCTGCTCCCTAAACTCATTCAAAGCCTCAGACCATAGGGGACCTCGGTGCCTCTCCTGCTTCACCAGGGACAGGCAACCCTCAACAATGGGAACGAGACATTGAATGCCAATTGGATAGAGAGACAGAGACACACACACAAAAAAGAACAGCCCTATTTCAGACATGGTGTTGTTTTTGGAGCTTGGGAAGCTAACAGAACATTGACATGTTACAATGGCCCCGTCAGAGTGCTGGCCCAGGAGGAAAATGGTTTTGATGGTGTATGATATCTCCTTTTCAAAGGGAAACGATCAGTGATTGTGACATGCTAGAAGCCATCATCAGTTCCACAGTTAAATGATACTGACTCCTTTTCCCTGGAGTTTCTCCAGACAAAGAAGAACTGTGAATTGTCATTTCAAACCCATTTTGAATGCAACTAAACTCTGTATAGGACATCCAATAGCATAGTTGAACATTTTTAAACAGTGTGAGAATCAAAAGAGTAGAAAGTGGGTACGAGCCAAGACCTGCTAAAACACATAAAACAGAATGCTAGGAGAGGCATTTTGGGGCTGAAGATTACAGCCTGTCTAGGGCTTGAAGTCATGCTGCTCTCAAATAGAGTACTGTTGTGCAGTGAGACCTTGTTCAAGATCACCAGGGGGGAATGACAGTTAAGAACTGTCTGTGTGAATCGGCTACCCATGTATATTATATTCTGTTCAATATGCCCCCCATTATTTGCAGTTACAGTCATTTCTGTAACATGTTAATCAGCTACTGTACAGAATATACAGTGCATTCGGGAAAAGTATTCAGACCCCTTGACTTTTTCCACATTTTGTTACGTTATGTATTTGATGTATTTGCTTTTTTTCCCTCATCAATCTACACACAATACCCCATAGTGACAAAACAAAAACTGGTTTTTAGAAGTTATTGCAAAATGATCAAATAAAATAAACGGAAAAAAGCATTTACAGCTTCGAGTCTTCTTGGGTATGATGCTGCCACCACCATGCTTCACCATAGGGATGGTGCGAGGTTTCCTCCAGACGTGACGGTTGGCATTCAGTCCAAAAAGTTCAATCTTGGTTTCATCAGACCAGAAAATATTGTTTCCCATGCATAGTCTGAGAGTCTTTAGGTGCCTTTTGGCAAACTCCAAGCGGGTTGTCATGTGCCTTTTACTGAGGAGTTGCTTCTGTAAAATAAAGGCCTGACTGGTGGAGTGCTGCAGAGATGGTTGTCCTTTTGGAAGGTTCTCCAATCTCCAAAGAGGAACTCTGGAGCTCTGTCAGAGTGACCATTGGGTTCTAGGTTACCCCCTTGTCCGAGGCACTTCTCCCCCGATTGCTCAGTTTGGCCAGGCGGCCAACTCTAGGAAGAGTCTTGGTGGTTCCAAACTTCTTCCATTTAAGAATGATGGAGGCCACCGTGTTCCTGTCGTCTAGAATGTCATTGTATGCTGTAGCATTAAGATTTCCCTTCACTGGAACTAAGGGGCCAAGCCAGAAACATGAAAAACAACCCCAGGCCTCCCGAGTGGCGCAGTGGTCTAAGGCACTGCATCGCAATGCTAGCTGTGCCACTAGAGATTCTGGGTTCGTCCAGGCTCTGTCGCAGCTGGCCGAGACCGGGAGACCCATGGGGCAGTGCACAATTGGCCCAGCGTTGTCTGGGTTAGGAGAGGGTTTGGCCGGCAGGGATGTCTCATCGCGCTCTAGCGACTCCTGTGGCGGGCTGGGTGCATGCACTCTGACACGGTTGCCAGGTGTACAGTGTTTCCCCCAACACATTGGTGCGGCTGGCTTCCGGGTTAAGTGGGCATTGTGTCAAGAAGCAATGTGGCTTGGTTGGTTTGTGATTTGGAGGACGCACAACTCTTGGCCTTCGCCTCTCCTGAGTCTGTACGGGAGTTGCAGCGATGAGACAAGACTGTAACTACCAATTGGATACCACAAATTTGGTTAGAAAAAGGGGTATAAAAAACATAAAAACAACCCCAGACCATTATTCCTCCTCGCATTGGGGCAGGTAGCGTTCTCCTGGCATCTGCCAAACCCAGATTTGTCCGTCGGACTGCCAAATCATCAAATCAAAACAAATTTATTTATAAAGCCCCCCTTACATCAGCTGATGTCACAGAGTGCTGTACAGAAACCCAGCCTAAAACCCCAAACAGCAAGCAATGCAGGTGTAAAAGCACGGTGGCTAGGAAAAACTCCCTAGAAAGGCCAAAACCTAGGAAGAAACCTAGAGAGGAACCAGGCTGTGAGGGGTGGCCAGTCCTCTTCTGGCTGTGCCGGGTGCAGATTGGGGAAGCGTGATTCATTACTCCAGAGAACGCGTTGCCACTGCTCCAGAGTCCAATGATGGCTAGCTTTATAGCACTCCTGTCAACACTTGGCATTGCGCATTGTGATCTTAGGCTTGTGTGTGTGCTGCTCGACCATGGAAACCCATTTCATGAAGCTCCCAACAGTTCTTGTGCTGAAGTTGCTTCCAGAGGCAGTTTGGAACTCGGTAGTAACCGAGGACAGATGATTCAGCATACTTTTGTCCACATACTTTTGTATATATAGTATGTGTTAGATATATTTGATGTGTTAGATTCTGTATATTCTATATGTGTTAAATATGTGATATATATTTACAGTGGTTTCAGAAAGTATTCACACCCCTTTACTTTTCCACATCTTTGTTGTGTTACAGCCTGAATTTAAAATGGATTAAATTGAGATTTTGTGTCACGGATCTACACACAATGTCCCATATTGTCAAAGTGGAATTTTGTTTGTAGAATGTTTTTTTTTTAATAAAAAATGTCAAGCTGAAATGTCTTGAGTTAAGTATTCAACACCTTTGAATACTTAACTCAAGTCTAACTAAGTTCAGGAGTAAACAAATCGCATAAGAAGTTGCATGGACTCATTCCATGTTCAATAATAGTGTTTAACATGATTTTTTGAATGTCTACCTCATTTCTGTACCCCACACATACAATTATCTGTAAGGTCGCTCAGTCGAGTAGTGAATTTCAAACACAGATTCAACCACAAAGACCAGGGAGGTTTTTCAATGCCTGGTAGATGTGTAAAAATTACAAAAGCAGATGCTGAAAATCCCTTTGAACATGGTGAAGTTATTAATTAGGCTTTGGATGGTGTATCAATACACCCAGTCACTACAAAGATACAGGCTCTTTCCTAACAGTTGCCAGAGAGGAAGGAAACCGCTCAGGGATTTCACCATGAGACAAATGGTGATTTAATAAAAGTTACAGAGTTTAATAGTAGTGATATGAAAAAACTGAGGATGGATCAAGAACATTGTGATTACTCCAAAATACTAACCTACAGGACAGAGAGAAAAGGAGGCCTGTACAGAATACAAAGCGTTATGTTTGGGGCAAATCCAAAACAACACATCACTGAGTACCACTCTTCATATTTTCAAGCATGGTGGTGGCTGCATCCTGTTATGGGTATGCTTGTCATCAGCAAGGATAAGGATAAAAATAAACAGAATACAACTTTAACCACAGGCAAAATCCCAGAGGAAAACCTGGTTCAGTCTGCTTTCCACCAGATACTGGGAGATTAATTCACCTTTCAGCAGGACAATAACCTAAAGCACAAGGCCAAATATACACTGGAGTTGCTTACCAAGACGACATTGAATGTCCCTGAGTTTTGACTTATATCGGATTGAAGATCTATGGCAAGACTTGAAAAATGGCTGTCTAGCAATGATCAACAATCAACTTGACAATTAAAAAAATAATAATGGGAAAATATTGTACAATCCAGGTGTGCAAATCTCTTAGAGACTTACCCCAAAATAACCAAAGCTGTAATCGCTGCCAAAGGTGCTTTTAAAAAACATGTTTTTACTTTGTCATTATGGTGTGTTGTGTGTAGATTGGTGAGAAAAAAAATATTTAATCAATTTTGAATTCTGGCTGTAACACAACAAAATCTGGAATAAGTTAAGAGGTATAAATAATTCCTGTAATATTTTACATCATGTATGTATCATGTCAATCAATGTCTGGTTGATCCATTCAGAATCCCTCTGCATATGAGAGTTCCCTACAGTCTGTTGGGCAGCATAGTGTTGAACAGACCTAGGGCGGCAGGTAGCCTAGTGGTTCGAATCCCTCAGCTGACTAGGTGAACTTTCAAATAGTTTTAGTGTTTGCTTTAGCCTGCCTGAAACCTGTTAGGCAGGGTTTTGCTCTTTTCCAACTTTTCAATTAGTTCCAGTGTGCCAGGCAAGCTCAATCAAGCCCAGCTTTAGTATTTGAAATGATTTTAAATAGTACTTGAACCCAGGTCTGGAACAGTATGCTCATCAGGCTTCACACACCAGTCAGACAGTATGCTGTCTGTCTTGATCAGACCCCAGAGTGACAGCCAAGCAGGTGCTGACACACATTTGAAAAGGCTGTTGGTTGGCAGGTTTCAATAGGACATCACAGCAGCACAATGAAAACAGGGCAGAGGAAGAAATCTAATGACTGTACTGACTGGATGGAACAAGCCCATGATGCTTTGCTCCAGAGGACACCAGCCCATGCAAAAATAAAATACACACCGCTCTCCTTCACTCAATTGAATACAAAGGAGCTCTCTGTTAAATAAATAAACATTCAAATGTATTAAAAACATACAAAATGGAAATTATATTTTCAGAAGCCCAAAGCTTGGGGCATTAAAAGTTAGTTTGAAAAAGACAACTTTTCAAGTAATTGCCACAAAGCAAACGGCGGCTAGCTAGATTGCTGCAGGAGTGCTCTTGGCAAGAACATCATAAGCTCTGGCGAAACATTAAATATGCTCAAGCAGCTAAATGCAAACTGACACGGCAAGGGTTCACAACAGCGGCAGTGAGAGGCAGATGAATAGCATATCTCAATTTAATACAAGCCAACATAACAAAGGGATCAATTTTTATAATTCATGGTTCAGCACACAATGCACTCTCTCCCCCGCCAGTGAATATAGAAGAGGTATACATAAGAAATAAGATTCATCTGTTCCCAGGGATTCTCTGGAGTGCTTTTGAAATGTGATACAGCACAAATAATGATGGAGAACCTTTACATGAGCACATTAAATGAGATGGGCTGAGATCTGTTTAAAAAAGATGGGTTTAGAGCTAGAGCAGAATTCACTTTGATTTGACCTCCAGAGTGAAGTGGGGATATAAGCGGCCATGATGCGTGCCGCCGACGCTGCCGCGCCTCACCTCGCTTCGCCGCCCGGGCTCTCGGGTGGAGGAGCAGATCACCTAATGCCTGGTGGATGCTGTATGCAAAATTCATACCTACCAACCACCCGCCTGTAACAACACAAGTGTTGACTTAATTTAAAGTAAACGCAATAAGAGGTGTCCTTGTCTGGCCTGTAATGTATGCATGTGTGTGTATGTGAATATTTATGCCTGGGCACCATGGTGTCCATACTTCATGGTTATTTGCATATGTCTGGGTGGACATGGCAAACAACATGGGAGATGTAGAACTATGGAAAGATGGAAAGAGACTTTTGGATTCCCTCTTTCTCGCTCTCTCTCTCTCTCTCTCTCTCTCTCTCTCTCTCTTTCTTTATTTGTGTACACAGGGACTCATTATGAATGGGCTGTAGGAACAGAAAAAGGGCACCCAACACTTTCCCACCTCCACCACTTCCTGTCCTTTTCTCATTTCTCTCTCTCTCTCTCTCTCTCTCTCTCTCTCTCTCTCTCTCTCTCTCTCTCTCTCTCTCTCTCAGGAAGAGCCTTAGTTCACTACCATAGCCAGTCATTATCGTCCAAGACCAACGAAACACAATTTTTGGTGTCAAGTCAGACGGTCAATGTCTTTCTACCTTCTCATTCTTAGTCCGGCAAACTTTGCTACTGCAAATACAATATACAATAAAGGCATTGGAGAGACATATCCAATCCCGCTCCACTGCTGTTGGGTTTACCCTTGAGAACACAAAGTGCATTAGGGTGGGATAATGCCAGAATGAGGCCAGACACAGACAAAGAGACAGAGATGATATGGAGATCCTTGGAGAGAGATAGGGGCATCAGGATGAGGCTGGGCTCGTCCCTGTGTGTCCTTACAGCCCATAGCATCAGCCTTAATCCTATATCTCTGTTCCAAACCCCAGAAGCCACACATCTTATCAACTTAATGTTGAGCCTGCTTGACTTTTTCTCTATAAAATAATGTTAACACCGACAGCTACACATTTTCTAACATGCTATGAGTATGATGATGACTACAGGGCCATAGAATTACATATAAAACACCAAACATTGAGTATACAAAACATTAAGAACATGGGCCAGCATCCCTGTGGAAAGCTTTTGACACATTGTAGTGTCCATGGGTAGGGGGAAGGGGTGCAACTCAATATTAGGAAGTTGTTCCTAATGTTTGGTGTACTCAGTGTATATACAATGCCTCCGGGAAAGTATTCAGAACGTATTTACTTTACAGCCTTATTATAAAATGGATTAAATAAAAAAATATATATACACACAATACCCCATAACGTTTTTTTACATGTTAACAAATTTATAAAAAATGAAAAACAGAAATACCTTATTTACATAAGTATTCAGACAATTTGCTATGAGACTCAAAATTGAGATCAGGTGCATCCTGTTTCCACTGATCATACATGAGATGCTTCTACAACTTGATTGTAGTCCACATGCAATATATCAATTGATTGGACATGATTTGGAAAGGCACACACCTGTCTATTTAAGGTCCCACAGTTGACAGTGCATGTCTGAGTAAAAACCAAGCCATGAAATCGAAGGAATTGTCCGTAGAGCTGCGAGACAGGATTGTGTTGAGGCACAGATCTGGAGAAGGGTGCCAACACATTTCTGCAGCATTGAAGGTCCCCAGGAACACAGTGGCCTTCATCATTCTTAAATGGAAGAAGTTTAGAACCACTCTTCCTAGAGCTGGCCGCCTGGCCAAACCTAGCAATTGGGGGAGAAGGGCCTTGGTCAGGGAGGTGACCAAGAACATGATGGTCACTCTGACAGAGCTCCAGAGTTCCTCTGTGGAGATGTGAGAACCATCCCGAAGGACAACCATCTATGCAGCACTCCACCAATTAAGCCTTTATGGTAGAGTGGCCAGACAGAAGCAACTCCTCAGTAAAAGGCACATGACAGCCCACTTGGAGATTTGCCAAAAGGCACCTAAAGGACTCTCCGACCTGAGAAACAAGATTCTCTGGTCTGATGAAACCAAGATTGAACTCTTTGGCCTGAATGCCAAGCATCACGTCTGGAGAAAACCTGGCAGTGTCCTTACGGTGAAGCATGGTGGTGGCAGCATCATGCTGTGGGGATGTTTTTCAGTGGCAGGGACTGGGAGACTAGTCAGGATCGAGGGAAAGAGATCCTTGTAGAGTGAGGGGGTTGTAAATATTAGGAAGTTGTAAAATGTAAATGTAAAAATCCTTGATAAAACCTGCTCCAGAGCGCTCAGGGCCTCAGACTGGGGCGAAGGTTCACCTTCCAACAGGACAATGACCATAAGCACACAGCCAAGATAACACAGGAGTGTCTTCGGGACAAGTCTCTGAATGTCCTTGCGTGGCCCAGCCAGAGCCCGGACTTGAAGCCAATCGAACATCTCTAGAGAGACCTGAAAATAGCTGTGCAGAGACGCTCCCCATCCAACCTCACAAAGCTTGAGAGGATCTGCAGAGAAGATTCAGAGAAACTCCACAAATACAGGTGTGCCAAGCTTGTAGCGTCATACCCAAGAAGACTCGAGGCGGTAATCACCGCCAAAGGTGCTTCAACAAAGTACTGAGTAAAGGGTCTGAATACTTATGTAAATTTGATATTTTTAACTAAATTTGATATTTTTGTTGTTTTTGCTTTTTCATTATGAGGTATTGTGTGTAGATTGACGAGGGCAAAAAACGATTTAAACCATTTTAGAATAAGGCTGTAACATAACAAAATGTGGAAAAAGTAAAGGGGTCTGAATACTTTCCAAATGCACTGTATGTAACACCATACTGCTGTGGGGATGTGGATTATAGGATCTCTGAGGCTTGGCCACTGTGCCTCTGGGTCTTACCTTATAGCCTGAAGACTTGATGTGGACACCTCTCTTGGTCAGTGTGGACTTCATACGGATGAAGAAGGAGCGCTCTAGAGTGTTGTCTGGGGAAAGCAGGCTGGGGCTGGTGGACTCAACTGTGGAGGCAAACACACACACACACACACACACAGTTACTTTACATTACCTGGCCAATACATCTGTGTGTTTTGTAGTAGTGTTGTGTAGTACACCTAAGAGAGGTGGCGCGATATTAGGTAAGATGGGCAGAGTCATTGAGTTTCTATCATCTCCCAGGTAATCTTCTAATGGAAAAAAACTCAATAAAGACAACACAATACAAGTTGCCAATATAAGTTGGACAATGTTTTAATCATGTTCTGTAATAGCGTACAACCTCTGCTTCGTCTAACACTGTAATTGTTAAAAAGTCAAGTGCATGTTTCTCTTCATTGAGCTCAAGTGTAGTATGTATTCTCCATGAAGTGCAATATTGCAATTTCATGTAATGGAATACTTATTAGTTGATTCAAGTTTTTTTTTTATATGCACAAACAAACAAGCGTGACATTGTCAATGAATTAGAGCTCATCTAATTCTAAACAAAGATATTCATCCTTGATTCAACAGTTCAAGATCTCAAGTCAATTCTAAACATACGTGTGTCATCTTCATCTCAACGCATTTAAAAACGACCACAACTGAGGTCAGTCTGAGTCTCGGCAACAGAGCACAACAAGGATACCTATTAGTCAAAGGTGAAACGGTCCATTTGTCACTCTGTGTTCCTGGACTTAATAATCAAATGCATATTCATAACATTCAATCCATCAGGGAGATAATATAGGTTCAGACAGGCCCGCCCCTCCTTGTCTCGCTGACTGTGTGCGTGTGTGTGTGTGTGTGTGTGTGTGTGTGTGTGTGTGTGTGTGTGTGTGTGTGGACATGTTAAACTATCCTCGTGGGGACCAGAAGTCCCCACAAGAATAGGAAACTTAGCAAAATTGGGGACATTTTGTTAGTCCCCACAAGGAAAAAGGCTATTTCTAGGGGGTTTAGGGTTAAGGTAAGAATTAGAGTTAGGATTAGAATTAGGGTTAGGATTAGGATAAGGGGTTAACGGTAAGGTTTAGGGGCCTCCCAATCTAAGGCACTGCTAGCGGCTTCACTACAGATCCGGGTTTGATACCGGGCTTTGTCGCAGCCGGCCGCCACCGGGAGACCCATGAGGCGGTGCACAATTGGCCCAGCATTGTCCGGGTTAGGAGAGGGTTTGGCCGGCAGGGATGTCCTTGTCCCATCGCGCTCTAGCGACTCCTGTGTTGGGCTGGGTGCATGCACTCTGACACGGTCGCCAGGTGTACAGTGTTTCCTCCAACACATGTGTGCGGCTGGCTTCCGGGTTAAGCGAGCAGTGTGTCAAGATGCAGTGCGGCTTGGCGGGTTGTGTTTTGGAGGACACATGGCTCTCGACGTTCGCCTCTTCCGAGTCCGTACAGGAGTTGCAGCGATGGAACAAGACTGTAACTACCAACTGGATATCACAAAATTGGGAAGAAATAGGGGTTAAAAATACACAATTTTTTTTACAAAATATTAAAAAAGGTAAGGTTCAGGGTTAAGTTTAGGATTTGGGGTTAAGATTAAGGTTAGTGTTAGGGTTAAGTTTAGGGTTAGGGTTAGGTTTAGGATTAGGGGTTAGGGAAAATAGGATTTTCAATGTTGTGGTCCCAGGTTAGTTAAACAAGACTGTGTGTGTGTGTGCGTGTACATGCATGTGTCTCCCCTGACCGTCTCTTTCCCCAGAGCTGGACAGGACATTAGACAGCCTCCACTTTACTCTACAGGCAGACAGGCAGACACACAGCCATGAACAAGACTAGGAGATTACATTGAAATGGGATTACTAAAACAGCACACCTGGAAAATCCGGTTTTCTGCTACTCTGCATATAACAAGGCTGCAGTGACTTTGGCTCTCTGGAACTGGAAACAATGTGATCAGTGTAAAGGAGGAGGGTGGGGATGGAGGGATGAAGGGAGGGGTGAGGAGGCAGGGGGGGAAGGGGTGAGGGGTGGTGGTGCCATTCTCTTTCACAAGGCGACGTTTTTTTCTCTTCTTTTCTGAGGACATGAATTAAATGTCATTTAAAATCTAACCAGTCCTTTATCACTCTGGGGAGAAGCCAGAGCCATGTTATATTTAGTCATTTCATTTCTTCTGATTAAATATGAATTACTATGAAATTTTGCTCATCATCTAACACAGCAGAATACGCCAACAGCTTTTTAATACACTGTATAAGCAGCAGCAGCCACAAACTTCAGCAGTAGCTCTAGGAGTTTAATTCGCCTCTCTAATCCAATCACATCAACCTTATTTCTCTTATCACAGATTCCCATTTTGAATTAAATGAGCTCATTAGTTTTAATCAAAGGCAGAGAGATCAAAACGTACACTTAAATGCTTTAGATCAGAGCTGCCAGTCAGCTGCAGAGTTCTATTTTACTAAAACACAAGATCAGAGCCTCTTCGAACTGAGAATTTTCATTAGGGAAGGAGGGAAGGCACGAGCCAACCGACTGGCCTTAAAGACACAGGGCTCTTTTTCCACCCTACGGACGTCTAACTAAAGCAACATCAGAGTCATTTGTGAGGGGTTGGAGGGTGGTGGTGTGTTTCACCACCAGTGGGCTTCTGTTAGTTGGCGGTTCTGATGTGAATGTGAATTATAGACTGGGCAATTTACGAGTCAGACACGTCGAACGCCATTGCAATACTTTCTTCATCAAACTAATGGTAATATCTGGTCTGTTGGAGCATTACTCTGATTATTATAGTGTGGAGTGGCACAGGGGATAATTTGTGTTCCTAGATAGAGAGGCTGATTTCACATGATAGTGTATTCGTCCCAAATGGCACCCTATTCCCTTTATAGTGCGCTACTTTTGAGACTTTAGTCAAAATGAGTGCACTATATAGGGGAACGGGTGCCATTTGGGACTCACCCATGGTTCTATTGCGAGGGCAGCCCCAGCCCAATGAATGGTTTTGATACTGCATGGGAGAATAATGATATACTGTACTGTAGGTGTGTGTTATAGGGTTGTAATACATGAAGTACCGTGTTAACACGTAAACCATAGAGTGATTACCACCTAATCGTGTGGTCAAGTGACCATATTGAGATCCATGCATGTTTATGTTGATAGTAAAAAGAGAGCAGTGCCCACACCTTGAAAAGTTAATGTAGCCTACCACATTTTTACATGTAGAGTAAGCAGCCGACAAACATCAAGTGCCAGAGCACTTTGCAGTGAATGTGAAACTATACAAGACAATACGCTTTACAAGCCTGGATCTAATATAAAAATGACACCATAAAAGATTACTTCTTAAAAAGAAAAAATTATTTGTGAGCATAATTTACGGTTTGGCAGGGTCTGCCGGTCTAGATTCATTTTCCTGATGAAAGCCCTCAGAATGAACCATCTCTGTGTGTAAGTGATGAGACTTTAAAAGTATTACTTTCTGTGCTGTGGTGTTGATTGTTGACCATCATCAATAACCCACTGGCAGTTCTTTAGCCCCCGTTGCTCCTCTCTTCTCCCTGACAACCCCCGTCACCATACCATTTCTACACACCTGGGACGACTCAGAGGAGGAAGCTGCTACAAAGCCGAGACACTTCTACAAGCTACAAGCTCCTGTCTTAAATGACTTATACGCCTTAGTGAGGCTCCCCTACTCCGGCTGCTAATATTCCTCAATTTACATTTATATAAATATTAGTACCAATTCAAAGCGTCAAGCATTTAACGCACAGATAAATCAAGATAAAGTGTATAGCCCATGGCTCAGGCTCAGTGTGTCTGTCCTTCATATCTAGACGCGGGGAGGTCCTTGTCTCGCCCCGCTCTGATGAATGAGGGCCTCTCTCTGTACATTAGTAATGATATATAATGCACCAGGCCCTGTACTAATTGGAAGGCTCTGCTGGCTGGCTCCATATTGAGAGGTAGAGGGTGATTTTTCAATACAGCATGCCTTTGTGTTTGGGAGAGAGAGTGTGCCAGTGTGTGTGCGTGTATATGTGTGTGTGTTTATGTGTGTGTACGTGTGAGGGGGATGTGAAACATACAGAGAGAGACTTGTACTGCAATGGCAGCTTTAATAATTAGAGGTTGACAGGAAAAATGCCGTTAGGCACCTTGTCCTCCTCTGTCACTTGTGCCTCCCATCCTCTACAGCCAGTATCACTCTAGCCAACACTCCCAGAGAGGGAGATGAATTCAAAACATACAGCTATACCATGCATCATTTCAGGCAGAGTGACATTCAAAAGAAAGTAAAAATTCTATAAATTTCACATTTTCCTGTATGGCGAATTCAAGATATCAATTAATAATTGAGGTACTATGACTGGTGTCCAGTTTTACAGTGGGGGTGGAAAGGGTGAATATGTACTGTATTTCTCTCAAGAGTGGAGAACTGGATTCATGTTTCTTTTTTTTTATCAAGGTCAATATCATTCTTAAATGGTTGCCAATAGATGCCATTTCAACATCATGTAATGCCACTGAGACGGCTAGTGGTGGGAATCTGTATGTATCATACAGAGCTGTGCTCCTCCTACAGGACCCCCTGAGACCTTTCAAGAGGCACCTCTTAGATTGTAATAGAATATAATAGCTGCATTTCCATGACAACCAATTTCGCTCTCCATCACTAAGTGTGCCCAGCCACTTTGCTGATTTCACAATACATCTCTAAAGATAAATTAAGATAAATAGAAGCAAATATGTTCCAATATGTTTCTCCTAGACCAAGTGATTACGTTAATTGATGAAAACACATTGTTCCATCCAAACAGGGAACACCTCTAATATAGTTGAATAAAGTACAACATGACAAACCATGAGTATAAATACACTCATATAAGGGTCTACTCGTAAATATATCCTTTATAAACTGGCCTAAACTTCCAACGATTTTCCCTAAAACACTCTCTAAATCTCCTCTCTATTTGAGAGCCGTTGTATCTATCTAAGCTGGAACCCCACCTGAGTCACCATGTCAAGCTCTAGATGAAGGCAACGTGAGGCGTGCTTACAGGCGTACGGAAGGATTAAACGCTAACGCAACAACGATAAACACAGCAGATCAATTAGGAGGTGCAAATAAAGCTGAAAGGCCCCGAAGAGTGAAGTGATAATTAAATCCCGAGTTGTAAACGCTCTTTAAAAGGTTTGCTCTCAAATGGACATAAATCCCTTCAAATTAATTTATTATTCCAATCAGGGAGCTACAGTTTGTGCCATATAGTCCATCAACGTGAATAAAAAAAACAGGGGTCTTGTTGACTAACTAACAATAATTTCTATTGTGTCTATTAAAATGTAAAAGGCTAAATCAGAAGCTTGCCAAAAGAGTTTGTCATTAAAAGAACTGAAGATGAAAGATTATCTTTTCAACATCAAGTTTTCAGATACCCAGCCCGCATTTACATGCTGTTTAACGTATCAGACCAGACTTCATAGAGACCTTCCATACACTGATTATGGTTATCCCAACAACAAATACAGTACCAGTCAAAAGTTTGGACACACCTACTCATTCAAGGGTTTTTCTTTATTTTGACTATTTTCTACATTGTAGAATAATAGTGAAGACATCAAAACTATGAAATAACACATATGAAATCAGGTAGTAACCAAAAAAGTGTTAAACAAATCAAAATATATTTTATATTCGAGATTATTCAAAGTAGCCACCCTTTGCCTTGATGACAGCTTTGCACACTCTTGGCATTCTCTCAACCAGTTTCATGAACAGGTGTGCCTTGTTAATAATTTATTTGTGGAATTTCTTTCCTTCTTAATGCATTTGAGCCAATCAGTTGTGTTGTGACAAGGTAGGGGGTGGTATGCAGAAGATAGCCCTATTTGGTCATCTCTTCAGTAGGTCCTATGATTGTGTGTAGTCTGGCCCAGGAGTGTGAAGGTGAACGGAAAGGCACTGGAGCAACGAACCGCCCTTGCTGTCTCTGCCTCTCTCCACTGGGATTCTCTGCCTCTAACCCTATTACAGGGGCTGAGTCACTGGCTTACTGGTGCTCTTCCATGCCGTCCCTAGGAGGGGTGCGTCACTTGAGTGGGTTGAGTCACTGGTGTGATCTTCCTGTCCGGGTTGGCGCCCCCCCGTGGGTTGTGCCGTGGTGGAGATCTTTGTGGGCTATACTCAGCCTTGTCTCAGGATGGTGATTTGGTGGTTGAAGATATCCCTCTAGTGGTGTGGGGGCTGTGCTTTGGCAAAGTGGGAGGTGTTATATCCTGCCTGTTTGGCCGTGTCTGGGGGTATAGTTGGACGGGGCCACAGTGTCTCCCGACCCCTCCTGTCTCAGCCTCCAGTACTTATGCTGCAGTAGTTTATGTGTCGGGGGGCTAGGGCCAGTCTGTTATATCTGGAGTATTTCTCCTGTCTTATCCGGTGTCCTGTGTGAATTTAAATATGTTCCCTCTAATTCTCTCTCTCTCTCTCTCTCTCTCTCTCTCTCTCTCTCTCTCTCTCTCTCTCTCTCTCTCTCTCTCTCTCTCTCTCTCTCTCTCTCTCTCTCCGAGGAGGAGGAGGACCTGAGCCCTAGGACCATGCTTCAGGACTACCTGGTCTGATGACTCCTTGCTGTCCCCAGTCCACCTGGTCGTGCTGCTGCTCCAGTTTCAACTGTTCTGGAACCCTGACATGTTCACTGGACGTGCTACCTTGTCCCAGACCTGCTGTTTTCAACTCTCTAGAGACAGCAGGAGCGGTAGAGATACTCTGAATGATCGGCTATGAAAAGCCAACTGACATTTACTCCTGAGGTGCTGACCTGTTGCACCCTCAACAACCACTGTGATTATTATTATTTGACCCTGCTGGTCATCTATGAACATTTGAACATCTTGGCCATGTTATGTTATAATCTCCACCCGGCACAGCCAGAAGAGGACTGGCCACCCCTCATAGCCTTGTTCCTCTCTAGGTTTCTTCCTAGGTTCTGGCCTTTCTAGCCACCGTGCTTCTACACCTGCATTGCTTGCTGTTTGGGGTTTTAGGCTGGGTTTCTGTACAGCACTTAGTGACATCTGCTGATGTAAGAAGGGCTTTATAAAATTTATTGATTGATTGACTGGTCAAAGACCAAGTTCATATTATGGCAAGAACAGCTCAAAAAAGCAAAGAGAAACGACAGTCCATCATTACTTTAAGACATGAAGGTCAGTCAATACGAAGAACTTCAAGAACTTTGTAAGTTTCAAGTGCAGTCGCAAAAACCATCAAGTGCGATGGTATTGCTCGCCTAAGGTAGAGTATCTCATGATAAGCTGCAGACCACACTATCACACTACTCCTAGAATTCCCAGTCTTTGACTGTTGACTGTTGACATCTAGTGGAAGTCATAGGTACTGCAGTCTCAGTCCTACATAACATTGTATGCAATAGGCACAATGGAGAAGATGGTCTCATAAAACGCATAAAATCGCTAATATAAAATCCCTTACCTTTCGAAGAACTTCTGCTGAGGGCTTCCCAAGTGTCCAACGAAGACATCCAATGGTTCTTTTGTTAGAAAAAGTCTCCGTTTGGTTGGCGCGTTATGATCATAAAATCCACCGTTGAGTCGCCCATTGAACCGTGAAGAGAATACGTTCAAATTATACCTATACACTTTCTACAAACAAATCAAACATCATTTTTTATGTATCCTTAGGTATCCTTTTGTGTATTTTTGCTGTAATATTTCAACCGGACAATAACGTGAACGATAGGAAAGAAAAATAAAGTGGTGCGCATTCACAATCTCGCGCGCGTCAAACCTTGTTTACAAAAGTGGTCCTCTGACTTCTTCCTGTTCCTATCCGTTCTGGTCACTCCTAGAATTCCCAGTCTTTGACTGTTGACTGTTGACATCTAGTGGAAGCCATAGGTACTGCAGTCTCAGTCCTACATAACATTGTATGCAATAGGCACAATGGAGAAGATGGTAATTTACAAAAAAAACTGCAAATCTGGATGGATTTTCCTCTGGTTTTCGAACGGTATATCAGTTCTGTTATACTCACATACATTATTTTAACACTCTTAGAAACTTCAGAGTGTTTCCTATCCAATAGTACTAATTATGTGCATATCCTATTTTATGGGCCTGAGTGGCAGGCATTTTACTTTGGGCACGCCAGACTCTCCAAAACCGTCACTTATGCAGCCGCTCCCTAAGAAGTTTTAAGCAGACCACCATAGTGCCTGTGCCCAAGAACACTAAGGTAACCTGCCTAAATGACTACACGACCTGTAGCACTCACGTCTGTAGCCATGAAGTGCTTTGAAAGGCTGGTCATGGGTCACATCAACACCATTATCCAAGAAACCCTAGACCCACTCCAATTTGTATACCGCCCCAACAGATCCACAGATGATGCAATCTCTATTGCACTCCACACTGCCCTTTCCTCATCTGGACAAAAGGAACACCTATGTGAGAATGCTATTCATTGACTACAGCTCGGCGTTCAACAACATAGTGCCCTCAAAGCTCATCAATAAGCTAAGGACCCTGGGACTCAACACCTCCCTCTGCAACTGGATCCTGGACTTCCTGACGGACCGCCCTCAGGTGGTAAGGGTAGGTAACAACACATCCGCCACGCTGATCCTCAACACAGGGGCCCCTCAGGGGTGCGTGCTCATTCCCCTCCTGTACTCTCTGTTCGCTCATGACTGCACGGCCAGGGACAACTCCAACACCATCATTAAGTTTGTCGATGACACAACAGTGGTAGGCCTAATCACCGACAATGACGAGACAGAGACCTGGTCATGTGGTGCCAGGACAACCTCTCCCTCAACGTGATCAAGACAAAGGAGATGATTGTGGACTACAGGAAAAAGAGGACTGAGCATGCCCCCATTCTCATCGACGGGGCTGCAGTGGAACAGGTGGAGAGCTTCAAGTTCCTTGGTGTCCACATCACCAACAAACTAACATGGTCCAAGCACACCAAGACAGTCGTGAAGAGGGCACGACAAAACCTATTCTCCCTCAGGAGACTGAAAAGATTTGGTATGGGTCCTCAGATCCTCAAAAGTTTCCACAGCTGCACCATCGAGAGCATCCTAACTGGTTGCATCACTGCCTGGTATGGCAACTGCTCGGCTTCCGAGGGTAGTGCGAACGGTCCAGTACATCACTGGGGCCAAGCTTCCTGCCATCCAGGACCTCTATACCAGGCGGTGTCAGAGGAAGGCCCTAAAAATTGTCAAAGACTCCAGCCACCCTAGCCATAGACTGTTCTCTCTGCTACCGCACGGCAAGCAGTACCGGAGTGCCAAGTCGAGGTCCAAGAGGCTTCTAAACAGCTTCTACCCACAAGCCATAAGACTCCTGAACATCTAATCAAATGGCTACCCAGACTATTTGCATTGCCCCCTCTCTTTTACACCTCTGCTACTCTCTGTTATTGTCATCTATGCATAGTCACTTTAATAACTTTATCTACATGTACATATTACCTCAACTAACCGGTGCCCCCGCACATTGACTCTGTACCGGTACCCCCCTGTTTATAGTCTCGCTATTGTTATTTTACTGCTGCTCTTTAATTACTTGTTACTTTTATTTCTTATTCTTATCCGTATTTTATTAACTGCATTGTTGGTTAGGGGTTCGTAAGTAAGCATTTCACTGTCTACACCTGTTGTATTCGGCGCATGTGACTAATAACATTTGATTTGATTTGAATCAGGCCTTCATGGTCGAATTGCTGCACAGAAACCACTACTAAAGGACACCAATAATAATAAGAGACTTGCTTGGGCCAAGAAACACGAGCAATGGACATTAGACTGGTGGAAATCTGTCCTTTGGTGTGATGAGTCCAAATTTGAGATTTTTGGTTCCAACCGCCATGTCTTTGTGAGACGCAGAGTAGGTGAATGGATGATCTCCACATGTGTGGTTCCTGCCATGAAGCATGGAGGAGGAGGTGTGATGGTGTTCTGGTGACACTGTCAGTGATTTATTTAGAATTCAAGGCACACTTAACCAGCATGGTTACCAAAGCATTCTGCAGAGATACGCCATCCCATCTGGTTTGCGCTTAGTGGGACTATCATTTGTTTTTCAACAGGACAATGACCCAACACACCTCCAGACTGTGTAAGGGCTATTTGACCAAGAAGGAGAGTGATGGAGTGCTGCATCAGATGACCTTGCCTCCACAATCATCTGACCTCAACTCAATTGAGATGGTTTGGGATGAGCTGAACAGCAGAGTGAAGGAAAAGCAGCCAACAAGTGCTCAGCTTTTCCAAGACTATCGGAAAAGCACTCCAGGTGAAGCTGGTTGAGAGAATGCCAAGCGTGTGCAAAGCTGTCATCAAGGCAAAGGTTGGCTACTTTGAAGATTCTAAAATCTAAAATATATTTTTATATAATAACACTTTTTTGGTTACTACATGATTCTGATCTGTTATTTCATAGTTTTGATGTCTTCACTATTATTCTACAATGTAGAAAATAGTAAATAATAAAGAAAAACCCTTGAATGAGTAGGTGTGCCCAAACTTTTTACTGGTACTGTATGTCCATCTAGACAAGTTAAGATAAGATTAACTGTATTGTTCCTGAATGGACATTTGTCCAAGGGAGCTCCTCCCTGTCCTGTAACTGTATATACATACAGCCATAGCCAGTGGTCAGATAACACGCTCCCCTAGACATCTCCAGCCTGCCACCCTGTGGGGGAGCACAGGACAGGGGAGCACGGGGCGATGTGACCCAGGCCCATCCATTATTAATATGGTAATGGAGGTGACGCGGTGATACGTGGGGGCCAGTTGTTATCAGCTGCAGGTCACTGTAGCCCACGCTGCATCCCAAATAGCACAATATTCCCTACATAGTGCTCTACCTTTGACAGTCAACACCAGATAAATGGCCTGTTCTGTTTTTTCTTATGACTTTGGTGCTTACGTGATTTGAAATGAAAGCGAGACGCTGAGGTGAGGTTGAGGTGGTGGGTGTCAGATTGAAAGCTAGATGGAGTAGATGAAGGTGTGTGTTTCTTCTTCCCTTATCATAACGGCCCACCCTGAGTTTGACATAACAGTGCAGGGGGAGGTGGTGGCGATGGGGAGGGTTGAGTGTGTCTTGTCATGGCTGCATTTAGGAGGTTGCTGGCCTGCTGCTAATCACAGGTAGCCTGGTTTAACCAGACTGAACGCTGCGCTCAACAGTGAATCATAGTGAAATGAGTTATGCCAGGCTAGATCTCAGGGAGTTTGCTAGGGGGTTGGAGGAAGAGGGGAATGGATCAGACAGAGAGGTGTACAGGATGGAACTGGACGGAACTGGACGGAACAGGACGGAAGAGGACGGTACAGGACGGAACAGGACAGAACAGGACGGAACAGGACAACAGAACAGGACGGAACAGGACAGAACAAGACAGAACAAGACGGAACAAGACCGTACAGGACGATACAGCATGGAAGAGGACGGTACAGGACGGAACAGGACAGAACAAGACAGAACAGGACGGAAGAGGATGTAAGAGGACGGTACAGGACGGAAGAGGACGGTACAGGACGGAAGAGGACTGTACAGGGTGGAACAGGATGGAAAAGATGGAACAGCAATAACATTTGTCAAGACAGAGACTCTAGTCACAACTAATGAACAAGACAGAACAAGACGAAACAAGACGGTACAGGACGATACAGCATGGAAGAGGACAGTACAGGACGGAACAGGACGGAACAAGACAGAACAGGACGTAAGAGGACGGTACAGGACGGTACAGGACGAATGAGGACGGTACAGGACGGAACAAGACAGAACAGGACGGAAGAGGACGGTACAGGACGGTACAGGACGAAAGAGGACGGTACAGGACGGAAGAGGACTGTACAGGACGGTACAGGACGGAACAGGATGGAAGAGGACTGTACAGGACGGTACAGGACGGAACAGGATGGAAGAGGACTGTACAGGACGGTACAGGACGGAACAGGATGAAACAGGACAGAACAGGACGGAAAGGATGGAACAGCAATAACATTTGTCAAGACAGAGACTCTAGTCACAACTAATGAACATGGGATGAGAAGATAAACAGAGACAGGGCTACTTATTGTGTAGTGCCTAGTACAGCACTGACTCCAGCATATGAAAGACATAGAGATAGCCAAGGATTTGTGTTCATTTATGATTGTGAACATGAAACCGTTCTGAAAACTGGTTTGATCATTGTCAGTCGTTTAAGTTAATCATTGTTGTGTAACGTATAATCGTATAATCGTATAAAAACGTATAATCACGCGGGATAGTGGACTGGACTTCACTCTGGAGAGATTCAGAATGGGAATAAATAGGTGAAGCCTCGAGCTGCAGATGGTCTGTCTATTGGTGTGATAATAGATACAAAAAAGCTCAAGGGATGTATTAGAAAGGAAATCGTATGTCTTTATCTAAAAAAAATATATATATTTTTTTAAATGCACTTTATGAATCGACGGCCTCTAATGACACTCTAATCAAGTTGATAGAATTTGGCATATCATTTTAGCCTTCCCCTCTTCCTATCCGCCCGCCGCCCCTCCCCAGTCAAAGTCCTTTTCTTTAATCAAGTTGCAGGAGAGACAGAGAGAGCTTGGCACTGGGGGCTCAGAGGTTGCAGATGGCTGCTATACTCCAAAATGTTCAAGCTTGACTGACCCATTTCATCAGCTCTGTCAAAGCCTTGCACTGATACATGTTGACAACATTTAATCTTAAAAATGGAAAGAAATGAATTAATATGCAAATTCCATCAGCTTTGTAATAAAAATGTCCTTGAAAAAACGGAGAACTCCACCCCAGAGGAATAGTGTGAATTATCCCAGCTCCGTTGTTCTATAAGTTAGTCTGAGGTACACAAGTCCACCAGGAAATCAGTGCGGATCTGACTGGGAAATAATTATGATGGAAGAACAAAACACTAGCAGGTTGAATAAATGGAACAACATGGGAAAAGGCCTGGTACTCTTTGTTATTCACTTTGAATTAATAGGATTAGTTTTCCTTTCAGATCCATATACACCTAAAAATCAACACCTCTCTATCACACCAAGGTGTGTGTATTTGTGTGTGTGTGAGAGAGAGTATGTGTGTGTGTGTGTGTGCGTGTGTGAGAGAGAGAGAGAGAGAGAGAGAGAGAGAGAGAGAGAGAGAGAGAGAGAGAGAGAGAGAGAGAGAATGTGTTGTACGCATTACAATTAAAAATTTAGGCAAGTGCACGAAGGACACTGTGGGGAAAAAGAGACATTTTCTCATTCTTCATGAGCTGCAATAGTCTACGGGGACAGAATCTTACAAGACAAAGATTACCCATACAAAAGAAGCAGTTGGCTACAGCCAGTTCTCAAGTGGAATTAGCTGAACTATGGGACCTAATTATCTGTGGAGAACCAACGTATAACGAAGGAGAGAAACTTGACTGTTTGAAGGACAAACGATTAATTAAAAAGAACACCTCTCCTAAATTCTGATCTGTGGACAAACGAACCGGTGTCGGTGAAACCCTCAGTGGAATGCCAACCATTGACTAACACACTAATAACATTCACCGGGCTATGTCTGTATGGCTGATAACAAGCAAATGATGCCAGTGACAAAGTAGACAAAGACATGTATTTACAAGGTCACAACGACCTTGTTAACTAGAATATAAACAGAGAAGCTATCATACAACATAATCCTAACAGTGCTCTACTCCCAAAAGATCCCTTGTCTCGTTACATTTTCGCAACTGTCTTTTAGTCTGCGTTTTACCATTACATTATTGTAGATCTTGCTTCTTTGTACTTCACTATGCAGGTAAAGCTAGCGAGAACGTAGTTCTTCTGTCGTTAAATGTGATTTTTCTTCTCACAGAACAGACAGATGTGTATTATCAATGTGTGTTTGTGTTCAACACTCTCTGCTCCATGCCTTCGCTCCCTACTTTTAATGGGCTTTTGAAGACTACGACGATTAAGGTAGAAGACAAAGACAGGATGAAGGGGAAGACAGCAGGTCTGCATCCCAAATGGCAACCTATTCCCTATATAGTACACTACTTTTGACCAGGGCCTATAGGGTCCCATTTGAGAAGTAAGGTGTTTTGAGTGCTAGCAAGCTGGCACACAAACCTGGTCCTATATTTTATTTAAGACACAGTACATCATTACAGGAGTTCTATAGGAACAGACTCTACACACCATCGAGCAATTATGAATATTGACATCCCATGTAGATATTGTCAGTCTTTGATGGAAAATATTCAGATTCCATTAGATAAAGAGTAGCTTTGAATTTGTCAACTGTCTGATAGCAAATGAAATGCAAACTGCCTCAGAATTGGATTGTATGTTAACACAGAATACATTTTTTGCACCACATAAGATAATCTTATGATTATACCAAACTGTTGTGCCTCCCTTGACACTTTACTCTGGGTTTGAGCATTCAGGTGCAGATTTTATACACTGTATGAGTGTGAAGAAATCAAAAACAAAATACCCATACTAAATGTAATTGCTAAACGTAAACTAAATGTAAAGCCATTCTAACCTAAAGTGCTATAGTTTCAGTGCTCACAACACAGTCATTTTTATGGAATAAATAGCTAGTCCTCTATTAACATGTCATTGACACGTTTCAAAACCCCATCTCTGTTTTAAGAGGGTCACTCGTTGCTTCTGTCCTCTCAACAATTGAACAAGCTTTTCCCTTCCCACACTTCATCCCCCTTATTCACCCTTTCTCTACTGAGCCCTCTCCCTTTCCCCCTCTTTCTCTCTCTCCTTTCACCCTCTCCTTCGCTCTCTCTCTCTCCCTCTCTCCACTCTCTTTCTTAACCCCTATCTCCTTCTCTCTCTCTTTCTCTCTCTCTCCCCCTCTCTCCACTCTCTTTCTTAACCTCTATCTCCTTCTCTCTCTCACCCACTCTTTTAACCCTCTTCTCCTTCTCTCTCCTCCAAACTCTCACTTCTTCTCCCTCCCTGCAACAGCTCCCGGCCAGCCCTGGAAGATCAGAGCAGCTGTAAAATAATGAAAAATGTGCAATCCTTGTGGGACACTGCTTGTGCACACACACCTCAGCCCAGGCATTCATCATTCGCCAGGTATTGTCAGTGAAAGTTTAATTGCATAAACACTCTGTAACTGTCCTGTCATATTTCTTGTCAGCCTGGATTCTCTCTCTGGGCTCACTATCTCACAAAACTATAATTGAATTGCTACCGAATCACACCGATGCTGACGGGAGGAGGGGAACCTTATGAATAGAATTTGTTTCCTATCAGCAGGTTTGACAAATTGTGTCACGAGGAAAAGCCGAAGCGATAATTTCCCAGTTTATTGGGAGTAGACCCGTTTGCTGTTTGTTGTTATCTACTACCAGCTCTTATAAGCACCTAGTTAAACAAAAATATATATATGAAATTTAGGCCCAACAAAAAGCAATTCAGCTCTGAGAGAGGGCAGTCTAAATAGGCACAAAGCTGCAAATAAGGCCATTATTTACACCTGTGAATGATCTAAAAGATGTATTTAAAAGGGAGGAAAGTCAGATTGCAGCAACAGTTCCTTTTCTATGAATAAATGCCTGAGAAACACAGGGACCCATCTTGCCTATAAGAGCTTAACAGAATGCCAATGCATTCCTACCCAGTTAGACAGAGTCATTCAGACATCCCAATATTTCATGTCTGATAAGTTAACACTCACAATGTACAATTCTAGAAGGCCGTTATTTGTGAGTGAGGAGTCGTTGGCGGAGTCGGACAATATGACTGTTATTTGTTTGTGTTTTCTGTCAACATGCTTGGTCTTTGATATTCCACCCTCTGCGATATTCAAAGGGACGATGGTTTGTCATTTCCACAAACTGGAAAAATAACTCAATTGCTTTTTTAAACAGAGCGACTGCAATGGCTACTATTTTGTATTCCCTTTCTCTTCCTGGAGGGGAAGCCTAAAAACCCCTCAGTCTTGCCCGGTTACTACTTCTCTGATCACGTATATCTTTTATACAGAGCAATTCACTGACAATACATGAACCAATGCAGACTGTTCAGATTACACAATAAAGCTCTGTATACATATGAAGAAAAAAAAACCAATATATAAACAAGAGGGTCCTCACTCTCCACAGTGTATCATTATTCTCCACCGCTTAACATCAGAGAGCTGAACTCCAAAGTGGCTTTTCCTCCTGTGTGAAAACATGTGGCAGCTTTATCAAAAGCCTTTCCCACAAAGCACTGCAGCACTCTCTCTACACTGCATGGGAACAGAGCAGTGTGGTAATGCCTCCCTACTACACTAGGCTGATAAAAAGCCTTTTCTGACAACCTTATCAGCCAAATAAGCTTAAATAAAACTGGCTTCTAATAGTCTGGAGACTGCTTGATCCTGCCTCTGTCTTTCAAAGCTCTGATGCCTTCCTCCTCCAGTGATCTTGTACTTTCAACGTGACAGAATTTTCAATCTTTTAGGCTGGCTAAGCTGTCATTAGTTTCTTTGTTCCTCTTTAGGGATTGTTTTGCGTATGTAGGCGCCGAGCCCGAGCGGTTTGATAGCGGCTGGGAGCAGCTCCGGGTACTAGGAGGAGTGATGATGGAAATGCACAGGCGTTTCAAAAGCATTGATAAGTCTTTTTAGTAATGTGGGAGGGGCTTTTTAAGGGGTTACAGTAGAAGCCATTGTCTTCATGTACAGTCGACTAGCTGTCAGAGGTGTGCGTTGTACACAGACGTACTCTAGATAATACTACATAATTGGCTGCACCTGCAACCTGAATAATTACACTACAGTGGTTGAGATGTCAGCTTTCAGACGAATGCTGTTCAAACGCTTTCCTTGTCTGACATTGATCTGCATTAAGAACAAATATTTATAACTGAGCACAGTCACTGCCAACTGTAAGTGACAGAATTTATATAAAAAGTGTAAGAGGCACAGCGGGGACAATGGCCTTGTTGAAGGGGGTTCATTTGATAAATAACACAAGCAAGAACAACAATCATAATTCATCAATACACACTAGTTTAATATCTAAAAGTGGGGTCTATGAATAAAGTCTGGGTTAAAATTACAGCTATAAGCATAACAGAAAATACTATATATTCAGTGCTTTGTAAGGAAAAATACAGCAAGCAGTGAATAATTTTATCAAAGACTTGCTGCCACACGAAGGCTAGCCATGATTGATGGGTATTTTGATTTATTACAATTTTTAAATCAAGTTATGCTTTAGCAAGAGGCTTAATTTAAGGCTAAAGTTAGAGCCCTGGGATAAATGAACACATCAGATGATTAAAAAACATTTGTCTTAGCGATCGAGGAGACAGGCAGGCCTTTATTTACGATGCCTTGTTCATCAACACCCACACTGATGCTTTGACAGAGAATCTATCTGATGGACTGATACGTACTTTCATCATTCTAAGGTAACTTATGACTTTTCCCCCTGCAAGCAGAAAATTAAGGGACTATATTACAACTTTTACCCTGTTAGGAGCTTTATGAGTGTTGAATTAGGAAGCCAAGACAGGTAAATCATTCACAGAAATCACACAGTACAAGCTTTGTTTAAACAACCACTAATCTCAATTCATATAGGTAGCTATATTCATTTATATATAGGAAAACCAACTACTTTCAATACCACATGCAATCTCAGCCACACTTACAGTAGTAAAGACAATAGTGAGATAATATTTGTAAGTTGTTTGCAATTCCTTCTGACTTAATTCTGGAAATTGCTACTGTGTTTATTTCAACAATAAAATAATATATTTCAATACGAATTACCCTGCTCTCTTGACCTTTAGTTTGTTGGAATTACCACAGCAGGTTTGTGAAGTGGGATCCCCTAAGGGACTTTCTTTATAATAATATAGAAGAAGAGTTGCTCTGAACTCAATGCCACAGCACAGTCCACTACTGTGTCCCAAATGGCACCCTATTCCCTATTTAGTGCACTACTTTGACCGGGGCCCATATAGGGAATAGGGGGCCATTTGGGATGGAGCCCACATCTCACAGTCACAGGAAACTAGCATAAATCCCACTTCCTATCTCCTTATTGAAAATAACCGACATGAAAATCAAACGCTAAATCCAGAAATCTTTGTCACAGGCATGTTTCAAATAATAAATATTGGACAGCAAATATCATATTTCCTGGCGAGTACACAAGACGCAACACATTTCCTTATTTCCATTGCATTTCCATTCTAAGCAACATAAGCTCTGTCTGCTTTGTAGACTGACTGTTTCTATAGATAAAAGAAAGAGAGGGGGGCATCACAACAAAGACTGATGTTTATTTAATTGAATATATCCTCGTATTGACAGAGACAGATGAACAAAACACTTGGATTTGCATTCCTAATCAGAGGGAGACGTGAGAGAGAATAAACCGAAGCTGGTTGATGTTGCTAGACAGGGCTGGAATGAACTGGGAGGGGATCCACTGTCACCAGCCACCAGCTACAGTATTCACAGTTACAACATGCCATGTTAAACCCTTCACAACATTTGTGAACATACACATCTGTGAAATGTACACTCCACATATAGCCTGTAGAATATGACTGCATGGTATTGCCTTGCTGCCCACACCACCAAAGAACAATATGGACTCTGGGCTACAGGACATCTAAAAGAGAACAATTTCACCAGTAGACTATAAATGAGGCAGGACGGCAGTATGGTAGATACAAATCTGTGACAGCTGCCCCAGTGTAAGAGTATCACATCTGAGCACACATGACCCCAACACAGCCAACCTGCCACCCTATCCAGCCAGCCTCTTTACACTACTCCAGCACCAGTCAGCCTGGCTGCATATCAGCCCCTGGGCCTCTCTGAAGACTTCCTCTCTGGCTGACTGTGGCCAGGAGCGACTGTGAGAGAGGGCGAGTGTGTGTGTGTTCGTGGGTGTGCGCACGCTTTATAAACAGCTCCAGCAGGTCTATCAGCCAGGAGGAGAGCCTGGCCTAACTCAACCCCCCTCCTACCCCCCCACCCTTCCTCCAGCAGGTCCAGAGAAGACGCTAGCTCCTGTCCCGTTCTCTCCTCTCCTCCCCTCCCCTCCCCTCCCCTCCTGGCTAACATTAATTCACAAGAACAGGTGGAGGTCATTGTTTCCTTCCTCTCCTATTTCCCAGGACAATAGCTGGGGCTGGGGATAATTCAAACACACACACACACACATACCTGCATGCACGCGCACACACCAAAACACACACACACGCACACACACACACACAGACACACATGCAGAGCAGAAGCAGATCTCTGTAGTCAAATAATATTCTCAATTATACACATCACTTCAGAAATTTGATTTAAACCTACATGATATTAAAATCTATATCTATGAGAGATATTCACGTGGAGGAGGAGATGTATTTCACATCTGAGCAGTGAGCTCTTATGTCGTCAGTCAACTCTTCCATAATTTTTTTTCATGTCCTATTGTAAACAGAACATCCACCTCCTCTAGTCTTAGTTAAAAAAGTCATTAGAAAAGTCTACTAATAATGGTCTCTGATTGCTCATTATGTACTCTGAAAAATCCAATTAAACTAGGAGAGCACGCCCGTTTTGAAATGGCTAATTCTTGCTTTAGTATAATAATTTTGTAATATAATAATTGCACCGTACTTAGTCTTTCTTTGTTAAAGTGGTTTTATTTAATTAATTGAAGCACATTTGCAAATCCATAATGAATAGTGTGAATTTGAATTTGCACGATCAGTGTATGTCTATGGAGTTAACAGGGTTTTCTGACAGATGTTTTTCTACACATACCAAGGTAGAGAACCCTGCCCTCGACTCAGACCCTCATACCAGGTGTGTGTGTGTGTGTGTGAGAGAGGGGGTTGCTCTGGCTTGTCAAGGGTAGATTCTGGGGCTTTTGGCAAAGAGCTTTATTTGCATTTCAAATGTCACATGCAGCAGACACCTGTTAAAGGCTAGAGGAGGATCCACACGAATCAAAGGTCTAACCTACTGGGAGAGGAGTTCACGAAGTCCACGCACACACACACGCACGCACATGCACACTGCCCAGCGCATATACACACACTGCCTAACACATGCAGTATACACAAACACTGTCCAACACATACACCCCAGCCCATCCGGCTCGACTCTTTTTGAAACGAATGATAATTGCCCTTTACATGATGTAAAATGTAGATGACAATAACTTAGGGAACTTCGTAATTATGATAAATGTGTACAATTACAGAGAGTTATTCATATTCATTGTACTAATAGCATAATTAGCAACAATAATCAAGGACTTATGATCCTTATGTAAGTCAACGCCTTGGACAATTAAGACTGTTGCGACACATAATGAACTATTCATGTCAATTAGTTGAATCTTCTTTTTGCACCTAAATGAATCAAATATTGTTGAACTCATTTGAATGATGTAAGACTGAACTGCACTACCTTGACTGGACACTACTTCCTGTGATAAGAATAGGAAATGCTGTTTTTAATGACTACATATGGCAAATAAAGTTAAAAGTTGAAACTTAATTACGTCTCCTCCTTAGACAGTGGCGTAAACGTTCTAAAACGCTCATATGGAGAGACATGCTCTATAGGATTGTTGTGGGGGAACATTACTGGGAGTTCAAATGAATACCAATCAATACATGACTCCCTAGTGTGACCTGAGGAAGACTGATGGATAGAAATATATTGAAAAATAAGTTGCGATTTGGGCCTCTCTGAAATTGGGCCTCTCTCAAAGATTTGCTTTGACTGGACGAAAATACTTCATGTGCATTTGTATGTAGCAACACTACAACTACTGAAAACTATTTTATACTGGCATCCTAAAAGGCAAAACTGTTGTATATTTATTAACCCATATTGTCGTCTTGATTAGGTGAAATATTCCATGACCTCTGTTCCCTTCCTGCAATCTTTACTCAGCACATGATTCCCCCCCAAAATGATTCTTCATATAATAAAAATAGAAGAAAAACCGAGAGGTCGCTTGTTCGAAACCCAGAGCCGACTAGGTAAAAGAAAATGTTGATGTGCCCTTAACCCTCAAATGTAAATAATCACATCGCTGGCGCATCCTGCTCCACTCTCATACTCACCTTGTTGACAAACACCAAGGATTACTATCTCCAAGAAAAAGACTGTCTGCTCAGACACGTACACACCACACTCACAGCTTTATTACCGAGCTGACATGCCCTTGAGAGGGGAAGGGGGAGGAATCCCAGTCGGCTGTATGTATGCAAAATAGACTGTTGATAACACTATTATATCCTGCAGGTATGGCTGGGGAAGAAGATGTGACATCCCTGTTGGTGGAGCTGAGAGAGGAAGTACAACAGGAACTCTGTGGTGGAGTTGTGTGTGTGTGTTTATGGGTAAAGTGGGAGGTGACAAGAGGATGGAAAAACCTGGCATTCCCTTAAACACTGCCCGCTTTCTCTTTCACTTGGCTGCCAGAGAGAGAGAGGAGAGAGCGGGAGAGAAAGAAAGAGAAAGAGAGAGAGAGAGAAAAAGGAGAAAAGGACAGGAAGTGGTGGAGGTGGGAAAGTGTTGGGTGCCCTTTTTCTGTTCCTACAGCCCATTCATAATGAGTCCCTGTGTACACAAATAAATCTCAATGTCAGGAGCCCTAACGCTCATTAGTTACCCTCTTTATTTTTCTCTCTCTCTCTCCTCGCCAAAGAAATGAACATTGGAAAGCACTCCTACACAGTCTCTCCCTCTCCTCTCTTCTTCCGCTGCTCTGCCAGTGTGAAATATCTCCTGCCGGGAAAAAAAGGCACGAAAAGGACAAAACCACAAATGTGGAACTTCAATTAATTTAAAGCCCCAATCAGCAAAGAATAAATCCTTCGCAGATCTAATTACTGAGTCTCTCCGAAGACCCGGGCCGACCAGCCAATCTTCCTCCTGTTTGAACAGCTTGATGAACTAAGGGACTGATGGATATCAAGTCATTTTGTTTAATTTATAAATGGATTTTCCCCTAATACTTAAATTATCATCAGTACAACACAATGAAAATGGGAACATTTGGAAGGCAAAGCCTATAACAAGCCTGAAAAGAATCCCAATGAGGAATGTCACCTCTTTTCATTCCTTCTATACAATTCCTTCTCTAATTAAATTGGGGAAGGAGGCAGGGTGGGTAAGCCCGTGTTACAGTACAGCTGGGCTTCACAGTCTCTCTCCACTGTCCCTGTGAGGATCTGGGGCATTGCTGGAGACACTCATCAGACGTATCATGTCACACACACACCCTTCATAACAGAGAACCCTCACAGACTGGTCTGATTGTGAGTCAACAGCCAAATGAATCTACTGTTGTTCTTACTTTACACTACAAGGATAAAATGCAGCAACTCAGTACTGACATGGTCTCAAATGTCTGTACTCTATTGTAAAAACAATAACAAAATCAGGTATGCCAGCCAAACACCCAAACTCATAATAGCTTTTCAAATAACCAAAGTAAAGCAATTACAAAACAGCATAAAAATGCCAAAAGCTCTCCCTTTTGAAACCATGTTGAAGATGGCACATTTCGTTCTAATGTTAACACCAATCATTTTTTTCATTAAAAGCCACCCCATCCCCCTCTCCACTGTCTCCCTCATCTCCCACCCAATCCCCCTGTCTCCCATCCATCCCCAACTCTCCCTCTCTCCCACTCCCCCCACCAATTCCCATCCATCTGCCTCCCACTCCTCCCCCTTTGCCCGCGGCGGGTGCCCTGTAAAGCCCACCTGGCTCGGGGGTCTCTGCATGTGAGGAGGAGGAGGCAGAGCTGGCGCCGTCCTCTGTGGCAGTGCCCTGAGAGAGGAGGCCTCGGCCTGGAGGCAGCTTCATGCCCAGCTGCTCTGCCATCTCCACGTGGTCGCCAGGGTGGACGTAGTCAAACACACTGCTGCCTGTCAGCTCCACCTGCAGGGAGGGACACATGAACAGGGACTATTAGTATTTATGCAGCATCATCCACACACACACACACACACACACACACACACACACACACACACACACACACACACACACACACACACACACACACACACACACACACACACATACATACATACATACACACACAAACACACACACATACCTATACACAGTCCAGAGTATGTTGTCTTGTTTTTACAACAGCCATTACTCTCCTAATAGGCTGAACCTATGTGTGTGTGTGCATGTCTGTGTGTTGTGTGGTGTGTGTGTGTGTGTGTGTGGTGTGTGGTGTGTGTGTGTGGTGTGGTGTGTGTGTGTGTGTGTGTGGTGTGTGTGTGTGTGTGTGTGTGTGGTGTGTGTGTGTGTGTGGTGTGTGGTGTGTGGTGTGTGTGGTGTGGTGTGTGTGGTGTGTGTGTGTGTGGTGTGTGTGTGTGTGGTGTGTGGTGTGTGTGTGTGTGTGTGTGTGGTGTGTGTGTGTGTGTGTGTGTGTGTGTGTGTGTGTGTGGTGTGTGGTGTGTGGTGTGGTGTGTGGTGTGTGGTGTGGTGTATGGTGTGGTGTGTGGTGTGTGGTGTGTGGTGTGTGGTGTGGTGTGTGGTGTGTGTGTGTGGTGTGTGGTGTGTGGTGTGTGTGTGTGGTGTGTGGTGTGTGTGTGGGGTGTGTGGTGTATGGTGTGGTGTGTGGTGTATGGTGTGGCGTGTGTGGTGTGTGGTGTGTGGTGGTGTGGTGTGTGGTGTGTGGTGTGTGGTGTGTGGTGTGTGGTGTGTGGTGTGTGGTGTGGTGTGTGGTGTGTGGTGTGTGGTGTGTGTGTCTCCAGAGGTATACAGGACCCTGTAACAACATCATTCCCAGTCCTAATTCTAACCCCCCTCCCAAAATTCAAACTTAACACCCATAGAAAATTACAAGCTGCTTTAGTTATAAAATGAAATAAATGAAATCCCCTAACCTTTAAACACTCTCATTTACTAGGATGAAAACAGGATTTGCCGTCGTTAATTGGGGATGACAAGGAAAACCAGCAGGCTGTTAATATGTCTCTGCCTCTAATACGAACCCCCTTCTTGAATATCCAATTGCATGGCGTTGGTATTTCCTTCAGTGTGTTTGTGTGTGTGTGTGTTGGTATTTCCTAAAGTGCGCTGGTGGTGTTTGGCCATGCAGCGCTCACTGATCAGGTTGGGTCTACTGGGACCAGAGGATTACATGGGAATAATCCCTTTAATGTCAAATCCCTTTAAGCAATTTAGTCCTTCATAAATTATCATCCCAAGCAGAAACAATGATTAAGAAGTGAAATGATACACCAATACCGTGAAGTGAACTTGCTGTTGTAGCTGTATGTGTTTACTATTTACAAGGTATTTGGCGTGTCTTACTGTCTAGCCAAGAACATGACTTAAAATCAATTAAACATATTAAAACCATAAAATATAGAAGGCTGTTTAAAGTGGTTGAAACTAATACACTGAACATAGCCTATAGTTTCACTAGAATCAAATGGCATGATGAACCATATAATTAGAATGAGTGGAACAGATATTGAACCTCTAACCATGGGCATTCAAATTCTACTCATTCTTATTTCTATATCTACTCATTCAAATGTATATACTCATTTTTATTTATATATATATATACTCATTTTTAAGGGATGAACATCCTCTGTCTGTTGAATAGGCTGCTTTTACATCAAGCATAAGGCAAGTTTAGCAAATGCATGAAGGTAGATACGAAAAACAAAGATAAACAAACCTATTACCCAACAATGTTATCATTATTATTTCTTTGTTTTAGTGATGTCCTTGTCCAAGAGGACAAGCTAAACGAATGAAACCAAATTAGGTTTCTGTTGTCAAACCTGATAGTGTCCCAACTTTGAAATGAAAATCATGATTTTAATAATTTCATAGAGGTAAACTGGACGGTACACCAGGAAATGCCCATGCACACTTTTTTCATCACAATTTTACATGTTTCATCACAAGTGTAAAACCACCCATGCCATTGTTTAATCAAATGGTATCACTAAGCCATGACTATTTAATAGTAATAGCTTAATAGCTTCTGAATAATTTCTGTTGTGAAAACAACAAACCCCTGAGTCTCTCCAACATGTTTAGGTCCAAATGCGTATCTAAGAACTTCTAGGCAGGACAGTACACAGCAAACAGACATAGTTATGTTAGAGATATCATGACACAATGCATATGGTGCATTCGGAAAGTATTCAGACCCCTTGACTTTTTCCACATTTTGTTACCTTACAGACTTACTCTAAAATTGATTAAAAAAAATGTCCCTCATCAATCTACACACAATAACCCATAATGACAAAGCAAAAACAGGTTTTTAAAAACACTAATAAGTATTCAGACCCTTTACTCAGTACATTATTGAAGCACCTTTGGCAGCGATTACAGCCTTGAGTCTTCTTGGGTATGACGCTACAAGCTCGGCACACCTGTATTTGGGGAGTTTCTCCTATTCTTGTCTGCAGATCGTCTCAAGCTCTGTCAGGTTAGATGGGAGCATCCCTTCACAGCTATTTTCAGGTCTCTCCAGAGATGTTCGATCGGGTTCAAGTCTGGGCTCTGGCTGGGCCACTCAAGGACATTCAGAGACTTGTCCTGAAGCCACTCCTGCGTTGTCTTGGCTGTATGCTTAGGGTCGTTGTCCTGTTGGAAGGTGAACCTTTGCCCCAGTCTGAGGTCCTATGGAGCAGGTTTTCATCAAGGATCTCTCTGTACTTTGCTCCGTTCATCTTTCCCTCGATACTGACTAGTCTCCTAGTCCCTGCCTCTGAAAAATATCCCCACAGCATGATGCTGCCACCACCATGCTTCACTGTAGGGATGGTGCCTGGTTTCCTCCAGACGTGACATTTGGCATTCAGGCCAAAGAGTTCAATCTTGGTTTCATCAGACCAGAGAATCTTGTTTCTCATGGCAGAGTCCTTTGGGTGCGTCTTGGCAAACTCCAAGTGGGCTGTCGTGCATTTTACTGAGGAGCGGCTTCTGTCTGGCCACTCTACCATAAAGGCCTGATTGGTGGAGTGATGCAGAGATTGTTGTCTTTCTGGAAGGAGCTCTGTCAGAGTGACCATCGGGTTCTTGGTCACCTCCGTGACCAAGGCCCTTCTCCCCCAATTGCTCAGTTTGGCCGGGCGGCCAGCTCTAGGAAGAGTCTTGGTGGTACCAAACTTCTTACATTTAAGAATGATGGAGGCCACTGTGTTCTTGGGGACCTTCAATGCTACAGACATGTTTTGGTAACCTTCCGCAGATCTGTGCCTTGACACAATCCTGTCTCGGAGCTCTGCAGACAATTCCTTCGACCTCAAGGCTTGGTTTTTGCTCTGACATGCACTGTCAACTGTGGAACCTTATATAGACAGGTGTGTGCCTTTCCAAATCATGTCCAATCAATTGAATTTACCACAGGTGGACTCCAATCAAGTTGTAGAAACATCTCAAGGATGATCAATGGAAACAGGATGCACCTGAGCTCAATTTTGAGTAAATTTTGAATACTTATGTAAATATTGTATTTCTGTTTTGTATTTTTAATAAATTAGCAAAAACCTGTTTTCGCTTTGTTATTATGGGGTATTGTGTGTAGTTTGATGAGGAAAGTAACAACATTTTGAAAAAGTCAAAGGGTCTGAATACTTTCTGAATGCACTGTATATCTTTAGATAAAGACAGACATGATTCTGTTAGAGATATCATTGCACAATGCATATATCTTTAGATAAAGATAGACATAGTTATGTTAGAGTTACCATGGCACAATGCATATATCTTTAGATAAAGACAGACATAGTTCTGTTAGAGATATCATGACACAATGCATATATCTTTAGATAAAGACAGACATAGTTCTGTTAGAGATATCATGACACAATGCATATATCTTTAGATAAAGACAGACATGATTATGTTAGAGATATCATCACACAATGCATATATCTTTAGATAAAGACAGAAATAGTTCTGTTAGAGATATCATGTCACAATGCATATATCTTTAGATAAAGACAGACATAATTCTGTTAGATATATCATGACACAATGCATATATCTTTAGATAAAGACAGACATAGTTCTGTTAGATATATCATGACACAATGCATATACCTTTAGATAAAGACAGACATAGTTCTGTTAGATATATCATCACACAATGCATATACAGTGGGGAAAAAAAGTATTTAGTCAGCCACCAATTGTGCAAGTTCTCTCACTTAAAAAGATGAGAGAGGCCTGTAATTATCATCATAGGTACACTTGAACTATGACAGACAAAATGAGGAAAAAAATTTTTTTATGAAAGATTTTTTATGAATTTATTTGCAAATTATGGTGGAAAATAAGTATTTGGTCAATAACAAAAGTTTATCTCAATACTTTGTTATATACCCTTTGTTGGCAATGACAGAGGTCAAATGTTTTCTGTAAGCCTTCACAAGGTTTTCACACACTGTTGCTGGTATTTTGGCCCATTCCTCCATGCAGATCTCCTCTAGAGCAGTGATGTTTTGGGGCTGTCGCTGGGCAACACGGACTTTCAACTCCCTCCAAAGATTTTCTATGGGGTTGAGATCTGGAGACTGGCTAGGCCACTCCAGGACCTTGAAATGCTTCTTCTGAAGCCACTCCTTCGTTGCCGGGCGGTGTGTTTGGGATCATTGTCATGCTGAAAGACCCAGCCACGTTTCATCTTCAATGCCCTTGCTGATGGAAGGAGGTTTTCACTCAGAATCTCACGATACATGGCCCCATTCATTCTTTCCTTTACACGGATCAGTCGTCCTGGTCCCTTTGCAGAAAAACAGCCCCAAAGCATGATGTTTCCACCCCCATGCTTCACAGTAGGTATGGTGTTCTTTGGATGCAACTCAGCATTCTTTGTCCTCCAAACACGACGAGTTGAGTTTTTACCAAAAAGTTCTATTTTGGTTTCATCTGACATTCTCCCAATCCTCATCTGGATCATCCAAATGCTCTCTAGCAAACTTTAGACGGGCCTGAACATGTACTGGCTTAAGCAGGGGGACACGTCTGGCACTGCAGGATTTGAGTCCCTGGCGGCGTAGTTTGTTACTGATGGTAGGCTTTGTTACTTTGGTCCCAGCTCTCTGCAGGTCATTCACTAGGTCCCCGTGTGGTTCTGGGATTTTTGCTCACCGTTCTTGTGATCATTTTGACCCCACAGGGTGAGATCTTGCGTGGAGCCCCAGATCGAGGAAGATTATCAGTGGTCTTGTATGTCTTCCATTTCCTAATAATTGCTCCCACAGTTGATTTCTTCAAACCAAGCTGCTTACCTATTGCAGATTCAGTCTTCCCAACCTGGTGCAGGTCTACAATTTTGTTTCTGGTGTCCTTTGACAGCTCTTTGGTCTTGGCCATAGTGGAGTTTGGAGTGTGACTGTTTGAGGTTGTGGACAGGTGTCTTTTATACTGATAACAAGTTCAAACAGGTGCCATTAATACAGGTAATAAGTGGAGGACAGAAGAGCCTCTTAAAGAAGAAGTTACAGGTCTGTGAGAGCCAGAAATCTTACTTGTTTGTATGTGACCAAATACTTATTTTCCACCATAATTTGCAAATAAATTCATAAAAAATCCTACAATGTGATTTTCTGGATTTTTTTCCCTCATTTTGTCTGTCATAGTTGAAGTGTACCTATAATGAAAATTACAGGCCTCTCTCATCTTTTTAAGTGAGAGAACTTGCACAATTGGTGGCTGACTAAATACTTTTCCCCCCACTGTATCTTTAGATAAAGACAGACATAGTTCTGTTAGAGATATCATGACACAATGCATATATCTTTAGATAAAGACAGACATAGTTCTGTTAGATATATCATGACACAATGCATATACCTTTAGATAAAGACAGACATAGTTATGTTAGATATATCATGACACAATGCATATATCTTTAGATAAAGACAGACATGATTATGTTAGAGATATCATCACACAATGCATATATCTTTAGATAAAGACAGACATAGTTCTGTTAGAGATATCATGTCACAATGCATATATCTTTAGATAAAGACAGACATAGTTCTGTTAGAGATATCATGGCACAATGCATATACCTTTAGATAAAGTAAAAGGAGGCAACAGAAAGAAGACGATACAATACAAATAAGTCTTCTCAGAGTCTCCCTCTACGTCCCAAACGGCACCCTATTCCCTTTACAGTGCACTACGTTTTGACCAGGGTCCATTGGGCTCTGGTTAAAAGAGGTGCACTTATAGGGAATAGTGTGCCATTTGGGGGACAGCCTCTGGCTTCTATCTATCTACTAGAACAAGGGGGAATGAGATTCTCTCAGAAGGCTGGAGAGGTGGATGCTGAGGTGGCTGGGGATAGAGATGGAGGGGGCTAGAGGGCTGGGGAGGTTAGGGGGCCAGGCTGGGCGGCTGGGCTGGGTTTAGGAGCTCCTACAGATTAAGAATGGCTGGATCTCTCCTCAGACAAAGGAGTGACATAATCACATCCCCTTAGAAAAGAGAGACCATTTTACATCAGTGTTTAACCTAAAGAGCAACACTCTACCATGGATTACTGGACTAAGGATGAGAGATCCCATTTATAATTGGATTAAGATACAATAATAAGAGATGACAGTAGCCCGTGCCGTGCGGTCGGCGTGAATGTGCCAGTGCTGACTGGCTGGTGAATGCATTACACAAAGTGCTTTAAAATCTATTTCAGAATGGAGATGAATCAGGCCAAAAGCTATCTCTCTTTCACAGGCTTTGGCGGCACACAAACCTTTTGTTGCCCATTATAATTCATGAACACGACCAATGACTATTTTAACTGTATTAGAATGAGCCTCCTTTTCCACACAAGTGGCTCAACAATGCACTCATCTGCCTTAATCTTTGCTGATGCCCAGATGAGAACAATGCACAGCCGGGGGAGAAATAATATAGGCTCAAATATTCATTGTGTGGCGTCGTGGGCAGTAAAGTGGCCAGTGTTGTCTATTACAAGAGAGGCAGCAGATTATACTCTGTGATTGCAGAAAGGACACTTGGATTACAGCAGCTGCGTTTGCATTGTAAATGAGGCTGGTGTGGTAGCTATCGCCAGGGCCGGTGCACGGCTGGGCCAGGCGCCCTTAGCAACATGCTTATTCTGTAGAAGGTCACGCAGTAATATCTCCCCCCATGAACCTCCCTCTATGCCTATTACACCTGACAGGCTGGGTAGGAAGGAAGGAAGGAAGGAAGGAAGGAAGGAAGGAAGGAAGGAAGGAAGGAAGGAAGGAAGGAAGGAAGGAAGGAAGGAAGGAAAGAAGATATTCATATAAAACACCTGATTCAACCAAACATAAAAAAGTTAAAAGAGGACTGTATGCTTTTCAAAAGTAAAAAGGACACCACTTAATGAGTTTCATAATAGAGTTTCTTATTAATGATGAAACTATCTGATTCAAACACCACCAAACATAAAAAGGACTTAATGGCATGCTTCTTTGTTTTAAAAGGAAGCCCCTTAATTAGGTAGGGCTTCAGAAATGTCATCTTCCTTTATTAAGTGTTCTGCTCCATCAAAGCAATAATCACCACTGTCAAATATCATCACATGATGGACAGCCTGTCTCTCTCTCTCTCTCTCTCTCTCTCTCTCTCTCTCTCTCTCTCTCTCTCTCTCTCTCTCTCTCTCTCTCTCTCTCTCTCTCTCTCTCTCTCTCTCTCTCTACCCTCCACCCCTATCTCCCCAACCACCCCTTGCCTTTGTACCCTGAGGGGTTTGTCATCGCTCCCCGTGTGTCATCGCTCCCCGTTCAAAAGTACTGGGACCCCTCTGCCAGGAGACAACCCCTTCATTATGACACAATTACTCCCTGGCATCAAACAAGTGCAGTGTCTGTGTGTTTGTTTGTGTGTGGGTGGATCATCTCCGCTCTGCAGTGCTTAACCTGTTTGTAATAATCACGTCTGCCATCAGACGCCATCAAAGCAGATCTGGCCTTAGCAGGGACACACATGCATGATCAAGAGCCAGACTTGAAATGATGAAATATCTGTGTGTATGTTTTAGAAACACCCAGAGACAGGTAGACTGTGTGTCGTCACAAAGAGTCGAGGATAACCTGTGACAGCACAAGGGACCTTTTTCGATACAGCCCATTTAAATGCCACTTTATTAATATCAAAAAAACTAAAAGACATTTAAGTCAACACTCAGATGAGGAAAAGATATCATATGTAAAATTACAAATAAAACTGTAAACTGTATGTAAAATTATGAATAAATAAATAACAAGTCTTCAAACATGCATATTAAATTATGAAATATGAACGAGCTGTAGAGGACAATCCCACGAGGAAAGAAACATTACAGATGACTAAAAATTCCCTCCACACATGTCTAAAATATCGGTGTGACTTTGTAAAGTACTAATCCAATAAATTGATGTTGGCTCTAGGGTTCAGAATTAATTACCGCATTTAACATTAGCTAAATGGAATATTACACGTTTGATAGAGTATAATTACTCTTGTATTAATGATTCATATTACATTGCCCTCATTGATAACACTTGGCATAAAGCTCAGCAGTTTAAAAAGAAGAAGGAAAGTAGAAAAAAATACAGTTTTCTTAAAATGGCAAACTGCTGTTCTTGTTGGGTTTGAATAGCTAGTCCCGGAGCTAACTAAACTAAACAAACATATAAATGAAACATGTATAGTGCTGCTCCCATGTTTCATGAGCTGGAATAAAAGATCCCAGAAATGTTCCATATGCATAAAAATATTATTTCTCTAAAATTTTGTACACAAATTTGTTTACATCCCTGTTAGTGAACATTTCTCCATTGCCAAAAAATCCATCCACCTGACAGGTGTGGCATATAAAGAAGCATGGTCATTACACAGGTGCACCTTGTGCTGGGGACAATAAAAGGCCACTCTAAAATGTGCAGTTTTGTCAAACAACACAATGCCACAGATGTCTCAAGTTTTGAGGGAGCGTACAATTAGCATGCTGACTGCATATTTAGATTTGTTGGGTCACTGGCATACACACAATACCCCATAATGTCAAAGTGGAATTATGTTTTTCGAAATGTTTACAAATTCATTTAAAATGAAAAGCTGAAATGTTTTGAGTCAATAACTATTCCACCCCTTTGTTATGGCAAGCCTAAATAAGATCAGGAGTAAAAATGTGGTTAATTTGGTTAAGTCACAATAAGTTGCATAGACTCACTCTGTGTGCAAGAATAGTGTTAACATGATTCATGAATGACTAGCTCATCTCTGTACCCCACACATACAATTATCTGTAAGGTCCCTCAGTCGAGCAGTGAATTTCAACCACAGATTCAACTACAAAGACCAGGGAGGCTTTCCAATACCTCGCAAAGAAGGGTGCCTATTAGTATATACAAATAAATGAATAAAAGCAGACACTGAATATCACAAAGTTATTAATTACACTTTGGATGGTGTATCAACACACCCAGTCACTACAAAAATACAGGCGTGCTTCCTAACTCAGTTGCCAGAGTGGAAAGAAACTAGGCCAATGGTGACTTTAAAACAGTTTAATGGCTGTTTATGGAAAAAGCTGAGGATGGATCAACAACATTGTAGTTACTCCACAATACTAAATTAATTGACAGAGTGAAAAGAAGGAACGCTATACAGATAAAAAATATTCCCAAACACGCATCCTGTTAGCAACAAGGCACTAAAGTAATACTGCAAAAAATGTGCCAAAACAATTAACTTCATGTTTGTTCGGGGCAAATCCAATACAACACATTATGGAGTACCACTCTCCATATTTTCAAGCATAGTGGTGGCTGCATCATGTTGTGGGTTTGCTAGTAAAAAAAATGTTTTACTATAAAAAATGTGTACCTTTATTTTACTAGGCAAGTCAGTTAAGAACAAATTCTTATTTTCAATGACAGCCTAGGAACAGTGGGTTAACTGCCTTTTCAGGTGCAGAACAACAGATTTGTACCTTGTCAGCTCGGGGATTTGAACTTGCAACCTTTCGGTTACTAGTCCAACACTCCAACCACTAGGCTACCCTGCCGCCTCTACACTGCCGCCCTAGTAATTGTTAAGGAATGTGGAGTTTTTCAGGTTTAAAAAAAATGGAATGGAACTATGCACAGGCTAAATCCTAGAGGAAAACCTGGTTCAGTCTGCTTTCCACCAGACACTGGGAGATGAATTCACCTTTCAGCAGGACAATAACCTAAAACACAAGGCCAAATATACACAAGTTGCTTACCAAGACAACAGTGAATGTTCATGAGTGGCCGAGTTACAATTTTGACCTAAATCTGCTTGAACATGACCTGAAAATGGTTGTCTAGCAATGATCAACAACCAACTTGAAGAATTTTGAGAGCTTGAAGAATTTTGAAAACAATAATGGGCAAATGTTGCACAATCCAACATTTGCTCAGAAAGACTCACAGCTGTAATCACTGCCAAAGGTGATTCTAACATGTATTGACTCAGGGGGCGAATACTTATCAAATAAAGATATATTACTGTTTTATTTTTCATGTTTTTTGTTGTTTTTTTTTTACAAATGTTCGAATTTTTCTTCCACTTTGACATTAGAGTATTTTGTGTAGATCGGTGACAAAAAAAAGACAATTAAATTAGTTTTAATCCTACTTTGTAACACAACAAAATGTGTAAAAAGTAAAGGGGTGTGAATATTTTCTGAAGGCACTGTAATTCCTGACTTATTCTAGGAACAGCTGTCCAAAAAATAGGGAGGGCCCACCAGCCTTGATAATAAACCTTCAATACTCTCTAATGACAGAAGAATAAGAGACATGTGCTCTTAAGTGTTACAGTTGAAAATAAACCTGGCATCATGTTGGATAGAGGCCAAAAGCAGCACCCATCTCCGGTGTGCGTGTGTGTGTGTTTTCTATGCCAGATTGGTTTCACACCACATGCTCATGTAGAATATCTAATAACAGGGCCCTAGTGAATATCTCTGGGTATCTCCTGGTTCAAAAACAAATGGAAGGGGAACACAGATATGACTACAGTATCGTTGGGATCAGAAGCTGAGAGTATTCTAAAACAAAAACAGACAGTCAGTGGCTTAAAGGAAGCCAGTAATTAAGGGCAATTGGAGCTGTCTTTTCTGTGTGCTGGACGGGACCCAGGGGAAGCACCCAGCTACCTGCCTGACCTTGGCAAATGGTAGTCCTTGGCTGAGCCTGTGACCCGCAGAACCCCTCTCACATCCAATCTCCCTCACACAGTATGCAGGGCGACCTGCCGCATGCAAATCACCACTCCCCCGTGAGCCTGTATAAACTACAGCCTAATTAAATATTTTTTAACGATGTGAGTAATTTTTGCCAAGGGGTAGATTCGGGGGGAAATTTAATATGAGATCACAAAAGATGTTCCCGGCGTTGATTCTATAAATTAATGACTATCTAGGTCTTATGATAAAAGCACCAGCGCCAGGAATGAAAATGAAGTCGGCGAAGCAAAAGAAGGCCTTATACCTAATTTGTCTAATAACCCAAATGGTTTCAGGAACCAAAAAAACTGAAAAACTAAAAAGGTTTTTGGAAAGTTTCCATGCCAACATAGTCCATCGTAAGAAAATGATAGATGACGTGGACATTGCCAAGCTCAGGGCAGCGAAGTAATACTTGGAAGCTCAACGACAAGGTCTTCTAATTTCACAAATCAAACAGACATACAGAACAGAACTGTACATGCTCAGATGATGCTCTCTCTCCCTCTCTTCCTCACTCTTTTTCCATGACTCTCTTTGCTATAACATTGGGGTCCCACAAGGGTCAATATTAGGCCCCCTTATGTTTACCATCTATATAAATGATCTCCCACTGGCTTGCCAACAAGTTGACATGCAGATGTATGCAGACGATACAGTACTGTATGTACACTCAAAAAACAGACAAGTTGTTAACAAGTTAACTGAAACTATAGTCCACATCTCTAAACGGTTGGCTGAGTCTTGTCTGCATTTAAATATTGACGAGACTTGTATGTACTTCTAAGAAAACCCCTGACCCTTCCCAATGAGCTGTTCCTGTCAATGAGGAGAAACTGAAAGTCTAACTTCAAGTATCTCAGCATCATTTTGGACTTGACCTTTATAAAACAGGTGAAGACGGTGGTTAACACTGTTTAGGTTTATAAGACCTTACCTTCCTATAAATACATATACACTGAGTGTACCAAACATTAAGAACACCTTCCTAGTATTGAGTTGAACACCACCCCACCACCCGTCCCTTTCCGACACAGTAAACTCAGACAATCAGCACTCTCAGTAAGAGCTACAATATACTGGAATACACCGCCAATGGACTTGAGAAACTCCACTGATTATTGCACTTTTAAATTGAAACCAAGGCTCAAATCTAACCAAACTGGACACATGAGTTATCTGTGGCTACTCATATGTAAGATAACGGCTGATGACAGTGCTTTTGTTATGTATTGTATTGGATGTAATGTATTTGTATTTTGTATTACTGAGTATTTGTATTTGTATAGTGGCTGTGTAAAGGCCCTTACGAGTGCAAATGAGCTCTTGGCAAACCCCGGCCCATTTACATGGATGTTGTATTACTGTAATATTGATGTTGATTAATTTGGACTGTCCCTGTATTTTTTGAATATTTCCTATAATAATAATAAAAAAAGTTCCATATCTTGCCAAATGTCTGTGGGTTAAACTATCTTCAATCTCCTCCTTTTTGCTTTATGCCAACGAAATATATGTCACAGTTGCACCATTAACTGCAGAGGCCTTTCTCCAGTCCACTTATTGTTATAGTTGCCAGATTACAGTAACCTTCAACGGGCCAGTGACAGCCAAGCTCCAGTTTTAGTGGAGAAGCAGTCAGTCTCTCTCTGTCTCCTTCTCTCTCTCTCTCTCTCTCTCTCTCTCTCTCTCTCTCTCTCTCTCTCTCTCTCTCTCTCTCTCTCTCTCTCTCTCTCTCTTCAGCCTCTAATACCGCATTGTGCCACTTCTCCAGGAGGCCTTAATCTTCCTCTCCCAACTAAAGCCTACTTCAAGAAATGGAATGCTCGGAGAGGAGAGGACTGGATACTATACTACTGAATCAGACCTGATATATTATCACTGATAACAAATTACAGTGCTAGACAGCTTTTCAGACGTAGACATTATACATACAATGTACCATGCCCACTAAAGCAAATAATCAATCACTCACTCAATCAAGTAATTAACTCTAGACTTTTGACAAATATTCGATTAATGCTGATGTATCACTATTGGAACATTAGATATTGCAGACAGATTTTAAAAGAATAAAGATTCCAGTATTTTCTTGCATTAACAACAAATTGCAAATGCAATACACTTTCTTGATGGTTGATCAACAACAATTTAAACTGTTGACAGGAGAATTCTAAGCAAAGTCACTGTGCAGGCTAACACTGTAACACTCACCAAGTAAAACTGACATTCATGTTAGCCCCCTACAATAGGAAAGTGGAGAAGAATACGGGGAGAAATGCGTATAATATTATGCATAGAACATCATACACTACTAATGGCCTACATTTACTTTTCCATTAAAATCAAGTGAGATGGCAAGACATATTACTGTGCACATGTGTGTACCTGTGTATGTCTATTCTACCACAGGTGTGTACCTGTGTATGTCTATTCTACCACAGGTGTGTACCTGTGTATGTCTATTCTACCACAGGTGTGTACCTGTGTATGTCTATTCTACCACAGGTGTATAAAAAGAATACATGCCTGAACAAAACAAAAACAATTATCTAGAGAGCAGCTCTGACAACAGAGAGAGAGAGAGAGAGAGAGAGAGAGAGAGAGAGAGAGAGAGAGAGAGAGAGAGAGAGAGAGAGGGAAAATAACTTTAACAATTAACTTCGAAGGACAAAAAGGGTAAAATTTCCCCCTGTGCTTTTTTTCTCCTTAGCCTGATTTGTATCGAGCTCTCAAAGCCCTCTTAGATCATCCTAATCCAGTGTGGCAAAGTAGCTGAATATAAGATTCAGATTGTCTTAGAAATTCTGCGCTACCAATCAGCTTTCTGACACCACTTTTCTCTTCAACCTTCAGAACTTGTGACAGCAAAGACCAAAAGACAACTCACAAAGGAGAGCACAAATGGCAAACTCGGCAAGATAGCTGCCTAATCCACAGAACAAAGATAGCACTTGACACTTCAGAGCAGCTTCAAATCCAAATATTTTATCAATCACTACATTTCGTTCTCTCTATATATATATTTTGTTATTTTTTGATGAGGTACAATTCACGAACATTCAATGCAGACATACCTGATCTTAGTCCCAAATGGCACCCTGTTTCCTTTATATAGCACTACTTTTGACCAGGGTCCATAGGGAATAGGGTGCCATTTGGGACGCATATTTTATTAATGCTATAAGAAAATAAACACACCCTCATGACAGTATAACGACACTACTATAAATCTAAGTGGATCCTGTTGAATGACATTCTATGTAATGCTAAGATTATCCGTATTGCTGCTTTAGTCTCTGTCATCATAGACATTCTATCATGAAAGTCTGTCTGTCTCTCTGCCCAATTAGATATAAACGTCATTGCAAATGTCTGTGGAAGTACAGCATGATTTAATATTGAGACAGAGGAATCAAACAGGGTGTTTAAAATAAGAGGATATTCCTACAGGACCCTTCTACAGGGAAAAACACTGCTGGCCAGTTAATGGGTCTTGTGGTCAGTGGAGCTACAGTGTGGAGGTGTAGCAGTCCTACATACCGTACAGTACATATAACATGCCATTTCCCATTATACGTCTGGTAGGTAACCTCTGCCAGATCCCCCGTCCCCCTCCCTGTCCCCCTCCCCGTCCCCCTCATAGGTCCAGTTACAGATCACTGGCTATTTTTGGAAATCTAAGGAAGTCCAAGGAAGGATCTGTGGTGTGGAGAGCTGCAACAGAGGCATGCATCTCTCTCTCTCTTTCTCTCTCTCTGCCCACCCCCCCACACTGGTCACATCCCAATGCTTTCCCATGAAGAGGAAGTGTCATTGGGGGGCTAGCTGGCAATCTTACATTTTACTTTTATCCTACCCTCCCTTAGTAACATTACCATTGTAATTGTCCACTATCCATATCCCTCCTAGTCTCTCTCGCTCTCTCTCTCTTTATCTCTCTCTCTTTCTATCGCCAAATTAAATCACCTCAGAAACAAAACAGACCAAAAAGTATTGAAACACTAAAGGCTATTAGTCCTCTGTAAGAGAGATCAAATGTTCTCCCCGAGTCAATGCTCTCTCTTTCTCTCTCCCTCCACCTATCTTCTCTGTTCCACCACATTGCTCTGTGTCTCCTTATTGGAATCACTTATCTATGGGCCCTCTGTGAATCTGAATAACACTAGCTGGGCCTCAGACAGACTTGTGCCTTAAAACAAATCAATAAACTCTCATTTTCTTGTAACAGTTTCATATTAATCGGGTGACTGGGGCAGAATGAGGAATGTGTCGCTGGGCCAGGACCGGGGCCGAGAGAGGAGAGAAGGAGGATTAGAAAATGAAGATGGGATGCACCAGGGGGCCCACATCAGCCCTTAATGAAACTGCAGACCCCCCTCCCTCCCGTCTTCCCTCCATTCATCCTCTCCTCCCTCCACCCCCCCATCCCTCCTCCACCCACTCCCTCCTTTCCTCCCTCCCTAGCCTTGATGAGTTCTCGTGCTGATCAAATAAAAGTAGAAATAGCCTTTTGTAGTTGTGGTCAATTTTCCCTCCGTGGCCCTGATAAATCCAGACATTGCACAATCACACGCCATAAATCTATGTCTGTTCCCCCGCTGGGCCGATTTGATGAATTATTGAACAGGGGGCAAAGAACATACATCTATACGCCCCCACCCCCACCCCCACCCAAATACACAATTATTCTCCCTCTATTTCTTACAATTCAACTGAGTTTGAAGTTGTGTGTTGATTAGGGCCTAAGAAGTCTACATAAAGAGACACGGGGGGAGGGGATTGAATTGTTGTTACCCGTCACATGCAGCTATTTTAGTATATGTATCAAGAACTACCTCAAATGTATATGGCTTTTTTTCAAACACCTCTATTTCAATCCCCCACCCCCATGATATAATATTCCCAATTTAAAGTGGAGGCTATCTAGCATGGTTTAGCATGACTGTGTAGACCTACAGGGTGAGGTAGGTGAGGTGTCACCACTTGTGACCGCCCGGCCTCTTGATCAGATAGACTAGAGTAGACAGAGGTTGACCACAGATTACCGCCTGTGTTGTACACATTTCTACAGCAATTTGAATCTGAGTGGCTTTAATACAAAGGGAACTGGGAAATTCTTACGGCACATTTTGCAAAGCCAGGAATCTATCTACACCCAGGTTTCATTATCCTGTGATAACGTCATAGACTACCTGATATCATTTAGGCAATATAAAAACAACAGGAAGGAATAAGTGCCAGTGGTCTGTCTGGACATTGGACCTTTGACTGACACTTTAATGCGTCAATGACATTGTTGTAAATTGCAAAACAGGCTGTTCATAAATTCTGAGCGTTATCATGTTGCTCAATTAATTCAGCGCATTCCAGCAGTAGGCTATCTCGACACAGAGCGCACCCAGAGTATAGCGTTGTCCAATCATACACTTACATAAACTTTGTAACTGCAGTCAAACAAAAGTCGAATGACCAAAGTTGCTAAGATTGCTAGATAACCTCCTTCAACGAATGACATAATATTTTCACGCGAGACTCTCTTGGGTTTCAGTGGGATTGGAACTAGATATAAAAATAACCAAGGCTCCTGGACAGGAGAAGATAGAATTTGCCCTAATGCTCCTCTGAATTGTTAACAGACTTTATGTCTGTGACAGAGATGCCTATCTAATGAATTGTGCATAGGCCTATCAAATTTGTGACTGTCTGAAGAGTCACACTGACAGCTCAAAGAGGCACACGTTATTTACTAGGCTATAGAGAGGTTTCCTGGAGGGTTTATTAACTGCATTCGGTTTGTGTGTGCAGTCCAGCAGCGTCAATAATACGTGTGCTTTTTAATTTATGGCGACTTTGTGTGAAGTATACTGAACAAAAATATAAACACAACATGTAAAGTGTTGGTCCTATGTTTCATGAGCTGAAATAACACATCCCAGAAATGTTCCATACACACAAAAAGTGAATTTCTCAAAAATGTTGAGCACAAATGTGTTTATACCTCTGTTAGTGAGCATTTCTCCTTTGCCAAGATAATCCATGTGTGGCCTATCAAGAAGCTGAATAAATAGTCTGATCATTACACAGGTGCACCTTGTGCTGGGGACAATACAACTTTTGTCAAAGAACACAATGCCACAGATGTCTCAAGTTTTGAGGGAGCATGCAATTGGCATGCTGACTGCAGGAATGTCCACCCGAGAGGTTACTAGAGAATTTAATGTTAATTTCTCTACCAATGTCGTTTTAGAGAATTTGGCAGTACTTCCAACTGGCCTCACAACCGCAGACCACGTGTAACCACGCCAGCCCAGGACCTACAAATCTGGCTTCTTCACCTGCGGGATTGTCTGAGACCAGTCAGCCGGACAGATGATGAAACTGTGGGTTTGCACAACCAAAGAATTTCTGCACAAACTGACAGAAACCGTCTCAGGGAAGCACATCTGGGTGCTTGTCGTCCTCACCAGGGTCTTGACCTGACTCTAGTCTGGAGAAGTGTGCTCTTTGCGGATGAATCCCGGTTTCAACTGTGAATGGCGTTGTGTGGGCGAGCGGTTTGCAGATGTCAACGTTGTGAACAGAGTGCCCCATAGTGGCGGTGGGGTTATGGTATGGGCAGGCGTAAGCTACGGACAACGAACATAATTGCATTTTACCGATGGCAATTTGAATGCACAGAGATACCGTGACGAGATCCTGAGGCCCATTGTCGTACCATTCAAAGATCAGTATACATTTCCTGGAAGCTGAAAATGTCCAAGTTCTTCCATGACCTGCATACTCACCAGACATGTCACCCACTGAGCATGTTTGGGATGCTCTGGATCAACATATATGACAGTGTGTTCCAGTTCCTGCCAATATCCAGCAACTTTGCAGCTATTGAAGAGGAGTGGGACAACATTCCACAGGCCACAATCAACAGCCTGATCAACTCTACGCAAAGGAGATGTGTCTCGCTGCTTGAGAGCAAACGGTGGTCACACCAGATACTGACTGGTTTTCTGATCCACGCCACTACGTTTTTTTAAAGGTATCTCTGACCAACAGATATACAGCAAATCTATATTCCCAGTCGTGAAATGCAACTCAATATTAGCAAGGTGTTCCTAATGTTAGGTATAACCAGTGTATTTACCATTGATTATGCAAATACACAAATAATATAATTTATTTAAATTGATTGATTTCCTTATATGAACTGTAACTGTTGCATGTTGTGTTTACATTTTGGTTCAGTGTAAATACGCTAGGCTAAACGCTTCCATGCCACCACCTGTTTGGATAATTTTATTTTTTGCTGATGCTGTCAATGTTGTGTATTTCCCAGGTCTTGTCATTTTGTGTGTGTGTGTGTGTGTGTGGGAGTGTTCCCATGTTAGTGCCTACTCACTATTGTATTGTTTGTGTATTTGTATAATCAATGGTAATATACTGAGTATACCTAACATTAGGAACACGTTTCTAATATTGAGTTGCACCCCCTTTTGCCCTCAGAATAGCCTCAGTTTGTCGGGGCATGGACTCTACAAGGTGTTGAAAGCGTTCCACAGGGATGCTGGCCCATGTTGACTCCAATGCTTCCCATAGTTGTGTCAAGTTGGCTGGATGTCCTTTGGGTGGTGGACCATTCTTGATACACACAGTAAACTGTTGTTTCCTGTGTGTATCGAGGCACCTACACCACCTCCTGCCCATTCACCCTATGCATGGTGTAAGAATATGTAGAAGATAAATACACAACGCAGAGGACGATCACTGGAAATAGTCGTTTTTCACTTCCTGTTTAGAATCTGTTAGGAATATCATTCCTGAACTCATAGCTACGTGTGCTATGTTTTCATTGGTTAGAGTCTGAAATAGTATACTTTATTGCAAGGAATTCTAATTGGTCAACCACAGGCCAGGGCTGGGTTATAAAACTACATCTTGTCCCTTTGTTCTGTGGAGAGAATCACAGGAGAGAATCACTCAGGAGGGAATCTCAGGAGGGAATCTCTTTAGCGAATCACTGGAGAGAATCACTCAGGAGAGAATCACAGGAGAGATTCACTCAGGAGAGAATCTCTGGAGAGAATCACTGAGGACAGGGAAGAATGAACTACCCCTGATTTGCTTTGGGGTCTGTGTTATTGAAGAGTAACATCAACTGCTAACAATGGCACACATACACAATCCATGTCTCAAGGCTTAAAAATCCTTGGTTAACCTGTCTCCTCCCCTTCATCTACACTGATTGAAGTGGATTTAACTAGTGACAACAATAAGGGATCATAGCTCCACCGGGATTCACCTGGTCAGTCTATGTCATGGAAAGAGCAGGTGTTCTTAATGTTTTGTACACTCAGTGTATATTCATTTATTCATTTGTCCTATTAATTATTTACTTGACAGATGGTCTAACCTAGAGCATGTCAGTCCTGACAGTGACAACCTAGCTAGCATAACTGGCCCAGACAGGGAGGGGGAATACTACTGGGGTAAAACTAGCTAGCAGAAGAGCTGGGTAGTTTGTTGTTAAGACCCATGTAATGCAACCTTACAGTTTAATCAATAATGTCATTAACGCTACCACATTCAGAACTAGGCAATATGGCGGCGCATCTGTCATAATATGTCATATTAGGTGACAGATATTTTACAATGGTTAAATGTCACTGTTTTGACATTCTAATGAGATCATTAGAGTATCACCACAGGTATATAAGCCAATAAACTGGCGGATATCCAGGCCCAGGCTAACTAGTTAGTTAGTCCATACTCCTAAAACTGATCTCCTTTGCATAAGCCGACTGTGAACCAAACAACCTGTTAATGAAGGTAATAAGCCTGAATGTAACGCTGAGATATCATCATCTATCTGGTTAAACAGGCTGATGAGGTGTAACTAACGAGGTGTAGAAGAGAGAGAGACCCAGTCCTGCTGATTTAACAATCCTCTTTACATTAACTAACCAACATTTAGCATGCCTTTTGTTAGCACACATTTATAATCAAGCCAGAAAACTGCACTGGGCCTGTTTTCCCTAATTATCTCAGTGCTAGGATCTGTTTTGCCTTTCAGATCAAAATGAATAACTTGCCTAGTTAAATAAAGGTTAAACATTTTTCTTTTAAAATAAGACAAGGTTGACCTGATCCTAGATAAGCACTTCTACAGTACTCAGGCCCTGGTCAAAAGTAGTGCACTATATAGGGAATAGGGTGCCATTTGGGACACAACCCTTGAGAAATACAGAGCTGGGTGAGTGAAATCATCTGTATCCTGTATCCTGTCCTCATTTTACCGTAGCTGTAACTGTACCCTAAGAAGGACAGACAGCGCTGCTCTGTGCTGGGTGGGTGAGTGCATCTCTCTGCTGATTTATGGTCCTAAGTCCTCTACTGGCATAAGGACACCTTGAGGGGAAATAATAAAGATCCCGTCATCTTATTGAGGGGCTGCTGAGATTGAAACACCCAGCCAGCCAGGCAGCAAGAGACGACACAGTGACTGCTCACACGGATCAGCTATCTGGGAAGAGGAGAAAGGGAGAAGTTCAAAAGCGAGACGCACACTTAAAGGTTAAAGTCCTGGGTCACTGAGTTCAAGCACACACGCGGGCACATGCGACACACACACATGCACGCACAAATACACACAAATACACACAAATACACACACACACACTACACACACACACACACACACACACACACACACACACACACACACACACACACACACACACACACACACACACACACACACACACTGTTCACACACAGGCTCTGTTCTCCAAGCTCAATTGATAAGTGCCCCATCCCAAATCATAGAATACTAGTAACCTCCTCTAGCTTATATGTTCTATATCTACATCACATCAGTCACAGGCAGTAAAAGGATCCAACCATGAGAAATTCATTCACAGCTGTCTGAAACTGGGACTCTGAGTAAATGGTAAAGAGCAAGGTCTTTTGGATCTGACACAGTGACGTGCCACTAGAGTCACTACCCTAATTCTCTCCCCTCCCTCCTTCCTCAATAGTGTTCCTCCACGGACACCCCCTGTGACCTGTCAGGGGGAAGTGAGAGACATTGAGAACAGCTTTATTTGTGCCAGGGTGTTAGGAATACAGTTCCAAAGGACACCCTATTCCCTACACAGTGCACTACTTTTGACCAGAGTCGTATGAGTCCTGGTCAAAAGAAGTGCACTATTTAGGGAATAGGGTGACATTTGGGATGCAGATACTGAGACATACTGAGGCTGTCTTCTCTGCTGGGTTGGGGCTTGGGTGGTGCGGTGGGCATGGTGCCAGGATAGCTGCTGGATATGGCAGTCAGTACTCAAGAGTCTGATTCCTCCTATAACCCTCTGATTCCCTCTTTCTCTATCTCTATCTCTATCTCTATCTCTCGGTCTCTCACTCCTCCCTTTTCTCTCTTCCTCTCTCTCGCTCTCTCTCTCTCTGTACTGAGCCAGAATCAATTCCCCCTATCCACCAGGGAGCATCCGTTGATCTCCATACTGTTCATTAAGCACGCCCACTTCGTCTCCATCCTCCCCACCTCTTCCTTCCAGGGCTAGCAGATAGACAGCTTGTTAACTATTTTAATACGGCCCCGAACAGAAGAGACAGGCCACTAGAGTCCTGGGATGCCCCAGCATACATACACCCTCTCACCTCCCACCTCCCACCTGTCGATTCGTCTGGCGCAGGGCTGGCAGATGAGACAGGTAAGGCTAATGGCAGAGCGCGGGTTTTAGCGTGTGTGTGCCTGTGTGTGTGTCTCTGAGAGGGACTTTGCGCTGGGTTTAAAGGGGCTAAGTATGTTTGGTAATGAAGGACACTGAATGCAGTGCTGGGGATTCTATCAGCGCCCAGGTCTCCAAGGTGCCATACAGGCCAGGATTGCCTGGCGTTGGATAGCATGCCTAATGGCTTACTGACTGTTTCGGAATAACTGATTCGTCCCTCTGGGTGAAGCATACAGCCACGGCCCCTCAGTCCCTCAGACACACTATTGTATTCATCTCATCTACAACACACTTGGCATTGCGCATTTCCTCTGAATTGAGATTTCTGAAGGGGAACTGGTTGCATTAAATAGAACGAAAATACATTAATAGAAACAATAAACGTAGAAAACAAACCATTCTAATAGGAGCTCTGTAATAAGCAGCATATAGGAATCAATTTGAGCCTCTGGGATGGAGATACGCATTATGACTGTGATGAGATGACCAGAACTAGAATGAATCCCAATGACAAAAGCCAACAAGTCGCCATTCTTCCTCCTTCTCTCCTGAACAAAACACACCATGCGTTACAGTGCTGCTGCTATCATGCAATCATTTGGAATAAATCAGTATTTGACATTAAACTGTGCTTTGTATCATCAGATAACCCACCCTCTTAAATGTGATGGACGGGGCAATCTCTCTCGACCCGTCTTCTCTACTCTCTCTGAACTTCTTAACACACCAGAGGTTCTTTTCCTCCTCTGAGAGATCAGTTCTTTTTTTTTTGGGGATGACAAATGCACAATCAATTCATTACGAGGCGTTTGCCACTAAAGCTGGGATTTATGCTAGCAGGACTTTTGCTCCATGGAAGCCTCATGATTTATTGAGGCAAAACATCAGGCTGGTGAAAACAATCATCCACAAAGAAGAGGCCTGGCTGTAGAAGGAGGACAGAGGAGGACAGAGCAGAGGGAGCACAGTCCAACAGAGCGGAGCACTGCGAGACACAGGCCCAGTGTGACTGAAGTGGTTGCAGGGCAGTGGTGTAAAAATGGTGACTACAGACTACAGGGCAGTCGTGTAATAGTGGTGACTACAGACTACAGGGCAGTGGTGTAATAGTGGTGACTACAGACTACAGGGCAGTGGTGTAATAGTGGTGACTACAGACCACAGGGCAGTGGTGTATAGTGGTGACTACAGACTACAGGGCAGTGGTGTAATAGTGGTGACTACAGACTACAGGGCAGTGGTGTATAGTGGTGACTACAGACCACAGGGCAGTGGTGTATAGTGGTGACTACAGACTACAGGGCATTGGTGTAATAGTGGTGACTACAGACTACAGGGCAGTGGTGTAATAGTGGTGACTGCAGACTACAGGGCATTGGTGTAATAGTGGTGAATACAAACTACAGGGCAGTGGTGTAATAGTGGTGACTACAGACTAGAGAGACTACAGGGCAGTGGTGTAATAGTGGTGACTACAGACCACAGGACAGTGGTGTAATAGTGGTGACTACAGACTACAGGGCAGTCGTGTAATAGTGGTGACTACAGACTACAGGGCAGTGATGTAATAGTGGTGACTGCAGACTACAGGGCATTGGTGTAATAGAGGTGACTATAGACTACAGGGCAGTGGTGTAATAGTGGAGACTACAGACTACAGGGCAGTGGTGTAATAGTGGTGACTACAGACTACAGGGCAGTGGTGTATAGTGGTGACTACAGACTACAGGGCAGTGGTGCAATAGTGGTAACTACAGACAACAGGGAAGTGGTGTAATAGTGGTGACTGCAGACAACAGGGCAGTGGTGTAATAGTGGTGCCTACAGACCTCAGGGCAGTGGTGTAATAGTGGTGACTACAGACTACAGGGCAGTGGTGTAATAGTGGTGACTACAGACTACAGGGCAGTGGTGTATAGTGGTGACTACAGACTACAGGGCAGTGGTGTATTGTGGTGACTACAGACTACAGGGCAGTGGTGTAATAGTGGAGACTACAGACTACAGGGCAGTGGTGTAATAGTGGTGACTACAGACTACAGGGCAGTGGTGTATAGTGGTGACTACAGACTACAGGGCAGTGGTGCAATAGTGGTAACTACAGACAACAGGGAAGTGGTGTAATAGTGGTGACTGCAGACAACAGGGCAGTGGTGTAATAGTGGTGACTACAGACCACAGGGCAGTGGTGTAATAGTGGTGACTACAGACTACAGGGCAGTGGTGTATAGTGGAGACTACAGACTACAGGGCAGTGGTGTAATAGTGGTGACTACAGACTCCAGGGCAGTGGTGTAATAGTGGTGACTACAGACTACAGGGCAGTGGTGTATAGTGGTGACTACAGACTACAGGGCAGTGGTGTAATAGTGGTGACTACAGACTACAGGGCAGTGGTGTAATAGTGGTGACTGCAGACTACAGGGCAGTGGTGTAATAGTGGTGACTACAGACCACAGGGCAGTGGTGTATAGTGGTGACTACAGACTACAGGGCAGTGGTGTATAGTGGTGACTACAGACTATAGGGCAGTGGTGTATAGTGGTGACTACAGACTACAGGGCAGTGGTGTAATAGTGGTGACTACAGACTACAGGGCAGTGGTGTATAGTGGTGACTGCAGACTACAGGGCAGTGGTGTAATAGTGGTGACTGCAGACTACAGGGCAGTGGTGTAATAGTGGTGACTGCAGACCACAGGGCAGTGGTGTAATAGTGGTGACTACAGACTACAGGGCAGTGGTGTATAGTGGTGACTACAGACTACAGGGCAGTGGTGTAATAGTGGTGACTACAGACTACAGGGCAGTGGTGTATAGTGGTGACTACAGACCTCAGGGCAGTGGTGTAATAGTGGTGACTACAGACTACAGGGCAGTGGTGTAATAGTGGTGACTGCAGACTACAGGGCAGTGGTGTAATAGTGGTGACTACAGACCACAGGGCAGTGGTGTATAGTGGTGACTACAGACTACAGGGCAGTGGTGTATAGTGGTGACTACAGACTACAGGGCAGTGGTGTATAGTGGTGACTGCAGACTACAGGGCAGTGGTGTAATAGTGGTGACTGCAGACTACAGGGCAGTGGTGTAATAGTGGTGACTGCAGACTACAGGGCAGTGGTGTAATAGTGGTGACTACAGACCACAGGGCAGTGGTGTATAGTGGTGACTACAGACTACAGGGCAGTGGTGTATAGTGGTGACTACAGACTACAGGGCAGTGGTGTAATAGTGGTGACTACAGACTACAGGGCAGTGGTGTATAGTGGTGACTACAGACCTCAGGGCAGTGGTGTAATAGTGGTGACTACAGACTACAGGGCAGTGGTGTAATAGTGGTGACTGCAGACTACAGGGCAGTGGTGTAATAGTGGTGACTACAGACCACAGGGCAGTGGTGTATAGTGGTGACTACAGACTACAGGGCAGTGGTGTATAGTGGTGACTACAGACTACAGGGCAGTGGTGTAATAGTGGTGACTGCAGACTACAGGGCAGTGGTGTAATAGTGGTGACTACAGACCACAGGGCAGTGGTGTATAGTGGTGACTACAGACTACAGGGCAGTGGTGTATAGTGGTGACTACAGACTACAGGGCAGTGGTGTATAGTGGTGACTGCAGACTACAGGGCAGTGGTGTAATAGTGGTGACTACAGACTACAGGGTAGTGGTGTAATAGTGGTGACTACAGACTACAGGGCAGTGGTGTAATAGTGGTGAATACAAACTACAGGGCAGTGGTGTAATAGTGGTGACTACAGACTACAGGGCAGTGGTGTAATAGTGGTGACTACAGACCACAGGGCAGTGGTGTAATAGTGGTGACTACAGACTACAGGGAAGTGGTGTAATAGTGGTGACTGCAGACTGCTGGTGGTGGTAGTCACGCTGGGGATAATGGTGGCCTGGTGGGTGTCAGTGGAGCCTAGTTTAACTTAGCTACTGTATGTGGCTGCCTAGCACCTTATTAACAACAGATCCATGACAGCGTTGAAAGGAGAGCCTCCCACCCCACCATGGTGAAATCCTCACCCACCAAGCCTCCATGGTTAAGGCCTTGGCTGGCCTTCATTAAAGCAGCAGAGAAAGAGGCTGAGGCGGTGGCGTCAGCGTCAAGCCCCTGTCATGGTATTTGATGAATCCGCCCGGGAGACTCGATCCGCGCCTGATCAATTAATATAAACAAGGAGCACTGATTTATCAAACCGGACCCAAAAAGGTCGTCTGAAGTGTCAGAAATCCATTCTATTGACGGGAAGGAGAATCCAGCCGAATTACAGGAGGAGCCTATGGGATCAGCAGACCTTTTCAAAGCCCTTATAAATCACTGAGGAAAACAAGTGGGGCCTTCCGTGTCTGTCTGTGTGATCAGAACAGATCCTGTAGTGACGGCTTTACTGCGCAGTGCTGCAACACAGGAGGAGAGATGAATGGGAAATATCTGCACCTGGACGGATCAATCCACACACCGTTTCAAGAGGAAGACGTAGCAAAAATAAAGTCCAAAAATAAAAAAGGGAGATAAAGTTTCAACTGTGTCCATTGGTTCAAAATCTACCCGGGCCGGACTACCCTTGGCTACCCTGTCTGCAGCTGAGCTGTCAAATTGGTGTGCCTAAGCTTTAACAGCTCAGGTGTACACTCCTACCTACTGCTTTGGTGCTTTGGGAGACAATATCGCAAAGAAAAGTATCTCTTCAGCCTTAACCACATGCTGCATGGCCTTGTGATGAAAGCTAGAGTGTCTACTGTAGCCGTAGAGGAGTTAGTATATTCTGCTTGTATATGGGATCAACAATCTCCTGCAACACATACTTACCCGGTATATCAACCTTGGTTAAGAGAATGTTTGCAGCTTCCAGTGATTTATATGAAATGACATGCCTAGGGAGTCAGAATGCCCATGATAGCACCTTGCAAATGTAATAAATCAAAGAGTGCCATCATCAGATACACAAAGATGTATAACGGATGCATTTCATAACGATACCATCCACCCCTTCAAAGGAAAAGAAACATCTAACCGCCTGCGCCTTTTTGTCTTCAGGAAATGAGCGGATGAGACCAGCCTCTCACTCCCTCTCTTTCTCTTGTTCTCCCTCTTATCTCTCCCTCCATCTCTTTCCTAGTCTCTATCACACCACACCAGTCAATGGAAATCTCTTCAGCAGTGCACGTCCACCCTTTACAGGGCCCCACATGGAACACCAAATCGCACTATTAGACTCATGTCGCTGTAAATTTTAAAGCAATTGTCGCCACGGCACAAGCTTCTTGTTCTCAGTGTGAGGAGGAAGAAGAAGAGTTTCCTCTGGCCAGACGGAGGCAGACGGATGTATCTGTCAGGCAGAGCTAGCCCCATGAGCCCTGGTCAAAAGTACTACACTATAAAGGGAATAGGGTGCTATTTGGAATGTCAGGATGGGCCGGCTGGCATTTCATTGCTGTTCATTAAGCAAAATGTACGGCTGTCTGGTATACAGGGCTTACCAGAGAGACACCAATGGGCCCAGAGGCTTAAGACCCACAGCCTCACTAGTCTCACTAAGACCTGGTGCAACCTTGGAGCAAAGCTCACACAGCAGCTCATAGCAACACAGTACAGAACAGCTCTGCATCTCATGCTCAACCTACAGTGTCTTCGGAAAATATTCAGACCCCTTCACTTTTTCCACATTTTGTTACGTTTGTTACGTTGTCAGCTTGGGGATTCGAACTTGCAACCCTCCTTGGTCAGGGAGGTAACCATGAACCCGGAGCTCTAGAGTTCCTCTGTGGAGATGGGAGAAACTTCCAGAAGGACAACCATGTGGCCGGACGGAAGCCACTCCTCAGTTAAAGGGACATGACAGCCGCTTGGAGTTTGCCAAAAGGCATCTAAAGACTCTCAGACAATGAGAAACAAGATTCTCTGGTCTGATGAAACCAAGATTGAACAATTTGGCCTGAATGCCAAGCGTCACGTCTGGAGGAAACCTGGCACCATCCCTACGGTGAAGCATTTTGGTGGCAGCATCATGCTGTGGGGATGTTTTTCAGCGGCAAGAACTGGGAGACTAGTCAGGATCGAGGCAAAGATGAACTGAGCAAAGTACAGAGAGATCCTTGATGAAAACCTGCTCCAGAGCGCTCAGGACAGACTGGCCGAAGGTTCACCTTCCAACAGGACAACGACCCTAAGCACACAGCCAAGACAACACAGAAGTGGCTTCGGGACAAGTCTCTGAGTGTCCTTGAGTGGCCCAGCCAGAGCCCGGACCTGAAAATAGTTGTGCAGCAACGCTCCCCATCCAACCTGACAGAGCTTGAGAGGATCTGCAGAAAATAATGGGAGAAACTCCCCAAATACAGGTGTGCCAGGGTTGTAGTGTCACACCCAAGAAGACTTGAGGCTGTAATCGCTGCCAAAGGTGCTTCAACAAAGTACTGAGTAAAGGTTCTGAATAGTTATGTAAATATTGTCATTATGGGATATTGTGTGTAGCTTGTGTGTAGAAATGTTAGAATAAGGCTGTAACATAATAAAATGTGGAAAAAATCAAGGGGTCTGAATACTTTCCGAAGGCACTGTAGGAGATAGATATGGAAAGATATAGGAGAGGTAACGGGAGAGAGTGCTTCTGGATATAACTACATATTGATGGTTTGTCCTCTTTTCCAGATCTCCTTGTCCTCTTCAAATTACCCCAATGTCACTCCAACCACCCATTTAACAGTGACAGCTTCTTTACAGTGCATGTTCTTATTTCACTGACATCAGCAGCAGAGCGAGTACATGTGATTGGATGGAATGAGACAGCATCTCTTGTTGCATTCAATGAAAACATGGAGCTGCTCAGTAAATACATCTTCAAAACCATCCTCTGATGTGTATTAGAGATTCTACGCAGCTACGAATCCGTCGGAAGTTGGAGATTTCATGCCTCGTTCATAACAACAAGATTACACTTTGGAGTGCTTGCCTTTGACTCTCAGTCATGCAAACACATTTCATTATTAGCTCTGATATTTATTGAGGCTGTCTTGTGCTGAATTTAATCTTCTCAGTGAAAAAACAAAGACATTTCAGTTAAGTTTGAAATGAAGTGTTTATGTAAAACCATATAAAATATTGTTTCTGCCCGCTACAAACATATTCTTCAACGCTGTCCCTGTGCAGTTGCCTTCCTATCCAGTTGTAGGTCTCGTTTTAGGTCCCAAATGTAGTGGTGTAGCTAACTACTGGAACTACACCCTACAATAATACATTATAAAAAAATGGTTAAATAGGCAATACTTTCCTTTCTTTTTCAGCATCAGACCCGCCTAATTCTCGCTCGAAACACTGTTTTTGTGTTTAAAAGACTAAATTACACATTCTGTTAATTAACATTTGACCCCAAAGTTAACTGTTCTTGCAATTTGCTGTCTATGACATTTCCGATTTACATATGATAATTTTTCACAAAGTAGTTTGGCTGTAGTGAACTACTTTTTCAAAGTAATGTTAGTTAAGTAAACTATGTACTGTATATTTTAAGGGTATCTTTAGTGTAAGTTAACTTCTTCCAGTGTGAAGTAATTGGTAGCTTGGTAAACTATATTTTCAGAGTAACTTCCGCAACACTGCCACTGATAAAACATTGAATGTGACATTTAACACAATAAAGTAATGAACTAACTGAGGAAATGTATCCGTTTTTATCTCTAATTATTCATTGATTGAATATAACTTAATTACAATTATAATGCATTAACCCACGTTATGTAACAAGCTTATGTACATATTATATGAGCTACAGAGATAAGATAGCTAGCTAAAATTAATCTCTGTGAGATTGTGTGCCAATCTTCTGCCAATGTCCAGCCATCGTAGCTTAATGTACCTTGCCTTGAACATCGCTGTTCTACTTCATTTATAGTGACAGATCCCGACATTCCAGGTGTGCGTCCCAAATGGCACCGTATTCCCTATACAGTGCACTTCTTTTGACCAGAGCCTTATGGGCCCTGGTCAAAAGTAGTGCATTTGAAAGAGAATAGGGTTCCATTGGGGACACACCTCAGGGGTAAGTCGAGCGCTTGGCATTAGTTATTGCATCATAAAAACTCCTGTGTCTGTATGTGTTCCTTGGCCAGTTGTCAAGCCAGCCTCTGCTCGGTGCCAGTTGTGTGCGTAGCTGCAGAGAATTTTATATTCCAAATAGTCAGGCATTTGTCTCTAGGCCTTTACCTTCCCCACAAGCCTAAATATGTGTCAAAAGCCCAATAACCTTTCAAGTCTAACAACATGATATTACCATCAGAGAGAAGTTAACTTTCCCACAGTCAGTTTCACACAGTCCGTCAGGTGAGGGAGAGAGTACTCAGCTGTGGGTTCAAATAATATTGGTTTACTTTCAAATACCTTCAAATACTCCCAACTGGTACTCCAGGCAGGCCCAATCAATCAAATTCTCAAAGTATTTGAAAGATAACAAACAATATTTGAACCCAGGTCTGATGGGCAGAGCACCTACTGTACAACTAACTACTGTGGCTAAAGCACTGATCTACCAAACTGTTCCTGAGAATACATAGGTTACTGCAACAGGGTGAAGGTGGCTGAAAAGCCCAGACACCCTCAAGCTCCTCTGGAGTGTTCAAAATCTCCAAACATTTTGTCTGACTAGCGCCATGGCAACAACAGATAAGCTTTACCCCACCAGTTCAGTTTACACAGCCAACATTATGGAGCAGATAAAACAAGACGTTTATTGCGTGTAATAACACTAATAACTATTTTTCCCACTAATTCTTTATGCGATAGATTTAATTTGTTTGGGCTGCTAAATAGTCTAGTTTCAGATCCTCCAGGTATAGAATGATGACAATAGACAGATAGGCTCCCATTCATTCATCAGACAGACTGGGGGTTTGAAGAGAAGCGCGTTACAGCTAAACTGTTCCCTCCTTCAGGTAGAGAGGCTGTCGGCCATTTTCCCTAGCACAACTTTTGACAGGTTCCTGTGGGAGCCGGCGGGTACAAGGGGCTGCTGGGAGGAGGAGTGTGATTAATGCTACTGAAGATAATATTATTGGCACAGCTGGCTAAGTCTGACAAGGAATTCCTCACTCCGCTCCCTCTGTCACGACCACATCATTTTCTTCCCTGGCACTTTGCTTCCATTTTTTGGGTGACAGAAGATTTGCACAGGACAAACTAACTTGTCACCAAAGGACAAGCCAGCCAGCTGTTAAGGTATTGGGAACATGACAGATTGCTATGTTTTACCTCCCATGAATTCACTTATTAGAGGTAGACCCAAATCACCTGTCACTGTCAAATCAGTTGTCACAACTAGGTAGACGTGTCAAGTTTCACCCTCCATCATCAACCTCGCCCCCCTCCCCATAGACACAAACACCTACCCACATACAGCTTCATCCCTTTTGCCTGCTGTTAATACAATACATGCAAATCACACAGATGGGACCTGAGGCTAGGCAGTCAAACTGAATATCCCTCCCACATAGCATACACAACAACACAATGTAATGGACATTTAAACCTCTGACTACAACAGGATGGAAAGTCTGGCATAAACCATAGGGTGAAAGCTTTGAAAAATATATTGACTTCAGCACAAACTATATAAACTTGAGCCTGTTTATTTACAAATCCCACAGACAACAACACTTCTATAATACATACTCATAGAGGTAAATACAAGCATTGCGGTTTGACAGAGCATATGTTTATTGTTTCATCCGTCTCCAGCGGGAGACGGGCGGCTGGCGATGTAAATGGTAGCTTGTGTTATAAAGCACAGAATGCTTTCCCCTGTTCCAGGTGAAATAATCAAGTGCTAGCTGGAGAGACGGATGGCGAATTTGCCACTCAGAGGCAGGGAAGCATGAAAAACATGTATAATGTGTGACTGCTGTTGTTGTGTAGCCGCATTCAATCCCGATTAGAGCCAGGGAGGAGAAGGAAGAAAACGGGCTAGAGGAAAGAGAAGAGAGTCGGCATAGTAGTGCTAATGTTCGTCTGTGGAATACTAAAAACTGAAACAGTGGAAGGACAAAGAGTTAACCCCTTCTATTTGTGACCATGTTTGTGTCCCAAATGGCACCCTATTTCCCTATACAGTACAGTACTTTTGACCACAGCCTTATGGGCTATATAGGGCTGCCATTGGCAGTGTTTCCCTTAGGATTTTTTTCAGCATAGGCGGCAAGGTTAGCGTGGCGTGGCCAATTTCTTTTAAGCAATCCTCTTTGCCGCAGAGACAACACTTAGCTGTTTAAAAGATAATTGGTTGTTTTTGATGGTTGTTTATGTAACCATAACGACTCAAAGAACCCTTTAAGCTCTTCAATGGTTCTTTACAGTTCACAAAAGGGTTCTCTGCTCTTTTAGTGATCATTAAAATGTCAGGGAGGCGGCACATTAGAATATTTTAGGGTGTGGTTTGCACACAGCTCTTTTTGTGCAACCGTGAGTGAGTGTGTATCCCAGTTTATCTAATGTGTCGTGTTATGCCATCAGTTATTAGATATGTCACTGGCCAGTGTCTTGTGAAAGACTCATGCATGGCCTTGTGTCAATTGAGAGCGGTTGACTAATCACCAATCAGGCCTTTATGGTAGAGTAGCCAGACGGAAGCCACTCCTCAGTAAAACGCGTGACAGCCCGCTTGGAGTTTGCTAAAGATTATCTTATTTAAAAATATATTGTTCCATTATGTTTTCTACATACTTTATATCTCATATCTCACAAAAACGATGTAGCAATAAGCATGGATGTTGTTCCTATAGGCGTCTACTGGTCTGTCAGGAAGATTAAAAAAGGGAGTAATTGGTCTGATGTGTTTTTGACAAGGGGGGGGTAAGAGCCTTGACCACATGACAGAGTCCATGGGCTTGGCCTCTGTGTCTGTCTAGCAGCTCCATCAGGCCAGGGCCAACCTCGGCACCCCGTAGCCTGATTCCCACACCACAGCCAATCACTAGCCAGCCTTCCATCGGCTGTCACAAAGCAGTCACATCACGCACACACACAGATTTGTAGAGGCACATGACTCAGGACACCGGCTGACAAGAGAGAGAGAGAGAGAGAGAGAGAGAGAGAGAGAGAGAGAGAGAGAGAGAGAGAGAGAGAGACAGAGAGAGAGAGAGAGAGAGAGAGAGAGAGAGAGAGAGAGAGAGAGAGAGAGAGAGAGAGAGAGAGAAAAAGAAAAAGAAAAAGAGAGAGCCCTCAGGTTGTAGTCAAGGCAGCCTGGCTGGCTGGTGTAGCAGTGGAGGCTCCCTCCACTATCTCCTAACCCAAAGTACATTGTAATACAAATCTTTATTTGGTCTTGAGATGTTGACAGGTCAATTGAACAGAATGAGTCGAGTTTATGATGCAGTTGTCAGAGGCGGTTAGGCCGAGAGTCTGTTTATCAGGCCGCTCTCTGCGAGATATTCCAACAATCTTTCTTGCAAACCGAAGCACCTCGAGGTTAATTACTTTACCAATTTGAGTAAATGGCATGCCATATTCCCATCTGTCTCCATTAGCTCCCCACTATTTCTCCATTTACGATGACTAAGGTCAAGGGTCAAGGCGCTGGGTGCAAAAGGGATGTAATAAAGCATGAGATTTTATGTTTACACAAATGTGGGAGCCACGGCATAAATAACAGACATGTATCTTTCAAAATGCTGCTGAGAGCCCTCATAATTATATTGGACTTAAAAATCTGTTTTAGTTGGCATTCTAGTGCTGATCATTCATATTCTGTATGTGATGCTAAAGACTAATATTATCAAAATGTACAGGACTACATATATCACCACTTTATTCTTTTCATAGCCTGGAAAGAATCATAAACATAAGAGTTGCCATTTTCATATTCTGCCATCTACTGCATTGATAAATCTTATTTGACTTATCTATGATGACGATTTCTGACATCTCCACTGTAATTACAATACTTTTACACAGATACACACCATAATATAGACCTAAATAAAACAGTAAAATAACTAGATGGTATATGGATAGAAAAAGAGCAGCTTAAAAAAACAAAAACATTACACAATAAATATTAATTCCAGATCTGAGGGGCTTCATCATAATTTCTTGCCAAGAAAGCCAGCATGTATTCAAAAAGAAGAGCCAAGGTACAGTACAGTGTGTAAACGGTGACTCATTACAGAATCTCTGGATTTCTAGATGAAAAGATACATATCAACACTCCCAGGACAACACAGGTCTTGGCACTGTGTTCGGTGGTCTTCAGGGGGCATGGTGAGGGGATGTTAGGGCAATTAATTTAACAGCAGTGTAAATGTGGTCTCCCGTTCTGCCCCTCTCGTCGGATTATTGGGCGGGCGGTGAGTGACTGGGGCTAGTCCCAGAGGATCCATATATTCAGCGGTTAAAGATGACCTTGCCAAGTAGCCAAGTACACTAAACCTGATAACTTTCTTTATGTATGCCTCCTACTGTCTCAGCTATCTCTCTATCTATCCTTTTCAAAACCAGGCAGAAATAAGAAAATGTGATTGTATTTGTAGTGGAAATACTATCAAGGCAATACAAAAATAAAATTAGATTCACATTGTCCCAGATTTTGGAGGTTGTTCTTTTTTACCATCCAGATGCGTTTTTAGTTTTTTCTCTTGAACTCGTCTCATTTCAGCCCTGCTCTAATGTCTTTAGGATGTGTGGGGATAGGTGTGTGTGTGTGTGATGGCGCTGCTGCCATCAGTGTGTAAACAACAAAGTGGCTGTCATTTAATCAAGACTCCTTTCACAGAGAAGTATGTGAAGTATGCTACCGACTCGAGGTGGGACTCCCGCTCTGTGTTCAAGGACTTCTGCATTGTTCTTTTTGCCCTTTTCCAGCGCCGAACCTAACTTCAACATCAACAACTCTGTCAGAGTTGAAATAGAACGTATACATTCTAAAGAATCCACTGCCTTCCTTTGTTCAGTCTCCTCAGAGTGGGCTTCAGGTTTTTAAATAAAATAGTATTTTCATCCCAGATATAGCAGTATAGTGAACAAGGATCAAACTAGACTGAAAACATTTCTCCTTTCAAGTTTGACTTCTGATTTGAAAATTTTCCTTCAGGGTGTTAGTCGGTCAGGACAAAATGTACTGTAATTCATAATAATAGTCTGTCTGATTTCAAACATGTCACATTGAGGCTAATAGCGTACGCATTGTGAAACAATAACCATGGTGAGTCCCAACACAATGCACGGGGGCCGTCAAATAAAGTGGAGTACTGTATCTGAAATGATTGTTTGTTTTCAATTTAAGATCATCTAGATTCCCTTTTTGGAGAAGAACAAGTTGATTACTTATGTCGACAAGCCTGTGTTGTTTCCTCACCAAGGAAGACAAGCCATTAGTCTTCTCTGACAAGCCAGGAACCTACCACTGCATAGAGCAGACTGCAAAGTAATGAATTGCAGGGAAAGATAAGAAAATAAAATCATCCTTAATTTCTCCGCCTGCCTTTGTGTAAACTCATCTTTTTTTCACTCCGGTGGTTTTGACACGCTTGCTGCTGATTTCGCCTTGCTAAGTCCCATGAAAGATGAGCCAGAGACACCGTCTGAATAAGAGTGTGGTATAAAATATGATCAACAAGTACCATAGCTTTCTAACACATATTTACTAGGATGGCTGGGCAGACACACTCTGAAGGCTATACCATGCCACTGGGATGCAGCAGGACCGGTTACAACCAAGGCCGGAATTTAATAGTCACAATGATGACATTTTCAGCAATACAATCTATGAAAGTCTGGTTGCCTACTAACAGGTATACACAGAAATAACTCCACTGATAAAGCTTTCATAAAGCTGGGGGCAGCAGGTAGCCTAGTGGTTAGAGTGTTGGGCTAGTAACTGTAAAGGTTGCTGGATCAAATCCCTGATCTGACAAGGTAAAAATCTGTTGTTCTGCCCCTGAACACGGCAGTTAACCCACTGTTCCCTGGTAGGCTGTCATTGTAAATAAAAATATGTTCTTAACTGACTTGCCTGGTTAAATTAATGACAATAAAATGGTTTCCACAGTCCTGAAATGGGAGAGCAGGAGCTGAGAAACTAGCATCCTATCCACCTTCAGCTCATTTGAAATCAACTTAGAGAGGAACAAAGCTCAGGAGAGCATAAATGTGTGTTTTGGTACTGGGAATCATATAGTTGTAGTTAGGTAATGGACTGTTTGCATTCAGGGGCAGGAATGCAATTACTTAGCAACTCATTAAGGTGGCAAATTTGTTAATGCACTGCTAAACATGCTCTAACGAACTGCCGATTTATGTTCATCTCAATACAGCTGTTTCCTGTGCAGGATAAATGCATTTGTCCAGGGCGGATGGATGGAATTGGGATTGGGGAGGTGAGAGCAAAGTCCAGATCATGAATTTTGTATGGATGATGGAGTGTGAACGACCTACCCCCGAGATATTTGAGTCTGTGTGTGCAAGAGTGTGTGTATAGGAATGTGTGTGTGTGTTTCTCTGCTTGAGAGAAAGAGAGTGAGAGAGAGAAAGAGAGATAGAGTGTGTGTGTGTGTGGGTGTGTGCGCGTGCATGAATGAAGCAGTGTGTGTGTATCTCTCTCTCTTCCCATCTCCCTCCCAGCTCCCTCCCAGTAATCCTTGGTGGTTTCTCCATCCCCATCTCCCCATCTGGGCTGTGGGCTGACAAGGAGGGCCTGACTGATGGGACTGATTAGTGGCTTTAGCATGGTCTGTCTGGCACACCGAGCATAGCATGCCCTGCTCCCTGCTCTGCCTCCCCGCTCCATAGAGACTTTTATTACCCATCTGCCAACCAGTAGTCCCCACGCTCAAATCATATCTTAACCAAGTGCCTCACTATGGTGTGAACGGCTATGGTGAGGACGAAGTTACATGGAGATGGACACACAAAGGAACGATTCTGAACCATTCTAGAATGTACGACACGCAATAGGTTAGAACATTTACATTTAAGTCATTTAGCAGACGGTCTAATCCAGAAGCCTTGTAAATCTATTGGAATTTCAAAGGAGTCGGTGAAAAGGTAAATTCCCTGTTCTTAAGGAGAAAACAATGTAGCCTAGTGCACTCTGGTGTCCATGGTGATGAGTTATAGAGGCATACATAGTGGTGATCCATACCAACATAAGGGGGAGTGTACTGGTGCCTTCAAACAAGAATAAGAAACAACATTTAAAGAAATTAGAGCGTTATTGCAGCTGCAAGAGCTCTGCTCTGTCTTATTCTCTTAATGAAGGAATCCCTGGTCTCATTTAGCAGATACTTAATGGTGGTGTCAAAGCAGATTGCAGGGTTCCACAGCAACTCTCCTTATCAACTTTTACTAAATGCATGTTATTCTAACGAGTAAGACAAACAGAGACATTTCAGCTACAATTACAGCTGTTCTCAGCTGAGTAAATGTGTGTGTGTGTAAATGCGAAACGTGTTTAAGACTGGTTGTTTGGGAATGTTTGTTTCCACAGTGCAGTGGTGCATTACAAAACTGACTTTAAGAAAGCAAGCCAGAACAAAGAATATTTTCTTTTACAGAATGTTGTGTAAAAGGTATGCACACATGACTGTAAGTGGCATATATTAAATATTATTGTGTGATACGTATTTACGACTGGACATTTCTACTGGCCACTTTCTTCTCTTGGTTATATATAAAGGGACATTATATTGCGGTATTAGTGGTGGGAAAGGACAATTGATATTATTGATAGCTTTAATAGTTCAAGCATTCTATACAGGTCCAGACACTTCAGGCTGGGGTGGTATCTGTTCGTGTTATGACGTTTCAAACTAAATGGGAGCACACTTACTAATACTACTATGTCTGAAAATGGTACAGTATAGGGGGATGCCTAGTTAACCACAGCAGCTGGACCCTGGTTCCTGGTTCTGCAGAACAGTAAAAGACATGCTGGCAGATGGGCTATCCAACATCAGCAGCTATGTGCTCTCTGGGATTCTGAGAACACGGGGGGGAGAGAGGAGAGACATCTGGGGGAGGAGGAGAGACACACAACTGGGGAAGGCAGGGGGAGGAGGGGGGAGACCACCGTGTCTGAGGAGGTATTCCATAGGAAAGAGGTTAGATAGCTAGATGCAACATGTACACAGCAGATCTCCACCACTGTCTTCAGCCTCAGCTCAGCCCGGGTTTACAGGCTTCTTTAATGGTTTCTTAATGTATATTCAGCAGGCTGAGAAAAAGGCTGTTATGTTGCTGCACTTGCTCCAGGAGCTAGTTAAATGATTCAGTGGGAAACTACGGCTTTCATTTAGGTTTGTGCCCTCCAGTCTGTTTATACTGGTCGATACACTTGTCTGAAGAATATAATGGATTAGCACATCATTCAACAAACCAGAACCCAGGCAGACTGGGGGCCACAGAGAGAGAAAAGTAAATTACAGTTAGCAGCCAAGGTAGGCCATGCCGTGAGCAAGGAAACATCATATCAGCTCGCAACTCCTATTCCGCCCGCCGCCAAGCGACCCAGAGTAAAATAAAAAAAAAAAGATTGGAATGCAAAAAAAAAAATCTTGTTTCGATGAAATAAAACAATTTAATAAAATAAAACAAAACAATCACTCCTGGATGCAGGCAATCTCTCTCTGCCAGGGTTGTCTCCTCCTGTGTGATACAAAGAGGATCTAGGGATGCAAAGGCCACATGCATCCACACATCAACGAAAATAACAACTCAAATAGAATAACTTTTGCTACAGAATGAGATTACTTAAGGGTGATAAAGCCATCAGATTGTTCCAGAATGACATTCAATTTATTATCTCGTTTCAGGACATGCACGCCGTATACTATGGGCGAATAGGAAATCCAACCCCCCCCGCGTCTTATTTGCTCCTGCGTTTCCTATAGGAATCAAATGAAAAACATGAGTTGGCTCTGTATAGCCCAACTCTCAATGTGTTTCATTAAAAGAGTATTGATCCAACGCCATGCTGCTTGCTGCTCTGAAATGCCATGATAATCAGAAGAGTTAATACAGCTATCCATTCTCATTGGAGAGAAAAGGTTGGACTCCTACAGTCTGACATTTATTTTTCTACTTGGAAAAAGAAACTGTAGAGGTTTGAACTTGAATTAAAGCATGTTCAAAACCTCAGGTGAATAACGCAGGCTTATAGTTGTCTTATACAAATCTTTATTCCAGAGAAATCACCTCCAGGATGACCAGAGGGATCCGTCTGACCCTCCTCTGGAGCTACAGAAAAGCACAGTCCATCAAACCAATCATTTCCTCCATATATCCTGTACTGTATACACAGTGTGGAATGTACTGTATACACAGTGTGGAATGTACTGTATAGGCTAGGCTACATATGGAGGAACTACCTGATATATCTCAATGGGAACTAAGCAAAACAAAATGACCAATAAAGATCAACGTAGTTTACATGTAGATTAGGTAATATACAGATTGAACAGGTAGCATAGCCTACTACATACTATAATATGCAATATAAATCATTCTCTTTCAATTTTACTTCAAATGTTTTCAAGAGAGCAACATGAAAAGTACGCAAACATACAAAGTATTCTACCCAGGGGTGAGACCGAGATGATTTGCCTTGGAGGCAGATTTCATGTTATACAGTACGACACAGAAAAATCGTCCCTGGGTGGATAAATTCAACTTGAATGGAAGAATTACAGTATTGTACATCTGACATAATTTTTCAATAGCTATAAGAAAGGTATGCCTTAAAAAAAGACACATATATGGTTGAATGTGTATAAAACATGACTTATTTCTGTAGTATCTTTTTATTTTATTTTTTTTACCCCCAATTTCGTGATTACGATCTTGTCTCATCCCTGCAACTCCCCAATGGGCTCAGGAGGCCAAGGTCGAGTCATGCGTCCTCCGAAACATGACCCGCCAAACTGCGCTTCTTAACACCCGCCTGCTTAACCCAGAAGCCAGCTGCACCAACGTGTCGGAGGAAACACCGTTCAACTGATGACCGAAGTCAGCCTGCATGTGCCCAGCCCGCCACAAGGAGTCGCGATGAGCCAAGTAAAGCCCCCCTTGTCAAACCCAGACGACCCTGGGCCAACTGTGCACCCACCTATGGAAGTCCCGGTCACAGCCGGTAATGACACAGCCTGGGATCGAACCCCAGGCTGTAGTGATGCAGTTCCTTAGACCGCTGCACCATTCGGGAGACCGTTTTTCTATAGTATCTTAACTAACCCTCAGTGCTACACGACTGCTATCTGTTTCTCAAGGTATCCACCATTTTATTTGAAGATCGTTAAAAACGTGTTGACTGAATAACTGACGTAGCAACAGTGAAACAGGTTGATTTAATCATCTCACATTCCAATGTCCTACTTTGAGTGGTGGGTCACATTGTATTGGACGTCCAACGTTGGAGGACAAGTCAAGGAGAAATGACTAAAGCATTACTTTAGCCATCTGCTCTGAAATATGGGCTGCTTCTGGTCCACTAGACCAGACCGTGATGCTTGCCACATCCACTACTGACTAGCCTCCAACAACAACAACAACAGAGAGTAGTCACCACCATAAGCAATGCACTTCTGAACACCTTTTACAAACAATATGAGAGTTGCCAGCGGGCCATAACACTTCCTATGAACACCCTATTCATGTTGCCTTATAAGCAAATGTATAACGCCTTACAAGCAAAGTGTTACCCAACAGGCTAGCATCAGACAGGCTAGCACCAGACAGGCTAGCATCAGACAGGCTAGCACCAGACAGGCTTGCACCAGACAGGCTAGCATCAGACAGGCTAGCACCAGACAGGCTAGCACCAGACAGGCTAGAATCAGACAGGCTAGAATCAGACAGGCTAGCACCAGACAGGCTAGCACCAGACAGGCTAGCACCAGACAGGCTAGCATCAGACAGGCTAGCACCAGACAGGCTAGCATCAGACAGGCTAGCATCAGACAGGCTAGCACCAGACAGGCTAGCACCAGACAGGCTAGAATCAGACAGGCTAGCATCAGATAACAGATTTCCATCTAGTGATTCACTAGCTGACGTTGACTTGTTCTATTTCTCCAGAGTACTGCATATGGTGAATAACATAGTCTGGCTAGAACACTAGCCCATCATTCATCATAGTAATCTCCTATCAGCACGGTGTCTGCTGTGGTGGCTAAACATTGGGAGAATTCATCTCTCTTCTGTTCAACGGTGGAGGAAACGAACCCCTGCAGTGGTCACATCCAGTTAGAGTGACATTGTGGAGCCAGCTGCTTAGGCCTTCCAAAATGACACCTATTTGCACTTAAATGAGGGGATTTAAGTGCTGCTACACCATTACCACTTTGTCATATGTGATTTCATGTCTTTATCCAGCATTATGGAGGATGGAATGAGCTGTCCTTCGAGGAGTGAGGAATGTTCTGCTCTGCTCTGCTCTTCTCACTCGATATTCTAGATAGAGCCTTTCATAGTTGTTTTTCTCCTCCTCCATTGGGGGATTTTGCCGACATGCATCATACCGCAGCTCGGCTGTCTCCGAGAGTTAGGGGTAAAAAATGGACATGGCAATCATTACGCTGGTGAAGGACATCTGTTTCCCCCTTAAATTGTTGTCCTGATGGGGGGTCCAGGTCCAGGGATGTAGTAATGGGAAGAGAAAAAACTAGATAGGATATGGTGCTGTTGGTTGGTATGGCTATAAGGGTAATGCACCATTAGAATCCTCTTACAAGGGGTTTAAAGTGAATTGAATCTGTGGAAATGCATTTACGTACAATCATCTCCAACCAGATAACATTCCCAGTCTAGTCTTGCATAGTACTGACTCTCATCTGATAGCATTTTCTCTTTGCTTCAAACTTGTAAAAGTCAAAGTACATGGAGGACATGTAAGGAGGAGTGTTGTGTGGTGGATGATGTAGCTTGGCTTCCTGTCCATTCACCTGCATTAAGCCTGATGAATAGACTAGGATTTATATCCCTGTATGGTTCACAGGCAAATACCGGCCTCAGCATCCCTCTTTCTCTCTCGCTCTCTTTCTCTCTCTCTCGTTCTCTTTTTCTCTCTCGCTCTCTTTTTCTCTCTCTCTTTCTCATTCTCTCTCTTTCTCTCAGCATATCTCTTTCTCTCAGCATCTCTCTCATCGCTCTCTCCCTCTTTCTCTCTCACCCCTCTCGTCCCTCTCTCTCTATCTCAATTTCTCTCTCTCTCTTAATATATTCATATGAAAATAGAGCCCAAGGATGAACCAGAGATATCAGCAGCCAGTGAGCCTAAAAAACAAAGCTGCCATGTTGAGAACAGATGAGCGCCAGCCCCCTTCTTCACCTCCTCCTCCTTCCCTGTTTATTTTAAAGGTTTATCAGACACAGGCTGTTTCAGAGAGAGCGAGAGGGGACAACTCTGTCAGTCTTCCTTCCACCTTAACTCTCTCTCTCTCCATATTGATTCATTAGTAATTATCTACTATCGCCTAGCCCCAAGGTCTCTTGTGCTACATTGCAGGTGTTTGCCACGATAATGAATGTAAGAAGTTATCATCCTCATGCACAAAGTGGCGGTGACATTTAGCAAAATCCTCTAAGCAAATTTCCATTCTGTTATCTCTGTACAGTCGTGTGACAGAGGTAGCTGCACTAAGAGGCATCATTAAGACACAATAATTAGCCCTCATTTATAAAGCTCATGTAAATAAATCCAGATAATTGTTGTCATATTATTCATGGAGAATAAACTATATGTGCATTTGGGACAACAATTAGGACTGTGTGTACTGTGTCCACATATTCTCTCTTGGCTGTGGCAGAGACAGTTGAGTCTGAGTTTCTCACAGGATTCTTACACTAATTCCTCTGACAGAGGTGACTGGTAAATGGAGTGAGTCTAACTCTCCGGGTCATTAACAAAGTCTCAGTGTTTGGTCGTTGTGTTTCCCATCGATGCTGTAATTATACAAGCGATAATCGATCTAGCTAGCACAAAATGACACCAAAGCTATTCCAAAATGATTTACTATTAATTGGTAATGTGTATGCATACAACCTGCATACGATCTCAATATTCTAATTTCCAAACTTTGGCCTACGGTTAGATCGGACAAAGTTAAGGCCCATGTCATTGATTCAGGCACAATAGTATCCCCCCTCCCTGCCTCCCATCCTCCCCCCTCTCTCGCACTCCCTCCTCCCTTCCTCTTCCACCTCACCTCATGCTCGGAGACGCTTTTTATTCTCCAAAGTGAGAAATTGGAATGGGGGTCGCTTACATGGAGAACTGGTGACTCTTTGCTCTGGCTCTGAGAGGGTCAGGACTCATCTATTATCCTTCACTGGGAAAGTTCCCCTTCCTCATCACAGCTTGTTATATCCTTATATGATGGCTTCCCAGGGCCTTATATATGGGGAGATTACAAGCCTGGCTTCTTTCTCTTCTTCTTTCTTTCATCTGGGTGGAAATGTCACATTATGGGTCCACCCTTGCTTCTGATAAAAGGTTATTACTGAGTTTATGGCCTGGATGGAGCCATGAAGAAATAGACAGATCATGCTGGACTTATTAATGAATAACATTTTCTAAAGTATGCAACAACAAAAAAAGTGTTTTTAGAATTTTGCTTATTTGTTGAGTAGAAACGATGATTTCTTGTTTGGTGAAAATGAAAGGATAGATTGAGTGATCAAGATAACTGAACTGCAGTTGGTTCAACGCAGTTCATCATACTGTGAGAGTTCTCATGACAATGACTGACACAGTTCCTTTCTCTCTAACATCATCATCATCGCTAATGAAATATACACCTTCCACTGTAATTCCAACCAATAGTTCAAAAAGCTGAAAGGTTCCACATTGGTAATTTCTTCATAATCCCTCTATCCTCTCTCTCTTCCTCCTCCGCTATGCCAGATGTTTTATGACAGCCTGGCGGTCAATAGCTTGTCCTTAGGCTGGAGAGCAGAGGAGAGGAGAGGTGCTTGGCATTAACTGGTGTCACCTCTCTACCCTGAGCTCCCCTCCTGGGGCCTGACATTGGGGTGAAATACGAGCCCTCACAAAGAGCAGCTCCCCCATTCATTTGTTCCTTGTGCTGCCTGCACCGCACACCGACGCCACCACGTGCCCCACTCCGCTCCTCTCTCATTGTACCAGCGGCACCCACCTGCCCGCCCACCCGCTCCATTGGGCCTCTAATAAAAAAGGCATCCATTTTCAGCTCTAGTGCCACTCTGATCTCTTTATATGTTCGACATCCAACATTAAATTAGAATGCTGTTGTAAATCCAACTTTAGGAATTTCCAATGAGTGCTCCGTGGGTCGCCCCTCTCTTTCACGATGAGACTGAAAGCACGGTCGGTAGCAAATCCTGCAACAAAAAAAGCAAGCAAGCGTACAACACGTCCTGACATTTGTTACGGTTGATTAGAAAGGAGAAGAGTGGGATGGGTCAGACAGTGCTCTAAGACTTCATATTTTACATAGTTTATACATACAATTTGTCTTTACAGGCTCTCTTTACCTTTAAGAATATTCTAACTATTAAAACATCTAGCAAGCATCTAACATCTTGTAAATTGGCTTCAAACATTCATTCACTTTGAAAATAAATTATGGCACCAATGTTAATTAGCTCATCAACCCCCTCCCCCAAAAAGCCAATTGAAGCCTATTTACAGTTAATAATCCCAACTACTTTATCTTTCAATTCCAATTCAAACACAGTTGTATTCCCAATCCTGATGCTCCCCCAGATCTCAATCCAGATGAAAGGCTGATGGTGGATGTAAAATTCCCATGCAGCGAGCAGCGAGCTATCGTCAGTCAGTACACTGGAGATGCTATCTGGGTGATCCATCCGCCTTCAAACGTTAATAAGAATTGGAGAGGAGATGTGAAATAAAATGAGAGCAGCCCTATCAGTCTGGAGATGATCTGAAGGATGGAAATAAATCTGTGCATTGTGGATTATCAAAAGAGAAGTTTGGAGATGATGGGATAGATAGAGGGCCTCTGCTGGAAAGGAGCTCACTGGAGGGCTGGGAGTGGTGCTAGGGCTGAGGCTGGGGCTTGGGTTGGGGCTAGGGTTGGGGCTAGGGCTAGGGCTGGGTGCTAGGGCTAGGTTGGGGCTAGGGTTGGGGTTTTCGGGGGATAATCATCACTTTCTCACAAAGAGTCCATGATAGTGCAAAGTAAAATAAGTGAAAACCCTGTGCACTGTGTGTCTAGATCCAGGTGCTTCTCTCTCTCTCTCTCCTCTCTCTCTCTCTCTCTCTCTCTCTCTCTCTCTCTCTCTCTCTCTCTCTCTCTCTCTCTCTCTCTCTCTATTCTCTCTCTCCTCTCTCTCATCTCTCTCTCTCTTGGCTGGAACAACTGATGTTAGTGGTAGCACATTTAGTGTACATCACACAGAATATGCTAAAATGTGGCCTAATTGTGTGTGGCTAACCGAACACTAAGTGAAACCAATGCTGTTACAAACTCTGGAACAAGTTATACCAATACCACTTATGACAACAGGAACCTTGGCCAAGTGCTAGCTACGGTTCTCAGATAAAAAACAACTACATTTTCACTCGCAACCAACTATGTGTGACTATACTGTTGGTATTGTATGGATAAAAACCAGCCAATACTATTATACCTACTGTATATGTTAGAATATATGTAGCATATATAAGATTACTTTGTTTTAGAAAATATTTAGGTTTTGTAAAATTCTCTCAAGCCTCTTGGTGGTCAGAAAGCATAGAGCACACGTCCATAATCCTAGGATGCATCCTAAATGGCACCCTATTCTCTACATAGTGCACTACTATTTGACCAGGGCCCCTAGAGCTCTGGTCAAACGGTAGTGCTCTATATAGGGAATAGGGTGCCATTCGGGATGCATATTCAGTGTTGGCTCTAGCGCCCGTGGAGGGTGGCACAGGGAAGTGCTAGAGAATGTTTAGGGACCAGTTCATTCATTTCACTGACAGGTGCATTAAATCCCGTGTTTAGACTGATGCTGCTGTGGCCTGGCTGGCTGGCTATAGTGAGTGACTAACCTATGGGATGGATAGATCCACAGCCCCATCATGTTTTAGTCACTGTGTTACAGCACCATTGACAAAGCAATACCTCACAAGTGTGGTTATAGCTACCAAAACCTAGAAAGAAATGAAACAGCATGGATAGGATGGAATCAATCAAGAATATACTGGATGTTGAAAAGGAAAAAAACATAGCCCACTTTTTGACCTTGAAAATCCACCATCAAACCACCGAAATCTTTTGAAAAACAACAACTATCTCCTTGTCCAACTGAACAGTAGTGCCTGTCTGCTATCTCTTGTCTGATATTGAGTTGATATACCCAATTTATGACTACAAAACTGACAAGGGCAGAACAATCCATTGTGCATACATCTGCAGAATAATTTATAATTAATCCAATTACTAATGAAACCTTGTTGACTTTCAGATTTTCAGATTCTTGCCGACCCCCCCACACACACACACCTCTCTCTCTGTTTCTTGGCTCAATATCAAGATGGAGAGTGTGGAAACTTGTCCTCCCCGAAGGATGGCGCCCTCTGAAACCTTGACATGCACAAAGACAGGCGCAGACAGAGCTGCCCTGCCGTGGACGATAAGGTCACCCCTGGGATTGGCCAGATTATCTCTGTCAAGCACTTGGACAGAGCACAGTCAAATGATGCATCATGCAGTCATTTTCAGGGGGAAAAAATCAATTTCTTCACCAGGTCGCTATTTGCTTTTCAAAGTGCCCTTGTAGTGTTTGGCTCTGAGCATTTATCAATTTAAATGTTGTGAATTGATACTGTTTTCTGTTGCTGGGCCTTGTTGGGAGCACTGAATCATGTCCCCTCCTCCTCCCTCTACTCCTGTTCCTCACCATTGTAAATCTTTCTCTTTCTCTCTCTCTTTTTTACCTCTCCCTAAATCCACTTATCTGTTTGTTGGATTGGAATACATTAGTAGTATTTATTACAGAGTCAAAATGTTGGCTTCTCTATTCATTTATTTATTCATAAATTTTTTCCTTCTTTTTATTATATTTTAGAAAGGATTTTAGTGGTTTGCTTAAATGCTGCAGGTTCCCTTATATTTATATTTATGGGCAACGTTATACTACTATTATAGTGCTTGACTTACAACACTTACAAAACATAATTGCCCCTATCAATATAATCAAATCTCAAAATATCCTAATCTCACATTTCGCTAGTTAAATGAATCCCAAAGTGATACAGCGCTGTAATATTTGACGGCGGAGATGGTCGTTTCATGGCTTTGCTAGACAGTGAGTCGGCTGGCTGATGATGATATTCTGTAGTAGAGCAGATAAAGCACAGGCACTGGGAGTGTCTGGAATGACAGGCTTGTCCTTGTTTTCATTCAGGGCTCAGGAGTCTACAGGGCCAGCAGGTCCACTGAGGTGGCTCAATTAGACATGACCTTCCCCCGGTCCTGTCTCTTTTACCACCACTAGCAGTCTTCATGCAAATGGCCGCCCTCTGTCACCCACACAACATCATAAATAAAATAATGCTTATTACCCATTTAGTAACATTTTGGATTCATGCCCTGATAGGCTATTTAAAAATAGAGAGAGGCAAAAAAATCTCCCTCTCATATGCTTAGTGAGGCTTGACGTTATCTTTCCCACAGCGTTTGATGGATAATGGTGTGTCCATTTGTTTTGGATTCACTACAGAGGTCAATTTAGTGTTGGCTGTGGGTTATGGGGAGTTACAGTAGCAGTTTAATTTCACTTGCAAAACTCCTCACAGTGTAGATTCATGGCTAAATGAAAATACTATTTGAGAAATATAACAAATGACAAAATTTGCAGGAATATTTTCAGAGAGAAAATATACACTGACAGTATTCAAGCTTTTGAAAATAAACCATTATTTTCTTTCATTGATTGATCCACACAATGCAAACAATTACAAATAAACAGACTAATTTAATGATCTAATTTGGTCTGGGCAACAGAGTCAAAAGTCTCCAGTATTCTGTGGAACACTGAGAGAAGGGACTGGGAATACGAGAAGGGTGTGTGTGAACTGGGAGTATGTGTGTGTGTGTGTGTGTGTGTGTGTGTGTGTGTGTGTGTGTGTGTGTGTGTGTGTGTGTGAGGGGGGGGGATAAAAGAGGGCGAGGACTGATCGGTTCACAAAGATGTGATCAGACATTCAGGCAGATGTTTATGCTAATAGATTCAATATTCCCCCTCCATCCCACTTGGCCTCAGATCCTCTGGGAGTCAGGGGGCTGGAAGCCGGGGACCGCACAGCCTCATCCTGCCCCACTGCAGGGGAGGGTGTCTGGGCTAGAGGGAAAAGTGGGTCTCCTGGTGTCTATCTGTCTCTCTCTCTGTGTGCACACAGCCACACATGCATAGCCCTGTCACTTAAAGCCAAGCAGATGTCTACATTCAATTCCAGCTCCACAATTGGAAAAGCCTTTTGCAGCGAAACGTGAATGGGAGAAGGGCACTGAGGTCTAACCGGTGTCGCTCCACAATAAAAGGGAGGCCTTGTTTCGTGAAGGAGGGAGAGAGACTTATACCTCCCTCCAACACAGAGAGATGGAAAGGCATTGGAAATATGCCAACTCAATCACATTGTTGAGCACATAAACAATGGAAAGAGAGCGAGCTTCAACCATATGGTCCTGCTATGTCAGGTTCTCAATTTGCCGTCCCTGTAATAATTGAGAGTGTTTTAACATGTTTCTGTACTTGGAACGGGTTAAAATACAAAAAGCTAGCAACTCCTTTGAGACAGATGAAAAGTCATATGGTCGCTGTATTCCAGATGTATCAATTTCCTTGGATATTCAGTCCATGCAAGTGCATATGCTGCACTGGCGCCGGCTTGGAATGGGACGGATTCCAAAAGCTAATATTCTGTTGGCCGGAATAATGCAATTATTATTTTCCTAGCTATCAGCCTAAGCACACACAGTGCCATCTGTTATACAAAACAAACATACACATCTCAATTACCAAACAGACAGCTGCATGGTCACACCTCTGCACCGCCACGGCGCGCCTACATCACGCCAACAGGAGGTTTTGAGGGGGTTCCATGACAGTATTAGGATCAACAGGGGCTGCGTCCCAAATGACACCTTATTTCCTAGATAATGCACTACTTTTGATCAGAGCCCTCTGGGTCCCGGTCAGAAGTAGTGCACTACATACTGGAGTAGGATGCCATTTGGGACGTTGTCAGGGTCTTTAAAAGACAGAATGTTTTTCTACCTAAAATGTTACACAAACAAAATTTGAGTCAGCTAGCCGAGCCCAGAGGGTCTACTTCTACAAGTTCCATGCTGCAGTGTCTGTCTACTGCAAGGCATGTCTGTCTTGCAATTCAACGGCAAACTGAAACAATTCCAATGGTACTGCTACAGAACTGTTAAATACAGGCATTAGCTGTGCTAAATCGCTGAGGCAGTGGAGGCATTTTAGCAGGCATATACGAATAAAATTACACCAAATTTGGCTTATAACAACCATTATCTTTTGTCCAACAAATTCCTTCACATAGCCTATCTACTATTAAAACATTGTACATTCGGTATCCAAACTTTCCATTCTATTATGAAAGAATGTCAAGAAATAAAATGTTTTTATGACTCAAAAAATGACTAAAAAAAGAGACCATTCTGGAATGGCTGCTTCCTCAAAGGGGAGCTACAGTCACTGATTAGTCAAATGAAGACAGAACATTATTCCAGAGAACTAAGACATACACTTAGACACCTGCGATTAACTTGGGGGGAACACAGGCTTATGCGCCATTTGCAAAACAAAAATGGTAATTCTGACCATCTGTTTCACTGAACTGACTGGCTGCACAACTGGTGCCATAATAACAGCCATTTCACACTAGCACAGAACTGTCCGATACAATCTGAACAATGCAAATATATGGGTACACATTCACAGACATTGAAGTGATACCAAGGTATTATAGCAGCATTCTGTACTGTAACAGCATCAATTATCAGTTAGCTCAACATAAAAAACTTGAGTTATGTGCACAGATCTAAAGTTAGGATTCGGGCCTTACTCACTACTAGATTTATGTACATAGATCGGCTTTGTCTACAAGGCTATTTAAAGGGTTACTGTAATAACTTACTAATTTCCCAGTACTATATGATGTTGAACCAAACAGGTAAAAGGCCATTAGTCCAACCCTCTCTCTCTCTCCCTCTCCCTCTCTCTCTCTCTCTCTCTCTCTAAGCCATAATATTCAACATAGAAGTTGAATACATTAACTTTTACTATAAAGAACAAAACATTTAAAACTTTGATAGAGGGAATGGACTTTAATTACACAGCAAGTCCTAAATAATGGCTTCATTAACATAATGTTTGATATGCAGAACATTTCTAGACATTGAATAAGGGGATGAAAATCCCCATACATAAATCTGCTTTAGATTGTCTGCCTGGCACCATAAAATTCATAACCTTGTCAATTTGAAAAAGGCTTAAAAAACCTCCTAGATCGAATTAATGTAGAAAATAATTAGCAACTATGTTAAAAAGAAATGGCTTGGCAGACAGATTAAGTGGCTAAAAAGTAAAACAGCAATTAAGATCACAGAGGGTTAGAATTCTCTGTGTACACATGTTAGATTATACAACTAACTCATACAAGTACAAAAAACAGAACTTAATCACTCACTCACTCTAACTGCTGATAAAACTATGAACAAGATAACTACATCACGCAGCCCAAAGCTTAGGGGACCTACTTGACAATTAATTCATTATTTGATAGAAATCATTAATCAATCTTTACTTGAATTAATCTGTAGATAGATGTGGCTGCAGCCTATACAATTCACTATTTTTAATTTGTTAAACTGATTGCCTTTTTTTGTCCTTTATATTGTCGTCTTAATTTAGCTAAACAATGTCTACGCATTCCCTCAAAGATACAAAGATCTCTACATCATAATGTTATTAGAGAACACTTCATTATGAGTCCTGTAATACACACAGCCACACAGCTAATACACACAGACACACAGCTAAAACACACAGCCACACAGCTAATACACACAGCCACACAGCTAATACACACAGCCACACAGCTAAAACACACAGCCACACAGCTAAAACACACAGCCACACAGCTAATACACACAGCCACACAGCTAAAACACACAGCCACACAGCTAAAACACACAGACACACAGCTAAAACACACAGCCACACAGCTAATACACACAGACACACAGCTAAAACACACAGCCACACAGCTAAAACACACAGCCACACAGCTAAAACACACAGCCACACAGCTAATACACACAGCCACACAGCTAATACACACAGACACACAGCTAAAACACACAGCCACACAGCTAATACACACAGACACACAGCTAAAACACACAGCCACACAGCTAATACACACAGCCACACAGCAATTACACATAGCCATACAGCTAAAACACACAGCCACACAGCTAATACACACAGACACACAGCTAAAACGCACAGCCACACAGCTAATACACACATCCAAAACACACAGCCACACAGCTAAACAGTCACACAGCTAAATCACACAGCCACACAGCTAAAACACACAGCCACACAGCTAAAACACACAGCCACACAGCTAAAACACACAGCCACACAGATAGATGAGTTCATATTGGTCTGCCATGTAGCATGCTTCTGTCTATATAATGAGCTGGTCAGTATGTGTAGGTAATCTTTTCTAACGCTGCTTTTTAAAAAGATATCACATGTTACAACTACATAAGTGTTGCTCTCCACTTTCTGGAGGACTGAGTTTTGAAATCAGTGGAATAAGAGTATGATAACTAAGGAGATAGAGAAAATGTGAGTGTTTGATTGCAAATATGCAGACGGGAGTGGAAAAGAGAACACACAGAAGGCTGTTGTATAAAACCCCTGTCTCGGGATTACATCTTCAAACTGAGGGCAACCATGGCAACCGTGACAGACAGGGAGAAGCATTAGTCCGTGTATAGGGGTAAGATAGTCTAGCTAGCAAAATTTTCAGAAATGACACGTTTCTAATTTTGTCAGAAAGTCGTTTTCATTTCAAGTTAAAGTGTACTGTTAGCTGGCTGGCTCGCTAGCTAACGTTATGTGTATGATCTGTGTAGTTATATTATTCGTATCTCAGAGCCATTTGCATTGCTAGTTATAGCCTAATGTTGAACCTAGTTGTTAGCTACCTGCAGATTCATGGAGGGCAGTAACGTTATGAATTGTGATTATGGTTCATTGTTTAGCTAGCAAAGATTCCACTACTATGCAAGTTATTTATTTTTATCAACAATTTTCAATCTTGTTAATAGAATGTGCATGATGCCACTGCAACAACTGTCGATAGACGTAGCTAGCTCACAGATTTCAGAGCACTCACGTTCAACACCCGTCGAATACGGCCGATGTCAGTAAACGTTGGCAAAAAAAGTGTAATTACATTTTTCGGGCTCCCGAGTGGCGCAGCGGTCTAAGGCACTGCATCTCAGTGCAAGAGGCGTCACTGCAGCCTCTGGTTCAATCCAGGCAGCATCACATCTGGTTGTGATTGGGAGACCCATAGGGCGGCCACAATTGGTCTAGCGTCGGCGCAGCGTCGGCCCAGCGTCGGCCAGGGTCGGTCGTCATTGTAAATAAGAATTTGTTCTTAACTGACTTGCCTAGTTAAATAAAGGTTACATGAAAAAAAAAAAATAATAATTTGCCAGCAGCACAGTTGCAGTCACCAATACTTTGGATAACATAAAAACAGGCTAACCAGCTCTGCTAGGGCGAGTAAAATGGTCAGAGTGAGCTGTTCTCTCATTTAGGTCTGGAAGTAGCTAGCAAGCTAGCCAATGTTAGCCAGTTACCTTGGGTGCTTGACAGCTGTTGTGAGGTCAGAACGCTCGGATCAACCCTACTCCTTGGCCAGAGCGTCCAGTGTGCGCTCTGAACGCTCCGAGGGCGAAACGCGCTGAATTTACGAACTGACAATCTGACAACGCTCTGAATTTAGGAACGCCCAGAGCTCACTCTGAGCGCACTCTGGCACTCCAGATAAAATGTACAACACACCCGTAGTATAAACCAGCCTTTAGATGGGTGGGGCTAAGACTTTAGAGGGTGTGAACGATGCTGAATGGGTGTAGACAAAGAAGAGCTCTCCAGTAGGTCTACCAAAACATTCAAGGGCCATTTTCTCAAAAGTGAGGTTACAAGTTTATCAACTTTCAAAGCAGAATTACTTTCCCATTGTTCCTCAACTGTAGGGTTTGATATACCATTTTCTAGCTCTGAGTCTCTACTTTTATCCAATGTAAAAAGCAGGCTCACCGGTATCTGCATCCAGGGAATGTACATCATTTGGCAACATCTATTTGTCCTTTACATCTAAGTGTCCTGTATTCTATTTATGCTATGTACACTATGTATCTAAGTGAGTGTTTTCTTATGCAATATTTGAATGATGTAAATTCTGTTAAGTCTATTTGTTATACAAAGGTCAAGTCTATACCTAGAAATATAATTTGGGTTCTGGGTTTCTGAGTTGGTAGATGGGCTCTGATAACCTGACGACTCACACTAAATTCTTCTGCTGCACGAGGGGTGTTGTACAAAACATCTTTAACCAATCAGAGTATCAAAGACAATGACGCATTTTCAAAAAGACACGTTACCCACATGTGTTCTGGCTCTGGCCCAACCCATTGGTTTCTGGACCAACCGATGGCCCCGAATGGCCCCTTCACATTCTGTAAAAAGTCATGGAGGTACTCAGATCCAGACTCAGTGTGGAGAAGAAACAAACGTCCATGGGCGTGGCATAGCATTTTGGCCGGAGCAAGAAGTATGGGTAGCCAGGAAAGGGCTCTGTGTACTCTCTAGTCAGTCTGCGATAGCCCTGTGTGTGTGTGTGTGTGTGTGTGTGTGTGTGTGTGTGTGTGTGTGTGTGTGTGTGTGTGTGTGCACTCAAGTCTGTCTGTCTGTTAGCCCTGGAGACAAAGCTATGGTGTATGAAACCATTAGAATCCTCAAGGTCACTCCGCCTATCGTTTGACCTCCAAGACGTCTCTGTCTGTTTACTGACATGTAATAGCAGACTGGGACCTGTTAGCATACTACTGAGATGAAAAATACCCTCTGATCCAATTGGATGGCTGCAAATTAACTACAGGGCCAACAAGCTGATGAGATTTTAAATGAGCTCTAATTTGTCTGAATTGTCTTCAAGCCAGCGCTGATAAACAAAACAAAAGGAGAAAAAAAATGGTAGTAGCGATAAGGAATTGACTGTTGTTGCACTCACCTGTGAAAGCCCCAGGTATATGGACACCGTCTCAGAGATGTACAAAAACCTTCCCTCCTTGTTTAGTGCAAATACAAATCCATCCAGGGACTGTGAGAGAGAGAGAGAGAGAGAGAGAGAGAGAGAGAGAGAGAGAGAGAGAGAGAGAGAGAGAGAGAGAGAGAGAGAGAGGGAGGGAGGGAGGGAGAGAGAGAGAGAGAGTTAGATGAGCTGTATACTGAGACAGAGGTAAAGCTACGGACCATGGAGAGGAACCCCGCTGTGTGTTTGTTGTCTGTTTGCCTGCAAAACCAAAATGACACCTCCTCATGTGGATGGTAGTATCTCTCATGATGACAGTAACAATTACAACCACATTTAACAGTGTGAATGCAGAAGCACAAATGCAAACAAACCCAAGTTGGAACAGGCAAAGAGAGCAAAGCATACAGCACAGTACAGCATATTATCATTGCATCTATGGACCTTCAATCCATGTACGTTTGCAAACATTATCAAAGTTTTAATAATGTGTGTTTGTCCAGGGAAGTCTAGAGCATTTGGGGGTTATTGGGTGTGACTGTGTGGTAGTCTGCTTACCATCTAATGCACTTTAACAACACCTTGCCTGACATTTCCTAACATTAGGCTGGTTAGGTCTACTCCAGGATGCTGGTAAAGTCTACACTAGTACACAACTAGTAGTCCTTTCCATTCCAGCCCATATCAATATAATGTGTGTTTGGCCCCCTGTAAAATCTACTATAATATTCTGGTTAGGTCTAGGCCAGGATGCTGATCCATTCCAGTCCAGGCCCATGTAATATGTGTGTGTATTTTCTTCCTGGATAGTCTTCATCCAATAAAAGTCCATGTAGCGTGTGTGTTTTCCCTTCCTGGATATAGTCTACCAGTATGCAGGTCCATTCCAGTCCAGACCCATATCTAATGACGGCCCTGCTCTTAGATCGTGACTGGAAGCAGCGTTCTGTTCTGAGCCCAGCCTCCAACAGGCACAATTAAGACACCTATGTCACTAAAGTTAATTACTTCTGCTCCCCCACTGGCTGGGATAATCTGTAGGGGCAGCTAACCACAGGCACACGGCACAAAGAAACGCACAAATCCAAACGTAATAGATGGGAGGAAAAAAGGCTTCTCCCTCCCCCTCCATCTCTGGGCTAGAGGCCCTGAAAACAACAAGGCATTTATGTTGCAAAATGTCCCTGTTGCTGATCTGATCACCTTTCTATGAAAATGAGGATTACTCTGTCGTGTTGCAGGCGGTGTTGAGGCTCAGACGGCGGTGGTATTTCATATTTGCGGGCGCGTTTCCATTTATTTTCCCCAAGCAACTTTAAAGGAGCAGCTAACAGCAGCTGGTGTGAGGAGAGAGAGAGAAGGAGAGAGAGAAAGAGAGGGAGAGAGATGGAGCGAGAGTGTCTCCCTACCTGCCGATAAAACAGGGCAGCCTGGGGCTATTTACAGCCAGCTGATATGCAGCTGACAACAGCAACTCCCACTGAGGCCCTGCTGAAGCCAGACAGCCAGCCAGCTCCCAGACGTTTCTCCAAACACAAACACATCTGCCAGGAGAAGGAGGAGCTTTACATTGCTCTTCTTTACATTACATTGCTAATGCTAGCACCGATTTAGCGCCTAACATCTATAGCAGACAAAGAAGACTCATCGTTTGGTTTTTCATTAGCTCTCTGCTTGAGAGAGGCATGTGCAGCACATCTTGGGTGATGTCTGGAAAAGCTTATATTATATAATTGTGTGGCTCTCAAGCTGAATAATAATTATATTTAATGTATTTCTCCAAATTTTCACAGATGACAGAGATTACAAAGATTCTGCATCATAAACTGTGCTTCAGCGTTTAACATAAACAATAATATTCCAAGTATATCATTTATATAAACCGTAGTTTTGACTTTAGTTTATATTTACAGTGCATCTCCTCTCTCTGGTATGGCATCCTTCTTCAAAATGAACCAACACCTGTCATCTTTCAAATAGCTTCCACCGGTGGTTGTTTATCATTTTCAGGAGAGCTTGTGGAGAGTTGAGCTGGGGGTCCTTTATTCCAGTAGCACCAACCATTGGTTCTCTTTTCTTCCTTCCATCTGTCAGTTCATTTGTGTTCCCCTCAGGGAGAGCACCTCAGAGCCCCGGCAGCAGTGACACACTCTGCCACCCCGTGACCAGAGGATGGGGTCTCTGGCGGTGTAACGCTATCATCCGTCCCCACAGAGTTCACCTGCCTGTCACACTGGGCCCCAGCACTCCCCCCTACCCAGCCTCCAATCATTTCTCCCTGTCCGGCCTGCTCCTCTTTAAAACGCCTTGCATCTGCGGCCCAGGAATGGCAACTCTCTAGAGGGGGGAGCTGCAGAGCCGCCACACACACCGGAGCTGGAGCTGCTCTGTAGCTAGCTTCCATTGCCACGGTGATAAACGGCCACTGTTTACAGGCTAACCACTGTGTAAAGTGCGCTATAAATCACAGCAGAGACAAACTTCTAGGGGAGAAATGTGTTACATGGGGTTCTTAAGTCATTTATTTAAAAACATTCCAGACTGCTTTGACTGAGTGAGGCACATTTTGTTTTTGTGCCCAGTTCAGTGGGAGTGGAGAGTAAGAGAAGAACCAATAGTGTGTTAGGTTGATCTTGTTGGCAGGGTACAAGCTTTGGCTCGGGCTGGCACCTGTTTACCTGAGTCCCAGCCCTGACCTCTAAACTCTAACCCCTGGCACCACACAGCCCAACTAGTGATCCACATAGGTTAGAGAGGGCATCAGACCCAACCAGGTATTACAACTAACATTACTGTAGACCTCTACCCAGATACTGTACGGGTGTTAACTATCAACTAACATTACTGTAGACCTCTACCCAGATACTGTACGGGTGTTAACTATCAACTAACATTACTGTAGACCTCTACCCAGATACTGTACGGGTGTTAACTATCAACTAACATTACTGTAGACCTCTACCCAGATACTGTACGGGTGTTAACTATCAACTAACATTACTGTAGACCTCTACCCAGATACTGTACGGGTGTTAACTATCAACTAACATTACTGTAGACCTCTACCCAGATACTGTACGGGTGTTAACTATCAAGCCATTTTATTTTGTATCGGCAATACATTTGAGGACATATCTTTACGGAGATGATCCTGGAAATATCAATAAACAGTTCCTTTACCTTGTACATACTAACCAGACAACCATGACAGAGTCCTTTAAGCAAACACTTCATGTAACCTACGCTTGTTCCTTCCAGAGGACAAACAAACTTCCTGTGAAGGACACAGTTTAGCAGACATCAATCCCGGCCTGGCCTGAGAGAGCACTCTCTCTCTCAGATATTAGCCAACCCAGTGGAGGCCAGCCTAGATGGAGCTCATTGACTATTAACATATCATTAACTATTAGGTCAGACAAAATGGAGAGAGATGGGCGGCCACATGCTCACACCAGCCCCCCCACCGCCGTCCTCCGTTGGCCCAGACACAGCCACTAAGAACAATCACCGCAATTAACACCTCCAGCAGGGCTGGACACAGCAGTGCTAATATGCACACAGGCACGCACGCACACGCAGGAGGAGGATCCAATCCCAACTCCAGACTGTAGGCTGAGAGAGGCTCCCGCTGTGAGAGTGCCTGTGCAGCGTGTGAGTGAGCGTGTGATATTGAAGCACCTCTCAGTGCCGTGCATCCCCCAGTCTGCCAGATTTACAGACACCCCTCACTCTACACACAAATCACTGCAATGGCCAGGACTATTAGGCCCAGATCATGTTCTCAGTAAATGACTTGTGCGCTGGTTGGTTTCAAGAAAAACTACAGTTGTATGAAAAGAGAAAGAGAGGATGTGAGAGCAAATGTGTGAGAGAGACAGAGAGATAGAAAGAGAAGAAAAGAAAGAGAAAGATCGATAGAGGTTAGTAGAAAAAAATGGTTTAAAATAGATCTCCACACTGAGACCCCTTTCAAATTACTCATCCTACCCCACACTGAGACCCCCTTCAAATCACTCATCCTACCCCACACTGAGACCCCCTTCAAATCACACCATACGTATTGCACCCATTTGATTTTGTGCTTACCATGGGGGAAAGGAATCTCTGCTTATGCTGAGCATGACACATTTATTTGTCCTATTTAGAGCCAAAATGACCCATCACAGATTGCTCCCCAGTCCCTCCTCTACTCTCCCTCCAGCCAGCCACTCTCTGTGTATGAAGCTATGGCATCATACTTTTTCTCTCATATTCAGTGCAAATCATTTTCAGTAGCCTAAGAAGCCATCACACTGGACAGATACTAACCACTGCAATTCCACTGTGTAACAGAAAACGTAGGAGGGAAAATAATGACATATTGGATTGATGTGGAAAGATACAAGCATTTCGCTACACCTGCAATAACATCTGCTAAATATGTGTATGTGACCAATACAATTTGATATGATCACTATTATCAGTTGTTTGGGTAAGGGGGGTGTATCACATTATAGCACAGTAGATATCACTTTATCTGCACTGTACATAGAAAATGCACTAAATAAGGCTGCTGGCACTAAATATGAAGAAAATCTAAAGACCATTCTGATGAGCTATAGTCATCCAATCTAACTAGAACCAACGTCACGTTGAAATCAGAATTGTTCTTCGACACTGCCTGGTCTCCAAAGAGAACAGGCCTGCTGATGCAGAACATACACTCTTAGAAAAAAGGGTTCCAAAATGCTCCTTCAGCTATCCCTATAGGACGGCGGTTCCCAAACTAGGGGTTATACAAAAAAAAGATATATTATTGTAGTCTTTGTATCTCAAAATCAATGTAATGTGGTTAACCTTAAAAAAAAATATTAAATGTATTCAAATCTGAAAGACAAAATTCAACCAGAGAGCGCCCTTAGATCATGGGAAAAGGCCACACTTGACCGTTGCTCTTGAATCATTCCCACGGTGATTGGCTAGGCCCGCTAAGCTATGAAACCACACACTATTGCAGAGACTGATATTACCGGCTGCAACTGACATGGTGAAAACAATGTGTGGGGAGGCAGAGAAACTCAATATCCATACCTGTCAGATAACTGGTAAACAAAGAATTTATGCTTTTGCTAGCAATCAAGAGGAAGCTAACTGAATGACTCAAAAACAACCCAGCTTATGCACTCCAAATGGACGTTAGCTGTGAGGGACGAGATGCCCATTCATTGTCTTTAGTTCGCATTGTCTTTAACTATACATGTCGGGGGATGCTGTTCCCTAGGACATATTTTTCTGTCTGACGATTCCAGAGCATGAAAAGGCACATGGGATGTTCAGTGTGCTGCGTGGCTATATTGACGAAAAAAGATTCCATGGGATCGAATGGTGGGCTTTTGCACAGATGGGGCTCCATCAATGGCAGGACGGCGGGCAGGCCTCTACACTCTAGTTATGAATGTGTCTCCCTCTGCCATATGGAGGCATTGTATGATACACAGAGAGCAACTGGCGGAAAAAGAGCTGAGCACAGAACTCTGAGATATACTGCAGGTAAATTTGATTGTGAACTACATCAAACCACATCCACTGTGCTCACAACTGTTCGCAAAACCGTGTGGAGATATGGGATCAGAGCACGACAATCACTGCATCGCAGTGCTAGCTGTGCCACTAGAGATTCTGGGTTCGAGTTTAGGCTCTGTCGCAGCCGGCCGCGACCGGGAGACCCATGGGGCAGTGCACAATTGGCCCAGCATCGTCCGGGTTAATGGAGGGTTTGGCCGGCAGGGATGTCCTTGTCCAATTGCGCACTAGCGATTCCTGTGGAGGGCCGGGCGCAGTGCACGCTGACACGCTCGCCAGGTGTGCGGTGTTTCCTCCGCCACATTGGTGCGGATGGCTTCTGGTTTAAGAGGGCATTGTTTCATGAAGCAGTGCGGCTTGGTTGGGTTGTGTTTCGGAAGACACACGGCTCTCGACCTCTCCAGAGTCCGTACGAGAGTTGCAGCGATGGGACAAGACTGCAACTACCAACTTTGGAGGAAAAAGGGGGGAATTTCTTTTTTTTGAAATGTTAAAAAAACAATGGATGCAAGAATTTTTATTTTACTTGGTTTACTTTTTTGTGTAATTAAAATAAAATGTGTCTCTTTGCCTACGTAACAGGGGAAATACAAAAACCTTCTACCGATGAGGAAATAATTGTTATTGGAGAGAGAGTCTTTCCAAAGCGAACCCTACTCCCTTCCCTCAGCTGTGCATGTTTCTAACATAAAACAGCATCAGTAAGTGTCGCACACGAGTGATGACTGCTCACCTCCAACGCTTGGAAGAGCACTTTGGGACCTACTTCCCAATCCGTTTGACTGTTATCCTGGCTCAGTTGACATGCCGGTAAGTGAAATAGAAAAGCTGATCCAGCTTTTATGTTCCCGACTTCAGTGCGTTCAAGACAACTGGGGAATCTGGATAAAAACGAACTCAGTCTGGGAAAAAATGTTTTGAGTGGTCATCAAACTCGGAATTCCTACTCGGGAACTCGGGCCTCTTTCTAGAGCTCCGACTTTCCGACTTGAAGATTATGATTTGACCTTATATTTTTCAGAGTTCCCAGTTGTCTTGAAAGAACCGTAGAACTCATGGTCCCCAGCAGAGATGAGGTGCACACTGTCGACCCCTGACTTTGAGAAGCTCTGACGCGTCATGCATCAAGCACACCCATCTCATTAGTGGTGGTGAGATAAGAGGCATTATGTCAGACTAATTAGCAATTGACTGCCCCCACATTAAAAGTATGTGATGGTGAGTTGAGAAGACACTCAGAAATACTGTTTTGTTTTGGAATGTTTGGGAACCCCTGCTATAGGAGAACCCTTTTGGAAAGGGTTGGAACCAAAAGGGTTATTTCTACCTGGAACCAAAAAGGGCTCTTCAAAGGGTTCCGTAAATGGACGAATTTGTCCCTGGTCAAAAGTAGTGCACTATATAGGAATATTAGGGTGCCATTTGGGATGCAGCCTGTGAGCAGAGTAGGGAACTACTGCTGGTTGTCTTCCACAAACTGCCACCGTACGCTGTGGAAAGTTCCTTCCTCCAGGTGACTAGCCAACAATATTGTTTCTACCTCCCTGCGTGCTTGGATTTAATTAAGTGATAACAGTCACCTTGGGGTGACGATGACAGAGCAGGCAGTAATATCTGGGTTAAGGGAAATAGCTAGGGAGACAGGGAAAGACACGGGGCTAGGCTATATACAGATAGAGAGACAGGTCAGGAGACAGGGGGAGACAGGGGGCTAGGCTATATACAGTCATATTATAGATAGAGAGACAGGTCAGGAGACAGGGGGAGACAGGGGGCTAGGCTATATACAGTCATATTATAGATAGAGAGACAGGGGGAGACAGGGGAGACAGGGGCTAGGCTATATACAGATAGAGAGACAGGTCAGGAGACAGGGGGAGACAGGGGCTAGGCTATATACAGTCATATTATAGATAGAGAGACAGGGGGAGACAGGGGGAGACAGGGGCTAGGCTATATACAGTCATATTATAGATAGAGAAACAGGGGGAGACAGGGGGAGACAGGGGCTAGGCTATATACAGTCATATTATAGATAGAGAGACAGGTCAGGAGACAGGGGAGACAGGGGGCTAGACTATATACAGTCATATTATAGATAGAGAGACAGGTCAGGAGACAGGGGAGACAGGGGGCTAGGCTATATACAGTCATATTATAGATAGAGAGACAGGGGGGAGACAGGGGGAGACAGGGGGCTAGGATATATACAGTCATATTATAGATAGAGAGACAGGAGGGAGACAGGGGGAGACAGGGGGCTAGGCTATATACAGTCATATTATAGATAGAGAGACAGGTCAGGAGACAGGGGGAGACAGGGGGCTAGGCTATATACAGTCATATTATAGATAGAGAGACAGGTCAGGAGACAGGGGGAGACAGGGGGCTAGGCTATATACAGTCATATTATAGATAGAGAGACAGGGGGGAGACAGGGGGAGACAGGGGGCTAGGCTATATACAGTCATATTATAGATAGAGAGACAGGTCAGGAGACAGGGGGAGACAGGGGGCTAGGCTATATACAGTCATATTATAGATAGAGAGACAGGTCAGAGACAAGACAGGGGGGACAGACAGGGGGCTAGGCTATATACAGTCATATTATAGATAGAGAGACAGGGGAGACAGGGGGAGACAGGGGGCTAGGATATATACAGTCATATTATAGATAGAGAGACAGGAGGGAGACAGGGGAGACAGGGGGCTAGGCTATATACAGTCATATTATAGATAGAGAGACAGGTCAGGAGACAGGGGAGACAGGGGCTAGGCTATATACAGTCATATTATAGATAGAGAGACAGGTCAGGAGACAGGGGAGACAGGGGCTAGGCTATATACAGTCATATTATAGATAGAGAGACAGGTCAGGAGACAGGGGGAGACAGGGGCTAGGATATATACAGTCATATTATAGATAGAGAGACAGGTCAGGAGACAGGGGAGACAGGGGGCTAGGCTATATACAGTCATATTATAGATAGAGAGACAGGGGGAGACAGGGGAGACAGGGGGCTAGGCTATATACAGTCATATTATAGATAGAGAGACAGGGGAGACAGGGGAGACAGGGGGCTAGGATATATACAGTCATATTATAGATAGAGAGACAGGGGGAGACAGGGGAGACAGGGGCTAGGCTATATACAGTCATATTATAGATAGAGAGACAGGTCAGGAGACAGGGGAGACAGGGGGCTAGGCTATATACAGATAGATAGAGACAGGTCAGGGAGACAGGGGAGACAGGGGCTAGGCTATATACAGTCATATTATAGATAGAGAGACAGGGGAGACAGGGGAGACAGGGGGCTAGGCTATATACAGTCATATTATAGATAGAGAGACAGGAGGGAGACAGGGGGAGACAGGGGGCTAGGCTATATACAGTCATATTATAGATAGAGAGACAGGTCAGGAGACAGGGGGAGACAGGGGGCTAGGCTATATACAGTCATATTATAGATAGAGAGACAGGTCAGGAGACAGGGGAGACAGGGGGCTAGGATATATACAGTCATATTATAGATAGAGAGACAGGTCAGGAGACAGGGGGAGACAGGGGGCTAGGATATATACAGTCATATTATAGATAGAGAGACAGGGGGAGACAGGGGAGACAGGGGGCTAGGCTATATACAGTCATATTATAGATAGAGAGACAGGGGAGACAGGGGGAGACAGGGGGCTAGGCTATATACAGTCATATTATAGATAGAGAGACAGGGGAGACAGGGGGAGACAGGGGGCTAGGGATATATACAGTCATATTATAGATAGAGAGACAGGGGGAGACAGGGGGAGACAGGGGGCTAGGCTATATACAGTCATATTATAGATAGATAGAGAGACAGGTCAGGAGACAGGGGAGACAGGGGCTAGGCTATATACAGATAGAGAGACAGGTCAGGAGACAGGGGAGACAGGGGCTAGGCTATATACAGTCATATTATAGATAGAGAGACAGGAGGGAGACAGGGGAGACAGGGGCTAGGCTATATACAGTCATATTAAAGATAGAGAGACAGGAGGGAGACAGGGGAGACAGGGGCTAGGCTATATACAGTCATATTATAGATAGAGAGACAGGGGGAGACAGGGGAGACAGGGGAGACAGGGGCTAGGCTATATACAGTCATATTATAGATAGAGAGACAGGGGGAGACAGGGGAGACAGGGGGCTAGGCTATATACAGTCATATTATAGATAGAGAGACAGGTCAGGAGACAGGGGGAGACAGGGGCTAGGCTATATACAGTCATATTATAGATAGAGAGACAGGGGGAGACAGGGGGAGACAGGGGCTAGGCTATATACAGTCATATTATAGATAGAGAGACAGGTCAGGAGACAGGGAGACAGGGGGCTAGGATATATACAGTCATATTATAGATAGAGAGACAGGGGGAGACAGGGGAGACAGGGGCTAGGATATATACAGTCATATTATAGATAGAGAGACAGGGGGAGACAGGGGAGACAGGGGGCTAGGATATATACAGTCATATTATAGATAGAGAGACAGGAGGGAGACAGGGGGAGACAGGGGGCTAGGCTATATACAGTCATATTATAGATAGAGAGACAGGAGGGAGACAGGGGGAGACAGGGGGCTAGGCTATATACAGTCATATTATAGATAGAGAGACAGGGGGAGACAGGGGGAGACAGGGGCTAGGCTATATACAGTCATATTATAGATAGAGAGACAGGTCAGGAGACAGGGGGAGACAGGGGGCTAGGATATATACAGTCATATTATAGATAGAGAGACAGGTCAGGAGACAGGGGGAGACAGGGGGCTAGGCTATATACAGTCATATTATAGATAGAGAGACAGGGGGAGACAGGGGGAGACAGGGGCTAGGCTATATACAGTCATATTATAGATAGAGAGACAGGAGGGAGACAGGGGAGACAGGGGGCTAGGCTATATACAGTCATATTATAGATAGAGAGACAGGAGGGAGACAGGGGAGACAGGGGCTAGGCTATATACAGTCATATTATAGATAGAGAGACAGGGGAGACAGGGGAGACAGGGGGCTAGGCTATATACAGTCATATTATAGATAGAGAGACAGGGGGAGACAGGGGGAGACAGGGGAGACAGGGGGCTAGGATATATACAGTCATATTATAGATAGAGAGACAGGGGAGACAGGGGAGACAGGGGGCTAGGCTATATACAGTCATATTATAGATAGAGAGACAGGTCAGGAGACAGGGGAGACAGGGGGCTAGGATATATACAGTCATATTATAGATAGAGAGACAGGGGAGACAGGGGAGACAGGGGGCTAGGATATATACAGTCATATTATAGATAGAGAGACAGGAGGGAGACAGGGGGAGACAGGGGGCTAGGCTATATACAGTCATATTATAGATAGAGAGACAGGGGGGAGACAGGGGAGACAGGGGGCTAGGCTATATACAGTCATATTATAGATAGAGAGACAGGGGGAGACAGGGGGAGACAGGGGCTAGGCTATATACAGTCATATTATAGATAGAGAGACAGGGGGAGACAGGGGAGACAGGGGAGACAGGGGCTAGGATATATACAGTCATATTATAGATAGAGAGACAGGGGAGACAGGGGAGACAGGGGGCTAGGATATATACAGTCATATTATAGATAGAGAGACAGGGGGGAGACAGGGGGAGACAGGGGGCTAGGATATATACAGTCATATTATAGATAGAGAGACAGGGGGAGACAGGGGGAGACAGGGGGTTAGGCTATATACAGTCATATTATAGATAGAGAGACAGGAGGGAGACAGGGGAGACAGGGGCTAGGCTATATACAGTCATATTATAGATAGAGAGACAGGAGGGAGACAGGGGCTAGGCTATATACAGTCATATTATAGATAGAGAGACAGGGGGAGACAGGGGAGACAGGGGGCTAGGCTATATACAGTCATATTATAGACAGAGAGACAGGGGGAGACAGGGGGAGACAGGGGGCTAGGATATATACAGTCATATTATAGATAGAGAGACAGGGGGAGACAGGGGAGACAGGGGGCTAGGCTATATACAGTCATATTATAGATAGAGAGACAGGGGGAGACAGGGGGAGACAGGGGAGACAGGGGGCTAGGATATATACAGTCATATTATAGATAGAGAGACAGGGGGAGACAGGGGAGACAGTGGGAGACAGGGGGCTAGGATATATACAGTCATATTATAGATAGAGAGACAGGTCGGGAGACAGGGGAGACAGGGGCTTGGCTATATACAGTCATATTATAAATAGAGAGACAGGGGAGACAGGGGAGACAGGGGGAGACAGGGGCTAGGATATATACAGTCATATTATAGATAGAGAGACAGGGGGAGACAGGGGAGACAGGGGGCTAGGATATATACAGTCATATTATAGATAGAGAGACAGGAGGGAGACAGGGGAGACAGGGGCTAGGATATATACAGTCATATTATAGATAGAGAGACAGGGGAGACAGGGGAGACAGGGGCTAGGATATATACAGTCATATTATAGATAGAGAGACAGGTCGGGAGACAGGGGAGACAGGGGCTTGGCTATATACAGTCATATTATAGATAGAGAGACAGGGGGGAGACAGGGGGAGACAGGAGGCTAGGATATATACAGTCATATTATAGATAGAGAGACAGGAGGGAGACAGGGGAGACAGGGGGAGACAGGGGCTAGGATATATACAGTCATATTATAGATAGAGAGACAGGAGGGAGACAGGGGGAGACAGGGGCTAGGCTATATACAGTCATATTATAGATAGAGAGACAGGGGGAGACAGGGGAGACAGGGGCTAGGATATATACAGTCATATTATAGATAGAGAGACAGGGGGAGACAGGGGAGACAGGGGCTAGGATATATACAGTCATATTATAGATAGAGAGACAGGGGGAGACAGGGGGAGACAGGGGGCTAGGATATATACAGTCATATTATAGATAGAGAGACAGGGGGAGACAGGGGGAGACAGGGGGCTAGGCTATATACAGTCATATTATAAATAGAGACAGGAGGGAGACAGGGGGAGACAGGGGGCTAGGCTATATACAGTCATATTATAGATAGAGACAGGGGGAGACAGGGGAGACAGGGGGAGACAGGGGGCTAGGCTATATACAGTCATATTATAGATAGAGAGACAGGAGGGAGACGGGGGGCAGGGGGAGAGAGAGGGAGACAGTGTGGAGACATGGGGGAGACAGGGGAGAGAGAGGGAGACAGGGAGAGACAGGGGAGACAGAGGGAGACAGGGGAGAGAGAGGGAGACAGGGAGAGACAGGGGAGAGAGAGGGAGACAGTGTGGAGACATGGGGAGACAGGGGGAGACAGGGGGCTAGGCTATATACAGTCATATTATAGATAGAGAGACAGGGGAGACAGGGGAGACAGGGGGCTAGGCTATATACAGTCATATTATAGATATAGAGACAGGGGGAGACAGGGGAGACAGGGGCTAGGCTATATACAGTCATATTATAGATAGAGAGACAGGAGGGAGACAGGGGAGACAGGGGGCTAGGATATATACAGTCATATTATAGATAGAGAGACAGGGGGAGACAGGGGGAGACAGGGGGCTAGGATATATACAGTCATATTATAGATAGAGAGACAGGGGGAGACAGGGGAGACAGGGGGAGACAGGGGCTAGGATATATACAGTCATATTATAGATAGAGAGACAGGTGGGAGACAGGGGGAGACAGGGGAGACAGGGGGCTAGGATATATACAGTCATATTATAGATAGAGAGACAGGGGGAGACAGGGGGAGACAGGGGGCTAGGATATATACAGTCATATTATAGATAGAGAGACAGGGGGAGACAGGGGGAGACAGGGGCTAGGATATATACAGTCATATTATAGATAGAGAGACAGGAGGGAGACAGGGGGAGACAGGGGCTAGGCTATATACAGTCATATTATAGATAGAGAGACAGGGGGAGACAGGGGAGACAGGGGGCTAGGCTATATACAGTCATATTATAGATAGAGAGACAGGGGAGACAGGGGAGACAGGGGGCTAGGCTATATACAGTCATATTATAGATAGAGAGACAGGGGGAGACAGGGGGAGACAGGGGGCTAGGATATATACAGTCATATTATAAATAGAGAGACAGGGGGAGACAGGGGAGACAGGGGCTAGGCTATATACAGTCATATTATAGATAGAGAGACAGGGGAGACAGGGGGCTAGGCTATATACAGTCATATTATAGATAGAGAGACAGGGGGGAGACAGGGGGAGACAGGGGGCTAGGATATATACAGTCATATTATAGATAGAGAGACAGGAGGGAGACAGGGGAGACAGGGGGCTAGGCTATATACAGTCATATTATAAATAGAGAGACAGGGGGAGACAGGGGAGACAGGGGGCTAGGCTATATACAGTCATATTATAGATAGAGAGACAGGAGGGAGACAGGGGGAGACAGGGGGCTAGGCTATATACAGTCATATTATAGATAGAGAGACAGGAGGGAGACAGGGGGAGACAGGGGGAGACAGGGGGCTAGGATATATACAGTCATATTATAGATAGAGAGACAGGAGGGAGACAGGGGGAGACAGGGGCTAGGATATATACAGTCATATTATAGATAGAGACAGGGGGAGACAGGGGGAGACAGGGGGAGACAGGGGCTAGGCTATATACAGTCATATTATAGATAGAGAGACAGGAGGGAGACAGGGGGGCAGGGGGAGAGAGAGGGAGACAGTGTGGAGACATGGGGGAGACAGGGGAGAGAGAGGGAGACAGGGAGAGACAGGGGGAGACAGAGGGAGACAGGGGAGAGAGAGGGAGACAGGGAGAGACAGGGGAGAGAGAGGGAGACAGTGTGGAGACATGGGGGAGACAGGGGGAGACAGGGCTAGGCTATATACAGTCATATTATAGATAGAGAGACAGGGGGAGACAGGGGAGACAGGGGGCTAGGCTATATACAGTCATATTATAGATATAGAGACAGGGGGAGACAGGGGAGACAGGGGCTAGGCTATATACAGTCATATTATAGATAGAGAGACAGGAGGGAGACAGGGGAGACAGGGGCTAGGATATATACAGTCATATTATAGATAGAGAGACAGGGGGAGACAGGGGAGACAGGGGGCTAGGATATATACAGTCATATTATAGATAGAGAGACAGGGGAGACAGGGGAGACAGGGGAGACAGGGGGCTAGGATATATACAGTCATATTATAGATAGAGAGACAGGTGGGAGACAGGGGGAGACAGGGGAGACAGGGGCTAGGATATATACAGTCATATTATAGATAGAGAGACAGGGGGAGACAGGGGGAGACAGGGGGCTAGGATATATACAGTCATATTATAGATAGAGAGACAGGGGGGAGACAGGGGGAGACAGGGGGCTAGGATATATACAGTCATATTATAGATAGAGAGACAGGAGGGAGACAGGGGAGACAGGGGGCTAGGCTATATACAGTCATATTATAGATAGAGAGACAGGGGGAGACAGGGGAGACAGGGGCTAGGCTATATACAGTCATATTATAGATAGAGAGACAGGGGAGACAGGGGAGACAGGGGCTAGGCTATATACAGTCATATTATAGATAGAGAGACAGGGGGAGACAGGGGAGACAGGGGGCTAGGATATATACAGTCATATTATAAATAGAGAGACAGGGGGAGACAGGGAGACAGGGGGCTAGGCTATATACAGTCATATTATAGATAGAGAGACAGGGGGAGACAGGGGGCTAGGCTATATACAGTCATATTATAGATAGAGAGACAGGGGGAGACAGGGGAGACAGGGGGCTAGGATATATACAGTCATATTATAGATAGAGAGACAGGAGGGAGACAGGGGAGACAGGGGCTAGGCTATATACAGTCATATTATAAATAGAGAGACAGGGGAGACAGGGGGAGACAGGGGCTAGGCTATATACAGTCATATTATAGATAGAGAGACAGGAGGGAGACAGGGGAGACAGGGGGCTAGGCTATATACAGTCATATTATAGATAGAGAGACAGGAGGGAGACAGGGGAGACAGGGGGAGACAGGGGCTAGGATATATACAGTCATATTATAGATAGAGAGACAGGGGAGACAGGGGGAGACAGGGGCTAGGATATATACAGTCATATTATAGATAGAGAGACAGGAGGGAGACAGGGGAGACAGGGGCTAGGATATATACAGTCATATTATAGATAGAGAGACAGGAGGGAGACAGGGGGAGACAGGGGCTAGGCTATATACAGTCATATTATAGATAGAGAGACAGGGGGAGACAGGGGGAGACAGGGGCTAGGATATATACAGTCATATTATAGATAGAGAGACAGGGGAGACAGGGGAGACAGGGGCTAGGATATATACAGTCATATTATAAATAGAGAGACAGGTCGGGAGACAGGGGAGACAGGGGCTAGGCTATATACAGTCATATTATAGATAGAGAGACAGGGGAGACAGGGGGAGACAGGGGGACAGGGGCTAGGCTATATACAGTCATATTATAGATAGAGAGACAGGAGGGAGACAGGGGGAGACAGGGGGCTAGGATATATACAGTCATATTATAGATAGAGAGACAGGGGGAGACAGGGGAGACAGGGGGAGACAGGGGCTAGGATATATACAGTCATATTATAGATAGAGAGACAGGGGGAGACAGGGGAGACAGGGAGACAGGGGGCTAGGATATATACAGTCATATTATAGATAGAGAGACAGGGGAGACAGGGGGAGACAGGGGCTAGGATATATACAGTCATATTATAGATAGAGAGACAGGGGGAGACAGGGGGAGACAGGGGCTAGGCTATATACAGTCATATTATAAATAGAGAGACAGGTCGGGAGACAGGGGGAGACAGGGGGCTAGGCTATATACAGTCATATTATAGATAGAGAGACAGGGGGAGACAGGGGGAGACAGGGGGGGGACAGGGGGCTAGGCTATATACAGTCATATTATAGATAGAGAGACAGGAGGGAGACAGGGGAGACAGGGGGCTAGGATATATACAGTCATATTATAGATAGAGAGACAGGGGGAGACAGGGGGAGACAGGGGAGACAGGGGGCTAGGATATATACAGTCATATTATAGATAGAGAGACAGGGGGAGACAGGGGGAGACAGGGGGAGACAGGGGCTAGGATATATACAGTCATATTATAGATAGAGAGACAGGGGGAGACAGGGGAGACAGGGGCTAGGATATATACAGTCATATTATAGATAGAGAGACAGGGGGAGACAGGGGGAGACAGGGGCTAGGCTATATACAGTCATATTATAAATAGAGAGACAGGTCGGGAGACAGGGGGAGACAGGGGGCTAGGCTATATACAGTCATATTATAGATAGAGAGACAGGGGGAGACAGGGGAGACAGGGGGGACAGGGGGCTAGGATATATACAGTCATATTATAGATAGAGAGACAGGGGAGACAGGGGGAGACAGGGGCTAGGATATATACAGTCATATTATAGATAGAGAGACTGGGAGACAGGGGGAGACGGGCTAGGATATATACAGTCATATTATAGATAGAGAGACAGGGGGAGACAGGGGAGACAGGGGCTAGGGCTATATACAGTCATATTATAGATAGAGAGACAGGGGGAGACAGGGGAGACAGGGGGGACAGGGGGCTAGGATATATACAGTCATATTATAGATAGGGAGACAGGGGAGACAGGGGGCTAGGATATATACAGTCATATTATACATAGAGAGACGGGGAGACAGGGGAGACGGGGCTAGGATATATACAGTCATATTATAGATAGAGAGACAGGAGGGAGACAGGGGGAGACAGGGGGAGAGAGAGGGAGACAGGGAGAGACAGGGGAGACAGAGGGGAGACAGGGGGAGAGAGAGGGAGACAGGGAGAGACAGGGGGAGAGAGGGAGACAGGGAGAGACAGGGGAGAGAGAGGGAGACAGTGTGGAGACATGGGGGAGACAGGGGGAGACAGGGGGAGAGAGAGGGAGAGAGAGGGAGAGAGAGGGAGACAGTGTGGAGACATGGGGGAGACAGGGGGGAGAGAGAGGGGAGAGAGAGGGAGACAGGGAGAGACAGAGGGGAGACAGTGTGGAGACATGGGGAGACGGGGGGAGAGAGGGGAGAGAGAGGGGAGAGAGAGGGGAGACAGGGCTGTCACATTTTCTACAGAGAACAAACCCCATTCAACAGCCAACTGTGTGTACTGTACTGTAAAAGAACACTGCTGCCACTTTCTAACAATATAGTGGACCACTCCTTCTCCATAGCAGCCAGGTTAGAGCTGAAGTAGGCAACTGTAGTAGACCCCAGGAGTTACCAGGGGAAGGAAGGGATTTTTAAAAATTCTAATCTGGAGGGTTAAAAGGCATTTAAGCTTCAACCCTGAGAGGATTAATTATAATTTGACTGCTTATGTGTTTAAACACGGGCTTAATAAAGTGATACGACGTTGACAAAAACAAACAGAGAGAGCCGACCCACAGTGCTGACTAGCTGCAGACAGATTCTACGTCCAAAATGACATCCTATTCCCTACACAGTGCACTACTTTTGACTAGGTCTCATAGGCCTATAGGGAATAGGTTGCCATTTGGAACACAACAACAGAAGAGTGAAGTGGGGAAAAGGCTCCCTGGCAAGAACTCCCCTGGATCCTTTACAAAGGTTAAATACATGGGGCCTGGCTCTGTGAACTGGAGGGGGGATGCTCTATACATGTAACCTTGCAACACCCACACCCTGCAGGATGCTGCTGAAATATGAATATCAAAAGAAGGTGTTTCTGCGCGACAGAGTGAGAGTACTGACCTCATGTAACCTCAAGGTATAGAAGACATCAGGATATGCAGTGTTTCACTGCTCTGCTTTAGTATTGAGAGTGAGAGTGAGAGAGACGGATAGAGAGGGAGAGAAGAGAAAGGGAGGAGACGAGAGAGAGAGAGAGAGAGAGAGCGAGAGAGAGCGAGAGAGAGCGAGAGAGAGAGCGAGAGAGCGAGAGAGCGAGAGAGAGAGAGAGAGCGAGAGAGAGAGAGAGAGAGCGAGAGAGAGAGAGAGCGAGAGAGACAGTTGAGCTCCATGTCAGACACAGAGCTGAACAGAGTTTAGAGAGGGTGAGGGAAGAACTAAGAGGCGAATAGGGTTTTACACAATAGCCGGCGGGGTTATGGACGTTTATACTGTCGGGATTTAAGCTGAAGTAAACCAGTTCACCTCAATCAGGGATTTGGTTATTGTTTGTTATTGCCCAGTGCTTTTTTATGCATAATAATGCAGGAAAAGCCCCAGTTACATCAGACGCTACAGTTTGTTGCAAACAACCAAGGACAAAGTTTACCATGGAGAGCACTCAATTAGATGGTCTTACTGGTGCTGATGACTTTCTAACTGACAGCATGCAAATCAGAAAAAAATAATGGCCAGAGCCCACCAACCCCGCTCCAAATACTCCTATTATAAATACGGAGGGTGGGGGGGGGACACACGCCTGGGCACACACACATACAACGAGAGAGAGAGAGAGAGAAGAGAAGAGAGAGAGAAGAGAGAGAGGAGGGAAAAGATAGAGCGAGAGAGAGCATTATGAAATCACATAGGGCCTGACCACCACAGTATAATTATGCTAATTGCTTCAATGCCCTTGCTTTATTTATGCGTGGCGGCTAAGATAAATAAAAGGAAATTGCTTTGGATCTAACTGTATTCATTTCAGAATGCAAACTAGCCCGTGTTTGTTATGAGATTGCTGATCTGTTTACCCCGAAAATTCTGCAGGTAATTGCAATTTTGATTGTACATTTATTTTTTTATCTGTGACAGTCCCAGGACTGAGCCTGTTGTCTCCGGTTTTTATAATTAAATGCTTTGTAATATTTAAACATACTAAATGATGGAAAAGCAGTTGGCAGCAGCCTCAGAATATTTTACACACAAGACAGGGCGCTTCACTCAGGGGATAACTCTATATTTTAGGGTAGAGATACTTGATGTGAATATTTACAATGTTATTTGTTTCCTTCAGGTTTTAGACTGCTATGAAGCTTCATGCAAACTAACTCGGAAGGTTGAGGAAAAACTTAGATCTTCTGAATCGAGTCCAACACAAACATATGCTCAGATCTCCCCTTAAGCTTCTCTGCCATATGTAACTCTGACACTCCTCTTGCTTCTCCAGAAGCTCTCTGCATATGAAAAGGATGCCAGACAGCTTTTCCATAAAACACTAACCATTTGTCATTCAACAAATACTCAAAGAAAGCAGCCGGTAATTGTACACAACTACAACAAGAATTCCTCAAAGTTATGTGTCCAATGCAATTACATATGCAATCCAATTTGCCATGCGTGTTAATCAATGCCTATAGAAAGTCTACACCCCCTTGTTGTGTATTGTGGTGGCAGCATCATGTTATGTAGTACTAAAATGAGGGGTGTTGTACAAAACAAAGTCATCAGGTATTGGATTGTCTCTAACCAATCAGACTATCAAAGCCAATGACGAATTTTCAAAACGCTGCTTTACCCATGTGTGTTCTGGCTCTGGATTTTTTTTTTTGAAAAGGTTCCTTTCACTTTGAAAATGTAGAGTAGGTTATGTAGAGCTGTAGGAAATCTAATTTATTCCCTTTTTAGATTCAATTTTAAGGCAGCAAAATTTGAAAAAAGTTCAAGAGGCTGTAGACTTTCTATACTGTAAATCAATATGCTGTGTGCAGTAATAATACGATGTGAATAAATGGAATACACCATAATAGTACAATAGCTTTACATTTCATCCTTAAATGCTTTTAGTGACCTTTTAGCATATTTGAAGTACTGTTGTGCAATGGCACTTAATATGTATTTCTGTTTTACAGTAGATTATTTTCCCATCCACACAGACAGACAGAGTATATATAATTAAATCCAGATGAGAAAATAATTACAATTGATCTGTGTGTGTAGTGACGGAGGGTTCCCAACAGTACTCATCTACCTCACATTAATAAGCCATTGATTTCTCCCCTCATATGAGGTATTTGTATAGCTACAATCAAGCCACATCGTTTGAAAGATGAAACAATCTTATACCGATCAGTGAGAGAGTTAAAGTGCTACTGTCAGTCCTCTAGTCTTTTCATAATGATGGATAGATGGCGACTGAGTGTGTTGATTTGTAAAGGCGCCAATACAGATTTAATTGCGGGAGTTTGTGGGAAATATATTTGCCTGGCTACCCAAACTCCTTGCTCTGGCCAAACGCTACGCAACGCCCAAGGATGTTCCTTTCTATTCCGCAATGAGTCTGGATCTAAGTACCTCCCGTTCTAGAACGCAAACACATGTTCTGATTGGTCCCAGAAACCGATGGGTTGGGCCAGAGCCAGAACACACATGGGTAAAGCAGCGTTTTGGAAATTCGTCATTGGCTTTGATAGTCTGATTGGTTAGAGACAATCCAATACCTGATGACTTTGTTTTGTACAACACCCCTCATTTTAATGTCACCACAAACCACTTCAATGATGGCAGTCTCAGAATGAAGGATGTAGAGAGCAAAGAGCAGAGAATTCAGTTTGAGTCGTCACGCAAATATTCATCGCTGTTGTTTGTTGCTTCTGTGTTGATGTGAAGAAATAGGAATGGATTTCAAATGGTCGGGGTTATGATCCAGTACTATTTCACCCAGGCTACAGATCGTGGCATAATCGAACGCATGGATCGCTCACCTTTGGGTGAACATTAAACTTGGCCTTTTAAACGTGTCAGCGCTCCGTTCTCACAACCAATGTAATAGCATCGATCTCTGGGGAAAGGAAAGAAAGAATTCATCTGGGTTCTCTTGCTGTAATATAATTCAACAGTTTAATAAGTGTTGGTCTCTGGTTCAACCTGGACTGACGAAGGGGCCATTTTTCTGTTTATTGTGATGACCGTGCTGGCGGACAGGATGTGATTTATTGAGCGGTAGGTGAGGTGAAATGGCTGAGCTGCATCGACCATGTCAAATCAAATCAAATTGTATTTGTCAAATGCGCCAAACAAAACAGGTGTAGGCCTTTCAGTGAAATGGATACTTACAAAGCCCTTAACCAAAATGCAGTTTTAAGAAAAAAGAAGTGTTAAGAAAGTATTTACTAAATAAACTGAAGTAAACAATAAATAAATAGAAAAATGAAAAAAATATGAAATATAAAAATAACAAATAAAATAACAGTAAAGAGGCTGTATATACAGGGGGGTACCGGTACAGAGTCAATGTGAGGGGGCACAGGTTAGTCGAGGTAATTGAGGTAATATGTACATGTAGGTAGAGGTAAAGTGACTATGCATAGATATATATGTATATCTGGCCCCTGTGACGTACTGGGCCATACGCACTAGCCTCTGTAGTGCCTTGTGGTCGGTCGAGCAGTTGCCATACTAGGCGGTGATGCAACCAGTCAGGATGCTCAGGATGGTGCAGCTGTGGAACATTTTGAGGATCTGATATCTGATATATATAGTGTAGACTAGGTACAGGATTTGACATGGTTGAAGCGTACATACTGATGAATGGCAAGCTCTTGACCAGACATACAGCATTTCCCCTTCCAAAAGTTTATTCAAGACTTATGGTAGGGTATTACATTCATACAACTCTTACTGTCTGTCATCATCAATCCAAAAACAGTGGTTAAAATGTCAGAGATAAAATAGGACTATGTGCAGCTTGACTGTAACATGAATTTGCTTAGATCCTCATCTATCTATACAAGTAAATAGGATGAAGGGAGGAAGAGGAGGGAAGAAGCATGAAGGGTGGAAGAGGAGGGGGGAAGCATGAAGGGAGGAAGAGGAGGGAGGAAGAGGAGGTGGGTGTGAATTCATATGCTTATCTCATTAACTTTACAACCCTGTGGTGTTACAATTTAAGGAGAAAGAAAAGTGTTGATGTCTAGCGGCTCTGTTTCCCTGCTAGTGCTAGACAAGCGAGTTGATTTATTTATTGTATTCGAGCATTCCCTTCCTATGTGTCGGGAACAAATGTGGCCACCGCTGGAGACTACATTGACAAGTCCTTTGTATACCGCGGTAAAAAATGAGCCACTTACTTACAATACATCCATAGGATATCAGACGCAAGAAGAATTGAAATGGGAAGTGTTCCCAGTGGTGTAGCCTCTTCTGGGGGCCAGAGAATCAATAGAGAATAACTTATTTTCTTTATGAGAACTTAAGATTCAGCAAAAGTTTTGTCTGGGGAACTTGGGCAAGAGAGGGGATGAAATGTGCATTAATCACTCCAACAAGTCGTACATTCCTGCTAACACAATGACTTTTCACTGAGCCAGGCGACCTGGCCCCACCACTGTGCTCCCTGCCTACTCTCTCCCCCTCTGCCCCTCTCCCCTTCTCCCTCACATAAAGCCTATATCACTCAATGCTAGTGTTATAGTGTTGCTATGCCCCCAAGGCTAAGATAAGCAATCGGCCAAGTCCCATATTTTGTTAAATCACTGCAGCTATATTAGGTTGAATGGAAGGATGGAAAGCAGGGATCTTGGGGAAGAAAGGGGAATTGGTTCAGTTCACGCTGCCGCCTTGTGCTGCTGCTGAGATCCTTATCGCTGTGGCAACTAAAGGAGACATTGGTCTTTTGTCTGCAGGATTGCCCTTCACATCCTTAAGGAAGAAGTCTTGAACTTGTCTTTGTTTTGAAGAGCCCCTCAGACCTCCTCCGGTCTGATCTGGATTAAACACCAAACACCTCTGGCTCTCTAGCCACCTACTGCATCCCAAATCGCATCCTATCCCCTATCTACTGCACTACTTTTGACCAGGGCCCATATTTAGTGCACTTTGAAAGGAATAGGGCACCATTTGGACACAGTCACTGTTTAAGATGTTAAAGCAGTTCCTGCTTAATAACCACCAGACACCATCCCCTCTCTAGATCTTCTTTCATATATAAACATCTCTTCAATGGGCTTGTCTTCACAGAGCAGAACACTGGCTAGTCTGTGATCCCAGTACAGAAGGATAGCAGCATGGGGACTTTCATCCTCAGGATAAAAACAGGAGATATCAGAGAGAGAAGAGGGCTTACTGGACTTACATGCTAATAAACACTTCTTATAACACAGACAGACTGGAAGGACACACAGTCTAATGACTTTAACCAGATCCTCATCAGGAGCCTAATTATCATGATATTACAATTTAATGTAAGTACATTTTTACATTTTAGTCATTTAATAGACACTCTTATCCAGAGAAACTTACAGGAGCAATTAGGGTTAAGTGCCTTGCTCAAGGGCACGCTGACATTTTCCTCCCACTTAGTCGGCTCAGGGATTCAAACCGGCAACCGTTCTGTTACTGGCCCGACGCTCTTAACCACTAGGCTACCTGCCAACATCAATTCTTAACAGTTTAGATTTCGTTTTTTTTCTCCAATCAAATTTAGGATCACATTTTAAACTAAGTATAATGAAGCCTTCATAAGCTCTTTATAAAGCCTGCATAAATTCTTCAAAATTCATTTATAAGCATGGTTATTTCACATGGGATAACAGTTGGATTAGCTTTGACTTCTCTGCTAAAGTACAATTTCAGTGGGACTGTTACTTTAAAATAAACAAAACACCGGTGACAACAAACCCAGAATGAGCAAACATCAACTTTAATGTGTTGATGGTGTTTATTGATGGAACTTTTGTATTGTTTCCTGTTTGGAACATATGGAACCTTTATGACTCCTCCCCGACGAGACCAGGTTTAAAGGCACAGTACAGTGATTAAAGCCTCAGGTTTAAAGGCACAGTACAGTGATTAAAGCCTCAGGTTTAAAGGCACAGTACAGTGATTAAAGCCTCAGGTTTAAAGGCACAGTACAGTGATTAAAGCCTCAGGTTTAAAGGCACAGTACAGTAATAAAATGTACCTACAGCAACATCATCAGCCCATAAGAACAACTGTAACAGCTAACAAATAATATGTGCCTCCGCCCTGGTGGGAAATGAAAGAGAATATAAAACCAAAGATCCTCCCTTGTCACCCCCAAGATAAGCAGATGCCGCTTGGGACAATATGATAATAAACGTCTTATTTCCACCTACTACTGTTACTATTATATTCATATTGACATATTGTCCAATCCACCATGCATCTCAGAAGTGAAAGACTAAAAACACCTTGACATTTCATCACTTATTTCTATTGTTATGGGTAGTTATAGTGGGATCATGGAACTACACCGTATGATGATCATTCTATAATAATATATATGATGGGTGATCTAAAGTTATATGTGAATGTTATAACTTCTTAGAATTTAGACATTACACCTGAATTAATCGTCTCCTCACAAGTACAATGAACAGGCTTCTACAGTACATCTACAACTGTATTAGACTAAACACAGTCAAAATGTTAAAAGGCCTTGATGCATTCATTAAGGCTGGTCTGATGAGGGGGGCCTCCCTACTAGAAGTCAAAGGCGAGGGTGACTCGTACTTATAACACATGTAGTGACAGGTTAAGATCAAGGGCTGTGCTGACATTCTCCCTGCAAAGGTCAATGTATGGTGGGCCCCGCGATGAAGAAATGAGGCCTCTGCCGTCATTGCCAAGGCAAAAGGTCAGGCACAAGCTGATTGGTGATAGAACTATCAAATTAACCAATCAATACACGGCTGGGATAGGAGGAAGCAGGCCCCCAGGGGAAGGGAGACAGACCGGACCAAATGCCAAGATGTCAATAGCTCTGCGCCAGAGAGAGTGGAGAGCCCTCAACCCGCCCACCCGGCCGCACAAGTTAGAGTGGAGTAACACCCTCCCTAACACACCGCTGCTGCCTGCCTTTCCCATTCCCAAACACACACACAAACACACACACACACACACACACACACAAACACACAAAATGCACAAACATTCATACCACACCACCCACAATCATTCAAACATGCACTTGTGCAAATACACAAATCAACACACACGCGTTCTAATTCACGAGTATATTGTTAAGTCGTGTCGCGGTTTTCACTGGAAGCCTTGATTGATTGATTCAACAGAAGCAAACAAATGATCTAATGCTTCAAAATATGTTCAAAATAGTACTGACTGTCATGCCTCACAGTCCCATGCATGTAAAAGAAAAATTGGCAATGATTTCAACTGGACAAGGAAAAGTGGAGTACAGTACAGTATAGAAGAGTACATGAAGGTGAACACCCGTGTTCCCATTTAGCAATGGTGCTTCAGCACAAGAGGTATTAATCCCCCTCCAACATTTATTGCTGGAGCTCAATATCACTTCAATTCCCAAGTGAGAGCCGAGCGCTTTGTACCAATCTCCTCTGAAGCAGGACTACTCACATATTACATGTCCATCCTTTTCCTCAAACAAACTGCCCTGCCGTGCCACCCCCATTTACACTGAAGAAAGGCATGGCCATCTAAGGATAAATTGAATCGTGGGTTATTAATAGCACCTCAATAACAATTCCCGAGTGATCTTTTTTGGCCACAAGGGTCACCTCTAAGTTAACCCTGTCTAACTCAAAATATTAATTCACGATTTGAACAAAGCATTAGTATTAGTACTGTGCAAAATCAATGGAATCGTGTCTACTGTGTACCCCTGAAACCACAGAGTTGAATCTGCTGGGATACTACAGTGCTCTCAAGGACCAGTGCCGGTCCACGGACCAGAGGATGAGAAACAATCGACTAGAACATACCCACTTACAGACATACAAACCATCCGGGGGTCATTTCTTAGACCTGGATGGTGGAGATACAGTAGATAAACAACAACAACAACGGCAGACTGTTGAGTTGGAAGGTTATTGTGGGGTATAGCTAGTCTCAAAGTGCTGAGCAGGTGGAAATGGTAGCGCGGATACAGTCCCAGAGAGACTGCACCTCTCTCCCTCCCTCGTGGCCCTGCATCCCTCCATCCATCCCTTCATCCGTTCCTCGCTCCAATCATAATTAAGCAGCAATTAAATCACTTTTCTGTCCTCCTTTCTCTCCTCCACATGTGTCAGTCTGAGGGTCAGCTTAGCACTCGGTAATTGATGCAGAGTGTCAGACAGAAAACGCCATCCGATGGGATTCACATATGTTTTCTATGTGACGTAAATGTTTAATAGGGACCTACAGTAACACTGTTGTCTCTCTCTTGAATTTTAAATAAAAAGGTCTTGCAAAAGTTCCCGATTATAGAAACAGAATTCTGTAAAAAAATCCTCTTTAATGGAGGATCGTGATCTTCTTTTAAACTCCAAATATTTTTCCAAGTTAATTTTCAATCATGCGGAAAAAATGACGTGTTTACATCAAGCTGATTGCATGTCATGTGTTTTAACAGCAAATTATTATGCTCCATCATTACACATAGATAATTGCTCAATGTATAAAATAGTTTTTCCAGTATGTTCATGAATGCAAATAAATGGCTTTGACTCCATAAATATTCTGTGTTCTCTGACCAGACACTCATCACAGCCTACCAGACTAATCATCTGAGAACATAACTAAGTGCACTTTAAAAGCACAGCGTTTGAGTCGTTACTTTGTTTTGTGTTTTCCTTATTTAGCTCCCTGTGGTCCCAGCTACCCACCAATTTAAATTTCTGTAGCATGTGAATTTCAATGTTCTTCAAACTCACAGTTCAAACTTGCATCACGTTTAAACAGTAGCTTAAAGTGCAGCGCAGAGAAATTGCTTCTCTGACTCTGTCGGGACTCTGTCAATTTTTGACCTAATTCATGATTATTTTAAGCCTAATATTTAACATGATTGTTATTCTGTTGGCATGTCGGAGAATAGAGAAAGAGTTCCAATGTGTGATGCTTTCTTATCCAAAGGGGAAAGAGTTGGGGGAAGATCGTCCTCAATTGCATGCATTTTCACAGCCCTGAACTATTTGTTCTTTTTAAAGAAAAGTGAAGACCTGAGGTCCTCTCAACTAGTATCTAAATCAACATGTGGTGTGTAGTTAGGTTATAACAAGGGAGAAGCTGTATAGTTGTGCTTTGAAAAACTATACAACTACACAACGGACAAAGACACTTAAGTTAACTAAAAAATCTATATAATCCTCATGGATTCTGAAAGTTGTAAATCTAAATCAAAATACAACGCTCGTAGGTGGTATTGGGGTTGTTAGTGTAAGCTCATAGGTTGTATTGGGGTTGTTAGTGTAAGCTCGTAGGTTGTACTGGGGTTGTTAGTGTAAGCTCGTAGGTTGTATTGGGGTTGTAAGTGTAAGCTTGTAGGTTGTATTGGGGTTGTAAGTGTAAGCTCGTAGGTTGTATTGGGGTTGTAAGTGTAAGCTCATAGGTTGTATTGGGGTTGTAGGTGTAAGTTCATAGGTTGTATTGGGGTTGTAAGTGTAAGCTCATAGGTTGTATTGGGGTTGTAAGTGTAAGCTCATAGGTTGTATTGGGGTTGTAAGTGTAAGCTCGTAGGTTGTATTGGGGTTGTAAGTGTAAGCTCATAGGTTGTATTGGGGTTGTAAGTGTAAGCTCGTAGGTTGTATTGGGGTTGTAAGTGTAAGCTCGTAGGTTGTATTGGGGTTGTAAGTGAGGCTAGGATGAGTGATAGGCCATTGAGGGGAGGTGGGAGGCTAGAAGGCTGGAGGTTGGAAAGGTGGGGGATGGTGGGCTGGTGTTGGCTGTATTGGGGTTATAAGTGAGGCTGCGGTGGTGGGAGTGGGAATGTGCTCAGAAGGTGGGAGGCTGTGAGGGTTGGTGGGTGGGGATGGTGAACTGGAGTTGGCTGTCCTCTGACAGACATGTAGATGGCTATTGATCCCCAGCCGTGTTCATCCTAACACATTGACAAACACAGGAGCTCGCCTCAGTCAACAACATGTCGATAGCTTTACACAGACAGCTAGGCGTACCGTCCTGGAGACCTTCTAATCACTGTGTACCAACAACAACTTCCTGTCTCTCTCTCTGTTTCTGACATGCACTTATAGCCTCACTATGCAATTATACCATATTTTGACTAGGCCCAATAATGTAGATAAGTTGTATTTGGATTCTAGTACCATATACCAGTCTGTACCATATACCGGACTACAAAGGAAAATCCAGATGCGAGCTGCCCAGGGACGCGAGCCTACCAGACAAGCTAAATGCCTTTTATGCTCGCTTCGAGGCAAGCAACACTGAAGCATGCATGAGAGCACCAGCTGTTCCGGACGACTGTGTGATCACGCTCTCAGTAGCCGATGTGAGCAAGACCTTTAAACAGGCCAACATTCACAAAGCAGCGGGACCAGACGGATTACCAGGACGTGTACTCAAAGCATGCGCAGACCAACTGGCAAGTGTCTTCCCTGACATTTTCAAACTCTCCCTGACAGAGTCTGTAATACCTACATGTTTCAAGTAGACCACCATAGTCCCTGTGCCAAAAGGAAGCGAAGGTAACCTGCCTAAATGATTACCACCCCGCAGCACTCAAATCGGTAGCTATGAAGTGCTTTGAAAGGCTGGTCATGGCTCACATCAACAGTATCCTCCAGGATACCCGAGACCCACTCCAATTCGCATACCGCCCCAACAGATCCACAGATGACGCAATCTCAATCGCACTCCACACTGCCTTTTCCCACCTGGACAAAAGGAACACCTATGTGACAATGCTGTTTATTGACTACAGCTCAGCGTTCAACACCATAGTGCCCACAAAGCTCATCACTAACCTAAGGATCCTGGGACTAAACACCTCCCTCTGCAACTGGATCCTGGACTTCCTGACGGCCGCCCCCAGGTGGTAAGGGTGGGCAACAACACGTCTGCCACGCTGATCCTCAACACTGGGGCCCCTCAAGGGTGTGTACTTAGTCCCCTCCTGTACTCTCTGTTCACCCACGACTGCGTGGCCAAACATGACTCCAACACCATCATTAAGTTTGCTGACGACACAACAGTGGTAGGCCTGATCACCGACAATGATGAGACAGCCTATAGAGAGGAGGTCAGAGACCTGGCAGTGTGGTGCCAGGACAACAACCTCTCCCTCAATGTGAGAAAGACAAAGGAGCTGATCGTGGACTGAAAAGTATTGGCATGGGTCTCCAGATCCTCAAAAAGTTCTACAGCTGCACCATCGAGAGCATCCTGACCAGTTGCATCACCGCCTGGTATGGTTGCTCGGCATCTGACCGTAAGGCACTACAGAGGGTAGTGCGTACAGCCCAGTACATCACTGGGGCCAAGCTTCCTGCCATCCAGGACCTATATACTAGGCGGTGTCAGAGGAAAGCCCAAAAAATTGTCAAGAGACTCCAGTCACCCAAGTCATAGACTGTTTTCTTTGCTACCGCACGGCAAGCGGTACCGAAGCGCCAAGTCTAGGACCAAAAGGCTCCTTAACAGCTTCTAGCCTCAAGCCATAAGACTGCTGAACAATTAATCCAATGGCTACCGGACTATTTACATTGACCCCCCCCCTCCATTTGTTTTATACACTGCTGCTACTCGCTGTTTATTATCTATGCACAGTCACTTCACCCCTACCTACATGTACAAATTACCTTGACTAACCTGTACCCCCGCACCGTACCGGTACCCCTGTATATAGCCTTGTTATTGTTAATTTATTATGTTACTCTTTTATCATTTTTTACTTTAGTTTATTTGGAAAATGTTTTCTTAACTCTTTCTTGAGCTGCACTGTTGGTTAAGGGTTTGTAAGTAAGCATTTCACGGTAAGGTCTACACTTGTATTCGGCGCATGTGACAAATAACCTTTGATTTGATTTGATTAGCTACAGTAAAACAAAAAACTTGTAAGCCATCAAAATCCAATCCTTGCTCGATACTTTTAACATAACAATTATACAATTTAGACACTGCTGTGACTTTCCCAACAATGTTTGGAATCCTTTGGCAGGCAACCATCACACAGCAATTAGGACTAGACCTCTAGTCAAACGCCTGTCTCTGCCATCCATGCTGGTTTGTTGGCGTGGAGCGCTGCGAAAACGAGAGCCCATCTCACTCTCTTGGTCTGCCGTGGGGGGCGTGTCCTGGCATCCAGTCTGCATTCCAAATGGCACCATATTCCCTATATAGAGCACTGGTTTTGATCAGGGCCATAGGGCTCTGCTCAAAAGTAGTGCACTATATAGGAAATAGATCACCATTTGGGGACGAAGCCATGGTCATCCCAGCCAGGGTGGACCTGGTCCTTCCTGCCTGGCTGCCACTTCCTCGTCCATGACGACACACACCACATCACCATGGAGATGAGATGCGGCCTAGTCTGCCCTGGGCCCTCTTCCATCCCTTCCCTCCATGCTACATTATGCAGAGGCACTCCCGCTAATAAATCTTTTTAGCTAATGCTTTCCAGATGGAAGCAGCATCTCTCTAGTTTAACCTTCCTAAACCCTTCCAAAAAATTCCTCCCACCGCCACCTCCCTACCAATTTATCTGCCTTTGATTGAAATGGCATCAATAACCCCTGGCAATGGTGTGACATCATTACCGTTGGCATATTGTCTTTGGGGCTGTAGAAGCTTCCTGGCGGTGAGTGCAGCCAGTAAACCCACTCTGGAGCTATAGTAGCTATAGCATGTATCTGCTGACAGCCTTTAGGCAGAGGTAGAGCCATAGAGAAATATAAGGTTAAATCCCAAATGGAACCCTATTTTCTATAGTAGTGTACTACATAGGGAATAGGGAGCCATTTGGGATGCACAAATAAGGCTCTGGGCAGAGGTAGAGGCTAGGAGGAATCCCATCCACCGGGCTGTCACTGACTGCAGGTGAGATGTCACTGTCCAGACCAGTGCATGCCTGTTATGACTGACGACTGCACTATGACTGGCCATAGATAGCCCTTTTGGCTGCTCATTGGTGTTTTTGGTCAGGACGTGATCAGGGGGTGTGTTTTTGTTCTATGGTTATATTTCTATGTTGGTTGGTTTGGGTTCCCAATTAGAGGCAGCTGTTAGTCGTTGTCTCTAATTGGGAATCCTATTTAAGTTGGTTCCCTGCCCCACTTGGTTTGTGGGTTATTGTTTGTATTTGTGTGTGCGCGTACCTGTGTGTGCCACACCTGCGTTACGATTTGTTCGTTTGATTTATTGTTTTTTGCCAGTTTGCATTTAAATTAAAGTATGTATACTGGAAACCTCACTGCGTCTTGGTCTGCTCCATCAACAAGCCGTGACAGAATAACCCACCTAAAAAGGACCAAGCAGTGGGGTCTGCAGGAGTCGTGGACATGGGAGGAAATCCTGGCTGGAGAAGGACCCTGGAGTCAGGCGGGGGAGTATCGCCGTCCCAGGGAGGAGTTGGAAGCAGCGGCGGCAGCGCTTCTATGAGGAGAAGTATGCGGGAACACGGCCGGCGAGGAAGCCGAGAGGCAGCCCCAAAAATGTTGGGGGGCACATGGGGAGTTTGGCTGAGCCAGGTTGGAGACCTGGGCCAACTCCCCGTGCTTACCAGAGGGAGCATCGCACTGGTAAGGCACCGTGTGAGGCGGTGAAGCGCACGGTGTCACCAGTGCGTGTTCCCAGCCCGGTGCGCGACATGCCAGCTTCCCGCATCTGTTGAGCTAGGGGGAGTGTGCAGCCTGGAAGGAGGGTGTCGGCTCAGCGCTCCTGGTCTCCGGTGCGCATCTTTAGACCAGGATATCCTGCGCCGGCTCTGCGCACTGTGTCTCCAGTGCACGCCCACAGCCCGGTGCGCGACATTCCAGCTCCCCGCATCTGTCAGGCTAGGGTGAGCGACCAGCCTGGAAGGAGGGTGTCGGCTCAGCGCTCCTGGTCTCCGGTGCACCTCCTGGGACCAGGATATCCTGCGCCGGCTCTGCGCACTGTATCTCCGGTTTGTCTCCACAGCCCAGTACGGCCTGTTCCTGCTCCAGGCCCTTGTGCGTCTTCAGAGCCCGGCACGGCCTGTTCCCGCTCCACGCATCAGGTCCCCTGTGCGCCTTCAGAGCCCGGCACGTCCTGTCCCTGCTCCACGCACCAGGTCCCCTGTGCGCCTTCAGAGCCCGGCACGGCCTGTCCCTGCTCCAGGCTCCCTGTGCATCTTCAGAGCCCGGCACGGCCTGTCCCTGCTCCACGCATCAGGTCCCCTGTACGCATCGAGAGCCCGGCACGTCCTGTCCCTGCTCCACGCATCAGGCCCCCTGTGCGCATCGAGAGCCCGGCACATCCTGTCCCTGCTCCACGCATCAGGCCCCCTGTGCGCATCGAGAGACCGGCACGGACTGTTCCTGTTCCACGCACCAGGCCTCTAGGGTGTCGTCCCAGCCTGGCATGTAATGTTCCTGTTCCACGCACCAGGCCTCTAGGGTGTCGTCCCAGCCTGGCACGTAATGTTCCTGATTCACGCACCAAGCCTCTTGGGTGTCGCCCCAGCCTGGCACGTACTGTTCCTGCTCCACGTACGGCGCCGCCAAAGGCGAAGACCCACCCGATAGACCCTCCCAGTGACTTTTGGGCGCGGTCGGAGTCCGCGCCTTTGGGGGGGGGGACTGTCAGATCCTGGCCATAGATAGCCCTTTTGGCTGCTCATTGGTGTTTTTGGTCAGGACGTGATCGGGGGTGTGTTTTTATTCTATGGTTATATTTCTATGTTGGTTGGTTTGGGTTCCCAATTAGAGGCAGCTGTTAGTCGTTGTCTCTAATTGGGAATCCTATTTAAGTTGGTTCCCTGCCCCACTTGGTTTGTGGGTTATTGTTTGTATTTGTGTATGCGCGTACCTGTGTGTGCCACACCTGCGTGACGGTTTGTTCGTTGTTTTTTGCCAGTTTGCATTTCAATTAAAGTATGTATACTGGAAACCTCACTGCGTCTTGGTCCGCTCCATCAACAAGCCGTGACAATGGTATTTATAGTAAGTGTCCCCCGCCCATTTACTGCTTTCTGTCCATCAATACAGTCCTTCTATTCAATATGTGTCAGTGTTTAAAAGGCATACAGGACGTTTTCCCTGTTGTGTAACTAACCTCACCATCTCACTGTTTGGATGAAAGATCCCAGTTAGCCCTGATCATTACAATGCAACAGTGAGTTAGTAAACTAAGTAGTGATACTGTGTGTCTTTCTATAAAATATAATGCAATTAATACATTCCAGAAACCTTACATGTATTTACACATGTATAGTTCAATTACAGAGCTTTGTTGGTACCACACACACAACACTCCCAAAAAAGTAATTGGCCCATTGATCAGAACAGAAGTAAATTAATAAAAAAACTTTGTAGTCTTTTTGTTGGTCATCAATAAGAAACAAAAATGAACAATTAATTTGTCTATAATAATCAGTAGTATTCAAAAGAACCCCAGAATAAATACATATCTGAAACGCAAAGCCTTTATGGATTCCTAGCCCTATGTCCTCATTGACTTTGATGTGAGCTAGCAGACTGCTAATCCATACTATGCTAATTGGGGAAATGGTAGATATACATGGGATATGTGTTCATTGAATCTAAATAAGTATGCACAGGCCATGGAGGTCTGAGTTTAGATTTGTGTAGCTGCGTTAAGTTGTTTTAGTTTTATTTAATGCGTTTTAGACATAGTTAATGTCACGTCCAGGCCTGAAAAGACAGGCTGGCGTGTTTTGTTTTGGTTTTGGTGTAGGGTTTTTTATGTTCTAGGTGTTCTATTTCTATGTGGGGGGTAATGGTTCCCAATTAGAGGCAGCTGTGTGTCGTCTCTAATTGGGAACCATATATATGTTTGTAGGTTTCACTTTAGGTTTGTGGGTTATTGTTTAGGCATAGCGTCTGTAAGTCTATGTTATATGTTGCGATCGTCGTTTTGTTGTTTTTGCCCAGTTACGTGAGCGTCGTTTAATAAATATAACATGTATACTGGATGCCTCGCTGCGCCTTGGTCTGCCCCTACTGAAGGTCGTGACAGTTAAACATTGAATTCATTTTTTGTCTATGTGCAGATGTAGGCTCTTAATTTGATCCAGTGTGGTACAGCAGGAAAATCTTTCTGCAGCAACAGGAAATGTGAAATATTATGTGTATTATAATTGATGGACATTTTTTGTAGGGGTGAATACATTTTTTGTTAGGGCAAATCAAGTCTGACATTTTTAAAGTGGAATTTACAAACTGTAGAAGCCTTTTTACACCTCGAATACACTACAAGTTTGCATTTCCAGCTGTGCAGGAAAATTCTTAGCAACAAAAGATGGATCAAATGAAGATCCTACATCTGTAGTTTCTCGTCACAGTTTCTCTCAACTTATATGGTTATATTTCCCTCAACTTATATGGTTATATTTCTCTCAATTTATCTGCAGACGAGAACAGAACAGGTGGCTCACCTTGCCCAAATCCTTGTCTACAGTGGGGTCACTGAGGCAGAGAGAGGATCCTCTAGACCAGAGAACATTTTAGGCCACACTGAGCCGCTTCTCAACCTGCTCTCAGAATCTTGATTAAGGAATTACATGGGGGGGGTTCCAAGTAGCAGAAAGAGATTATCTGACAGTGTAGCTTTCCCTCTCTCACCTGACAGACAGTCCAGCTGAGGTTGCTTCCCCTTGAAGTGGGAAATGGGGCTGTAATGACTGATACTTTCCCTCCTGTTAAAAAAGCCCACTGTGCTGGTGACTGGATCAAAGAGGGGCTCTATCTGTTCGGAGGCTCGCTGGTGAGGAGAGGTCCCTTTGAAAGAGCATGTTTGGTTTGTTTAAGTGTCAGCAGAAGGAGGGAGCAGAGCGGTGAGCTGAGCCCTATGCAGCCTGGGAGCTTGCTCATCAGACTGTGTTCAAAGGGATCTAATGCTACTACTGCTGTAGTACAGTATAGTTGTGTAACAAAGGGCTTGGTTTTGTGGTTTGGCCAGTAGAGGGACCCTTGTCAACAGGAAAATTAGGAAGGAACAATTGCATTGTCTAGTCTACTTTAGCCCTGTATGGAGGAAGGTTTATTCAACTCTCACATGCCTCTACTGTGCTTCATCATATTTGCCAATATCTTAATATTTAATTGTCTTAATTGTTTTGTGCTAATTGATGATTTGTATGTGGATAAGGTTTCAAACGAATGACTAGTTTTGGTACTTTGATACTAAATACAATGTTTATGTAATCAATAATGATCAGAATCATCAAGTACTTGTGTTGTTCATCTTTAAATTTAGCAGTGCTAAAATAAAATAAAATAAAATAAATGCCACATGGGATACAGGACCTTCAGAAGGTATTCACACCGTTTGACTTTGTTATTTATTTGTGTTACAAAATGTGATTAAAATGGATTGAATTGTTATTTCTTTGTCAACGATCTAAACAAAAAAAATTGAACTTTTTATTTATTAATGGCATATTAAACAGTAATATATTTTGATTAGATAAGTATTCAACCCCCTGAGTCAATACATGTTAGAATCACCTTTGGAAGCGATTACAGTGAGCCTTTCTGGATCAGTCTCTAAGAGCTTTGCAAACCTGGATTGTACAATATTTGCTCATTATTTTTTAATTTTCAAGCTCTGTCACGTTGGTTGTTAATCATTGCTAGACATTTTCAAGTCTTGCCATATATGTTCGAGCTGATTTAAGTCAAAACTTTAACTAGGCCTCTCAAGAACTTTCAATGTCGTCTTGGTAAGTAACTCCAGTGTATATTTGGCCTTGCGTTTTAGGTTATTGTTCTGCTGAAAGGTGGATTTGTCTCCCAGTGTCTGTTGCCTTGTTGCAAACAGGATGCATGTTTTGGAATAATTGTATTCTGTACAGGCTTCCTTCTTTTCACTCTGTCATTTAGGTTAGTATTGTGGAGTAACTACAAAGTTGTTGATCCATCATGTTTTCTCCTATCACAGCCATTTAACTCTGTAACTGGTTTAAAATCACCACTGGCCTCATGGTGAAGTCCCTGAGCAGTTTCCTTCCTCTCTGTCAACTGAGTTATGAAGGACCCCTGTATCTTTGTAGTGACTGGGTGTATTGATATACCATCCAAAGTGAAATTAATAACTTCACCATGCTGAAAGGGATATTTAATGTCTGCTTAACATTTCTACCAATCTGTGTTTGAAATTCACTGCTCGACTGAGGGACCTTACAGATAATTGTATGTGTGGGGTACAGAGATTGGGTAGTCATTCAAAAATCATGTTAAACACTATTATTACACACAGAGTGAGTCCATGCAATTCATAATCTGACTTGTTAAGCACAGTTTTACTTCCGAAGTTATTTAGGCTTGCTTTAATAAAATGATTGAATACTTATTGACTCAAGACATTTAAGCTTTTCCTTTTTTATTAATTTGTAAACATTTCTAAACACATGATTCCACTTTGACATTATGGAGTATTGTCTGTAGATCACTGACACAAAATCTAAATGTAATCAATTAACATTTTCAGGCTGTAACACAACAACGTGGAAAAAGTCAAGGGTTGTGAATACTTGTTGAAGGCACTGTATATATTCTCAAACGCTGTTGAAGAATGAGTATTTAGTTGAAGTCACAGCATGTTAATGAATACCTCCACTCTTCCATGCCTACACCTGTATGTGCTAGGTGTTAGCGCCTCCACATGAGACAGCCAGGGATCATCTCATCTGAACTCTCCACGTGTAGATAGACAGTAGGCCGTGTGTCTGTGCTGTGTCAGTCTGCTGTCATCCTCCTCACCTGCATCTTTGGCGTCGCCAACCAAATGTTACCTCAGATCTTTTATTTCCCTCATGAATCTTTTACAATACCCATCTGTACGGTACCATACGCCACAGACCAGACCCCACTATTGTCCTGCTCCTAGCCCTGGCAGGCTGGCTCCTCTCTCCCCTCGCCGCTCCTCCACTCTGGCTAACCAACAGCCTCCATATGTCGCCTTAATGGATTTCCCCAGGACAATAAGGCGGATGTGGAGGGCTGAGGGCTTTAAAGCAGCAGTGGGGAGGTGGGAGAGGAAGGGGGGAAGGCTTTGGGGAGCGTGCAGGCTGACGTGAGGGCGGGTGGGTCAGGGGGGACAGCTATAAAGAACATCTTGGTACAGTTAGGACATCTCTTTCACTGAAGCCTGGGAGAGGATTATGATTCCGGGGCAGCGTGCCGCATTTGTCTTCATTTTGTCTGACTGTCTTCATGTGTTATTATTAGTGGCTGTCAGAAGGGACTGAGCAAGGGGAGGAAAGAAGGAGGCTTTGCAGGCTGTAGACCCCAGCCACTACAGGCTGAGAGAGAGAGAGAGAGAGAGAGAGAGAGAGAGAGAGAGAGAGAGAGAGAGAGAGATGGCTGAGGGAAATAGTGGTTGATTAGAGAACCACCGCAGACAGTCAGGACATGATATGACACCTCTTTTAAATATGTTCCCAGTTCCATAGGGAGATTTATCAAGGTCAGTAGGCATTACAACTACGGTAACAGAGCAGAGGGGAGGTACTGTTCATATAACACTTCCTGCTGCTCTGCTGGTGATACTTCTGTTCCTCTGGTTCTATAGACCACATGCTTGTGGTTCTGAGATGATTGACGCGGTTATTGACACCAACGTGACCCGTATGACTGCAGTGTATAGGGTATTTCATTAAACTTTCCTTTCACTCAAAATACAGGTTTGTGTGTGTACACAATGTTTCCCACTCAACCGGAGGTGGAGGAGTGAGCAGTTTAAGATTATGTTGCTAAGGCAAAAATCTTGTTAGGAGAACTCTCTTTAGTTTCCTCTGAACAATACCATACTTTTAGCTTGGTTAACAATAAAAGTCTATTTAACTGTCTCATAGAAACCACATGGTAAAGTGAATAGCTTGCTTAATTGACCCAGAACAACCGCATAGTAAATATCCTATAGCATGCATCTTATTTTCAAAAGATTTTGCAATAGTTTGTGGGAAAATATTCTGCAGTTGGTTGGAATGTGAAACCAGTAATTTCCCTCAGTTTCTAACAGCTGAAGTCTATTGAACCACTGTCTCTACCAGGGAATTTCCAACAGAGAAATAGCCATAGTGAGTCACTGGAGTCCTGGTGGTACCGCAGTCTCACAAAGTATGTAAAGACAGTTCTGGACCAGTGATTGGATCATGATCTCAGGCCGAGGGGTAGCAGTAAACTCAGTCACACCTAAGCTCACCAGATTAGCTGTAGACTGAGTGAGCGTTAAGGCGAGCTTTAGTCAAAACTCCCTTGTCTGAAGGAAAGAAGGCCAGCTAACGCCAGACCAGACCTGTAGTCTGAATCATAGCCTACTTCTCTGATGCTCCGACGCTCAGCTCCACTCCGTGCTACGCCAGACCCTACGTTTACGAGGATTGTTTTTTGAGGGAAAACATCAAATGTCATTAACGACGAGCGTCAATAAAACCCAAGGAGGTCTGTGTTGTGGGTATTGTACTGGCTGTGTTTGACATGTCGGCTACAGCTGAATGTGGTTCCTCATGAAAGGTCTATAAAAGCTGTTCATACAGACACTCTTCTGGTGCAGGCCATGTTTAATGCAATTAAAACCCAACATTAGTTCCATGAGCAGTAGGGGGGCTCTCATTCCAGCCAAATCAAGATGGAGCTGGGAGCAGTTTACGATTCCTAGATGACAAATTCAAAGTGCTATAAAACAGTATGCTAGAATGTTCAGATCGGATGCAGAACTAAACAGAGGAATAACATGGTAGAAGGGAAGGTCATAAGAACAAAGTCTCCCACCAAACAAAACCGAGACTCTTGTTCTCCTTAACTTCTTCACAAACCCCTTTTTCTACACTGGTAAATATAACCAGATTTAGATTCTCTGGTACTTTTGTATACTTTTTAGCCAGTAGTTCTGAAAGTAGCGCTCATATGCCAAAAGTGGTCCCCTAAAATTGCGTACTATGTCACATATGTGCAGATATGTGCACCACGTCATTGCTCTCTCTGTTGCCTCGGCTGTGTGCGCATCTTGCTAGCTATCACACAAATGGCGAAGGGCTGAAACTCATTGGCTGGAACTCAAATTGCTAGCCCATGTGGGGGAACATTTTGGAAAAATGGCGCAGCACAGCCTCCAGAAAAAGAGTTGCTTTCAAACTAGGGATTTCGTGGCTAATTGAGGTAAGACAGTAATTCTGCTCATAGATAATGCATGTATGAACTACACATTGACACATCCAGCCCAAAGCGGGAGCTTTAAAAATACTTAGTAGTCGTCAAAGTTCCGGAGCATGTCTTTAATCAGGGGGCAAGATAGGAAGAGAAAGAAACAAAGGGAAACAACTAACAAGCAAGACTATGAGATCAGAAAGCTGGAAGTTAGTTTTTCTGTGCTCAAATCACCTAGTAGACAGGAGAGCAGTAGCCCCTCTCCCCTCTCCCACCCCAGGGCCCCTAGGGGCCCCCATTGCCAGCTGCTCCATCCCCTGCCTTTCCTTCTCAGCTAAGTGCACTGGCTCCTGGCCCACACCGCTCTGCACTGCTCCAGCTCTGTTCCAGTCAAAGTGCAAAGGAGCAAAACTATGGAGGCGTTCCCATTTCATTAGCGACAATTTCGCTCCGAATGTGTATAATTATGAGAAGTGACTCACTGGAGGGTTAGGGTAATGTTTTTGGAAGGGAAAGGATTAATCGCAACAAAAACTCTCTGTGGCACTGGCAAGGCAAACAATAGACACACCTTTTCAATACAGTCCCAAACAGAGATATTAGGAATTACCTTCATTCAGCAGCAATAGGTGGTTAATATGTGGTTAATAAATAACTGTTTGTAACAAACAGTTATACTAAAACACAATGCTTGAAACTCACAACTCACACTATGCCTGAATGAAGTCAGGGCACTTCTAAAAACCAAATCAAAATCTTTCTTAATGACCCAAGCTGTATTGTACAGTTATTCCCAGCCCCAGTTCATGTTTCCTTCATGTCCATGGTGGGTATTGTTCTAACAAGCCTCCTCAGAGTCAGACTTAATGCCATTAAGCTCAGATTGACAGTGTTTCATAATCAATAACAACGTCTCCAATGAGAGGGCTCTGAACCTCCAGGCAGCACTATACAGAAAGCTTCCTACTAGGGTGTAATGTTGCTGCTGGTGGTGTGTCTGCATCTATTACCTACCATGATTTATATTTTAATTCAATACATTTCAACGGAAACAAATACATGCATTTTTTTTGCATTTTGTATTTAAATGTACAGTTTATGTAGCATCATGCATCCTCTGTATTGCATTCATATGATAGGAATAATATAGGCCTACTTATTTGCTTGGTAACAATACAAATAAAGCTTACCTCTGAAAATCAAATACAAATATACATTTTCTGATGGAGAAAGCATGGACTATAATTAACGTGGGTGTCATTTTAGGCTGTTGATTTGTGTCTCCCAGCAGCAGCAGGTACTGAGAAAGAGAGGAGGGTGGAGGGGGGTGGAAAAGAAAAGCCTCCCGTCTCCTTTACAGTAAAACCTCCTATTAATCCACATGCTCACAAGTTATAATGAAATTATTCAATGGGATCCAATTCCTTAGTGGCAACACAACGACGGAACAGAGCAATGAGAGGATTAATTTCCTATTGGAAGGATTTGGGCACAGTATTTGGAGATGGAGGTTTACATTTCCCCTCTGGTTATTAGAAAGTCAGACGCTCTGTTAAGAAGACATCCTCCCTCCCAGCCTCCCAGCCTCCCAGCCTCCTGTGTATGTGTGTCCCGTCGTCTCAGCTCAACTCTTTTGAATATCCCCCCCTCCCCTCCTCTCTTTCAGAAGCAGATAGACATATAATCCCACAGATTTCTCATTGTGGTGTTCATTCGGTTTGTCATTTGGTTTATAATGCTCCAGTGTTTTGGGAGATCAGACATTGTAAGGGATTGGGAACGCACCATGGATCCATTTTTCTGCTCCGAGCCGCCGCCTGACTGTTGCTGTTGTTGTAAATCTCAAAGCAAAGTAACTCATTCAAATGATCAAATAGTGTTGTGTGTGGTGTTATGCCACTGATCTGTGGGAGAATACTAATGCTGAGGAGGAGAAGACATGATCTACTCACTGTCGACACAACACTTTACAAATACTACATGAAAACATGCTCAAACATTAATTGAAAGATGCGACAGAACTGTCATAACAAAATTTACAATAACTACAAGACATAAGATCTAAAGTAAATTCCAATTATAATTTACAGTTGAAGTCGGAAGTTTACATACACCTTAGCCAAATAAATTTACACTCAGTTTTTCACAATTCCTGACATTTAATCCTAGTAAAAATTCCCTGTTTTAGGTCAGTTAGGATCACCACTTTATTTTAAGAATGTGAAATGTCAGAATAATAGTAGAGAGAATGATTTATTTCAGCTTTTATTTCTTTCATCAGATTCCCAGTGGGTAAGAAGTTTACATACACTCAATTAGTATTTGGTAGCATTGCCTTTACATGTTTTACTTAGGTCAAATGTTTTGGGTAGCCACCCACAAGCTTCCCACAATAAGCTGGGTGAATTTTGGCCCATTCCTCCTGACAGAGCTGGTGTAACGGAGTCAGGTTTGTAGGCCTCCTTGTTCGCACACGCTTTTTTAGTTCTGCCCACAAATTATCTATGGGATTGAGGTCAGGGCTTTGTGATGGCCACTCCAATACCTTGACTATGTTGTCCTTAACTTCTTGGGGATGGGCGCATGAGGTGACCGTTTTGGAGAGCCTGGCGTGCCCAAAGTAAAATGCCTCCCATTCAGGCCCAGATAATAGGATATGCACATAATTGGTACCATTGGATAGGAAACACTCTGAATTTTCTAAAACTGTTAACCATTTGTCTGTGAGTAAAACAGAACGGATATGGCAGGCGAAACCCCAAGGAATTTCTGTCCTGGAAAAAGTGGTTTTCACAGAGTGCCTCATTTGGAACCCCTCCCTTATGAAAATGCCCATATAAGGGCATATGAATGCAGTACCCATCGCTTCCTCTGGATGTCAACAGTCTCGAGACAGTGTTCATTTTCGTTTTGGGTGCATTAGATCAGAGAATAAGAGGAAACCAGGAAGTGTCTCATTTATGTCAACAGTAGGTAGCGCGCGCTCCCTTTTTTACCGTCTTTATCGATCAGTTTATATTCCGGTTGATTTATAATAGTAAATATACGTAAAAGTGTTCCTAAGGATACATTTAAAACTATGTTTGATTGTTCTTGGACAAGTTTATAGGTATAAGATGAACGAAGTTCTCGCCACGCTTCAATGGAGTAGTGGAAGCTGTCGCTTTCTGATTATAACGCTACAACCAAATGGAGATTTATGGATAAAATACATTACTTTTTCTAACAAAAGAACCATGGATTGTCTTCGTTGGACACTTAGGAAGACCTCAGCAAAAGTTCTTCAACAGGTAATTGATTTGTTTTCGCCTGTGAAATGTGTTATGTGTGTGCCGTGATGGCTAATGGATTCATGGCTATGGGAAAATATGTGAGGTGCTACCCTCAAACAATCAAATGTGCTGCTTTCGCCAGTAAAGCCTTTTGAAATCTGACAACGCTGTGATATTGCCAAGAAACAGAGCTTTTGATGAATATGGAACACTTGTATATTGGTGGATGTTTAATAATTCAACTTTTGGATTTTGAATTTGGCGCCTTGCATTTCACCTGGTAGTGTCGGGATTGGGGAGCTAGCGCACCAGCAATCCCCAAGAAGTTAAGCCAGTTTGCCACAACTTTGGAAGTATGCTTGGGGTCATTGTCCATTTGGAAGACCCATTTGCGACCAAGCTTTAACTTCCTGACTGATGTCTTGAGATGTTGCTTCAATATATCCACATAATTTTCCCTCCTCATGATGCCATCTATTTTGTGAAGTGCACCAGTCCCTCCTGCAGCAAAGCACCCACACAACATGATGCTGCCACCCCTGTGCATCACGATTGGGATGGTGTTCTTCAGCTTGCAAGCATCCCCCTTTTTCCTCCAAATATAACAATGGTCATTATGGCCAAACAGTTATATTTTTGTTTCATCAGATCAGATGACATTTCTCCAAAAAGTATGATCTTTGTCCCCATGTGCAGTTGCAAACCGTTTTTTAAATGTTTATTAACTGGCTTTTTTATGGTGGTTTTGGAGCAGTGGCTTCTTCCTTGCTGAGTGGCCTTTCAGGTTATGTCGATAAAGGATTCATTTTACTGTGGATACAGATATCTTTGTACCTGTTTCCTCCAGCATCTTCACAAGGTCCTTTGCTGTTGTTCTGGGATTGATTTGCACCTTTCACACCAAAGTACGTTCATCTCTAGGAGACAGAAAGCGTCTCCTTCCTGAGTGGTATGACGGCTGCGTGGTCCCATGGTGTTTACACTTGTGTACTATTGTTTGTACAGATGAACGTGGTACCTTCAGGCGTTTGGAAATTGCTCCCAAGGATGAACCAGACTTGTGGAGGTCTACCATTTTTTTATGAGGTCTTGGCTGATTTCTTTTGATTTTCTCATGATGTCAAGCAAAGAGGCACTGAGTTTGAAGGTAGGCCTTGAAATACATCCACAGGTACACCTCCAATTGACTCAAAAGATGTCAATTAACCTATCAGAAGCTTCTAAAGCCATGACATACTTTTCTGGAATTTTTCAAGCTGTTTAAAGGCACAGTCAACTTAGTGTATGCAAACTTCTGACCCACTGGAATTGTGATACAATGAATTATAAGTGAAATACTCTGTCTGTAAACAATTATTGGAAAAATTACTTGTGAAATGCACAAAGTAGATGTCCTAACCGACTTGCCAAAACTATAGTTTGTTAACAAGAAGTTTGTGCAGTGGTTGAAAAACAAGTTTTCATGACTCCAACCTAAGAGTATGTAAACTTCCGACTTCAACTGAAGGTGTTCCTTGTGTCCAGGTGGGAAAGGGCAGTGTGGAGTACAATAGAGACTGCATCATCTGTGGATTTGTTGGGGCGGTATGCAAAGTGAAGTGATCAATAGGACTGTAAAGTTCCCAAATGTAAGAAGACTCCGGTGGTATTGACATTTTTGCAGAAATCCTTTCAGGTGGCTTTTGGCGATTGAGTTCTAATGATCTAAAGTTGAGTTGTTGCAACTGCCTGTAAACACACAGACCAGTTCAAAGTGAATGATGGCAAGCCTGTGTGGCAAATGGCGTGTTTCATAAAGGCCTACTGTAGCTCTGATTGGCTATGGTGCACCAGTCTGTGTAGACTCCGGTCCTGGATGAGACAAATGTTTTTATTCGTTTTTATTTCGCTCTCTATATTGTTATAACATTTTCACAAATACCTTAGTGTACTTAATTCCCAAACATAATAATTTATGAAAACGTGAATATGACTAAATATAAGGGATCTCTTGTCAAATATTTTTTTTGTAAGTGTCATATTCTTCCTGTGGGTGTATATGAACAGATTGTAATATGATTTCATGTTGCTAAAATGCTGTCACTCCACTTTAAGAACACCTGTTCTTTCCATGACCAGGTGTGGGCGGCAGGTAGGCCAGTGGTTAGAGCATTGGGCCAGGAACCGAAAGGTTGCTGGATTGAATCCTCGAGCTGACAAGGTAAAAATCTGTCGTTCTGAGCAAGGCAATTAACCCACTGTTCCCCGGGCGCCATGGATGTTAATTATGGTAGTCTGACTCAGAGGGTTTGGGTTACATGCGGACGACACATTTCCCTCAATTTTAGGAAGGTGTTCTCAAAGGTGTTCTCATCTGTATAGAGAGTTCGACAGAGAGAGCGCCTTCTGGGGGACGACACTACTAGTTTAGTAGTTTAACTAGTTCAAATGCAATTCAATTGAGACAAGGTAAAAGTTATTCTAGACCGAGAACTGCAGCCTGATCTGAGATCTGAAGTAAATCCTAAGGCCATTAGATTGATGTTTTAATTTGTATCCTTGCTCCCTTCCCTCCCCTTATTGTTGGGTCTGGGTCATATCAGGAGGTACAGCTGCTCAAACCTGGGGATGGAGAGAGAGAGAGAGAGAGAGAGAGAGAGAGAGAGAGAGAGAGAAGCCCTCAGCCCTTTTGGGAAGGCGCCCCAGCTCTCGACACAGAGCGAAGCTGTTTAAATTCTGCAGGTATTTCAAGGTTGTTATCTATTTCAGATCAACAGCGTGGGTCAGGGTTCAGGGCTGCCAGAGTTTCCCCAATCCTCTCAAGGCCCCTGATTGACAGCAATCAGCATCTCCTCGCCATCACTCGGGGAACAAAGTGAGGGTCAAGACAGCGGGCGATTTCATCTGTCATTTTTAATTATCCAAATGATATTCACAGACAAAACCTTTCGCCATCCGTCAGGGCATCACATTACCATAGACAATGTTTGTTTAAAGACTGGCCTATAAAATCAAACAATTATGAATGCAGACAAGCCCTTGCTATTGACTGCATAAATAATAAGGGCCTGTTTTTTTCCCTCTCTGTCCGAATTCCCATTGCTAATGAAGGGGTGGGTCTGGACATGGGGGCTGCACAGGAAGTATAGAGGAGGGCTGGTAATCAGAATGCCTGGCTCGACGTTCGACATTGATCTTTTACTCCTCAAGATTCTAGCCTGACGTCAGGTCATGCTGCCACAGGAGCCAGTGGTGAAATAGAGCTGAAATCATACCTCTGTGCTGTGCCAGCTACCGCTATGTACAATCTATACTAGATGTGTGTGTGTGTGCCTGAATATGTAAACAATGATGATCTTTAGTTTACTGCTTCTGTTACATTTTCCTCATAATAAAGCCTCATAAAGTACTTATTTGTACTTCATCTATATTTAACTGACTTGACAAAGAGTTATTAGTCACCTGTAAGGAGCTGCCACTTAGAAGTCACTTGCAGAAGGCTGTACACAGCTCCCACCTGCATACCTATCATACCTGTATCCCATCACACCTGCCTTCCTATGTCACCTGCACCCAGCTCCCACCTGCATACCTATCATACCTGTATCCCATCACACCTGCCTTCCTATGACACCTGCACCCAGCTCCCACCTGCATACCTATCATACCTGTATCCCATCACACCTGCCTTCCTATGACACCTGCACTGTGGATCCACCATCCATCTGCTGCCTGCAGCAGACATATGCACATCAATAACACCTGTGTCGGTCTGCCTTCCATTCCTAACCTGAACCCTGTGGACCCAACATCTCACTACGGCTCCACCTACTGTACACCTCAGTGGACAACCTCTGACACATTGGACTGTCAACATCTCACTACACATTGTTATCATAATCTTTACATTGGACATCTGTCTGTCTGTCTGTGTGTCTGTCTGTCAGAGGCCCATCCAGATCCTGCATTGAAATGAGCCGCTCATCATGAGTTGGTTGAGAAGAAGCCGGTGGCGAGCTGTGTGTGTGTGTGTGTGTATACGTGTATACGTGTGTGTGTGTGTGTGCGTGCATATGTGTGTGTGTGTGTGTGGGTATGTAAATTCTCCTCCCATTATGTTATGCAATGTAGTGAACCACAGCAAGAAGGGCTCTGACATGTTTGCTTTCAACAGCACATTAGTAAACAAAAGAATAACTATCAAGTATGGGAGACAGCGGCTTTCAACGAGCTGAGATAAAAGCATGGAGTGCTGACCCTTTACACTGCAGAGAAAGAGCAAAACATCAGACCTGCTTTTCTACCAACAGATAGTGTTACATGGAGATGACTGATAAAAAAGCCATGACAGATTAAAATCCATGCGCAGTTTGTGTATGGTTGGTTGACAGGGCAATTTCAATTAGAATTTGACAAAAATGTCTCAATAATCTAGCATTACTGCAAACTGATCACGACTGAAACGTTGTTACACCTCTGTGCCATGGCCACCTGCAATTATCCAGTGTTAACTGGAATGAATGTATATGCTCAGACCCTGGTGGGATAAGACAACAATAGTGGCTTTATATGACAACGTGAGAGGTAGCAAGTAGAGACTCCGTACTGCAGTCGTAGTTAACATTTGTAGGGCTGGGGATAGAATGAATGGTGCTTCTAGGAGTGCCACTTCCATTCTCTAGCTCCATAGATAAGCAGTATAAATGGCATGTGGGTGTGACAGAGACACAGTGGAGCTGCCTGGGCTCAATGTAATGGCTCACATTCCTAGACTGTTTTGTTTGGGGGCCAGACCAGAGCACAAAGGCCAGCTTCAGGACTTTCCCAATTAACCTCTGGCTTTATCGCTTCCCAACAAGAGGAACAATGGCCATACGAACCGCGGTCAATAGAGAGAGCAGTGATAGACAGAGGAGTTCTGCATGATCTGTGGAGAGGAGAGGGGAGCCTGGATCTGTCTCTGGCACAGGGAGGAGGAGGAAAATGCCTCCATCCACTTTGTCTTTTTCTTTCCCTCTAAGTAGGCCTACAAACCGAAACTGTTCTGAGCGGCTGCTCAACAACAACAGAGGCATAGAGCCATAATGGCGATTTTTTTTCACGAATCACAAATCAACCTGCGATTACAACTTGTGACAGCTGCACACAGACGGGCCTCAAACACACAGCCCGGCTCCTCCTTGATGTTATGCAAATGTAACCAGCTGTCGTTTCTAAAGCCGGCGTCTTTCTCTGCTTCCGCCGGTGTGGAGATGGAAGGGGTTTAAAAAACCAAGGGCTTTTTGAAACAGAGCCCCATTATCACACAAGTCTGACTCGCTGAAAACAACAAACGCAACAAAACTAACCAAACAAGAGGGAGAGAAAAAACTATGTCAGGAAAGAAGTCAAGATGAAAGATTTGACAGATTTGTGTGTTGGACCTTAAGATGTGTGGCATATTAAGGCGTGTTGGGTGTCCTGTCCCCCTTGCCCTCCACAGGTGCTGATAGAAGCTGGGAGTCTTTCTACTTTTTACAACAGACTTTCTGTAATTAGTAGTCCTTCTGTCTGGCCCACACTACACTCTGCCTCTCATTCATCTACAAACAACACATGCTGTTGATTCTCTATCATTTAAAGAGACATCAAACACTCCTTCTTTTGATAACTCCCAACAAAGAGCAATTTTGCATATTGAGGATATTCAACTTCTCTGCATTACGCTTATGCATGTATGAGCGAGAGTGCTTCTACCCTCAAGCAATGATTACTTTAAAAAAGTATATTCTTCACATTCTGTCACACACTAAGGAACAACAGACAACAAGTGAGACAGATCTGTTTCATCCCAGCAGGGATAAGGGTGTAGTGTGATGACTCATTCCGAAAGCAAGGGGAGTCTCGGACTGAGCAGAGATCATTGCGGGAGGGGGAGTTTGGGGTCTTGAGGGCGGTGAAGGTCAAGGCCCCCTCCATTAACAATTATGCAATAAAGATTGAAGAGAGAGAGAGAGAAAGGGAGAAATTGAGTACCAGTCAAAAGTTTGGACACACATACTCATTCCAGGGTTTTTCTTTATTTGACTATGTTCTACATTGTAGAATAATAGTGAAGACAACACATGGAATCATGTAGTAACCAAAAAAGTGTTAAACAAATCAAATTATTTTAGATTTTAGATTCTTCAAAGTAGCCACCCTTTGCCTTGATGACAGCTTTGCACACTCTTGGCATTCTCTCAGCTTCATGAGGAATGCTTTTCCAACAGTCTTGAAGGAGTTCCCACATATGCTGAGCACTTGTTGGCTGCTTTTCCTTCACAAGGTGGTCCAACTCATCCCAAACCATCTCAATTGGGTTGAGGTCAGGTGATTGTGGAGGCCAGGTCATCTGATGCAGCACAATCACTCTCCTTCTTGGTCAAATAGCCCTTACACAGCCTGAAAGTGTGTTTTGGGTCATTGTCCTGTTGAAAAACAAATGATAGTCCCACAAAGCCCAAACCAGATGGGATGGCGCATCGCTGCAGAATGTTGTGGTTGCCATGCTGTTTAGGTGTGCCTTGAATTCTAAATAAATCACAAACAGTGTCACCAGCAAAGCACCCCCACACCATCACACCTCCTCCTCCATGCTTCACGGTGGGAACCACACATGCGGAGATCATCCGTTCACCTACTCTGCGTCTCACTAAGACACAGCGGTTGGAAAAAAAATCAAAAATTTGGACTCATCAGACCAAAGGACAGATTTCCACCGGTCTAATGTCCATTGCTAGTGTTTCTTGGTCCAAGCAAGTCTCTTCTTATTATTGGTGTCCTTTAGTAGTGTTTTTTTATTGAAACAATTCGACCATGAAGGCCTGATTCCCGCAGTCTCCTCTGACCAGTTGATGTTGAGATTTGTCTGTTACTTGAACTCTGTAAAGCATTTATTTTGGCTGCAATTTCTGAGGCTGGTAACACTAATGAACTTATCCTCTGCAGCAGAGGTACCTCTGGGTCTTCCTTTCCTTTCCTCATGAGAGCCAGTTTCATCATAGTGCATGATGGATTTTGCGGTAGCATTTGAAGAAACTTTAAAAGTTCTTGAACGTCTTAAAGTAATGATGGACTGTCATTTCTCTTTGCTTATTTGAGCTGTTCTTGTCATAATATGGACTTGGTATTTTACCAAATAGGGCTATATTCTGTATACCAACCCTACCTTGTCACAACAAAACTGATTGGCTCAAACGCATTAAGAAGGAAAGAAATTACACAAATTAACTTTTATCAAGGCACACCTGTTAATTGAAATGCATTCCTGGTGACTACCTCATGAAGCTGGTTGAGAGAATGCCAAGAGTATGCAAAACTGTTATCAAGGCAAAGAATCTCAAAATATATAATATATTTAGATTTGTTTAACACATTTATGGTTCCTACATGATTCCATATGTGTTATTTCATAGTTTTGATGTCTTCACTTTAATTCTACAGCATAGAAAATTGTATGTTTTTCTTTTTTTTGACTGGTACTGTATATATACATGGAGAGAGAGAGAGAGAGAGAGAGAGAGAGAGAGAGAGAGAGAGAGAGAGAGAGAGAGAGAGAGAGGCATCCACCCACCATCCACCCCCTACTCTCTTCCACCCACACCAGATATTTTGCCCTTCAGAAGCAGTCGAGTCCTTTATAATGCTTTTTAAAAATTAACCAACGTATAATTTATCTCATGCAAAACTATTACGGGCCAGTGATATCAATGTTACTATTTAGTCTGTGTGTTTCATCCCCCCAGTCTATCTGCCAGAGGACATGTCCCATTGCTGTTAATGACCTATTGCTGCTGTCGCATCCAATCCAGCCCACTGACTGGAGAGATGACAACACACAGTGGGAGACGACAAAACGGTCAACACACTGCCCCTGAGCGCTGTCATTTCCCCCCTCTCCTCTCCCCTCATCGTTTCTCTCCTCTCCTCCTCGCTCCTCTCCACTCCTCTATTCTCCCCTCTCCTCTATGGCTGCTGCTGGCCTCTCTCCAGCCAGGGAGGGAGAGACACTGGGAGGAATTCTGCTGAGGAGGAGCCATTACCGGGACCACAATGCCACAGAGATAGAGAGACTATTTTGGACAGTGATTGGCATGGGCCCCACAGAGACAGACACAAGAGTGAGTCTCGCTCACTGTCACCCCCAAACACACAGCATTCCATCTTCCTGCTACAACTGCACACACACCTTAACATTGACCTGAACACACAGACACACAGACACAGACACACACACACACACACACACACACACACACACACACACACACACACACACACACACACACACACACACACACACACACACACACACACACACACACACACACACACACACACACACACACATACACACCTTAACCCAGCCTTCTATAGCTACACACACACCTTCCATCAACAAGCTCAATCTCTGCCCTCCCTGATTAGTACCAGTGGGTCTGTTTTGGCTGCATGACTATGGCACTACTGTAGCTCGATACCTTGGTGAATAGTTCCAAAATGTTAACAGAGAGAAAAACTACTTTTAAAACACCACAACAGCGAAGGCACCCCAAAACCTGTCTTCTCTGTAACGTATGAGATGGGGGTATATGGGGAGTAGGGACGGTGGAAAAAAGCAAAGGGCTTTCTTCCAGCATGAAGATGGGGGCAGCTGCCAACCTCTGCTGATCTCCGCATAGGAAATCAGTTCATTGATTATTTGGGTTGACAAAACTCGTTTGTAAACAAATTCTATGTTTTTGGGCCTGAAAACAAAAAGACCATAGAAGGCTTGTTTGAATGCAGCCCCGTTCCCAGGTCAACCGGGCCACTCAGAGTCAAAGGAGCCTGGAGCACAAAGCAGCTATGGTAGCCTGGTAGCTGGGGACCATGACACAATAAGAGGGAACTGCCGGAGCCGTAGAGATAGCTACTAACCCTGTCCCGTTCACACACACACACACACAGAGCCATCACCCTGTCCCATTCTCTCACACACAGGGCAAGATTAATCCCGTGTCACATGACTAGGCCCGGACAGGAGACAGGCACAGTGCCGGGGGACATTTACACTCACTCTGTCAGATTAAACAGCAACCTAACCTAGTGCTTCTAGGGCTCTCACTGTATCTACTGCTCTCAGGCCTGCCACCCTGCCACAGACGTATAGGGCCCAGGTTCACTTCTCTTTAGAAAATCAACCAGACAAAGGGGTCAAAGATGAATATATTTTTCATTGCAATCACAGTTATCATATAATTTTCTACTACTTTGTAGAATGTGTACATTAACATTTTAGTCATTTAGCAGATGCTCTTATCCAGAGCAGCATACAGGAACAAGTAGGGTTAAGTGCCTTGCTCAAGGGCACATCCACAGATTTCTCGACTCATGGTATTTGCACCAGTGACTTTTCGTTTACTGGCCAAATGCTCTTAACCGCTATGCTACGTGACGCCCTGTCTAAGAAAATAAATGCTGAAATGGGGCTGTAAAAAAATACGTGTCTACACATAAACTGATTACACATTCTATACGTGTCTACACATAAACTGATTACACATTCTATAATGCTGTTCACACATAAACTGATTACACATTCTATACGTGTCTACACATAAACGGATTACACATTCTATACGTGTCTACACATAAACTGATTACACATTCTATACGTGTCTACACATAAACTGATTACACATTCTATACGTGTCTACACATAAACGGATTACACATTCTATACGTGTCTACACATAAACTGATTACACATTCTATACGTGTCTACACATAAACTGATTACACATTCTATACGTGTCTACACATAAACTGATTACACATTCTATATGTGTCTACACATAAACTGATTACACATTCAATACGTGTCTGAATTGTTTCAACAACGAAGGGGAAATTTGAATTTAGGTTTGGAGTTTTCCAAAAATTGTCATTGAATTTTTGGTGAGTTAGGTAAAAATATAGGGGAGAAATGGTAAAAGGGTCCGCTAGTGCTTCTTATTGAGTTTGGCTTTGGATAAGTCCCCTTAGCTGTTGGCATTAGGCAGAGACAGAGTCACTCAGAGTAATGAGCACTGGTTAAGCCCTGAGAGGCCAGACAGGCAGGTAGAGTAGAGCAGAGAGAGTAGTGTAGAGACACAGAGGAGCTCATCAAGCCATCCTCTTTATTAAGCACTATCAAACCCAGTCTAATCTGTCTAAAATTAGCCGCTGTGCTCAACAAGTAATGACTGCCTTGCATTCATTATTAGTTCATTTTCCCCAAATCAATCACCGGCCGTGCATGCTTTTTTAAAATGTCATCCTAAAACTTTTCACAATCAATTAAGCTGAAGATTAATGGGGACAATTTGCCAGGAACAAGTCCTTCCTTGAAAAGGCCACGCCTCGACAGACTTCCAGCCTGCTATTGATGTTAATTATACATTTCCGCTTTCTTGTCAGACACTTAACCTGTCGCAGGGAAAGTGTTCACTTATAGTGAGAGGGGGCTGCCGTCACGATGCTGCGTCACGATAATGTTAACATCCCCGGTAGAATTACATTTTAGAAATGTTGTCAGTGGGTGAGTTTCAATTCAACGCAACTTTATTTAAGCCAATTAAAAAAGGCATAGCCAGATTACAAATATCAATATCCTCCATATACAGTATACAAACAACAGACATTAAACACATTAGTTGCTGTTTCTGTTATTGAAATTGACTATGAAATCGAGGTTGTTCTCTGCCGTTAATAACCATAAGGGAAACATCCTCCCTTCTCCTCCCTCCTTCTCCTTTCCAACCCACTAAACCTGGGGATCTGAGGTAAATGCAGGAAGATGTCACTTTCAATTCAGCACATGTTTAATAGGGAACAGGCATAGTGCATATGGCTGCCACTGTGTCTCATGGGACTAAAGGGGGCAGCGTTTCTGCTACAACCTTTTTTTATTCGTGTTCACATCATGCATGACAACACAATGTTCACTATGGGACAAGGCTGGGAGGGAGCAACACACTGGAAGACATTTACGCGACCTGGAGGATTTTTGTTGTTGATTTTTGTTGTTGTTGATACCTTTGATCAATAAACTTGCACGATAGAATGAGCTACTGCATTCTCTGTGTGCCTTTCCAAATAAAATGCATCGAATAACATCAATCAATCAATTACATTTATTTATAAAGCTCTTTTTACATCAGCCGATGTCACAAAGAGCTGTACAGAAACCCAGCCTAAAACCCCAAACAGCAAGCAATGCAGATGTAAAAGCACGGTGGCTAGGAAAAACTCCCTAGAAAGGCCAGAACCTAGGAAGAAACCTAGAGAGGATATTGTGGCAATCCAGGTTAAAATGTAGATTACAAAAATGTAGACTACAGAAAATAAAGATAGCTTGATGATCAACAACTCCCAACACAAAAAGATTATATTTCAGCATGGTTACCAGCTTACACTTTCATATCAGCTGTAGTATCAAATGATGTTTTTCCTTTACTGATTTACAGCAAACCCTTTGGGCTTATGTATAGAGATAAGCAGCGCTGTGTAAAATATTAAAAAGACAAGACACATGCAAAATACCCTCAGGACTAACGGGGTTAACCATTATCATAGTTTCATAATTCAATATGTAAGGGATAATCAACGAGGGGCTATGTCTATGCGTTCCATGGAAAAGAATGAACGACGTAGAAGGCGTGTTCCACGACGCGCTAGTGGAGTGGAAATGACCTTCCACGGAGCTGCATTATTTTCCAGAGAGCACATAGAGCACCGAGTTGATTGTCCCTTTTATACCATGGCTATAATTGAACACATTTCCCACTCTAAACGTGTTCAACATCCACTGAAGTAGCTAGCAAACAAACATACTTGCTAGTTCAGCTAACCAGACCTTCAGTCCTATGAAAATCCAATTCAACAACTCCAATAATGTTTTCAATTTGACTTTTGCTTTCAAAAGCAGCTCAAACATAGAACATGTAAGAATAAACTACAGCCATTGAATTCTACAGTGCAAATATACCGTATGTTATAGGGAAATAATGCACGCTCTAGAATGCCCTTCAAGCCAATAAGAAACAAGTATTCAACAATGCCATGGTATAAAATAATTTAACTTTACTGTAATACAAATATATTTCTACATGACCACAAATAAGGTATAAATTACATAACAAACTAGAATATGAATCTATAATTACTGAGTATAATATAATATAAGTATTAAAGGACGGACTTTCAAACGTATAATCTTTATGGATGAAACATTTCTGTATGCCACAAAAGGTTGTATGCATTGTTCCCTCTCAGCTGCGCACGTGTGTGGGTTCGCAGCTCCCCTCGGACTGCTGCTCAGAATCATTTTTATTTTATTTAACCTTTATTTAACTAGGCAAGTAAGTTAAGAACAAATTCATCTTTACAATGAGGGGCTACCAAGAGGCAAAAGGCCTCCTGCAGTGAAGCACAAGATTGTACTTCACTCATCTTTCCCCTTTAGTTAACACTATCAACATTTTGCTCTACTGTGGGAATTGTGCTTGAATCAATGCAATATTAGCCCTTTTCAATGTGGCATACCAAAAATAAACGATGCAAGACTTAGTATGCAAAACTAACTGTGCAAGAGATTTTCTTGTAGGCAGAGCGCATTGGAGTAGGAGTCTATTGCATTGACAGACACGACTCAGGCCTGTGCATAGACCCGTGCACCATAACCAATCAGAGCTGCAGTAGGCTTATGTGCAAATAGCCGTTGCCATATGGATCTGTTCCATTCACTTTGAACTGGACTGTGTTTACAGCATGAGCGGTCGCGAGTAGATGCACTTGTTTTGAGATCGAAGTGAAGCTGCATGTAGCCACTTACGCACATTTGTTGATATTCTTTACTAGTTAGTTAGTTATTAGCCCAGTTATAGCTCATTTCTAGTCAACAATGTGTACATTTCTATCCATCTTCGAAAAGTGATTCAGGTAAAGAGCTTTTTTTTATGTCTTAAAGGGGCAGTGTTGTATTTTGAGACAGTCTTGAATAAGCTAAGTAGCATAATTTGTCTGATTCTCTGTAATAATGGTATGGGAATATTAATGAATTAGATTTTGTAAAGTTTCCGTGTTAAAATATCAAGGGATACATTTTTCTAAAAATCTTTTATGTTAGGCCACTCTGGTAGGCCTACATTATGATCAAATAGCCACAGTAGCCTACTTGGCCACTGTTATAACTGTAACTTAAAGTTACACTATGCAGAAATCGCTTCGCTATTTCCTGGTTGCAAAAACTCTAATAGTTTGCTTCAGTTTATGTGACAAAAAATACGCTAGTACAGTGTAGATAATCATTGTACCAGCTAAACCGCCGTGAAATATATTTTCCATAACCAAAAATATAGTTGTTTCAGCTGTTTGAAGCTGGTGTACAAAACCGAAAGTAAAAGACCCAAAAACAAAACTTAAGAACGGGAACCATAGAAATTGCACACATAGAACAGATCTACCACTTCTTAGACTTATTTTTAGGTAGAATGATAGAACTATAACTCACATTTATATGTGAATTTGGTCGGGTCGACCCAAAAGTTACATATTGCCACTTTAAAGCGGGTACAGCCTCAGTGTTTACAGAAAGGAAGTTGCACAGAATTTTCACAGCCCTCAAGTTTGTGCTCAGCAGATCTGAAATTTGCTCAGTGCCCCAAAAAAATTGAGGGAACATTGGTTGTATGTTCAAGAATCAAGGCAGAGCATTAATGCAGTAATGCTAGAAGGCTTGAACAATGCCTCAGCTTTGGTCCTGTGTGGTAGAGGTTGACACAGTAACAGGATTCCCACGGGTCTTGCAGGGTCCCGTGGGATTCCTGCAGGAACTAGAGTGAAATTCACCTTCTCCCAACAATAACATGCGTTCTTCGGTCTTCAATCAATATTTATAAAAATAGATATAAGACCTGGGCAGGGAACAAAAAGTAGCTAGCTAACAGTTCTCTCTCGTCTAGTGAAAAATGAGCATGCAACCCAAAACGTGGCCGTTACTATGGAAACTCACAAGCAACAGAGTGCAGGGAGGGGGTACAGACAGACGAGCAGGCAGCTAATGGATGAAGTTATTTCTGAGCGGGATTGAATTTTATCGGGACAGGACAGGAAAGTTATAGAACTGTTGCAGGATCGAGACAGTAAGGGGGGTTCGGGAAAGGAATGCATTTTCACTCCCCTGTCAACCTGGTAAGAGCATGATGCCAGCAATGCCAAGGTCTTTGCAGGAATCCCATACTAGCTATCGTAAGTCGTTTTAGACAAAATCGTTTCCTTAATGTCAATTGCTTTCGTAAAGATAAAGATATCACTAGATGTCAGTAATAACCCATGTGAACAGTGTGGGGAGTTGCTAGACAGAACGACAGACAGACAGATACAGTACATAACTAGGGTTGCAAAATTATGGTAACAAAATTATGGTTTTCCAGAAACAGCAGTTGAAATATTTCGGGAATCAGGAGTGAATAAGGAGGATATCTGGGAATCCTCCAACCACATTTTCTGGAAACTCTGGGAATTTGAAAATTACCAGAATTCTGCAACCCTCGTAGCTGTACAATAACGTTAATACCAGGCCTGTTAAATAGGGTGGTGGTGCCTGTGGGACAGGACAGGTGTTCTGTGGTATGGTGTGATCTCATATCACCCTACCTGCAATATGTGGCTCCCGAGGTGTGGCTCGAAGATCTCTGAGGCTACTGCACTGGGAGTCCTCCTCCGCTGCACTCCTATAGCTGTACACACACAACACAACACAACAGACAGAGCCATGGTGAGACACACACACACTGGGTGAAACACACAGATATACACATACGCACACACACACACACACACACACACACACACACACACACACACACACACACACACACACACACACACACACACACACACACACACACACTGGGCGGGTATAAGGCTGACTGGGTTTGTATGCACATACATTACTGGGTAATACATAAACATGTAGCTAGACAGACAGACACAGCAAGTAAATGCAGTTGCATGTTAACACATACACAACACAAAGGCACACACCAATACCTTGTTAACAATATGTTTGCTACGGTAGTGAGAACCAACAGCTGCAATGATAAACAGTTGACATCATTGACATCAAGCGCCCACTATGATAACTTTACAGTGATAAGTACTGTAGCGATGCTCATCAAAGGGCGGAACTCGTACAGTACAATGCCATTATCGAGTGCAGCTAGCTTGCATATTCAATGATTCGCTGACTGGTACAAAGGCTTGTTTTTAAATGAGGGATTATATCATGCGATTGATTCTGCTGCATAGCAGACTAACCAGAGACTGTGCCCTTAGGGTATTTTTTCTATACTTCCAACTTAAAAGTAGGGAGAGGCACCATGCTACCCGTTACTGGTAAAAATGGCCTGCGGTAACTTTCAAACTCCCACCAGAGCTCATTATGGTGAATTTTATAACAAAGTGCTCTGTACTTAATTTTCAGAGTTTAGCCAGGCATTGGGGTAATGTTGCTGAATTAAGTGCAATTAATGATGTAATAAAAGCATTGAATGGCCTTTAAAGACTCTCAAAGAGCAGGAGCAAACAGGGCCTCCTCTGGGAAGAAGCCAGGGGAACGGGTTAGAGTCAGAGGCCAGGCCCCGGGTGGACGGGAGGGGGCACAGACTGCACAATGAGGGGCCTCTGTCCTTCACTGTATTCCCTGTTCCAGGCCAAGCATGGTAAACACACATCCCCCTCCAGTTATGCTGTAAGCAGTTAGCCCTTTCCCCTCCCTGAGGAGCGGGGCCCATGCCAAACAACATGCACTGGATAGACAACACCTGCAGGACCAGCCCTGGACACACACACAAACACACACACAGTACTCCGCCATTGGTAGGGGAGGATACAAACAAGGCATGAAGCGGAGTCAGGGCAACCCCAAACAAACAGTTCCAGCAGAGAGCCCTGACACATAGAGACAGCAGAGGGAGCTAGAACCCAGTCCACCTCAGATGCACTATGCTGGCCTGTGTGGCCTCACACACACACACACACACACACACACACACACACACACACACACACACACACACACACACACACACACACACACACACACACACACACACACACACTGTGACCCAGCACAGAACCACTACCCAGCACTCAGACACACCCGACCATACGTTAGCTCCAACAGGCAGCTCATGTAGAACAGAGCAGAAATATCACAGATCAAAGCACACTTGACCAACTTCAATTATCATCTTTTATATCCTGGCCGACACAGTGGAGGGAATCATTATTTCTCTCCTACAATGGCCCTCATCATCACACAGTCAGACAGGGCTCTTTCCCTGCTAAAAGAGCCCCGGCATGGAAGTAAGTGACAGATTGCTTTATATGCGGAAAATTCCTTGACCTTGGGGATCTTTTGAAAACGGGAAACTATACGTGGTTAATATTTTATAATAAAGAAGTTGAAATGTTAAACTGGCACCACTGGTGGAGGATTGTGGCCACCTTGAAGCACCTCTTCCTGCCAACAGCTCCTTCACAGTTCTTAATAACACACATATTAGCAATTCAGAGCAGCGCCTTGGGTGCAGATGGCCCGTCACCTACAGACTACTGTGTCTGACTGTCCCTGTCTCACACACACACACACACACACACACACACACACACACACACACACACACACACACACACACACACACACACACACACACACACACACACACACACACACACACACACACACACACAGTGTTAGACACTCAGTCCAGGAGACCAAATATTGTGGAGGCAATCGAATCAAAATTTGGCCCAATCCACACAGTAGACTGATTAATAAAGATATAAAACAGCTGGAGACTGTGATTCTATTACGTTAGGGGCTAACACTAACCCTTCAGATTTTCCGATTTATAAATGCAGCTTAACGAGGGTGATTTTGATATTACTTTCCCCCCATTTCAATATCGTTAAGGAGACTCATAAAATGGTAGCGTGACTGTAAAAACATCACTTTGACACCTGTGCTAATGTACTTAAATGTTTCATTTTTATTTTTAAGGGCTGACTAACAAGTATTAAGTATATTAACAATATATTAATGCACTATACACCAGGTAAGAAGAAAATGTCATTATGGAAAACTGTATTCAAATCACACTCAGATAATAAGTAATGCATAGCACAGTATAACCTAACCTTCACTTGAAAAGTCTCTGCTTCTATCCTTTGTTGTAATAAAAACAAACAAAATCTGATAGACTTTGCACTAGCTACATATTTAAATCTGACCAATAACAACTGACATTGCTACTGAGGTACTGAACATTATTAAATGTTCTCTCTTGTGGATTGGCAAAAACAGTATTAACTCAGAATCCAAATTCTAACTAACTGTGTGTGCATGCAAATCAGGGTGAAAACCCTCCTTAATTTAAACTAATGCAGCTTTATGATATGAAAATATCAGTTTCCATTTACCACTCTCAATGTTTAATGTCGGCTGTTTAATACAACCATGTCACAAACAGCATTTGGTTTCAAGATTGCAATATACTGCAATTTGATTCTCAGTACCGTGGCAATTTCTAAACCGCAGTGCTATTTGAAAGTCAATTTAACTTTCAGTTTTATAAGTCAACATTATTGCTATTGTTAATTTATTTCTCATTTAATGGAAAATTGGCAACAGGGGCCCCGACTGTCATTTTAAATCTGCAGTAATTTCTTGTGAAGCTTAGTGTTCTTATTCCCTAGTTTCTGGATTAGAACAGGGCTAAATGGCAGCTCAGGCACCACCAAAGACTCTGGGGCAGGTACTGTTACACAAATTGCCAATTCAATTAACAGAGTGTAAATGCTCAATTGGCAGCTGGCACGGAGGACAGCCATTTTGGTTCTTGTCAGGCCTAATTCATCAGGCTGTCAAAGGCCTCACTATGAGGAGCCTCACTGTGGTGTGGAAACTGTGGACACTGTGTGTAACCACTGCCTTAGCGAACCGTTAACCGCTACAATGGTAAACTTGTATTAATCCAGCACACAGACAAACACAAACTACACACATTGGGCCCAAAATTGTTAATTTAGTCTCTCTCTCTCTCTCTCTCTCTCTCTCTCTCTCTCTCTCTCACACACACACACACACACACACACACACACACACACACACTCTCTCTCTCTCGCCTCCAGTTTGCCATGGCCACCAGTGTGTTTTAATCAGCCAGGATGATCCCATAGTTACATCAAGATCAACAAAAGTGATATTTTCCTTCCTGGGACCCCTAGCTGTGGCTAGTGAATTACCTCAGTGTCCTCAGAACAGCAATCCCCATGTCACGCTGTGTCCCCCGTATCAACTACCAACAACCTGGGAGACAGCAGTCACTATGGATCCAGTCATATACTCCTGTCTGCTTTATTCCCATTCACCTCAATGTGCTGAATGTGATAGTAATAGCATGTTGTGTATCATTGTGTCCTTGATGATTCACCACTGGAATCAAGTGTGCATGTCAAAAGCATTTCCTAATATATTTCTATATGGCTCTTGTGTTTCTGTGTTATAGTGTGTGCTTAAAGTCTTTTCATATTTAACAAATAATATAATACCAATATGATCTATATTTCATTGGAAATGTCAATTTCTAAAACAAAATTCACACCCAAACCCTTCAGGCTTTTCAAACATAAAAACGGCCTATTCTGAAATGTATGGTTTTAAGAGTGTTTATTTTTTTATTTAATTTTATTAAAATACCAATTCCTTTATAGATTAAATAAATGTTCCTTCCGTGTCCTTCAGTCTACATACTCCCCAAATGTTTTCACAGTGGAAACTGAAAGTCCATTAAATAATTTACTGACCACGGCTAATGAAAGCTCTTCTGATCACATGTCGTAGTATTCACCCACAGACCGGCTGGATACTTAATAAGTCATCCTGATGAAGACGGCGGCTGAAACATTTGTTTTAATTAGTTTCCTTTCTAACATCTTTCACTAGTTTTAAGTTTTTATGATGGTCTGTTTAATAATCCATGTTCATCTTTCTGCTCATTTATGTCATCAAACTTTAACGGCTGTGATTCTAACACTAACGACCAGTCTCAGAGTAAGTCTGCGAAAGAAGAAGCCCTTTAATTTCAGCGTCTGTCTATCTGCTGCGTGAAACGTACAGGTATTAACAATACACGTACTACACATTGACATTTTTTATTTGTTTCAATTTACATTTTCTAATATATTTCCACCTCTTCAGAATGTTTTTCTCACACATTTGAATCTTAGCTATTGTAAAGCTAACTGACTGACTGATAGTACAACAGTTGTTGTGGCCTTTTCTAGCCTCCTTACCCTTTCTAGTCCTGTTATCTGTGTGCATCGGCTGTACAGTGAACCTGGAGTGGGCTGAGTGGATATCTCCAGCTCTGTCTTTCTCTCTCTTTAGTACAGATCCCAGATTACACCTTGAGTGTCGGCTCAGTGAGGAATAATTGTCTATGGAAAGACTCTTGTAGTGGCCCTGAAGTCCCTGTTCAAGTGATTTTGTATTTTATCATTGTGCCATTCCCCTCCTCATCACCAGAAACAACTGTCACATCCACTGATAAGAGGGCTGTATGAGAGCATGGCAGAGCACTCTGGGTGACAAGTATTGTCCAGTTGCGATTCATATCAAAAGTGCACAGAGAGGAGCAGCAGGAGGAGAATACCAGAATAGATTAGAGCTATTCAGAGAGGCGAGTACCTGTAACAATACAATATTGTCTCCCGCTGCAGTTTGAACATGAGGTCACAGCACACAGACACTGATGTGAAAATGAAAATAAAAGTGTTTGGAAGGGTTCCCCAATAGGCCAAATTCGGCCTGAGGGTGATTTTTATTTGGCCCCCCAAGTTTTCTGAGCAAAACAAAACAAAAAGTTTTTTTTTCTTTACATAATTTTCCGTTGTTGGACATAAAGAACTGTAAAATCATTAGGAACTCAGCTCAAAGTGATATTAATTCAATAAATCTGTTACCAAATATTCCCAAATATATATATACAGTGGGGAAAAAAAGTATTTAGTCAGCCACCAATTGTGCAAGTTCTCTCACTTAAAAAGATGAGAGAGGCCTGTAATTTTCATCATAGGTACACTTCAACTATGACAGACAAAATGAGGAAAAAAAATCCAGAAAATCACATTGTACGATTTTTAATGAATTTATTTGCAAATTATGGTGGAAAATAAGTATTTGGTCAATAACAAAAGTTTATCTCAATACTTTGTTATATACCCTTTGCTGGGAATGACAGAGGTCAAATGTTTTCTGTAAGTCTTCACAAGGTTTTCACACACTGTTGCTGGTATTTTGGCCCATTCCTCCATGCAGATCTCCTCTAGAGCAGTGATGTTTTGGGACTGTCGCTGGGCAACACGGACTTTCAAAGATTTTCTATGGGGTTGAGATCTGGAGACTGGCTAGGCCACTCCAGGACCTTGAAATGCTTCTACGAAGCCACTCCTTCAAGGTTGCCGGCGGTGTGTTTGGGATCATTGTCATGCTGAAAGACCCAGCCACGCTTTCATCTTCAATGCCCTTGCTGATGGAAGGAGGTTTTCACTCAAAATCTCACGATACATGGCCCCATTCATTCTTTCCTTTACACGGATCAGTCGTCCTGGTCCCTTTGCAGAAAAACAGCCCCAAAGCATGATGTTTCCACCCCCATGCTTCACAGTAGGTATGGTGTTCTTTGGATGCAACTCAGCATTCTTTGTCCTCCAAACACGACGAGTTGAGTTTTTACCAAAAGTTTTATTTTTGTTTCATCTGACATTCTCCCAATCCTCATCTGGATCATCCAAATGCTCTCTAGCAAACTTTAGACGGGCCTGAACATGTACTGGCTTAAGCAGGGGACACGTCTGGCACTGCAGGATTTGAGTCCTGGCGGCGTAGTGTGTTACTGATGGTAGGCTTTGTTACTTTGGTCCCAGCTCTCTGCAGGTCATTCACTAGGTCCCCTGGGTGTGGTTCTGGGATTTTTGCTCACCGTTCTTGTGATCATTTTGACCCCACGGGGTGAGATCTTGCGTGGAGCCCCAGATCGAGGAAGATTATCAGTGGTCTTGTATGTCTTCCATTTCCTAATAATTGCTCCCACAGTTGATTTCTTCAAACCAAGCTGCTTACCTATTGCAGATTCAGTCTTCCCAACCTGGTTTCTGGTGTCCTTTGACAGCTCTTTGGTCTTGGCCATAGTGGAGTTTGGAGTGTGACTGTTTGAGGTTGTGGACAGGTGTCTTTTATACTGATAACAAGTTCAAACAGGTGCCATTAATACAGGTAATGAGTGGAGAACAGAGGAGTCTCTTAAAGAAGAAGTTACAGGTCTGTGAGAGCCAGAAATCTTGCTTGTTTGTATGTGACCAAATACTTATTTTCCACCATAATTTGCAAATAAATTCATTAAAAATCCTACAATGTGATTTTCTGGATTTTTTTTTTCCTCATTTTGTCTGTCATAGTTGAAGTGTACCTATGATGAAAATTACAGGCCTCTCTCATCTTTTTAAGTGAGAGAACTTGCACAATTGGTGGCTGACTAAATACTTTTTTTCCCCACTGTATATAGAAGCATATGTGAACACGTACCAATGTAATCCAGGAGTGAAATTATTCTGTTTTTGTCAAATACTATGTCTGTTTGGCATTCTTTCGATCAATTTGCAGTGTACAGATGATTTATTTATTTATATGTTCGGGCGCCCCCCAACCAGGCCCGTGACTGAATGTAATTGGGGACCCCTGTTGAATGGCATTGAGGAGGTGGTTTCTCAAACCAGCGTTTGTGTGCATTTGTTTTCATGTACTTTCAAGGTGTGCCATAATGTACACTCTGTTAATATAAATGCATTCAAAATACAAATGACTGACAGGCTTTAGCCAAGACCCTGTGCCTTTAATTTCACTTCAATCAAATCTATCAAATAATAGTACATTTGCGCAATGAAAACTTGGTGCCGTCAACGAGCTTGTCAGGGGAAATATCTAAACACATTCAGCCATCTTGAGCATCCCAAAGATGCTAAGCACAGCTATTGATATTTTTCTCAGAGGAGAGGAGAGGCGGGCTGGCTGGCTGGCAGGGAGAGGAGAAGACGACAGCATTATTGGCATTGAGCAACACGGGAGAGGTCAAGTTCAAGGGGCATTTTCAACCAATCAATACACTAGGATGAGCAAAATAAAATAATGGGAAAAAAACTCATTGAATTTGGAAATGCATTCATTATGGCTAACTGCATTAAAGGAAGAGAGAGACAGAGTGCCCGGACTGCCCTACACAGTTATGAAGGCTTACGCAGCCAAACAAACAATCCATTACTGAAATGCATTGTCGCATTTCTGTTAATAAACTCGTTGCAGGCTCAGACTGGGGGCTGCAAGGCAAGCACACCCCAATGTGAAGAGCAGAGCTCACCTTAGCAGAGCTCACAAATACCAACAACCTTTCATTCATGATGGAGGACAGTAAGAGATGCGTAAGTCCTACAGCCATCATGACAGTTAGCTAACCTCGGCTTAGCTTAGTTTAGCAGGACTTTGCTTTAGATATAGTAAGAAAATATTGCTATATCTTTCATTCTTATTATCAGAATAATATGTAATGTGTGTATATATTATGAATTTACGCCGTAAATGCTCGCAACAACATTCGAAAAACGCTTAAAAAGATTAGCTACAGTAGTATTGAAATTAATTCAATTTGATGGTATCCAAACCGTAAAATATGCTTATAGTGTTGAATAATTCAGGTGTTATCAATACGTTAATCATCCTTAATAGAAAAACTCTGGGTCTAAACGACTGGGTCTAATAGAAAATATTGTATGTGATCAATGTGTCTCTTTGGGCTTGTTTGAGTCTGCTTCTCAAATGGTACCCTGTCCCCTATACATCGCTGTGAAAAACAATTTGACCCCTTTCTGATTTTCTCTATTTTTGCATATTTTTTACACTGAATGTTATCAGATCTTCAACCAAAACGTAATATTAGATAAAGGGAACCTGAGTAAACAAATAACAAACATTTCATTTATTTAATAAACAAAGTTATGGAACACCCAATGCCCCTGTGTGAAAAGTAACCGCCCCCTTTAGCTGCAATGACTCCAACCAAATGGTTCCTGTAGCTGTTGATCAGTCTCACATCGCTGTGGAGGAATTTCGGCCCACTCTTCCATTTATAACTGCTTTAACTCAGCAACATTTGTGGGTTTTCGAGCATGAACTGCTAGTTTCAGGTTCTGCTACAACATCTCAATTCGATTTAGGTCTGGACTTTGACTAGGCCATTCCAAAACTTTAGATGCGTAGTTTTTCAGCCATTCTGATGTCGAATGGCTGAAAGGACCTGGATGACTTGCCATCATTGAAGGAACCATGAATTCTGCTTCGTATCAGACAATTCTACAGGAGAATGACAGGCCATCTGTCTGTGAGCTGAAGCACAGCTGGGTCATGCAGCAAGACAATGATCCAACATACACAGTCAGGTCTACATCAGAAAGGCTGAAAAGCTACACGTCTAAAGTTTTGGAATGGCCTAGTCAAAGTCCAGACCTAAATCGAATTGAGATGTCAAAATCCCTTCACAGCGATATGAGAGACTGATTAACAATTACAGGAAGTGTAGTCATTGCAGCTACAGGTGGCACCACCAGTTAGTGAGGGAGGGGGCAATTACTTTCCACACAGGGGCATTGGGTGTTGCATAACTTTGTTAATTAAATAAATTAGATAAGTAAACACATGTTGTGTTATTTGTTAACTCAGGTTCCCTTTATCTAATATTAGGTTTTGGTTGAAGATCTGATAACATGCAGTGTCAAAAATATGCAAATATAGAGAAAATCAGGAGGCAAATACTTTTTCCGTGGATTTCTTTTGACCAGGGCCCATAAGTAGCACACTGTATAGGCTATAGGGTGCCATTTAGGAAGCAGCCTGTGCAGTTAGTTAGTAGAGGAGCCTACATTTCCATAGTCTCTCCCCTAGTCCCCTTGTCCAGACACCACACTACACTGTAAACAGAGCTAAGAGCAGAATCCAGCTAGCCATCTCTACGCTCTATAACTCCTCCCTCCCTCCCTCCTCTCTCTCTCTCTCCTCCCTCCCTCCCTCCCTCTAGCCTATTTGTCCTCTACTCCTGTCCTTGACTCTAACACACACCAGCTGGCACACACCCAAGCAAAAAGACAGCAAAGATGATTACACATACCAGTCTGTGTGTCTTTCCGTCTGAATTTGTGTGTATGTGTGTGTGTGTGTATGTGTGTGCACGTGCGTGCGGGCCTTCGTTTGTGTATGTGTGTTTATATACTATGCACAAATATTGTGAGTGGATGGGTCAGAAAGCGATAGCAGGAGAAGGTAACAGAGAAAGAAAGGTAATAGGTGAAAGAGGCAACAGTAGGGGTGTGATGGAATGTAAATAGGGAGGGAGAGAGAGAGCTATGATATACTGGTGGTATACTTAAGATAAAAAGGTGTTTGATGGGGTATGAGAGGGGTACTATACCCCTAGCTACAATGGGATGCCTACAGTTGTACAGACAGTAAGGCAGATCAGCGCCTCATAGGCTGCTGAACAACCTGTCATGTCACAGTGGGGAGGGTCGTCGTGGAAACGAACGGACAGAGTGGATGAAGAGGGATGGGAAGTGATGGGGGGGGTGGTTGCCCTTAGTGCGTGTGCTTGTGTGTGGGGTTGGGTAGAACATGAGCCGTATAGTGTTCAGACAGTGAAGGGCTGCTGTTTCAGTCTGTTTCAGTCTGTTTCAGTCTGCCAAACAACATAATGACTCATTCAGGCAGAAGAATATTACTACCAGGGGAATATTTGGAACGTCTCAGCCGTAGAGTAATTAGGAGCTAACTACAATGGCATGCTCCACCAATGAAAGGATGAAAACAGGAAAGGAGGAAAGTAAGAGATCCCTCTATTCCACTCCTTCTGTCTGTCTGTGGGGTCTAGATTGCAGCCAGGGTAAATGGGAGAGGAGGACTATCAACTGCAGCCGGTCAGCGTCTCTCTCTCTCTCTGTCTCTCACTCTCTCTCTCTCTCTCTTTCAGATAGACATGTTGGTTGTGTAGGCTCAGCAGCAGGGGAAATACTATAGTGAGCTGCTCCTGGGAAACTGTGAGTCCTGATTAAGTGTCCTGATTTGGTCCATGTCCATGTCACTATGGTACCAATAAAACATAATGGCCAGGTCGCTCTATTCATTTAAGTCTCTGCCATAAAAAAAAAAAGAATGCAACAAAAACATGTCGTCCCCCACAAATGATGCAGCGCCTTCCTTGGGCCAATCACTGTAATTTAAAAAATGGCGGATCTCTTTGGTAAGACGCATTATTCACCCAAGTTTTTTTCAAAATCAGGCCAGTGGTGTCTGAGATATCACGTGGGTTAGCTAGACTCATATCCCTAAGCATGTGTGTCAAATTTAATCACTGAGTCAAACAGATCAAGAGCTATAAACATGTGTCCATTATAGCGCCACCGTGTGTTCTTGCAAATGTTGAGTCTTGACAGTGTTTGCAACATGTGTACCAAATTTTGTTACAATACGAATATCCTTGACCGATTTATATGCATTTATGTGCCAGACCAAGCCTGAATTAAAGTTGATTGTTCAATAGCGGCCATGTTGTTTTAGGTACTAGTCTGGAAAGTATTGCATTGAGAGCCCTTTGTCCATAGATGCCACATATCACGTTTTGTGCAGATTGGTCATTCGGTGCCAGAGGAGTAGCATTGTAAGTGATTTTGTTTTTCTGGTTCGCAGAGGCAAATTTGTTTATTTTATTAGGAGAGGGACATATGTACCAAATTGCATGACTTTCGGTCAAACAGGGTTTGGGCTTGACCTTTCAAAGTTTGCATTTTCAATCGCGTGTTATGCGCCACCATTTGGCCAATCAGTGTAATTTTGTAAATGAAAGATCTCTACGGCAGGACGCATCATTCACCCTACAGTGAGGGAAAAAAGTATTTGATCCCCTGCTGATTTTGTACGTTTGCCCACTGACAAAGAAATTATCAGTCTATAATTTTAATGGTAGGTTTATTTGAACAGTGAGAGACAGAATAACAACAAAAAAATCAAGAAAAACAAACGTGAAAATTGTTAGAAATTGATTTGCATTATAATGAGGGAAATAAGTATTTGACCCCCCTCTCAATCAGAAAGATTTCTGGCTTCCAGGTGTCTTTTATACAGTTAACGAGCTGAGATTAGGAGCACACTCCTAAAGAGTTACCTGTATAAAAGACACCTGTCCATAGAAGCAATCAATCAATCAGATTCCAAACTCTCCACCATGGCCAAGACCAAAGAGCTCTCCAAAGATGTCAGGGACAAGATTGTAGACCTACACAAGGCTGGCATGGGCTACAAGACCATCGCCAAGCAGCTTGGTGAGAAGGTGACAACAGTTGGTGCGATTATTCGCAAATGGAAGAAACATGAAAGAACTGTCAATCTCCCTCGGCCTGGGGCTCCATGCAAGATCTCACCTCGTGGAGTTGCAATGATCATGAGAACAGTAAGGAATCAGCCCAGAACTACACGGGAGGATCTTGTCAATGATCTCAAGGCAGCTGGGACCATAGTCACCAAGAAAACAATTGGTAACACACTACGCCGTGAAGGACTGAAATCTTGCAGCGCCCGCAAGGTACCCCTGCTCAAGAAAGCACATATACATGCCCGTATGAAGTTTGCCAATGAACATCTGAATGATTCAGAGGACAACTGGGTGAGTGTTGTGGTCAGATGAGACCAAAATGGAGCTCTTTGGCATCAACTCAACTCGCCGTGTTTGGAGGAGGAGGAATGCGCCTATGACCCCAAGAACACCACCCGCACCGTCAAGCATGGAGGTGGAAACATTATGCTTTGGGGGTGTTTTTCTGCTAAGGGGACAGGACAACTTCACCGCATCAAAGGGACGATGGACGGGGCCATGTACCGTCAAATCTTAGGTGAGAACCTCCTTCCCTCTAATAACAAAAACTAGTGCATCCTTTGAAGCAAGATGGCTAGAGTTACATATTCATTTCAATGCTGTACCACACAAGACCGTAACTTCATACTACATTCAGGCCCAGATTAAGCTTAGGTTTCTCAGAACCCAACCAGTCAATTCAAACCAGGGACTTTGTGGTTTGAGGCGTTACAATATTCAATATGGTTACATTATCTCCCTAGACCCAGTTCTATAGAGAGAATGTACAGTACAACTGGTGGGGCCTGGAGATGAGAGTGGGTGTGTGTGATTGGCCGTGTGTCTGATAAAGAGGGTGAAATGTGGTCTCATCAGGTGCTGAAGCAGAGGACACACAGCGTGGGAAGAAGACAGAGACGCTGATACTTCTACAAAGGAGTGAATGCCCCTGGTTCTCATTACACAGACTACATTAGACCACATTAAGCAAACCATGTCAGAGACACACACTGTCTTTCACACACAAACACACACGAACGCACACATATGCATGGATGCGCATGCACACGCACACTGACAAGAAACACAAACGTGTAAGAAACACTAACACAACTTTGGGAGTTCTTTGAGCGTGTTTACATTGGCCTTATACAGTGTCACTAAACTGGATTCATCCACTATTCAACTTTGTACCTGTCAAGACATACCACTGGAGGTGAATGATGAGGACACTTACCTCTCTCCCCCTTCCTTCTGTCTCTGTGATAAATTAATGACCGATGCCTTCATCACTCAATAGAGAAACGTAATGTTATTACTGGCGGCTAAAACGCTACCACTGAACTGTCTTCTGCCAAGCATGTCAAGCCACACAAATTAGTCAAACGACGACCTGACTTCACCCTACACCTCATGTACATTTTAACAATCCAGTATTCAGAGAACAAGAGAAGGTAGACTTGACACAAAGGGATAGGTATTAGTGATATTCTCCAGGTGGATTTCAGTAGGAATCAGAAGCAGCGTTACTCCAGAGAAGAGAAACTACCTGAACATGCAGTAAACTCTGAACTGCTGGCCTGCTGGCCGTGGTCACATCACATTTCCAACACATGCATCCTGAATGACACCCTATTCTCCTTTATAGTGCACTACTTTTGACCAGGGTGACAACAGTTGGTCAAAAGTGGTGCACTATTATAGGGAATAGTGTGCCATTTGGGAGGTGCCCCTGGACATGCTCGGTGGTTTGATGCCTGCCTACTCACAATCCATCTAGCTGCTAAGCCAATTTTCATTTAAAGGTAATTAAGGGTTTGAAATTAACATTATGCATTAGATAAAATGGGTAGAATCCGCTGACTGTCCTGAATAAGACTGTATCCCAAATGCTACCCTATTACCTATGTAGTGCACCAAAAGTGGTGCACTGTGTAGGCCTATGCTTTTCGAATAAGCAGGGGGGAAGGGAAGAGAGAGAGAAAAGGAGAGAACAATTCATTAGAAACCATTAGGGTACAAGTCATCTTATTGCAAACGTTGAGTTAAATGGGAAGAATTAGTTCCTTCATTGTGTTAAATAGTCAGCGTTGATTTAGAATGGGGCCTCAATCCATTTACTACAAGAGAGGTCAGTCGTTTGAAAGGAGAGATAACAAAAGTGAAGCCTTCCTTCCACCTCCCCTGTACACACACATGAACACACACACACCGTCATGTGCGCACCCACGTGCACACACACACCCCTGTGACAGACATTGGCCAGGTTGATACAAATCCAAACATTTACCTCGGTTCAGAAGGCATTCACCCTATCAGGGCGAGCTGTGGCCCTTGGTTTGATTTACAGCGGATGGTGGGATGCTGGTTTATCATATTAACCTGACTTGATATATATTTACACAGCAGAGGAGAGGAGAAACAGGAGAGGTTAATCACTGCTGTCCTTAACAGAGGGCTGCTGCTCACTGCAACAAGAAGCAGACATGACCTAACACTGACTTATCATGTCAAAATATGAAATGTATGAAGTATACTCCGCAGTAACAGTCCAGTACAGTAAGGTTATAGCAGTGCAGCACCACATTAAACACACAGTACATAATATCATTTTGGTTCAATTTAATGTAGTCTGATTTTAGCATTCTTATTCATTCAATCTATCTGTTGTTTAATACAGGTATTGTTTAAAGTTATCTATCCCTCCTTGCATGGAGGTTTGATGAGGTTGTCTAGCCATCTTAAAGGGACAGCATTAGCGCAATTGCTACAAGTCTATGGGTATCTGCTAGCATGCTGAAGGTAAAACAAGGACTATACTGTAGCTCTGATCTTTTTCCACTTGTTATGTCCCTCTGTGTACAGCTAGAAAGTGGTTTTATGAACACTAAAAGGACATTGGTGAATACATGCCCTCTGCAGTACTGTAGCTACTGTTTGTGTTTTGCAGAAAGAGATGGCACAGAACCCTGAAAGACTTGCCTTTGCTGAGGGAAACAGTTCCATTTGAGATTTGGTTATGCTCTCTCTCTCTCTCTTGCTCGCTCTCTCTCTCGCTCTCCCGCTCCCCCTCTCAATTTCAATTCAATTGAAATGGCTTTATTGGCATGGGAAGCATACGTTTACATTGCCAAAGCAAGTGAAATAGACAATTAACAAAAGGGAAATACACTGAACAAAAACATCAACGCAACAAAAAGTGTTGGTCCCATGTTTCATGAGCTGAAATAAAAGATCACAGACATTTTACATATGCACAAAAGGCTTATTTCTCTCAAATGTTATACACAAATTTGTTTACATCGCTGTTAGTGAGCATTTCTCTTCGCCAAGATAATCCATCCACCTGACAGGTGTGGCATATCAAGATGCTGATTAAAACAGCATGATTATTACACAGGTGCAACTTGTGCTGGGGACAATAAAAGGCCACTCCAAAATGTTCAGTTTTGTCACACAGCACAATGCCATAGATGTCTCAAGGTTTGAGGGCGCGTGCAATTGGCATGCTGACTGCAGGAAAGTCCATCAGAGCTGTTGCCAGATAATTTAATGTTAATTTCTCTACCATAAGCCGCCTCCAACATTGTTTTAGAGAATTTAGCAGTACGTCCAACCGGCCTCACAACCGCAGACCATGTGTATGGCGTTGTGTGGGCGAGCAGTTTGCTGATCTCAACGTTGCGAACAGAGTGCCCTATGTTGGCCAGACATGTTTTGGATGCTCTGGGTCGACGTGTACGGCAGCGTGTTCAAGTTCCCGCCAATATCCAGCAACTTTGCACAGCCATTGACAAGGAGTGGGACAACATTCAACACGCCACAATCAACAGCCTGATCAACTCTATTCGAAGGAGATGTGTCTCACTGCATGAGGTGGACTGGTTTCCTGATCCACGACTCTACTTTTTTTTTAAGGTATTCCGTCATGTGAAATCCATAGATTAGGGCCTAATGAATTCATTTCAATTGACTTATTTCCTTATATGAATTGTAACTCAGTAAAATCATTGAAATTGTTGCATGTTGCATATATATTTTTGTTCAGTATAAATAAACAAGAGAAATAAACAATCAGAACTGAAGATGAAACATTACACTCACAATTTTTTTGTAATAATATAGACATTTCAAATGTTATATTATTGGCTATGTACAGTTTTGTAACATACTGCAAATAGTTGAAGTACGAAAGGGAAAATAAATAAACAGATAAATATACTGTAGGTTGTATTTACAATGGAGTTTGTGCTCCACTGGTTGCCTTTTTTAGTGCCAACAGGTCACTCTCTCAGGTCACTCTCTCAGGTCTCTCTCTCTCTTTTCTTCCTGCAGACAGATTGCTATTGTGCACGGATTGCTTCACTCCACCACACCCCCCAAACGAGTTTAAAGTATTTTGTCCTGGATTGCATTAGGCAGCCTGAAATTAATCTACCATTACAGGGAGAATTTAAGACTCTACAGCTTTGAGGGTGCCTGCCATAAAATAGTTTAACTGCTCTACTGAAACCATGATTGGTTGAGGCAACGGGCAAGCATTTTATCATGTGCTAAGGAGAGGACAGGGAAGGCAGAATAGGACAGTAGTATTGGCTTGTGTCCTGAGCCACATGTAAACAAGGAAACATTTCCGAGACAGAAATAGAGACAGCATGTCTAGATTCTAATGATGAATTTCATGCTGATTTTAGGGACCTAATAGTATGTCCTAAATGCTGTCTGAGGGGTAAAGAGGATATAATTATCAGAGGGATTAAGGAAGGATTTAAAACAACTGAAAGTAGAACATTATTGTGAAAAGGCAGCAATTTAAGAAGCCTTATGAGCCAAATTGAGAAGTGGGTCATGTCTCCTACAGTACAGTAGACATGGGAGACTAATGGGAATGTTGGTTCTCAGATCAGCTGCATCATCAGCCGGAGTGAGTAAGTAAAGTCACATCAGAGGAGGGAACCTCTGCATGGGGGCGCAGAGGCCTCAGCTCTGGAGCACACACCCCTCCAGCCCTCCCACCCAGCCCAGAGCAGAGCAACACCATGCCGCTGGGCTGGGAGCTGAAGGAAACTCCTTCCCTAGCTGTCTGCTTGTTAGCACAGAGGGGAATATGCATGTCAGCAAACACACTCGACCAGGCGCTAGCTGGAGTAGCAGGGGTGCTCCTAGCATTTCCTCAGCTGACTTTGCAAGGTAATGAGGCGAATACAAACGTGTTTCACGGGCCCCGGCCTCTGCCTCTCTTTGTCTAGAGGTATTTTCCACCTAGCTACCATCTGACTAATCAGACGGGAAAATACTACATTTTCGGTGTGTGTTTAACATCAAATGACAAGATAATACTGTGATGTAACCTTGCTAACCTTGGTGTTTAGGTATTACACCCTGAAGACCAGTGGTTCCCAACCTTTTGTGGTTACCGAACCACCAACAGAGTTTTGCTCTGCCCAAAGTACCCCTGAAGTAACCCTCATGTGAATTTTAGCAGTATGCCTATGGTCTCAGGAGTCTTCTCAGGTACACCCTGTGGATAGGTGTGTGTGTGTGTGTGTGTGTGTGTGTGTGTGTGTGTGTGTGTGTGTGTGTGTGTGTGTGTGTGTGTGTGTGTGTGTGTGTGCATGTCTGTGTGTGTGTGTGTGTGTGTGTGTGTGTGTGTGTGTGTGTGTGTGTGTGTGTGTAAAATGCACACAACCTAATGTATTGATTCTGGACAAGCCCATAAACAGAGGTGACACCAGTTTCCTGTACCCTAATTAACCATCTTACTTAGTGTGCAGCACTCCTTTGGTATGTCTTGTGTGTGTCCAAAATGAAACCCTAAACCCTATACCCTACTACATTTGACCAGGGATATTCCCTATAAAGTGCACTACTTAGTGCACTATATAGGAAAAATGGTGCCATTTCAGGCTCACACAAGGAGGAATAGGTTGCTGATTAAAGTAAGTATAAGCCTGGTCAAAGGTAGTGCATTACAGTATATAATAAACAGGGTGCCATTCTGGACGCAGTCTTTGAACACCTACTAGAAACACAACACAAACACATCTGAACAACACAACCAACTGCTTCCACTGAGAAGGGCTGTGCTTTTTGTTTTGGGGTTTTTCTTTTAGCCAATTTAACACAGAGAACAGTTTGTCACAAACAGGATAGAATGAAAAGGTGTTTCAACATTAGACACAGTTCTGTGTTGTTCCAAACACGTTTTAGATGATTTCAAAACGGGCCTTTTTGGCACGGCGCTCGAAAGACAGTTTTCTCTTGAAGCTGCTAAGGAACAGCAGACTGGCGGTGATCTCAGCGTTAGAAGTGACACCCCTCCAGAAAGTGGTTTGTAATTGTTGTGATTATGCGTTTTGGAACGAGATAAAATGACTCGCGTTTTGTCGACAGAATGACCTAATGGAACGTGTTGAGGTGTTAAGGGGAGGGTGTTGCCTAAACTAGGAGTAATTATGTGATAAAAAACTTTTTTCACTGTCTATGTCCCTATATAGTGGACTACTTTTGACTACGGGCAATGGTCAAAAGTAGTGCACTTTATAGTGAATAAGATGCCATTTTGGACACACACTCACTCAGTTATATAAAGTATGCAGAAAAAATGGTTGAAAGCTAAACTGCAAAAGCTAATGAAAAGAGATCAATAGAGAATTTAACGAGGGGGGCTAGGCTAAATACTTCTATTGTCTTCTGTAACTGCAGCACTTTGATACACACCACGGTGCCCATGCTGCCATGCTCAAAGTGCTGGTGGGTGACATGAGGCAAGTGCTAGCTGCATGACAACAAACTTTTATTTTTGAAGAGTTCCTTCACAAGGCTGTTTCACTAATCCTTTGTTAACCTACTGTATGATGTTGTGTTTGCAACAAACTGCCTCATCAAGAGAGTGTTACACATTTACATTTTAGTCATTTAGCAGACGCTCTTATCCAGAGCAAATTATAGGAGCAATTAGGGTTAAGGGACTTGCTCAAGGATTCGAACCAGTGACCTTTCCGTTACTTAACCGCTAGGCTAACTGTATTTTCTCTCTAGTCTCCAGATAACAAACACCAATGTGGCTTACTAGCTTTACTCTCCCTCAGACCATAGCAGCACAGGCAGCATTTTCTCTTTTTCTTTTGAAGTTAATATAAATAATTTCTGCTTATTTCAATGTTTGCATGCCGGCACCCTCCTGCCTTGTTTGTATCGAGGACCAACCAACAAGTGCAGTTTACACCAAATTTACATTTAAAAGGGGCCCCAACGTGCAATGTAAAATAAGTGTTGATTCTGAGGAATATCAGCTGTGAAATCGATTGAGGTGCTCTGCTCTCTCCACAACAGGCAGGCAGAGCTGCGGCCAGCCTTGGCTTTCCAGCCACAGCTACAGGCTACTTCAAAAGGCAATTAGTGTGATTTCACATTCCCCGGCAGCTGAATAATTTCGTGTAATTTCAGCCGCACTGGATGGAGGCCAAGTTTTGCTCGAAAGCGCATCCCCCTGATTTTCCCCTTTTCCCCCCAACCGAAACCCGTTTTCTCTCTCTCTCTCTCTCTCTCTCTCTCTCTCTCTCTCTCTCTCTCTCTCTCTCTCTCTCTCTCTCTCTCTCTCTCACACACACTCTCTCTCTCTCTCTCTATTTCTTCTTTCCCTTTCTCTCTCCCTCTTCTCTCCCTATCCCCCTCTCTCCCCCTCTCTCCCTCTCTCTGGTGATAATTTGGAATCCTGTAGAAACACGGCTGTCCTAATTACATGGGGCTCAGCACACGCTGTCCCCTCTACCCAGCAGCCTCTGTACCACAGTCCCAGAGGGGGCCGGTCACCTGTGGCCGCCATTCGCTGCATTACCCCCCTACCCACACCCCGTCACCCCCCTGCGACTCTGACTAATTTCATCTTAGTACAGTGCTGTCAGACATCGCTCCTGTCTCTTCGCTTTTAATCGATTAGCTGAATGTCTCTATAATACATCAGCAGCCAGCTGCCTGCCTGGCAGAACGGGATTGGGTCAAACAGACAGTTTAATTACTGTACCTATGAACCAACACACACACCACGGACGCACAAACACACACGCACACACCAAATAGCTAGCTACACACATACAGTATAACAACACTAGAGTACAACCAAGCCTTTCCATTTCCAGGTGTGAAGTAGATATGACGTCAAATTGAACCCTGGCTCACCCACATAGTATCACCATGGGAGAATACTGTTGGTATGGAGGACCTACTGTATGCACTGAGTGTAAAAAACATTAGGAACACCTGCTATTTCTATGACATAGACTGACTGATCAGGTGAATCCGGGTGAAAGCTATGATCCCTTACTGATGTCACTTGTTAAATCCACTTCAATCAGTGTAGATGAAGGGGAGGAGACTGGGTAAATACAGAGTTTTAAGCCTTGAGACATTTGAGACATGGATTGTCAACACTAAAGATTGAAGTGCCTTTGAACGGGTATGGTAGTAGGTGCCAGGCACACCGGTTTGAGTGTGTCAAGAAATGCAACGCTGCTGGGATTTTCACACTCAACAGTTTCCTGTGTGTATCAAGAATGGTCCACTATCCAGGACATCCAGTCAACTTGACACAACTGTGGGAAGCATTGGAGTCAACATGGGCCAGCATCCCTGTGGAACGCTTTCAACACCTTGTAGAGTCCATGCCCCGACAAATTGAGGCTGTTCTGAGGGCAAAAGGGAGTGCGCCTCAATATTAGGGAGGTGTTCCTAATGTTTTGTGCGCTCAGTGTATATAATGCATTGTTGGAAATCAAAGCAATTCAGCGAGGTAGCTGTTACAGGGCAACTAATGGATGGGTGGGTGTTGTTTGTTTACATAGCTGTTCTTCTAAAGGCAGGCGGAGGCCAAAGTAGCCAGGTAAGGTGATGTTTCTGTCTGTGTACACAAATCCATCAGAGATAACTCTTGTTGAACTATGTCATTTCATGCATTTTCATTATAAACATGTAGGTACATCAGGAGCATTAGGCCTGCCTATAAATACACATCCCACTCAGATATCTACGCCTGTAGAACATAAATAATTACAAACTAAAAGGCCTGAATCATTAGGAGGGGAATGAACGTGATTGATACATCGTAGAGGGTATGAGTAGGCTGGGCGAGAGGAGCGAGCTAGAGAGAGCAAACAGACTGTCCACTTTAGAAAGTGTCCACAGAATTGATTTAACAAGTTTAATGTGTGCATCAATGTGGGACTATTACTGGTCGTAAGCTCCAGTGATGCTATTTGTTCGACTGGCAAAATACTGCTCTTCAGAATGAGTGCATTAAGGGTAAAATTGCAGAGAAAACCCTATTACAACTTTATTGCTGGTAAATTGGAACCAAACGTTGTCTGTTTTTCAATTATTCTGAGTTACCCCGAGAAATAAATCGATTTTGTATAGGCTCAATCACAGAGAGAGTGATGAGAAACGGCTTATTACGCCCTAAGAAACCCAAGGCCTCTCTTTTGTTTTTCCCTTCAGCCATTTTCAAGAAATTGTCAATTAAGTACTTTCTTTCGTTTTCTATTGGGATTGGGTTCCTCAAGCTGTTCTTGTCCAAGGGAAGACAAGAGAATCATCATGAATCTTGTATGGAGTTGTGTCATTTCGCAATGCCTGTTTGGGTTTTAAATTTTAATCTAGCCCGCCTCCCACCGCCATATTATGTCAACAGAGACATTGAACCACGCCATGGATAGATAATTATTGCACACATTCACACAGCCGGAGACGGGATATTTCTAGTCTGTTCCCTTATACTAGGGTTAAAATCAGTTTTACATAATATAAGAAAATGAATTAAATAAAACATTAAATCATTTTGGCTACAGTACATCTGGTTGAGAGAAGGAGGGAGCTGTAGCTTTTTGATATTAGCCATTGGTCCTGAGGTGAGTTGGGGGAGATATCTGATAAGAACAGCAGAAGAGAACTGGAGTCGTCCCAACGAGGTACAGTACAGTATGATGTATGATCCTCATAGAGCAGCTAAGACACACTGTACTCTGTACTGATGGGAATGGCTGATAGGCCTACAGGGCTTTATCCTGATGGGGAGAGGTGATACCTTGGCTCGGGTTGGATAGATAACACTGCTGCTCCTGTACTCTACTCACCACAGTAATGAAATACTACCAGAGTTTATTTCCACTGTGTGGTGGCTCTATACTTTGACCTAAAACTAAAGTTATACTGTAAGGAAAATAAACTGCAAAGCTGCAGCAATAGTGCATAATTTCTTCCCCGCAAACGTTTCATGACGTCAACATCCCATTAACGTTTTTCAAATAAAATAAAATATAATTGTATTGGTCACATACACGTGATTAGCAGATGTTATTGCGGGTGTAGCGAAATGCTTGTGTTTCTAGCTCCGACAGTGAAGTAATATCTAACAAATTTACAAAATATACCCAATAAACACAAATCTAAGTAGGAATGAATTAAGACTACATACATTTGGACGAGCGATATCAGAGTGGAACGCACTAAGATACAGTAGAATAGTATAGAATACAGTATATACATATGACATGAGTAATGCCAGATATGTAAACATTATTAAAGTGACTAGTGTTCCATTCCTTAAAGTGGCCAGTGATGGCTGTTTAAAAGTCTGATGGCCTTGAGATAGAAGCTGTTTTTCAGTCTCTAGGTCCAAGCTTTGTTGCACTTGTACTGACCTCGCCTTCTGGATGATAGCGGGGTGAACAGGCAGTGGCTCGGGTGGTTGATGTTTTTGGCCTTCCTGTGACATCGGGTGCTGTAGGTGTCCTGAGGCTCGGGTGCTGTAGGTGTCCTGGAGGGCGGGCGTAATGGCGGGCGTAATGCGGGCGTAATGCGGTAATGCGTTGGGCAGACCGCACCACCCTCTGGAGAGCCTTGCGGTTGGGGGCGGTGCAGTTGCCATAACAGGTGGTGATACAGTCCGACAGGATGCTTTTAATTGTGCATCTGTAAAAGTTTGTGAGGGTTTTAGGTGACAAGACAGATTTCTTTAGACTCCTGAGGTTAAAGCGGCTCTGTTGCGCCTTCACCACACTGTCTGTGTTGGTGGTCCATTTAAGTTTGTCAGTGATGTGTACGCCAAGGAACTTGAAGCTTCCCACCTTCTCACTGCGGTCCTGTCGATGTAGATAGGGGGGTGCACACTTTGCTGTTTCCTGTAGTCCACGATCATCTCCTTTGTTTTGTTGACGTTGAGTGAGAGGTTGTTTTCCAGGCACCACACTCCCAGAGCCCTCACCTCCTCCCTGTAGGCTGTCTCATCATTGCTGGTAATCAAGTTTACTACTGTTGTGTTGTCTGCAAACTTGATGATTGAGTTGGAGGCGTACGTGGCCACGCAGTCATGGGTGAACAGGGAGTACAGGAGGGGGCTGAGTGTTGAGGATCAGCGGAGTGGAGGTGATGTTTCCTACCTTCACCAATCAGGAAGTCCAGGACCCAGTTGCAAAGGGCAGGGTTCAGACCCAGGGCCTCGAGCTTAATGATGAGCTTGGAGGGTACTATGGTGTTGAATGCTGAGCTGTCAATAAACAACATTCTTACATAGGTATTCCTCTTGTCCAGATGGGATAGGGCAGTGTGCAGAGTGATGAGTGGAACACAGTATATACATACTATGTTGTTGTCTTTGTAGATAGTGTAGTTTCACTTTTGCCACAACTTTACGAGACAGACTAAGGGGGTTTTCATCTATGAGATCTGCACCAAAACTAGAGTGAGAGCCCAGCAAAAAAAAAGTGGTTCTGCGAAAGTTCCCAGAGCATTCGTTAGGCCGCCGCAAATGTTCTAATAACATTCTAATAGCTGATGATTATACAACGCCTGTATAAAACATTTACCTGCTGTTGCAAGAACGTTCCCAGAACATTGCTCTCACATTTTACTGCGGCAGCATGTTCTAAAAAGATGACATTACCTGGAAACCTAATGAGAACGTTTACACATGTTGTGCACAACATTTAGTGAATGTTAGGGGAACATTCCAAGGATATTTTATTGAAAACGTTTTTTTTTTTTTATATATCTATTTTTTTTGTACATTTTATCAAAGTAATGTTAGATACAGTACTAACTAGAGCTTAACGGGAATCTTAGCTAATGTTTGGGACATTTTTCCGGTTTGCTGGGAGAGTTCTATTACACTGAGAGCCTAGAGAAAGCTGTGTAACATCCAAAGACATGCAAATTCCAGCAGACCAATAGGCTAGGCTACAGACAAAAAAAAATGTCAAACAGCTCGTTGGCTGAGTTTAATTAAGGGATCTGCATAATTTGAAAATGCCGTTGCCACCCCCCCCCCCCAAAATCAAAATCAAACTGCCGCCTTGATGTTGATATCATTTAATGGCATCAGCTCCTTTACGGCGTCAGTGTGTGTGTTTCTGGTGTCTCGTTGCCACGGCGCAGAGAGGAGAGGCAGGAAGGAACACTGATCGCTGCTGTGTTAAGACAAATGAGAGGATGTAAAAACGGAGGAAAGGGAGGGGGGTGACACTCTAGTTGTGACAATTAGACTGCTGCTCTCTCACTGCTCTGTCTGACTGCTGAGATGCATCTCCTTCATAGACCACATCCCAAACAAGTCGTTGGAGAAGAAAAGAAAGATGTTATTAATCAGGGGAACATGCTCCTCCTGACCCCAGCTAAACAATAGGGATCAACGCCTCTAAAGAAGGGTTTAGACGACTTCTCATGATGCTCACATCTTTCTTTTTCACCAGTAATTGGCTTGGCGTGTTGCTCTGAGAGTACACAGTGATACAGAACTATGTATAGCTGCATCCTAAATGGCACACTGTTCTCTATAGTACACTATATAGGGAATAGGGTGCCATTTGGACCCGCCCAATGACGCCTCGTCCATTTAGCTTTGTTTTTACCTGACAAAATACATGAACACATACATTTCTAATCCTAAACGTACATTGCTGATGTCTTGAAAAAAGTGCAGTGTGTTTATTATTATTTCTCTCTTCCAAGGTTAATGCAAGTTGGACTGCTTTCAAAATCTACTTCCTTACAAGGACTCAAAAGTCAATTTGCAACACTATCCCTGTCAAGCCTATAATCCCTATAACTCCATTTCCCAAACCCCCTCCCTCCTCACACTAATTCAATTACAAAAAGTGTATATTCAAGAAAATGATTGACAGGAAACCACAAATTAATCTTTTGGTCCTTGGAGACTGGTGGAACTTAAATGAAGTGATGTTCTTTAAACTAAACTACTATTCTACTTAGATGATTTGGAGAGTGGGAGAGGTTGTAATTGTTCAAAATGGCTACAATAAGTCATCAAAACGTTGCTTACACATTCAGGCAGAGACTTCAAAGCAGTGGACAGCATCAACATTCTGGCTACTAGCGGCGAAGCGGCTTCCTTAACAATAAAAACAATGACTTCAATGTTTTATTCATGAATACATATACATTCTCATTAGCACAGGCTGGTGGTGGTCAGAAGGGAGATGGCGGTGTGTGTGTGTGTGCGCGCGTCTGTGTGTCTGCATTTGCGTGTACGTGTGCATCTGTGTGTATGTGTTTGTGAGGCTGGGGGCCAAGCTGTGCTGGACGCCTTGGGGCTATCTGTTGATTGACTGGGCTGCGGTCCCAATGGTGGTGACCTCATGGACACTGTACTGAGGAGCTGTCTGTCGTTCTGCCTGCTTGCCCGTCAGTCCACCCGTCTGTCTATGCACCCTGGAGCTGAACCTCCTGTCCCCGCACTCTGTGGCCTTTCAGATGGGCTGGGTGATGCTCACTCTTCCCTCCCTGCCTCACTCCAACACATCAACACATCCCTGGGTAACAATGACAATGATGTTGCCATGTGGAGGCTATGCTGGTGGGCCCACTCCGAGTCCAATGCTATCCCAGCCTGCATCCCAAATGGCACCCGATTCCCAATATAGTGCACTACTTTTGGCCAGGCCTCCTAGGGAATGTAGGGAATAGGGTGCCACTTGGGAAACACCCCCACTGTGCATGCCCCCGCCACCGGCCTTGTTATCACTCCTCATTAAAGGGCAGGTGCAGTCAATTCACCTTCGTCCTCGAGCTTAATCTGCGCCGGGCCAAATTATATCAACACCACAACATTTTAGCAAGGCAGACAGAGAGAGAGAGAAAATGCTTTTAGAGAGGACTGTTATCAGAGAGGGGCTTATTATAGACATTAATAAATGAAACGGGTGACCGAAAACTGTTAGTCATGGGTTGAGATGGCAATAGCTAAATGCTTCACGCATGAATTGGCTGGTTTTTCAGACCCCTGCCAATGTCTTTTCTATCGCCGCACGCATCCCCTCGAACTCCCCCCGCTGTATGCGTTTTAAATTGTAGAAATTCATTGGTTTCGATATGAGGGTCTTTGCGACAGCAAGCAAACAGAGTGATTAAGTCCAGGCCTGGCTATTGAGGGGCAGAAAATGGTGCGATTAAATTGGATGATTAGGGGGGAGTCATTTGTGTCCTGTATGAGTGGGAGGAACCGTCACAAACACTTCAGGGGCCAGAGCCCTCTCTGACCTTCACCTGACATAGTACCTAAAGTCTCTCTCTCTCTCTCTCTCTCTCTCTCTCTCTCTCTCGCTTTCTCCCTGTATCTGTCTTTTCCCATCGCCTCTTTCTCACTCAATCTCTCCCTCTATCTACCTCCTCTACCCCTATCTCTCTCTTTCTCCCCCCCTCTCTATTGCCCCACCCCCTCTCTTGCTCTCTCTTGCTTCCTCTACCCCCCTCGCTCTCTCTCTCTCTCTCTCTCTCTCGCCCTCCTCTCTCTTTGCACCCATCCATTAATGTAGCGCTGCATTAGTCAATGCTGGAGTTTACCTTTGTCAGAGGGATAAATCATCAGTAAATGTGGTGAGAGTAGAGCAAGCCAACATGATTTAGTTAATATCAATTAATAGTGAAGTGACGGACTGAATGGACCCCATGTTACACTAGCCTGTACACACAGAGGAAGATCAGCCCAGTCAAAGGATATTGGCACTGTAATGTTTTAAAAGAAACAATATCACAGAATTATTTTTTGACATTTTGATTCATGCGAAAGGTTGTAAAGCTACCAAGACAACTTGGTTTAATTATGAAACGTATTACTGCTGCCTTAGTCAAGACAATTAAATTTTATTGGATACTTTCTTTGTTCAACAAGCTCTTTTCATGTCATTTTAATTTACTGTCAAAGCAGGCTGAATATTGGAAACTAAATTATTTACTGCAGGCTCCATAAGCCAATAATGTTCCATTTGTCTGGTACTGAGAGGGACTAGACTAACAAGGTTATTAAGGACATTAGTTGTAATGGTACATGTCCTTCACTTGATTTGAGCCTTGGTGCTGTGCTTTTACACACTGCCCTTCATCCAGGGAGCAGCCTGTCATCTGTCTAGCCTGTTCTACTGACTGAGGTTGTTGCTGTGGAGCAGGTAAGGGCCGATAAGGCCAATACAGACCAGTACGGTGCATTGCCAAATGACTCCTCCACCACGGTCATACAGTATATTTCAGAGTCCCTTGTTGTAGCCTACTGCAACTACTCTTACCGCATCCTACACAATTTCATTCTTTTCTGCATCATTTCTCAGTTTAGGATACACCTTTGTATTTCTTGATTTATCGACAAGTCTTTAATCTATTTTTCCACGACCGTTATTGTCCTTGGGATAAGGACCTTGGTTACAGCAGAGAGCTGAGACCTTCATGGCTGGGCAATGTAAGAGGGCCATGTGAAGGCAGTGCTCTGCTCTACTCTGGGCTCTATAATGTAAACCCACGGTGGTGATTTGTACCACTTTGTGTGGGTATTAGGTCCAGCTGACTAAACGGCCAGTCACAACGCTAGAAACAAGCCTTTCCATATTCATTCCAACTGTCCCTCTGATTTATTTCTCCATTACTGGACCATTTGCAGAAGCACTAATTACTGAGCCCACCGACGCAAGGTATAGTGCCTGGTTACATGAGCAACTAACGCAGCTACAGTAGGCCATGTACTGTAATAAAATAAATGCTTTTAACCCTTGATCTTTTTACAATCGTCCCACGAGGGTCTCCAATTTCTTTGAAAAATGAAGTTTACAGTAATCGTGTTGTGTAGGAATTAATGCTCTGAAAATAGAAGTTCAGAACAAAAATTCACTCAACATACAAACACACATATCATAAGCACACACATAGACACACATAAACACACATAGACACACATAGACACTCAGAGAGAGAGAGAGAGGGCATTCTGAAGTGCAGTTTCATATAGCTACTAAGCTACAGGCAAGTGGCAACCTTTGCTTTGTTGTCTCCATTGATGAGTGAAATAGGCCATTAGGACCATAGTTACACCGTAGCACACAGAGACTCTTCATTAAGAAAGACCAAACACACAAACATCTATGTGATTTCATGTCCCAGAGAAAACATCTTATAAAAAAGTAATGTCTTATTTACTAAGAAAATTACTCGTATTCAACCACACTGTTGCCCTCCCAGTGTTCCATTTAATTGTTATCTGTTAAGAAATATAAACAAAGTGACTACACTATTCTCCTTCATTAAAACACATTGTTCAACAACAATGCTTCCCAGAGCTGTTTGTGCCCACAAAAAGGTGTACAAGATAATTGTTTCCATGGCAATTACTTTCTTTGGTTGTGCATAATAAAATAAATAAAGAAAATAACAAAAACATGCCCACCAGCCTTCCAATGCAGCCAAAAGCAATTTCCTCTTCTAAATTTAGTTATGCAAAGCCTATGGGCATCATCAGCATTTAGTAATTACTTTTATAATTACTGCTGTTTTGCTCACTGTCATTCAATTTTTCTTACACCACGACTGGGGAATCGAACATCTCACACTCACAGCTGGGCAAATTACTATCCATATATTAATTGAGAGAGAAATATAGGAAGCTGTTTAGTCCATGCAGTGCCTCTACTATTATACACTAACTAACCTGTGTGTGTCTATACAAGCTGCCATTTTTCCAAAAGGTGCATTAATGCCAAATTTATTTTCTGTGTCCTGAGTGTCCATTGTGATGCAAACACCATGGGATGCATACCAAATGGCACCCTGTTCCCTTAACTGTGCACTACATTTGACCAGGGACCATAGGGACACCTATAGGGCTCTGGTCAAAAGTAGTGCACTAAATAAGGATAGGGTGCCATTTGGGACGCCTCCCATTAATTCCCTCATTACCATCAACAATGCGCGTGGCACAATGGGCAACAGGGAAAGTGTACTTTAATCAGTGCCCTCTTCAACGCCAACCTGCTCACCCAAAAGCCCTTCATATGGAGGGACTTGGCCACTTAGGGATTACAGCTAGATCGCTCTGCCAGGTGGTCAAAGGCTTCAACCAGATAACGTGTTTAACACAATTTGACATGTAGAGTTATAGTAGTTCATATTACATTACCCCCTTGATCAGGTGGGTGGCAGATTGGTAATATCCCCAAGTAGTGGCAATGGGAAGGAGTTTATTATTTGGTGGGAAAAGGATTGATATAATATCTATAGTGCTGGGTAGTGAGGGAGGGTGGAGGCTAGACTGTGAATTAGAGAAGGCAGCGTGCATAGACCTCAGACACCTCAAGGTCAATGTGAAAAGTCACTGACAAAACGGTGTCCTTTGGAGCAAGTACATGGGCTTTTGGCACTGATTCCATTCTTTTAATAGTTGCTTTACAGCTGAGTTAAGAAAGAAAATCACCAAGTGACAGGTACAACACTTGTGAGAAGTGCACAGTGGTCCACTTTTTAATTTGTTCTAAAAAAGAATGTACATTTCTCAAGCGAATTATTTTAATATGTATGAACTGAATGTTTAATTATAACCATAAACAGTATAAACTTCATATCCATTTTGTTTGGCTTGCATTTCCTGATATGGAGCATTTTCCTTTGCAAAACATCAAAGTGGGAAACATACTGCCATCACGTAAAATAAGTTATGTTTGGTCATTCCAGCCATAATGGAGGAGACTATTAGTGCTAGCAGCAGGCTAAGTCCTGAAACCGTCAAATCTGAAAGGGCTGGATGGACCATAACTACAGAAATCCCACTGCTGCTTCTCTTCTCTCTGTAATTAACACAACTGCTCCAAAAGTGCACCTTATTCCCTATGCACTTTTTTAATGTGCAGGGGACATCCAGGGGACTGACACTCAGCACAAACAGCTTGATGGAAATCAAATAGGGCAAGCCCACACATAGACAAAGAGAATAGACAGCCTCTCTGGTTGGTTCCTCTTTGAAGATGATCCTTGATAGCCTGGCTGATGCGCCCCAGATGATCCTTGATAGCCTGGCTGATGCGCCCCAGATGATCCTTGATAGCCTGGCTGATGCGCCCCAGATGATCCTTGATAGCCTGGCTGATGCGCCCCAGCGATGTAGAGCTTTGAGTCACTGGTTTGGACTGGAAGCTGTTTGTTAATGCAATATTTGCTCAGAAACTGAGCAAACGCATTGATTGGTTCTCTCTAATGTTTTTTTCCTGGGGTTGTTAACTGCCTTGCTCAAAGGCAGAACAGCAGATTTTTCCACCTTGCCAGCTCAGGGATTTGAACGGTTACTGTCCCAACGCTCTAACTGCTAGGCTACCTGGCGCCCGAGGAGAACCAACCAGTAAAAGCACAGTCCCCTTCATTATCAACGCAGCGCGCCGTCAACATCGAAACAGCCTTTCCAGACTCTGAAGTCAGGAGGACTTCAAGTTTGGTATCAGACTAGAGTTGACCCCTAATTTAACACAAGGCTATCATTGGATACCAAACAACACTGTGGCCTTTTCAGTTGACACAGTCAGTCACGTGGACAAATTCCCCCGTCCTTCAGTGAAGTTATTCTCACTTTTTGAATTCCGATAGTAAATTATAAATCCTTATACAGTACCAGTCAAAGATTTGGACAAACTGCTCATTCCAGGGTTTTGCTTTATTTTTACTATTTTCTACATTGTAGAATAATAGTGAAGACATCAAAACTATGAAATAACATATATGGAATCATGTAGTAACCAAAAAAGTGTTAAACAAATCAAAATATATTTTATATTTGAGATTATTCAAAGTAACCATCCTTTGCCTTGATGACAGCTTTGCACACTCTTGGCATTTGTTTAACACGTTTTTGGTTACTACATATATGTGTTATTTCATAGTTTTGATGTCTTCACTATTATTCTATAATGTAGAAAATAGTAAAAAATAAAGAAAAACCCTTGAATGAGTAGGTGTGTCCAAACTCTTGACTGGTACTGTATGTCCTACAAAAATTCAGAAAACCACTCTGTCCTCTCTGCTCTGCTCCTCTCTGCTCTGTTCCTCTGCTCTGCTCCTCTCTGCTCTGTCCTCTCTGCTCTGTTCCTCTGCTCCGCTCCCCTCTACTCTGCTCCTCTCTGCTCTGTCCTCTCTGCTCTGTCCTCTCTGCTCTGCTCCTCTCTGCTCTGTTCCTCTGCTCTGCTCCTCTCTGCTCTGTTCCTCTCTGCTCTGTCCTCTCTGCTCTGTTCCTCTCCGCTCTGTTCCTCTCCGCTCTGTTCCTCTCCGCTCTGTTCCTCTCCGCACTGTTCCTCTCCGCTCTGCTCCTCTCCGCTCTGTTCCTCTCCGCTCTGTTCCTCTCCGCTCTGTTCCTCTCCGCTCTGTTCCTCTCCGCTCTGCTCCTCTCTGCACTGTTCCTCTCTGCTCTGTTCCTCTCTGCTCTGTCCTCTCTGCTCTGTTCCTCTCCGCTCTGTTCCTCTCCGCTCTGTTCCTCTCTGCTCTGTCCTCTCTGCTCTGTCCTCTGCTCTGTCCTCTCTGCTCTGTCCTCTCTGCTCTGTCCTCTGCTCCGCTCCTCTCTACTCTGCTCCTCTCTGCTCTGTCCTCTCTGCTCTGTCCTCTCTGCTCTGTTCCTCTGCTCCTCTCTGCTCTGCTCCTCTCTGCTCTGCTCCTCTCTGCTCTGTCCTCTCTGCTCTGTCCTCTCTACTCTGTTCCTCTCTGCTCTGTTCCTCTGCTCTGCTCCTCTCTGCTCTGTTCCTCTCTGCTCTGTCCTCTCTGCTCTGTTCCTCTCCGCTCTGTTCCTCTCCGCTCTGTTCCTCTCCGCTCTGTTCCTCTCTGCACTGTTCCTCTCCGCTCTGCTCCTCTCTGCTCTGTTCCTCTCCGCTCTGTTCCTCTCCGCTCTGTTCCTCTCCGCTCTGTTCCTCTCCGCTCTGCTCCTCTCTGCACTGTTCCTCTCTGCTCTGTTCCTCTCTGCTCTGTCCTCTCTGCTCTGTTCCTCTCCGCTCTGTTCCTCTCCGCTCTGCTCCTCGCTGCACTGTTCCTCTCTGCTCTGTCCTCTCTGCTCTGTCCTCTGCTCTGTCCTCTCTGCTCTGTCCTCTCTGCTCTGTCCTCTGCTCCGCTCCTCTCTACTCTGCTCCTCTCTGCTCTGTCCTCTCTGCTCTGTCCTCTCTGCTCTGTTCCTCTGCTCCTCTCTGCTCTGCTCCTCTCTGCTCTGCTCCTCTCTGCTCTGTCCTCTCCGCTCTGTTCCTCTCCGCTCTGTTCCTCTCTGCACTGTTCCTCTCCGCTCTGCTCCTCTCCGCTCTGTTCCTCTCCGCTCTGTTCCTCTCCGCTCTGTTCCTCTCCGCTCTGTTCCTCTCCGCTCTGCTCCTCTCTGCACTGTTCCTCTCTGCTCTGTTCCTCTCTGCTCTGTCCTCTCTGCTCTGTTCCTCTCCGCTCTGTTCCTCTCCGCTCTGCTCCTCGCTGCACTGTTCCTCTCTGCTCTGTCCTCTCTGCTCTGTCCTCTGCTCTGTCCTCTCTGCTCTGTCCTCTCTGCTCTGTCCTCTGCTCCGCTCCTCTCTACTCTGCTCCTCTCTGCTCTGTCCTCTCTGCTCTGTCCTCTCTGCTCTGTTCCTCTGCTCCTCTCTGCTCTGCTCCTCTCTGCTCTGCTCCTCTCTGCTCTGTCCTCTCTGCTCTGTCCTCTCTACTCTGTTCCTCTCTGCTCTGTTCCTCTGCTCTGTCCTCTCTACTCTGCTCCTCTCTGCTCTGTCCTCTCTGCTCTGTTCCTCTCTGCTCTGTCCCTCTCTGCTCTGTCCCTCTCTGCTCTGTTCCTCTCTGCTCTGTTCCTCTCTGCTCTGCTCCTCTCTGCTCTGCTCCTCTCTGCTCTGCTCTGCTCCTCTCTGCTCTGCTCCTCTCTGCTCTGCTCCTCTCTGCTCTGCTCTGCTCCTCTCTGCTCTGTCCTCTCTGCTCTGTTCCTCTCTGCTCTGCTCCTCTCTGTTCTGTTCTTCTGCTCTGCTCCTCTCTGCTCTGCTCCTCTCTGCTCTGTTCCTCTCTGCTCTGCTCTGCGCCTCTCTGCTCTGCATGCATGAATAATAATATGGCCAGGTGGTGGAGGGGTTGGAGGGGGTCAGGAGGCGTGCGCCAGCCGCCAAACAAGAGAAAGGTCATGCTTGTTTGTGCAGTGTCCTTCAACAGATGTGAACCGCCTCTGACAGAGACTAGCAAATTCCGGTTAAAACGCTCAGAAAAAATTAGTTGATGGGTCAATTACAGTAAAGGTCACTAGAAGGCAAAGAGGAGAGAAAAGAGAGCGGCGAGAGAGGAGAGGCGAGAAGTTACGATAATAAATCAACAATGTTTGGAGAGAAGTGGAGGTCAAATTCTTTTAGCTCCGATGCCAGTAATTCCGGCTACCGCTTTTATTACTTATCCGAGCTTCCTCACACTAGAGGCTGTTCTAAGGACGTTTGGCAACTCAGACAGACATCACGCCGTCCAAACGCCAGCTCTAACCCATGCTTTATTCTGAACAAAAATAGAAAATAATAAAAAAGAAAGAATGAGAATTTTCCATTCCAAAACCAGAGTGAATTTACAAAACCGGCGCAGTGCTACTGAGATTTCCCTTAAGGTTACAATCATCAGTTATTAAGTCGAAATGTCTTGTCAGAAGCCGGCTCAGTTTTCTCCCCCAGCAAATCTCCTATAATAACATATTCATGGTAACACCTACACGGGTGTGTATGTTAAGGCACAAGGCAAATTGATTGAGAGACTGGGCCTGCCAAATGAACTGGGCCGGCCATGTATCAGAAACAATATTATTCTGCTGCTGTGTGCGGCTAACCTTGATCTGTGTTGCACAAACAACCCTGAAGAGAAATGATCCTGGCCTTTCCTCTCCGCTCCCTCTTCTGGTACAATAACCTAGCATATGCCCCTCCCTCCTAGCCCCTCCTTCCCTGCCATATTACACTGTGCATTGACAAACCTGGCTCCTTTGTGTGTGTGTGTGTGTGTGTGTGTGTGTGTGTGTGTGTGTATGTGTGACATCTGTAAACCAAGCTCTTCAGCCAGCTGTGTGTCTGGCACACTGGGAGCTGTGGAAGCTCCGGGTCAGGCTCATCTAATGTAGCCTATTCAGAAATAACACTGATTCATGGGCAGAGGGAGATGGTCAGCCGTCTCCATTAGCTACCGGCGATGCACAGCAACAAAAAGAATACATTTTCTCATTAAAATGCATGTGTCTTTTCAAAGGCAGACAACAATGATGCCATCTGGTGTGTGTGTGTGTGTGTGTGTGTGTGTGTGTGTGTGTGCAGAGCAAACATTGTGCATTGACTGAACATTTCTGCAATTTACTTTAATGTTTACGGTCATTCCTACTCCAGCATACCCTTTTAAAATATACAGAGCTGTATCTCCTTTAAGTGCACTGTACAAATACCCAATTTCAAAGGCAAATTCGGTTACATTTGGATTCAGTATTGCTCCATGTACTAGGCGCAAAGCTAAATTTATCAAAGTTAAATGTTTACGTTTTGAATATTTGTGACCAGACGACAGTCACCAGAGTGCCTCATTTCCCTACCAGTCTAATATTGTGTGTAGGCTGAGTACAGTAAAACCTGAAAAATCACCTTAATCCTGTCATTAACGTTGACATTTTACTTCACATAATATTTGAATTTACAGTTTCACCTTAAAGGGATACTTCTGGAGTTATCTACTTCCCCAGAGTCAGATGAACTGCTAGCAGATACCCATAGAATTCCAGTCATTGCGCTAACGCTAGTTAGCATTGGCTCGCAAAACCTACCTCTAACTTCCTTCATACTGGACACAGAGACATAAACATGGAATCCACAAGTTCATCTGACTCTGGGGAAGTATCCAAAATCCCAAAGTATCCTTTTAATGTCACAGTATTTTAATGCACAGACAAAGAGAGATATCATCACAATTTCAGTTGGTAAGGTGAGTGGACCATTGATGGAAACCATTGGTACTGAACTAGACTGAACTGAACTAAATTGTGGGTAGTTGGACCATGGTGGAGAAGGAGCTTACCTTTGACGGAGGTATTGGGTGGTGGGCCTTCTATGCGCAGGTTCCATGGCGGGTCCCCCTGGTTGGCAAAGTCCCTCATCTTCAGGTAGCTGATGGTGAGGCGGATAATGGAAGCCTTGTCCAGCTGGCTGGTGATGGCGCCAGGCAGGGGCAGCATCTTGGCCAGCTCATAGAACTCAAAGTTCTCTTTCCCCCGCCGCGAGCGAGCCGCATCCCGGGACTTCTCCTTCCTCAGAGCCTGCAACCTGGTGGGGACAGGAGAAGAGACAGGAGTTAGGACCAGGGTTGTGTTCAGTAGGGACACTTTTTGCAACACTCTGAAACTAGGTGGGAGGCGAGCAGAAAGTTAGGGCCTTGGTTTCGACCAGGAAGAACAGAAAGGCCAAACCATCATTCGACGCCATACGCAAGTTAGCAAGCAAGACCAGGGTCAGGTTAAGTAAACAGGAAACGTTTTGAAACTGGGAGGGACTACCTGCACTTGTCCAATTAGAACACAGATGTTGTTCTCCATTGCAAAATGTTTTGCTACGGTGTGACCTATTGAACATGACCCTGGTCCCTCTGTCAGCTCAGACACCTGACTGTAGTCATATTGTGGACGAAGTCTAAGTCTGTGTCCCAAATGGCACCCTAAAAAATGTATAAAGGGAATAGGGGGACATTTGGGAGCTAGGCTAGGTTACAGGGCTATAGGACCAACCACACCAAGTCAGTCAGTCTTGGCCGTTAGTGACTTGCTCTACTCCAGTGGGAACGCTCAGCACAATTGATTCAGTCATTGGAATTTAGAAGTGGGTCGAAGTTCTGATTAGCTTTGGCCTTGGGTCTCACGAGACAGCCTGCTGAATCACTTTCAGATTGCTGCCTTTTTCTACCGTAAGACACTGCAACAGGCCCAGATAGATCTCTCTCTTTCTCTCTGCAGCTGAAATAGTTTTGCAAAATGAGATCATATTCAAAAAGGCCAAATACTGCACTGACCTCACTTTACACTGTCTGAGAGCTCAGAGTGATATTTCTCCTCTATATTTCTACTTCAATTGATTTCTTCATGTCAGCTGCCTGAACTGGTAAGAGTAACAAATATACTGCAGGTGCACATTTCTCAGATGTGTCAGAATAACTTTTTTACAGTTTAATACAGTCCATTTTACGACATCGTACTGTGTGTCATTACACAGTAATTGCTATGATACTGTATTTATATTACAGTATAGTGTGAGTGTACTGTAATATACTGTAATATTAAATACATAATTTGACTTGCCACCAAGCTGTCTGTAAATTACTGTCAAATTCATGCTAACCCCTTTACAGTGTACTGTATTCAGGTATATGCTTTCAAGCCCTTTATACAGCGGCAGTAGATCACATGACCTATTGAAGGACGAATGGTTGGTTATAGTCTATTGGCTTGTATCGTTCCAGTCAAACACGTCTGTCCCCTTAAGTCACTGTGGTATTTATTTTATATTGAAGAACTCGAAGCAGTTCCATACTTCCATAACACAACTCCCAACTTTCTATGGCGTTCATCATCCCAAGCCATTTTGAATTAAGTTGCCAATAAATCACACAGGAATCTCTGGGTTCCCCACTGGCCGACACCTAGATTAATTTCTTACCACCACAAATGCAAAATCTGTTAGAACAGACTTGAAAGATGAGGGAAGAGAGGGTTTCTGCCCTGAAGATGAAAAATGACTGTTGGTGAAGAAAATAATTTCACATTATTTTGTCGTTTAGTTATCAGTGATTCAAGACAAAAACCAACAACATTAAGCAAACGTGAATAAAAAAACAGCAAGCCGAGGCCCACCCACGCTCTGACAGTGGGTTACTACTGTATATAGATAGAGTACATGGATTCAAAAGAGGTTTGAGAAATCAATTAATGAATTTAGACATTCACAATGTCTGCAGGATTCAAATGAGAATTCACCAAGCACCACTTCCCACGACCTTCATTCAGCCAAAGAATGTCTTGTGGCTTACTAATACCATGCTCATAGTTGTCAAGATCAATTTATGTTAGCTTTTGTGAGCATCAGGAGTGTAATAGGATAATTTCATTGCCAGATACAGATGCACCCTCTGCCTTTACATCTAAGTAGCAGATTGCTGTTCTTGATCATCTCGACCGCCCCTGCAAGAAGAAAACACCATTTGATGGTCTGCTGCTCAGACAATATATAAAGCTAGTTGTAATGGTTGTTTGGAGGCAAAGTGCAACAGAGCAGCAGAATTTCATTTGTTCCGCAAACTTGGAAAGCATTATGTCGGCCTGCCAAATATTTCTTGATGCGCCGGGGTTGTGTGACCTTCATACAGCAGACATATTTATCATGTTCTACCAGAGTAAATGTAACACTTTTTTTTTATAAACATGAAATTAAATCGTGTCGTAGTTCAACGAGAACAACCCAATAGCTTTTTAAGTTCCTTTTAGGAGACAGGGATGAGGTCACTAACTTCTGGCTGGATTTGGTTCTGGTTCTGGGGTCATGACCCCGTCTATGTTCCACATCACATACTGTACTCCAGACGTAGCAACTTTATTTTGATCACCGTAAACAAATATAATAACAATAAGTAAAACAAATCTGCAATGACCCGTCCTTTCTCAGGTAATCACTTTCTAAGTTGGTGACCAGCATCCTACATACAGCAAGAATACAAATCAGAGAATTATTATGAATTATTATAGATCCTTTTTTTTATTCTGCTAGGGTGTCAGATGCCCATGTTTGAAAAGAGAGCAGCGGTAGGGAGCACAAGCAGAACAGCTTCACAATCTGTCATTCCCATTGAGTCCCAGAAAAGCCTAGTTATCATTGTGTAGAGAGAGCCATCTCCCATCACTTACACTACAGTCACCATCCACAACGGTGGCACAACCCCACCACATTCTTTTGCACCGTTTTCAAATGACTCTCTGTATATTCTGAATCATACAAACCCACACCCATACACAAATCTCAATGACATCATGGAGAGAAAAAAACATACTGGTTGGTAAGTGTTTACTTGAAAAAAGAATGCTTATGGCCCACACGGTGAAATGCCAGTGGGGAAATCAACCAATGTGAGGGGTGGCTGATAGGGATCTGTGTGTAGGAATAGAGAGCTGCATTGTGTTCACACTTCCTGCTTTCCCTCGTCTACCAGAGAACTCCAGAGTACAGTTAGTATTGTAAAAATGGAAAAGACTTGTGAGAAGTCGAGATTAGAGATATGAAATGTACACAGAACAGGGTTCCAAAACAGAGAGTAGTCAGCATCCATTTTAAGTCGATTAGCTTTGACTTATATACTGACGGGGTAACTTACAGTATAATAATAACATTATTATAATAATACAAACCAGACTAAACGTACTGCTAATAAAGCATGTGTCGCTTCTAATGAACTAGAAGATGGCAACTTACATTAACTAATGTCTTTCTCAAGCAAACCCATAAGATATCTTTAGACGTGGTTGTGCAGCAAACAACAATAAAACAGCTCCAGGGGCATTGGCCAATTAAATGAATGGACATCTTTAATGGAGGTGACACACCTTGGTGAGCCTGCTGTCTAAGATATCACTCTATTTAGCCAATCAGCGAACCACCCACCATTCAACTTTTGAAGGCAAGGAGAATACATCAAGCGGCCGAAACTTGTGTGCAAATGATCATTTAGGATTGAAGTAATTGGTTTCATCAGCGTTGAAAAGGCAGCCAGAGCAAAATGCCACTTTAGATTAGGACCCTCCTCCTGGAGAAATGGATGACACCACTGATCGGGGGACTAAATGCCACAACTAATCAATTGCTTTTGTGACTCTGGCTCTCCATGCAGCAGTAAAAAGAGAGGGTGCACTAGGTTCTCTTTCTCATTATAGAAAATGCTATCTCCTTAGTAACATAATTTAACTTCTCATCAACTTGGTCACACTGTGTCATCAAACCTGTCCAAACCCCCGGCAGACAATGAGGGGTTATGAAAAACAACCTTGTTTGGGGTTAGGCCCCATTTATAAATACCACCAAGACCGGACAACACCAGGCCCATATTCACTAAACATATCAGAGTAGGAGTGCTGATCAAGGATCCGTTTATCCTTTTAGATCATAATGAATATGATTATATGGGCAGGGGAGACCTGATCCTAGATCAGGACTCCCACTCTGGTGGTTTTTGAAGACCCCAAGGACATGCATGCATTTGTACTGTAGCATTGTACACTACACTAACATGTTCACAACATGTTTGCTCTATTTAAATTAGATGGTCAAACAAAAATCCTAAGCAGCTATACAATATCACAGGTGTTCATCAACATGTACAGTACTATAAGTAGAAACACATTCGTATGAAGTTCATAAGATTCAATGATGCTGTGACATCTATCTTTTCAGTGAGTTGTAACACCACCATTCTGTTAAAGGAAAACTCCACCCAAAAACTCTCTTTTGGTATTTGTTTCATTAGTCCAGTGTTGATATAGTCCCAAAATGTTTTGCATGTCAGCAATCAAGTTTTCAAGATAAACTCAGCAAAAAAAGAAACGTCCCTTTTTTCTGGACCCTGTCTTTCAAAGATAATTCGTAAAAATCCAAATAACTTCACAGATCTTCATTGTAAAGGCTTTAAACACTGTTTCCCATGCACGTTCAATGAACCATAAACAATTAATGAACATGCACCTGTGGAACGGTCGTTAAGACACTAACAGCTTACAGACGGTAGGCAATTAAGGTCACAGTTATGAAAACTTAGGACACTAAAGAGGCCTTTCTACTGACTCTGAAAAACACCAAAAGAAAGATGCCCAGGGTCCCTGCTCATCTGTGTGAACGTGTCTTCGGCATTCTGCAAGGAGGCATGAGGACTACAGATGTGGCCAGGGCAATAAATTGCAATGTCCGTACTGTGAGACGCCTAAGACAGCGCTTCAGGGAGACAGGACGGACAGCTGATCGTCCTCGCAGTGGCAGACCACGTGTAACAACACCTGCACAGGATTGGTACATCCGAACATTACACCTGCGGGACAGGTACAGGATGGCAACAACAACTGCCCGAGTTACACCAGGAACGCACAATCCCTCCATCAGTGCTCAGACTGTCCGCAATTGGCTGAGAGAGGCTGGACTGAGGGCTTGTAGTCCTGTTGTAAGGCAGGTCCTCACCAGACATCACCGGCAATAACGTCGCCTATGGGCACAAACCCACCGTCGCTGGACCAGACAGGACTGGCAAAAAGTGCTCTTCACTGACTAGTCGCGATCTTGTCTCACCAGGGGTGATGGTCGGATTCCCGTTTATCATCGTAGGAATGAGCGTTACACCGAGGTCTGTACTCTGGAGCGGGATCGATTTGGAGGTGGAGGGTCCGTCATGGTCTGGGGCAGTGTGTCACAGCATCATCGGACTGAGCTTGTTGTCATTGCAGGCAATCTCAACGCTGTGCGTTACAGGCAAGACATCCTCCTCCCTCATGTGGTACCCTTCCTGCAGGCTCACCCTGACATGACCCCCCCAGCATGACAATGCCACCAGCCATACTGCTCGTTCTGTTCTTGATTGCAAGACAGGAATGTCAGTGTTCTGCCATGGCCAGCAAAGAGCCCGGATCTCAATACCATTGAGAACGTCTGGAACCTGTTGGATCGGAGGGTGAGGGCTAGGGCCATTCCCCCCAGAAACGAACCGGGAACTTGCAGGTGCCTTGGTGGAAGAGTGGGGTAACATCTCATAGCAAGAACTGGCAAATCTGGTGCAGTCCATGAGGAGGAGATGCACTGCAGTACTTAATGCGTCTGGTGGCCACACCAGATACTGACTGTTACTTTTGATTTTGACCCCCCCTTTGTTCAGGGACACATTATTCCATTTCTGTTAGTCACATGTCTGTGGAACTTGTTCAGTTTATGTCTCAGTTGTTGAATCTTGTTATGTTCATACAAATATTTACACATATTAAGTTTGCTGAAAATAAACGCAGCTGACAGAGAGAGGACGTTTCTTTTTTTGCTGAGTTTATATAACTTTCAAAATACAGAAATACAGCCGGAATGATGCATTTTGCTTCACATGGTGTTGAGTTTTCCATTATATGATGCAAAATGTATTTCTGGAAACTTGATTGCTGACATGCAAAACATGTTGGGACTATATCAACAATGGACGAATGAAACAAATACCAATATACAAAATACCAAATACCGTTTTTGGGTGGAATTTTCCTTTAACTCCATTAAACAGTGTTCTCTCTCTCTTTGGTTAACGCTAACTGTTCATCTTTGTATTGGAAGGTTGTTTCTCCCTTTTAATACCATTTAAGATCTGTCTGCACATCAGACTATCCTATCAGTCTGTGAAGGGGATGGCCTATTGCCACGGATGTCCATTGCCCTTATTAAGGTTGCCATTACGCTCTGTGTCTCAGGTGACATTGATGTCCTCAGAGCTGCCTGTGTGTGTGCGTGTGCAAGTGTCTGTGATCTGTGTGTGTGCGTGTGTCTGTGATCTGTGTGTGTAAGTGTGAAAAGGAGTAACTGTATCAGGTGCATGATAATAAAGCACGAAGTTCAAACAGTAGTGTTTATTTGAAATATAAAGGCACTTCTGAATGTTATTGAACAGGCCTCTGTCACAGTGGGTCTAGTAAGGTTGTTGCTGGACCAACACAGTACCACACTAACAACCATTGTAGCACCAAGGCTGTAGTAGCTCATCTCATACATTGAACCAACTGCATCTATTATTGTTAGGCTTTGTGACCAACACTCATAAATTGGTACCCGGAAATTCAATGAAAGAACAAATAGAAATCTGTTGATTGAGTAAATTGGAATACTTAAGAGGCAATTAGAAAAGAAAAATAATAAAAGGTGGATATAAAATACATTAATCTGCACTCGTTTTCATTTTGCTGCTTTCATTCTTTCTGTTGTTGTTGTTGTTGTTCTACCTCTCGCTGTGGTATTGATACCATTAAATGAAATACCTGCTGTAACACAAAGGAGGGAACATAAAGATGAGGAGAGAGACAGAGAGAGAGGCAGGCCAAGGCATTAATCAGCCATCTTGCTACATATTGATTCAACTACAATGATGCGGTCATTTGGAGAAATAATAGGCAGCAAATTATGCAGGATGAATCCCTGCTGTTAATGAATGAGAATAATCCCCCTTTGTACTGAAAAACCCACCACCCACAGCTCGGAGGCTAGGAAATCTGCTAGGTGGAAGAGTGGGCCTGCCAGGCTGCTGTGATTACCAGCAGTAAGGGAAACATTGAGAGGAGAGCTACCATTGTCCTCCTTTGCGCTCAGAAGGTCAGTGTGTGTGTGTGTGTGTGTGTGTGTGCTCAGAGGGTCAGGGTCTGTATGGCTCTTCTCAGGGTGGTCATCCGGACTCCTGGCTGCTCCATCAGGCTCACAGCAACAAGACTGAGGCTTATTTCACCGTTTCTTGTAGGATGATGCAGAATGGACATGAATATAGACGCTGGAGGAAACAAGGCCTCATACTGAGACGGATTGCTTATCCTTATCCTTTAATTCACATTCTATCATTAAGGATGGGCCAGAGTGGACACGTACTGTAGACCACAGGAGGCTGCTGAAGGGAGGACGGCTCATAGTAATGCCTGGAATGGAGTGAATGGCGTGGTATCAAACATGTGGAAACTTTCCAGATTTTTATTTTTAACTCAGCATTTAACAGTAAAGTCTACACCTGATGTCATCGGCGCTTGACCAATAACACCATTCCATTTATTCTGTTCCAGCCATTACTATGAGGCTGTCCTCCCCAATTAAGGTGCAACCAGCCACCTGTGGTATACACAAACGGATATACGTGCAAACACACAGTCACGCACACGTTTGCATGGGAGGAGAAGATGAGATTTCAACTTCAACAATGCTTCCTACAACCAAACATGCACCACAATAAATCATTATTGGCCATTTGATTCAAAGCCCAAATAACATCACTTTTTCTGCAAAGTCACTCTGATTCTAAATCAACAGTGGCTATGTAAAGCTACTCTGATTCTAAATCAACAGTGGCTATGTAAAGCTACTCTGATTCTAAATCAACAGTGGCTATGTAAAGCTACTCTGATTCTAAATCAACAGTGGCTATGTAAAGCTACTCTGATTCTAAATCAACAGTGGCTATGTAAAGCTACTCTGATTCTAAATCAACAGTGGCTATGCAGCAGGATGTAAAGTCTTAATAACTCCAGCACACCACTTCCCTGAGCCTGCATATCTTCATTACAGTGGGACTCGTCTTATTGTTGGATTAAACTTACTGCATACGACTAAACACACACAGCCACATAATGAAATACACAACTAGCAACAAGCTGTTTGGACAAGGGATTGGTTCCATTTCAAGTCAAAAATCCCCCAACAAAAGAAAAGATACAGAAAACCGAGTGCATAAAAGCAGTAAATCAGATTCACTCAAGGAATTAAGTATAAACGTATTAATTAATTTATGCAGAGCGACTCAATTGTTATGACTGTGGTATAAACACACACATGAAGTTATTAAACCACACTGACAACAAAAGAAAAACATCTCAGTAACAGACAGCGTAACAGGTGGTACTGTTTTAACACAGAACAGTTTAAACTCCCAGAACCCCCTCAGGGTTTCAGTGTGTGAATAGCAACCTTTTAAGTCAATAGTGTAATCTCTCATCAGGTGTGGTTGTATAATGTGCAGGTGTGTGTGTGCGAGCGTGCGTGTGTGTGCTCATGGTGTAGAGCTGTCCTGTGTTCTGCCTGCTTGAGACCCGCAGGTTGTAGACAGAGAGGGCAGACTGTGAAGACATTTGTCAATGGCCAAGGTCACCAGGCTGCCTGTACAGACTGGAGCTAGTGGGTGCATCACAAATGGCACCCTATTCCCTATACAGTGCACTACTTTTGACCAGAGCTCTATGGACCCTGGTCAAAAGTAGTGCACTATATAGGGAATAGGGTGCCATTTGGTAAGGATAGAGACACTGTTTCCCAGTGCGCTCCAATCTCCCCCACCACAGAGTTGTCCTGTATGTACCCATGAACAAGGAGAGGGAGGGTGGCAGCTTCAATGTACACAACACACACACACACAAGCATAGACATAGGTACAGACATACACACACACCAAATATGAAATGCTAGTGGAGCGTGTCCATAAAATAAAAAGGAATTGCGTCCGGGGACTGAAACCAGAATCAGATATTACCTGCTGTCTTGATTAATAGTCTCTCTCCTGTATGCTTTTAATTTAAAGCCCCCCAGCACTCTCTCTCTCTCTCTCTCTCTCTCTCTCCTCTGAAAAATGAATATGTCCCAAATGGCACCCTATTCCCTAGGGGCCCTGGTCAAAAGTAGTGCACTATGTAGGGATTAGGGTGCCATTTGGATCGAAGGCAATAACTTCTCTATTTTTACGATGGACTCATCCAAACCTGGAGGTGGGACTGGGGGACCCACCAATACATTTTAGTTTAAATTTGCATTGCAATGTTTTTAAATTCATATCTGACTTTAATTTGCTGCGGATATGGCTGTTTGCATTTACCTCAAGCATGGAAAACTGGTACTGGTCTGCAGTACAGGGAAACTGATTGTTACATACTGTATGAAATAGGAATAAACAAATCTTACTACCGCTAAACAGAGGCATATGTGGCTTGCAGCCTTGCACACTGAGACCTTATGAGACAGACATGTCCATAATTACTACTATCAGATATGTGGTGAGAGCCACTGTAATGGTGGTTGTGAGGGGCAGGGATGTGATGAAATCTTGATAGCCACAATGCTTGATGGCCAAAACTCGGAAAGCCCTGAGGTTAGAGAGGTGAGCCAGTGACCGAAGGGTTGCCAGTTTGAATCCCAGGGCTTATGGGGAAAACAGTGGGGAGTGAGGAGAGTTGCTGGTATCAGAAGGTTGTCTTCTGGTTCTTGGTTGTCTGCAGTGATCTGGTGTCTTCTGTTTGCCCAACTGGTTAGTCTGCAGTGATGTGACATCAAGAGGCTTAGTACAGAGTGACTGCGGCTCCGCCCGCTCCGTGGATCCATCGCCACAGCGGGCGAGGCAAATCCCGTTAGCTGTGAATAAAGCCATTCGGGCCAGCTACAGGTAAGCCTGACGCAATGCGATTACATGGCAAGTGCAGTGGCTGAAAGCCCCAGCGCCAACACAATACCCTCAGTCAGCCTTCTTCATTTCTGCCATACCATTCCATTAATGGAAATCCTGTTAAAAGGTGTGACACACCAAATTTTAAATCCCAAATGGCAACCTAGTTCCTTTATAGTGTACTAATTTAGACCAGAGCCTTAAAGGCCCTGCTCAGAAGTAGTGCACCATATAGGCAATAGGGTGCCATTTGGGATGCAAAAACACTGTACGAGAGAAAGAGAGGATTGTGGGAGATTTAAAGGATTCTGGGTAATGTTGAGTTAATTCACCATATCAACATCAAGTTATGATCAATGGTAAAATGATTTGGACGTAGCTATATAACAGCTACCGTATGTCTGGCTGACAGACAGTTCCTTGATCACAAATACAAAGCTAAGCTAAGCAATGTCCCTTTAATAACAACAAGTAGACAGTTGTTAAATCCTCTTTGTGGGAACAGGAGGGAGGGAGCAGAGCAGGGTAGAGGAGAGTAGAGGTTTTTCCACTGCTCAGCAGGCCAGGGTTAGTCTAGTTGACTATTTTGAGCATTATGGATCTTTTTCTTATTTAGCAGGGTCATACTTTCATCTCTATCTCTAAGTCTGCATCTCACTCCCGAGTGGCACTGCATCGCAGTGTTGAGGTGTCACTACAGCCTGGGGTTCGATCCCAGGCTTTGTAACAGCTGGCCGTGACCGGGAGTCCTAAAGGGCGGTGCACAATTGGCCCAGTGTCGTCCCGGTTAGGGGAGGGTTGGCCAGGGGCTTTCCTTGGCTCGTCGCGCTCTAGCGACTCCTTGTGGCAGGCCGGGCACCAGCAAGCTGACTTCAGTCGTTAATTGAACAGCATTTCCTCCGACACATTGGCGAGGCTGGCTTCCGGGTTAAGCGAGCAGGTGTTAAGAAGCAGCGTGGTTTGGCGGGTCATGTTTCGGAGGACGCATGACGCGACCTTCGCCTCTCCCGAGCCCGTTAGGGAGTTGCAGCGATGAAACAAGATCATAACTACCAATTGGATATCACGAAAAAGGGGTAACATTATTTTAAATAAAAGAATAAAAGACTGCATCTCAAATTGCACCCTGTTCCCTATATAGTGCACTTCTTTTGACAAAGGTCCATAGGGCCCTTTTCAAAAGTAGTGCATTAAATAGGGAATAGGGTGTCATTTGGACCGTACACTAAGAGAGGGATATCCAAAGACAGAAACAAGAGCTACTCAGCAACATTCATCACAATAACAACATACCTTGCATTACACCTGGGATGAAAACACTTACATTTGCTCAACTTGCCATTGGCTCAACCATTGGTTCAACTTACCCCATGGCCATTGGTTCAACTTACCCCAAAGCAAACATTTGGACTATATTAGCCCAAACAAGGATGCACTTTCATGCTAGGTTTAGGACCTCATATTGAAGCTTATAGAGACCCCAACTGATGTATAGAACAATCTTTGGCTTAGATACAAGCATCATGAATCCTCTAACACAATACATTTATTTGACTTGGTCAATTTTCTGGACCGAACTTACCACTTTTCCATGTGGTTTCTTCATTCACAGACTCCATGAAATGATGACCTCTTCCTAAATATTTGGTCACATTAATTCTGTCTATGATTTCCTAGAAACAAGGGTGACTCAAAGTACCCCTTCGGCTCAACTTAACCCACACTCCCCTACTGCTCTCCGCATTTCTCATGGGGTCAATACTATATGGAAACACACAAACACCCATACAAAACAAAAACACAATTCTATTTGTAATGTGTCTGTAACGAGGTATTTTTGCTTCAGAATATGAATAACTAATAAGGAGATATAAGTCATAACAAAGCTTGGGAACTTATCTGTAACAATACTGCTTTTCTCACAAATCTGTATGTTTATGAATAAAAACGCCTCATATATTCTGCTGTCTGTCTGTGTATGACGTCAATCTATACTCTCCAGTATCTCACCAGCCAACCAACCACATCAAAACCCTTCAAAGCTGCTCTCAACAGCCCACCACATAGATTCCCCCACTTCCCTTCCCAAAATGGTTTATTGAGTCTCCCAGCCAGCCAAGGCGGTGCGAGGGGAGCCAGGTAGCTATAAAGAGACAGATAAGAGATGCGTTGGAGAGAGAGAGAGAGAGAGAGAGAGAGAGAGGGAGCAGGAGAGGGAGGGAGAGAGATAGAAGGGGGCGACGGCTCCTTGACGAGCGCTCATCATCTCCTCTACCTTCCCCTGAACCTGATCTGTCCCAGTAATCGCTCGCTTCAATCAGAAGAAGAAAAAAAATCTATAGTTCAATGGTAATTTTCTCTCCTCTCCTCCACTCCTCAATCCGCCCCTGTCTGTCTGTGTCTGGGCCAGGCACCTGCTGAAGCCTCTGAGGTGGAACGGCTCAATATTAGCTCTGAAATTAGCAGCAGTCCCTTGTTAAAGACTTGGCACACTGTGAGCAGGGATAGACACTGTTAATGGCATAAAAGCCCTCATCACCTGGGAGCCACACAATTACTTGAGCCAGCCTCTCTCTCTTTTCTCTCTCCCTCTCCCTCTCTCTCTGTCCCGGCCCTGTATCCTTGAGACAGCTTACTCCTCTCCGCACTGGCCACCAACCAAAACGGAGGAGACAGAGAGCGAGATCTCTCCCGTGACAGCCCTCTGTGCCTCTCTAAACCCCATTTAAAGGAAAAGCAGCATTCAATTGAACCGCTAAATCGCTGTAAATTAATTTTGGGGGGGATTTTTGTGGTGAAAATCGGGTCTGATAACATTATTGTGATTTAAAGGTGTAGTAGGGGTAAACTCACTCACAAACAAACAGTAAATATCTTTAGAAAACTAAATCAAAGAGTTCATTTTTAATAATGATACATGACATAGTACATATACTCAGGTTATTACTTAGGCAAATGTAATCCATAACTCAGACAGGCTTTAATATGGCAGACTGAGTCCCCGCCGCTTCTGAAGTTCAATATAATATTTATGATGCTACTTTACTTATTAAGGAGACTGAATATAAGAGAGGAATAAAAAGGAAGTAGCCTTGTAGCTATGACAGTAGCATATTTTTAATACAGTATGTACAATAGAGTAAGTATCTTCTCAGTATCACAATGTTCCCTTCTCTCTGCAGTATCCTCAACATGGGCTGTGAACTTTACTGCTTTCCTGTATGGCTACTTCTCCAACATCTTAAACTAAGGATGTACAGGTCATTGGCTACAAGGCTACACTTCCTGTATCTCTAGGCCAAGTCTGTACAAGCTGATAATACATTACATCTCCACGCTGTACACTACAGGCCAGGGGTGAACCCAGAGTCACGTGTGAGGCCCCCCGCCACTCTGCAGCCTTCGCCCTGACAACAAGCAGCACGGTGAGCATATCAGGGCCACCCTGCACTGAGACCTACTGTAGGGTGGGGACGGTGGGGTGGGAACCAAGAGCAGCATTGCTCGCAATCCTCATAAACTACACTGAACAAAAATATAAACGCAACATGTAAAGTGTTGGTCCCATGTTTCATGTGTTGAAATAAAATAACTCAGAAATGTTCCATATGCATAAAAAGCTTATTTCTCTAAAATTTGGTACACACATTTGTTTACATCCCTGTTAGTGAGCATTTCTCCTTTGCCAAGATAGGTGTGGCATATCAAGAAGTTGATTAAAAAGCATTATCATTACACAGGTGCACCTTGTGCAGGGGACAATAAAAGGCCACACTAAAATGTGCAGTTTTGTCACAACACAATGCCACATATGTCTCTAGCAATTGGAATGCTGACTGCAGGAATGTCCTGACATGCTGACTGCAGGAATGTCCACCAGAGCTGTTGCCAGAGAATCTAATGTTCATTTCTCTACCGTAAGCCGAACTCCAACGTCTTTTTAGAGAATTTGGCAGTACGTCCAACTGGCCTCACAACCGCAGACCACATGTAACCAAGCCTGCCCAGGACCTCCACATCCGGCTTCTTCACCTGCGGGATCGTCTGAGACCAGCCACCCAGACAGCTGATGAAACTGTGGGTTTGTACAACCGAAGAATTTCTGCACAAACTGTCAGAAACTGCCTCAGGGGAAGCTCATCTGCGTGCTTGTTGTCCTCACCAGGGTCTTGACCTGACTGCAGTTCGGCGTCATAACCGACTTCAGTTGGAAAATGCTCACCTTCAATGGCCACTGGCACACTGGAAAAGTGTGCTCTTCACGGATGAATCCCGGTTTCAACCTTATCGGACAGATGGCAGACAGCATGTAAGGCGTTGTGTGGGCGAAGCGGTTTGCTGATGTCAACGTTGTGAACAGAGTGGCCCATGGTGGCAGTGGGGTTATGGTATGAGCAGGCACAAGCTACGGACAACGAACATAATTGCATTTTATCGAAGGCAATTTGAAATGCACAGAGATACCGTGACGAGATCCTGAGGCCCATTGTCGTGCCATTCATCCGCAGCCATCACCTCATGTTTCAGCATGATAATGCACGGCCTCATATCGCATGGATCTGTACACAATTCCTGGAAGCTGAAACCAGACATGTCACCCATTGAGCATGTTTGGGATGCTCTGGATTGACGTGTATGACAGCGTGTTCCAGTTCCCGGACAATATCCAGCAACTAATGCACAACCGTTGAAGAGGAGTGGGACAACATTCCACAGGCCACAATCAACAGCCTGATCAACTCTATGCAAAGGAGATGTCGTGCTGCATGAGGCAAATATTGGTCACACCAGATACTGACAGTTTTTCGGATCCACGCCCCTACTTTTTTTTAAGGTGTCTGTGACCAACAGATGCATATCTGTATTCCCAGTCATGTGAAATCCATAGATTATGGCCTAATACATGTATTTCAATTGACTGATTTACTTATATGAACTATAACTTAGTAACATCTATGAAATTGTTGCATGTTGCGTTTATATTTTTTGTTCAGTGTAAGTACCTGCTTGGATCCTTTAAGTGGAGAGGCTGGTGCTACCCGGAGCCCTCCCAGCACTCAGCAGCCCTCCCTACCCCTCCTCTGGCTCCCTGCACATGGATGCTGGATGCCACAGCTGGAGGGGCAGCTCCGTGCCAGCCTAGTGGAGCCTAGCGGAGCGTGATCAAAGCAGGTTACAATAGACTCCTCACAGGGTCAGCTGCCGACAACCTGTACAAGATTTACGCCTTCAATAATAAATGAACTAAACATTTTGAAGTAATTGGCTGTGCAGAGGCAGAGGAAGAGGCCTCTCTCTCTATCCCTCTCTCCTCTCTATCTCCACCAGAGAGCTTGCTTGTACAAAGCAATAGCGTTTGAATAATTGATGTATGATGCAGTGGTGTGGTGGCTCTGTCGGGTTGCCTTGATTCGCTACAAGCTCTGTGTTCGACTGTGGTGGTGCTTCTCATGATTATCATTGTTTAGAAAAACAATAGGACCAGACAGAAGAAAGAACATAAAGAAAGAATTGGGAAGAAGAGGAGCACTTCAGCACCAAGACAAGTCCCACTGGGCAAAAACTCATTGAATCAACGTTGTTTCCACGTAATTTCAAACCCCAAATTAAATGTGATGACTTTGAATTGTCGTGGAAAAACCTGATTGGATTTGATTGGATTTAACCTAAATCTAATGACATGGTGAAATATTTTGTTGCTTTCACGTTGAATTTACTTTAGTTGACAACTCAACCAACTGTAAATCAAAACTAGACGTTGAACTGACGTCTGTGCCCAGTAGGATATTTCATCACAGATCGGCTTCTCTCTGAAAGTCTGAGGCCTCAATATACTGACTACTGATTCATGATGATAAACAAACAATTATCATCTTAACAAATGCAGCCCAGACAACTCTCTCGCTCTACTGAAGTTGTCTGATGCCAGATCTTCACAGAGATAAGGTCTGGCTGTCTGTCCCGCATGCTTGTGAAATTATCTGGAAGTATTTTTTTGCTTTATGTCTCTATTCTGATCATAGGGGTACCAAGAACAACAAACATAGACAAACAGACAGACAGGGACTTTAGAAAGCAGAAACGACTGTACAAGCTAGTTTATGTAGAGAAATTCCACCTCTTTTCTATACCAATGAAATCCTTCCACTCATTGTTGTGTTATTTATCTGTGCATCACCAAGCTACAGTGTGTTTGTGAGCCTGAGATACACGTAATTTATGGTGTTTGTTGCAAGTGTAATTTGTATAATGTGCTCATAAAACATTGCGGAAGACAACAGCAGATCTGCTTGGGGAATGATAAAAGACCATGGAAAGCCAGTTATCTAAACTCCTGATCAGAATTCATATTGTCCCAACGCTAGCTACACTTCCAGGGCCTATTCATAATATTGACTGTATCATCACTATTTTGCAAGCCATAAAATATATTGCTAGATACAGAATGGTATATGATTTGTAAAAAGTCCCATTATTGTTTTTCAAGCATGACTGTTTTGTATTAGTGAGGAAGACTACTGGATTTGACACACAGACAGGAATCACAGGCATGGTGGAAGTACTGGGAACGATGCCAAACACCACAGCCAATGCAGTTCATTCATTACAGAACTTAAATGTTCATCCATTTTAAGACTAGAATTTTAGAATGTTAAATTCTAAGGCTAGAATTCTACAATTCTAAGACTACATTTTAAGTCATAGTAAAGAACAGTGAAATACATGAAAGTGCATGAGGACAATGAGATGGGTATAGGAGTTTATTAATATACATGTGTATTGTATGTAAATGTATATTTACAGAATCCCGTGTATTAGATGATGATAGCCTATGACTGTAAGACTGGTACAGTATCTGCCTGGTGTTCAGTACATTTATCTCCTCAGCTTCACTGAAGGAAGTTACTTTAGGAGGCTCTAACGAGAACTTCTAATCTGACACGGGGGAGAGTAATTATGCCATTGTTTTTTAAAGACCATCGCGGACAATTAAGAAAGCAGCAGATCATGAGGCGGAGGAGAAAGAATGAAGGGAAGGGGGGAGGTGTGGAAAAAGGGAGCTTTTTGTCAGTTACTGTTTAGCTCCAGACGATTCAGCTCAGAGGTAGTAACTGACGCCAGCGTTTACATAACGGTTCCTTATGCTTTGGCGAACACCAAGCAGCCGGGTCTGATATAGGCTAGCTTTTAACATCGAACAACCTTGTGCGTGGGAATTATTAATGAAGTTGTAAATGTGATATTGCTTATTTTATGGGATCTAAAAATATAATATTTTTCACCGCTCTACTGTGCATGTTACAGCTTTAATTAGGGCCGTTTCCACGGTAACAGAGTGATGCTGAGACTTTCCTTTAAAATGTATCCCAAACAAAAACCAATGATTGCAAATTTAAACAAACCATTCAACTACTTTATCAATTTCCACTGAAAACTGTACAAAAACCCATTTACTTGAAGAACAGTGGATATAGAGTTGTATGTGTTTGTGTATACAGTTGTATGGTTTGTTTAACTTTGCAATCATTGGTTTTTGTTTGGGATACATTTTAAAGTGAAAAATCTTGGTCTCAGCATCACTCTGTTACCGTGGAATCACCCTTAGGACATTTCTAATATCATCAGAAAACAACCTTCACAAAACAACTAATGGCCCAGAGAAGTCATGCATACAGTCAATCACATAGGCCTCTCTGCGTCCCAAATGGCACCCTATTCCCTACACCGTGCACTACTTTTGACCAGACTACGCTACATAGGGAATAGTGCACTATATAAGGAATAGGGTGACATTTGGGACTTACACATAATGTATGCTAAGTGATGGATTGGCTAGCCAGGTCAGAAACTGTCTCTGCCCGGTACCGTGGCCGTCAGTTCTAGAACGTGTTTATCCAAGGACAAGCATTCTTATCTTCCCATCTGTCCCCTGGAACTCTTCTAATGTGTAAGACAGGTGGCCTGCTCAATGTTTAGAGCCCGTAGGGTCCAAATATGATTAAGAACTCAAATTAACCGGCCGTGGTAAATGTGAATTCTATATTAAGGTGTGGGGGAAACAGGGACCCTGAAAACAATCCCTGCTAACTGCCGGCCGAGGGTAAATACATATACATACATAGAGAGAGTGACTGGATGGAGACTGAGGAATGGACCATTCTAATCTGATAGCTTGGACTTGAGTTGATAGGCTGGCTGGGAGAGACACAGGTTTAGAGTGAGAGGCAGCAGGCATGTCTGTGCAGGGTTGGCTGAGAGACAGACAGAGGCAGGTGAGACTGGTGTAGAACAAAATGTCTACATACAGAGATCTATAAACAGAGATACAGTTGAGGTCGGAAGTTTACATACACTTAGGTTGAAGTCATTAAAACTCGTTTTTCAACCACTCTACAAATTTCTTGTTAACAAACTATACTTTTGGCAAGTTGGTTAAGACATTTACATTGTGCATGACACAAGTAATTTTTTCCAACAATTGTTTACAGACAGATTATTTCACTTATAATTCACTGTATCACAATTCCAGTGGGTCAGAAGTTTACATACACTAAGTGGATTGTGCCTTTAAACAGCTTGGAAAATTCCAGAAAATTATGTCATGGCTTTAGAAGCTTCTGATTGGCTAATTGACATAATTTGTCAATTGGAGGTGTACCTGTGGATGTAGTTCAAGGCCTACCTTCAAACTCAATGCCTCTGCCTTGACATCTTGGGAAAATCAAAAGAAATCAGCAAAGACCTCAGCAAAAAAATTGTACCACGTTCATCTGTACAAACAATAGTACGCAAGTATAAACACCATGGGAAAATCTGTATTGTAATTGTTTTTAATAACCTGCTCAGGGACTGCGGTTGAAAATTAGCCGGCTGGCTAAAACCGGCACTTTTACTGAAACGTTGATTAATGTGCACTGTCCCTGTAAAAATAAAAATGAACTCAAACTCGAACCACGCATACCGCTCAGGAAGGAGACGCGTTCTGTCTCCTAGAGATGAATGTACTTTGGTGCGAAAAGTGCAAATCAATCGCAACAGCAAAGGACCTTGTGAAGATAATGGAGGAAACAGGTACAAAAGTATCTATATCCACAGTAAAACAAGTCCTATATCGACATAACCTGAAAGGCCGCTCAGCAAGGAAGAAGCCACTGCTCCAAAACCACCATGAAAAAGCCAGAATACGGTTTGCAACTGAACATGGGGACAAAGATCGCACTTTTTGGAGAAATGTCTTCTGGTCTGATGAAACAAAAATAGAACAGTTTGGCCATAATGCCCATTGTTATGTTTGGAGGAAAAAGGGGGAGGCACAGTGGTGGCAGCATCATGTTGTGGGGGTGCTTTGCTGCAGGAGGGACTGGTGCACTTCACAAAATAGATGGCATCATGAGGAACGAAAATTATGTGGATATATTGAAGCAACATCTCAAGAAATCAGTCAGGAAGTTAAAGCTTGGTCGCAAATGGGTCTTCCAAATGGACAAAGACCCCAGCATACTTCCAAAGTTGTGGCAAAACAGCTTAAGGACAACAAAGTCAAGGTATTGGAGTGGCCATCACAAAGCCCTGACTTCAATCCCATAGAACATTTGTGGGCAGAACTGAAAAAGCATGTGCGAGCAAAGGAGGCCTACAAACCTGACTCAGTTACACCAGCTCTGTCAGGAGGAATGGGCCAAAATTCACCCAACCTATTGTGGGAATCTTGTGGAAGGCTACCCGAAACGTTTGACCCAAGTTAAACAATTTAAAGGCAATGCTACCAAATACTAATTGAGTGTATGTAAACTTCTGACCCACTGGGAATGTGATGAAAGAAATAAAAGCTGAAATAAATCATTCTCTCTACTATTATTCTGACATTTCACATTCTTAAAATAAAGTGGTGATCCTAACTGACCTAAAACAGGGAATTTTTAGTAGGATTAAATGTCAGGAATTGTGAAAAACTGAGTTTAAATGTATTTGGCTAAGGTGTAGGTAGCCTTTACAGAGACACAGGGATCCCCCCACAGACACTGTAGCATGTGGACATACCACTTCATACCATTTAGTCATTTCATCTATGTAAATGGAAATATTTTTGCTCTACAAATGCTGTAATGAATGAAATTGTGTTTTCGTTGTCTTTTGTGTGTCACAACATTCGGATGAATAAAATAAGAGAATTCTCATATTCAAAGGGTACCATGGCCTTGGTTGTAAATCGTATCCTTTAACACCAGCCTATTTAGCTTTCAATTACTGTTAAAAGCAGTCAGGATGATATAACTAACTCTTCTGCTGTTTATGACTGATCATTAAAACTATCTATAAAACTTCATCATTCAAAGGTTCATGGCTGAAGAGTTAAACATACTCAGACATTTCATCTCGCTCTGGGCCAATGTAGAGAACAGGCAGCATCTAAAAAGTGGAACCTTAACAGGGGAAATTGCCTGAGTTCTTCTGAAGGGGAGGGGGAACTATGAGCGATAGTGATTGTGTGAGTGGACACATGGGAAGTAAAGGCCTATAAATGCACCATGTCTATAGCGGCGCTCTTCCACCGTGATAGAGTTCAGCTGATAGCAGAAGCAATCTAAGAAACGCTTTCACAGTTGAATCTCTCAGCCAAGCTTACTCTGCTGACTTTTACATTTACTATCAGACAATACATTACACTCCCTTCACAAAACACTCCTAACAAATACCTAGGAGATTGATGATAGTATTGATATACAAATGACTGTATTCTATGACTATACAAGCTTAGTAAGCCAACATTATCAATAACATCTAAACAGAGCTACTAACATTGCGATCTGAATTCATATGAATATGTAACTCAAAATACCTACTATTGTTCAAATAACATTCCTACATAAATAATATTTTCTGTAAAATGTTCTAGTACACTACATGGCCAAAGGTATGTGGACACCTGCTCGTCGAACATCTTACTCCAGAATCATGGGCATTAATATGGAGTTGGTCCCTCCTTTGCTGCTATAACAGCCTCCACTCTTCTGGGAAGGCTTTCCACTAGATGTTGGAACATTGCTGCAGTGACTTGCTTCCATTCAGCCACAAGAGCATCAGTGAGGTCGGGCACTGAAGTTGGGCGATTAGGCCTGGCTCGCAGTCGGCGTTCCAATTCATCCCAAAGGTGTTTGATGGGGTTGAGGTCAGGGCTCTGTGCAGGCCAGTCAAGGTCTTCCACACCGATCTCGACAAACCATTTCTGTATGGACCTCGCTTTGTGCACGGGGGCATTGTCATGATGAAACAGGAAAGGGCCTTCCCCAAACTGTGGCACAAAGTTAGAAGCACAGAATCGTCTAGAATGTAATTGTATTCTGTAGCATTAAGATTTCCCTTCACTGGAACTAAGAGGTCTAGACCGAACCATGAAAAACAACCCAGACCATTATTCCTCCACCACCAAACTTTACAGTTGACACTATGCATTGGGGCAGGTAGCGTTCTCTTGGCATCCGCCAAACCCAGATTTGTCCGTCAGACTGCCAGATGGTGAAGCGTGATTCATCACTCCAGGGAACGCGTTTCCACTGCTCCAGAGTCCAATGGAGGCGAGCTTTACACCACTCCACACACATTTCAACTCTATATCTGACATGGTACAGGTGTCTTCTCTTTTTAAGCCTATAACCATGTGTGTGAGATGTATACTTCTGCTTCAAAGTAGATTTGTTTAAGACTACCATGAAACACTCTGTGTGACCCTGATTTAGTCCACTGCAGTAAAAGGTTAAATACCAAAATCCAATAAAAGTCAATGCCACAGAGATCGCTATGGATAATGCTTTAGATCACTGTTAAAATGCTTTATTAATGATAATGAACATGACTGAAAAGTCCTGTAAGGAAACAGGTCCTGTAAGCGGTCTGAATTTATTCACCTTACAGTGATAATGCATTGGGAATTGAAACTGCTCTGAAGTTGCTGTAACTTTAATCATCATAGTAACTTTTAATTGGAGCTCAGACAGAATGTTGGCTTCCTGCTAGACGGAGGTAACTAATATCTTCACCGCGTTGGATACAGGATACTACTGGGCTAGTGTAGCCTGAGGTAATGTGCAATTACTGTATACTGCATTAGTATATGCAGGCCTCTCCTCTCCTATAATTTTTCCTCTCCACTCTTCTCATCACTGTTTCTCTACTCTCCTTGTCTTTCCTTTCCTCTTCTCCTATCCTCTTCTCTCCTATCCCCTTCTTTCCCCTCCTCTCCTCCCAGTTAAATGGAAGGTAGCCTACAGTACAGAGAGACAATAGGCTAGTTTTTTCCCCCTGTTTGTTTTCATTCAATAACTGTTTTTAAGGCCATGAAAGAAAGAAAGAAAATAAGTTGAGGTCATCTGTTTCTAATACTGTACAGTAGAACACATCATTCATCACAGCCAGGTGAACTAATGATTGACCATCCTTGAGTGGCTTTCTGTGCCACACTGTAATTGTGGTACAAATCCATCACTACTGTACTGTACTAGCTATTACATCAGTAGGCTGGAGTTGACTGGGTTGGATGGAAACTGTTCTCACCAAGCTTACTGGGTAACAAGAAGTTGATGGTCCAAATCAACTGAAACGGTACTGTAAAGGTGAATGTGGAGGAAGGGAGAACGACACTTTTGAGGATCCATTGCATCAGCATGCACCAGATTTATACGCTTCATCAACTCCTGCAAAAACACAAAATTGCCAATTGTGTCAACACCGCTGCATCCTCTGTTATGACTTGACCAACCCCCTCCTCCTCCTCTGCACTTTCCATGCAGGAGATCTGATGTAGCTAGTGATTTGGTTACTGAGATTGACATGTAATTACACCAAGTCCAACAGTCAAGCCAAAAGCAAAGCAAACAGCCAGTGCATGGGAAATAATGTTTTGACATAGCTGGCTGCATTCTGCATTTCATAGACATCAAATCATTCTGTCATGGTTGGGATGACACTTTCCTTTTTCCCCCTCTCTAAACCTGACGCACTTAGAAATGCTCTGCATATTTTAATAGGAACGCCCATCCTCAGAAGACCGTATATTGATTATATTAAACCCTCTTTCGCCATATAACATTATATCTAGTCCTACTTGATATGCTAAGTGTATTATCATGCAACTATAGTGTAGAGCTGTCAAAATGGATCTCCTCAATGTCTTGAAGCCATGCTATGTACTTCAACAGTGACTGTTTGACAACAACGACTATTAAAGCAGAATGTTTTCAAACAAGTTTGGCATTTACAGCGCCAGTGAGAACATGGAGCACAACGTAGAAACGTAGAGACGCTTAGATGTGTTTGTTGCCTAACCAAAGCAGCATTAATAAACCTAGATTGCTTTGGATAATCGCAAGCAGAGCCTCTACGGCTGCATCCCTAATGGTGCCATATTCCCTATATAGTGCACTACTTTTGACCAGTGCCGTAAGGGAGTAGTGTGGTTCTGACACAACCCATATCGCTCTGTCGCTCTGCATAATAGAGGAAGTGGTCCTGGCTGGTCTCGGAGGCTGGAGAGGCCATTACCGAGAGTCAGCCCAGGTTTCACAGAGCGCCATGCAGGACTAGCAGACATGTTTATTCATGGACCAATGAGCAGGAGCGACCTGCAAGGTGACTAGCTGTCAGGAGCTGCCAGAAACACATACAGGGCATTCGGGAAGTATTCAGACCCCTTCCCTTTTTCTAAATTTTGTTACGTTGCAGCCTTATTCTAACATTGATTAAATAACAAAAATTCGTCATCAATCTACACACATACCCCATAATGACAAAGCAAAAACAGGTTTTTAGACATGTTTGCAAAAGTATTAAAATACCTTAATCACGTAGGTATATACATAGATGTGTGGGGGGGCGGGCACTTCAAATCTGTGTGTGTACCAACATTGCTCTTTTTCTGAATGACAAACCCCATGTATACCTATATCAAGCAAACTAGCCTTTGAATACTTCGCACACAGGTATGTGGTTGAAAGAAAAAAGTTTAAAAAAGAACAAATGAAACTTTTCCACTATGGTCAAAAGCTCCAGCATCATGACTGCATTGGCGAGTTAATAACACCCAGCTCTGATGCCTAACATCAAGGCAAGGTTCTATGCCTTTTAATCTTATCTTGTTAATATTTTAGAAAAACCTTACAGGCATATGAATCAATTAATTATGTCTGAAATGTTACCAAACGCAGCTCATGGTTTCTGCCAAATACATGTGTCAATCACGCTACGGCGGCAACAGCTGTGTAATTACAGCTAGTCCACATCTAAAGACGGCCGCAACGCCACATTGAAAGGATATTATTGCTCCGGGGCTCACAAATTACACATTACATGGACCTGTATGATCTTAATTTGACTTTCATCTTCATTTTCTCAACAAAAAAAACCTGTAAATTACAAATTCTGCCTTAATCCTCTTCTCCTACACAGAAAGTAAATGAATGGTATAGCATCAGGTCTATACTACAGTAGGTAGGCTTTTAACTAGCATGACGGAATTTAGACCCCAGTATCTTTTTCTTTAAAAAAATGTTTTTCTTCCTAAATTGGATATATACAATTTATCCTAACAAATATGTTTAATTATTTAGGTAATTTATTCACTGGTCTAGACGTAATTGAATATAAAACTTGTTTATATTCAGTACTTTGTGTGCCTATAACAGGCTCCTGTGGGGCAGAGCAGAGTGTAGCTTAATGGAAACGGCCTGAGGCAACAGACTTATCTTGAAGTGGAGTACTGTAGGTAAACTTACAGTAGGTGAAAATCAAACCCATCATAAACCAGTCAGTTGATTGCATTAAATATCTCAGTAAAATAATCACCATTATAACAGGTGGACACAGCAGTTATATTTCAAGTAAGATTTCAAGTATTTGAAAATGTGGTTTTAATTTGAATACTTAAACTATACTTTATTGGACTTGCCTGGTGCAATAGAACCAATAGAATAGTCCCAAAAAGTGCAACGCCTCTCACCTGTACACTCCAGACAGACTCAAGCAAACAGCAAAAAATTATTTGAAAGAAAACTAACACTATTTGAACCCAGGTCTCTTCAGAAGTACCTCAGACTACAACTTCAGGAAATCTATACAATACATTATTAAAAGACAGGCAGCAGACAAAGAAAGAAACAGGTGGATGAAGGAAAAAAAATGAAAAGAAAGCAGTTTAAATAATTGAATGGTAGGCATCTAAAAAACAGCAAAAGAATCCATATAGTTTTACAATCTGAGGAAAAAGTAGGTCAGAAAAGAAGAAGGAAAAAAAAAACATCAAAGGGAGAAAGTTGCAACAAAGTCATACAGTAGTAGCTACCATATACCAGGAGCAAGCTCATGCAATGTTCACAAGGCATCAGACAGCGAGAGCACGCTCATATCACCGCTCTGGAATATAGAGGAAGAGGAAGGAGAAAAACACATCCCAAACACTTGGGAGGTAGAAAGGTGAACTTGGGAGGCAACACACACAGCTATAATATAGTCATCCCAAATCAATACAAACATGGTTGAACACCCTGCCTTGAGCCTCCCTGACTACCCTTGCCAATGTGTCATATAGCTCCTACTCCTGCTGCTTCTATGGCTGCCAAGAGGGCCCACCTGAGCATGCCGAGACACACACTTAAAGGTCCAATGCAGCCGTTTTTATCTCAAAAACCAAATCATTTCTGGGTAACTATTAAGTACCTTACTGTGACTGTTTTCAATTAAAAAGGTCAAAATGAAACCAAAATAGCTACTAGGCAAAGGGCAAAACTGAACATTTTTGAAGTTTGGAAGTCTCTTTCTTATTGGTCTATTAACTAATTTACTGCATGGTGATGTCACATCTTCATCCCACCAGAACAGGCTGAGGTTTCAGGCGGTCTTTTCAAATAGCACTTACACTAAAAGGGCATTTTCATCATTTTCACAATTTCACATTATTACAACCTTATAGTGTGGAAATATATATAAAACACAGAAAAATCTAGTTTTTGACTGCACCAGGCCTTTAAGGACGTGACTAAGCTACATAGCATAAACCTATAATGATGTTTTGTTTGGTCATTCTTTGTCATTGGTCTTGAAATGTATGCTGTACAAGAGCTGTTTGGTGGTGTGTTATATCTATTTTAAAAAGTGATATACGATACATACAATACATATTGTATATTATATACAAGCATTTAAATTAATTGACAACTTATTCAGTTTGATGACAATAACTTCTGCCTCCTTGGGTTCCTAACATAATCCACACCCACAGCAGTGACTCCTGTTAACACTCAATCTCATTTCTCTCCTTTAATCTCACTATCACTCTCTCATTTTGGCCATCCCTCACTCACTAGCTCCTTGGCTGACTTGTGGTATCTGTCTGGAGCCTCAACCCACCTGACATGAGACAGACAGGCAGACTGACAGATCAGGATGTTCTGACCTTGACCTATGACCTCTCACTCTAATCCCTCCCTGTCTAACGGCACCACTTAAACACACACAAACAGACACACAGCTTGGTTCCTAACATGCTCTGGCTAAAATTCCACTTCCACTCTCCCACCTAGAAAGATATTTTAGACTTGGTTTTCAAGTCTCCTTTTATATTTGGTTTGGGGGTAAAGGAACAGCTGCTAAGTTAGAGTTTTATACCTGGAGTATGGAAGTTTTGCAGCTGCATGCATAAAGAATCCCCATGGCAATGGCAATGTGAGATAAGAGAGAGGGAGAGGAAGAGGGGAGGAAGAGGGGAGGGGAGGAGGAAGGATTTATGTGTTTTCAGAGCTGTCATGCCCTAAAGAGATTCCTTAGGCAAAGCAGGCCACCTGCCACACGGTATACAAAACTCCAGTCTGCAGGCCTGTCTCGCTCTTTCTCCTACTCTAATCGGTAGCTTCACTTGGTTCTTACACAACATACGGTTGGTTTCTAGAGCTGGGGTTAGGAAAGACATGGCTTTAAAACACAATGGAGGAAGAGGTAGCCGGTTATATCATACCGTGGGCCCTTGTCTGCCAGGTGAAAACAGGCAAACAGAAAACTGAAGACCAAGGACCATTCTGAACAGCGTCATCTCTACCATCTCATGTACAGCAACACCTACTCCTGGGCTAAGGGCTAACATGGATGCTCCTCAGACCATACTGTATAGTAGTTTATTAATGGTGATATGTACTGAGACACAGACAGTGAGAGACTCATCCTGATCTTCCCACACCTCATCAAGGTATATAGCTCAATCCTTGTGTGCTGTTATCTAGGGGCAAGGGGTGTTTGTGTGTAAAGCAGCACCTAAGATGTGAGGGGGTGGGGGCGAGGGACGGGGGTTACTGAGACGGGGATCAGGGGCAAGTGGAGTGGACTGCTAGCTCACCTCAGAGCGCTTGGTAAACGAGAAGAGACAGGTGTGCTGGGGGAACCTGGGCCGCTACAGCCCTGCTCAGCCCTGCTCAGGGAAGAAGTGGCCATCCTGTTCACCCACAGCCATTTATCTCAATTTCACCCTGCGCTGCAAACCGCTTACAACACACACGCTGTCCGGCCCGTACGTTCAGGCGCCGTTTAAACTAATCATGGTGGCAGAATGGGGCCTAGCTTCATCAGCATAGAGAAACCCATCTAAACCTAGCTACCTACCGCATAGTATACACAACTTTAAAGCAACACACACACACACAGTGTTTCTCTTCATCTCAGCTGGAATTTGGCCACTAGCCTGGCTAAGAAGCCATATTGCTAGTGCTGAGTTGAGCCACTACTTTCAATAGCCAGATAGAGAAAGTGAGGATCTGAAGAAAGTAAAGGCTGAGGTGTGCTGTATTCATCTGGACCCTCAGTATACTGGCCTGTGTGTGAGTGTGTGTGTGTGTGTGTGTGTGTGTGTGTGTGTGTGTGTGTGTGTGTGTGTGTGTGTGTGTGTGTGTGTGTGTGTGTGTGTGTGTGTGTGTGTGTGTGTGTGTGTGTGTGTGTGTGTGTGTGTGTGTGTGTGTGTGTGTGTGTGTGTGTGTGTGTGTGTGTGTGTGTGTGGCAGCACATAAAGGGGTATAGGCCTGAGAGTAGGCTAATCATAAACACAGACTGTAATGACCTATTAAGAAGTGTTTTTTTCTCAAAGCGTTACATAAATCCCCTTTATTCAGGCCGACAGTAATCCTGCCGTCGCCCCTGTGCTGTACGTCAGAGGGAGAGAGGGATGGAATCCATCTGAGAGCTAGAGGAATTATGCTCCATGTTAATTTCCTAATGTGTAAGCCTCGCTCTTTTACTACAAATGAAAGAGGGGAGAAATGAAAAGATGTTCTTATGAAGCTGTAAGCCAGCTAGTCGTAGAGACGTAGCCTCAGAGGAATATGTCAAAAGTTGACTTCCCACAATGCCACTGACTAGTTACCCACTATGATGCCTTTTATCTTCCCCAGTTTGATACCGCAGAACAGGCTCCCCTGCGTTTTTCAGGGCCAGTCAGTGTTTCTCTGAGAGGTGTATTGTTGATCAACGCTCGGAGCCATTATTCCAGCTTTAATAAGAGTATGACTGTCTACATACTGTATTGTCTTTGGATGGCAAAGGAAGAGAGGGATCGTTCATTTGAACTGTAGTTACCTACTGTAGAAGAAACATATCTAACTCCCCTTAGATCAATTAACTCAGTGTCAAAAATGACAGAAAAAGCTAAATGTTCCTGTACAAAAAATAAAGAACATTACAACACAGCAGATTTTTAATTATACATGTCATTATGTGTCGCTCAAAAGCGACCAAGAACTTTCTAATTGACCACATTGAAAAACTACAGAAGCTAACATTGAAAAAAGTATAGCAATACCCAAGTGCATCTAGGCCTACATTTTGGGTTAAGTCTAGCGGAGTTATGTCACAAGCCGGCATCCTTTTCAATGTTTTCTCTCTAACCAGACCAGAGAGAGAGTTAGCTTGTATTGTAGCAGTATGCGTAGCAGCTGAGCTGTGCCCTGGTCTGCCCCTGTCCAGAAGGAAGACGGGAGGGCAGAGAAAGGAAGGAAGGGGGAAAGGGATGGAATTACCATGGCGATGAGGTATGTTGTTGCCCTCCAAGGTGGAGTGTCTTGGGCCTAGAGGCTGAACAGGAGCTGGCATTAGCAGGCCTCTCCCAGTAAGGGTCGCTGTGGAGAAACAACGTGAAAATCTCTTAAAGCCTATAAGGAGAGAAGAAGAGTATGGAGCACAGCCATACATATACTGTCTATACATGTATGCATATGGTTCTGGTGTGAGCCCCTCTATCCTCCCCCCCTCAAAGTCCACAAAGATCATTAATTACACATATTGATCTAAGGCAGAGACAAGATGCAGTTCTCATTTAAGTTACAAAGAAATGTGTCACTTTTTTCACAGTATTCAGTAATGACGGGGTTTCTAAACGATACTGTACCACAAGAGAACATGTAATGTACGCAAGCATGCAATCATTTCCAACAAACAGTTACATGAAAACATGGTGTGTGAAGTTGGAACCATATAACCATGGAAGGGGACATTTCTGTGGAGCCACATTCTCTCAGAAATTCAGACTCTCATGCGGTGATGTCAGACAAAGTAATACAAATCACATGTCAAAAGCATACTACTACTACTACTAATAATAATAATAATAATAATAATTTATTAAGTTACTATCTTTTTAGGGAATTATTTGAATTCTACACACCCACAAAGAGTGACTGTCAGAACTGATATAGTATTCGATTGTTCATATGCCCTGCGAATCGGTGAAGTGCGTCGAGGTGTAGGTAAACATTAGATACAGTATGTACCATGCAGCAAAACATTGACATTGTCTGCACATTCTGTATGGATATGAAGACACTTCATTGGCAGGTTGACTTCATATTTGTCACGTGTGCTCCCTCTCTGGTCTCTAGGTCACCAGGCTGCTCGTTATGGTGCACACCTATCACCATCGTTACGCGCACCTGTGCGTCATCAGACTCACCTGGGCTCCATCACCTCCCTGATTACCTTCCCTATATATGTCACACCCTTTGGTTCCTTCCCCAGGTGTTGTTGTTAGTGTCATGTCTGTGTGTTCGTGGTTTCTTGTTTTTGTATTACGTTATGTTTATTTATTAAAACACTCACTCCCTGAACTTGCTTCCCGACACGCACGTTACAATAGTCTTGGTATGTATTGGCTTAGGAGATGTTATTTTGAGCATGACCATGAAACGCTATTTAGTTAGTATCGAACAGGACTCAGGGATAATCAGTTTGCTTGAAACGCACCTATTTTCAAGAGAATATATATATATATATAGTAAAATAAAATGAGTCATTGATTTATAGACACTGGTTTTCATTAAATTTTTGATCAAGTATAATTTGCAGAGGAATATTGAGGAAAGGCACATAATAATTGTATTTAGTTATATTGCCATGTTATTGTTGTCAGGTATACATCTGCTTTAGTCCAACTGCATTAGAAAATACAGGTGCAACTCTCTCTTACAATTAAAAGCTATTGAACCCCATCCCAGTGTTTACACGCTGTATACCCTAGCATGCTACAGTTACAGATACCCATAGACTTCCAGCCATTGTGCTAACACTAGTTAGCGTTGGCTCGCAAAACTACCTCTTAACTTCCTTCATACTGGGTGCAGAGACATGAAAATAATACCCATGAGGTCATCTGACCCTGGGGATGTAGATAAAGGGTCTCATTGCCAAAATCCCAAAGGATCCCCTTAAGGATCTCCTCACACCATCCTATTAAACAGCAGATACCTTGAGTGAAATGGTCTCACTATGAAGGGGGAAGCATTTACGAGAAAGAAATGGCAGCAGCACTCTTCGGGAGCGTCACTTGCACTGTACAGCCCTCACTAGCTAGCTCGCCAGCTATCTCCCTCAAGATTGATGCGTTGCAATTTACAAACGTCTGCAAGCCACATGTCACTTAGTAGAATTTATTCCCTGCAGGTATGGGTAATGTCAGCCAGTGCAATATGCTCCACAATAGCCGCCACCACCACTGCCACTATACACTGAATGAAACTACAAAAAGACACACACACACACACGCGCACACTGACACACTATCTGGCCTGAATGGCACAAAAAACAGCAGAATAGATGTGGTTTCAAGGCCACAAGGTAAATTGCAGACAGCAATGGGAGATTTGGACCATTTTTCAAGGCTGACTATATTACACACTGTACCGGCATTGTGTTGAAATTATACACTTTTTCACGTGGGAGAAAACGAATCTCACCAGCCCCATTCTACTCTATAAAATGTTCCAATGTGGCCTTTAGACGATTTCCTAGGAATCAGCCATGTGATTGAAAACATGTCACTTTTACACCACACCACTGTTCCTTCTCTGTCCCACTCTGGCGGCAGGTAGTCGAGCGGTTAGAGAGGCGGGCCTGCAACCAGAGGGTTGCCAGTCTGACAGGTCCGACGGGAAAAATCTGGTGGGTAGTGAGCTGGCAACCAGAGGGTTGCTGGTATCAAATCCTAGATGCTATTGCTTGCTGTTGTGCCCTTGAGCAAGTGACTTAAACCCCCACAACAACAGCTCCCAGGCGCCCAGTGTGGCAGCCCCCCGCACCTCTCCCAAATAAATGTATCTGTGTGTCTCTTTCGGAGAGGCTGGGTTTGAAGAGGAAGTCACATTTCAGTTGGACCTTGTGTGCAATTGACCAATAAAGTGATTTTAATCGCACAAGCACTTGTGAGCCCTTAGTTGTTTTCTCAACATGCTTTAACTTCTGACATGCAGGTCGAAAATCCACAATCCCCTGCATATACTGTATATCTGAGTCTGGATTTAGACAGGTGATCTAGTCTTACTGCAAGGGGATTGGGGCTTGGTGTTTGCTTGGTGTTCCTGGGCTGGACCAGGGGGTAGGAAGTCTGGAAGGTCAGAAACATAGCTATCCTGGCACCAGAGGGGTTTTCTGCAGTGAGGCATAACACTAGTGGTGCTAGTATATAACACTAGAGAGATATAGAAAGCACTGGAGGATTGTTGGAGGATTGTTATCCAGCCATGATGGCTCTTTGTCAAAACAGCAGCCTGATCCTCATCCTGATCAGCTCACCGCATGCCTCTGTTTCTCTGTGTGAATGAGGTCGGCAAGGGTGGATGGTGGGGCTTTCTCTCCTCCCTCTCCTATCCTCCCCTCCTCTCTTACCCTCTCTTCACCTTACCTCTCCTCCCTCTCCTCTTCTCGCCTCCTCCCCCCTCCCCTCTCCTCCTCTTCCCCATCTACTCTCCTATCCTCCTCTCCTACTCTCTCTTCACCTTATCTCTCCTCCCACTCCCCTACACGCCTCCTCTCCCCTTCCCTCCTACTCTCCTCTTCCCTCCTCTCCTCTCCTCTCCTAACCCTCCCTTTCCTCTCTCTCTCTCTCTCTCTCTCTCTCTCTCTCTCTCTCTCTCTCTCTCTCTCTCTCTCTCTCTCTCTCTCTCTCTCTCTCTCTCTCTCTCTCTCTCTCTCTCTCTCTCTCTCTCTCTCTCTCTCTCTCTCTCTCTCTCTCTCTCCAGCCCCCTGAATGTGTTAACAGGCACATCTCTGCTCTGCTCCTCTGAGGTAAGGGGCTCAAATCAAAGGGCTGAATCGGAATCGTTGAGTGCCGTACAAACAAACAAACAAAATAAAAAAACAGCCAACGAGGTCTGCATCATCAGTCTTCAACAGAGACATGCAGCAGGAAACAACCAAACCCCCTGCTGAGAAACACTTTCCTCAAACCTGTCATTCATTGACAAGACAGAGGGACAACATTGTAGGCTATTTTGCTCTGTGAAACAACAACAACCTGGCACCTATGGAGAGGATACAGAGACCCATGGAGCCAGACATGAAGAGAGGAGCACAGAGACCCATGGAGCCCGACATGAGTAGAGGTGAATTGGGTTCTGCGGTGATGATCAAAAGATATTTGCTGGAGCCTGGCGGTAATAAGTGGCTGATGAATAAGAGTGGTCTCACACACACACACACACACACACACACACACACACACACACACACACACACACACACACACACACACACACACACACACACACACACACACACACACACACACATACACACATACACATACACACACACACACACACACACAGAGGAGGAGGGACCATCTCCCACTATTAAACCACACCACCCCAGAGGAAGCCCCAGCCCCTCCTCAGAACCCAACACTCCCCTGGCTAGCTGACATGTTTATTGGGGCTTTATATTGACTCCAGGATCGGGTGGTTGGGGCCAGACAGTTGATTTAAAAGGGCTTTTATCGATGTCATCTGGAGGACTGAGGTGAGTGACATTTACAGGTAAATTCTCTCCCTGTACCGCCAGACTATTACAATAACACAGTCCTTCCACCGGTTAACTGACCACACCTCCATAGTACCTCTCCCTCTCCATGCTGCATGGTGCTGGGAAGAGATCAATCTTACGTAGGCAGGCCATTGACTGTGACTATATGGTTAACCCTTCATTGGGTTGGAGGGGAGTTAACAGCTTTCCCAAGGGGGAGAGCACTGTCTGATTTCAGCATAACAGAAACTCTCTCCACATAAAACTTATCATGTAATGTAACTAATTGCCCTACCAAATAATACACGAGGGACCTACATTATGGTTAGGCTACTGTTGAGCCATGCAATGCATAAAAATGTATAATTAATTGGTAAGACTAGTGAGTATAATTAAGTATAGTATGGAGGAAGACAAGTTCAAAACGTTCGAACCTTCGTCCATTTAATTGGTCTAAGAAATATATTAACTACAAAATGTAGAGTACAACACGAGGGCATGTTGTGACTATGTACTACATTAGAATGTCAAGTGTATCAGTTCTCCAAGCTAGTAGATCATCCACTGTGTAAAGAGAGGGAATATCTTCTCTGTATGCTGTCTGTCTGTCTCACTGAATATTTAACCACTACATGAGTCCTGGCATCCAGCCAGCAGGCAGGGTCTAGCGTTCCCTGATATCAAAGCTACACTATACAGTGCATTTGGAAAGTGTTCAGACAGCTAGACTTTTTCCACATTTTGTTACGTTATAGCCTTATTCTAAAATGAATTAAATTATACTTTTTTATCATCAATCTCCACACAATACCCAATAATGACAAAGCGTTTTTATAATTTTTGTGCAAATGTATTAAAAATAAAAAAACATTTCTTTACATAAGTATTCAGACCCTTTGCTATGAGACTTGAAATTGAGCTCAGGTGCATCTTGTTTCCATTGGTCATCCTTGATATGTTTCTACAACTTGACTGGAGTCCACCTGTGATAAATTCAATTGATTGGACGGGATTTGGAAAGGCACACACCTGTCTATATAAGGTCCCACAGTTGACAGTGTATGTCAGACCAAAAACCAAGCCATGAGATCAAAGGAATTGTCCATAAAGCTCCGAGACAGGATTGTGTTGAGGCACAGATCTGGGGAAGGGTACCAAAAAAATTCTGCAGCATTAAAGGTCCCCAAGAACACAGTGGTCTCCATCATTCGTGAATGGAAGAAGTTTGGAACAACCAGGACTCTTCCTACAGCTGGTCGGCCAAACTGGGTAAACCGGGGGAGAAGGGCCTTGGTCAGGGAGGTGACCAAGAAACCGATGGTCACTCTGAGAGAGCTCCAAAGTTCCTCTGTGGAGATGGGAGAACCTTCCAGAAGGACAACCATCTCAGCAGCACTCCACCAATAAGGCCTTTATGGTAGAGTGGCCAGGAGAATGCCAAAATCACCTAAAGGACTCTCAGACCATGAGAAACAAGATTCTCTGGTTTAATGAAATCAATATTGAACTCTTTGGCCTGAATGCCAAGCATCATGTCTGGAGGAAACCTGGCATGTTGGTGGCAGCATCATGCTGTGGGGATGTTTTTCAGCGGCAGGGACTGGGACACTAGTCAGGATCGAGGTAAAGATGAACAGAGCAAAGTACAGAGAGATCCATGATGAAAACCTGCTCCAAAGCGCTCAGGACCTCTGACTGGGGAAAAGGTTCACATTCCAACAGGACAATGACCCTAAGCACACAGCCAAGACAACGCAGGAGTGGCTTCAGGTCAAATCTCTGAATGTCCTTGAGTGGCCCACCCAGAGCCCGGACTTGAACCCGATCTAACATCTCTGGAGAGACCTGAAAATAGCTGTGTAGCAACGCTCCCCATCCAACCTGACAGAGCTTGAGAGGATCTATAGAGAAAAATTTGGGGAGAAACTCCCCAAATACAGAGGTGCCAAGCTTGTAGCGTCATACCCAAGAAGACTCTAGGCTGTAATCGCAGCTAAAGGTGATCCAACAAAGTACTGAGTAAAGGGTCTGAATACCTATGTAAATTTCAGTTTAGATTTTTTTATACATTTGCAAAAATAAAAAAAAAGATGTTTATGCTTTGTCATTATGAGGTATTGTGTGTACAGTTGTGGCCAAAAGTTTTGAGAATGACACAAATATACATTTTCACAAAGTCTGCTGACTCAGTTTGTGTGATGGCAATTTGCATATACTCCAGAATGTCATGAAGAGTGATCAGATGAATTGCGATTAATTGCAAAGTCCCTCTTGCCATGCAAATAAACTGAATCCCCAAAAAACATTTCCACTGCATTTCAGCCCTGCCACAGAAGGACCAGCTGACATCATGTCAGTGAATCTCTCGTTAACACAGGTGTGAGTGTTGACGAGCAAAAGGCTGGAGATCCCTCTGTCATGCTGATTGAGTTCGAATAACAGACAGGAAGCTTCAAAATGTTGGTGGTGCTTGGAATCATTGTTATTCCTCTGTCAACCATGGTTACCTGCAAGGAAACACATGCCGTCATCATTGCTTTGCACAAAGAGGGCTTCACAGGCAAGGATATTGCTGCCAGTAAGATTGCACCTAAATCAACCATTTATCGGATCATCAAGAACTTCAAGGAGAGCGGTTCAATAGTTGTGAAGAAGGCTTCAGGGTGCCCAAGAAAGTCCAGCAAGCGCCAGGACCGTCTCCTAAAATTGATTCAGCTGCGGGATCGGGGCACCACCAGTACAGAGCTTGCTCAGGAATGGCAGCAACCAGGTGTGAGGGCATCTGCACGCACAGTGAGGCGAATACCTTTGGAGGATGGCCTGGTGTCAAGAAGAGCAGCAAAGAAGCCACTTCTCTCCAGGAAAAACATCAGGGACAGACTGATATTCTGCAAAAGGTACAGGAATTGGACTGCTGAGGACTGGGGTAAAGTCATTTTCTCTGATGAATCCCCTTTCCGATTGTTTGGGGCATCTGGAAAAAAAGCTTGTCCGGAGAAGACAAGGTGAGCGCTACCATCAGTCCTGTGTCATGCCAACAGTAAAGCATCCTAAACCAGTCATGTGTGGGGTTGCTTCTCAGCCAAGGAAGTGGGCTCACTCACAATTTTGCCTAAGAACACAGCCATGAATAAAGAATGGTACCAACACATCCTCCGAGAGCAACTTCTCCCAACCCTCCAGGAACAGTTTGGTGACGAACAATGCCTTTTCCAGCATGATGGAGCACCTTGCCATAAGGCTTAATCCCATTGAGAACTTGTGGTCAATCTTCAAGAGGCGGGTGGACAAACAAAAACCCACAAATTCTGACAAACTCCTAGCATTGATTATTCAAGAATGGGCTGCCATCAGTCAGGATGTGGCCCAGAAGTTAATTGACAGCATGTCAGGGCGGATTGCAGAGGTCTTGAAAAAGAAGGGTCAACACTGCAAATATTGACTCTTTGCATCAACTTCATGTAATTTTCAATAAAAGCCTTTGACACTTATGAAATGCTTGTAATTATACTTCAGTATTCCATAGTAACATCTGACAAAAAATATCTAAAGACACTGAAGCAGCAAACTTTGTGGAAATGTACATTTGTGTCATTCTCAAAGCTTTTGGCCACGACTGTAGATTGATGAAGAAACATTTTTTGTAATGATTTTAGAATAAGGCTATAACATAACAAAATGTGGAAAAACTCAAGGGGTCTGAATTCTTTCCGAATGCACTGTATATACAAAAGTATGTGGACACTCGTTCAAATTAGTGGATTCGGCTATTTCAGCCACACCCGTTGCAGACAGTTGAATAAAATTGAGCACACAGCCATGCAATCTCCATAGACAAACATTGGCAGTAGAATGGCCTTACTGAAGAGCTCAGTGACTTTCAACGTGGCACCGTCATAGGATGCCACCTTTCCAACAAGTCAGTTCGTCAAATTTCTGCTTTGCTTCAGCTGCCCTGGTCAAATACAAGTGCTGTTATTGTGAAGTGGAAACATCTAGGAGCAACAACGGTCAGTCTCGAAGTGGTAGGCCACACAAGCTCACAGAACAGGACCGCCAGATGCTGAAGCACATAGCGCATGAAAATCATCTGTCCTCGGTTGCAACACTCACTACCCAGTTCTAAACTGCCTCTGGAAGCAACGTCAGCACAATAACTGTTCGTCGGGAGCTTCATGAAATGGGTTTCCATGGCCGAGCAGCCGCACACAAGCTTAATGCCAAGCGTCGGCTGAAGTGGTGCAAAGCTCACCTCCATTGGATTCTGGAGTGATGAATCACGCTTCACCATCTGAGAGTCCGACAGACAAATCTGGGTTTGGCGGATGCCAGGAGAATGCTACCTGCCCCAATGCATAGTGCCAACTGTAAAGTTTGGTGGAGGAGGAATAATGGTATGGGGTTGTTTTTCATGGTTCGGTCTAGACCTCTTAGTTCCAGTGAAGGGAAATCTTAACGCTACATCATACAATGACATTCAAGATGATTCTGTGCTTCCAACTTGATGGAAACAGTTTGGGGAAAGCCATTTCCTGTTTCAGCATGACAATGTCCCCATGCACAAAGCGAGGTCCATACAGATATGGTATGTTGAGATCGGTGTGGAAGAACTTGACTGGCCTGCACAGAGCCCTGACCTCAACCCTATCAAACACCTTTGAGATGAATTGCAACTCCGACTGCGAGCCAGGCCTAATCGCCCAACATCAGTGCCCGACCTCACTGATGCTTTTGTGGCTGAATGGAAGCAAGTCCCCACAGCAATGTTCCAACATATAGTGGAAAACCTTCCCAGAAGAGTGGAGGCTGTTATAGCAGCAAAGGAAGGACCAACTCCATATTAATGCCCATGATTTTGAAATGAGATGGTCGACAAGCAGGTGTCCACATACTTTTGTAGTGTATGACACACACACACTCCCTTTTCCCCTTCACACCAGACAGAACAGATCATACACTGCTTCATGCAGATTTTCTAGACTTCCTCTATAGTGACCACCACACTACTCTACTCTTCACCAATCCAAATCCTTGTTAGGCAAAGGTTGTTCTGACATTTTGTTGAAGTGAGTGAACGCTGTATTACTGTAATATATTTCATCCAAAGGGCCTGGGCTGTTAACTGGGACTCTTAGTGGTACTTGACAGACCATCACAGAGTGTATAAACCCTGAAGAGTGGAGGAGTGGATGGGCTCTTAGATACTACTGACACATTCAGGAATTGTTCAGATGAATTATACAGGAATGTGCAATTGTGTCAGAGAGAGAAAGGCTTTCATGGATATCAGCAGCACCAGAGGTGGAGGAATCACACATTGGTGGAAGGGCTCCAATATTCAATAAAACCCTTGCATGGTGACACCATTTTAAATGTTCAATGGCATTTAATTGGTGATGAAAGGATAAATATCTTCGCATCCTCAATCCCAACAGTATTGGGAGAGCTGTCTGATGGCTGGCCTGTACACTTCCCTGGCTGTCCCTCCTCTGGTTCCTGAGCTGGTCTCCTCCCAGGCTCACAGCTAAGAGGCTGAATGATTAACCACAGTCTAGTGCTCCACATCAAACCTGCAAAGTCTGCACCCCACAATGCCCTGCACGGGAGAGACAGAGGGCCACGCCACCTCTACACAACACTGTCATTCACTCACCCATGCACTGACAAACACTCTCTGCTGGTTGCAGGACACAGCGCTGGGCTGAGGACAAAGGCAGAGATAGTCAGAGATACCGTTGCTCTCCTTGGCTGTGACAACAGGAAACCTAGTCAGCAACAAAATAGTCTTGGAAAGCAATCTCCCACAAGCCCTTTTCAGTGGTCATCTCTTTTGGATGATGTACCACGTGTACAGACATGTACAGACATGTACAGACACAGGGAGAGAAGGCAGCCATTGGTACACCTAAAACCCATCCATATGGTTGGTAAATACTGTATTGTACAAAGAAGACAATGGCATGGCGGCATCATTCCTCACATGCTCTTATCAAAAGGATGCCAGTCAGTCACTGAGTGGGTGAAACAGCAGTAGTTGGTTAGAGTGATACCTTTAACCAAAGTGTCTCTATTCTCTTCCTAAATGTTTTAGCTCAACTGCAGTGAATGTCAAATATGGGTTTAGAGGTGCCACTTCCAGTATGCACAGAGACACTGTGATTGCTACTGCCAAAGGGTGTGTGTGTGTGTGTGTGTGTGTGTGTGTGTGTGTATGAGTCACACAGTGTGTCTGAGATGGAGAGGTAGTCTGATAGACACCCCAGTGATCCATAGGTTGTGTTGGTTCTGTCTGTGGCGCTGTCTGAAACCCAGGCATCAGGAGTCAGAGAATCAGGGGGTGGAAGCCCTGGCAAACTGACTTGAATCTGCAAACAGAAATACTTGCGACGTCACTTCAAGACCTCTAGACTGTTCATTTCACATATTCTGTGATGAAAGACTACAGCATAGACTGATAGAGAACATGTCATGTCAATTGGTTTCCAATTGTAACGCCTGTTGTATAATGAAAGTCGATGCAACACAAGATCAGGTTTATCCTCCTCTCGTCGTCCAGCTTTACAGTGTGTCATAATTAAGAAGAGGCTAGACTTAAGTCTCATTTTACTGCAGCACAACAACCAATACTTGGAAAAATACTAGGAAATATTCTGCTATTCTGTTCTCCTCTAAGGAATGGAAAGTCTGTTTTAACCTAGGAAATGAATCATATTTTAATAGTTATATGTGTTAAAGTGAGGAGATACAATCATTTTTGCTTAATGCGTAATTAACTCTTGACTGAGAATAATTCATTCCTTTAAGTCAAAGGAGGGATTGAAAAAGGAGGGATGAAAAGGGAGGGATGAAAAAGGAGATATCTCCCTCTTCTGTGACTGTCACTGTTGTAATTCACTGTTGTGACACCTGCGGTCACTCTGACCTTCAGCAGCCAATCAGGCTGTTTACTCAGCCTCAACCACACTCTCTTATTGGACTGGGGGAAATTATCACAACCATTATTCAAACAAGACAGCAGCAGCCACAGAGAGAGATGGAAAGAGAGAGATAGGAGAAAGAGACTTCAATTCAGTCCTTCCTCCTCCTTCAACTCAGTCACGGAGGAGGGAGAGAAAACTCAGAGGAGAGACTGTTGAAAAGAAAGCCCAACTTTTGAAAGTTCTAAGACGTGACAAAAGCAGTACAGACGGCATAAACAAAACCCAGTTAAAAGACGTGTTGTTTGCTTTCTAGCTTTGTCTGCCTTGCTCTTGAAATAGTGACTTCAAATAATATTTAAGCAATATTCAAGTGTAAAGTGTCTGATATGCAGATAGAGCTATGCAGAATATACAGTAAATGCATATTGAATTCCAGGGGACAATTCACAATAAATCTGTCAGAACCACAACTTGTGCTTTCACAATACGCACAGAGGAAAAAAACATTACTTTGAATTTCCTAATGATTACTATGAGGAGGTACTTCAAAATAGTGAAAACACTGACTCTAGATATATAATTACTGAGAGACAGAGAGAGAGAGGGCGACAGATAGAGAGTGAGAGAGGGAGAGAGAGGGGGACAGGGAAAGAGAGAGGGGGACAGAGAGAGAGAGAGAGAGAAATAGAGAGAGTGAGAGAGAGAGAGAGAGAGAGAGAGAGAGAGAGAGAGAGAGAGAGAGAGAGAGAGAGAGAGAAAGAGAGAGAGAGAGAGAGAGAGAGAGAGAGAGAGAGAGAGAGAGAGAGAGAGAGAGAGAGAGAGAGAGAGAGAGAGATATGTTGACCACAGCTGCCGCCCAGCTCAGTATAGTACACTACCTATCTCTATTTGTAGCAGCAGGAATACTACTAGGTCTATTACCCTGGACCTGTGGCTGGGTCCAGGTCAGGGGCAGCGATGTTCAATTAAGCCCTGAGCTATTTGTGTGTGTACAGTGGTACTTTCTCCTGCGATTCTCCATTATGCCAACAATATTCCCTGTCATATTTGATTTGCAGGGCGATGCAGCAAGGCTGAAGTGGTTCTGGGAGAGTGTCAGTCACGGCAGGAGGGAAGAAGGGAAGGAGGGAGGGAAAGAGGGAGGGAGGGAGAGATGGGAAATAAGATTTGGTCATTGACTGCATCAGGGAGCTGAGCTGCATCATTGTCCTGTGCCGCCTGTGTTCGTTCTGAAATCACATCAAGTAGAGGTGCCATTATAATTATTGTCTGTGTGCTACTGGAGCAAATCAAGGCTTCTCTGTCTGTAGCTCGTTAATAAAATCTGAAGAATAACAATTACAAGCCATTACTTGAGAAAAGCAGAAGAAAAGCAATTGATACAGCTGGAATACAGCCAAATAGCTTCCGCACCAATTAGAGTGCCATCTCATCGCCTCTCTTCCGCCTTTTCTTTTTACAGGAAATATTTGAGGGCAAACAACCTCAACCATCATTTGCATGGAGTGTCATTTTGCCGCAACCGATTAGATAGAAAGGGCCAAGTTCCTGCCCTCATAAAATAAAACATCTGGAGATGCCTTAACATATATTACGTATGTATTTATGCATTACTGTATTTATGCATGTCAATCCAGAGTGAAGGGAAAGGGATGCTCAGAGCACCTGAAATATCCAGGACCAATCAGTCAGGACCATTCATATGCATGGCTCTATATGGTTTCTCTGCAAAGAGAACATGATGTTATCAAATTCTAGAATCAGCTTCCTTTGATGGCGAGCGTGTTTATTTGGGATGGGGAGGCAGGAGGGGGGGAGCGACATGTCTCGGAGACCGTGAATGACATGAACACCGGCGCTGGGGAGCTATGGGGTTCTTAAGCGCTCCCTGAGCAGGGGGGGTGAGGAGGGAGGGAAGGGATTGGGAGGGAGGGAGGGAGGGAGGGAGGGAGGGAGGGAAAGAGGGAGCTGAAAGAGAGAGCTGGTGAGAGGGGGTGGGGAGAGAAAGAGAGAAAGAGAGAAAGAGAGAGAGAGAGAGAGAGAGAGAGAGAGAGAGAGAGAGAGAGAGAGAGAGAGAGAGAGAGAGAGAGAGAGAGAGAGAGAGAGAGAGAGAGACTGTCAGGATGGGTGTGATGGATGAAGAAAGGAAGGAAGGAAGGAAGGAAGGAAGGGAGGGAGGAAGGGAGGGAGGGAGGGAGGGAGTGTTGGAGCTGAGAGAGAGAGATGCTCAGTGCTCAGTGCCCAGCATGACTCCCAGTCACACAGATTAGACATTCCCTGTGAAACAGCTTCCTCCTCTCAGTCTCTCAGTCTCATCACCCGACGAACAGACAGCCTGCAGGTTCAGCAGCCAGTCACACAGTAATGCTCGTACAGCCTCCCTGCCACCAGCAGGCTCCCTATGGCTGGCAGACTGCAGCTGATGGCCACTAGAAAAAACACCCTCGTCTGATCTCTTGAGGAGAATGTGAACGTATCTCATCTGACGCGACGTTATCTGACAGAGGATATAATAATCTGTTTACATAGAGTTTTGCAGAGTGATATAAGCACATCAGCCTTACTGACTCTGACTAGCCTAAATGTTGAACGTTTTAAGTGGGCTGAGATTTAGTCATATTTACATAGTGCAACCATAACAAAAAGTAAATTGTGATTTTTTATTATTTTAAATGTATTTCAACAATTGTAAATGGATGTAGACTATTCTCAAAGATAGTGAAAAGAGGTTTTGGCAGGTATTAAAACACCTCTGATTAACATACAAACACAATTAGGCATTTGACAGTTAACCCTTTTCAGTAACACAATGCATACTGAAGCTAAAGTTGTAAGATGTTTATTTGAGGAGAACCTTCCTGCAATGCACTAAATGCAAAACGTAGTGTTGTTGAGGTTTAAAAGGACTTCTGAAGTTTGTCATTTCCACTTTGAAATTTCAGACTTGTATCAAACTCTACAAAAATGCCCATTAATTCAAATGTCCTGTTGCTGCAGGATTATTTTCCTGCTGTAGCAAACTGGCTCAAATGAAGATCCTACAACTGCAACTGCAGCCCTGCTGACAACAAACCATTTACATTTTAACATGGAATTGCTGGTTTGTGATAAAAACTAGCTCAGCAAAATACAAGTAGCCTAAAGGTCCTAGAACAAGTCTCCTTGCTCATTTTGTTGACAACCTTTTAATAAAACATGCCACCACATACAATTAATCTGAGACCTGCAATTTCCTCCTGCTTTGCATCGCTGGTAGCTATGGTTTCTAAAAATAATATAAAATATAAATATCCCCCCATGCTGGAGCACCATACCGTAGTATTAACTACAAGGTCTGCAATCTCACCTTAATTGTGGATTATACACAGAAAGAAACAGCATGAAGAGGATTTAGAGAGCGGAGGAGAGAGTGCGTGTCAGAGCCCTGCAGGCTGCAGCAGAGATGTGGAAACAGTGAACAACGCTGGCGCAGACTGCTGCTTTTATCATCTGGGAATTGATTCTGTGGGTTCGTGTCACAACAAGCAGAGATCAAACCAGAATGACACAACAAACTTGTCACTACTTCTGGTGTATTAAGCTTACTAATGAACAATAAAATACCAATCAAATGATGTATCTTTTTTTCTGCCCACTTGGGGAGATCACAGAAGGTACACATCCTCTCTGTTCGAACAAACATCTGACAGAGTGGAAGAGAAGGAAGCCTAACAACCAGAAAGGTGCACTGCAATGGAGTTTTCTAGAAAACTTTACTATTATTATCCAGAGTCTGGAAACCGATCAGGAATGTGTCAGATCTTGACCAACGGCCAGCACAAAACAGTTTATCTACAACCAATTAATCTCTGGTGAAGTGCTGCCAGTGACACCGAAACGGCTCCAGATCTGGCATCAGCTAGCATCAGCAGCACCAGCCAGCCAGGCCAGCCAGCCATCTCCCTCAGACCCATTCAAATCTGGGTGAAGAGTGAAGAGACCCTATCGTTAGGGCCACATCATGGACTGACCAGGGAAAGCTGTGGGCCCTGGGCCTCTGTTAGGGCCCTGCTGACCAGCAAAACCTCTTAGCTCTATAGTAGCTCTGGTCCTGGTCCAGCCATGTGTTGAACAGACACCTGTACAGTACCTCTGGTCAAGAAGTAATGTGTTGAAGAGAGAAGTGGATAGAGAGAGAGAGAGAGAGAGAGAGAGAGAGAGAGAGAGAGAGAGAGAGAGAGAGAGAGAGAGAGAGAGAGAGAGAGTAGAGAGAGAGAGAGAGAGAGAGAGAGAGAGAGAGAGAGAGAGAGAGAGAGGTGGGCAAGCTGCTGTTGGACAGTGAGTGGCCAGCCCAGTGTTTCAGTGTTACTGTGTTGACATAGTGATGAGGCTTTTTGCCAACCAACTGCAAGCAAGACCAAGCAGGGGAGAGGGGAGGAAAGAAGATGACTCCCTTCCCTCTCTCTAACTCTCGCCCTCTTTCCTTCTCCTCCATTCCTCATTTGATGACAACTCTTATTGGACAGAGAAAAATATCCCCCTGCCTCCCTCTACCAATACCACACATGTTCCATAAACAAAGATAAAAGAGTACATATAATTAAGCCCTGCCTAGCAATACATCTCGAAAGCAGAAAAACTTTGGGTGAGCAGCATTTTGCAGTCACAGTCAGTTAGAGCTCTCACAGCTCTGCTCTGGTTCTCTCTTTATAAGGACTAATCTGAATGGCTGGCAAGAGAGGTGGGAGTGCCAGAGGCATGATGAATCTGCTCTGATGGATGAAGGGAACAGAGTCTAAACTCTGGTACCCAAACACCCAGCGCGCGCCCTAGACCTTCTGTCTGAGGACCAACTAGGTTCACCTAGCCACATAATAATACACACAGGCACAAACGACCTGAGAGCCCAGCAGGAAAGGGTGGCCACAGCACTGAATGGAGTGATTGAAAAAGCTTCTTCTACTTTCCCCAATGCACAAGTGGTTATCTCCACCCTTCTAGCACGAAAAGACTACCACCCTGCTACCGTACTGCGGGTAAACGCAAGTATTTCCCTTGACTGTGCCTCAAAACCCAATGTTTTCCATGCCCACCACTTCACCCTGGACTTGAACAGCCTCTATGACCAGGTCCACCTATACAAGGCAGCACTGCCCACCTTCGCCTGGACATTGCTCTCAAACGCAGCCCCAACACTTCAAACAGAAGCAACAGATCAATAGACACCCCGCCCAGACCAGCAAGGAGAGGACCTACATCCAGACCACAACACCACCAGCCATATACACACCACCAGCCATGTACACACCCCCACCCCACCCCAACCAATCAACACCCCCAAGTCAACCATGCCCACACCCCATTTAGGCCCCCTCAGATCAGACCTATGCCCTCCTGCCCACCCCATGCACCCCACCCCGCAAAGAGGGCCTCAACATGGAAGTCACAGGAAACAGGACAGGACCCACCCCCACTCTTACACTAGCCCAAGCCAATGGCATGTACCAGATGCTCAGCAGGCTCTGCTCACACTTACTGGCCTGAGGCCAAACCACACGACCATCAACATTGGACACTTTATGGAATACAAAGTCTTCACTATCTCATCCTGGAATATCCAAGGCCTGAGGTCATCTGCCTTTGGCCTAAAGAGCAGGAACCTAGACTTCATCAAAGAAACCGGAAATACAGACATTGTCATCCTACAAGAAACCTGGTATAGAGGAGACGGACCCAGTGGTTGCCCTCTAGGTTACAGAGAGCTGGTAGTCCCGTCCACCAAATTACCAGGTGTGAAACAGGGAAGGGACTCAGGGGGTATGCTAATTTGGTATAGAGCAGACCTAACTCACTCCATTAAATTAATCAAAACAGGAAAATGTTACATTTGGCAAGAAATTCAAAAGGAAATGATCTCAACAGAGAAAAATGTCCTCCTGTGTGCTACCTATATCCCCCCACTAGAACCCCCATACTTTAATGAAGACAGCTTCTCCATCCTGGAGGGGGAAATCAATCATTTCCAGGCCCAGGGACATGTACTAGTTTGTGGCGACCTAAATGCCAGAACCGGACAAGAACCTGACACCCTCAGCACACAGGGGGACAAACACCTGCCTGGAGGTGACAGTATTCCCTCCCCATATGACCCCCCAGGTACAACTATGACAACATAACCAACAAAAACGGGTCACAACTCCTGCAGCTCTGTCGGATGCTGGGTATGTACATAGGTAATGGTAGGCTTCGAGGGGACAACTATGGTAGGTACACCTATAGCTCATCTCTTGGCAGTAGTACTGTAGACTACTTTATCACTGACCTCAACCCAGAGTCTCTCAGAGCGTTCACAGTCAGCCCACTGACACCCCTATCAGACCAGAGCAAAACCACAGTCTACTTGAACAGAGAAATACTCAGTCATGAGGCATCAAAGCCAAAGGAACTGAGTAATATTAAGAAATGCTATAGATGGAAGGAATGTAGTTTGGAAACCTACCAAAAAACAATTAGGCAACAACAAACTCAATCCCTTTTAGACAACTTCCTGGACAAAACGTGCCACTGTAATAGTGAAGGTGTAAAATTGGCAGTAGAAAAACACAAACAATAGGCAAAAAACACACACATGTCTTCCCACAGGGCCGTGGGGTGAGACAGGGATGCAGCTTAAGCCCCACCCTCTTCAACATATATATCAACGAATTGGCGAGGGCACTGTAAAAGTCTGCAGCACCAGGCCTCACCCTACTAGAATCTGAAGTCAAATGTCTACTGTTTGCTGATGATCTGGTGCTTCTGTCACCAACCAAGGAGGGCCTACAGCAGCGCCTAGATCTTCTGCACAGATTCTGCCAGACCTGGGCCCTGACAGTAAATCTCAGTAAGAACAAAATAATGGTGTTCCAAAAAAGGTACAGTCAGCAGGACCAAAAATACAAATTCCTTCTAGACACCATTGCCACCATTGCCAAAACTACAGGTAACTTCCACAAAGCTGTGAACGATCTGAGAGACAAGGCAAGAAGAGCATTCTATGCCATCAAAAGGAACATAAAATCTGCCCTTTATGCTTGTGAGGTCTGGGGTCTGCTCACCAACCAAGAATTCACAAAATGGGACAGGTAGAGAGGTAGAGAGATAGAGAGTGAGAATGAGAGAGAGAAAGATAGAGAGAGAGCAGAGAGGTAGAGAGGTGGAGAGGTAGAGAGAGAGGGGTAGAGAGAGAGAGAGAGAGAGAGAGAGAGAGAGAGAGAGAGAGAGAGAGAGAGAGAGAGAGAGAATTAATTTGTATTGTTTATTTCACTTTTGTATATTATATACCTCACTTGCTTTGTCAATGGTAACATATGCTTCCCATGCCAATAAAGCCACTTGAATTGAATTGAATTGAGAGAGATGTAGAGAGAGAGAGAGGTAGAGAGAGAGAGAGAGGGAGACAGAGAGAGAGAGAGAGGGAGACAGAGAGAGAGAGAGAGAGAGGTAGAGGTAGAGGTAGAGAGGTAGAGAGAGAGAGAGAGAGAGAGAGAGAGAGAGAGAGAGAGAGAGAGAGAGAGAGAGAGAGAGAGAGAGAGAGAGAGAGAGAGAGAGAGAGAGAGAGAGAGAGGGAGAGGTGAGAGGCAGAGAGAGAGGGAGGTGGGCGAGAGAGAGAGAGAGAGAGAGAGAGAGAGAGAGAGAGAGAGAGAGAGAGAGAGAGAGAGAGAGAGAGAGAGGGAGACAGAGAGAGAGAGAGAGAGAGGTAGAGAGGTAGAGAGAGAGAGGGAGGTAGAGAGAGAGAGAGAGAGAGAGAGAGGTAGAGAGGTAGAGAGAGAGAGAGAGAGAGAGAGAGAGAGAGAGAGAGAGAGAGAGAGAGAGAGAGAGAGAGAGAGAGAGAGAGAGAGGGAGAGAGGGAGAGGTAGAGAGGAGAGGTAGAGAGAGAAAGAGAGGGAGGTAGAGAGCGAGAGAGAGAGAGAGAGGTAGATAGGTAGAGAGAGAGAGAGAGAGAGAGAGAGAGAGAGAGAGAGAGAGAGAGAGAGAGAGAGAGAGAGAGAGAGAGAGAGAGAGAGAGAGAGAGAGAGAGAGAGAGAGAGAACATCCTGCTTCATCCCTATACTCTCAGTGGGGGACTCAATTCTCTCCACAGTCCCACTGCTAGCGGACAGGCATCAGCGCCAGCTATCAGCTAATTTACATGCCCTGTTATCTGGAACCCAGCATCACACCTACCCCTGACTGACTATAGTGACTTCATCTTTTCCCACCTAACTTACAGTGGGGTGATAGAATAACTTGTCTTTTCTATAACAGCTTCTAGAGGTTTACATTTAAATCTCAAACCAGGATCAGTGTCGCTGGCTGGTCTGCCCTCTCTTTTACCAGAGGAGAATAATATCTGAATCGGATTTCGCACAGCTGATGAAACCCCTTGCAGGGGGAGAGTGAGAAATCGGACAAAGTGCAACATGACTACAAGCCCCTCATTCATCAGCTAACACTCTCCTCCTCTCTTGGAGGTGGGAGCCTCGCTGGGCTACTTTAAATAAGAACTCTCTCTCACTCTCTCTCTCTCTCTCTCTCTCTCTCTCTCTCTCTCTCTCTCTCTCTCTCTCTCTCTCTCTCTCTCTCTCTCTCTCTCTACCTCTACCTCTCTCTCTCTCTCTCTCTCGCGCTTTCTCTGTAAAGAGGTTTAGTGTTGCTCCGTTTATTGACTTGGATTCGTAAGCAGCACTATGCCAGGCTAACAAGTATCAAAGGACATGAAAATCTACGCAGGCACTCAAAATGACCTTGGTGATATAAATAAACAATGTTTTAAAACCCCTTAATGTCCTAAATGAATGTGTGAAATAAGACTTCCAACTTACTGGGGGAATTTGGACATGAATTGGGCATCAACTATGGCATCCTCCTCTGATCCCTCCATGCAGAAAGGGTGTAGGGTTTTAATTTCCCTACAAAGATAGATACAGTAGGGCTGGTCAGTTTAAAACATTCAGTCAATGAGCAGGTGGATAAATAGCATGTGTAGACTGTAAAGTACCAATGACTTTCAACGAAGGATCTGCAAATATAATGTACATGTTAATAATAACTACTTAAGTACATATGAATTTAAAAATAAGTTAGCATTGATAGGAGTATTCAGTGCATGTGAGACATCTCCAACTGTTCAATAACACCCCACATTATAGCCCAAGTAGAGTAAAAACAGTCCACTTGTTGATATGTATAGCTGGAATAAAGCATGGTACGTCAGTTCAGTTCCTCTCTGGACAACTCAAGGTTTGCCTCTCTCTCTCTATCTCTCCTGAAGACATCCTGAGGGTAGGTAGACAGGACTGAACCCTGAGGTGTCACTAGAGAGTTTATGTGTGCGTGTGTGTGTGTGTGTGTGTGTGTGTGTGTGTGTGTGTGTGTCGGTGCGATGACAGTATACATTTACATCGCCTTTCAGAATAATCAACAGCTCAACTATATCAGCTGCCATCCTATTCTGTACGTATTGCTACACATCTACAAGTCCCTCTCCTCCTGCTGCTTCCTCTCTCTGACTGGGCTATTTAACCTCTTCACAAAGCTTCCAATGCTTCCCTTTACCTTTTTTTCTCAAAATATGAAAAAAGTCCCTTCTTTAATTTGTTGAATATTTTTTAATGCGTTTTTAAATAAAGTCAAACTTAATATTCAACCAGCCAGCTTATCAATGTTTCTTTGCAAAGCAGGCCATAAATATTAATGAGTCCTCCGCTCAGACCTGAAAGGGCCGGCTGTGCATCGTCTTTCTCCGCTAAGAAAGGGGGTTTATCACAAATAAAAAACCCTGGGTAATTTTTCACAGAAATAATTGCCCTGCATGTGGTAAATGGTGTTATTTTCTGGTATTTAAAACTTTGGCAGGGTTCCGTGTGTAATGATTTGCTGGCTGAGGCTAATGCTGGCAACCAGACCGGGAAAGGGAAAGCAGACTGGACTGGGCTGGGCTGGGTTACCTCCGCATGTGTCAGAGGGGTAACCACAAAACCAACTGGAAGGCTTTAAAGTAGAAAAACACTGTGAGCTGTTATCCACCACAGCTCTCTTACCGTAGCTGGGGCCTGGAATGAGCTGGCCACTATGTTACTGTAAAGTCAAAGAGCAGCTATGTTTGTGGTATGGAAAACATGGCCCTCAACATCACTAGCTGTAAGAGTCATGAGGTTTCTGAACTCCATGTCAAATTAGTAAAGATGTCAAACACGGCAGGGTCTCCTGTCCCGAAGTGCAGGGGGGGGTTGTTCAGCAAGTCGCCGTTTAGCTGTTGAAATCACAACACAGCAGCAAGCCTCTCTTCAGAAGGCAACTCTGAACTAAGATCATACTGCCTGCTATATGTTTACAGCCCTCCAATAGCTGTCTGTGGCTGACTGACTGAATATACAGTACTGTACGTAGCGACTGTAAAACTAAGCCCACATATTTTCCAATAGTACTGTATTTTGACTGAACTTCTCAGCTTTATACTGTGAGGTGTCTCAGGTCTGGGGAGGAGCAGACCAAAGAGAGTTGTTTTCCTGGAGGATCACAAACTCCTCAGTATACAGTAAATACTGCATCTCCCGATAAGAACCAGGCATCCCAGTAAAGTGTTAGACTTTATCCAAAATGGCACCAAATTCCCTATATACAGTAGTGCACTACTTTTCACCAGAGCTCTATTGGCCTATAAAGGAAATACAAGTTTGTTCAGGAACATTGGGAGCTATAAGCTCTTTTCCCAGGTAGTCTCAATTAGAGAGAGACTGATGAAAAGTCCAAACGTATAAGAGCATTAGTCAACACTGCTGTTCCTGTTAGAACGGTGGGACGAGATCAACACAACACACAGTTCAGACTGCATGATCTGGACTCACTTGGCTGAGAGCTACAAGAGACGCACACAGACACACACACACACACACACACACACACACACACAAAAGTGCAAAAGCAATGACCTTGACTGAATTGCGTACTAAATACTGACTGAAATAATAACAGGGAAGAGGAGCAGAAGAAATACTAAGAGAAGCGATGGGGAGAGACGAGTGACAAGACAATCATGATATTTAATGATGGCAAGGCAACACAGAGAGGCCCAAGCCAAATAATGGTGGGAAGAAGGGAATCAAAGTATGGCTCTAATCGCAATTAGTGTGAGTGTGACCATTTTGACTTCCTCCATCCCTAACTACACTATTCTATCAGTCTGTTGAGTTGCCAATTTGTCCTTGATTTCAGATGGGGATCAGGAGTTGTGTGTAGTGCGGATGCTGCGTTGAGCACCACATCCAGGCAAAGGCTACGTCCCAAATGGAGCCTTATTCCCTGTACAGGCCACTACCTATGGGCCCTGGTCAAAAGTAGTGCACTAAATAGGTAATAAGGTGCCATTTGGGAGGCAGCCCAAATAATCAACTGATGGGCCCCAAAACGTCCAAATCAGATGATTACAACGTGTCGCTCCCAGAGGCCTCTCAGCCAAACCTTTATTGCTCCTCCTGACCCCTCTGATTTTCATTAGAGATATCCATTTAGAAATAAAAAGTGGAGGTAAGGTACACAGACTGCTCTGTCTCTGCGTGTTCAATTTCCTGTTGGTGTTGGAGGATTCAAGGGGAAAACAAGAGGTGTGATAAGTAGACTACCTCAGCATCCAGCAGCTATCTGGTGACCTGGTCCCTGGATGTATCCCAAATGGCACTCTATTCCCTATGTGGTGCTCTAAAGCCTATGGGGCTCTGGTCAAAAGTAGTGCACTATAAAAGGAATAGGTTGCCATTTGGGACGCACACTCTGTCTGTGCAGCACAGCAGAAACCTAATATTGCCCAATATGGAATATGACACCAGGCTAGGGTAAAGATTACCCTGCCACCACTGTAGAATAAAAAATTATTTTCAAAGTAACAAAATTATTTTTTGTGGTCCCTTATAAAGAGGTAAAGAGGAATATACTACAGCAACAACTTGTGGATTCTTTCGATATGGTTGAAGGGTAGGAAAAATTGAGAAGGTGATAAGATGGTGTCCTTTCCAAAATGAGTTTATGTTCTGATGTAAATCTTCTCCTTCAACCATAAATCAAGGGTATTAAACATGGCTGTATGTAGCTGGACTGAGTTTTCAATTAGTGTACAGCAGGGCACTTTAACTCCTGTGTTTCCAGATGTGCGTCTCAAATGGCACCCTATTTCCTATATAGTGCACTATTTTTGACCAGGGCCCATATGGCTCTGTTTGAAAGTAGTGCACTATATAGGGAATATGTTGCTATTTGGGACGCACAATATAGGTAATATGTTGCCATTTGGGAAATAGGCATGATTTCAGATTTTCCAGACCTGGTTGGAGGCCTTTATTTGCCCAATAAGCCTGCTTATGAAATATATCTGAATGACCAATTTTGCACTTAAAGCTGCAATTCATCTACTAACTAAGTTTACTTTTACTGTACTAGGCGTTTTTATACACTGTATAAGCAACTATATAGCAAACATTCTGAAAACAAGCTCTGCAGACTGCAATGTGACATGCATTGGGATAAAAGCGAACTACACTATGGCAATTCACAACATGTTACAGTAACTACTTCAACTGTAACATGCTACTTGGTGTTATTGGCTATCAATATATAAATATCTGAGTATGACAACGATGTGAACATGTTCAATATTCAACAACTCCAGAGCCCCCTGGGCCCTCTGAGACCTCCTCCCTTAATCATGTTGAGTTTCCATTTCCACTCCAGCCTGAAACGACTAAGAGAGTTAAACCTCCAGGAATTTCAGAGAAACCACTCATTACCACATCCAAATTGTTTTGTGGGCATGAAAAGGACAGTATTTATTGAACTGTTTCTCTGTGGCTGAGAGGAGGAACTGAGCAACAGCAGTAAAAATTGAAATGTGCTGTTATGTACAGTGCCTTCAGAAAGTATTCATACCCCTTCACTTATTCCACATGTTGTTGTGTTACAGCCTGAATTCAAGGTGGATTAAATACATGTGTTTTCTCACCCAGCTACACACAACACCCCATAATGACAAAGTTCAAAAATGTTTTTAAACATTTTAGCAAATGTATTGAAAATGAAATACAGAAATATCTCATTTACATAAATATTCACACCCCTGAGTGTGTGAATGTTAGAATCACCTTTGGCAGCGATTACAGCTGTGATTCTTTCTGGGTAAGTCTGTAAGAGCTTTGCACACCTGGATTGTACAATATTTGCACATTATTATTATTTTCATTTTCAAGCTCTGTCAAGTTGGTTGTTGATCATTGCTAGACAGCCATTTTCAAGTCTTGCCATAGATTTTCAAGTAGATTTAAGTCAAAGCTGTAACTCGGCCACTCAGGAACATTCATGTCATCTTGGTGAGCAACTCTAGGGTATATTTGGCCTTGTGTTTTAGGTTATTGTCCTGTGTCTGGTGGAAAGCAGACTGAACCAGGTTTTCCTCTAGGATTTTGCCTGTGCTTAGCTCCCATTCTGTTTCTTTTTTATCCTGAAAAGCTCCCCAGTCCTTAATGATTACAAGCATACCCATAACATGATGCAGCCACCACTATGCTTGAAAATATGGAGAGTGATACTCAGTAATGTGTTGTATTGGATTTGCCAAAAAGTTAATTGCTTTGCCAAATGTTTTGCAGTATTACTTTAGCACCTTGTGCAAACTGGATGCACGTTTTGGAATATTTGTATTCTGTACAGGCTTCTTTCTTTTCACTCTGTCATTTAGGTTAGTATTGTGGAGTAACTACAATGTTGTTGGTCCATCCACAGTTTTCTCCTATCACACTCATTAAACTCAGGAACTATTGGCCTCATGGTGAAATCCCTGAGCGGTTTCCTTCCACTCCGGCAACTAAGTTAATAAGGACGCCTGTATCTTTGTAGTGACTGGGTGTATTGCTACACCATCCAAAGTGTAATTAATAACTTCATCATGCTCAAAGCGATATTCAATGTCTGCTTTTTTTTATATTTTTACCCATCTACCAATAGTTTACCTTCTTTGTGAGGCATTAGAAAACCTCCCTGGTCTTTGTGGTTGAATCTGTGTTTGAAATTCACTGCTCGACTGGGGGGACCTTACAGATAATTGTACGTGTGGGGTACAGAGATATGAGGTAGTCATTAAAAAATCATGTTTAACAATATTATTGCACACAGAGTTAGTCCATGCAATTTATTATGTGACTTGTTAAGCAAAGTTTTATTCCTGAACTTATTTAGGCCATAACAAAGGGGTTGAATACTTATTGATTCAAGACATTTTAGCTTTTCATTTTTTATTCATTTGAAGAAATTTCTAAAAACATCATTCCACTTTGGCATTATGGGGTATTGAGGGTAGGCCAGTGACACCAAATCTCAATTTAATCTATTTCCAATTCAGGCTGTAACACAACAAAATGGGGAAAAAGTCAAGGAGTGTGAATACTTTCTGAAGGCCCTGTATATTCTAATTAGCTGCAAAGCAATAGATTCCTTGCTAGCATGTTAAATCTGCTACATGACAGTATAATTTGACTCCTTAAAAGGATTATGCAAATGACCGCTCATCACTGCTCGACAAGACGGAGAAAGAAGACAGATAATTTATGCACAACGCACCTTTCAGGAGATATCTAGAGGGGCTAATCACCTGAACCATGGAGTTGTATGTTTTATAGCTATACCTGGGTTGGGTTAAAGCTTGTTTACACTGTCTCTACACGTTCTCAAGCATTCAAACTATCATTTCTTAATTTCCAGAAACATACAGTTCATTTAACGTTAGAATTTTCCCACCACTACGGCTCGATGTGAAATCCAAGAAGGTCACATTTACACAGTACAGCTCATTTTAATATTTTGTTTTTCAAACATATTTTGCATAAAGAGAATTGTTTCGTTTTCAGTTAAAATCTCTTTTTAGAAACGGTTACTATGCAGAGAGAAAAGAGCTTGAAATGTTTAGGCGGCTGAAAACTCTTTCCTTTGAGGAGAGTGAGTTATTAAAGTCTTTGTGAGAAGTCTAGGTACTAGTTTCTAAATTGGGCTTCTATGATTCTGTTGTTAGTTGATTGATGCTTCTATTGCACTCTGGGCCAGAGTCTAAATGCATTTACCGGTCTCTGTATTTGTTTGTTCCTGTTCCCTGTGTTGCTTTACCCCTTATTTTTAACATACTCATCAAGATTTATATAATTTGTTACAAGTAAGTCAAATTTATACTAAGAAAAGGGGAAGTTATGGTTGGAAGCAGAGTAGTAAACTGTACATTTTTTGCAGGTAATCTAAATGCAAACTAGCAGCAACTTATCATGAGAATGGATTCCTCCACCATCTGGTCCAATAACAGGGGATTTGTCTAGTGGCAAGCAAAGAATAGAATGATGGGAGAAAGATTAGCAGGCAAGTCCTACAGTTGGCTAAAATGTCTTTTGTGCAAACAAGAACAGATGACGCCTTAACAATTACACCTGTCAGAAACTCCAGAAAGCAATCCATCTCTAGGCAGCTCAGCTGAAAAGCATGCCTGGGCTACTTTATAGCAAAACAATATTTTTAAACAATTGCCAGCACAACATTTTGATCCACGACAAGCTCTGGAAGTCACATTTCACTTTCACGCATAACCAGAACCAACTTGGGCCACTGCTATTCAGTGGTAAGTACAACACATGCAGAATGTCTAAAGTGGAGAGGAGGAGGGAGATAAGAGGCCCTGCTCTGTGTGTGTGTGCGTGTGCATGCACGCAGTGTGTGTATGTGTGTGTGTTTATGGCGTCTGGTTGCGACAGGGTGACAGAGCACGCAGTTTACTGGCTTTGGATGTGTGTTGAGTAGGATCGAAGCCAAGCTGCTTCGGCTGCTCCTCTGTGTGTGTGTGTGTGTGTGTGTGTGTGTGTGTGTGTGTGTGTGTGTGTGTGTGTGTGTGTGTGTGTGTGTGTGTGTGTGTGTGTGTGTGTCGCCAACGTCCTCTTGGCCTATGAAAGCTGTCCTTTATGCACCAGTTGAATCCCGGCTCTGAACTATCAAAGAGGGTTGTTAACTATTTATCTTGTCCATCTCCCTAGAAATAGAACTTCAAACACAATGTTCAATTGGCAAATACAAACAGACAGAGACAGAAAAAGTGTGAATTGAATTGAATTCTGTGGTATTCTGCCCAGTCCACACAACAGCTTGTTGTTCTTGAGGTTTGGGATTGGATTCATGGTATTTCTGCCAAAACAGAAAAGTGGTTGGGACCTTTGCACGTGGATTGTGACCACAACCTAATCATGGCGGATTTGATGTACTCCGTTCTCGTTGCGGTAGTTTATACTCAACACAATATATCTCAATGTATAACACAAAAATAAATACAGTAACACACTGCATGAAGTATACTGGCACTAAATGGTTAAAAGCGGGTCACTGAATGGTTGAAAAAGAGTCAGTCACCTAATGTGCAGTAAACTGTAACACATGTGCAGAACTCATCAGGGATAGTTCATACATGTGAGTGGATGTAGTCAGGACAGGAGGACTGAGCTCCTCAAGCTGAATTTGGACAGGTACCAACCTCCCCAAGCCAACCTGCATGAGTTCCCATTATGACAAGCAGGAAGAAAATCGGATCGGCGTCCCAAATGGCACTCTATTCCCTTTATAGTGCACTACTTTAGGTAATCAATCAAGATAAAGGTATTCATAGCACAGATGTGTATCAACACAAAACCAAATTTGCACTGCATGACAAAATCCCATGACACATAGTGAGAAAAGTGAAAAAGGCATCACAGGTGCAAAAACACCAAAAACCTTCTGTCCCTTTTTTCCCTCATGCACCAACATGGTTCACTACGTACGGAACAGCACAGCCAAACTACTGGTTCAACACAAAGACATTTGGTTACAGAAACCCACTCCCATGATGAGAATACCTTTACTTGTTTATGTGGTCCAGACAGAGAACAACATGGGCTGAAGTCTACAGAACCCTGTGATGTAATGAGAGAAGAGAAATGCTATTGACCCATAACCCATCTGGGCCAAGCAAAGCCATTTAGTGAGCTCATTCCTAGAGAGGCGGAGAGAGAGAATACAACATTCCAACTGTGCAGCACCTGTTCTCAGAGCTCCAGTGAATGTAATATCATGTAACTGTAAACACACACACAGGCCTCTTCTGGCCCCAGTGACTGTATACAGCAGGGAACACTAGGACTCAATCTTGACCTTTATATTAAAGAGAAATAAGACGTTTCAGGGGCACAATGTGACTCCCGATTCAAAAATCCTCTGTAATTTACCGACTGGTTTGCCTGACTACCCAAACTTGCTCCGGCCAAAGCGCTACACCTGAGATTATCCAATCGCTGATGACTTTGTTTTGTACAGCACCCCTCAGTGTGAAGTCACCACCAACCACTGCTGGATGTAGCGAACATAGAGCAGTGGAAGAATTCTGTTTGAGTTGTCAGGCAACCAACTGGTGACTGTCTGTGTGAGCTCCATTAAAGTTTGAAATGTTACAGCCCCATTTGGTGATGTGCATCAGTACAAGATAAGGAGAGAGAGAGAGAGAGAGAGAGAGAGAGAGAGAGAGAGAGGGAGGGAGAGGGAGAGGGAGAGGGAGAGAGAGAGAGAGAGAGAGAGAGAGAGAGAGAGAGAGGGGCACTAGCTACAAACCTGTCACCAGTTCTTATTTAAAGTAGCCCAGCGAGGCTCCCACCTCCAAGAGAGGAGGAGAGCAGGGTAGAACCTTTAACTTCACAATGATCAATAATAAAAGGAATTTGTCCTTTCACGTGATGTATAATTATAACACAGGACCAAGGTTATCCAGCCGCATATTATAAAGAGAGGAGCTACCGACAGCTACTCCACACAAGCAGCGCAGTCCACACCCTCCAGGCCTTACTTCCAAACCCTCGTCTCCGGGTTGCTTGTTTTCTGCAGGCCAAAGCTGTTCAAACCAATTGCAGTTCGGTGTGAAAGCAGCAATCGGGGTCAGCGAGCAGGTCAGGAAGAAAGATATAGTGTATCGATTTCACGCGGTGAGCACAGAGCGCGGAGGAGAGTGGAGCAGGGACAGACGTGGCGGGCTAGAGCGCGGCAGGATGGAGGGTGGAGGGGGGCGCAGGCACAGTCATGCCTCCTTCCAATCAGAGAGGAGGGTTCAAAAGGTGAACTCTTTTCGGGCCGAATCATGATGAATTGGGGCCTGATGAGTTCTAGTGTGACTGTGCCACTGCTAAACCCTGTATGAGGATCCAGGAGGACCCAGTGTATTCTACAAGCAGAGAAGATGCTGGGAGATTACAGCACGCGTAAACATGTCAAGTATTGCCACGGCGTAATGATGAAAACACAACTCCACACACAAGGCAGACACGCACAGACACAGACTCCCTCTCCATCGACAACACACCACCCCTAACCTGACACAACAAAACACCTAGTTATTCCGTTTGCTGGTCCACTAAACCAGTAAACCAGCTGGGTGACAGGCTATGATACAGGCCTGAGGAGTGGCCTATACGTTTTAGCCTACTGGCTCACTGTTCTGTTTCTGCCTCATATCATGCTCAATAAACACATCTTAGGCCCAGATAGCATAACAGGACTGAGAGAGAGAGAGATAGTTATTAATAGTAGTTATCAAAGAGGCTTTAAACAACACTCAACTTGGGTAAATCATGTGGATGTGGATGTCCACCACAACGCATCAAGCCCTTCTAAATCTCCATGGCCTATTAAGGCAGCCCCCCGCACCTCTCTGATTCAGAGGGCTTGGGTTAAATGCGGAAGACACATTTCGGTTGAATGCATTGAGTTGTGCAACTGACTAGGTATCCCCCCTTTCCCTTCCCTCTCCCTCACCTCTCCCTGGCTGCCAAGCTATAACTGACCCATTATTGATAATAATACAAAGTGTCTGCCTACCCACACACTAGACGGGGACGCTTTTTCCCATGCCTCTTAAACGCCCGGGCTAAAAGCAATGAGGGATTATTATTTTTTTATCGTATTATGAAATATTCGCCTGTGGAGAATCGCAGTGGGGCCTGCTGAATTCACGACTCTGTTTGTCACTCGACGGATGACAACACCAGGGCAGCTTCACTGTGTTGTCATGACCGCTTTACAAGTCATGCAATTACTAGTCATGCGATATGCACTGAGGACGGGCGGCAGGAACGGTGGGGACGCATAGCAAGGCAAACCCTTGACAGATTGAGAAGCCATTTGCTGGATGTGACTGCTGCTCAGTGCTCAAACTGCCAGCGTCCCAAATGGCACTCTATTCCCTATATAGTGCACTACTTTTGACCAGGCCAGGGCCCCTCTACAGGCAGGAGCGGAAATCGTCTGGGAGTGTGAATTTTATCATTCTTTATCCTATGGTAGTGTAGTGTAGTACTCAGATGCTGTAAAAGGTGATTTAAGTCATATTTCATAGATTAAGTAATAAAGGTGTTAATTTATGGAATAAACATAATGTGAAGAAATGACTTTGTAAATAGACTGGAGGTATTCATAGCACTACTTGAATGTAGCTTTAAGATGGCTTTCTCTATTCAAACAAGTATACAGATGCCGTATCTTAATTTGAGACAGTTTGCTGCAGCAGGACAAAATCCTGCAGCAACAGGATGTGTAAATTGAGAAACAAAAAATCCTGAGAAACAAAAGAGTGATCAAATTAAGATCCTACATCTGTACCTACGGTATGGCCTTTTTGTCCCTCCTAAGAACATCATTTTGCAACTGTTTTTAACTTGCCATTATGCTACTATTGAAAAATAAGATATATATGGTGTTATATCTGGACTTATTCATGGCTCTCACACATTTTTACAACATTATGCCTTATCCATTAATCATTTCTGTATTACTTGCCACACCTAACTATTTTTATAAAGGACTATAAACTTAAGGTACGGTGGATGGCCAGGCAGGGTGTGAAATACATGTGGGAGAGCGAGAAAGGCCGAAGGAGGAGAGGTGGAGAAGGCCAACACACTTGGCAGAGAGGAAGAGTGGGCACCAGTCCAAAAATGGATAAGAGTACAACCTTCCAGTAACAACAAAAATAATGAAATGAATGAGAACTGCTCTGGCCAGCGGATCCCAACCAAGCACACTTGAAAAGAGAAAATCCTTCAATACTGGACTGTTCTAGCGGAGAAAGCAACTCTAACAAAGGACTATTTTCTAAATAAAAAAATCACATGGCATAGAGCTGACAACACCAGAAAGACACACACCACCAGCAGCAAGGCCTAGAGTAAAATCAATACAAAGTCAAGGTATTACATCGTAAACACATCCAGGCCTGTTTTTCAGCCCACAAACAACTTTTCCCAAGAGTGACTACCTACAATAATTGCAGCAGGATATGTTCGAATCTTAGCGCTTAATCATAATGCAAACTGTATATTTTTATATTTCAATACTGTTCCGATACAGTACTGCTGAATGGTCATCAAACAGACATAGAGGAGCGTTGTGTAATTCTTAAGAAGAAGGAAGAGAATTCTTTCTTCTTTCATGAAAAGCAGGCACAAATCCTGGAGCTTCACTCAAAAAGGCCTGGTAATCCCCCCTTAAATCCCACAGGAAGGGATGAATAGGATACAGCACTCTGCTACCCAATCAGACGGCAGTCTGACACCCGCAACATATCCTCCTGTTGCTACAGTGTCTGATCAGTAGAAGAAGAATGTATAAAATAGTCAGCGGACTTGTAGATTAGCTTAACTCATATGGAAATATATGTGACATTACCATAAGTGGCAAGCATTCCAATGCTGGGAAAATGATGAAGCAAGTGCTTGAAATACTGGCATGTCAATAATGGAAACTACAAAATGATCTAACTACTGTATGTGAGCTGATGACATTTTGCCCTTCAGCAGTCTATGAATGTGCTGTTATTAACCTCCTGCCCAGTTTCTGTCAGAACTGTTTTGTGGCTTGCTGTAGACATGCCTGTGCGTGAGTGTGTGTATTCCCAGTCCCGCGGTCAAGATACACTCTACTCAGTTAGCCATTATGGAGTCTTGCTTTAGAAAATGAATGCATGCCACTCAGGTAGTCTATATCCAGCCAGCCCTGGGGGAACAGGGCCCAGTGAACCCCAAACCCCCTCTGTGTCTCTGGGCTGTTGGTCCCTGCCTGCTGGGGAGGCGGGGGACACTGGACATGCTCCATCTCACCAGGACTGAATGGAGCTGGACATCCGGTTTTATCCGAGAGGTACACATCCCTCTGTATGTGTGCGTGCATGTGAGAGAGAGAGAGAGAGAGAGAGAGAGAGAGAGAGAGAGAGAGAGAGAGAGAGAGAATGAGGATGGCTTGTAAGAGAGAAAGACAAGAAGACTGGGAGGGCGTGGTGGAAGGTGAATTCATTAGGCAGTGTGTACAAGTATACCACATACCACAGATTTAAGTAAAACATATGACTGTATTTCGTTACATAATGTCACATGCAACCACTACACATTTAACACTTAATAACAAATCAACGCAGCTCCATCATTCCTGCATGAACATGCAGAGAGAGAGCAGAGCACAGTACCAATGCATGATGGCAGAGATTGCATAGCGATCCGTGGGATAACCATGACTTTAAGCGCACAGTGCGGAGTGATTCTTCACATCAATGATTTTCACAAGCCATCACCCATAGAGGAGGGGTGCCATTTCTCTTGCTTTGAGAAGGATCTTGATGGGGAGCCCATAACCATTAAGTTCCATTATAGAGCAAAAAAGGCTGCCAGTTTATCTTCTGATCAATGCTGCTAGCTGTCAGACGGAGAGGGAGGGAGGCTGCAAAGAGACTATCTGACGGACACACCCAGGCTGCATCCCAAATGGCACCTATTCCCTACATAGGGCTCTGGTCAAAAGTCATGCACTATCAAAAGTAGTGCACTATGTAGGGAATAGGGTGCCATTGGGGACACACACGGCCCTGTTGGAATAGGGCAGCTTTAGTCAGAACGGAATCAATCCAAATGAATACATTTACACTGAGCAGTCTGTTATCAAACACACCGTCATGTTTCTAGATACTGATAACCAGCGGCCAGGCTGCTGCACTACATCTTAGAGAGAACCAGCTTTCAGTTCAGTACAAAATGCTCATCCAAATACTGTATGTTCAGCAGTCATGAGGACGCAACGGAAATTCATTCCAAACTGTACTAGTACTGTATGAATATCTAAAGCCGATTAGATACACTACAGATGTAGGATCTTCATTTGAGCCAGTTTGCTGTAGCAGGAAAATAATCCTGCAGCAACAGGAAATGTGAATTATAATTGCTTTAGATATTCAGATGTTTACTGTATATTCATACAGTATGGACATTTTTGTAGGGGTTGATGCATTTTTCATTAGGGCAAATCAAGTCTGAAATTTCAAAGTGGAAATTACAAACTTTAGAAGCTTCTTTAAAACTCAAATTCTCAGCAGAAAAAGAGTGACCAAGTTAAAATCCTACATCTGTACTGTATTCTGTATGGGGAGTTAAGGGAGTTAAGAGTGAAATGGAAATTCTTTCCAAACTGTTCTGGAAAGCAAGAGGTTATCTAGGGTAGGATCAGAGTAGTGGTACTGTTGTTAACTTCCTAGCAGGCAGCCAGTAGCTGGTAGGCTAGCTAGGCTAGCTAACCCCCTGAATTGTGTCCCCCTCAGTAAGGACTTGGCAGGAGCTACTCCTTCCTTCAGTCTCTCCATCTGTTATCATGCAGCATTCCTTCAAAGTCAAGCAGGTTGCAGCAGAAAGGCAACAATCCCAGCAGCGTCTAGCACAATTAATCAAAAATGCCAGGCCGATAGTGATGCACAGAATATTCTGCAGAAGATCTTGAGGCAAAGTTTCAGCTTAAAGCAATGAAAAATTGGCTAAATGCACTGCTCAGGAGACTAGACTAGATCCGTTCTGGTAGGTAGAACATAGACAGCAAGAAACACAGACAACTGCTTTGTCCAATACACTTGGACCATGAATGTTAAAATGTCCATCTTCAAATCAAATCAAATCAAATTGTATTGGTCGCATACACATATTCAGCAGATGTTATTGCGGGTGTAGCAAAATGCTTGTGTTCCTAGCTCCACCAGTGCAGTAATGTCTAACAACAAAACACACAAATCTAAAAGCCATACAAATCTGATGAGCAGAATGCAACATGCATGTACAAGGTATCAACAAAAAGGATCAGTAACCCTTTATATTGACTGTATGTTCATAATGTATACATTACACATCTATAAGAATGTTATAAACATGACATTATCTAATAAGTAGGTTTAGATAAGTAAGAAGGGAACGTTAACCTATAAAACAGACTGATTACAGGCAGCAGCTGTTTTCTTCCGGTCTTTCTTGTCTGTTGAAGACCAAGGCTGTGTTATGACAAAACACCTCTAATACAACTGTAATCATCCTCTGGTTTCGCTCCTCCTTTTTGAGATGCCAAATTATTTTTTATTCTGTACTGATTAAACATTTACCTACCACATGCAGCTGTGCAACAAGCAGATATGTAAATCTCTTTTTGAGCTTATCTCCATATCAAATATTCTGGGAGATTTCAGACTTGAGAAGCAGGAGAGAGGGATTGTGTGCTGAGGTCTACAGGAAAACCCCAGCATTTTCAGTCAGATGGCAAACGCAAATACCATCATCTTTTTAAGCTCTCATGTATATCAAAGAGCAGCATTTATATCTGAGAGCAGTGGACGGCCTTGTAGTGTCAAATCAGGCAGCACAAATCATATAGGGCAGAATGCTCGCGGTGTACACTACACTACGTTCACATGTCGGAGACTGAACCGGCATGTTATTTCTCCGAGTATTTGACATTTGGGGGAATTAAGAGCAAGGCTGAGGAGGCAGCGGAGCAATAGGAAGGAAGGGTTTGGCTGTAGCAGAGAGAGAGAGGGCTGGAGAGAGCAGCTCATGTGTAGCTGCCATCAATGGCTGCTGAGTGAGACACAGTACAGTCAGCACTGCTACAGTTGATATGTAACAAACTATAATGCACTGCTACTGCTGCTGTAACAACCCACCAAGTAAACCAGGGCTTGGACACTGCGGCTGAACTCCTCATCTACCATGAGAATAGAGAATGAAAATACTACGATTTACTGTGGTGCTGTTTTGTGATCTATAACAATAATCTGTTTTGATTTGTATTATCCTAGATTCATTCATCTCCATTAACTGAGCTCAGGTTGAATAGTAAATGTGTCCACTCTCTCTTCAATCACTTCAATCACAAAAGAAATACAAATATTACTGTAGCTCTAAACATACAACTATCATACTGGATACATCCGTTCGGCCATACAGTAGGCTAATTATGTGTGGAAATTCAAATTAAAGATTTTAATTTCTTCAGGATTGCTATTTTACAGTTTATGTGTATAGCTAACAGATCCAATATTTCATTAGAGCATTTCTACAAAATAAAACTCTAATAATTAAACATTATGGAAACAGAAAAACACGACTTCAATCACCTTCCCCATTCAAATCTTGTAGCACTTTGCTAATTAATTCTATTGAAAGGAGACTAATTAAATTGGCCTAATATGAAGCAGCTGACTGCCATCTCTGCACACAGATATAAAGCTTGTTAATAGTCAGGTTATCTGGCCAGTCCAGTCCACAGCCACAGTGACAAGCCTAAGCCTCATTACTACAGTACAGCCTCTCTCTCTGTCTCTCTCTCTCTTTCTCTCTCATTGCCCTCTCTCTCTCCTCCTTTCTTTCTCCTCTCTGCTTCCAGAATCAGCCTGGGCAATAACAGCTAGGAATTCCAACAATACAAACTAAATACAACACAACGTAAAGAAATGTACTACTTTTTTCTGAGGTGTGGAGTAGTTTATCCCCCTCCCTAAATGGTGAACAATTTGTCTATATTGTTAAAAAAAAAAAAAATTGGACGTTTTGAGTTTCTCTTATAAGCACCTTCCTTTTCAAAGCAGGCCCCAATTAAACACATTCAGACAAAAGAGCTTTGGAGAGGCAGCGGTCCTCCTCAGTCCTCAGCCATGGCAGGTTCCCATGACAGAATGGGAATTCCTTGACTCCGGAGTCACGGCTCCACTGCTCTGAGGAAGGCAGCTCCGCGCTGCAGCCGCAGGCCGGCCAGGCTCTGGGGAGAGGAGAGGAGCAGCCTGGCTTTGTTCTGCTAATCTGCAGCCTGGATCCTCCTATGTGGAGTGGCAGCACTTCAGCTGCAGGCCCGGAGAGAGGAAGAGGGGAAGGGAAGAAGAGAGAGGGACTGCTGCCTTTCACTACATGAATGAATGAATGCCCCCTCCATCTCATTAGGATGATGCAGACCTGTCATAGGCTGGTTACTTCTAGTACCTCATGTTCTTTTTAACACCACCATTTAGTATGTAAAGAGAAAAACATTTGTATAGCATTGTATACCCTTGTATAACCAGTATGCTCGGAACATTAATGTGTATCAGCAGCATAGAATAATGGTGTTTTATTATAAAAACATAGATTAAAGAGATGACAGGATGAGAAAGACCTCCAAAGTAAGTCAGTCCTGAAAACTTCCCGAATTATAGCATAATTATCTTAACAATATATTTCACCAAGCTAAGTGAGAACTAAGCATAATCCATGATGTGCACCGCCACTGTCTGACCACAGTCAGCTGTGTGTCCAAGAGCAGGACCATTCTGGGCACAGAGCAACATCAGGAGAAGACAATCTGTTTGGGAAATGTAATATCCTCATCCAATACAGACAGACAGTGTGCCTCCCTGCCAGGCTAGATGCTGCTGTAATACACCGCATCAGTACACAGTCACACAGCTGACTACAACACAGAGTTCCAGCTGACTGTACATGATACCACAGAACAGGAATCAACAGTGAATAAAAGCTTTGCTGAGCCAATTGCACTATGCTGCTATTTTCTCCTCTAGTAAAATGTGGGTTTTGTTGTTCCTATAAATAAGATGAAGTAGCTCAACCACAGTGCCCTGACAACAATATATTGAGAATATGGGAGTTAAAGATAAATATATTTTACCTTTATTTAGCTAGGCAAGTCAGTTAAGAACAAATTCTTATTTTCAATGACAGCCTAGGAACAGTGGGTTAACTGCCTTGTTCAGGGGCAGAACGAAAGATCTTTACCTTGTCAGCTCAGGGATTCGATCTAGAAACCTTTTGGTTACTAGTCCAACGCTTTAACCACTAGGGTACCTGTCGCAGTTGTATTAGCCAGCCATTTTACGTCTGGCAATTCAATACATTGTTTTTCAGGCAAATTAGTTTATCTTGATGGATTTTTGACTGAGAATGTTTTTGCATCACATCTTTCTAACATGTTCAAACAGAATATTCATGTCATAAAAATATTCCCTGTAACTGTATGTTTCCAGATCCTCATGCCATATGTATTCTCTCCAGAGCAGCAGACTGAAGGGGAAAAATTTACTAAATATAGCTATTGAATTCCTTCCTTTGCCCTGAATGAATTAATCTCAGACAGCTACAGTAGGCAGCAATTTAAAGCAGAGCTAAAATCTCCTGCAGACCAGAGGTATTTACAACATGTGTGTGTGTGTGTGTGTGTGTGTGTGTGTGTGTGTGTGTGTGTGTGTGTGTGTGTGTGTGTGTGTGTGTGTGTGTGTGTGTGTGTGTGTGTGTGTGTGTGTGTGTGTGTGTGTGTGTGTGTGTGCGTGCGCGTGTATTTTGGAGTTCCAAATATAAGCATCAGTATAATAGAGCCTCAATGGAAATAATTGTGCTTTTAAATAAATGACCATGATACAAATAAATCACACCAACATATGGGTATGAATGGCTGCTTGTGGTTGTAGTCATATTCATGCTTTTTTGACTAAGCAGTATTGGCGGACCTGCGTTACAACCAAAATAAAAATACAGAGACACTAGTGGTACTACTTATATAGAGAATGGCTAAAGAAAACTATTTTCTGGGCTCTTAAGTGCAAAACTTGCGAAACAGAATCTCTTTATTCAACTGACTGGGAGAAAGAGAACTCTCTTCTTAGCAAATGGTGAGAAGAGCCATTTGCATTGAAGTAAAAAAAAATGAAATGTGTACTGCCTGGCTGGGTGTGAAAGCGGTTTGAAATCAGCCCCTTTTGTCTCTGAATTATCTGAAAGGAGTCCAGCCAGCTCTGGCCTGTGCCTCATCACATCTAGTTTATACTGCAGACTTAGCAGAAACAGATCCTTTCTGATGGAGGTAGTGACCCATTAACTATATTGTGAACATATGCAAAAGACAAGTTGGGGGAGACAGGCAGGTGTCCAGAACCAGAACAGGCCTACGCTCAGAGAGCAGAAACGCCGACGCTATGTAACACTTGTTCTCTGCACCGTAGGAGACAGCCCATTGAGAGAGGCGCGAGGAGGAAAGGGAGAGACAGAGAGGGAGGAGTGGGGGAGAGGTGGAGGCTGGGAGCAATTTCCTCCCAACTGGTATCCTAATGCACTTCTATTGAGGCAGAAAGCGACAGTGGAGGAGATTCCTCTCTTTCTAATCAATGTATTTAGCGAGCTATAGGGATAAATGTCCCTGCCTTGATTGGAGAGGGCTAGTTGGGCTTGTTGGCTTTGTGTGTGTGTGTGTGTGTGAGAGAGAGAGAGAGAGAGAGAGAGAGAGAGAGAGAGAGAGAGAGAGAGAGAGAGAGAGAGAGAGAGAGAGAGAGAGAGAGAGAGCACAACCAGGGTTACAGAGGAGTACAGCAGTCCTCTGACCATTCAGCATCCCTCCTTCCACCATCCCTCCACCCTCCTTCCACCACATAAAGACCCAGTTCATGTTTATTTATTTGCCTGATGTCAGTACTTTACACAGTCATTCAGGATGGAACATCCAGAAAGCAGCCTCTCTGGAGAGAGGGAGAAATGTAATCTGGGATTTTTCCTCAGGACCGACAAGGCTGCTAGTGCTGCTAGTGCCGTTACGCTGCTACGACTGCTTCTTTCCCTGAGAGAGAACCAACTACATGTCAAGTGCAGCATCAGTAAAATAAAGCTGCAGATGTTGGCTGGAGATGGGGCTACATCCCAGATGGACTGTATTATTTTGTTAGATGGGAGAGTGTCATTCTATAAGCAAACCGTCGAGGGCTGAGATAAATAGAGAAATATTCCTTTGTTTAGCTCAGACAGAATCATCATAGACAAAAATTGATTTATTTCACCTTGTGTTAGATATAAATATGTTATTGCTTTGTGTTTTCTCTCACTCTCATTTGTATCAATGATCATCTACAGTAATATCTCACTGTTTCTTTTATTTGTTTATATGACAGGAACCATGTACAACAAACACTACCTACAGTAACAGAAACACTACCTACAGTAACAAAAACACTACCTACAGTAACAGAAACACTACCTACAGTAACAGAAACACTACCTACAGTAACAGAAACACTACCTACAGTAACAAAAACACTACCTACAGTAACAGAAACAATACCTACAGTAACAGAAACACTACCTACAGTAACAGAAACACTACCTACAGTAACAAAAAAATAGTCAAATATTGATAGAATATCATCAAAATATTAAATCACAATATATAACTGTATAGACTTTTTGCCCCATCACTAACCATTATAGTAACAAATAAATCACCACTTTTCAGAAATATAGGCTACATAGTTTAAGTCTCGTACCTAGAGCCTCTCCCATCACACCAGATGGAAATACCAAGCTCCATAGGAAATGGAAAATCTCACAAGGATTCGAGAAAAAGACATTAGAAGCGCCATGCTGTACAGTACCATTCACCCAATCAATCATCTTTACAGCAAATATAAAATAAAAGTCTGGAAGCTTCATTAAATAGTACCCGCAAAACACCAGTCTCAACGTCAACAGTGAAGAAGGCGACTGCGGGATGCTGTCCTTCTAGGCAGAGTTCCTCTGTCCAGTGTCTGTGTTCTTTTGCCCACCTTAATATTTTATTTTTATTGGCCAGTCTGAGATATGGCTTTTTCTTTGCAACTCTGCCTAGAAGGACAGCATCCCAGAGTCGCCTCTTCACTGTTGATGTTGAGACTAGTGTTTTGCAGGTACTATTTAATGAAGCTGCCAGTTGAGGACTTGTGAGGCATCTGTTTCTCAAACTAGACACTAATGTACTTGTCCTCTTGCTCAGTTGTGTACCAGGGCCTCCCACTTTCTATTCTGGTTAGAGCTAGTTTGCGCTGTTCCGTGAAGGGAGTAGTACACAGCGTTGTACAGATCTTCAGTTTCTTGGCAATTTCTCGCATGGAATAGCCTTCATTTCTCAGAACAAGAATAGACTGATGAGTTTCAGAAGAAAGTTATTTGTTTCTGGCCATTCTGAGCCTGTAATCGAACCCACAAATGCTGATGCTCCAGATACTCAACTAGTCTAAAGAAGGCCAGTTTTATTGCTTCTTTAATAAGGACAACAGTTTTCAACTGTGCTAATATAATTGCAAAAGGGTTTTCTAATGATCAATTAACATTTTTAAAATGATAAACTTGGATTAGCTAACACAACGTGCCATTGGAACACAGGAGTGATGGCTGCTGATAATGGGCCTCTGTACGCCTATGTAGATATTCCATAGAAAATCTGCCGTTTCCAGCTACAATAGTCATTTACAACATTAACAATGTCTACACTGTATTTCTGATCAATTTGATGTTATTTTAATGGACAAAAAAAACGTGCTTTTCTTTCAAAAACAAGGACATTTCTAAGTGACCCCAAACTTTTGAACAGTAGTGTATGTGTAAAAATAGGTAACCATTGGCATGTCTGAATGTCGTGACAAAATCAATGCAAACACAACATCTATTACAGTATACCTACTGTGTATGTTCATATCAAACAAAACAATGCAGCACTCCTTTCCTTCCCTTTTTTTGTGAAGCCCATCATTTGTAGTGCAGCCAGTGTCTCTCTCCGCTCTAGCCCTCCCCATCCCAGCTGGGCGCTGTAGAATGTTCAACTGTGGGTTTGATTGCTGTAGCCCGAGGCATTAGGTTCAATCCACCATGTCGCACCTCAGTAGCTCCACACAGACGCCAGAAAGCAGACTCCATTCACCTCAGGGATTTGTTAACTTTCACATACATTTAGTTGTGCACTTGGCCATCCAGTTCAAATTGATAAACCTGTTGGCTCACACTACTACTGATTTTCTGGACAGAAATGTCTGATGCCACAGACACTACATGACCAAAAGTATGTGGACACCTGCTCGTCACACATCTCATTCCAAAATCATGGGCATTCACACGGAGTTGGTCCCCCCTTTGCTGCTATAACAGCCTCCACTCTTCTGGGAAGGCTTTCCACTAGATATTGGAACATTGCTGCAGGGACTTGCTGCAGGGACTTCAGCCACAAGACCATTAGTGAGGTCGGGCGCTGATTTTGGGCGATTAGGCCTGGTTCGCAGTTGGCATTATAATTCATCCCAAAGGTGTTCGATGAGGTTGAGGTCAGGGCTGTGTGCAGGCCAAAAGTGCTTCCACAACGATCTCGACAAACCATTTTGTATGGACCTTGCTTTGTGCACGGGAGCATTGTCATGCTGAAACAGGAAAGGGCCTTCCCCAAACTATTGCCACAAAGTTGGAAGCACAGAATCGTCTATAATGTCATTGTATGCTGCAGCATTCAGATTTCCCTTCACTGGAACTAAGGGGCCTAGCCCGAACCATGAAAAACAGCCCTAGACCATTATTCCTCCACCACCAAACTTTACAGTTGGCACTATGCATTGGGGCAGGTAGCGTTCTGCTGGCATCTGCCAAACCCAGATTCGTCTGTTGGACTGCCAGATGGTGAAGCGTGATTCATCACTCCAAATAACACGTTTCCACTGTACCAGAGTCCAATTGCGGTGAGCTTTACACCACTCCAGCCGACGATTGGCATTGCACATGGTGATCTTAGGCTTGTGAGCGGCTGCTCGGCCATGGAAACCCATTTCATGAAGCTCCCGATGAACAGTTCTTGTACTGATTGCTTCCAGAGGCAGTTTGGAAGTCGGTAGTGAGTGTTGCAACCGAGGACAGATGTTCTGTGAGCTTGTGTGGCCTACCACTTCGCGGCTGAGTGTTTCCACAAAACAGCAGTTACAGTTGAATGGGGCAGCTCTAGCAGGGCAGATATTTGACGAACTGACTTGTTGGAAAGGTGGCATCCTATGACAGTGCCACATTGAAAGTCACTGAGCTCTTCAGTAAGGCCATTTTACTGCCAATGTTTGTCTATGGAGATTGCATGGCTATGTGCTTGATGTTATACACCTGTCAGCAACGGGTGTGGCTGAAATAGCCAAATCCACAAATTTGAAGTGGTGTCCACATACTTTTGTATATACAGCTCTGGAAAAATTAAGAGACCACTGCAAAACGATCAGTTTCTCTGGTTTGACTATTTATAGGTATGTGTTTGGGCAAAATGAAAATTTTTGTTTTATTGTATAAACTACTGACAACATTTCTCCCAAATTCCAAATAGAAATATTGTCATTTAGTGCATTTATTTACAGAAAATGACAACTAGTCAAAATAACAAAAAAGATGCAGTGTTGTCAGACCTCGAATAATGCAAAGAAAATAAGTTCATATTCATTTTTAAACAACACAATACTAATGTTTTAAGTTAGGAAGAGTTCAGAAATCAATATTTGGTGGAATAACCATGATTTTCAATCACAGCTTTCATGCATCTTGGCATGCCCTCCACCAGTCTTTCACACTGATGTTGGGTGACTTTATGCCACTCCTTGCGAAACAATTCTAGCTGCTCTGCTTTGCTTGATGGCTTGTGACCATCCATCTTCCTCTTGATCACATTCCAGAGGTTTTCAAAGGGGTTCAGGTCTGGAGATTGGGCTGGCCATGACAGCATCTTGATCTGGTGGTCCTCCATCCACACCTTGATTGACCTGGCTATGTGGCATGGAGCATTTTCCTGCTGTAAAAACCAATCCTCAGAGTTGGGGAACATTGTCAGAGCAGAAGAAAGCAAGTTTTCTTCCAGGACAACCTTGTACATGGCTTGATTCATGCGTCCTTCACAAAGACAAATATGGCCAATTCCAGCCATGCTGAAGCACCTTCCAGATCATCTCCGATCCTCCACCAAGTTTCACAGTGGTGCGAGACCTGGACAAGCCACAGTGTCTCACATCCACTGTGAAATTTGGTGGAGGATCGGTGATGATCTGGGGGTGCTTCAGTGTGAAAGACTGGTGGAGGGCATGCCAAGATGCATGAAAGCTGTGATTGAAAATCAGAGTTATTCCACCAAATATTGATTTCTGAACTCTTCCTAAGTTAAAACATTAGTATTGTGTTGTTTAAATATGAATATTAACTTATTTTCTTTTCATTATTTGAGGTCTGACAACACTGCATCTTTTTTTATATTTTGACCAGTTGTCATTTTCTGCAAACAAATGCTATAAATGACAATGTATTTATTTGGAATTTGGGAGAAATGTTGTCAGTAGTTTATACAATAAAACAAAACAAAAACATTTTACCCAAACACATACCTATAAATAGTCAAACCAGAGAAACGGATCATTTTGCAGTGGTAAATTCTTTCAAGAGCTGTATAGTGTATCAAGAGACAACTATCCAGTCCCGCTCGCTCTCCTCCCGGTTACAGGTTGGGAATTATAGACAAGTTTCATTAACAAAACAAGAGCAAAAAAAAATCTATTTTATTAACTGACTGGAGTGAGCGGTCAGACTGTTGGCCCTCAAGCCACAGAAACCAATATTCATCTTCCAACCAATGACACATTTCTATTACAATTCTGAAATGATAGATTTTTTTCTCTATAAAGTAATGCAACAAGAAAAAAGCTAACAGTCTGGAAAAAAAGTCAGTGTAGTCTGCAAAACAGTTATTTAAATGTAAATAAATAGGAACTTTATCTATACTTTTTCCTCTTAAAGTTTTGTCGCTTTATCTTTTAAAACTCCTCAGGCTTTTCTTCCTGGCTGCAATATCTAAGTCTATTACATAGTCTTTGCTACAGGTCATAACATATAGGCTAGCACAGGAGTGTTGAGGCTGAACCCAGAGAGAGCTGCCTGCCTTCCCGGGAGAATTAATGTGGACGCTGCGGCCGGGCCTGGCGGCGCTATCACTATCAGCTTAAGACGATTACCACATGTCATTTGTCATTTGTATGATACCACAATACAGCAACATTTAATTTTCTGCCACACTTTATCAGTGTGTGAACTGGTCTCCCTCTCCAGTCCATTGTCTTTGACCTATATACATAAACCCCAGGCTGATAGATCCAGGAGCACATCCATCGCCCACCGGCCCTATGACAGGCATCAGCCGGCCGAGCCGGGCGGGGCAGCAACGGAACGGACGACTGGCTCTCTGGGCCACAGTTTCACACACAAACAGACGCACACACCAACACATATGTACACATACGTGCACATACACAACCTATGGCAGGCAGCCTGTGGAATTTCATGAAATACCAAAAAATCTAATAAAATAGTCCATGTCAGTGGTTTCATATTTGTGTCAGATCTAAACTACAGCAGCAGAGGAAAAAATGGGAGGTTGAGGAATGGTTCTGTAATAACTTGATCACTATAGCACCACATAAGACAAGCCCACAGGCCATAGCCAGATAATGGCATTTTATACGTTTATGACCATAGTACAGAAATTGAAATTACTAGTAATAAAGATGAAGGAAGATTGAAGCCCTTACACACCAAGCCTTTTGTTTTACACCAGACAAGACACACTTCTCATATGACTCCTTTAACACCCCAACACAAAACTGTCCTTCATTTCATTTAAACCATTCTCAAGTGTGCTCCCTACAACTCGAGACAAAAAATGAAAGTGACTATGTGTGCAATGGGATTTTTCATTCAGACAGATCATAGTATGAGACTATAGTATGAGCAGGATGAAAAGAGTCCAAATAGAGGGTTTGAAGGGTTGTGTGAGAGTACCGAGGAGAGACAAGAAAGATATGAGAGGACAGTTAATAAAGACTGGGGATGGCAGGAGTCACTGGGCACAGACGGATCCTCTGACACATGATGAATGAATACTCTCTC